>CM057468.1:109061644-110311644 GCA_030035585.1 Dugong dugon | reverse complement strand
TAGCCAGAGCAGATAGGCTAGAAAAAGAAATAAAAAGCACCCAAATTGGTAAGGAAGAAGTCAAAGTATCTCTATTTGCAGATGATATGATCTTATACACAGAAAACCCCAAAGAATCCAGACGAAAACTACTGGAACTAATAGAAGATTTCAGCAAAGTATCAGGATACAAGATAAACATACAAAAATCAGTTGGATTCCTTTACAACAACGAAGAGAGCTTCGAAGAGGAAATCACCAAATCAATACCATTTACAGTAGCCTCCAAGGAGATAAAATACTTAGGAATAAATCTAACCAGAGACATAAAAGACCTATACAAAGAAAACTACAAGACATTACTGCAAGAAACCAAAAGAGACCTGCATAAGTGGAAAAACATATCTTGCTCATGGGTAGGATGACTCAACATTGTGAAAATGTCAATTCTACCCAAAGTGATCTACAGATACAATGCAATCGCAATCCAAATTCCAATGGCATTTTTTAATAAGAGGCAGAAACAAATCACCAACTTCATATGGAAAGGGAAGAGGCCCCAGATAAGTAAAGCATTACTGAAGAAGAAGAAGAACAAAGTGGGAGGCCTCACACTACCTAATTTTAGAACCTATTGTACTGCCACAGTAGTCAAAACAGCCTGATAGTGGTACAACAACAGATGCATAGACCAATGGAACCGAATTGAGAATCCAGACGTAAATTCATCCACCTGATATTTGACAAAGGCCCAAAGTCCATTAAATGGGGAAAAGATAGTCTCTTTAACAAATGGTGCTGGCATAACTGGATATCCATCTGCAAAAAACTGAAACAAGACCTATGCTTCACACCATGCACAAAAACTAACTCAAAATGGATCGAAGACCTAAATATAAAATTGAAAATGATAAAGATCATGGAAGAAAAAATAGGGACAACGCTAGGAGCCCGAATACATGGCATAAACAGAATACAAACCATAAGTAACAATGCACAAACACCAGAAGAGAAACTAGATAACTGGGAGCCCCTAAAAATCAAACTCTTATGCTCATCAAAAAACTTCACCAAAAGAGTAAAAAGACAACCTACAGACTGGGAACAATTTTTTGGCTATAACAAATCTGATCAGTGTCTGATCTCTAAAATCTACAAGATACTGCAAAACCTCAACAACAAAAAGAGAAATAACCCAATTAAAAAATGGGCAAAGGATATGAACAGGCACTTTACCAAGGAAGACATTCAGGCAGCTAACAGATACGTAGGGAAATGCTCACGATCATTAGCCATTAGAGAAATGAAAATCAGAACTACAATGAGATACCATCTCACCCCAATAAGGCTAGCATTAATCCAAAAAACACAAAAGAATAAATGTTGGAGAGGTTGTGGAAAGACTGGAACACTTATCCACTACCGGTGGGAAAGTAAAATGGTACAACCACTTTGGAAATCAATTTGGTACTTCCTTAAAAAGCTAGAAATAGAAGTGCCATAAGATCCAGCAATCCCACTCCTTGGAACATATCCTAGAGAAATAAGAGCCATCACACGAATAGATATATGCACACCCATGTTCATTGCAGCACTGTTCACAACAGCAAAAAGATGGAAACAACTTAGGTGCCCATCAACAGATGAATGAATAAACAAATTATAGTGTATTCACACAATGGAATACTATGCAACAATAAAGAACAATGATGAATCTGTGAAACATCTTATAACATGGATGAATCTGGAAGGCATTATGCTGAGTGAAATTAGTCAGACGCAAAAGGACAAATATTGTATAAGACCACTATTATAAGAACTCAAGAAAAGGTTTAAACACAAAAGAAAACATTCTTTGCTGGTTATGAGGGTGAGGAGGGAGGGAGAGTGGTATTCACTAACTAGATAGTAGTCTAGTCCAAGAAACTGGACTGTATGAAGAAGAACGGGGCATCAGGATTGGAGGAAGACTCATTAACAACCTGTGATATGCAGATGACACAACTTTCCTTGCTGAAAGTGAAGAGGACTTGAAGCACTTACTGGTGAAGATCAAAGACCACAGCCTTCAGTATGGATTATACCTCAATATAAAGAAAACAAAATTCATCACAACTGGACCAATAAGCAACATAACAATAAATGGAGAAAATATTGAAGTTGTCAAGGATTTCATGTTACTTGGAACCACAATCAATACCCATGGAAGCAGCAGTCAAGAAATCAAAAGATTTATTGCTTTGGGCAAATCTTCTGCAACAGACCTCTTCAAAGTGTTGAAAAGTGAAGATGTCACCTTGAAGACTAAGGTGCACCTGACCCAAGCCATTGTATTTTCAGTCACCTCCTATGCATGTGAAAGCTGGACAACGAATAAGGAAAACCGAAGAAGAATTGATGCCATTGAATTGTGGTGCTGGAGAAGAATATTGAATATACCATGGACTTCCAAAAGAGCAAACAAATCTGTCTTGGAAGAATTACAGCCAGAATGCTCTTTAGAAGCAAGGATGGCGAGTCTATGTCTCACATACTTTGGACATGTTGTCAGGATGGATCAGTCCCTGGAGAAGGACATCATGCTTGGTAAAGTAGAGGATCAGCGAAAAAGAGGAAGATCCTCAGCAAGATGGATTGACACAGTGGCTGCAACAATGGGCTGAAGCATAACCATTGTGATCATGGTGCAGGACTGGGCAGTGTTTCATTCTGTGGTACATATGAGTTGGAACCGACCTGACAGCACCTAACAACAACAACAGATAGTAGATAAGAATTATCTTAGTTGAAGGAAAGGACAATACACAATACAGGGGAAGCCAGCACAACTGGACTAAACCAAAAGCTAAGAAGTTTCCTCAATACAAGCAAACACTTCAAGGGACAGAGTAGCAGGGGTGTGGGACCATGGTTTCAGGGGACATCTAGGTCAACTGGCATAACAAATTTTATTAAGAAAATGTTCTCCATCCCATTTTGTTGAGTGGCATCTGGGGTCTTAAAAGCTAGCAAGTGGCCATCTGAGATGCATCAATTGGTCCCTACTCACCTGGAGCAAAAGCAAATGAAGAACACCAAAGACACAAGGAAAATATTAGCCCAAGAGATTGAAAGGCCCAGGTAAACCACAGACTCCCTCAGCCTGGGACCAGAAGAATTAGATGGTACTCGGCTACCACCAATGACCGCCCTGACAGGGAATACAACAGTGAGTCCCTGACGGAGCAGGAGAAAAGTGGGTTACAGAACTCAAATTCTAGTAAAACGACCAGACTTAATGGTCTGAGTGAGACTGGAGGGACCCCGGAAAACATGGCCACTGGAATCTCTGTTATACCAGAACTAAAACCATTCCCGAAGCCAACTCTTCAGACTTAGATTGGACTGGACTATGAGACATAAAGTGATGCTTGTGAGGAGAGTGCTTCTTAGCTCAGGTAGATACATGAGACTAAATAGGCGGCTCCTGTCTGGAGGTGAGATGAGAAGGCAAAAAGGGACAGAAGCTTGTTGAATGGACACAGGAAATCTGGGGGGAAAGGAGGAGTGTGCTGTCACATTATAGGGAGAACAAACTAGGATCACATAACAATGTACGTATACATTTTTGTATAAGAAACTAACTTGAACTTTCACTTAAAGCATAATAAAAAAAATTCTTATGACAGTTTCATCAATCACTGTGGTCCTTCATAAATATGATTGGATAACCAAGGACCACAAAACATTTGATACAGACCAACACGGTGAAAGAGAAAAGATTAAGAAAGGGAGCAGTTGATCCAGGGAAAATGCAATCAAATGAAATGTAAAACAGTAGCAACAACAAATAGTATTCTCAGAGATTTAAGAAGCTACTGAATCCATAAACCAAAAACAAGGCTTCTGTGAAAATGAGAAATAATATGACAAAAAAAAAAGAATTCTTTAAATTGAAAACGAGTGTCAAAATGTGAAGATTAAACTAACATTCTAGAAGAGAAGGTGAACAAATCTATAATACAGTATAAAGCAAAAGAGAGACAGTTAGAAAATATTATAGGAAAGAAACACAAACTTATAGATCTAGAAGATCCAAGATCCATCTAATCATAATTTCATAAGTGAACAGACAGGAAACCATTTGAAAAGTAATGAAAGAAAACTAGGCTGAGTTGAAAATTAGAGTCTAAATTAGAAGAGAAAGTCAGAGGCTTTGTAAAGAAAGTCTTCAATATAGAAATAAACATAATGACATGAATTTATTAAGGACCAGAAAGTAGGATTATGACATACAGCTTGTCAGAGGAAGACATCTATTTCTTCCAATTAAAAAATAGGTGGAGTGGAGCTGTTAGCAAGTGGGGGAAACAAATGTCTGATCAAAAAGTTTGTCCAAATAAAGGTGCTGTGATGTTTTGAGCAATTAGTAGGAAGTAAGAAACAATTGTCCCCTAGAAAACAGAAAGTGTCATTGACCAGATAATTGAGTAGGTTGAGGAGCTCTCTTTGGGCTTATACACATACTGCTTATCATCTAGAAGGTATGTTTCATTAACTAAAGTGATTTGTAGTATTTATAAGATATTTTACTTACAGATGAGTCCTTTATTAATTTCATCACTTGTATTACTTAGGAATTCTCATGAG
Organism: Dugong dugon; assembly: GCA_030035585.1. Classification (NCBI taxonomy): domain Eukaryota; kingdom Metazoa; phylum Chordata; class Mammalia; order Sirenia; family Dugongidae; genus Dugong; species Dugong dugon. The sequence continues at coordinate 110,307,036 of CM057468.1, read as the reverse complement.
CATAGGAATAGTGTTTAAATGTTGATCTTTTATTTAAGAAAAACTAGTGATGTGTAGATTTGTTTTTGCATTAGACATAATTGATGACTTGTCATTTCATGATACAACTGACTAAGCACTATATTCTGGAAATCCAACGTGTGCAAATCAAAATAAATTACAACCACAAACTCAATGTTTTTCATAATCTATTTTTACCTTTAGTGGGGTTTTTTTTTTTTTAAACCAAAAAACCAAAATGTTGAAGAAATTTGATGTTAGAAGTCTGGTAGTTTCGTCAATTTGGTTTCTTTTATTTGCTATTAAATTTAAGTGAAACTAGTATTTTATTTAGAAAAAGTTAAATGATTATCTGTGAGTAATAGGACTGGAGTATTTCCTCTTTTCTTCTATACATTTACTATACTTCCCCCTTTTTCTTTCATCTACCTTAGTCCTTATGCCCTGATTATTCTAGAAGCACTGTAGTTTAAACAGTAAAGAGCAGTGATGTGTATCCTGTCTTTGATGCAGTCACTGATTTCTGGGTGAAACTGGCCTCTCATTTTCTCTGTATCCTATTTTCCTCATCTTCAAAATGGTAATAATATTTATTAATATCTGCCTGTCTTGGTTATCTATTGCTGCTATGGGAGAAATACCAAGTGGATGGCTTTAACAAACAGGTTTATTCTGTCACATCTAGGAGGCTGAAGTCCGAATTCAGGGCACCAGCTCCGGGGGAAGTCTTTCCATGTCAGCTCTGGAGGAAGGTCCTTGTCATCAGTCTTCCCCTGGTCTAGGAGCTTTTCAGCGCAGGGACCCCGGGTCCAAAGGACACGTGCTCTTGGCTCTGCTTTCTTGGTGGTGTGAGGTCTCCTTGTCTCTCTGCTCACTTCTCTCTTTTACATCTCAGAAGAGATCGATTTAAAACACAATCTAATCTTGTAGACTGAGTCCTGCCTCATTAACATAATTGCCAACTGCAGCCATTCCCAGCTCTTTAGCATCATAAAGGGTAGAATTTATAACACATAGGAAAATCATATCAGATGACAAAATGGTGGATAATCACACAATACTGGGAATCATGGCCCAGCCAAGATGACACACATTTTGGGGGGACACAATTCAATTCATAACACTACATTTTCCTGATTTACTAGAATTCAATGAATAGCAAAACCCTAAAATAATAGTTGTTGAAAAACTTACCATCACTATAAGAATGGAAGGAACCATTCCTTATCACTTATCGTGGCTTAATACCAACTTCAATAGTTATAAAAAACATTTTGTACTAGGGCTGAAGAGTAATTACTATAATTGCACCCTCGCTGCAGCAGAATATCAGCAAAATAGGGAGACTTAGCAAAGAGCCCTCAGTTTAGCTTACTGTATTTCATTGCCTCTTTAACTTTTAGTTCTTCCCAAAATAAATGAAAGAATGATGAATGAATGGACAAACAAACAAAGGTAAGTCTGAACCTGAATGTGGTCTGCCTATCACTGCTCTATCTTGTCCAGGAAGAAGTACCTATGAAAGTACAGTCTTGAAAGAAAGGTTATCAGGCAGGAAAACATCTTCCCCAAACTAAGGAGAGAAACAGCATTGTTATATGGGCCTTTATGAAAGATGATCTGGACTATACCTAGGTCAGGCCAAGTGAATCCTAAACCACAGGAATTTTTCAAATAAATTTTCACATATTGAAAACTGAGAGGAAATGAACTGCCCAGATGTAGTATAATTTATTAAACCAACAACTACTGAATCAAAGAATTTCCCACAAATTCCATTTCACTGGGGTCTGATAGGGCTTAGCTCCTGATATTGATGATTGCTGAATCAATTTCCAAGCGCACCGGTGATACTTTGGACAAAGTGTTCAGTCTGGATCTCCTCTTACCTGCATAAGTTCATTATCCTGGGATCACTCGTGTTAGGAATTCTCAAACCCTGCAGGACAAAGAGCTGTAAAATAATAGTTGCCTTCTTTAGCTCCCACGTTATCGTGTGTTCCATGCCCCATATGACCTTATTTCAAATTCTCCAACTTGCTATAAACTGTTGTGGTTTAAGACTATTTAGCAAATCAAGCACTAATCATAATAGGTGCTCTTGTTACTACTCAACTGAGTCAGTGTATATTTATTTTTTAAATGTAGGTATTGTGTCTTGTTTGACTCCCTTTCCTCCAAAAATTTCTATTCAGTTATCTAAGAAAAGAGATGACTCAAAAATCTTAGTTTGAATCAAGTTAATGACCTGGCTCCCCTGCCCTCTCACTCTTCCTCTTCATCAGTCACACGGGCCTTCCTGATGTCCCTGTGGGGCATGGAACACTCCAGACCTGTGTCCACTTAAAGACTTTGCATTTGCTGTTCTCTATTCCAAAAATGCTCTTCTCCAGATACCTTTGTGGCCTGCTCTTCCTGCCTTCAGCTCTCATTAGAGAGGCCTTATTTGACTAGCCAAGCCAGTTGTGACCCTATGTGTGTCAGAGTAGAACTGCACATAGGCTTCTTAAGACTGTGACCTTTCAGAAGTAGATTGCCAGACCTTTCTTCCAAGGTGCCTCTGGGTGGGTTTGAATGACCAACCTTTTGGTTAGTAGTTGAGTACTTAACCATTTGCACCACCCAGGATTCCTCTTACTTGACTATCCTACATAAAATTACCAGCACTCTCCCACACTCTCCAACCCCTTTACCCTGCTTCATTATTCCCCACAGTACTTAACACCACCTCATATATATGTATTTGTTTGTTTATTGTTTACCTGTTATTGTCATTTTCCCATAAGAAGTTAAGTTCCCCAAAGGCAGTGTCTTTGTTATGTCCTACCTCCTTATCCCTAGTGCCTAGCATGAAGTAAGCACCCAATAAATATTTGCTAAAACAATAAATAGTCAGTGATTATTATTATTATTTTACTTTAAAGCCAATAAATATTTTAAAAGAAGTTTGAAGTTAAAGACAAAAACAATCAACATTTTCTATTCTTAAGTATTTCAAGGAAAAATTGACTTCGTAGTAGGGGATAAGAAAAAAATCAGCATAATCATGGATAAAGTCATACTGAGAAAAACTGATAGATGAAAGTTAGCAGTAGAAGCCTTATTTTGCCTTCCCAAGAAGTCTGAAGAGTGTTGCTTGCAAGACTCTCCATGCCAGCCATAATAGCAGTGACACATAAATTCATTCTTCATGTCTTTTACTGCCTTCAGCTTTTTTTCTTGAGAAATGATGAATCTGAAGCTTTTGTTTGGGAAATATTTCTTCCTGCTGCTTTCAGGCATATGCAGATAGGAGGAGGATTCGGGTGTTTTCCGAACACACCTTCCATTATTGTTACATAGACTTTTACTGCAGAGTGTGGCTGCAGATGTCACATTAACAGTATAATAGCCCAATGATCCTAGAATAGATTGTTGCACAGATAAACAGGTCTCCTGTAAGGGGAAAAAAAATCTGTTTAAATCATTCTCAAATGTGATCCTATTATCCAGGTGGTATTAATGCCTAAAGTTTTGTCATTGGTAAGGCTGAAGAAGAAGAGCATTTCAGTGGATTAATCGTTTAAATGAGGAACTAAACCTTTATAAAGTCACATTAATGATAATCCTTGTCTTTGCTTATTAAGACAATGTTCTGCATCCTACTTTGGTGAGTCGCATCTAGGGTATTAAAAGCTTGCCAGTGGCCATCAAAGATGCATCAATTGGTCCCAACCACCTGGAGTAAAGGAGAATGAAGAACACCAAAAACACAAGGAATGTATTAGCCCAAGAGACAGAAAGGGCCACATAAACCAGAGACTTCATCAGCCTGAGACCAGAAGAACTCGATGGTGCCTGGCTACCACCAATGACCACCCTGACAGGGAACACAACAGAGAGTCCCGGATGGAGCAGGAGAAAGGTGGGGTGCAGAACTCAAATTCTAGTAAGAAGACCAGACTTAATGGTCTGACTGAGACTGGAGGAACCCCAGAAAGCACGGCCCCTGGATTCTCTATCAGCCCAGAACTAAAACAATTTCTGAGGCCAACTCTTCAGACAGGGATTGGACTGGACTGTAGGACATAAAGTGATACTCGTGAGGAGTGTGCCTCTTAGCTCAAGTAGATACAAGAGACTAAACGGACAGCTTCTGTCCAGAGGTAAGATGGGAAGGCAAAGAGGGTTAGGAGCTGGTTGAATGGACATGGGGAATCAAGGGTGGAAAGGAGAAGTGTGCTCTCACAGTATGGGGAGAGCAATTAGAGTCACATAACAATGTATGTATAAATTTTTGTATGGGAAAAAATAAAAAAATAAATGATAATCCTTGTCTTTGATTAGGAAAACTACGATCAACCAATTCCATATCATTCTCAGGATAAGATGAGTCCACGTTTTCCCACATGAGGCTATAGGTTATGTAAAGAGATATCTGTAGTAACACTTTCAAAAGATCATCAATATGGGATGATTTTGCAAAATTTAACTTTAATTGTGGAATGTTTTCAACACTGGTACTTAATACATGTTAACATTATGTCAGATTTTTCTAAGTCTGCCAAGTCATCCCATTCTTCTTTCTACCTCCCCAGAGATAACCATTCTTCTGAAGTTGGTGGGTAGTCTTTGCACTCATGTTTTTTTAATTTACTACATTTATATATCATTATGGTAAAATGTAGTATTATTTTGTGTTTTTTAAAATATTTACATAAATTACATCATGTGAGATATATTTTTTTTTGTAACTTGCTTTTTAAATTCAACATATTTTTAAGATTTTTTCCATGTTGATACATGTAGCTCTGGTTTATTCACTTAAGCTGCAGCTCAGTATTTCATAGTATAATACCGTAATTTATCCATCATGGTTTTGTAGGAGATAGAATATAGACGATCATTATTTACAATCAGATGCCCTAGTCACTTGCTTTAGGATAAATGGTCCAATGACAGTGGGTAGGGTTGTCTTCCCACAAGTCTGCCGTTTGCACCACCCGGGGACCACAAACAATTAGAATACTACATATTAAAACTTATTAATACAGCCAAAGTAATTCTCAGTTGTAAATGCCTAGTCTTAAATGCTTTTGTTGACCAGGTAATCCAATTATCAAACAAAAAACAAGGCATTTTGGCATGGACTTTCACTTGGATTCCCACTCAGCTATAGAGCAGTGTAAGTGCTGTTCGATCAAGAACTGAGAGGTATCCTTTCCACTTATGGTGTCTCCATGCCTCTTACCCTTCCAGCCCGCTACATCCTCTCAGTCACTTTTCCACTTTGGCAGTGCCACCTTAGTTCCTACCTGCTTCACTGAGTGGACGCCGTTCCTATTTCCATCTCAGTACCAGCAGTTAGCCACCAAATTTCCTAAGACTCAGCAAATGACACTTCACCTATTACAGTGATGTCGCCTGGCCTTCAGTGAGTCTGCTTTTCGCTTGTCATTTTACATCCAAAGGAATGTGTAACATTATTATGGGCATTTGTCTCCTTTTCTGTTTCTGGATCTTAAAAAAGTTTTCTGACACTTTAAAGCACACTAATAATGTTAAATGCATAATTAATGTTATCTATTTCAGGAGATTATTTTCAATTACTCAATTCAATTATTTAAAAGAAGGAATAAAAGATAAATGAAATAAGACATTCAAGAAGTTAGAAAAATAATTTTTAAAAATCAATCCCATGAATGGAAGTAATAAAGATAAAAGCATAAATTAATCAATTAGAAAACTGAATTGATAAATGTCCCTAAGAGCAAGAATGAAGAAAACCAGACACAAGGGAGAGATTAGTCCAAAGGACTAATGAACCACAATATCACAGCCTCCACCAGACTAACTCCAGTACAACTAGATGGTACCCAGCTACCACCACCAACTGCTCTGACAGGGATCACAATGGAGGGTCCTGGACAGAGCTGGAGAAAAATGTAGAACAAAAGTCTAACTCATACACACACACACACACACACACACACACAAAGACCAGACTTACAGGTCTGACAGAGACTAGAGAAACCCTGAGAGTATGGCCCTGGGACACCTTATAGCTCAGTAATGAAGTCACTCCTGAGGTTCACCCTTCAGCCAAAGATGAGACAGGCCCATAAAACAAAACAAGACTAAATGGGCACGCCAGCGCAGGGGCAAGGACAAGAAGGCAGGAGGGGACAGGAAAGCTGTAACGGGGAACCTAAGATCAAGAAAGGGAGAGTGTTGACATGTTGTGGGGTTGGCAACAATGTCACAAAACAGTATCTGTATAAATTGTCTAATGAGAAACTAGTTTGCTCTGTAAACCTTCAGCTAAAGTATAATTAAAAAAAACAAAAAACCCTAACAGCTAGGTCTTCAAAAAAAAAATCCATAAACCATTTACATCTGACAAATCGAATTAAAAAAAGAAAGATAAATATGAATGAGAAAGAAATAGGGTTAAAGGTTCAGAGATGATTTTTAACTTATTTTTTAAATTAAGGTAAACGTGTTCTTTTATGCTAATAAATTGAAAGTGTCATGATAAATTACCAAAACTGATTTAGGAGATAGAAAACTTAAATAGATCATTAGATTAGGGAAGAAATTAATCACCACAGAAAATGATTTCTACAACATTTTTGTGTTTGAGTTATTTTCAACTTTTAAGGATTAGATCATTTTCATGTTATAAAATTGATCCAGAGCATGAAAAAGGAAAATGAAAAGCTATCCAATTTATCTTTGAAGTAAATATAACCTTGATATAAAAACTCACAGAGAAGAAAATCACAGACCAATTTTACTAATGACTGTAAGCGTCGAGTCTAAGTCAGGGTCAAAAACCTCAAATGCAGGTAATGAGCTGGCGCCAGCTGAAGAATGGAAGCCCCACGCAGAAGGGAGCAGCAGGCCATTGAGGCTAGGCACCTTGAGTTCTCAAGAGAAATTTTAAAACACCTCATTTTATCATGTTATCAACTAATTCAGTTGGGTTTTTTTTTTTCCTCTACAACGTGGTATGGGCTATACAAAACACATTTCCATGCCAGTTTTTTATGCATAAGCCTAATGTTTGTGATCTCACATCTGTCTCAGTAACATGAGGTTTCTTTCCACCTCTCTATCTCTCAAGCAACCCATCATCTAAAAATCGAATGTGGAGGGCATATTTGTGATTGCTTTACTTAAGAACAGGTTAAGTGGTGATACACAAAAAAAAGTCTCTTTGAGGGCTCTTGGAGGGACACCTATAAAAACAGTCATTCTCTTGATCTGAGAGTTCACAACTTTACATGTTAAGAAGCTATACGGAGGGTGGGGGGCAGGGGGGTAGGAGAAGCAGCAGCAGCGGCTGTATGGACAGAGAAGATCGCAGTGGTTTCTGGTATGGGATGAAAATCAAAGGTGGGACAATCCATGCTGCAGGAACCAATTTTATTTTCATATGACCAACTCCATGGAGCAGTAGAGATTTATGCATTTAATATTCTTCCAAGCAATGCTGGCTAAGCCAGATAATGTATGGATACATCTTTTCAGTATAAGAAATTTTGCTCTTTAAAACAGGATGGCTCCAGGGAATTATGCTAAGTGGAAAAAAAAAGCCTATCCCAAAGGTTATATACTGTATGATTCCCACGTATGTAACATTCTTGAAATGCTGAAGTTATAGAAATGGAAAATGTATTAGTGGTTGCCAGAGTTAAGAGTGTGGGGAGAGAGAGATGTCTCAGCTGAAACCCAAAGCTTAAGACAATGGTTGATAACTAAGGAGTTATGAGACAATCAGCCACCTCTAGCCTTTACGAAGAAATGGCTAGAAATTCGTAGGGAAGAAAAAAGATTGTACTAAGGAAATTTGAAGAAGTAGAGAGTACTGCCCTGGAACCCCAAGGGAACTCCATGGAGCCAGAGGCTGACTTGTTCATTCATTCACTCAACAAATATTTATTCAGCACATACTTCTACGTGCCAAGCCCTGTTATAGGTTCTGGGGCCAAAGGTGGTTGAAACAGACAAAAATCTCTGTTCCCATGAAGATTACATTCAAGTGGGAAGAAGATGACAATAGACAGGATAAATAAGGGTCATAATAGAGTAGAAGGTGATGAGTGTTCTAAAAATATAACAGGGAAGAGGCATGAGGAGGGTTGGGCTGGGTAAGGGGCATTTTAGTTTTAAATCCTGTGGTTAGAGTGAAATTTAGCTAAGTCTTGACAGAGGCAAAGGAGACCAGGTGGATATCTGGGGAAGAATGTTCCAGGAGTCAGGTGTGTGCATGCAAGGAGGACTCTGGCTTGAGTTAAGTGAGTAAGGCGGAGAATAGAAAGAGTTCAGAGAGAGAAAGTTTGAGAGTTTTGGTGAGGAGGCAAGAACTGGGGCTGGACTGTCCTCTGGAGGGGTTTGCAGGCAGGAAGCTGATCGAAGTAGTCCACGAGAGCCCAGCAAGGAGAGAGAGCAGAAGTGGTAGTGGCCTGCCCTCACAGAATTTGACAGAGCAAGGGTAGAGGAGTATGCTCACGATCCAAGAGGATGCTGCAGAAGGTAGCCAGGTGTGCATCTTTCTGAAAGGATTTGGTCCAGAAGGCCAAGGGAAAAGGGGATCTCAGGGCTATACCTCTGGGGAAGGGGGGAAGGGGAAGTTACAAGAGGTCAGCTAAGAGTGCATTGTCAAAATCAGACAACGGAGCAGTGGGGCGGGGAAGGGGGAGATAAAGGCGGAGTTTCAAAACAAATCTCAGCAGTCCCTCGAGAGAGCCAGCCCCAATATGACTGCGATGTCAGAAGACCTTCAACAAAGATAATTACAAAGGTCACCAACTAGATAAAAAGAAGGTAGCCCACTGCCCTCCCTGACACCTGCCTCCTACACCCATCTTTGAAGCAGCTGAACAAAGAAATTGACCACACTCCCCTTTCCCACACCTCAGACCCAGACTTGGGGTGTGGGGAGGTGAGGCCACAGAATTTTAAACTGATAAGAATACCCAACGCTTACACAACACTTGCCATGTACCAGGTACTGCTTTAAGTGCTTTACATGTATTCATAATGTAGTTCTCATAACAACTCTATGAGGTAGAAACTATTATTACCCCTCATTTTACAGATTAAGAAATGGAAGCACACGGAGAGTCAGTGACTCGCTCAAGGTCACACGGCTAGTAGATGACTACGTAGGGCTGTGACCCCAAGCAGTCTGACCCCAGACTCTCGCCCTTAACAACTCTGTCTCGCTGTTTTGCGCCACACTGACAGAGAGACTGCTGTTTTTATATTTGATGAGAATGGACTTTTTAATACCTGAAAATGGGCGTGCTTACTAATACCTGGGAATGAGGAAAATCTGTGGCCTCTGAATTTTCACGTAAGCAGTGGGACAGGTGACCAGCAGAACATGTCCAAAGGCAGTTGTGCAAAACACTAAAGTTATCTCCTGTGTGCACTATTATTGAGAGTAGATTGTTAATAAACCTTTCTATAGATTATTTTTCCCTCCCACATACGTTTCTATCATCAGGTAATCCACTAACAAAAAAAAAAAAGAATCATTTTTGGAGAATCCACCCTTCTTAGTGTGGGTGAAATAATATTTATTTTTAAATTTAGTATTCATTTTCCTTGTCACATATATATTACATTATTTAAACTACTCAAACCGCTGCATAGTAGGTTTTATTTTAGTACTGTTTTTTCCAGATGGAGGAAATGAGATTCAGAGAGGTTAGTTAACTTGCCAAGGCAAGTACTAAGGTACTTAGTTATCACTAGAATGTTAGATTGGAATCTAACTCAGGGCTGTCTGATTTAATCCTTTATGCTTTTTCTAACATATTACTAATCACAGTTGCTGGTGCAGAGTAGGTGTTGAAAGAACATCAATCCCCTCTTGCTTTGAATGTCACTAAAGTCAAGTGAGCAGATGGATAATTGGCAATCATTTAGATCTGGGGTGAAGCAATTAAAAATATATGTATCTAGAATATTTGCAAGGTGCTAACGGAGAAATTATTGCTCACCTTCGAAGCAGAATATTCATATCCCCCCCACAGTATTACTCCTGCTGCCCCCAAAGCCGCACTCTCGCCAATGGTATGCATTAAGTCTTCCTAGAACAGAGAAGTTCAGGAGTAGTTGTCAGCCAAACCGTACTTAGTCTTTGACAATTCAATAATAAGACTCAACCCGTCAACTGTGGTAAAGAAGACACAATAGAGAAATATTATCTTTGTGTCTAAAACAAAGGACCATAGGGCAGAATTGGAAAATTCTGAAAAAGCAGAATTCTGTCTTGGTACTTAACATTTATTTGATAAATATTTTTGATGTCCCAGGCAATATTCTAGACACTGGGGATATAAAAATGAAATAGAGCCCAGTTTCTGTCCTTGAGGGAATGCTTTAGTCTGGTGGCTGAGACAGATATACAAGCAAGTAATTACAATATAATAAATTATTGTTGTTGTTGCTCATTGCCATCCAGTCGATCCTGACTCCTGGTAACCACATGTGTTTCAGAGCAGAACTGTGCTCTGTAGGGTTTTCAAGGACGTGACCTTTTGGAAGCAGATCACCAAGCCTGTCTTCTCAGGCAGCTCTGAATGGGTTCAAACTGCCAACCTTTTGGCTAATAGTTGAGTGCTTATCCGTTTGCGCCACCCAGAGACTCCATGTATTAGCAGCACCTACTCTATTAGTAGCATCTGTTGTTTGGAGGCGAAACCCTGGTGACATAGTGGTTAAGAGCTATGGCTGCTAACCAAAAGGTCGGCAGTTCGAATCCACCAAGCTCCTTGGAAACACTGTGGGATAGTTCTATGGTGTCCTATAGGGTCGCTGTCAGAGTCAACTCAACAGCAGTGAGTTTGGATGGTTATGGGTATTGTTTGGAGGGGCTCTAGGAAGACTTCCTTGAGGAGGTGAAATTGCAGATGCGTCTTTGGGAATGAGAAGAAATTCGCAATGCTTTGACACTAACAACTAAATCACATTGCAGACTCAGAAAGACAAAATCAATGGAATCTACACTTTCCCCCCATAAACCTAATCAATTACCACATAAAAATATAATATAATGAAAAATGTAGGTGATTAATAATTTATCCCGAGCTCTATTTGCATGTTCTCGATTTAGAAAATTGCTGCTAAGCTTTCATATTGAAAAAGCTGATTCTGAAATTTCTCCCTGGTTAAAATTAATCTGTTGTATAATTTAACTCAAGCTTAACAACTGTTCTTCAGGAAATTCCTGTAAGTGCTAAACTAGTAAGAATCATCATCCAAAAACTCTAAGTAAATATCTAATTATCAGCGACACTCTTTCAGAACTGGGTTGACATTGGAAGAAACATATGCCATTAACAGCAGTGTTCAGTAGTAAAGGAGCTCTGGTGGTGCAGTGGTTAAAGCACTTGGCTGCTAATCAAAAGGTCAGCGGTTCGAAACCACTATCCACTTCATGGGAGAAAGATGTAGTGATCAGCCTGCTTCCTTAAAGATTTACAGCCTTGGAAACTCTAATGGGGAAATCTACTCTGTCTTATAGGGTCTTGATGAGCCAGAATCGACTTGCCAGCAGTGGGTTTGGTTTTGGTGGTTCAATAATACATCTGACATAAACTTTGAAAACCTTTTTTTCTAGACTTTATATAGTCATTCTACTAAATTTCCATTTTTATGTGAGCAGCTATACTCTTACCTGTGACAAAGCTTCAATGCTATGTAAGTAAAATGGTCTGGAAAAAATAAAAACTGGCAAAGCATAGTCATGTCGAGCCATTTGAGCAACTCTCATAGCTTCTCTAAGTCGATAATGAACAAATTTCAAAGCATTTAAGCTTGACTTCAATATTTTATCCAAATATATTGAAGGATAAAGTGCACTGCTTTTTTCCCACAGCCACTGGAGTTGGTCATTGCGTAAAATCTCATCATTTGGGCAATTACCTGTATAACTCTGTGGATTTATCCTGTAATCATAATTGTAGCAGTCTGGATAGAGATAAAAGCCCCATAAACATTTGGGTCGCATTTCTACAGCCAGTGTGAGAGTAATGTTCATAAAATTCCTTCCAGCATTTTCAAATTCCTGTTGAGCAACTGTTTTCACTTTCATTTCTGACCAGTCTGGATGGTGACTTCTAGTGAAGGCTAAGGAGTAGTTTTTATATATTATTCTATTGCCCCAGTTCCTATCCCACTGGGGTTTCCAGTTTTCCCAGTCCACGATAACAAGTCCTTCCGATCTCCACCAAGGGATAACTTTTGCAATGTCGTCAGCCGTTTTCTGAAGGTGCTTAGAAAGGTTCACATTCTGTGGTATGCCTCCGTTAAAGGGTTTTCTTTCGCTAGAAAAATAAGGATAATATCCTAATTCGTTAGGATAAAATATGGCAATTTTTGATCCACTTTGAGTCTCTAAAGGATTTGATATAATATTAAATAACTGAAGATATAGATCCACATTGAAGAAATGCTTGCACTGCGTTGTGGGGGCGGCCCAGAAAATGTTGAAGGGCTGATTCTGAACCACAGGAGGCATTGCTGGCTTGAGAACTGGATGAGTGAAAAAACCGGTTGAGGTCGAGTCGATTTCAAATGCAATAAAAACCAACAACACTCCTAACCACACCACCCACAGGTGACACATGGTTAGCAGTTTTCAGCATTACAGCAGTTTCCTTAAAAGTAAGAACGAAAAAAAAAATTTATACATCATGGAGTCATATGTTCCTTTAATTTTATAGTACATGATACATAACAAGTGAAATCATGATGGTGGTTTCAGCTGTCCTTTAAGTGATAGACCAAATTTTTAAAAAGATTTATGAAATTTATTGATATTTAGGCCTAATTTATAGTTTTAGCTGAACAAGAGGAAAAAAGGAGCTTTTTTTCCCCTCACTTGAAATGCGAAGAAAAAAAAAATCCAGTGAATAAAAGCTAAAGTAAAAAGTTTCATACAAATTCTCAGCTGTGCAAACTACTGGCTAGCTGCTCTGGTTTTAATTTCCTATAACTCCGACAACACCAACCCAAACCATTCACCCTTTGGTCATAAGTGGAACTAGAAATGAAAGTATGAATGGATTGTCGTATATCCTTATTTCCTTACTGGAAAAATGACTCCAAGAACATGCCCTGTTGAACAAATATTGCCATTTTAACAGATATTAAGTAGTGGAATAAGAAATAACAAAGTATACTAACAGTAAGTGTTATCTTGTTTGCTATTTGAAATGCAGTGGCCTCAAAGGTTTTTTGTTCTGTTCTGGTTTGGTTTCTAAGACAGAAAGCAGCCAGGTTCAGAACTAGCATAGACTGAAACAGAAGAAAGACAGGCATGGCATTTACCTGTTGTTGGTTATGGATTTTGGTGCTATCATCTTCTGTCATGTACGTAAGTCAAAAAGCCTATTAGTTCTTTTACTCCATGGTTTTCCAATGAAGAAATTGGACTATGTTTTCACCAGCTAAATCTCAAGTGGAACTGACTCTTTAGTCTCTTCTAAATAGTCCGTTGGGTCAACAACTGCCAAAGAATCTTTCCAGAATACAAGAACAGTCTAATAGTTGATGCATTCCAGCCAACTGGATCTCACCTCGAAAGCAGTATAATTGAAGCTATGTATCAAAATTGTTTTAGCATAGTATAACAACCTTTTAAATAAAAGAATCACAGATTTTCTCAGATGTAGTTAAACTCAGTCTCTTTTTAGGAATGACATATTTCTTCTCATGTAGCTCTTGCTGTCTTTATTTAATATATTAAATGCAGGAAAAGATAGCAATCAAAACCGTATGTTAACTCTGGCAACATGGCACCCCAAGTGGGTAAAGAACCTTGAGTAAGCCATAGGTTCTTTGCATATTGAATTTTTTATCAACAAACGTAAATGATAATTTACTATTTTTAAAAAAATTGGTTATCATTGAGACAATTGACTTGACTTCCTATGGACTTTGTATTATGGCACCAGATGAATCTCTAAGTCACCAGAGATGGCTCTGCTCCCTGAACTCTTCTCCTTCCATGGGATCTTAATATGCCCCCCTGTGATAGTTAATGTTATGTGTCAATTTGGCTAGCCTATGATTCTCAGTGATGTGGCAGACACTGGACTGGGTGCTCTTCCATAATGTAATATAATGTAACCACTTTCCATTATGTGATCTGATGTGATCAGCCAATCAATTGAAAGGGGCGTTTCCCTGGGGCTATGGTCTGCCTCCAGTATATAAATGGATGCTCTGGCAAACCTCATTCTCTCTCGACCCTGCACTCTTCTCTTTGTCTGACCTCCAGTTCTTGGGACCTAAGCCTGCAGAAGTCTCCAGCCTCCCACCTGACCTACAGGTTTCGGATTTGCCAGCCCTTGCAACCCCATGAGCCAGCAGAGGTCTCCAGCCTGCCACCTGAGCCATGGATTTGGGACTTGCCAGCTCCCACAATTGCATAAGCCATTTCCTTGAAGTAAATCTCTCTCTGTATATTTATAGACACGTTTCACTGGTTTTGCTACTCTAGTGAATCCAGACTAAGACAACCCTCCCAAAAATAAGGCTTAATCTTCTTCTTTATCTTTTTTTGGGGTTCAGTGAGAATGAGCAGAGTCCACTATCCATAAATATTACTCTTTACCTCCCTTTTGTCATGACTCCATGTATTAGGTATATATGCCTAATAAACTGTGACATCCTTGAAAAAACCTTTTGTTAAATGTCATATCATATTAAACTTTTAGGAACAAAGTTGCTAAAAATCCAAAATACTGTGCTTTAATAAAATTCATTTATGAGCTTCTTTTTTCTCAGAGATTTTAATTATGTTTTCCATGTATATTAATGATATGCAATATATCCCTGTCACTTGTCTATGGAAAATTTATTTTTTTGGCACTCACATGGTCCCCGGTATGCAATTTTATAACAGATTTCTGTTACAGTAGCAAAATAATGCATTATGAATAGTATGAATTGTTAAATACAAAGTTCTTTCCCCATGATGCTTAGTGAGATTTTAGTCTATGTTTTAGCCATTTTTATTAATCAGAGTAGTAAACTAGATCTACATTTTGCTACCTGTAACATATACATACTAAGGTGCACCTGACCCAAGCCATGGTGTTTTCAGTCAACTCACATGCATTTGAAAGCTGGACAATGAATAAGGAAGACGGAAGAAGAATTGACACCTTTGAATTATGGTGTTGGCAAAGAATATTGAATATACCATGGACTGCCAGAGGAACGAACGAATCTATCTTGGAAGAAGTACAGCCAGAATGCTCCTTAGAAGCAAGGATGGTGAGACTTCATCTCACGTACTTTGGACATGTTATCAGCAGGGACCAGTCTCTGGAGAAGGACATCGTGCTTGGTAAAGTAGAGGGTCATCGAGAAAGAGAAATACCCTCAACGAGATGGACTGACACGGTGGCTGCAACAATGGGTTCAAGCATGACAACGATTGTGAGGATGATGCAGGACTGGGCAGTGTTTCATTCTGTTGTACACAGGGTCACTTTGAGTCCTAACTGACTTGATGACACCTAACAACAACAATAGTAAAAGCCTAGATTGCCTTGAAGAGACCGTTGGTAGAATTATGGATGTCAAAGGCAATTCTGGTGAGGGGTCAGAAAGAAGTGAGGAGAACTATAAAGTCTCTATGGTCTTAGAGAATAAAACACATATGGCGCCAGCAACAGAATGTTGCTAGAAATGTGTATGTTGAATGTGCTTCTGATGAGACTTTAAAAGAAAATGATGAACCTGTAATTGGAGAATGGAGCAAGAGCAATGACTTCTATGCAGTGGCAAAGAACTTGTCTGAATCATGTTCAAATGTTTGGTGAAAGGTAGAACTTGTAAGTGATGAACTTGGATATTTGGCTGATGAGAATTCTAAGCAAGATCTGAAAGGGGCTGGGTGGTTTCTCCATGCAGCTTATAGTAAAATGTGAGAGGAAAGAGATGGAAATGTGAGAGGAAAGAGATGGAGTTAAAAATGAACTGTGCAAAATAAAAACAGAATTTAAAGAGCTGGGAAATTCTGTTGTGCAAACTAAGGACATATGCCCTAGAATTTTAACCAAGGCTGGGGCTACACCATCTTTTGTTAGAGAGATTAAGCCTGGTGACCGATGGATCTAACCAGCTACCTTTGATGGGGTGAATGTGTTTTGCATGTGGCAAGGACATGAATTTGGAGGGGAGGCCAAAGGGCAGAAGGAGCCCTGGTGGCACAGTGGTTAAGAGCTACAGCTGCTAACCAAAAGGTTGGCAGTTTAAATCTACCAGTTGCTCCTTGGAAACCTTACTGTGCCCTATAGAGTTGCTATGAGTCAGAATCAACTCTATGGCAATGAGTTTGGTTTTTTTTTTGGTAAAGGATGGAATATTATAAATTGAATTATGTCCCCCCAAAATATGTGTTGTAAATCCTAACCCCTATGCCTGTGGTTATAATCCCATTTGGAAATGGGTTGTCTTTGTTATGTTAATGAGAAAGGATTAGTGTAGAGTGTATCTTCCGTCAATCTTTTTTGAGATATAAAGGAGATGAAATAACAAGCAAAGGAACAGAGATAGGGGAAGAGAGATGCCAAGGCATATGAATATCACCCAGGAGCAGAAGCTCAAAGACACAAGGACCTTCCTCCAGAGCCAATAGAAAGAGAAAGGCTTCCCCTAGAGTGAGCACCTTGAATTTGGACTTCTTGCCTCTTAAAATGTAAGAAAATAAATTTCTGTTTGTTAAAGCCCCCCATTTATGGTACTTCTTTCATAGCAACACTGGATAACTAAGACGAATGGTATGGAGTAATTATTTTTTCCAGTTTCTCATTGTCTTTGAACTTTTTTGCTTGTTTTGCCAAAAGTCAGCCTTAAAGAGCCAATTGAAGATTGATGCCTGTCAAGTGAAGATTTCCTGCCTCTTTATCTTTGTCCCCAGCCACTCATTCCCCCACCTCAACCCTGAAGCAGCCAGCAGCAACCTATTGACTGAGAGAAAGTGCTTGGCAAGAGAATAGAGAAGCAGATCACACATCCCTTTTCCCAATGCATATTTTCTTCCAACAGCTCCAAGCCAAGTGAAATAGAAAAGTTAACTTTCATTAAACTTTGAATTTAACGTCAAAGTGCTAAAATCTGGTCATGGGGTCTAAGAGTTTGTAGACGACCTCAACTTTGAGGATTTGATCTGTTGCTTAGTTTCCTGTGATGGCTTGTTGTGGGATTAGCGTTACCAAAGGAATTCAGCCTTTGTCCTTGGCTCCTGAGAGATAACCTCTAAAAACCTTGGAATTTCCCCAGTGATTGGAGTGTCTTTGGCGAGGCCGCCACACCACACCTGAGGGTTTACACTAATGAGGTGACTCAGGTAAGAGCTGGTCAGGCCAGAAAGACCACCTCATGATATTAGCTGACCTCAGGGGAGGAAGACGGATTCGATCAATCATGACTACATCATGAGGTGATTCTTTTTCAGTCTCTTTGTTAACCGTTCCTTCTTTACCCAATGTCTAGACTGCCTTGGGATTCTGTATGTGTTCTCTTCCCTGTCAACACTCTTCTTAAGTAGCTATATCTAGTTGCCAAGCTTTAAATGCCTGGTGGCCAACGGCTCAGTGCTCTGCTGCTAACCTAAAAGTTGGTGGGTTCAAACCCACTCAGCAGCTCTGCAGGAGTCCTGTAAAGATTACAGCCTTGAAAGCCCTGTGGGGCAGTTCTGCTCTGTTACTTAGGGTCACTGTGGGTTCAAAATTGACTCAACAGCACCTAACAACGATTAGAACAACAAATGCTATCTATCTACTGATGATCCCCAAATTTGTATCTCTAGTTCAGATCCTTTCCCTAATTCTAGTCTCAAACCTCCAACTGCCTACCTAATCTCCATTTAAATGTCCAATAGACTTCTCAGACTTAATATGTACAGAACATGGGTTTATTCTCAATCCTCCCACCCCAATCTGCTCCTCCTCAGAATTCCCCAAATTAGTAACTAGCCCCGCCATTCATTTAGTAGATTCAGCCAGAAAAATGAAGTCATCCTTAATACCTCCTTTTCCCTCAAACTCTCATCCAATCCATTGCTAAGTCTTGTCTAGTCTTCCTCCAAAGTTTAACTCAAATCTGTCCAGTTATCTGTCTCCAGTTTCAACATCCTTTTCCCAGATGCCAAACAGCTCTCAGTTGCATTATTGCAATAGCCTCCTAACTTGTCTCCTTGCTTCATAACTGATGATTTTGCATCTAAACCATCTTCTGTATAATAGAGTGATTAAAAAAAAAAGAAGGAGAATCTGATTAAAACATTCTCCTGCTAAAACCCTCTAGTGACTTCCCAGAAACTACGATTATACCCCAACTCCTTACCTGATTCTTATGGCCCCAGCCTACCTTTCCAACCTCAAGTTATGCCATTCTCCCACTTCCCCACTAAGATCTGGGCTTACTAGCTTCCTTTTAGTCCTTGACCAAGCCACACCCTTTCTATCAGTGTCATTCCCTCTGCATGGAGCACTATTCCCCAGCTCTTTGCATGGCTGGCACTGTCCTGGATTGAATTGTGTCCCCCCAAAAATGTGTGTAGCCACTTGACTAGGTCATGATTCCCAGTATTGTATGATTGTGTTATCTGATGTGATTTCCTTATGTGTTGTAAACTACCACTATGATGAGATTATATGTGATCTCATGTGTTATAAATTCTATCACTGTGATGAGTTTATACTGATGAGGTTGACAAGATTAGTGTCTTAATGCAATCTCTTTTGAGATATAAAAGACAGAAGTGAGCAGAGATACATGGGAACCTCAGACCACCAAGAAAGCAGTGCTGGGAGCAAAGTGCTTCCTTTGGACCTGAGGTTCCTGTGCAGAGAAGCGCCCAGACCAAAGGAAGACTGATGACATGGACTTTCCTCCAGAGCTGATGGAGAAAGCATTCCCCTGGAGCTGATGCCATGAATTTGGACCTGTACCCTACTGGACTGTGAGAAAATAAATTTCTCTTTGTAAAGCCATCCACCTGTGGTATTTCTGTTGGAGCAGCAATAGATGACTAAGACAGGCACTATTCATCCTTCAAGTCTTAGATCATAGTCCCTTCCTCTGAAAGGCATTCTATGAACCACCTGAATGGCCTCCTTCAATTATGTGCTATCTCACTGCTGTCTCAATTTCTATCATGACACTTAGTTGTTATAAACATTTATTCGTTCACTTGTTTGTTGTCAATCTTCCCCAATAGAACTTATGTTCCATAAATTTGTTCAACGCTATATTATGTGTAATTTGCTGAATAGATAGAAGTCTTTTTTCCATCTTGTTGCTTTCTTTTAAAATTCCACAAACAAACCAACAGATGTGGACAACATTCTCAGTGGGAATATTCGATTTCACAATAAGTTAGATTTTGTGCCTTTTTTTAATACTCTGTTTGGACTTCTGCCTTATTCACTCTGAGAAAGGAAGATAACTGAGGACTCTGTTTTAGGTTCTGAGAATAATTTAGAGTTTTCTCCAATTCAGCACAGGATGTTAGAAAAACAACCTGCAGCCTATATGAAGTAACAGTTTATGGTAATTTAGGTCATTCTGTTTTCTATTAAATATAATTTCTTAAAACTGTTCTTTGTTCCCCTTTTGGAAGGAGATGGGCCATAAATAAATAAAACTCCGACATGACTCTGACTTTTAAAATGCCTTTGATAATGCAACAATGCTGAAACATCCATGTACAGTTGAGGAGTGGCTAATATTTCTAGGAATATTTTAACATTAAATACAAGTGTATTCAATACTACAACTTGTAACTAAAACCCAGAAAATTGTAAAGCTTAAAACTATTCTTTAAAAGTCACTGAGGGAGGTCAAGAAATCTGGGAAACTATAATCCCTAACACCTACCCACTGCCACTGTCTTAGTCACCTAGTGCTGCTGTAAGAGAAATCCCACAAGTGGATGGCTTTAACAAAGAGAAGTTTGTTTTCTCACAGTCCAGTAGGCTACAAGTCCAAATTCAGTGTGTTAGCTCCAGGGGAAGGCTTTCTCTGTCGGCTCTGGAGGAAGGTCCATGTCATCAATCTTCCCTTGGTCTGGGAGCTTCTCTGCACTGGAAACTCAGGTCTAAAGGATGCACTCTGCTCCCAGCACTGCTTTCTTGGTAACATGAGGTTCCTACGTCTCTCTGCTTGCTTCTCTCTTTTATATCTCAAAAGAGATAGGCTTAAGATACTACCTAATCTTGTAGACTTAACTCAATATAACTGCTGCTAATCCATCTTATTACATCATAGTGATAGAGTTTACAACACATAGGGAATTCACATCAAATGATAAAATGGTAGACAGTCATACAAAACTGGGAATCATGACCTAGCCAAGTTGACAGATATTTTGGGGGAACACAATTCAATCTATGACAGCCATCAAGTGGATTCCAATTCATAGTGACCCTGTAGGACAGAGTAGAACTGACCCACAGTTTCCAAGGCTGAAAATCTTTACAGAAGCAGACTGCCACATCTTTCTCCCACAGAGCAACCGGTGGGTTCAAACAGCCAAACTTTAGTTAGCAGTTTAACCACTGCGCCACCAGGGCTCCTATAATCCCTAATCCTATTTAATGGCACTGCTCATAAATTTTAAAATATGGGAGATTAGGTTTTTCTGAGCTTCCAGTAAAATAACTCAGAATCATGTTCACTGAGTTATTCTAAAGCAAACGTAGAGTCTGAAAGACAAGTATACTAATACATTAAATGATCATATTAATGGTCTCTCAATGGCCAGTGAATGTCTGCTGCTCATCTAATACGTAGCATCATATGGAAGACCTAACAACGCATGGGGAAAGGCTCTATGTAAGCCATATAATTTCACTGTATGTGCCGAGTTTATGTGTTACTCTCTAATGGGAGCAATATGATGGGAAAAGTACTGACCCGTCCTTGTGCACTGAACTGAATTATTGGTCTCTTTCCCTGTTATTTGGAGCTGTGGTGGTGCAGTGGTTAAAAGTTCGGCTGCTAACCAAAAGGTCAGCAGTTTGAATCCACCAGCCGCTCCTTGGAAACCCTATGGGACAGTTCTACTCTGTCCTATAGGGTCGCTATGAGTCGGAATCAACTCGAAGGCAAGGGGTTTTCATACCCTGTGTTCAGTAGATGGAACTTGGCTCATATTTCAAGCACAGCATTTTTCATTTTGCTTTTAACTCTGTTTTCTTGTCTGGCTCTCACCCTAAACTATGTGGAAGGCAAAGGTTATGGCTTGCTCATTTTTGTTTTCAAGCACATAAGCGTATAGAGCACATAGATAATGTGCCACAAAGCCTGTTACCATCCAATCAATTCCAACTCATGGTAACCCCACATGTTACAAAGTAGAACTGCTCTATAGGATTTTCTTGGCTGTAAACTTTACGAAAGCAGATCACCAGGCCTTTCTTCTGCAGCACTGCTGGGTGCGTTTGAACCACAGACCCTAGGTTAGCAGCCTATTATAAACCACTTGCATCACCCAATTAATCAGTAACTAGCTATACAAGTTTTTACCTCACACAGGTCTGTCTCCTCATACGTACAAGGAAGACAAAATATTTGCCCTATTAACCACCAAGGGATGTTGTGAAAAGCAAATGAGGTAATAGATTAGAATTTGCTGTGAAAAAAATGCTAAAATGAAATGTTAGACAGTTCTCAGGATTTTTTAACTGTTTTAAAAGCTGGAGACTCAGTCACTGCATTCTGCCTACTACTCAAAGGCTACCTCGGAGCCAGTGGTAGCTTGGCTAGGAGTTTTAAATCATTCTTCAAAAAGGTTGGAAAGGGTTGCTTTCCTCTTTGCAACTGAATATTAAATCTCTAGCCATGTGAAATTTGGGGGATATGTGGATTGAGCTCATATCTACGGAAAAGAAAAACCACACTCCTGAAAGAAAGACCCAAAGCATGAATGTTTAGACAAAACTAAGTTGAATCACTGAATTCAGCAAATTCGGAGAATTTAGCGGAAGCTAGAACTGTATTAAATTCACGGCTTTGTGAGGTCTTTGAGGATTCCAGTATTGCTCGTTGAATAAGCGGAACAGTCAGGGGTGGATCTCAGGTTTCTGCTGTTGTTGCGGTGTTGTGTGCCCTCGAGTTGACCCTGATATGTGCCTTAATAGTGATAGATCTCAGAATCAGATAATGATAGAGCTGACCTTGAGGCTTGGGGGATTCTATGGCTCCACTTCCCCATTTCACAGAGAAGAAAAGTGAGGGACGCGAGGATAACGGACGCATCCAGAGGGACACACAGGTTAACAGTAATAGAGCTAGGACTAGATCAGGCCAGACTTCACCCTTGCTGTTTACTACACAGCACTGCCTCTGCTGATTAGTGCTGTCTCCACCTTCCTGAACCGCCTGGAGAAAGGAGGCGGCAGGTTAAGGAGGGGCTTGTTTCCGAGACCCTGCTTGGGAGACCCCATTTCCAGAAGTAAGCAAACCAAAAAAGACCCAGACACATTGCTGTCAAGTGATTCCAACTCATAGTGAGCCTATAGGACAGAGTAGAACTGCCCCATAGAGTTTCCAAGGAGCGCCTGGTGGATTTGAACCGCTGACCTTTGGGTTAGCAGACGTAGCTCTTAACCACTATGCCACCAGGGTTTCCAGAACTGCCTCATAGGGTTTAAAAAGAGCAGCTGGTGGATTCGAACTGCTGACCTTTGGGTTAGCAGCTGATCACTTAACCACTGCCCCACCAGAGCTGTTACAATTATAAAATAAAATGAACTTTATTATATAATAAAACAACTGCATTATATTTTATTATAAATCTCATATTACCTTTTAATAATTATAATTTAACTATAGATTAAATTTATAATTTGTGAAATTGTTGTGCTTAAGACAAAGAATTCAAAATGCCTGGGAAGAAGCCACTGATACAAAGAGATTAATAACGCCTTAGCCATAGTCAAGGTGTATAGAGTTAATACCGTATAGTTTATACTAACACTTGGGTTTAACGCAATTCAACAAACAACACCAGAGTTGACCACATTTACAGCGCTGTGCTTGGTGCTAAAGCAAACCAGAAAACCAAACCCCTTGCCATACAGTCAATTCCAACTCATAGCGCTCCTACAGGACAGAGTGGAACTGCCCCATAGGGTTTGCAAGGAACGCCTGGTGGATTCGAACTGCTGACCTTTTGGTCAGCTCTAAGGGATACACAAATGAGGAAGACACAGTCCCCTATGCCCAAGAAGCTTGAAGTCTAAAGTGTGTGTGTTTGTGTGTGTGCATGTGTGTATGTGCATACACATGTACGTACATGGGCACAGGAAGGGAGGCAGCAGAGGTGGTAGAAATAGACACCCTAATTAAAATATCAGGCAGAATGGCATTAGCGCTGATTTTTTCTTTTAAAAAAA
The DNA here is from genome assembly GCA_030035585.1 of Dugong dugon. Lineage (NCBI taxonomy): Eukaryota > Metazoa > Chordata > Mammalia > Sirenia > Dugongidae > Dugong > Dugong dugon. The sequence goes on along the minus strand of CM057468.1, from coordinate 110,283,622 downwards.
TGGTAATTTTATTATAAAATGAAGTAATGATCATTGCACTAAATACAGAAAAATATAAAAGAAGAAAATTAATATTAACTGTAATCTCATTACCTAAGAGGTAGTATTTTGATGTACACCTTACAGGCATTTCTCTGTGTGAAAATCTATGTTTGTATGGGTCAAGGCAGAGACTGTTAGATTAGAGCATAGCATTAGGCAGTCCTCTTTTAAAAAGAACATTTTACTTGAAGATTATTAAAGGATTTACAGTAGAGAGGGCTGTGGTGAAGAGAGAGCTATGTTTACATTTAATTGTCTAAAAGTCCATATGGACATTTAAAATTAGAGTTATCAAACAAAATAAGAAATTTGCAGAAACAAATGCTGAACAAGCATCTGGGGAAATCTTCCTTTTTGGAAGTATCTAGCATTACTTTCCATCATCCATCTGTCAATTTGTCATTATGTGTTGGCTCGCGTGTTGCTGTGGTCCGGGAAGCAGGGTCAAATACCAGCAGGGTTACCCGTGGTGGACAGGTTTCAGTGGAGCTTCAAGACTATGACAGACTATGAAGAAACGCCTGGCAGTCTACTTCTGAAAAGTAGCCAGTGAAAACCCTATGGATCACAACAGAAGATTGTCAGATACAGTCCTAGAAGGTGAGCCCCCTAGAGTGGAAGGCACTCAGAAATACACAGTGGCCACAAGAATGGGTTTGAGCATACCAGCTATCCATGAAGATGTTGCAGGACTGGGCAATGTTTCGTTCTGCTGTACATGGGGTCACCAGGAGCCAGAGCCCACTCGAACGCGACCAAGAATGACACATGACTTTGGTTGCTTTTGTAACAGTTACACTTGGAGATTGCTTGCCCAGTTTCTTCTTCCAAATTCACCTATCAGTGAAGTCACGCCTCCCCTGGGGCGAAATAAGAGAAAAGGAAGATAAAAGTGTTTCTTCCATACTGTTCTCTCGTGAAGAGAAGATGGAAATTCCCTCCCCTCTAGGACACAAGAACTATGCGGAAAATTTGTCCCCCTAATGTTTATCTGAGATAGGATGACCAGAGATTCTGCTTTGCTGGGGACACTGTAAACTGGTGTCCCAGAGTGATTATAAGTAGTGAACTCTCTAATTCTCAAAATTGTTCCAGTTTGGACAATAAATTACACAGACACCCTGCATATATGGCAATTGCCCTAAGCAGACTCAGGAGAACCATAAAACCTAAAATAGGAATTTCTTACTTTCTCCTACTTACCCTACAATATGGAGGTTGTCTTAGTCATCTAGTGCTGCTATAACAGAAATATCATAAATGGCTGGCTTTAACAAACAGAAATTAATTTTCTCATATTTTAGGAGGCTAGAAGTCCAAATTTAGGGTGCCAGCTCTAGGGGAAGGCTTTCTATGTCGGCTCTGGGGGAAGGTCCTTGCCTCTTCTGAGCTTTAGCTCCTTGGCAATTTTCATGTGGCTTGGCATCTCTCTTTCCTCATATCTCTTACTTGCTTGCTTGTTTAATCTCCTTTATATCTCTAAAGAGATTGACTCAAGATACACCCTACACTAATCCTGCCTCATTAACATAACACAGACAGCTCATTGCCACATGAGATTATAATCACAGGCATAGAAGTTAGGATTTACAACACATATTTTTGGAGGGCACAATTCAATCTATAACAGAGGAATATGAAACAGCAAAAAAAAAAATCAGGTTATAAAATCAAACGAAATAAAATTAGAGACTTATTAAGTAAATATGATAATCTGATTTATCACCTTTATTATTTGTAGATGAGAATTAGTTTAAACCTCTTAGAAATAGGAGTAGGTTTTTATAATTTAACTGTAGAATTGTTAGTCATCTTCAAGAAACTAATTTGTATTTTTTCCATAGTTCTTGTGTCCTAGAGGGGAGGGAATTTTATATAATTTTATATAATGAAGCAGTGCTTGTGGGTTCAGGGAACACACCTACCCTTGCACATGTTAGGAATCAGACACCAGGCAGGTAAAAGGGTGGAGGCCCCCATGATTGTTCAGTTTTGGTGACCACAGCTTGGCTATAATCACTTGATCTTACTTTTGGTTTAAACACACAAGAGTAACTTAAAAGTTAAACATTTGATGGTGTTGCAACTGGCTTTTTAACTAGAATTGACAGGCTTCCTTCTTTCACTACAGAGTTGTGAAAAACAGAAGTTTGCAACTTTTGAATAGTAGTACAAGGTACGTAAAAGCTACAGTGAGAAGTTCCCTTAGAAGGAATGTCTTTAGGAAGTGTAAGGAACTAGCACCGTCTGGTGGGTGAGAATGAAGGGAGACTTGGAGGGGTTGCTTTTTGAAGAATGTTATTGAGGATACTTTTAAATTTATTATTATTATTATTACCATACATAGTAGAATTTCCAGAGAAAAGCTTTTTAGTTCCTGTGAAGGGGGACCTGAAGAACAAAAACCTCTTCTCAGAAAACAGGGATAAAGGGACAGTGCAGGACTTTTAGAGGGCAGTGGTGGTTCAGTGGTTGAATTCTCCCCTTACATGTGAGAGACCAGGGTTTGATTTCTAGTCAATGCACCTCATGCTCAGCCACCACTCATCTACCAGTGGAGGCTTTCGTGTTGCTGTGATGCTTAATCAGTGAGTGCAAGCCCTATGGTTCACTCCAATCCAATCCCACATGCGTGAGGTCACCTTGAGTCAGGAGTTAACAACAGGACTTTTCACATTCTCATTTCTGTTTGATAGCTGCTCTCATGAAACCCAGGTAAGTTAATATGGCCTCTGGTAATGATGAGTAGTATATTTACAACCTGAGACTATTATCATCAAAGAACTGAGTGTCTTGGTAGTTCTAGAAATCTTAAATGCTAGGCCATGGCCTCCAGTTCACTTACTGCATATTAGTAAATGGCCAGCAGGGGGCGCTTTTTCACACCTATTTATTGGTCTGTGTATGAGTTGGAATTGACTTGACATCAATGGATTATTGGTCCAATAAACTGGTCTTGGTTGCTATAAAAAACTAATGGTGAGGTTTCTTGCCATTTTCTCAGAACTTTGAGATTGTTAAATTAAGTTTGGGGTTCTATTTGGCTGTTTTTGAAGGTTAACTTAGATAACAGAGCAGTGATATCATCTCACCTGAACTAGTAATGAACCTGTTCTGGAATTCTTCACTGATGTTTCATCCCAGCCTTTTCTGTGACCGACAGTAACAAGGGGATAACGAAAACCTGTTCTACAGGAAGGGAAGGAAGCTAACAGATATACTGAACCTCGTATGACATGTTACCTATTTATCATTGAGCCTCGTTAAGCTAGACTGCTTTAAGGAACTCTGTTTACCTGATTTTGCCCATGTGGTTATCAGAAGCATATGTATTGTACAGTATCTGAGTACATGTATAAGGAGCCCTGGTGGTGCAATGGTTAAAGCGATCAACTGCTAACGGAAGGGTTGGTGGTTCAAAACCATCAGTGGTTCTGAAGAGAAAGATTCAGCAGTCTGCTTCAGTAGAGATTTACATGTTTGGAAACCCAGTGGGGTTGCTATGAGTTGGAATTGACTCAATGGCAGTGGGTTTGATTTGTTGGGTTATAAGTATATATTTAAGGAGTCCTGGTGGTGTAATGATTAAACGTTCGGCTGCTAACCAAAAGGTCAGTGTTTCAAACCCACCAGAGGCTCCACTGGAGAAAAGACCTGGCGATAGGGTCTCTATAAGTCGGAATCAACTTGACAGCACACAACAAGTGTATGTCTCAAGAAGTTCTAATCAGTAGACGTCTGTGGACAAGAAAAACAGCCCAGCCTAGGGGTTTAGAGCCCTGACTCTTGAACTGGATTACCTGATTTTAAATCCTGGCTCTGCTGCTGCTTGCTCTTTGTTCTTGAGGAAGTTATGCCTCATTTTCCTTATCTGTAGAATGGGGCCAACAGCACCTCATATGATTGTTTTGGAGGTTAAATAAGCTACTATTTGAAACAGTCATAATATAAACGTGTGTTTTTTGTTGTTATTGTTTTTAAAAATATCATCTTCCAGATCCTCTTCCTTACAGATACTGTGAGAATCCTTAAACCCAAGTGGCAATAGGAATGGTCTAGGGTCTGATCAGGTCTGGACACCTCTTCCTGTGCTGTCGTAACTGTGCTAGTTAGATTCTGTTTTCCCGTGACATCTTACCCTGCACTGTTCTGTGTTTGAATTGTTGCTTCTTTACTGCAGTGCCTTGGAGGGATTTATGAACAGTCCTTAGTCTTTGCAAAGGCAAAGGTTCAAAGTTCGTTTAAATACAGGCTTTGTAGAGGCTTCGTTTCCCTGCAATACAGTTTGCAAACAGTTGGCTTCCTGCTTACTTGTAAACCCTAGGGAAGGTTTTTATTTACTTGCTTGGTCTACACTCTTTTATCCCAAGTGTCACACCCTATGTGTCTCTGCCACGTAGCATTCAAGCAGCCAGTTTTATTCTGCTCCATTTTTGGTAAGAATTTCTTGCATGTTGGGCGTCCAACCTAAAATGAATCCCTCTTTTGTTCAATACTCTGATTTTTCCTCAGTAACTTAAACCAGTAGCGTTTCTGATAAACCCAATCACATTCACAGCCGTGTAGGCCACCTTGGCACTAAGCTTCCAAGTCCTGAGATGCTTTATGTAACAACATGATCAGCAAGCTTTGGGTCTCTAATTTTATCACTGTAAAAACAGTTAGCTTAGCATAAAGGAAAATTATGTTGTATAGTCAGCTGTCTAGAAAATACATCAAATTATTCTTAACCAAAAAAGACATAAGGGAACTATATTTACTGAGAAATTACTGTTTGGCAGGCACTAGATGCTTTAAGAAATATACTAGGTCAGGGTTGGAACATGGCATGAGGGCCTCTGTGTGCCCCTGATAGCATAACTTTCTGTTACAGAATGTTCTAGAGGCTTCTTTACCATCACAGAATGTTCTGAAACATTGAAACAGACCCCCAGACATATGCCTTATTTACATGAGATATCTGTGGAAGAGAACTTAAACCTAGTCTGCAGACTGTGTTCAGGCATCCACAAACCAGTCTAGTGGACTGGGATCCCCTGAAAGAGGCTGCCTTGCAGAGAGGGACCTCAGAGCCTAGGAGAGAAGAAGATATGTGGAAAAGCAAGCCTGATGTGGCATTTTGTCAGAGGGAGCAGTAGATTCTAGCAGCATGAGACACCCTTGACCTTCCCTGACATCGCCCCTTCCTCTGAAGCATCAGTGTGCTACAGGGAGGAGGCTAGGTCACAGGGACAGATCTGTTTCTAGGGGCGTAACTGTTCTGTGAGAAACATCTCTGGTAATGAGATGCTAAAGGAGTTTTGCTACCGGCCAGAGAGAAAAGCATGAGAGCAGCACCCTAAGGATGAGAGCAAAGGACATGAGAACAAAGGCATTATAGGCAAACCTCACCCACTGAGTCTCCCAGAAAGAATAAATTAATGGGAAGGGTGTCCATCAAAGAGTCAATTTTCTGCTAGTCAAGCTTTAGATTTGGGATATTATTATCAATGTGAAATATTTATATATTATAAATATATGTCTTAGGCAGGTGAAACTTAAGGCTATATGGATTATGTGCATTGAATCTTCACAATTAAGCTTACAGAAGAAAATTTAAAGCTTGGTGAGGTTATTTGCCCAAATGCACAGAGATAATAAGTGGCAGAGTCAAGAATAAAACAAGAGTTGTCTGACTCCAAAAACTAGGACCGTTTCCCTATATCTTAAAAGCCTCAAAATATGGAGCATGATCAATAGGCATTTACAGTGTTCCAATAATAGCGATCATAAGCAACATATATTAAGCAATTGCTGTTGTTGCTGTTAGGTGCCGTCGAGTTGGTTCCAACTCATAGCAACCCTATGTACAACTGAACAGAACAGTGCCTGGTCCTGCACCATCTTCACAATCATTGCTATGTTTGAGCCCACTGCTGTAGCCACTGTGTCAATCCATCTCTTTTTCACTGACCCTCTACTTTACCAAACATGATGTCCTTCTCCAGGGACTGGTCCCTCCTGATAGCATGTCCAAAATATGTGAGATAAAATCTCACCATCCTCACTTCTAAGGAGAATCCTGGCTGTACTTCTTCAAAGACAGACTTGTCCGTTCTTCTGGCAGTCCATGGTATTTTCAATATGCTTTTCCAACACCATAATTCAAAGGCATAAATTCTTCTTCAGTCTTCCTTATTCATTGTCCAGCTTTCACAAGCATATGAGGCGACTGAAAATACCATGGCTTGGGTCAGTCACACCTTAGTCCTCAAAGTGACATCTTTGCTTTTTAACACTTTAAAGAGGTCTTTTGCAGCAGATTTGCCCAATGCAATACATCATTTGATTTTTTGACTGCTACTTCCATGGGCGTTGATTATGGATCCAAGTAAAAGGAAATCTTTGACAACTTCAATATTTTCTCCTTTTCTCATAACGTTGCTTATTGGTCCAGTTGCAAGGATTTTTGTTTTCTTTATGGTGAGGTGTAATCCATACCAAAGGCTGGAGTCTCCCTGTGCAGCTATGTGATTTACTGAGAAATTAATCAGAGTATTTTTTTTCCTACTATGTTTTCATCAGTGTAAGAATGAGATCAGGGATCAGGGCTGTATATGTCCCTGAGGTCTAGATTTCACTTATCTACAAAGTCAGAGTTAATAGGACTCATTTTCAAAGCTCTCAGCCAGCGAAAGGACTTAGCTGGACTGTCCCAAAGGGAATGAGAATGGAGGCTTTAGGAGAGTGGTTCAACCCTGGAGTTGATCCCCCTGATGGGAACATGGGAAGGATTGTGGATTTCTTCATGGGCTTGGACTCAGCATTCTGAAGGGAACAAGGTCTTTTGTATGGGAACAAATGTTCGAATACACATGAGAACTGGTCATTAAATGCTGTGTCTTGAGCATCTTGACTAAGATATTTGTGGCTAAGTAGTCAGCAGAGAACATTGTGAGTGGATATCATGACAGCCCAACCAAGGAGGCAGTCTCCAGTGTATGGCAAATAAGCAGTGCTCAACTACTATTGAGCATTTAGAAGGCTGAGCTGCCATTTATGCTTGTGCAAGCTGTATACATAGGGGCCCTTTATGTAGCAACCAAATGGAGCCAAGGAGGAAAATGACCATTCTTATGGACCAAGAATGAGGCCTACCTTCATTTTCTTGGAGCATGTAAGTCTACGGATTTTTTAAACCCCAGTGAGGATAACCCCAGTTAATAGCTAGTATTGGACTTCCCATTGACCTTCATGAGTTGTGATTTGGAGATAACATCATTTAGAAAATAAAGAAGCATGATATCTCTTGCACCATGAATGTCCTGGACTATTATACCTGTTACACACAGAGTATCTCATTTTCTTTCTCCCCTTTTTTTTTCTAGTTGACTTTTTTTTTTTAAATAAAATGTTATTGTGTTTTTGGTGAAAGTTTACACAGCAAATTAGATTCCCATTTAACAATTTCTATACAAATTGTTCAGTGATATTAGTTACATTTTTCAAAAAGTGTCAACGTTCTCTTTAATTGCATTCTGGTTGTTCCTAGTAACTCATTTTCTATTCACACAACATATTACTGACATTATCACCCTCTTTTTACAGATAAATTAGAGCTTCAAGAAGTTTCACAACTTGCTCATGTCCATACAACTCATATATCTTTCTTAATACTAAGAATTTAGGCCTTTCAGACTTGCCAGCCTTATGAAAAGCACTGCAACTGAACCTCATCCATATACCTTAAAAACTAATTCGAGGAGTCTGATACCACAAGCTATATAAACAAATTGTTCTCCAACATAAATAGGATGTGTAGTAAATTTTTGATAAAAAAAAATTTTTTTTAAACCCTATTGTTACTCGATTATATATACAACATTATAGGGCTGTCCATAAACAAGCATGTGTTAGAATTTAGTTGGAGAGATAGAACATGTATCAGTAAAGGTAACGTCACTAAATTTCAAGAGCGTGTTACAAATAATAGATGACATAAGAATCTGGTGGGGCAGTGGAAGGATAATACATAACGAAGACATCTGTACTAATTCTGACACCAGCTATGCCACTTCTAGCTCCTTTACCTTCAAGGTTCTTAATTTGTCTGAGCCTCAGATTTGTCATTTATAAAACGTTGATGGCAAGAGGTTTCCTTCTTTCCTCACGGGATTTTTAACATCATATATGCAAAAATGTTTAAAAACTATGATTAGCCACGTAAACAAATGATTTTACCGATTTCCCCCTTTTCTTTAGTGTCATGTCTTCATGACTCATGATAACTGTCCTGAGCTAGGAACTTACATTTGCAAGAAAAATATGGAAAGCAGTCAGAGGAATTTCAGAAAGTAAAAATTTACTCTGAAAGTATTTTCTGTTAGTCAATTTTTAAATATTTATGAAGTAGCAAATAATAAAATATGTGCTTCGTAATAATTCCTTCCATTGTTCCAATGGACTATGTACACTTAACATATTCATGTAGAAAATGTGATAACACAAAGATCTTCACTATTCTTTGGGGTGGCTGATTTGCATGTTGTGGCCTGAGTGTGTCTTTGCTCAAGGAGTTCTTTGCATGTGGAATATACTACCTCTCAGTCACTTCTTTTCCAAATATAGCTCCTTCTTTAAGACTCAGAGTCCCTAGGAGGTACAAACAATTAATGTGCACGGCTGCTAACCAAAAGATTGGAGGTTTGAGTCCACCCAGAGGTGCCTTGGAAGAAAGGCCTAGTGATCTTCCAAAAAGTCAGCCACTGAAAATCCTAAGGCGTGCAGTTCTACTCTGACACACGTGGGGTCACCATGAGTCAGGATCAACTTGATGGCAACTGACTTTAAGGCTCAGTTCAATGACCCTTCAAAGATGAAATGCCAATACCTCTATATAAACCCATTGCTGCCAAGTTGATTCCAACTTATAGCTATCCTATAGGACAGAGTAGAACTGCCCCAGATGGTTTCCAAGGCTGTAATCTTCTATAAACAGAAGCAAATTGCCATATCTTTCTCCCGCGGAGCAGCTTGTGGGTTTGAACTGCTGACCTTTCAATTAGTAGTGGAACACTTTAACCACTGTGCCCAGGGCTTCTTATGCCTTTATATATTAATGATCACTAACTCTTCTGCACTGTGTTTCTCTGATAGTATTCATCACGCTGTGTCCTGAATTACAGTTATTTGTGTGCTTGTGTTGTTTCCACCTCTAGAAATAACAATCTTCTTGAGGGTAGCATTTACTGATCAATTATAGTTTTCATTAAAGCCACTACAGCTCCTTGCCTAAGATGTCTCGATAAATACGTATTGAATACTCCAGGTTTGAGTTCTTCTCTCTAATTTGTGCTATAACAAGTTCTATAAGTGATTTCTGTCAGGGTGACTATAATCTTTTGTGCATGGTAGTGGGCTGGTGGAGACTATTTATTAGGAGTGAAGGATGAAAAGCAGCAGCATGGGCCTTTAGCTCTCACTTAGTGAATGAGCTTGGAGACTGGCTTAAAATGGCATTTTACATGAGGGAATTTTATGAACAGAAGTAATGAAATAGCAGAGGATTTAAAGTGCACATTGGTGATTATACAGTCACCAGGGTACTTCCTTGTTCTCACCTGAAACGTTCTTGATATTTAGCAGTGATATAAACCAACTGCTAAATATGTAACAAAGGCAGAGCACAAGTATCTGTGTATTCATCAGCTATTTCACAGATATTTCTCTGCCTTCAATGAACAGTGTGTACTTTTCCTCCAAATTTGGAACACCTTACTAACTTCAAAATATGTGAATACACAGTAGCACAAAGAGAAAGAATGACTCCTCAAGGCTAGGATGCAGAGCGGAGACCTATTTTAGATGCCAGAATTTAAAAACTCCAATTGGGCGTGTTTGTGAACAAAAAGGCGAAGGGCAGCCTGTGTGTACACAGGTGGGGACATGGGAAAAAGCCCAGTAACTGCAAGAAAACCTGGGCATCTCTGGTGGACAAATGATTGGACACCTCTTTCAGCCAACATACAAAAGCTACTTGTCAAGTATTTATTTAGAGGGTGGGGAAAATTATGTCAATAAAAACTTTTACACAGAAATGAATTTCTTTACTGATTGACTTCTACTGGTAAAAGCATAGTCAGTGTTCTGAAAAATGTGACAACTTCTTTGGAGGCATGCTCCTGGATTTAACATTTTAGTGCAATGATGACCCATGTTTCCATTAAGCAGCACTGTGGCCTGCCTTTTGGGGCCTTGGCATTTTGGCTGTTTGTAACAGCATGCGATCAGAACAACTTAATCGAGATAAAGTCGATTCTAGCCAGAAGAGTTTGATTTTATGTTTTTATTTCCCCTCAAGGGCTGCCTCTTTTGGCAGGTATGGGACCTGAAATTACCTTGTGCCCAGAATGCAGGTCAAAACCTGTATCATCTGGCAACATATTTTCAATGTAATCCAGGCCTGTGTGGCACTTTTCTATGCAGCCAGCTTGTGCTGTCCGTGGGGCCCACACCTTAATGTGGCTCTGAGTTCAAAGAATTTCAAGCAGCAAAAGTGGAAGTAACGATGTGCTTGTGGGAAGGGTGAGAAACGAGGCAGTGCAGCACACACTTGTTTTAGTGAAATCCTTTGACATACATGATCTCTCTTGATCCTCACCTCACTGCGATATAGATGTTACCACCCCTGCTTTAAAGACGAAACTAAGACTGAGGGCGGGAAGTTAACCTGCCCGAGGGGAGGTTGATCAAGTTAGTAAGTGGAGATCTGAGTGACGGCTGTCTGATTCCCAGCTCACGTACTGCCCACTACTCCACATAACAGGCACGGTGGCTTTCTAATCCAAGTGAGAGATTTTTTTTGTTCGTTCAAAAAAAAAACACAACGTATTTAATTTTTAAACAATTGTTTATCCTACAGTATTAAAGCAGAAAAAAAAAAAAAGAAAGAAAAAGAGTAAAAGTAAATGATCCAACTGGTTTAAGTTAGAAAAATTCCACATCTTCCTTTGTTACACTCAATATAAGGCACCGTTACACAATCGACAAGCTCCTAGTTGCTAATGGTGGAGGCCTCAGCTCTTTATTTGACTTCTTCTAAGATGTGAACCATAATGAGAGGGACAACCACAAAATCCGACCCTGTGGTATCTAGGACCCCTCCCACATCCTGGAAGACTCCCTGTCTTCAGTGGAGTTGGTGGCCCTCCAACCAGCAAATTGAAATCAAAGCAATTATGGTTCGTAAATATCTTTATAGAGTTAACTTGATTTGTAACAAAATACACACAATGAAAGTCCTTTGGGATAAACATTACTACATAAAGTTGCTGAAACACTGTGGATTTTTAACCACCAAGTAATTCCCAAGTAATCAGTTTTGAAAGCTGACAGGGTGGTTTTCTTCCTGGTTTCTTATTTCTGACCTCTCTAATTCCCTTCTTTAGCAATAGTAAGATTATTCTGAAATAATTCTTTCCAAGGTCTCTTTGTCAGCAGCTGTAAAACCTCTAAGCTTCTGTTTGTATTTGGCTAGTCTTTAAATGAGGTCAGTGTGGGGCTTATGACACACTTTTTAGTTAAATTAAGCAGCTTCTTAACTGATGAAAAATGTAAAGTTCTATATTCCCAACATGCGAAGAGTTTTTAAAACCCATCATGATACTGTTATTATGTAGTACACAAAAAGGCTGTGATAAATTTCTGATTAATACATTAGTTTAGAAATAATTTGAACCCATTCATTTGAAAATTTATATTAATATGTAGATTGAAATTAAAGAATTTTTAAAAAATTGTGGACATACTTTAAAACACCAGGATAATTATTTATTATTATAGATGGGAAACTAAAGAAAATGACATTCAAACCACAAAAGTAAACTCCCCAGGGACCCAATAGATGGCTCTGGATCAAAAGGAGGAAAATTGGGAAACGAAACTTCAAATTCATATTGGAAACCAGACTTAAACTGGACGCATTGACACTGGATGGACCCGAGTCTATTGCCTGAAACTTTGAACTTGAGCTGAAGCTATCCCATGCAGTCATCTTGAAACTAAACAGAAATTCAGCTCAATAAATACAGAATGTCTGCCTCGAGCATTGCACCTTATTGAAGAATTACCTATATAAGATTGAAATGACAACAGTAACTCTAAAGCAAAGATGAGAACATTAAGGGGCAGAGAGTATATGTTAAAGGTGGTAAAACAATAGGGGCTGATAGTGAGCATGGTGGCACAATGTGAAGTATGCAATCATTGTCAATGAACTGTGCGTGTAAAAACTGGTGAATGGGTGTATGTTTTGCTGCGCGTATTTTTACCAAAAATAAAAAAAATTAAACTCCCTTTTATAAATGTATTCTGTTGTTATCACACGGACACATTCATGCTCACAACAACCAGGTACTTTCTGGAGGAAGTTCTTGCTAAAATAACAAAACTGGCTCATAAACAGTTATGACAATTGTTTAATTGAAAGGGAGTGGCTAAATGCTAGTATGCATGGTGGTGATTCATCGTATTTTATTTCTTTGGTGGAAGATTAGCACACCTGTGAAAGTTTCTCTTCAGGATCTCCAAGACTTTGTTGTTCAGTACTGATGTGCACTGCCCATGTCAGAAAGCTAGAATAGTTACCATCACAGGCAATTTCTTCAAACTCCTTAAATAGCACTTAAACCCTTTCATATTTGGCTCTCAATTATCTTTTCAAACTTATGTTTGCCCCTGCCACCCTACCCTATCCCCCAGCAGCATAGAACATGGACTTGGCTGAAATTGTATTTTGGTACAACAATTCTCTTTGCCCGGAAAATATTTCTAGCCCTTCTGTGTCTGTCAGAATTTTAATTTTCTTCAAGGCTCTATTCACATGGCATCTCTTCAGTGAAATCCTTTCTAATTACCCCTGGTGAGAGTTAAGTGGTCCTCTCTGTGTTTTAATAACACTTTGTTTATACCTGTGTCACAGCACTTAACACAGTCATGCGTGTTGTGCTACCACCATACTTCCACTAACATTTATAGAGTGTCAGTAATGTGGCAAGAACTAGGAATACAATTATGAAAAACAATCCATCAACCAAAAAAGGAAAAAGCAAAAAACCCTGCATAGAGGAAGCAAACCAACCCTGAGATTTATAAGCAATTTGTAAGTATGAGGACCATGCCTGACTGGTCTTTGCATTATCATTGCTAACCCAGGGCTTGATGTAGCCAATTCATATGATAAATATTTATTGAAATTAAGTGAATTGAATTGGAATTTCAGAACTAGAACTCAGGTTTTCAGATCATGAATAAAAGGAAAACATTTCCTTAAGCAGGTATCTTGATGTCACTGCTGCAGTCTAGAAAAAGAGAAAGAGGCTTGTTAGCTGAAGATTATATATTTACTTATATAATGAAAAATAATTTTTACTCTTCCTATGGTAGAAGCCTGTTAGCCCATAACTTGGCCTTGAAAATTTCTGACTTTCATTAAACCAGTTTTAAATGTATTCTGTGGGATGTTAATATGTATTATAAGAAAAAAGGAGTTCCATAATGACATAATTTAGGAAACATTGAGTTGAGCTAAGTTAAACAAGTTTATTATATGGCTTTTCAGATTCTAATATGTATTATAAATTTCCAAGAGGGGGATAGAGAATTATTCTTTTCCCAAACTTATCTGACTAAGGAATTCTTTTATTTTCCATGAGAATCTTATGGAGGATGACCTTGTAATTTATTGCCCAAACCAGGACACTTCTGAGAATGAAAGACAGAGCTATTAATAAGTATACCAGGACAACAGGTATAAACTGAGATCGTGCCAGGCAAATCAAGCTGTATGGTCACACTAATTTTATGAGATTAGTTTTCTTTAGAACAGGACTTGGGGGAAAAAAAAAAACTGAGCTAATACGACCAAAAGATAAAACATTTACTTGTTAATATACATCTAATTCTAGTACTTGTGATGATAATAACAGCAACAGGAAAATCACAAGATCATTAAAGATAATGATATGTATATTTTTTACTAGTTCATACATCACCACTTTTACAGCTCTTTTCCTAAAACAGTATAATTTGAATGGTGAAGGTAAAGATAGGATTATAGTGTTGGGGAAGAATAATATGCCATAGAATTCCTCACTTTGCAGTTGAGATGATGGTTGAAAAATGCCGACTTCTAGTCATGAGGCCACCCGACCCAAAATACTTAGAATGCATAAACCAACCATCTCTTCTTTCTTTTATATTATGGGTATTGACCACATTGTAAATGATTTCAACTACAGGCTGGCATAAGCACCTCAGGCTTTGTTGTTGTTGTTAGGTGCCGTCGAGTTGGTTCCGATTCATAGTGACCCTATGTACAACAGAACAAAACACTGCCTGGTCCTGAGCCATCCTCACAATCTTTGTCATGCTTGAGCCCACTGTTGCAGCCACTGTGTCAATCCATCTCGTTGAGGGTCTTTCTCTTTTTCGCTGACCCTCTACTTTACCAAGCATGATGTCCTTCTCCAGGGACTAGTCCCTCTTGATAACATGTCCAAAGTATGTGAGACATATCTCGCCATCCTTGCTTCTAATGAACATTCTGGCTTTACTTCTTCTAAGACAGATTTATTTGTTCTTTTGTCAGTCCACGGAATATTCAATATTCTTCGCCAACACCATAATTCAAAGGCATCAATTCTTCTTCGGTCTTCCTTATTCATTGTCCAGCTGTCACATGCATATGAGGCGACAGAAAACACCATGACTTGGGCCAGGTACACCTTAGTCTTCAAGATGGTATCTTTGTTTTTTAACACTTTAAAGAGGACTTTTGCAGCAGATTTGCCCAATGCAGTGCACTGTTTTATTTCTTGACAGCTGCTTCCTTGGGTGTTAATTGCGGATCCAAGTAAAATGAAATCCTTGACAACTTCAGTATTTTCTCTGTTTATCATGATGTTGCTTATTGGTCCAGTTGTGAGGATTTTTGTTTTCTTTATGTTGAGGTGTAATCCATACTGAAGGCTGTGGTCTTTGATCTTCATCAGTAAGTGCTTCAAGTCCTCTTCACTTTCAGCAAGCAAGGTTGTGTTATCTGCGTAATGCAGGTTGTTAATGAGTCTTCCTCCAATCCTGATGCCCCATTCTTCTCCATAAATCCAGCTTCTCAGATTATTTGCTCGGCATACACATTGAATAAATATGGTAAAATGATACAATCCTGCTGCACACCTTTCCTGATTTTAAACCATGCAGTATCCCCTTGTTCTGTTCAAATGACTGCCTCTTGCTCTACGTATAGGTTCTTCATGAGCACAATTAAGTGTTCCAGAATTCCCATTCTTCACAATGTTATCCATAATTTGTTATGATCCACACAGTTGAATGCATTTGCATAGTCAATAAAACACAAGCAAACATCTTTCTGGTATTTTCTGCTTTCAGCCAGGATCCATCTGATATCAGCAATGATATCCCTGGTTCCATGTCCTCTTCTGAATCTGTCTTGAACTTCTGGAAGTTCCCTGTCAATACACTGCTGCAGCCTGTTTTGAATGATCTTCAGCAAAATTTTACTTGGTGTGATGTTAATGATATTGTTCAATAATTTCCACATTCAGTTGGATTGTCTTTCTTTGGAATGGACAAACATATGGATCTCTTCCAGTCAGTTGGCCAGGTAGCTGTCTTCCAAATTTCTTGGCATAGATAAGTGAGCACTTCCAGTGCTGCATCAGTTTGTTGAAACATCTCAATTGGTATTCTGTCCATTCCTATAGCCTTGTTTTTCACTGATGTCTTCAGTGCAGCGTGGACCTCTTCCTTCAGTACCATTAGTTCCTGATCATATGCTACCTCCTGAAATGATCAAATGTCAACAAATTCTTTTTGGTATAGTGATTCTGTGTATTCATTCCATCTTCTTTGATGCTTCCTGCGTCAATTAATATTTTTCCCAGGCTTTGGTACAAGGGAAAAAAGTTCCATTAAAAAAAGTCATCATTTATGAAGTAGCGTAAGTTCTAGACTAACACTGTCCATAAAAATATAATGTGAGCCACTGTATGATTTAAAAAAATAGATAACAGCTTTATTGAGACGTAATTCACATACTATACAATTCACCCATTTAAAGTGTACAATAACTTGTGGTACAATTCAATTCAAACATTTTCATCACCCCAAAAAGGAACCCCAGGCCCATTAGCAGTCATGCCCCATTTCCTCCTACCCTCCCCCCACTACCCTAGGCAGCCGCTTAATTTACTTTCTGTCTCTATAGATTTGCCTATTAGATGTTTTCTATAAATGGAATCATACATTATGTGGTCTTTTGTGACTAACTGTTTTCGCTTAGCGTAATGTTTTCAAGGTTCACTTATGCTGTAGCATATATCAGGACTGAATTTCTTTTTATTGCTGTACAATATTCCATTGAATATACTAAATTTGGTGTATCCATTCATCAGTTGATGAACATTTGGGTTGCTTCTACCTTTTGGCTATCCTGAACAGTGCTGCTATTAACATTCATATATAAATATTTGTTTTAATATCTGTTTTCCAATGATTTTGGGGATATAACTTGGAAACCCTGGTGGCATAGTGGTTAAGAGCTATGTCTGCTAACCAAAAGGTTGGCAGTTCACATCCACCAGGCGCTCTTTGGAAACTCTGTGGGGCAGTTCTACTCTGTCCTATAGGGTCTCTGAGTCAGAATCGACTTGACGGCAACAAGTTTTTTTTTTTTTTAACCTAGAAGTAGAATTGCTGGGCCATATGATAATTCTATGTGCAAGTTTTTGAGTAACTGTCTGTTTCCACAGCAGCTACATCATTTTATATTCCCACCAACAATGGTTAAATGTTCCAATTTCTTCACATCCTTGCTAATACTTGTTATTTTCTGGGTTTGGTTTTTTGTTTGTTTTTTATGATCAACCTAGTGGATAAGAAGTAGTATTGCATTGTGGTTTTGGTTTGCATTTCCCTAATAGCTAATGACATTGAGCATCTTTTCATGTGCTTGTTGGCCATTTGCAGATCTTCTTTGGAGAAATGTCTATTCAAGTTCTTTGTCCATTTTTTAACTGGGTTATTTATCTTTTTGTTGTGATTCACTATGTAATTTTAATGTTCTAACAGCCTCCTTTTAAAAAGTCTAAAAAATAACAGGTGGAATTAATTTTAATAATATAACCTAATGTATAAAAACTATTATTTCAACATAAATATAATAATAATATAAAATATTCAATATAAATTATTAATGAAATAGTTTCCCCTTTTTGTACTAAATCTTCAAAATCTGATGTGTATTTTATACTTGTAGCCCATCTTAATTCTGACTAAGTACATTCAAGTGCTCAATAGCCACATACGGCTGGCTACCATATTGAAAAGCTAGTTCTAGAACTTCTTAGATATTTTGTGTTTGGCTGTCCAGATGGTTTCATATATTCTTAGGTGAAGATTCTAAGAAAACTACACTACTTATTGAAGAAAAATAGGTAATGAAAATCACAGTAGCTGGCATTTCTTATTTTTCAATGTGCTAGCTGCTGTGCCAAGTGCTCTATATAAACCCACAAGTCCATACTGATACTAAATAAATAAATAAATGTGGAAGGGGTAAAAGAGTTAGAAAATCATCATTTTGCAACCATCACAGTGTAATTAATTCAGCAGCATAAACATATACTAAAACTCTGGGTGAAAGGTTGAAGAGGAATACGATATTCTGATAGTCTAAAAGTGAATTACAAATCTTTTGGTTAGTGCTTAACTGTTTGTACCACCCAGGGATTCTGATTAAAGAACTGGCCCAGACTCTTAAATATATCACTGTCATAAAAGACAAAAATAATGGAAGAGAGAGAAAGAGAAAAGGCTGGAGAACTGTTCTGGATTAAAGGAGACTAAAAAAGACGTGACAACCAAATGCAATGTGTGGTCCGTGATTGGGTCCTGGATCAGAGTGGGGGATATAACATAAAGAACATTACTGGGCAATTGGCAAAATTTCAGTGGGTATTGGGCAATAGATAATTGCATAGAATTAGAGTTAAATTTCATGAATTTGATCATTTTACTACAATTTCATAAGAGAACATGTTTGTTCTTAGAAAATGCCTACTGAAGTATTTTGGGGTAAAGAAGTATAATGTCTACAATTGTATCCCAAATGGTTCATGAAAAATGTAATAATATAGATAAAGCAAATGTGACAAAAAGTTAATAATTGATGAATCTGATTGAAGGGTATACAGGAGTTTCTTGTGCTATTCTTGTAAGTCTTCTGTAGGAAAATTTTTCAAAATAAGTAGGTAAAAGTAAAAATTATAATTTCAAATTTTAAAAATTCAGCTAGTATTTCTTCTATTATTCTAAATTAACAAAGGCTTATAGAAAATAAACAAAAGCATTGATGTAGAAAATTACCCTGATCCCTTTCTTAAATTTCCCATTTTAGAAAGATAAAACAAGGAGATGGAAAAATTAGCTCATAATAGAATTAAAATAATTCTGTTATTCATATAGCACATTTTCTGAACTGAATACTTTTGTAACAATATGAAGTTCAGTTTATAATGAAAATATACTTATCTAGGACACAATCTAAAAGTGGCTCACAATTTAATGGAAATAAACAAATAATCTTTTTTAACCAATTCAAATCAACAAGTATATAGCAAAACTTATCAAGTGCTAACAGTGCTATCAGCATCTGGAAAAATGCAAAATTCCCCTTCACCCCAAGCATTTTTTCGGAGTCCCCAGGGGTGTCTTGTCTGTGTTCACAACCCATCCTTTTACCAACCTTGGTAAGAAACCACTTGAGGAGACACATCATCACTGTCCCAAGCTGTGTCCCCAAACCAAAAAACCAAACCCACAGCCATTGAGTCGATTCTGACTCATGGCGACCTTATAGGACAGAGTAGAACTGCCCCATAGGATTTCCAAGGCTGTAAATCTTTACAGAAGAAGACTGCCATATCTTTCTCCTGAGAAGTGGCTGGCAGGTTCAAACCACCAAACTTTCGGTTAGCAGCAGAGCGCTTAAGCACTGCGCCACCAGGGCTCCAGTTGCTGTGTCCCCACTACATCCCCAATCTGCATTTTAAGGATCAGAAATGGCACCGAATTTCTATCATAACTCATTGTGCCAGCGCTGCCATGTGTCCTGCCCTAAAATGTTATCTTCTCTCATGACAATATCTCCTCAGCTTCCGCCCAAAGCACCTGATTTAATATAAAGCTCTGATTTAATACAAGATGGGGAAAAAGACAGGATGCTGCCTTCCATAGCATTTGTTTCTAGCTCCCAGGCTCCCATGCACAAAACTTCCTCAGACCTCCTACTGCCCAGAGCAAAAGCCCTCATTCCAATCAACCTAGGAAAATCAGACTCTTCTTAGCCCTGTCCTGCTATTGCTGTTACAAAAATAAAACCCTTGCCATCGAGTCAATTCCAACTCACAGCGACCCTATAGGTCAGAGTCCAACTGCCCCATAGGGTTTTCAAAGAGCAGCTTATGGATTCGAACTGCTGACCTTTTGATTAGCAGCTGAGCTCTTAACAACTGTGCCACCAGGGCTCCATTGTTTTTGTTAGTTGCCATTAAGTCAATTCAAACTCATGGTGACCCCAGTATACAGAGTAGAACTGCTCCATACAAGTTTTCAAAAGATACCCAGTCATGCCCCAGCAGTAGACCAAGTTCTGTTTGAAGCCAAGATCCCTGCCATATGAGGATTTGCATGCAGGTTAAAATAACTCAAATGCAGAAAGACACATATAGAAAAAAATACCTTACTTTCTGTAGTGTTTTCCTGAAAATTTTGTGTAAATTGAAAAGTAATTCCTATTTAAAATGCATTCCAGAATGATAAATGTTGGATGTGCCTTGGAGATCTTCTTCTAATCTAATTCCTGTCAATCTTTAGATGAGAAAAGACTTCAGTCCTGAGATCCACATGGTCTCCTCTAGTTTTCCATATACACAGCTGCAGGTATTCTAACTTCTGCTTTAGTGGGCTTCCAGTTATACCAGTTACTTAGGGAAGTTTGCTATTCTAAAGATTCATATGATGAATAATTAGAAGAGAGGGAGGCGAGTTATTTTGCTATGTTATTTAATAGGGAGAAAAAAGAAAAAATATATATGAAAATCCAGAGATTGGAATTAAGAAGCTTAAATCTAAGTCTCTGTCACAAATTGGCAGCACTAAGCATTTTGTACATGGCACAGAGCAGAGTAACTGTTCCTGTATTTTTTTTGTCTTATTCCAAACGTGGTTGAGGACTAATGACAAAGCTATTGATTATTTTCTATTTATAGTTCTAGTATGGAGTGTAAAACATGGGCTCTCGTGACACTTTAAAAACAATTTATATGCATTTTATTAAAATATTTGATGAATTGTTCTCTCATTCATTTATTCAAGAAGTGCCCTTATAGCACCTACTAAATAACAAGCTGGAAAAAAGGCCTGGTAATCTACTACCAAAAAATCAGCCCCTGAAAACCCTGAGGAGCACAGTTCTCCTCTAACACATATTGCAGTGGCCAGGAGTTGGAATGACTTGACGGCAACTGGTATGTAACGAACACTAAGCTAGGCTCCACGGATACAAGAGTTGAGAAAGACATTTTCCCTGCTCTCAAGTTGCTTATGGAGGAACATAAACACAAGAAGAGAAACAGTTTCATTGCTAACTAACCCAAAGCAATCTACCTGGAAGCAGTGACACCTAAGCTGAAACATTAAGTATGAATAGGAACTAGCTAGGAAAGGGTGATGGTGGGGGGCGGGGGGAGAATATTGAGGTGAAGAGTCAGAAAGAAATGCACGTCTGAAGACCCAGAGGTGAGAGAACATATGTTCAAGGAATAAAGAGCTTCAGGAAGGACGTGCTTAGAGATGAGGCAGGTGAGATAAATGTGAGTTAGATCAGGAAAAGCCCTGAAGAATGTTAATGATCTGGACTTTATCCTGACTTCCAATGGGAATGAAAAATGCTGAAGGGGTTTGGAGCAGTTTGTAAAAAGATCTGATTTGCATTGCAGGAAGATCCTGTGGCTGCAGAGTTAAATAAGAATCAGCGGAAGACAGAGACTCATTCCTTAGCTGCTGGAGTGATCCCGAGGACAAAAAATAGGCATCTGATCTAGGATGATAGTAATGGAGACTAATGAGGGAAAAGCAAGAGACAGATTTAGCAGGAAGAGTCAGAATTGACAGGATTGGGTGACTGGCTGGAGGTCAAGGCCGGGGAGCATACCCAACTGCATGAGCAAAGTATAGAGGCAAGAATCAGCATGTGAGGCAATGTCTCATTCATCCCTGGCTCCCCACTGCCTAACAGACTGCCATGCATGACGTAGTTAAACAAATGTTGGACAAATGGATGGGTGAATATGGATTTATTGACCGAGTGACTAAAGGAATTCATTAATTAAGAAGCAGGGAACTTGAGGGAAGAGACTAAAACAAAGAATGAACATTCCTAAAGAAGAAGACAGCTCAACTTGGACAATTAAAGAATTCCCATCTTGGATGAGATTTCTATGAGCTCTGAATCATGGACTTGTATTTAAGTAAAGCAAATAATAAAGGTTTGACTCTAAAAATTAGTTGATCGCTGATAATAAAACACATAGACACACCATGGTAGAACTGAATTGTTGAAAGCCAATATCCTGCGTGAGAAATGCACGTTAAGTAAAAACATTCTATGTGATAAAATTTATCCTAAGAGTATATAAATACATTGCAGTTATCCTTTTATTGAACTAGTATAGACTTGAACTAGTATGAATTAGTATTAAATTTTAAAACCAATAACGTAATGCCAGGTAGTGATAAATTGACACCTTCCTATTACTTTGGACATGTCATCAGGAAAGATGAATCACTAGAAAAGGATATCATGTTTGATAAAGTAGAGGGTCAGCAAAATTAGGGAGACCCTCAAGAAGGTTGAGTGACACAGTAGCCACAACAACAAACTCAAACACACCAATGATCATGAAGATGGCACAGGACAGGACAATGTTTCATTCTGTTATACATAAGAGAGTCGGCGCCAGCTCAACAGAAACTAATAACTATCTTCTACAGAAAAGGGAGAAAGAATTAAAAAGAACAATAAAGCGAACTTATTATTCCTAAAAAAGGAGCCCTGATGACGTGTGGTTAATTAAGCACTAGGCTGCTAAACAAAAGGTCAGCTGTTTGAACCCATCAGCTGCTCTGCAGGAGAAAGATGTGGCAGTCTGCTTCTGTAAAGATTACAGCCTTGGAAATCCTGTAAGGAAGTTCTACTCTGTCCTATAGGGTCACTATGAGTTAGAATTGACTCAATGGCGATGGTATAATTCCTAAATATATAAGTATCAAATAACTGAAAGAGTCAATATCTAATTTCTTTACTACGTAAAACTAGGCTTATATCTAACAAATTACAGTTTTTATAATTCTTTTCCATATACATGCACAGACTCTCACACAAGAAGAGCACATGGACCAGCTGTTGCAGTAACAGTTCTTAATTGCTTATAAATTCTAAAAAAATCAAATATAAGTCTGAACCAGAATCAAGGGAAAACTAAAGACTTCCAGTAGCTACCATGGGCAAGAACCATCATAAAAATATTCTACTAAGAGAAGACAGGTTCCAACCATATACACTGTAAAAACGATGTGGGGGCAGTGTCTGACCTCCTCCAACCCCACAAGGGGGAAGGAGAACCAAGATCAACAACTCAAGGCTGATACTTATGAGGCAGAGGTCAGACATGCCTTCTCTCTCCGCCATTTTTACCAACTCTGACACCAACGGTCCTTGCCACAGCACTCCCTACTTCTCTGCTGGGTTCGATAATTCATTGTAATGGCCACGCAGAACTCACAGACCATACTCATGACAACGGGGTTTATTAGGGAAGTAATAGTCACAATTCAGGCTCAGGAACATTCAGGATACAGTCCTTCCATTAGGACAGCCTCTTCCCAACGCACTTGAAGGCATGGCTCTCCCTGGCCCTAGGCCTTTCCCCAAAGCCACTCAGCCTTCTGTCTCCATCAGCAGGGAAGCCCACCACGCTCTCTCCTGCTGCCGGGTCTCTCTTGCCACTGCTTCTCACTGACTTCAGAGTTACAGCTTGCTCTCCCTGTCTCTGGTCTCCTGCCTCCAGGAGCTTCTGAACGCAGGGATCCCGGGTCCAACAGACGAGCTGTCCACTCCTGGCTGTTCTTCCTTGGTGGTGGTAGGATCCTCCTCTGTGCTCTGGAGTTGGCTCTCTTTTAAGGCAAAATTCACCAATCCCTTTGGTGGGTCACAATTACCCTATCACACAGTCCCACCCAATCACATGGGTGGGAGTTACAAGACCATAGCTAGAAAGGCCGCACACAAAAGTAATTAACGGCACCGCAAGTACACAAAAAGAAAACAAATCAAGACAACCAATGGATCTTAGAAGACAGCATAGTGTGTCATCAATAGTTGGTACTATGACTTCTTCATGGGTGGGGTCTGACCTGCTAGCAAACCCAGTGTTCTAACTGTACCACCAGCTATCAGCTTCATTGTTCCTCACATATAGTCTATATATATGTTATATATCCTGCTGGGGCTTTGATCTGTTTACTCCACTGCACTTCCAACTGAGGCAGAAAGTGCCCAAGCCGCTTTTGTCAGGTAGAGCTTAGTTGTAAGCCAATTTTCTATAATTCTATAATTCTCACTTACCACTGGTTTCATTTACTATTTGACAAGTCACAATTTCTACACCACTTAGTTCAAACAATTGGGCCTCTGATTTGTCCTTAATTCTTAATTTTCTGCCTAGTCCCCTATTCCAACCAGTAAGATGAGGGGTCTTTTTTTTTTTTTTTTTTTTAACTTCAGTCTCTGGGCTTGATATTTTGCATCAGGAACATCATTATAAAGGTCAATTTATGTTTATAAATCTGAATCTACATGCACATATATAGCAATAGTCCTCAGCTGGGGGAAATTTTACCTGCCAGGGGACATTTGGCAATGTTTGGAACATTTTTGGTTGTCAAACTGCAGGATACTACTGGCATCTAGTGGGTAGAGGCAGGGATGCTACTAAACTTCTCCAATGCACAGGATAGTCCCCCACTACAGAGAATTATTCAGCCTCAAACATCAATACTGCTGAGGTACAGAAACCCTGATATGTAAGTGTTGAAATCCACGTAAGGCAGTTCTGGCTTTGCACACCACGTTAACAGAAACTCATGCGTATCAGAGCGTGCTCACCCTGCACTGAGATCAAATCTCAGTTAACACGGTACTATGCAAAGCGAGAACTACCTTAATTTACTTGTCAGTTGAAGGTGAACTATCCATAATATAATACCAAGAAAGAAAAAGCGTTTTTAGATACAGACCTTCTCTTTAGTCTACTCTTTCCTAAGTAGAGTAAATCCATAATGCCTGAGACTGGATTTTTCTTCGTCTTTCCAAAATTTATCTCGTTCGCACTCTCTTTCTATTAATGAAAATTTCAGTATTTTTTTCTCTTCCTTCTTTTTCAGCCCTCACATCCAATCAATTGCCAGATCCTGTTGACTCAATTCCCGGTATATTTACCACATCCATTCTCAATGCCGCATCCCAAATCCATGTCTTCTTTCCCCTTTCATAGACTAGAACAATGGCTTCTTAACTAGACACAGAAGCTCCACTGTATAATTCATTTTTAACACATTCGATAAATGAAACCTATTTACTGATATAATACTTTTCTTAAAGCACAACTCTGATTGTGTACGTTTTTTGCTCAAAAGCCTATAATACTACCCCACTGTCTACTGAATAATCTGACCCCAAGATACTCTAGTTTCTTTTCTCCACACTCTCCTGCGTGACTAATGGCCCTCCTAAGCAGGATTGCTACACTTCTACACTTTATTGTGTGGTTACGCCTTGCTCTTTCCCATCTCCATGTTCACTCAGCCTGAAACCTCTCCCATGACTCATCCTCCTACCTGACTTTCAACAACTGTTCAGATTTAATGTTTCCTTTTCTACCAAGGCTTCCCCGGTGTTCTTGAGAGACAGGGAACTTCCATAGCAGGTTTTTTTGTTTTTGTTTTTAATCTTACTTATGATATGATCCCCAAGTGCCAGTCCAATGAATACACTGTCAGTGACAAAGTTTTCTTCTGTCCATGATGAAATGAGATTATTAAGAATAATGTAGTGAATTTTTTATAAAGGTAAATTCATTCAGTTTCAATAATTGTTCTTTATTCTGATATTATGTCCGTTATAATACTTAGTATTAAAATACTCTGTCTCTTAATGAAATTTTAACAGAGATCATGGCTAAGTTTTACTATTATTTTTCTTTTTTAAATCCTGAACTTGGCAGTAGGAGCTGGTAGCCTTATGTTTGTCATCTCAGTTTTTAAGGGAAATCCTATTGGTCTGTGAAATCCAAGCGCCTTACACTGTATATTGAACACAGTAGACACCTGAAGGAATGAGAGAGGTTAATTAAGGCAGATCCTCTTGTTGAACCTATAAATCCGCTTGTGGAAGGCTACACAGACATAGGTAATAAACGAATTATTTACATTCTTTCACTGTAACTATATAATGGAAATTGTGCTTCAGCATTGGCAGGTTCTTATGTTGGATTTATGAGCTGATAGGAGAAATATAATTTAAAATGTCAAAATTATTTAACATCCACTTAGAAAGGCTCATGGGTCTCTGAAAACAGAAATACACTATAGCATACCAAAGGGAAATTATCAGAAGGATGGGATGGCTCATATAAACCTTACACAGGACAGAAACAAGGACAACCTGGGAGTCATGGCAAAAGGAACATTAGGACCATCTCCTTAGCAGGTCACCATCAGAACAAATCAGCTCCTTTCTGGTTCCAGGATACTCCCCTTAAAACTCAAAGCCCAGGGAGGAATTGTTTGGTTGGCCTGGCTTGGGTCTCACGTCCAAACTGTAGTCAAAAGATGGTAGGGCACCAGGACTGACAGTCTTACCAAGACTACAAGCAACAGGAAAAGATTAGCTTCTCAAATGACAGCTGAAGTGCTATGACTAACATAAGGTGTGTGCACGTGTACAGTACACACTGATGAATCTGCCTGCCTCACGCAAGTCTATCAGATGACATAAACAAAACACATTCCGAGACTCGTGGTCTCAAGATGAATCAAAGACTTACTCTAGCAGCCATTGCCCAGTACACGTTTCCAAAATACTCCATAGTTTCACATATGCAGGGGTGCTACTAAGTGGAGATATCTTAATAAGGTAGGCCTTTACCAGCCCAAGAAACCAGAAAATAGAACACATAGATACTTAAATTATATCAACCAAATCTATGTATTGACATCAATACTCAAATTGTTTTTTTTTTTTTTTTCCTGTTGGATAATGGAAATACAAGTTATTTCTTTTTATTGTGATTTTGGATGGATTAAGTGGCTAATACAGAGTATTATTTTATTTTTCCTCTAATCTTATGTGCTTTGTTCTTTTTCTATTGAATTTTATTTACAAGCCTTTGTGATAGGGTTGCCTGATAAAATACAGGACACCCAGTTAAATTTTAATTCTGGATAAAAAGCAAATAATTTTCTAATATAAGCAGTCTCAAATATTACACATGGCATACTTACACTGAAAATTATTCATTTTTCATCTGAAATTAAAATTTAACTGGGCATTCTGCTTGTTTTTCCCCTACATCTGGCAATCCTACTTCATGGTGTGCTCATGTTGTTGCTAGTTGCTGTGGAGTTGATTCTGACTCACAGCAACCCCATGTGTGCAGAGCAGAACTGTGCTCCATAGGGTTTTCAATGGCTGTGACCGTTCAAAAGCAGATCGCCAGGCCGATCTTCTGAGGTGCCTCTAGGTAGGTTCAAACCAACAACCTTTCAGCTGGTAATCAACTGCTTAACCATTTGTGCCACCCAGGGTCC
The DNA here is from genome assembly GCA_030035585.1 of Dugong dugon. Classification (NCBI taxonomy): domain Eukaryota; kingdom Metazoa; phylum Chordata; class Mammalia; order Sirenia; family Dugongidae; genus Dugong; species Dugong dugon. The sequence continues at coordinate 110,256,595 of CM057468.1, read as the reverse complement.
ATATCTGCCACTTTTTCTCCCTACGACTGGTAACCACACCCCTCTTTTCCTTTAAAAAACTACCTACCTTGTTATTAGTACACATGTGGTGTAGGTGGTGTAGCAACCTCCCTCAAGTGTGTGATCCAGGCTTTACCAATCAGAACACTGCAACTGCTATTCCAATAATGGGCACGTGACCCTGGTCAGGGCAATGAGGGCTGGAAATAAGGCTCCTCTCATTGTGGGAAAACAGGAGTATTTGTCCTGAAGTCACTGCTAAGCTGGTAGGTTCTAAGTTCTGTAGCTACACCTGAAGAGAGCCTGAAGGAGAATCATGGCAACATGAAAGTTTGAGACCTGAAGACATCATTGAGCCCTGAATCTAGCTAAGCCTGAAGAGTTCTGCCTTGGACTTATTAATCATGAGAGCTGATAAATCTCATTCACTCTCGTTACATAAGCTAGCTGCACTTAGATTTCTGCCACCTGCAGTCAACAGTCCCTCTTACAAAATTAAACAAAAAAAAATCTTTTTTTGAGGCAAAAAAGCACATACAATTAAGCTATTAAATAGAAAATCAGAACCAAGAAAAGGAATAGAGCCAAGAAACAAGTAAGCCAGTACTAACAGTTAGCATAGTTCAATGTTTTCCAATGTATGACAATGTAAACCACTGATAGATATGTGAGATGATTTTAAGCAGTACACAAATAATATATTTTTAATTTTAATGGTTCAATATTTATTTTAGTGTGAATTAAAAATATAACTAGCACATCAAACTCAATGGTTCTTTAAAAATATATTTGTTAAGGCAAAAAAAAAAGATCTGATTAAAATTAAATTATAAGTTACTGTTCTAGAAATATGAGGATATGGCAATCATCATGAAGGTATCGTGCAAATGTCTGGAATTTTGAAAGCATTAATGTAGTTGATGTAATTGAGCATCCAATTTTGCTCTGTTATCCTAGCAGCCAGAAGTGGAGGAAGCAGAGGGGAAGAAATACGGTATTTTGTAACTATCATCAGAAAATAGGAATCATGTCAATGTTTCTGGAAAGTCTGTCCTCTGGAAGAAAATCCCAAAAGAAATTTTTCATGTAGCCATTTTATATAGAGTAGTACATCGCTTAATGAAAATATCAATACTAGTCAATAATAGTCAATATAAAAGTGAATTCATAACATGTTTTCTTATAACAATCTTCTATAAAATTCAAGTGTTTTGAAAATATAACTTAGTGCACTGGGTTCCATGGGCAGCTAAGCTAATGAGGTACAACCATGCAGCCTTCCGGGTGTCTAATTTAATCCAAAAATAAAACATAAATTACCTAGGAATTAGTTGGAGAGCATTTCCACTGAAACCTTCCCTATGCCCCATGTCTCTTACTGGGTTTTGAGAGTAGCTGAACAGCAAACAATTAGAGTTCATGCTGCCCAACATGGTTTTGGAGTACTGGTGTTCTATATTGCTAATCAAGGACAGATTCATATGCTTTGAAAATCAAGCGAACAGGAGACAACTATTATTGACGACAAAAAGAAAAGCTTTTTTGTAATTCAGAGATTTCTGTAACAACTACAATTTGGAGCATTCTCATAAAAGTAAGATATCAACATAATGCCCCTAAGAACAGAATATAAATGATTGGAAATCCAAGTGTAGTAGGCCTTTTCAATTAAAAACTGTAGGAATAGATGTCAGAGAGTGAGAAACTAAGAATCTAATCACTGAAGAAAGAACAAGCAATCTAATGGAACAAATGAGAGAAAGAGCAGAAGGAGCTGGCCTTGTAATACAAGCATATGCTTGGAAGGAAATTAAAATAACTTAAGGAAGAAAACAATGATAAAGAATGAAATCTAACCTAGCAGGATAGAATGATAGGTACATATCCACAGAATAGACCCCCTTGGAACAATGCTTCACTGTACTAAGGAAGCAGGAAGAGTATATTGTTTGCTATTTTTAGGAATGAAATAGATTTAGTCATAGCCTCAGTTTAAATAAATGTGAAAACTAAGATAAAGATAGTTCTTGCGCTGTGGTGACTTAGTTGAAGGAATGCTGACTACAGAGAGATGGGCCACAAAGACTGTTGGACAAAAATAGAAAACACAAAACTATGGTTATACCACATTAACTTAGACTTAAGTCTTAGCTACTGATAATTTCAAACATTCAAAAGTTATTTTTTCTTTTCCTTGAATAAATATTCACCTCCTAATGGATTAATTTTGAAAAGGCAGACTATTTCATTAGTGAATAATATTACTTCTGAGAAATTTATGAAATATAAGAAGGGAATTAAGGGCAAATTACTTAAAATAATTTTTAATTCTTAATTTTTTCCAAACTAAGGGAAATAAGAGACTATGAGAAGTCCCTTTCTTACTGCATTTCACATAGAATTCACAGATATCCAATACTGTCATATATGCCAAGAGCAGTGATTTCTCCATCTAAGTAATGATTGCATTTTAGACCCTTGACCTGCAAAAATCCATAGTTTACAGTTAATTAGATACTTCCAATTTCTCTTCTTATCTATACTGACATGGCCTGTTTTCCCTGTCTCTGCATCAACTTGCTTAGAAAACAAGAAGATTGCTCTATATAGACAACACCATCTCTTGTCCATAACTCTTCTTTCCCCTCAGAATGACAATTCAGTTTCCCTACCATTTATATCTACTGCCGTGGAGTTGATTCCAACTCATAGGACTAGAAGTAGAACTGCCCCATAGGATTCCCAAGGCCGTAGTCTTTACTTAAGCAGACTGCCATATCTTCCTCCTGCGGAGTAAGTGGTTGGTGGGTGGAAAGGCCGATCTTTCAGTTAGCAGCCAATCGTTTAACCACTGCGCCTCCAGGGCTTCTTACCATTTATAGCTTAGTTAATTTAAAAGAAATAAAACACAAAATCTTCCAGAAAAAATATATATTCATTTTTTCCTGAGAAATTGACAGTCTTGGGATAAATACATATTTTGAATGATGAATAAAATGTTCAAAATATAGAAAGATATTTAGATAGACTATTTAAATATAATATCACGTAATTCTTAGGCAATCCTGTACTATTATTGAATGTATTTCTATCATTAAGAGTCATTGCCATTTTCAAGAGAAAATTTTGCTTTCTTTGCTTGTGTGTTCATTATGTACCAGGAGTGTTGATGAAAAGGAAATTGGATTGGAGAGGAAGCTGGTGCTGGCAAAAAATCAATGAATGTGGGAGAATTTCTGAAGGAACTCACCTGGCTACAGAGAGTGACTTCCGCATTTATATCTAAATGAGTGAGAATGGAACTCTCAGCCACGATTCAAATATTTAGCATTGAAAGATCCAACATTATTAAGCAGAAAAAAGGAGATAGACAGCTACAAAAAATCTGTAGTAGTTTCTCAAGGAGAGTTCTGAACAGTCCTCCCTTTGTCTCTCCTTTCCTCCCTTTTTTTCCTTTATCTTTTATGCTTCTTCAAGTGTGTGTCAACAACCATTTAGTGAGAATCTCTGCTAGGCAGCAGTGGATAACACAGATAGAAAAATATACACGTAAAAGTATAGACTCCATTTCCTTAGAGTCTAATGAGGAAACAAAGAAGTAAAAATAATTGATTTCAGTTTAAGTTGTAATGGAATTATTTGCAAGTGGCAGTGTGGACAGAGAGGAAGAAGGGACAATTTACCTGGGAAATTCAGAGAAGGCTTCACAAAAGAGGTAAATACCTGACCTGATTATTGAAGGAAAAGCTTACCAGGCAGCCAAACTTAGGGAGACGGGAGACAGGACATTCCAAGCCAAGGAAATAAAGTGTGAGAAAGCGGGGCCTGCTTGGGGAACTATACATACTGATGGTGCATACTGTGTGAGGGGCTGGAGGGGAGGGAGAGTAACCAGAGAATGAGTCTGCACAGGTTGGAAGGGATAGATTTTGAAGGTCCTTGTATGCCATGGTGAGAAGTTTATATCTTATTCTGTAAGCAACGAGGAGCCTCTGAAGAACTTTTAGTAGGAAGGGTAACATAATCAGATTCTCATTTGCATCCTGTTAATAATGTGCAGGATGAATTGGAGGAAGGCAAGGGCAGAGAGGCTACAAACGGAGATTAGTGAGGAGGCCAGCAATGGCCTGGTTTAGAGTACAGGCTAAAGCTATGAAAAGGAGGGGGTGGATAGAAAGCTTATATCAGGAGGTAAAACTGACCGGATATGGCGAGTGGAGACTAGAGGCCAAGAACAGTGTGAGAGATAGGAGAAAAAGATGATTCTGAGGTGTCTGATTGAAAAAAAGTACGTGGTGGTGTTATTCACCAAGACAGAGAACACTGGAAGAGGGATAGATATGGACAAAGATCATGAATTCAGATATGTAAACGATGACTTTGAGGAGCTTATCGGTTGGACCTATAGTTCTAGGCCTCCAGAGAGGGGTTTGGAGAGATATGTGGGAATCACAAAGATGGCAGTAATAGTCACGGACATTGATAGTGACACCGTTAAGGGCATAGGCTATGCTGTCAAAAGACCCAGGTTTGAATCCTGGTCTCTCACTGACCTTGTGCAAGTTGTCTATGTCTCTAAAGTGGTGTTAACAGCATCTCCTCTAAGCCATGAAAGAATTAAATGAGAATGTATCTAAAGCACTCAACAAAGTTTCTGGCATGTATTAAGTGCTCAGTAAATGCTAGTGTGTATTATTCTTATGAATAAGCTTAACAAGTTAGAATCCATCTATTCACTTTATCTTGCTGGGACCTCCTACCACGTCCAAGGTCAAAGAAAAGAGGCAAAATGCTAAAACTCTGGGCGGGATCAATGTTTAAGATGCAGAGCCCATAAAGAAAACTTTGAGTGATCATATGTAAGTAAGAGAGATAGGCACTGTATTCATTAATGATGGAGAGCCTGCAAAAAAGGAGAAAATATCAAATTCTACCAAGATGTTATATAACTAAAGTTTTAAATATGTTTTTGGGAATTTAGTAGTTACTGTCTAAGGAGCCCTGGTGGCATGTGCTTAAGCGCTCGGCTGCTAACTGAAAGGTTGGTGGTTTGAACCTATCAGCTGCCCTGAAGAAGAAAGATGTGGCAGTCTGCTTCCATAAAGATTTACAGCCTTGGAAACCCTATGGGGCAGTTCTACACTGTCCTATAGGGTTGCTATGAGTTGAAATTGACTCGATGGCAATTTTTTTTTTTTAATGGGCCATTGGTGACCTTAGTCATAGAAATGTTGAGGGTGGAAACAAGGTCATATTGCTTGGTGAGTGAAAGGGACAGGAAAAAATGAAGACAATGAGTGTGGACCACTCTTTTTAGAAACTTGGTTGTGAAGAGGAGAGATACAGATAGTTTAAACAGTCAAGGTTGTATAGTAAAGCAGAAACCGTTTTGGGAAGGGCAAAGAACTACATCTCAGTAAGCACAGAGATGCCAGACCTAATGGTGCTGGAATTACCTTTATTGCCACTTGAAGATTCTGGGGGTTGTCAAAAGGCTTATTGAATACCATGTAACCACAATAGGTAGAGAAGACTATGACAGTCTGGGAACTAACAGGAAATCAGTTCACCACTGGGAATGAATAGAACTGGTGGTAGATACAGCTCCAGGTACTATGGAAAATTTCCAATTTAGAAGGCAGACCTTAGTATTTGCGGGAGATGATGATCCAGAACAGTGGTCACTATAAGGGAATTGAACATGAAATAACAAGTTCAAGTCAGGGCATTGTTGTTGTTAGGTGCTGTTGAGTCAATTTCAACTCACAGTGACCCCACATGACACAGCAGAACTGCTCCACAGGGTTTTCTAGGCTGTATCTTTATGGGAGCAGATCACCAGGCCTACTGGGTGGGTTCGAATTGCCTACTTTTAGGTTAGCAGCCCAGCGTTTCACCGTTGCACCACCAGGGTTCCTAAACTTCCTAAATTCAGAGCATGGAGGAAATGTTATTACTTGGAAATCCAGGAAATCAGCATCAGAGAAGTCCTTCAGCTGGTAGAAGAGATCTATCCTCTTAGACCAATATCCCATAGACGCAAAAATCTGTAATGAAATATTAGCAAGTAGAGTTCAGCAGTATATAACAAACAATAATACATCATGATCAAGCAAGGTTTACCATAGGAATGCAAGGCTGTTTCAACATTTAAAAATCAATCTGTGTAATTCACCGTATTAACACACTGAAAAGGAAAAAAAAATATGATCATAGCTAATCAATACAGAAAATATGATCATAGCTAATCAATACAGAAAGAGCATTTGACAAAATTTAATATACATTCAAGACGAAAAATCTCAGGAAATGGGGATAGAAGTTGGTTCCGCCCATTCCGACTTCAACCTGATAAAGGGCATTTAATACTATGCTCAATGAGCAAAAAATCAAACAAATAGAGAACAGGAAAACTATAAAGAAAATCAGTGAAACCAAAAGATTGTTCTTTTTAAAAGCCAATGAATTAATAGTAAATATATATATGCTCTCCCTAAAATATTTGGAAGAAAATACTTTTTAATGTACGCAGTGTAATTAAAAATACTCCATAAATTTGATTATTTGATAATTGATGATTTGATAATTGATTTACTGCTTTTTATATGTGATCCAAAGGTCTAACTATAAGGTTAGTTTTATGTTTGTACTGTATTTTAATGAAGTCCTTGGATGGGTGCTCAGCTATCTGAAAGGCTGGAGGTTCGAGTCCAACCAGAGACACCTCAGAAGAAAGGCCTGGTAATCTACTTCCAAAAAATCAACCACTGAAAACCCTATGAAGCAGTTCTACTCTGACACACGAGTCAGAATAGACCTGATGGCAACTAGTTGTTATTTTAATAGCCACAGCTGAAAAGGACACTTATAAAAAATATGTAAATACAAATGAAAGCAGGGCACCATTAACTTTGCTTATATGAGCATGATACTTATGTTTTCCTATTCTATCCACCTATTATGAATTTGTTGGAATTTTGATATTAAATTTCTTGCAAACTGAGAAGTGTTTCATTGCAATATTTTTATTAAATATAAAACTCATTAAAGCTTTTTATTTGGAAAATTTTTAAACAGGTTAGAAGATTCTGTTTCCAAGTTTTTAAGATTTGAAATACAAGTTTTACAGGAGACACATTGTTATTATTTTGGACTTCAGATTCACATAACAATAGACACATTTCTAAATGACCATTTTCATAATATTCTTTGAATAATGTAAGTTTGTTTTGAAAAGAATTCCTTTCTGACTCATGGTTAAAAATCACCTTTACCTTGAAGGCACATATTAAATGCATGCCTCTTTTTTCCTTCTTCAAATATCTACTGACAGCTATTTGTTCTTACAGGAAAAATCAACACATTTGAATAGTTATCTTTTTTTCTTTTTTTAAAGTGAAACATCTTTATAAAAAATTTAGTTAGATAGCCAGTGAATTTCTTCATTATAAACGGTTTTCATTCCTACCTCGTTGTTGTTGTTAGGTGCCGTTGAATTGGTCCCAACTCATAGCAACCCAATGTACAACAGAATAAAACGCTGCCCAGTCCTGCACCATCATCAACAATCATTGCCCTGCTTGAACCCATTGCTGCAGACACTGTGTCAATCCATCTCGTTAAGGGTCTTCCTCTTTTTCGCTGACCCTCTACCTTACAAAGCATGATGTTCTTCTCCAGGGACTGGTCTTTCCTGATAACATGTCCAAAGTACGTAAGAGGAATTCTTGTCATCCTTGCTTCCAATGGGCATTCTGGCTGTACTTCTTCCAAGACAGATTTGTTTGTTCTTCTTACAGTCCATGGTATGTTCAATATTCTTTCCCAGCACCACAACTCAAAGGTATCAATTCTTCAGTCTTTCTTATTCATTGTCCAGGTTTTGCATGCATATGAGGCAACTGAAAACACCATGGCTTGGGTCAGGTGCACCTACGTCCTCAAAGTGACATCTTTGCTTTTCAAAACTTTAAAGAGGTCTTTTGCAGCTGCTTTGTCCAATGCAATAAGTTGTTTGATTTCTTGACTGCTGCTTCCATTGGCCTTGATTGTGGATCCAAGTAAAATGAAATCCTTGACAACTTCAATATTTTCTCCATTTATCATGATGTTGCTTATTGGTAAATTGTGAGGATTTCTGTTTTCCTTATGTTGAGGTGTAATCAATACTGAAGGCTCTGGTCTTTGATCTTCATTAAAGTGCTTCAAGGCCTCTTTACTTTCAGCGAGCAAGGTTGCATCATCTGCATATCACAGATTGTTAATGAGCCTTCCTCCAATCCTGACGCCCCATTCTTCTCCATATAGTCCAGTTTCTCAGATGATTTGCTCAGCATATAGATTAAGTATGGTGAAAGGATACAACCCTTATGCACACATTTCTTGACTTTAAACCACACAGTAACCCCTATCTCATTACAAAGTATTAAAGATACTATAATCCATAAATCATTAGTTTAGCAACAAGAATCAAATTAGGAGTTTGAATTCTGGCTATCTCAGTCTTACAACTTCCCAAAATAGATTCTCTCAGAATTGTCATAGAATGTTCTAAGTATCAGGCTGTGCTCTGAAATAGGAATTTATAGACTAGAGTTTGTCATTTTTACTGCTTGATTTATCCAAAGGTATTTCACACTCCTTAAATTCCTCATCCTTTTATTATTTAATGGCTAAAAACTATGCAGTTCCCTAGAGCAAGGGTCAACAAACTTTTTTTGTGAAGGGTCAGATAGGAAATATGTGAGGCTTTGCAGATCATATGGTCTGTGTTGCAATTACTCAACCCTACTATTATAGCATGAAAATGGTTATAGACAATACATAAAGGAATGAGCATGGCTTTGTTCCAGTAAACTATTTACAAAATCAGGCAACAGGTTAGACTGAGCCCTGGCTATAGTTTGCTAACCCCTGCTCTAAAGTCTTGTTTCAGTAGGCGGTGGTGTTAACTGCCATAGAGTTGGCCCCAACAGAGAACCAATACACAATGGAATGAAACGCTGCTCAATCCTGTGCCATCCCCATGATCAGTTGCTGATGGGATCACTGTGATCCACAGGGTTTCCACAGCTGATTTTTGGAAGCAAATCACCAGGGCTTTCTTCTTGGTTTCTCTTAGCCTGGAAGCCTTGCTGAAACCTGTTCAGCATCATAGCAACATGCAAACTTCCACTAACTGACAGGTGGTGGCTGCGCATGAGGTGCATTGGCCAGGAATCGATCTTGGGTCTCCAGCTTGGAAGGAGAGTATCCCACCACACACCACCACTGCCCCCTCTCAGTAGATAAAAACCCTTTGTCATCGAGTTGATTCCAACTCACAGCAACCCTATGGGACAGGGTAGAATTGCCCCATAGGGCTTCCAAGGCTGTAAATCTTTACGGAAGCAGATTGCTACATCTTTCTCCCATGGAGCAGCTGGCGGGCTCAAACCAGACCTTTTTGTTAACAGCTGAGTGCTTAACCACTGTACCACAAGGGCTCCTTTCTCAGTAGATTCTAGGTGCTAATAACAAAAGGCAATAATGTAATTCTCTGTTTCACTGCTACTTTCCCATGTTGGAATATGAATGAGAGTTTCATTACCTCCTGACTCATCACAGCCAGAGAACCAAGTCCAAATAACCCAATTTCCCCAAGGATTTGTTGCCTGCAACCACCTTCACGGTACAAATTTCAAACTAACTGGTTCCCAGTTGCAAACATTAGAAATCAACCCTGGCTAACTAAAGCAAAAGAGAATTTATTGGAAGGATATCGTAGGGCTACTTTCTCAAGAATAGGTCAGCTCTCTTAAACCATCTTCCCATTCTGCTTGATAACATACTAATTCACTGCATTAAATAACATTACACTGAAATGACCTACAGAGCAGGAATTTGTTAAGATTACTATGTGCCTTAGTTAGATAAGGAAACCCTGGTGGCATAGTGGTTAAGTGCTACAGCTGCTAATCAAAAGGTTGGTGGTTTGAATTTACCAGGCGCTCCTTAGAAACCTCATGGGGCGGTTCTACTCTGTCCTATAGGGTCACTATGAGTCAGAATCGACTTGATGGCAACGGGTTTTTAGTTAGATAAATAAATGCCAGTACTGGAGAGAAATACCATCAAATATAGGAGCCTGATACCTCAGGGAAGTGTCTGAGGGTCCAGTGTTCTGAGGCGTATCAAAATATCTGCTTCATAATGAAGGACATGTTGTTATTCCTTCCACACATTTCCAGTAAGAATGAGGCTTGGTGAGCCTCTTTGGATGGTTATGGTAATAGACAAATTTGAGTGCCTTGTTTCAACCTATTTATCCAATGATCATAAAACTGCTATCTTGGAGTGGAGCCATGATCAAAAGAAGGCTCATGCTTGGTCAGTGAAAAAGAGGAAGACCTTTGATGAGACAGACTGACAGAGTGGCTGCAACAATGGTCTCAAGCATAACAACGATTATGAGGATGGTACAGGACTGGGCAGTGTTTTATTCTGTTGTACATAGGGTCACTATGAGTTGGAACTGACGTGACAGCACTGGACAACAACAACAATCAGTATATTCAGTCTGAGGTACAGGAATCTGTCAATTGTCCCTTAAGACACAGTAAATCTGATGGTGCTTGGAGACCCTGAGGAAGATTGGGATATTGTATGGACTTGCATTAAACAGGAAATTGTGACAGGGTGACACATTGTCCCTATGTGTGTCAGAACATTATAATGTGCACACATGTAGGTACCAGCATTATGTAGGAACTGAGTCAATGTGCCAAGGACAAATAGATTCTGGAGAAAGACAGTGATATTTAAATAATAAATTATATTTAGCAATCTAGTATTAAGATTTAGGGATCCAATCTTAAAAGAATAAAACCCAAAACCAGTTGCTGTAGATTTCTACTCATAGTGACCCTATATGACAGAGTAGAACCGACCCATAGGGTTTCCAAGGCTGTAAATCTTTATGGAATCAGACTGTGACATCTTTCTTCCACAGAGCAGCTGGTGGGTTTGAACTGCCAACCTTTCGGTTAGCAGCTGAGCGCTAAACCACTGCACCCACCAGGAGTCCTCTGGACTGGTGGCGGAGTGGTTAAGTGCTGGCTGCTAACCGAAAGGTTGGCGGTTTGAACTCACCAGCTGCTCTGAGGGAGAAAGATATGGCAGTCTGCTGCGGTAAACATTTATAGCCTTAGAAACCCTATGGGGCGGTTCTGCTCTGTCCTATAAGGTCGCTATGAGTTGGAATGACTCCACAGGAACTGGTCTTAACGGAATAGACATATTTTAAATTTTTGATGAGATGGCAGATTATTTTTTTGTATTAGAAATTTAAGGGCTGAGAAAAAATAGCAGGAAAATGTTTTAAAACTTGTTATATGCTCTATAGGGCTTTGAGATTACACGTGTTCATATGTAGATATACATATAAATATGGCTGAGTAATTTGATTTGATATTCTTGAAAAATCTTTTATGTGAGAGACCCTTGAGCTTTGGGTCCATTTTATAGGAATAGCTATCATTTACTGAGCAACTATTAAGTGCCAGGCTTTGTAGTGGGTGCCTTTAGATATGTTATTTCAATTTTATTCCTTACAACCATCCCATGAAGTAGGTGCTATCTCCATTTTACAGATGAGGAAACTGAAATTCAGTGAGTTGAGTACTTTGACCTCTATAGAGTTGATCTTTAGCCAATGTATCTCTGACTATAATATCTATGTTCTTTTCTCCTCTCAATGAAGTTTTTAGACACATTTAATCAACAGCTGTTGCTATGTAACAAACCAAATGTATCCATATGTTCTGTTATAGTTTTTTGCCTTTTCCATTTTTAGGCATAGGTAAATGAGGAGGTTGAACTACATAATTGCTAAGGTCCCTCCAGCTCTAAAGCACTGATTCTAAGTAAAGATAGGAAGCTGAATGACTCCCGAGCAAGGAATAAGGAACTTACTCTAATGTGATCACTGACTCTGGCTAAATCGTTTGACTCAGTGTTTTTTCCTCATCCATTTAAAAAAATAAATAAATAACATTAACTTCCAGCCATGGGGAATTGAGAGTCACTAATGATTAAAAAATTACACACTCTAGCTTTGAATACAAATGGTACATACTAGATCAACAATTCTATGAAGCCACAGCCACCAACTACCCATTCCTTTCTGCTCTGAGGTAATTAAAAGTGGAGTTTTTATGCTAAGGGAGTCGCAATTCTTATCACTCCCTCTTCCAACAGAGTAAGGCTTATAATAAGGCTTACATGTTCATTTTTATACCACCAAAAAGGTATTTGTAATGGTGAAAAAATATAATACTATTTATATTCTCTTATGTACTGCCTTTTACCCATCTTTTTTTTTTTTTTTTTTGAGACCAAACCGTCGATATTTATTAAAAAGCAAAGATGAGAAGGCAAGGAGGGGCAAAGAAGCTAGATCAATGGAAACAGAACAAACAAAATGGAAATAATGAGAATGCTGATACATTGTGAAAATTGTAACCGATGTCACAGAACAATATGTATAAAAATTGTTAAATGGGAACCTAGTTTGCTGTGTAAACTTTCACCCAAAACACAATGAAATATATTTTTAAATGAATAAAATATAATTTCCATCAAATTGCTTAGAATTATCACTTAAATTGAAGGGAAAATGTTGCATTAAACGAAGAGTTTTCTAGTTAGAAAGTTTGAGCTTGGATCTCAGTTCCGCCACTAATGAGTTATTTAACCTTGAGCACATTATATTCTTTAAATTTTAGCCATCTATAAAATAGGGATAATAATACCTATTTTCATAAAATATATAAGGTATTTAGCATTGTGTCCTTTCTATAGTAGAAACTGAATAAATGGCAGTTTAAAAGCTTTAAAGCCTATATTACCAATTACTATCGTTATAATAGTCATCCGAACAATCTTCTTACTCGGAATATGTTTCTTTTTTTTTTATTGTTGTAGTTTAAGTGAAAGTTAACATTTCAAGTTAGTTTCTCATATAAAAATTCATATATACATTGTTATGTGACCCAAATTGCTCTCCCTATACTGTGACAGCACACTCCTCCTCTCCACTCCTGATTTCCCATGTCCATTCAACCAGCTCTTAACCCTCTTTGCCCTCTCATCTCACCTCCTGGCAGAAGCTGCCCACCTAGTCTCATGTATCTACTTGAGGTAAGAAGCACACTGTTTACCCTTTAACTCTTTAAATGCTAGATATCTTTTATTTTTATTTATTTTTTAAATACTTGTTTGTGTTTTAGGCCAAAGTTTACCCAACACATTAGGTTCCCGCTTAACAACTTTTATACAAATTGTTCCATGACATTGGTTACAATTTTCACAATGTATCAGTGTTCTCCTTATTTCCATTCTGTTTGTTCTTTTTCCATTGATCTAGCTTCCCTGCCCCTCCTTGCCTTCTCATCTTTGCTTTTGGGTAAATGTTGACCCTTTGGTCTCATATAGCTGATTGTTTACGAGAGCACATTACCCATGGCTGATACTGTTCATTTTATAAGCCAATCTATTATTTGGCTGAAAGGTGACTTCCGGGAGTGGCTTGAGTTCCAAGTTCAAAGGGTATCTTAAGGGGATAGTCTCCGGGGTTCCTCTAGTTTGTACTGGTCCAGTAATTCTGGCCTTTTTTACGGATATCTTTTAAATCCAAACACCACAAGATTGATTATATAATTTTGAGCTGAAAAGATTTGCAATCATTAATTAATTCCTTTCATTTCACAAATGAGTAAATGGAAACATAAGAGGTTGAGCGGCTTTACTAAGATTATATGGCTAGTTAGTATCAAAACACGTTAGATCGGCTAATTCCTGTTTGCATCAGATGTGAACAACAAAGATATTCTACCTACAGACTCAACCTTACCTAGGTCTTAAATGGATGAGAATAATCCCAGTGGTTTATTACAAGTTTCTTCCCCTAAAAAGAAAGGGATTCAAATACAGTCTATACAATGCTGTATGCCTTATGTACTGGGGGGTGAGGGATGGGGGTGGTTGGTAGTGGTGGTAAATTCAATCTTCTTGAAGGTTAGTCCATCAGAATCACCAAAAGGGCTTGTTAAAACATAGATTGGTGGGTCCTACTTTCAGAATTTCTGATTCAGTAGGTCTAGAGTGGGGCCTGAGAATTTGTATTTCTACCAAGTTCCCAAGTGATACTAAAGCTGCTAGTCTGGGGACCACATTTTGAAAACTGCTGGTCTATTTCCCCCAGTCCCTAGAGGTGGCCAGTCTACTGACTTTTTTTGTCCTGGTTTGTTTTCTCTCCAGTTTCCAATATCCCTGGGTACTAAACTTACATCTAGAGTTCCTTTTCAAACCCAAGTCAAACCTTGATTTACTGCTCTGGCAATCACAGCATGCTAAAAACTCTGATTCTCAGAAATCCCTAACAATATACTCCACATTTCTCCACTCAGACTTGATACCTAAGCCTGCTCAGGAAAATAAAAAAATCAAGTCATCCTCACAACTTGAACTGTTGCTGGGCCATCTCAGGTGGAAGCCATTCGTTTCTATTGCTCTTAGTCACAACCCCTCCCTTTCATCCCATTAGGTAATATGCAGATTTCTGTGTATTGTATTCTCTCTCCAGGTGTTCTCAGAATACCATATGCCTAGTACTGTGTGGAAGTGTCTAGTCAAGACTGTTGGTTCTCTTGACTTGATCTCAGTGCATGCCTAACTATCCTTTACCTGATGAAAAATATCCATATAGTGCTCCTTGAATCAGAAGTACTCGTTTAATCTATAAATATACACTGACTATGATATAGGTGTGATGTTAGGGATAAGAACGTATAAAGATGAGTAAGACATGATGCTGAACAAGTTTCGGCAGAGCTTCCAGAGTAAGATGGTTTAGGAAGAAAGGCCTGGCAATCTACTTCCAACAATCAGTCAATGAAAATCCTATGAATCACAACGGTCTAATCTGCAATGAATCATGGGGATGCTGCAGTAGGCAATGATTCACTATGTTGTGCATGGGGTCACCATGAGTTGGGAGCTGACTCAACAGCAGCTAACAACAACAACAACAAACGCATGATCAAAGCCCTCGGAGAGCCCTCAAACTAATAAAGGAGGCAGACATTTAAAAAGTAATCATAATTTGCAAGTGGAAAATCTGTGTATACTAGCTTTGACAACATATCATGATATATTAGCATGACTTACTAAAATTTTCTTTAATCGATCAGCTAAACATCTATTCATAGATAAGTGATACCAAAGCATATGAACTTATAGTAGAGATCCATTCAATTATTTGCTAACTTTCCAAGGACAAATAATCTAGTTAACGTAAGAGGAAAATATTGCTAGTTCTTATTAAAGACTTTATATATAGACAAAAATGGAATAAAAAGGACTGCTTGCTTCCTAGAGACAGATGTTTACAATTCTATAATGGATGTAATGTGCATGTAATGCAGCAATGTTAACATTTTGACAAAATTGGTAAGCAAGTATTATTTATGTTTAACATTCTACTCTACATTATCTTTGTCTTTAAAAAGACCTCCTTCCCAGTCATCAAATGTCTAAAGTTCCGACTATCTTTTGCCATCCTCTCCCCAACTGAATTAACTAGCTGTCAAGTACCTTTGGAATACTCTTCCTATGTTTGGAGAATTCCTGACCTTATAAGTCTGCTGATCTGTAAAGGTGAACCCAAAATTTCAGGTTCTTTGCAGCTAGGGCACAGATACGTGACCCTTCTCTAACAGACACACTAGGAGGCAACTATGATTTGGAAGCACATAAAGTGAAGAAGCAGGCGGCATAGAGAATACATTCTGTCAACTGTGGTAGCAGAACACCTAGCAGTTAGAAGCACAGAAGAGTTCCTCGTTTGCAGTTCCCACCATTAGTGGTAGATTTAAAGTGTCAGTGCCTCGAGATGACAACAGTGGAGAGTTCACTGGATCAGTTCCACAGTGAAATATGGGTGTATTTTTACCTGCACAGAGGGTGAATTGGATCTAACATTTGACCAATATGCATTCCTACTGATTCTAGAAAGAAAAGAGAAAAAAACTGAAAGGGAAAAAATTATCACAAAATACAAAAAAAAAAACCTCCAGTACTAAAGGACATGAGTTTTTAGATAGAAAAGGCCTTCTGAATACCCAGCACAATGAATGTAAAAAGATCTCACCATGGGACATCATCGTCAAATTTCAAAATTCCAGGAATAAACAGAAGATTCTAAAAAAAAAACAAAAACAAAAAACCTTCTAGAGATAATAAAAAGTCACATAAAAAGATATAAAGATGAGTAAGACATGATGCGGAACAGGATCAGAAATCAGAATAGCACCAGATTTCAACAGCAATATTGGAAATGAGAAATAAATGGAACAATGCCTTCAGATTCTGAAGGAAAGTAATTTTCAACTTGGAATTCTATACCCTGCTAAACTATCAGTCAAGGTTGGTGATAAAATAAGACATTATCAGATATACAAGGTCTCAAAAATTTTACTTTCCACACACTTTTTCTAAGGAAGTTATTAAAGGATAAATATCATCAAAACAAGGGAGTAAACCAAGATAACATAACATAGGATCCAAGAAATAGAAGATCCAAAACAAAAAAGAGGTTAAAGGAAATCCCAGGATAGTAAGGAAAATTCCGGACAACAGCTATATAGCCAAAACAGCAACCATCCATAGGGTAATGGAGGGGCTCTGAGAAGGAAGTTTAATTGGAGGGAAGCATCCAATTAAAAAAAAAAAGTTTATAAAAAAAAAAAATTCCCGGTACTTCTGGCCATGTGGAAAATAGTATGGGATAGGGGAAAAAATCAACAAAAATAAAGCAGTGTTGTTGTTGTTCTTAGGTGCTGTCGAGTTGGTTCCAACTCATAGTGACCCTATGTACAACAGAACGAAACACTACCCGGTCCTGCCCCTCCTCAGAATTGTTGCTATGCTTAAGCCCATCGTTGCAGCCACTGTGTCAATCCATCTTGTTGAGGGTCTTCTTCTTTTTTGCTGACCCTCTACTTTACCAATCATGATGTCCTTCTACCGGGAGTGGTCCCACCTGATAACATGTCCAAAGTATGTGAAATGGTCTTGCCATTCTTGCTTCTAAGGGGCATCCTGGCCGTACTTCTTCCAAGACAGACTTGTTTGCTCTGCTGGCAGTCCGTGATATATTCAATAGTCTTCACTAGCACCATAATTCAAAGGCATCAAGTCTTCTTCGGTCTTCCTTAGTCATTATCCAGCTTTCGCATGCATATGAGGTGACTGAAAATATCATGGCTTGGGTAAGGCACACCTTAGTCCTCAAAGTGACATCTTTGTTTTTCAACAGTTTAAAGATGTCTTTTGCAGCAGGTTTACCCAATGCAATACATCATTTGATTTCTTGACTGCTGCTTCCATGGGTGTTGACTGTGGGTCCAAGTAAAATGAAATCCTTGACAACTTCAATCTTTCTCCATTTATCATGATGCTGCTTACCGGTCCAGTTGTGAGGATTTTTAAGTTGAGGTGTAATCCATACTGAAGGCTGTGGTCTTTGAACTTCATCAGTAAGTGCTTCAAGGCCTCTTCACTTTCAGCAAGCAAGGTTGTGTCATCTGCATAAGGCAGGTTGTTAATGAGCCTTCCTTCAATCCTGAGGCCCTGTTCTTCTTCATATAGTTTCTCAGATTATTTTCTCAGTATACAAATTGAGTAAGTATGGTGAAAGGCTACACCCCTGACACACACCATTCCTGACTTTAAACCATGCACACAGTATCCCCTTATTGTTTGAACAATTGCCTCTTGGTCTACGTATAGGTTCCTCATGAGCACAATTAAGTATTCTGGAATTCCCATTCTTCACAATGTTATCCATAATTCGTTATGATCCACAGAGTCGAATGCCTTTGCATAGTCAATAATAACGCAGGTAAACATCTTTCTGATATTCTCTGCTTTCACCCAAGATCCATCTGATATTAGCAATGATATCTCTGGTTCCACATTCTCTTCTGAATCCAGCTTGAATTTCTAGCAGTTCCTTATCGATGTATGGTTGAAACCGTTTTCAAATGATCTTCAGCAAAATTCTACTTGCATGTGATATCAATGATCTTGTTCGATAATTTCTGCATTCTGTTGGATCCTTTCTTTGGAATGGGCAAAAATATGGATGGAATGGGCACACATATGGATCCCCTCCAGTCGGCTGGCCAGCAGTACAAGGATGTAAATATAATCGTAGTATAATATTTGACTCATTAGGGAATAACACTTATTATTCTGTGTACTAATGATTTAAACACAAACTGTGCTGTAATTATTTTGGGGGAGTGATATTTTAAGGGAGATAAATGCTCACTGTTTATAATAGGAAGTTAATAGATAATGTTTTAAACTGGCAAATCAATAAATAAGAGCTTAGCATATTATTTAGAAATTGTTATGGATTCAATTATGTCCCCCAAAAACATGTGTTGTAAATCCTAACCTCGATGCCTGTGGTTATAATCCCATTTGGGAATGGGTTGTTTTGTTATGTTGATAAGGCAGGATCAGTGTAGGGCATATCTTGCGTCAATCTCTTTTGAGATACAGAAGAGATTAAATGAGCAATCAACAGAAGCAGAGATGGGGGAAGAGAGATGCCAGGCCACATGAAGATGGCCCAGGAGCAGATGCTTAAAGAGACAAGGACCTTCATTCAGAGCCGACAGAGAGAGAAAGCCTTCCCCTGGAGCTGGCACCCTGAATTTGGACTTCTAGCCTCCTAAACTGTGTTAAAATAAATGTTTGTTAAAGCCACCCACTTGTGGTATTTCTGTTATAACAGCACTAGATTACTAAGACAGAAATACACAAATAAATGCCAGAAAAAGCATTCAAAAAGTTCAAAGTAGATGTCTCTGGAGCGAGCTAACGGGTATAAAAAAGTACGGAGCTTTTGTTTTTGTTGTTGTTGTTATAAGCTTTGCAATACTATCCGATTTTTAAAATTATGTGCATGCATCACTTTTATGAAAACAAAAGTTGATTTAAAAAAAGTTGTGTGGTAGAGGAGATCATGTCCTTCACCCTGATGCTTTCAGAGAGATAATGGGGACACGTGGCCTCTTCAAATCATCCCAAGCATACAAGCTGCCTACTCATCTATAATGGAGATTGACCTTGAGCACATTTTAAGAAGCCAATGTTTTTCCTCTCTCATACAGAATAATTAAAATGAGAGCCATTGAATATTCATTAAAGTTAAAGAGCAGCAGCTAGAAAACCAGTAAGCAACATCCTGGGAACTATAACACACTTAGCTCTTCAAATTGTTTCTTGAATAAAGATATGCATTAGGTATCTGGAGACTAAGCCATATAATGGTAGTAAATAGCACTGGTAATTCACTACTATGAATAAGAATTCAATTTTCTACTATCACATGTAAAAAATCAGAGAATGAATGGTTAGTTAGCTATCAATTCTTTATAAAAGTAAGCCCCAAAGGGGCTTGTACTCAGAATGAATTTAAAAGGAAAGGGAGAAAAAAATAGCTTACTTTTTAAGATTTTAGTTGATGAAAAATAAAGTACTCAATATTTGACTTGGGGGTACATGTAGTACGACAAAATCTCTAAAGCACTGCTACCTGCAATATTTATATAAAAACATGCAGTGATATTTTAAAATGTGAACGTTTTAAACCCATGACACCTGCAGGTTGCATGGGAAAAGTAGCATTCATCACCCCTGTACTATCCAGGTTTGCTGCTGTTATGTCTCTAAACATAATTCAGTTCTGCCATAACCAAGCAGCACATTAGTACCAGCAATTAAGTACTACAATGGCTGCAGAATGCCACAGATCCCTGTGTGCAGCTCCCTCTACATTGTCCCACACTGAACGCTGTCTCTACATTTTAAATTATTAACATTAGCAAGGGGAACAGGTCGTTGCAGAGAACTTGTAACGGTACGTACACAATAACATTTCTAAAGAAGAAAAATGGATAATAAAGAACTAAGACAAGAGAAATTTGCAAAGTATAATGATAGCATCAGGGAATGCATCCGAAAATATGTCCTTGTTTCCATAAATAAGCTACTCTAATGTTTTCTGTTAAAATGTGAGTTTTACCTTAAGGGATCGTAGTAAACAAAGAAAAAAAGACAATAAAAGTACCAAAATAGATTCTAGTTAAATCAAGGGAAGTCGAATGGAAGAGATTAAACTTAAGAATTTCCTTCTTCTTAGTTATATTCAGACATTTTAATATTGCATGTTATATATAAAATCTCCATTATATACAATATATACACACACATATATAATCTGTAGCTTACAAACTTCAAGATATTCAATTGAAGGGAAATAGAATCCTTCTTATTTCCTGGATCAAATCCAATCTCTCAAACTAAGTAAAAAGAATTTGAGATAAGAAAATAACTTGGCAAAGAAAACAGAGAGAAAGATGTCCTCTGTCAAATAGAGGACACACTATCAACAACAAAAGGAAGAAAGGACTTGCTAAAACTGTTGGAAGAAATACTCAGTACTTCTTGGTCTCAGGATGAATGTGGAAAAATAGAATCTTTTATGCATGGTGAGGGGGAAAAACAAATATTGCTTGTTCACATGCTCAAAAGGGTAAGGAGGTCATATTTCCACTGTAATGTTCATATTACATTTTCCACATTTTAATAACAATATCAAGGAATTGAAAAAAGTCCAGAGAAAAGTAAAAATAACAAAAAGGGGCTAAGAATTAAGAACTTAAATTTGCAATTTTGTGGACAAAGTACTATACAGTATTTAAACTTTTGAGAAAAAATTTAAGAAAATGGTTTAAGCTTGAGAAAAGAAACCTATGGTGATTATAATTTTCAATCTTCACCTCTAACAAAGACAGAACGAGGGCAAAGAATCATAAAATTGCATTTAGAAATAGATATTTAAAATTTCCCAAAAGTATTTTAAAAAAGTGATTAAAACAGTAATACTTGTAATAAACCAAACCCTTTGCCCATTGAGTCGATTCTGCCTCATAGCAACCCCACGTTTCAAGTAATACCTGGAAGCATGTGGAACTGCAAATGGTTAAGCACCTGGTTAAGTGCCCAGCTACTAACCAAAAAGCTGGAGGTTTGAACCCACCAGAGGTGCCTCAGAAGAGAAGCCTGGCAATCTGCTTCCAAAGGTCACAGCCATGAAAACTCTGTGGAGCGCAGTTCTACCCTACAACACATGGGGTTGCTATGAGTTGGAATGACTTGACAGCCACTGGTCATAGAATTTCTAATGATTTCTGCTGTCAGTGTGTTTTAAACTAACAGGAACTGTACTTTTGAGATGAGACAGATTGATTTAGTTTCTATGCTTATTTTGCTAGCTCTAATTCAGAGGCAACCTGAAGTTTACCTTTTTACTATTGCCTTTCTAAAACTATTTTCTAAATAATGCTATTGCTTTTTTTTTTAATCACCTTTTCCCTAACATTGTTAATCAAGTTTACTTTTGAAATACACATCCATATTTTAGGTGAGGACTTCCAAGGCTACATGCTTTCATTTTCCCTTGTAGATTTATTCCTGTTTAACCAATCTCACTAAGGCCCGCTTTAACTTTAGTTACAATATTCTCAAAGTGTACTGATAACAGTTTATCAATCTACTTAGTAATCAGAGATTTGTACTGGGAGCTACTGAAGGTATTTGTATTAAATCATTTTACCAACTTTTGTCATAGGATTTTTTTGTTTTAATGAAATTAAGTAGTTTCTAAGTATGATGGTCAACTTTATGCAATAAAGCAAATTTGTTTAATGTGGAGAACAGGCAGCTGCATAATTCACTGCAGTCGGTATTCTTTCCATATTCCAAAATTCTGTTTTACAATATTTAGTATTCAATATATCAACAAACAGGGCTATAGCATACGAATATTTAAAAAAAAAAAAAATCATTGACTTTACTTTTAAGGATTAAAGCAGATCAGGTATTCTCCTGCGTGACATCCCAAAATGGACACATTATTTTGCAGCAAAAGTTAACCAGGTCTTTGAGGTTTGAGAGAGAGAAAAATATATTGGGGGTGGGGGGAAGAATATTGGCTAATTCACACGACAGGGGGAATAAACGTGTTCAGGTCTCTTAAAACAGAATTTGAACTGACATATACGTTTATCCCAGGTGACTGGACGAGCGGCCGTCTTCCCTGAGTGCGTCTGTTTCTTCTCACAGCCGTCACCAGGGACGGATCTCTCTTTCACAATCACGGGAGAGGCGTGCTGGTGCCTCCACTACCACGGCTGAAGTTTGGACAAAGTTCGAGAAACCCCAGGCACCTGCGACTCTGGCCAAAACGGGCGAGCAGCACAGGGAAGGGAGCGCGTTTCTGCTCCCCGATTTTCCGTCATCACATTCCAGACCTTTCTGACCAGCGGTGTGCGCGTTCTGTTTCTGCGCCTCGGAAATAAGAGCCGTTCCGGAAACGGGGCCTGGGTCCTCCCTGACGGATCGCGAAGGTGCGCGCCCACAAAAGGCTGCGGCGACTAGCTTCCACGCTCTCCTCAGCACCAGTCGCTGGGCCCGCAGCCCGCAAGCAGACGGAGAAGACAGGAGACTGCGTCAACCTTGCCACCCGCTCCTCGGCCGGAAAGAGGCGTGGTTTCAGGCGGCTTGGCCGCTGTGGGTGGGGGGCGTTCCTCCCGGGCGTGCCGCACGCGCGTTTCCGGCGCGCTCCCCCGCCTCTTGTGTCCTGTGGTCTCGCCCGCTCTCGCTGCCATGTTGGATTGTACGGCCGCCGCCGCCGCTGCCGCTGCGGCCGAGGGAGGAGGTTTGGAGGAGGAGTTCGGAGTTTAGCTCAGTCGCCGGACTGCGAGGACAACGACCATCCGGCCCGAGCCTAGCCGGGCGGGAGCGCGGAGCTTTCCTTTTTCACCGCGGCCCGAGGGCGGCCCACCGTCAGCGCCTCTTTCTCTTGTCCTCCTCCTCCTCCCAGCGCCGGAGGAGCTTCGAGATGCTGGAACTCTGACTCCCCTCCTCCCCACCCCTGTCACCTAGAGGGGGGACGAACCCTCGCCCGCTCGCCGGAGGAGGCGGCCCTGGACTCCCAGCCCTGCCGGCCCAACCATGAGCTCCGGCCAGCAGCAGCCGCCGCCGCCGCGGAGGGTCACCAACGTGGGGTCCCTGCTGCTCACCCCGCAGGAGAACGAGTCCCTCTTCACCTTCCTCGGCAAGAAATGTGTGGTCAGTGGCCGAGATCTGCGTCGCCACCCGGACGTTATCGCCCGGGATGAGGGTCGGGAAGGGGGAAGAGGGAGTGGGGAAGGAGGCGGGAGCGGCGCCGGGAGGGTCCTGCTGCCCGCCAGGCCTCCCGCCGCCCGGCGCCGCGCCGCGCCCTGTCCCCCTGCCCGCGGTGCGGGCAGTGCCAGCCGAACCGAGCTGCCAGGACGCGGGGAAGTGTCACCTCCGCAGGCCTGCCCTGGAAGCCGCCCAGCGGGGACCCTGCCCGCGCCCTTGATGCTGGTGCAAACTTTACTCGCAGGCCACATGGGGATTTTCTTGCAGGAGTCGCTTGATCTCAGAACCCGGGCCTCCTGTCTGGCCCTAGCTTCACCTTCTACTTTTTGATCTGGGCGTGCCTTTCTTCACAATGCCAAAGATTCCAGGAGTGGATAGATCAGGGAATGGAGCCCAAAGATGAATGAAGTCGATCAGAAGATGGGTTTTTGTCCTCGTTTAGGATCTCGGAAGGGAATGAAGTCGAGCGCAGGTTTCTGAGCTTTCTCTTCGCTTCGGAACGAGGGCAGGAAATGCTACTGCTTTCCACTGCAGAAAAGCAGGGTTTATTTCTCCAGCAATCTCAGCCAGGCCTTGTTTCTTCTCTCCTCCCCACTGATGATTTATTATTATTATTTTTTGCATCGATAAGAGGAGGTGTTTCTCTCCCCGCATTAATGCGCAGGGAAACCGCAATCTAGTAGTTTTTGGCGGTTGGGGCTTGAGAATGATTCTTCGGTTGGGGCTCTGTGGCCGATTCCAGTCCCAGATGGCCGGTTTGGAGCAAGCAGTTTTGCTGTGGGAAGGGGAATGTGTGTTGTTGACGGAAGCATTCATTACATTGGCTGCTGGCACTTCTGGGGGTGGGGAGGTTCTGCTCTGTGGTGTAGGCCTTGTCAGGCTGCGTATTACGCCGTGGCTGGGTTGAACTGTGGTTGAGTTTGTTGAAACGCTGGCTAGGTGCTTTTCTTCCTCTTTGCTTGTTAGCACCTGCAGAGTATGTGCCACTGGGACCGAGGAAACACCTACGGGAATTTCAACAGAGCTTAATCATTTTATAACCTTCCTTAGTAATGTTAAATATGCCAAACCAGACTACACCTGCTTGTGTAAGAAGTTAGACAGTTTCTGAAAAGTTACCGGATTAATTCTTAACTTTGTGAGTCTACCTTTTGTAACCTGTGCCATCCATTTGGAGATTGAATTTTTGCATTCAATTTCAGATGTGCTTTCATATTGCAGAAGTTAGTTTTTAGAGAGCAGAATTTGAGTTTACTTACCAATTAGAGGACTTAAACAGAGGGATGGCTTAAGACGAGAATTTTGGGAAACAAAGATAATCAAGTCTCTTCCACAAACACATAGAGTTTTTTGTTTTTTTTTTTTTTTAAAGAAATGAGAAAACTTAGCTGGTGAACCCTAAGTCACACAGCAATTTAGTAATGTAAGTAGAGCTAGAAAACCAGGACTCTGAAGCCTAGTCGAATCTATTTTCCACTACATCATGTTGCTTTAGAAGATTTTTTTCTTAGTTGTTACTGATTGATTTCTAAAAGTAGTGTTAAAGGAATAATCATCTCTTTTTCATCAAAAACCAATGTAATTAAAATGTAAGGTCCTTAAAGTAGAACTAATTTATGCATATTTTCAATTTAGGAAAATCTCCAGCACTTTGAATTTTATGTTACCTGCAAATGAAGAAAAAAAAAAACTCCAGTTTTGCTGATTTATTACATTTGCTATGTAATCTGTATCAGAAAGCAAGTAGTTGTACTATGTTTTATGTGCCAGAAACATTAGGCAGGATGTTACATTTATACACAAGTATACTGAATAATGACTTTGTGCTTACCATTAGTGTTTACTGCTTTGAAAAAATAACATGTTCAAGAATGCTGTGATAGAGAATGATAGCGTTGCTCACTGATTAGCATATGGGGTTGCAGAATAAGCTGTCAGTATTCAATGCTCATCTTCTTTATGTCATCTGTTATTAACCAAGGCAGTTTACCTTTTCAGTTTCTTTCATTTAAAACCACACTATTATAGTTGCCTCCTCTTGTGGGATGAAATTGTTGCAAAGATTAATTTTAATACTTGAAGCCCCCAGTTAATGGAGAGTAAAGTAAGAATGATATTTTAATTTTTTGGAACAAATTTTTTCTTTGCGGTTTATGCTGTTTTGTTAGTTTAAAACAATACTGAAATACATTGTCCCATAATAAATTCAGCAGTAAATTTGGTCTGATTTATAGGTCAAATTTGTTAGACAAGTGTATTTAGAGCCTATCTAAGGATTTAAGATGTGAAACAAGTGGTTATAGTTCCAGCTGTCAAGGAGCTTCATTCCGTCTTTCATTCATTCAGCAAACATGTATTGAGTAACTAGCATTGAGGTCAGAATTAGGGCTGAGGAACTTACTGTGTCTAAAAAAGGAAACAAATGTATAAACGAATGAGTAAGTCAATACTTCAGGAGTGATGAGTAAGAGGCACACTGTCAAAATGGAAAACGCCTTGGCTTTGTAGTCAGACCTGGATTCAGATGCACAGGATCACTTTGCACAAGTTTCTTAACTTCCTGTTTTCAGCTTGATTTTCTCTTCTGTAAAATCAGGATACTATTTTATGGAGTGGTGGTGTGGATAGGACTGTGGCGCAGTGGTTAAGAGCTCGGTTGCTAACCAAAAGGTCAGCAGTTCGAATCTAGCAGCTGCTCCTTGGAAACCCTATGGGGCAGTTCTACTCTGTCTTATAGGGTTGTTATGAGTTGGAATTGACTTGATGGTAGTGGGTTTTTGTGTTTTAATGTGGATGTAAGGAAGCTGTTATTTTATATAGGTTGAGGTGGGTTTAGGGGATTGAAGGAGAGTTGGTGGGAGAGATGATAAGTAAAAACTTTAAAAAATGGGCAAAACCTGAATCTTTACGATTAGTAGGTACTCCCCAGGTTGACACAGAAGGTATGAAATAGCTTGGAAAGTTAGGGGCCCTACTAGAGTTTGTTATGGAGCAAGGAAGGTTTCTGTGGGTGTTCTCAAATTTAAGTGTTCACTGGGATGGGATCATTGTGGAGATTATTAAAAATGCACATGGCTAGGCCTCATCACTAGATAATTTTCAAATTCACTGAGTCTGAGGTAGAACTCTGTTTTTAGCAAGCTTGGCAGGTTTTTTTTTTTTTCTCTTAAATTGTGCTTTTAGTGAAAGTTTACGTTCAAGTTGGCTTCTCATGCAAAAATTTATACACACATTGCTATGTGACCCTAGCTGCTCTCCCTATAATGTGACAGCACACTCTTCCTTTCCACCCAGATTTCCCATATCCATTCAACCAGCTCCTGTTCTTTTTGCCTTCACATCTCGCCTCCAGACAGAAGCTGCCCATTTAGTCTCATGTATCTACTTGAGCTAAGAAGCACTCTCTTCATGAGTATCATCTTATGTCCCATAGTCTAATCTTTGTCTGAAGATTAGCTTTGGGAATGGTTTCAGTTCTGGGCTAATGGAGAATTCAGGGGCCATGTCTTCTGAGGTCCCTCCAATTTCAGTCAGGCCATTAAGTCTGGTCTTTTTACTAGAATTTGAGTCTGCACCCCACTTTTCTCCTGTTCCATCAGGGACTCTCTGTTGTGTTCCGTGTCAGGGCGGTCATTGGTGGTAGCTGGGCACCATCTAGTTCTTCTGGTCTCAGGATGATGGAGTCTCTGGTTTATGTGGCCCTTTATGTCTCTTAGGCTAATATTTTCCTTGTGTCTTTGGTATTCTTCATTCTCCTTTGCTCCAGGTGGGTTGGGAACAATTGTTGTATCTTAAATGGCCTCTCACTAGCTTTTAAGACCCCAGACGCCACTCACCGAAGTGGGATGCAGAACATTTTCTTAACAAACTTTGTTATGCCAGTTGACGTAAATGTCCCCTGGCAGGTGGTTTAGATGTACCAAAGTTTGAGAACCACTGCTGAAGGCCTCTGTACTCTGGAAGGGTAATCTTGGGAGCATCTTGGAATGTTAATAGGTATTCCTTGACTCTCTGGTCTATGTTTTGTAAATTAAGGTTATATTAAATCAGAATATCAGTGTGTTTTTCATATTAAAATATCAGTTTATCCCTTGAAATATCAATGTGTATTTCATAGCTGTAGGAAGGAGATATGGTTGAGGAAGTATCGCACTATTAGTGGGGAACCACAAGATCAGATCTGATTTTTAGTAAGTTTGTAGGGCAGAGTGGAGGCAGTATAGAAGGTGGGTTGAGGGTTATAAGATTAGAGACAAAGGAGATTAGATAGGTGTTTACAGTAATTCATGTGAAATATGATGAGGGCCTGCATTAAGGCAGTTCTGGTGGGAATTCAAGGATGGTTAGAAAGACCCCGGTGGGACTTAATCCCACTTGGATATATGGGATGAGGAAGGGGAATTGGAATAAAAGGAGGTATTATAACTACCAAGAAGTCCTGATGGCACAGTGGCTAAAGTGTTCTGCTGGTAACCAAAAGCACTGGGGTTCAAACCCACCAACTGCTCCATGGGAGAAAGATATGACAGTCAGCTGCCATAAAGATTTACAGCCTTGGAAATGCTATGGGGCAGTTCTACTCTGTCCTATAGGGTCGCTATGAGTTGGGATCGACTCGATGGCAGTGGGTTTTTTTTTAAATAACTAAAAGCAAAAAAAATATGCAGAAACATACACATCTCACTAGATGGAAATAGACGTAGATGTTAATGAGACTCTGGATTGGTGACTGAATAAGGCTTTGTGAAGGAAGTGAATCTTCAGTAAATCTAGTGTTTGGCCACAGTTTTTAAAAATAGATTTTGTGAAAGTTGAGGTTTCATTTAAAGTTATATATAGTATATAAATATGTTATTACTTTTATGTAAGTAAATAGCCCTGATACTAGTCATCGTTGTTGTTGTTAGGTTTCATCAGTTACAACTCATAGCGACTCTGTAAAACAGAATGAAACTCTGTCTGGTCCTGCATCGTCCTCACAGTCATTGTTATGCTTTGAGCCCATTGTTGCAGCCACTGTCAGTCCATCTCATTGAGGGTCTTCCTCTTGTTCGCTGACCCTCTACTTTACCAAGCATGATGCCCTTCTCTTGGTTGCTAGCTGGTAGAGTTTTCTTATAATAGGAGAACAGTAAAGAGATTGTCTGGTCTTGCTTTGTAGTGAGTTCTGTTGGCTTTCATATGGTGTGGTTTAACATTTTCTGTAAAGAGTATATGCAGTCTTGCCAAGTGGGGTTTAATATGTGTAGCCCTGAATAAGTAAGAAGTTAAAGAATGAGAAAAAATATCTTAAACTAGCCCTTTACAACCATCTCTGATCCAAAAGGATTAGTAATGTTATTGACCATTACCTTTCCCTGTCATGCTCACCTGGTTTGTTTGTTTGTTTTAGTGATACTTAAGCTGTTTTTGGAGCCCTGGTGGTGCAGTATTTAAAAGCTACGGTGAGCTACAGCTGCTAACCAAAAGGTTGGCAGTTTGAATCTACCAGCCGTTCCTTGGAAACCCTATGGGGCAGTTCTGCTCTGTCCTGTAGGGTCGCTGAGTTGGAATTGACTTGATAGCAGCGGGGTTTTTTTTTAAAGCTGTTTTTATAACTTTTTTTTTTGTTGTACTTTAGATGAAGGTTTACAGAAGAAACTAGTTTCTCATTAAACAGTACACATATTGTTTTATGACATTGGTTAACAACCCCACAATATGTCAACACTCTCCCTTCTCGACCTTGGATTCCCTACTACCAGCTTTCCTGTCCCCTCCTGCCTTCTAGTCCTTGTCCCTGGGCTGTTGTGCCCCTTTAGTCTCATTTTGTTTTATGGGCCTGTCTAATCTTTGGCTGAAGGGTAAACCTCGGGAGTGACTTCATTACTGAGCTGAAAGGGTGTCCGGGGGTCATACTGTTGGGGTTTCTCCAGTCTCTGTCAGACCAGTAAGTCTGGTCTTTTTTTTGTGAGTTTGAATTTTGTTCTACATTTTTCTCCAGCTCTGTCCAGGACCCTCTATTGTGATTCATGTTAGAGCAGTCAGTGGTGGTAGCTGAGCACCCTCTAGTTGTACTGGACTCAGTCTGGTGGAGGCTCTGGTAGATGTGGTGCATTAGTCCTTTGGACTAATCTCTCCCTTGTATCTTTAGTTTTTTTCATTCTGACTTCCTCCTGAAGGTGTGAGACCAGTGGAGTATCTTAGAGATGGCCGCTCACAGGCTTTTAAGACCCCAGACACTCCTCACCAAAGTAGAATGTATAACATTTACTTTATAAACTATGTTACACCAGTTGAGCTAGATATTCCCTGAGACCATGGTCCCCACAGTCCTTAGCCCAGCATTTCAGTCCCTTAGAGAGTTTGGATGTGTCTATGGAACTTCCATGACCTTGCGTTGTACAAGTTGTACTAGGTTCCCCAGTATTGTGTACGGTCTTAACCTTCACCAGAGTTTCCTCTTATCTACTGTCTATTTAATGTTTTTCCATCCCCACCTCTCCCCTCCCTTGTAACCATCAAAGATTGTTTCTTTTTGTGTGTAAACCTTTTCATGAGTTTTTATAGTAGTGGTCTCATAATATTTGCTCTTCTGTGATTGACTTATATCACTCTTAAGCTGTTTTTATTAACCAGTTTTAATTTTCACTTAGCACTTGTTTTAACTTATTTATATTCTTTAGTTTTTTTCTTTTCTCACCTTATATTAATTCTGGGAGATAGACCATATGCCTATATAGTCTTCTATGATTTTTATAATATCTAGCATACTGATCACTGAATACTTGTTGATTAATTTTAATTGCTGACTTGTTTATTCTTTAAGAACTCACGCAGCATTTCTCATTGGATCAGATTGTCAAAACCTCTGTTTCTAAGGCAGATGGTGTCTGACTTAAGTCTTTGTTTATTAGAACAAAGTGGTTTAACTCTGCTGCTGAACAAATATAGGTGGTAACAGTGGATATCCAACAGTTACATTGTTTCTAAATCAGACATTTTGGAAGTGATTCTTAAATGAGTTTAGAGGGAGAGACAGGTGGCATTATAAATAGTTGTGACTGAGAATGTATTTCATATTGAGTACTGTAAAAGAAAGGTGGACGGCTCAAACAGTTTACATTCAGCTACTAAAGGTTAGTAGTTTGAACCCTTCCAGCTGTACCATGAAAGAATAGCCTGGTGATCTGCTTCCATAAAGGTTACAGCCAAGAAAATTCTTATGGAGCAGTCCTACTCTGTAACACATGAGGTCATTATGAGTTGGAATTCACTTAATGGCAATGGGTTTGGGTTTTTTTTTCTTTTTTTTGGTTTGGTGTGGAAGAAGAAAAAGGATTAAAATTCACTGATTTGGACTATATAAAGAGGAGAAGCAACCTTGTCTTCAAAAAAAAAAGTATAACGGAAAAAAGTGAGCACAGAAAAGTTAGTGTCATGCAGGGTGGATTATAGACATAGAGGGAGGTTTGGAAGAGTCCAGTGGGTCTGGGTTGTAAATCCTGTTTCTGGTTATTCTTAGCTTTGTAACTATAGGCAAGTTTCTTAACCAGTCTGAGCCTTGTTGTCTAGATTTATAAAATGGACTTGGTAAGAGATTTTAAACAATAATGCAATAATGTATGTAAAGCACATAGAGTGTCTGACATTTATAAAGTGTTCTGGGAGTTTGGAGAAGCATATGAAAGATTGTTGTCATTAGTATTGTTGTCATTAGTATTATTCAGCACTCACTGTAAGTTTCCTGTTACTGGTGGGGAGGTTTTAGAGTAAAATTTTGAACTCTGTATTGTATTTGTTTTGATTTAGATCAATTCTAACAATTTTGTTTAAAGTGCAGCTAATTATAGAATGTGTAAATTAAGAGTTAAAGGGCAGCTTGAACAAGTCTCTTTGTTGTATTTCTGAGCAGCCTTATCCTCCCTGGCTATTGAATAAGAGGAAGAAAGGAGCGCTGGTATGAGCTACTAGTTGCTGGATTTTAGTCCAGGATTTGCCACCACCTCATTGTGAATGTGAACAAGAATCTGCCTTCCTGAACCTTGATTTCCTAATCCGAAAATGTGGGGGTTGGACAAGATAACGCCGCAGTGTTTCCAGCTTTAGTGTTTTACCACTGTAATTATTCTAGTTGCCAGGGACTGTGTATGAGCCCTGGTGGCACAGTGGTTAAAGCGCTTGGCTGCTAACTGAGAGGTTGGCAGCTCGAACCCACCAGCCGTGCTGTAGGAGAAAGATGTGGCAGTCTGCTTCTGTAAAGATTTACAGTTTTGGAAACCCTATGGGACAATTCCACTCTGTCCTGTAGGGTTGCTATGAGTCAGAATCGACTCGATGGCAACAGATTTGGTTTGGTTTGGTTTTACTATAGTAGGAAAGGGCACCTCTACCATTAACCCTGGCATATGTCCTGTTTTGCACAATGGAGGCAAAGACAGTATATACCAAAGTGAAAGATAATCCCAGATCATTTCATTGCAAATTCCAAGTTTTGACTTCCCGTTTTTTTAAGCATCACAATTTAATAGAACTTTCACGTGAACAAGTTCACGAGAGCCAAAGTACGACCTTGAGTGTATCTCACTTGAATTTAGAGACCATCTCAAGAATAGATTTGACATGTTGAACACTAATGACCGAAGACCAGACGAGTTGTGGAATAACATCAAGGACATCACACATGAAGAAAGTAAGAGGTCATTAAAAAGACAGGAGAGAAAGAAAATACCTAAATAGATGTGAG
Source organism: Dugong dugon (assembly GCA_030035585.1). NCBI lineage: Eukaryota > Metazoa > Chordata > Mammalia > Sirenia > Dugongidae > Dugong > Dugong dugon. Next base: position 110,224,569 of record CM057468.1, on the reverse strand, counting down.
ACTCTGAAACTTGCCCTCAAACGTCAAGTAGCTAAAGCAAAAGGAAAAAATGACGAAGTAAAAGAGCTGAGCAGAAGATTTCAGAGGACAGCTCGAGAAGACAAAGTAAAGTATTATGATGACATGTGCAAAGACCTGGAGATAGAAAACCAAAAAGGAAGAACACGCTCAGCACTTCCAAAGCTGAAAGAACTGAAGAAAAAAATTCAAGCTTCAAGTTGCAGTACTGAAGGATTCTATGGGGCAAATATGAAACGACACAGGAAGCATCAACAGAAGATAGAAGGAATACACAATCACTCCACCAAAAAGAATTGGTCAATGTTCAACCATTTCAGAAGGTAGCATATGATCAGGAAATGATGGTACTGAAGGAAGAAGTCCAAGCTGCACTGAAGGCATTGGTGAGAAACAAGGCTCTGCGAATTGACGGAATACCAGTTGAGATGTTTCACCAAACAGATGCAGCACTGGAAGTGCTCACTTGTCTATGGCAAGAAATTTGGAAGACAACTACCTGGTCAACCGACTGGAAGAGATCCATATTTATGCCTATTCCCAAGAAAGGTAATCCAACTGAATCTGGGAATTATCGAACAATATCATTAATATCACATGGAAGCAAAATTCTGCTGAAAATCATTCAAAAGCAGCTGCAGCAGTATGTCGACGGGAAACTGCCAGAAATTCAAGTTGGATTTAGAAGAGGACATGGAACCAGGGACATCATTGCTAATGTCAAGTGGATCCTGGCTGAAAGCAGAGAATACCAGAAAGATGTTCACCTGTGTTTTATTGACTATGCCAAGGCATTTGACTTTGTGAATCATAGCAAATTATAGATAACATTGTGGAGAATGGGAATTCCGGAACACTTAATTGTGCTCATGAGGAATCTGTACATGGATCTAGAGGCAGCATTCGAACAGAGGAGTGGATACTGCATGCTTTAAAGTCAGGAAAGGTGTGTGCCAGGGTTGTATCCTTTCCACCATACTTATTCAGTCTGTATGCTGAGCAGATAATCCGAGAAGCTGGACTACATGAAGAAGGAGTTATCAGGATTGAAGGAATACTCATTAACAACCTGTGTTATGCTGATGACACAATCTTGCTTGCTGAAAGTGAAGAGGACTTGAAACACTTACTGGTGAAGATCAAAGACCACAGTCTTCAGTATTGGTTACACCTCAACATAAAGAGAATAAAAATGCTCACAACTGCAACATGATGATAAACGGAAAAAAGATTGAAGTTGTCAAGGATTTCATTTTACTTGGATCCTCAGTCAACACCCAAGGAAGCAGCAGTCAAGCAATCAAAAGATTAATTGCACTGGGCAAATCTGCAAAAGATCTCTTTAGAGTGTTGAAAAGCAAAGATGTCACCTTGTGGACTGTGGTGCGCCTGCCCCAAGCCATAATGTTTTCAGTTGCCTCATTTGCATGGGAAAGCTGGACAGTGAACAAAGAAGTCCGAAGAAGAATTGACACCTTTGAATTGTGATATTGGCAAAGAATATTCTGTATACCATGAACTGCCAAAAAACGAACAAATCTGTCTTGGAAGAAGTTACAACCGGAATGCTCCTTAGAAGCAAGGACAGCGAGACTCCCTCTCACATACTTTGGACACGTTGTTAGAAGGGATCATTCCCTGGAGAAGGACATCATACTTTGTAAAGTAGAGGGTCAGTGAAAAAGAGGTAGACCTTCGACGAGATAGATTGACACAGTGACTGCAACAATGGGCTCAAGCATAGCAACCATTGTGAGGATGGCACAGGACCGGGCAGTGTTTCATTCTCTTGGCATAGGGTCGCTATGAGTCGGAACCGACTCAACGGCACCTAACAACTACTCATGTTAAAAAGACCAGGACAAACAATTAAAAGGCATTAAGACTAGAGTAAACAATTAAAATGATCAATTACAAGGCATATTTGGCTTATTAGAAGTAGGGTGCCTTTTATTTAGGTCCCCGGGTGTCTTTTTAAGATGGAGTTAATTTTAAGAGTCTCTTGTTAACCAATTTCTTCTAGGACCTTATTTTCTACCTGAAATGGTATTAGTAATATGATGACTAGATGATGCATTTTAATGCTTATTTTTCAGGTTTTTTTTTTTGTTAGACTCAACAGTTTTAGTGAACTGACTTGGTCATTTTAATTTTAGAGACTGGTTCAAAGTTGAGGTTACTGTGGGAATTCATTAATGTGATTAAAATAATTTTGACTTACTATGTTAGCATACTTGTATTTCCTGAAACAGCATACCAGGTGACACCAGAACCTTCGATCGAACTTTACTGAAACTCAATTGGATACTTAAATCAGACATTTTTTCTTGGCTGTAAGATGGGAAGGGCTGTTTTATCTGTTGCTATCTTTCTCGCTTACTCGACCTCTGTTCTTGCTGTTCTTTGGATACTGGAAAGCAGAATCAGTGAGGTGAAGATCTCTGACTGGGCCCTCTAAATGCTTCCCAAGTTCAGCAAGCCACTCTTGGACAGTGTTAGAGATTGTGTTAAAAAAGCACTGTTTGTAAAACGTTATTTTTTACTCGAAGTAAAAATAATATTTATGAATTGTGTCTAATTGTCAAGTCTAGAAATAAAATGAAATCTCTTGCCTAAAAAGCAGGTTTGACCAGTACATCCAAAATTGCTCACATTGATTTGAGAAGTAGAGAGAGAGGAAGGATTTAGAGATGGGGAGAAATGGAAACTATTATGAATTCCTATCATAGTAGGAATAATTGAGTAGTGCTTTAGAGTTTAGTAAATACTTCCTCATGCATTATCTCAGGAGAGCTGGCCTAGCAAAGGAACCTGGATTTTAGCAGGGTCTGGAACCAAAAAAGCATTATGAGGGATAGTAAATCCTTCGTCTTTGTGCCCATGGCAGATACTGCCAATCACTCAGCATTTTTTTCTTACTGAGTACAGATGTCTCTTGAATCCTCAGCATACCCTACAGGCAGCCACTACCATTGAGTCCAAGTTCATGGTAGATGAAATCTAGCTGCTATTCCAAGGCTAAATGCTAGAAACATTGTGAAGAAAAAAATGGCAATATTTAGTTTGCTATGTGAATTCCAGGTGATTTCCCAGGTTTCAAATACATATGTTTCCATGTGTGCTTTACAAGTATGTCTATAGAAAAATTCTAAAAAATGAAGTCAGACAGCATGAGCATTAAAAATATTAATAGATACTGCTGAATTGTCTTCCAAAACATTTGTTGCACTAGGTATTAAAACATCTTTTTACTTTTGACAATCTCACAGGTGAAGAATCTCATTGTTCTGAGTTGTGATTTTTAGTGAGGTTGAACATCTTTTCATATGTCTGTTGGCCATTTATATTTCTTCTCCTAATAGCCTATTCATGTCTTTAGACTGCTTTTCTATTGGGTTATTTGTCCTTTTTTATTGACTTGAAAAATCTCATTGTATATTAGGGATACTAATTTTTTATATTATATCTTATAATTTTGAGGGTAGTTTTGTCATTTATCTTTGGACTTTTTTATGATGTGTTTGGTCGTTGCACAGTTAATGAATTTTTGTGTAGTTAGGTATAACAATCTTTCTATTATATATCAAGTTTTTGTTTACTGCTTACCTAGCTCAGAATAACAGAAATATTTCCTCATATTTTCTAATGTTTTTATTTTGAATATATAAATCTTTGCTCTATCTGGAAGTAACTTTGGAAAAGGAGTGTCATAGATGTCCAGCTCTATATTTTTACAAATGGCCTGTTAGTTGTTCTCATACCATTTATGTAGCAATTTATTTTCTTCTTTCTATATGAGGTGCTACCTTTATAATACATGGAATTACCAGATATACTGTACTTAGATCTATTTCTACATTCTATTTTATTTCTTTCATTTGTCTGTTTCATTGCCATTACACAGAATTTTAATTATTATAGCTTTATAATGATGGAACAGTTTGATTATGTAAGGCAATTCCTCGTTAGAAAACTCTGCTCAGTGTTTTGGTGTGATTCTTTCCCATCCTTTTTATATACATGTGTGTTTCTGCATTCTAGCTGAAAAAGATCATGTTTAGAACTTATCTTGGCAGTTTATATGAGGTACATATAGATCTAACTCTTGCTTAAAAAAAAAAAACACTTTTTTATTGTAGAGACTTTTAAACATATGCAAAGTGTTGTTAGCTGCTGTCAAGTTGGCCCCCAACTCATGGGTACCACATATGTTAAAGAGTAGAACTACTCCATAGGGTTTTCTTGGCTGTCACCTTTCCAAAGTAGTTTGCCAGGGCTTGCTTCTGCAGAGCTGCTGGGTTGGTTTGAACTGCCAACCTTTACATTAGCAGTTAATCACAAACTGCTTGTGCTACCCAGGCTCCTTCATGGAATAGCATTAATGAAACTATGTTCATGGCCAGTCTTGTTTGCTCTATATCCGTTTCCACTTTGCCGTGTCCTGTATTATTTTTAAGTAGATTCAGGCTTCATATAATTTTTTTTTCCTGTTCAGTCTGGCTAGAGATTTATCAGTTTTTTTGATATTCTAAAAGAACAAATCTGTCTTGGAAGAAATATGGCCGGAATGCTCCTTAGAAGCAAGGATGGCAAGACTTGTCTCACATACTTTGCACATGTTATCAGGAGGGATCAGTCCTGGAGAAGAACATCATGCTTGATGAAGTAGAGGGTCAGTGAAAAAGAGGAAGACCCTCAATGAGATGGATTGACACAGTGACGTCAACAGTGGGCTCAAGCATAGCATTGTGAGGGTGGTGCAGGACCGAGCAATGTTTCATTCTGTTGTGCATAGGGTCACTATGAGTTGGAACTGACTCGATGGCACCTAACAGCAACAGCAACAAAAGAACCAGCTTTTGATTTTATTGATTTTTCTTTGTTGTCTATTGTATTGATTTTTGCTCTGATCTTTATTATTTCGTTCTGCTTACTTTAGGTTTAATTTGCTTTTCTTTTTCTAGTCTTTCTTAAAATGAAAACTACTGCAGAAATTTACTTGTTGCTACTGTACATTTCTTAGTAATGCCTTAGAGGCATCCCACATATTTGGATATACTATATTTTGATTTTTATTTTGTTTAAAATACTTTTTTAATTTCCCTTTTGATTTCTTTGATCCATAGGGTTTTTGTTTTGTTTTGTTTTTAGAAGTACAGGTTTCCTCTGCTATCCGAAAATAGAGCGTTCCTGTAAAACCTTTCGTAATCCAAGATGGTGTGAAGGGAAGAAGAAATTACCATTAATTTATATGGGAAAAATTTTTTGAGCTTTCCCAAGCCCAAAAAACAACCTACCAAATCATACCAAACGACACATAAAAGCTAAAGTAACACTGACAAATAGTAAAATTAGGAATGGTATGGTAAATACACAGGCTATATCAAGTAGATGCTGAGTGTATTTCCAGGGGAAGGAGCTTGGTGATGCCACTCTCCCTGCTCTGGGTGTGCGCTGTTTCTTTAACAGCTCGCTACAAAACAAACACTGAACGTTATTTTCACTTTTTGCCTTTCTTTGTAAAAGCAAAAAGTCCTCTTTGGATTTCTTTTGGTTAGCAAAAACAAATACTAATACGGGTCTGTTATAAAACGAAGTAGTGTAAAGCGAACTTCCAGAAAGCAAGGGATACCTGTATACAGTTTAGTTTCCAAATGTTTTGGAGAGATTTTCCAGATATCTTTCTGCTGTTGATTTCTAATTTAATTGCATTGTGATTGAAGAACATACTGTGTGTGACTTGAATCCTTTTATGCTTATAGAGCTGTATTTTGTAACACAGGACTGTGTGCACTTGAAAATGTGTATTCTGTTGTTGGGCAGAGTGTTCTACACATGTCATTTAGGTTGCTGACAGATAGTATTATTCAAGTCTTCCTTATTCTTACTGATTTTATGTCTACTTACTCTATCAGTTATCAAGAGGAGGTGTTGAATTCTTCCACTATAATTATGAATTCCCCTACATGTCTGTCAGTTTGTTGTACTGTGGGGCCTTGGGTATTGCTGTGAGGCTGGAAGCTATGCTACCAGTATTCAAATACTAGCAGGGTCAACCATAGCGGACAGCTTTCAGCTGAGCTTCCAGACTGAGAGACTGACTAGGAAGAAGGACCTGGTGATCTACTTCTGAAAAGAATTAACCAGTGAAAACATTATGAGTAGCAGTGGAACATTGTCTGATAGAGTGCCAGAAAATGAGCACTTCAGGTTGGAAAGACATCAAAGTATGACAACCTTGTGTATATCCCACCTGAATTTAGAGGCCTTCTCAATAGATCTGACCAGTTGAATGCTAATGACCTAAGACCAGACGTGTTGTGGAGTGACATCAAGGACATCATACATGAAGAAAACGAGAGATCATTAAAAAGACAGGAAAGAAAGAAAATAAAAAGACCAAAGTGGATGTCAGAAGAGACTCTGGAACTTGCTCTTGAATGTAGAGTAGCTCAAGCAAATGGAAGAAATGATTAAGTAAAAGAGCTGAACAGAATATTTCAAAGGGCAGCTTGAGAAGACAACGTAAAGTATTATGATGGCATGTACAAAGACCTGGAGTTAGAAAACCAAAAGAGAAGAACACGCTTGGCATTTCTCAAGCTGGAAGAACTGAAGAAAAAATTCAAGCCTCGAGTTGCAATATTGAAGGATTCTATGTGGAAAATATTAAACGATGTAGGAAACATCAAAAGAAGATGGAAGAATACACAGAGTCACTGTACCAAAAAGAATTGGTCAATGTTCACCCATTTTAGGAGGTAGCATATGATCAGGAACCAATGGTACTGAAGGAAGAAGTCCAAGCTGCACTGAAGGTGTTGGAGAAAAACAAGGCTGCAGGATTTGATGGAATACCAATTGAAATGTTTCAACAAACAGATGCAACACTGGAAGCGCTCACTTGTATATGCGAAGAAACTTGGAAGACAGCTACCTGGCTAACCAACTGGAAGAGATCCATATTTATGCTTATTCCAAAGAAAGGTGATCCAACCAAGTGTGGAAATTATTGAACAATATCATTAATATCACATGCAAGTAAATTTTGCTGAAGATCATTCAGAAGTGGTTGCAGCAGTACATAGGGAACTGCCAGAAATTCAAGCCAGATTCAGAAGAGGACATGGAACCAGGGATATCATTGCTGATATCAGATGGATCATGGCTGAAAGCAGAGAATACCAGAAGTTTATCTGTGTTTTATTAACTATGCAAAGACATTCGACTTTGTGGATCATAACAAATTATGGATAACGCTGCAGAAAATGGGAATTCCAGAACTTAATTGTGCTTATGGGAAGCCTGTACATAGATCAAGAGGCAGTCCTTTGAACAGAACAAGAGGGTACCGCGTGGTTTAAAATCAAGAAAGGTGTATGTCAGGGTTGTATCCTTTCACCATACTTATTCAGTCTGTATGCTGAGCAAATAATCCAAGAAGCTGGACTGTATGAAGAACAGGGCATCGGCGTCATGCAGATGACACAACCTTGCCTGCCGAAAGTGAAGAGGACTTGGAAGTACTTAGTAATGAAGATCAAAGACACAGCCTTCAGTACTGATCACACCTCAACATAAAGAGAACAGAAATCCTCGCAACTGGACCAATAAGCAACATCGTGATAAACAGAGAAAAGATTGAAGTTGTCAAGGATTTCATTTTACTTAGATACACAGTCAACACCCATGCAAGTAGCAGTCAGGAAATCAAACGATGCATTGCATTGGGCAGATCTGCTGCAAAAGACCTCTTTAAAGTGTTAAAAAGCAAGATGTCATTTTAAGGACTAAGGTGCCCCTGACTCAAGCTGTGGTGTTTTCAGTTGCTTCACATGCATGTGAAAGCTGGACAGTGAATAAGGAAGACCAAAGAAGAATTGATGCCTTTGAATTATGATGTTGGCAAAGAATATTGAATATACCATGGACTGCCAAAAGAACCAATGAATCTGTCTTAGAAGAAGTATAACCAGAATGCTCCTTAGAAGTGAGGATGGTGAGACTTTGTCTCACGTACTTTGGGCATGTTATCAGGAGGGACCAGTCCCAGGAGAAGGACATCATGCTTGGTAGAGGGTCATCAAAAAAGAGGAAGACCCTCAAAGAGATGAATTGACACAGTGGCTGCAGTAGTGGGCTCAAGCATAACAATGATTGTGAGGATGGCACAGGACCAGGCAGTGTTTAGTTCAGTTGTACATAGGATTGCTATGAGTTGGAACCAGCTGGACCTGGACAGCACCTAACAACAATAATTATGAATTTGTCTATTTCTCCTTCCAGTTCTCTCTGTCATTGCTTCATATGTTTTGAAGCTCTGTTATTAGATGCATAAACATTTAAAATTGTAATGTGCTCTTGATAAATTGACCCTATCATCTTTACAAAATGACTCCCTTTATTCCTGATATACTCTGCTCTATAATCAACTTTTTCTGATATTAATATAGCCACTACAGCTTTCTTTTGATTGAGGTTGTCATAGCATATCTTTTGTATTCTTTTACATTTAATATATTTATGTCTTTATATTTAAAATGGCTTTCTTGCAGGCAGCACATAGTTAAATTGCTACTGTTTCAATTTAATCTGACCATTTCTGCCCTTTAATTGGGATATTTAGACCATTTACATGTAATACGATTATTGATACGATTGGATTTAAAATTACTGTTTGTTTTCTATTTGTCCCACAGGTTCTTTGTTACTTTTTTCTACCTTTCTTTTGATTACTTTAGTATTTTTTGATCTCCTTTTGTCTCTATTTTATCTATCCTCTACCTTCTCCCCTTCCCACCCCCCCACTTATTAGTTGTAGCACTTATTTTTTGTAGTTGTATTAGGCTTTACAGTATACAGCTTTAATTTGGTGCAGTCTGCTTTTTAAGGGCTGTTATATCACTTCACAGTTAAATATAAGAACTTCACTATGTAAGTATAGTTTCTTAGACCATTGTACTATATTGTTGCCATATATTTTACTTCTACATATGTTGATAAATTCCAGGATACGTTATTATTTTTTAAACATTCAACTGTCTTTTAAAAATGTTTAAATAATAAGAAAAAGCATCATATATTCACACACTTGGTTACCATTTCCCATGTCTTTCATTCCTTTGTTTAGATTCACAAGCCTGTCTTTTATCATTTTCTTCTGGCCTGAAGAAAAAAATTTTTTTTTTTTTTTTTTTTGCATCTCTTGTAGTGCAGATCTGCCTCTGATAAATTCTTTCAGCTTTGTGTATCTGGAAATGTCTATATTTTGCCTTCATTCTTTAAAGATATTTTCATGAGGTATAGAATTCTAGGTTAATAGTTTGAGTTTTCTGGGTTTTTTCCCCCAGTAATTTAAAGGTTGATTCACAAGGGGCTCTGCAGGTTGGGACTGGCTAGACATCCAAGATGGGACAATCATGTAACTGGTGGTTGATGCTGGTTGTCATTTCCACAGTTGCAAATTTAGCTTAGTATTCATATCACTTATTGATTGCTTTACGTTGTGCCAGGTACCTTCCTGCTCTGAGGTGCTGAGCAAAGAAGGATAGGAATAACAGTGTCCTTAAATACAGAAGGAGTCCCGGTGGAGCAGTGGTTAAGAGCTTGACTCCTAACCAAAAGGTCAGCAGTTCAAATCCACCAGCTCTTCCTTAGAAACTCTATGGGACCGTTCTTCTCTGTCCTGTAGATTCGCTATGAGTCGGAATCCACTCAGTGACAATGGGTTTTTGTTTGGTAAATACAGAATCTCAGGGATACTAAGAAAGAGTTAACTGACCTTGAGGATTAAGTTTACCTTGAGAGGACAAACTTTGAAAGAGAAGCCACACCCAAGTTTATCAGCAAGAGAAAACAGAAAGAGGTATTGATTTTATGTTAGAAAGTCTCTGCTAAATTGTGAGCAAGGATACATGTCTTATTGATCTTTCTTGTCTAACATACTTTTTGGCCACAATTGATACTTAATAAATGTGTTAAGTTGAAAAGAGGGAGTTGTATATTTCATAAAATGTTAGAATCACCTTATTAAATATTATATACTGAAAGATATAATTACCTAATTTTCAGACAAGAGTCGAGGTCTGTAGATGAACTGAGAAACTTAACTTTTAAATAGCTTTTTTCTTATCATATATAACTGTCTTCCTTTTACCTCTGTATCTGAATGTGACCGTATACAAAATAATTTTATTTGAAAAAATACTGAAAATGTATTATGAACACAATTAGCATTTATCTTTTGTAGTAATATTTGCATAATGTTTTTCTAGCCTGTCTGTTTTTGCTTGTCTATCTTGCCTCTGTTTCTCATACTGAAAGACAGCATGGTAGTGATAAACCTGATGGTCTATCTATAATATATAATAGATAACTCACCCATAAAAATATAAGTAACTGAAAATATTCCTTTTTCTCTTCTTGCTCTGGTTCCTCAAGGATCTGAGAGCCTTCGGCATGGCGGTAAATAGTCTGTGTTAAGTGAGTTTTCTAGATAACTTTAATTCTTCCTTGTAAGTGACAAAATCTTATGTCTGCTAAAGAATGAGTTTTCCTATCAACATTTCAGGGCAAAAAGTCATATTTATGGTAAAAAAATGTATTAAGTTTACATTTTTCAGTAGGGAAAGTTTATCTAATTTAGTAAACTCTATTGGAAAAAGTTCCTGAAGAGGTACTTTTATCTGAAAATATGTAAGTTTTATACCAAGTTTGTTATTAAAAGTAACCTTTTCAATTTTATCTGTGTATATATCAGTATGGAGCCCTGGTGACATGGTGGTTAAGAGCTCTATTGCTAACCAGAAGGTCAGCAGTTCAAATCCACCAGCCTCTCCTTGGAAACCCTATGGGGCAGTTTTGCCTGTCCTGTAGGGTCACTGTGATTTGGAACTGACTCAACGGCACCTAACAACAACAACATATGTCAGTATATATGTATTTATAAACTTAAAAATTCTTTGACGAATAAAAATTCTTAGGTGTATATCAATCTCATAGTGAATGAATTCTTAATTTTTTGAGCCCATGTTTGATGCAGCTGATAATTTTGATCTTTTCCCTCCTTTTGAGAAAGAACAAGGAAATTTTGAGAGACAAGTTATTTTAGTTCTTTATTTGATTAAACATACTCTGTATGATCATAACCTTATATTAAGGGTGCCTAAAATAATGCTGATAGTATGTATCTAATCAGTAAATCTTTTTTGACTTGAACTGTCAGAAATTCACTGTTAGAAAGCCTGGAAACCAGGATTTTGGCTTCCTGCACTCATATATGGGAAGGCTCATTTTAGTGCTGCATTTTTAATTGGTTCTTGTGTTTTTTTCTTGTATTTTTTTCTTCTGTTAGCTCAGACCAACCTCTTCATTCCTGAAAACTTTAAAAAAGTTCCATATAATGCTAAGAAACAGTTTGAAGTAATTGAAAAAATTATTTAATACAGAGCTGCAAGACTTTGGAAGAAGATCTCAGCAGCCAAGTGGCTTATTATTTTAAAAATAACTTTTCTTCCTCATTACAAATATAACATAATGCTTATTATTAAACATTTAGATTTTCACTGTCCAATACCATAGGTGGTAGCCACATGTGCTGTTGAGCAATTGAAATGTGATTCATTTGAATTGAGATGAGCAATAAGTGTAAAATACACACTAGATTTCTAAGACTTAATAAAAAGAAAATAATGTAAAATATTTCATTAATAATTTAAAAATATTGATTACATGTTGAAATGATAATGGTTTATATATTAGCTTGAATAAAATTTAATAAAATTCACTTTTTTCACTATATTTAATATGACTACTAGAAAATTTGAATTTGCTTGTGTGGCTTGTATTATATTTCTGTTGTTCAGCACAGATTTAGACATTTCACAAAGTAATAATGATAAAGCTCAAAATCATCAATAAACCATCTTGAAAATCACAAAATTATTTAGTTAATTGATGGACTGGAAATTATTTCCTGCTTCTGTGCTCATCTGACTTACTGGCCTTGACATGCTTTGCAATTTAGTGGGGAAAGTACATTCTTCTTTTTAAAAATGTATGTTGACTTTGACATGCTTTTTTGTCCACAAACTCTTGCTTTCTCATCTAAGCATGGATGTAATGGTGGAAGCTAATTCCTGTGGCTTATGGCATTTAAAGTATTGGGAATGGGGGTGCATGACCTGATGTTTTCCACCAAGTCGTGTAGACGTTTGTGATTAATTGAAGGGCCACCAAGAAAGAAACAACAACAACAACAACAACAAAAACCAACTGTTGTTATTCTAAGAATTTAAATACCTCGGATTATTAATTTCTACCCTTCCGAAAAGTATTTAAGATAATTTTGATAATGTATCAGTAATCAATATGATTCTTAGAAAGATACCCTTTCAATTCAATTCAGCAGATGGAGTGCAAAATGCATTCTGTGTTAGAGACTGAGGATACTACCTATATGATGAATTTACCTTGCGGGCCCTACCTGTCCCCCACCCTCAAGACCTCTAATATTGGAGACTTGCAGCCTCTGTCCAGGATTGAGCACTTGTTACTAAGCTCAGTCAGTTAAGATCCTCTCCCAGGAATTTAGAATTCCAAGCTGAGACACAGGGTGGGGAGAGGAGATGACAGGAGTTGAGAGAAGTTCCACTGACTCCAGCTATTCTCAGAGTTGCCCTGGCTCCTGCTGTATCTGAAGCTTTGTTCAATTTTGTTTGGAATTCCATGGGCTACTCTAGTAGCAAATAAATTCCTTTTTGCTTAAGCAAGCCAGAACTAGTTTCTGTTATTTGTACAGAAAAAACCTGTAACTAACAATATGCCTCTTAAAGTAAATATTTCAAGTATATATATTCTCATGCCTCTGAAATCTTAGTGGAAGTCAATGAGAAATGACATACTTTTCCGTTATACATATATGCTATTAAAAATATAACAACTGTATAAGTGAGATCTGAAATTTGTACTTTCCTTTCGCCTGTGTTGTTTCAGCCTTCTAAGAGGATATTCTTACTTCTATTTTATTTGCCTCCAGGGATTCTTCAATATTGATGTCAGTTATTTTTTAATGTGTAGATTCACGCTAAAAAATGCAACAAGTTCCTGTTTGCTAAAGAATAAAGCCCAAACTCTGGCAAGGATTCAAACTCTTTCTTAAACTGAGGCTATCAACCTTTCAACCTTCTACTAACCCAGTTTATATCAGAGATGTTGTTAGTTGCCAGCGAGTTGGCTCCAACTCATGGCTACCTTATGTATAATAGAATGAAACATTGCCCGGTCCTGTGCCATCCTCACAGTTGTTGGTATACATCAGAGGTAGCATTCATATAATCTGCAGACCCCCAGTTATACCGCACTTTTCCCCCCTTAGCTCATGGTGTTCACTTTGCTGAGATACCGTTTCTGAAGCTTTCAAATTCCTGTTCACTCTTAGGCCTCGTTCACATATCACACTCTTGATCAAGTTTTTCCCAGTTTCCTCAAGCAGACACTTCTCCCTCTGTGTATTCCCATGACGTCATTTATACATCCAGTGAGGCACCTATCATTGAATGGCTTCTGCTATGGGTTCCTTTCTGGGGTCTACCTTACCAATACACTGTTTACCCTTTAAAGACAAGGGCAGTGTATTCTTCACCCCTACACCCAGCACATACACACACTCTCACACACTATTGTCTTCTAGCACCATAGATTGGTTTTGCCCTCGTTTCATTTCTGAAGTGGAATTGCTGGGTCATAGGGTATGTGTATGTTTAACTTCAGTAGATACAGCTAAACAATTTTTCAAAGAGGTTGGACCAGTTCATACTCGTATCAGCAATATAGGAAAGTTCCACTTGCTACATGTCCTTGTTAACACTTTTAGCTCATTCTGTTGGAGTACTTGTTTAAGCTTTTCACCTCTATGCTGTGAAATTTTGGAACTGCATATTGTGTTAACTGAGTTGAGGTTAATCTATGAAGTATAGTGGAAACATTGGATTACTTAAGACCATGTTGTTTTGGCACATTGCCTTTATACATTTGAATGTGTAGCTGCATCACATACATCAGATATAAGGAAATACATCAGTTTTTACATTTTTTATCATTATCCAGTTAAGTATCAAGTGTTTAATTGCATTTACCATTTTAACAGGTACTACAGAAGTTGGGAGTGAAAGACGTTTTGTTTTATAAATGAAAAATTAAATTGAAATATTTATAAACGTTTTAATAAACCTTTATCAGTATTTAGAAGCCTTATCAAGTACATTCTGTGAATATGATTTTGCTCTACTATAAAGCAAGAAGTTTATACAATTATTGAAACTTCAATTTATTTCAACCCTTACTTGTGTTTTATTTTGATGGAATGGTCTTACTGCGATGGGATGGTTATTTGAAATAATTTTTTTCTCTTGATGAATGTACAGAAATGGGAATTGAAGCATCATTCATCACATCCATTTGTTAAATACACTGTTGCATCTTAAAATGTATTACCAGTCAACTGTGAACAGCACATTTCTACATTCTGGCGTTGTAAAATTCTGTAAATCTGGTTAAAACCTCTGGTGTGGTTATTTTGTGGAGAAACTATAGGGCCTTTTAGCACATCAAAAGAGTAATTAAAAATGAAGAATGGGGCTATTAACATGCTAACATACTCAGCTCAACACAGTAGTTTTACACACACTACACACAGTCTTCTCATTTTATTAATAGTTTTTGAAGGTTATCTAGGAATTTTTTAATCATTCTGACAAAGTTTCAGTCTTCTAACTTGATGTGGATAGAAATGAACTCTTTAGATATTCTTATGTTCCAGAATGATGTTTGCGCTTTCTTGTTCTATATCTATATTGTACTAATTGTAGCAGTTTGATAGTCTGTACTGTCTAAGAATCCTTGGTACTTAAGAACAGTAGATTGATAGTCAGCTGAATTAGCTGATCATATTGTTGACATAGGCTATAATTTTAATTATTATTTAAGGTTAGCATTATGGTAACTTCTTACTAAATTTTTTTCCTGGTTTTTAAGAACAAAATTATTTTCCCATA
This sequence comes from Dugong dugon, assembly GCA_030035585.1. Taxonomy (NCBI): domain Eukaryota; kingdom Metazoa; phylum Chordata; class Mammalia; order Sirenia; family Dugongidae; genus Dugong; species Dugong dugon. Next base: position 110,209,498 of record CM057468.1, on the reverse strand, counting down.
ATTCTGGAGGTTAAAAGTCTGAATTCAGCGCATTGGCAGGGCGAGTACTGTCTCTCTGTAGGCTCCAGGGGAAAATTCTTCCTTGTCTTCATCAACTTCTGTAGCCCCAGGTGTTTCTTTGGCTTGTAGAGGGATCCTCACATGCTGTCTTCCCCCTGTCTCCCTGTCTGTTCTCCCCTTTTATAAAACACCGCTCAGAAGGAATTAGGATTAGGGCCCACCCTAACACCCTCAAAGAAAAACCCTGTTTTCCCAAACAAGGTCACATTCACAGGCACAGGGGTTAGGACTTCACTGTATCTTTTGAGGGGGCACAATTTATAACAGATTTTTTTTTAACTTTATTTTTTTCTAATTTCAAAAATGAGATGCCCAAATGTACAATATTTGGAATGTATAAGGGAAAAAAATCACCTCTAACCCCATCACAGAGAACATCGCTAAAATTACATTTTGGCATGTTTTTCTCTCTTTTTGCTGTGCATTTTTTCTTTACATAATTGAGATTATATATATGTATATGTACATACATACATATATATACCAAAAAAACCAAACTCGTTGCTGTGGAGTCAGTTCCTACTCATGGTTACCCCATGTGTTACAGAGTAGAATTGCTCCATAGGGTTTTCTTGGCTGTAATCTTTACAGAAGTGGCACTACTGGATGGATTTGAACCGCTGGCCATTAGGTGAGTAGCCAGTCACAAACTGCTTGGGTCACCCAGGGACTATGTATGTACAGTGTTCCAGCCTATGTAATCATATTGGTGATATATTCCATAGTTTTATAATTAACCCTCTTCCTAATGTTGGACAGCTAAGTTACCTTCAACTTTTCTCTCTTATAAACAACATTGCTGTGATCATGTTTGTGCATATCTTTGGGTGAATTTCTTCTTACTAAATTTTGTTGAATGCATTTTTAATGGAACCTCAAATTTATTAGTGAGTTTCATTTGTGTTTTTAAACGTAGAGTGCCATTTTTCTTCATCCCTGTGTTATATTGTCACCTTACTTATCCTCTGGATTCCGTTTTAAATAAAAACAATGTTCACACTTAGGAAACATTATGTGCCAGCAATTGTTCAGAGCATTTTACATGTATTAAACTAATGTAATCTTCCTAACAACCCAAAAGAAAATTAGTAGTGCTGATATTATCCTCCTTTTCCAGATGAGGAAACAGGGATAGGGAGGTTAAATAATTTCCTAAATTTTCACAGCTAATAAATAACTGGTGGCATCTGTCCCAGAGTCTGTGCTTTCAGTCATTGTGCTTTTCTTCCCTGGAGCATCCTTAATTTTCTGCCCTCACCCTGTCCTCAGTTAGAATCCAGGGCTCCCTTCTCAGACTTCCCAAAGCACTTTATTTCTGCTTTCATTTTGGTACTTTTATCATGCTTTGTCATAGTTATTTTTTTAAAACACATCTCCCTTACTAGGTTATAAACTCTGTGAAGACAGGAACCATCTCATAATTATCTTTTTATTTTCTGCATGTAATAAAATTTGTTAAATTGAATTTTAATGTCCTTTTAAAATTTAGTCTCTAAGTTAGCCAGATATTTTGTGAATAAATTGTTTTGTTGTATTAGATATGAAGGTTCCTTTGTCTGATGATCCTGAGACCTACCCTTGACATAAATTTCACATCATGTTCTAAGAAAATATTTGTATAAAATCTCTTCCCTGGCACTTTCTGGAGTAATACTGTCCAATAGAACTTTCTATGATGGACATATTCTATACCTGCACGGTCCAGTATGGTAATCAGCTGTGGCAATTGAGCACGTGAAATGTGGCTGGGGTGACTAAGGAACTGAATTATTAACTTTATTTAAATGTAAATAGCCACTTATTAGATAGTACAGCTCCAGAGAGCAGAAGAAAAAGGAGTCCAGAACATAATAGCAACTAGAAACCCTCCCACCTGCTCCCTAGCACCCACATCTGGGGCCTACCTGGAGAGGACTGTAACATTGTAAAAGATCTGTTGGATTCAAAGTGAATTAGTTCCCCAATATTTTATACATTTTAAAAAGATAATAATATATTTAAGTTATTCAGTGTATATATGGGACCAAGGGTCACATCTATTTACAGAGCAAATCATCAACTTGCCGTTTTTATCTAAACAGTGCTTAGTGTAATTTTATACAGTAGTAGTATATAAAAACCTCAGATTCCCATTCACCCCAGTTCTTGATTTATTGATGGTAAAGACTTTTTAAAAGAAGAAACTAGCTTTTATTTTGGTCACCTTCCTTTTCCATTCTGAAGGCTGCAATTGAGCATCCAGTAATGCATCCTTATTCAGTTTCAGTAATAATAAGTGGAGTTAGAAATATTGAATTCATGCATTATGAATAAAAGTTGCCTTTTGAAACTAGCAGCATTGCGCTTTCTGAGGAAGTATAAAACTTGCTTTATTGAATTATATTTCAAAATGATCAGCTAGATCATTATTAATGTTTTACGCTGCAATTTTAAGTCTCTTAAAATGAATAAAATGTAAATCTTAAAAGCAAAACCTCAGAAAGCTTCCTGCCTTTTTTTTTTTTTTTTTTTTTTTTGGCTTGTCTAATTCTTATGCATAATACTTGAGAGAGTCTCAAATATTGTACTTAAAGTCCTTAGTTAGGTTGTGTGTTGAATTAAACTGTTACTTGTAGAAATGCCCTTACTCTTAGCCCACGTTTTCAGATTTTCATACTTGGTTCATTTGCTCTCAGTTTAACCTTCCCTCTATATGTCCTACCCCCCCACCCCCCACCCTGACTTGCGCATATGAAAGTCAAGTGAGTTAAATGCATTTACATAGGTAATATGTGCACCATTCCTGTGACTACGTTTAAAAGCTTGGGTAGTTAAGAGTCGCTGAATCTAGAATAACAGATATGGAAGACAAAGTCAATTGAATTTTAATTTGTATATTTTAATTAACAATATGTAAAAGTTCAAAAGACTAGGGAGAGTTTATGAAAAAAATCATAGACCTTCCTTACAGATGTAAACTATCCCCTTATAGTTGTCAAAGTTTGTTTTTTAATTATTCTTCTATAGGTATCGTGGTGTGTCATTCATCCATGTTCAATTTTAATTTTTAAGGAATAGGTTTGAAAGCTACTAGAAATTCCTACTTGTCTGTAGTTTCTAGGTCAGAAAGATGATTCCCTCTCCCTTTTTCAGATTCACACCGTAATGTGATTTGTATAGTTGTTTTTCTTTCTTTTGTGCGTGTGTTTATTTTTCAAATCATTATTTAATTTTTGAAGAGTTAAAATATTCATATGATCTTAAAATCAAGATGTATGAAAAGAAAGTGATAAGTTTCTCTCCCACTTTAACGTACATTTGCCTAGTCCTTCCTCCCCTGACAAAATACAGACACACACATATATACACAAAACCCTAAAATAGGTGACAGTTGTTATTAGTTTTCTGTGTCTCTTTCCAGGCAGTTTTATGCACATTTAAGCAAAAGCAAGTATTTATTCTTGTTCCTGCTATTTTACACAAATGGTAGCACACTATATCCTCAGTTTTGCAGCTTGCCTTTTTTCACATCACAGTGTGTCTTGGGAGATATTTCTGTGTTATTATTTAAAGAGCCTCTTCATTCTCTCTCTCTCTCTTTTTTTTTTAAACAGTTACACTGTATCCCATTGTATAGCTGAACTATGGTGTAATTAGCTAGTTCAGTGGGTGTTTTTCTTGATCTAGAAAATTCCAGTTCCCTGAGTAATTCTGGGTAAATAATTTTGAGGATCTGAGATTTAAATTAAGTGTAAGATTTAAAATATCTTAATGGTTTTGATAGAAGTCTTTCTAAAATGTGTTGCTCATTTACTCTGGTTTAGTTAAATGACCAGATACATTATTGAACTTGTTTTAACTCTTATATGGTAAACTAGGTCATCTCTTTGAACATCAAATACTTTCCTATGGTATATCCCTTGCTCTGAAGCCTGTTGTCACTGTAGGATGCAAATTATCTTATCCTGCAGCATTTTCTGAATTTATTTATTTTGACTCTTAAGGTTATTGCCAGCTACTTATAGCTCTTTTTTTCGTACTGTATATTGATTCTATAATATTTCTTATCCCTGCTAATTATCTGACACTTATTTCAGTGTTTTGTAGATTTGTTTTTATTCCAGTAAGTAAGGTTGTTTGAGTAATGCTTACCTGTATTTTCAGAGAACGTGGCTAGAACTGGAGAGGATTTATGGTGGCTCTGCTGTTGAGGAACCACTGGATTAGGCTTCCTTCCAGGAGAGTTGTTATTAGTATCTCTGAGTCCTAATGGGGAAACTGCTTTACTAGAGATATCAAAGATCGTAATTCTTCCGATTCCTATTTTTCTTTTTTTTCCAAATGAGCTTTATTTCAGCTTCTCAGCATGTTTACTTTTTATTGGCTCTTTGATTCTATATTTCATCTTATTCTTTAGCATTTCCTGTTCAGTAAAAAATACTTAACCCAACCATTTCTGTAGTTTGAAAGGACCTAATTACCTAGCCAGTTCACTGACTTTTCTAAAGAGAATCTTCTTTGCAAGAGTTCAGTGATAGGAGAAACTGCTTTCTTCCTTCTGATTTTTGATGACCAAAGCTTATAGAGTGTCTTGTTAGGTGAGCTTAAGTTGCTTATCTTTATAAATAATAAAAATACAGCAGTAAAGAGTTAACATTAAAAAAAATTTTTTTTTAACTATTACGTTGTACCATGGGCCTAGCATGCGTGCTAGGTGAACATAGAAATTAGAGCCTTGCCTTCAAGGAGTTTATAGTCTCTTGAGGAGACCTATATGAACAGATTATTATATCGTTCCTGCTGTAATGAAGGCCCTAAGGTGCTGTGGGAACCTATGGACAGGCCCCTATTCTGTACCGAGGGAAGGGAAGGTACCCCAGAGGTAGCATCTGAGCTGAAATTTGAAAGATGAGCAGTGTTAGCCAGGAGGGTGAGAAGATATTTTACCTTTGGGAGCTGGAATTGAAGTGGGAGATCAGAAATGTGAGAGGATAGGTTCTGAGGAGGACATATGCCTTTAGCATATGATGAAAATGAGACTGCATATGCATTTCTTTTTATGATTGGAAACAATTATTTCCTCCCCATCATTTTGCTAATATTCCAAACTGGTCAGAGTCCCTGGTTGGTGCAAACAGTTAACGCACTTGGCTGCTAACTGAGAGATTGGAGGTTCATATCCACCCAGAGGTGCCTCAGAAGAAAGGCCTGGCCATCTGCTTGTGAAAGTAGCCATTGGAAACCCTGTGGCGCACAGTTCTACTTTGATACACGAGATCGCCATGATTGGGAATCGACTCAGTGGCAACTGGGAATGACTGAAGTGATCAGACCACATGTTAAATATCATATACTTCATTTTGACACAGACACCCAGACTGATGAGGGGTCTGTAAACCCAGTCAGATGAGGAATGATCAAAATAAATTTTAAATGAAAAAGAGTTAACCTGAGAGGTGGGATTGCTGGAGGGCATGCATCTATGGAAGTGAATATGTTATTGCCACCACACAGAATAAGTCTGCTGTCATTAGAAGGGCAGGAAACGTCCCCAGATTTGCATCTTGGAGCTGCAGTACTTGACACTTGTACCTGTCACAAAACAAATGACTAAACATATTTAAATAAATGAATGAATAATAAAATACCTATAGGTGGGAATTGCCAGGAAAATAGGTTTAGGTTCAGTATTAAGAGTTTTTTAACTGAGCTGCTCGACAATAAGATAGCTTTTTTCCTCCAATTGTGAGTTCCCCATTACAGCAAGCATTCAAGCAAACGCTGTGTGATCATCTATTAAGAATGTCACGTGAAGGATTCCCCTCCCACGCACACACCCCACTGGCCTCTCCCGTGTGTCTTATTCAGTGGTTTTTCGCAGTTGCTCTGCTACAGTTTTCTTACGAGTGAGGTCACTGCTAAAAGGTTAAGTGTGACTTGGCAAAATGAATATATTGGCTTAGGTAGTAGTTCATTTTCTTTAGATACAAAATTCTTTTGCTCTGATTATCATTTTCTCACCTCCAGCAGGGCTGATCCAGGTTGTGTCCTGAAGCTTATACAACTGGGGGCAGGGGGTGGGGGCAGAGTACTCAGGGACAGGCTCTCTTTAAGAAAAAGAATACATAATTAGGTATGAAAGTGAATATTCATTTAGTATGAGGAAAGATTACAACAGATACCATAAACATCACAAAATCCACAAAAATAGCTCATTACTGTTGTTGTTATTTAACTACCGGATGTACCTCCTCAACATTTTTTTTTTTGCCTACCTCTTTTGGCCACATAGCTTTGATGGTCTCGTCACATGAAAACAATTTTATAATATTTTCTATAGAGACAGTAGAAAAATAATTCAGCCCACTGGTTTTTGTAAATAAAGTTTTATATGGACACAAAACCCAAAAAATCTAAACCCACTGCCCTTGAGTCAATTTCAGCTCATAGTGTCCATATAGGACGGGGTAGAACTGCCCCAAAGCTTTTCCAAGACCGTAAATCTTTACAGAAGCTGACTGCCGCATCTTTCTTCCACGGAGCAGTGGTAGGTTAGAGCTGCCAACCTTTTGGTTACCAGCTGAGTGCTTAACTACTGTGCCACCAGGGCTCCTTCCCATATGGATACAGCCTTGTCCACATTGTTATGTCTGCTTTTGTGTGCTATGGTGGGAGTTGAATAGCTGCCAGAGAGACCATTTGGATCACAAATGGTCCTTTACAGGAAAAAAAAAACCTTGCTGTAGCATGTTTGATCAACATTTATTTATTGTTTATAGCTGTGAAGCTAAAAGAAATTATTTGAAATCATTTACCGGTAATGGCACATCTGTAATTTCCTTCTTTGTTTACTCAGAGGGGGCTTTTTGCCAGAGAGAACTCCAGCCCTTTGATCTCAATTGATTGGACCACTGCCCCTTCCGTCAGAAGTGTCCTTTAAGCTTGGTCATAGTATGCTCCACCCCCAGCAGAGCCAGGCAGCACTCATTCAGATCCTTTTCCTTGGGGTCAAAGAGAGTCTGGATGCATCATGTGGCCCACCAGGGACAGGCTATTTGCTGAGGGCTGGACAGGTGTAGAGGTAGTGCATTCTTGATGGAAGTATCATGATCACATCAGGGATGGAGCTAGAGAAACCCCTAGGCATGAGGCTGGGGTTCGTGCTTCCTCCAGGTGTCCCCAAAGGAGAACAAGCCAAGCCTTGTAAGGGGCCCTTCCAAGTAAGGGGCCCTGATTCTTAAACTAAATTGGCTCCTGGTAAATCCTCCTCTGTCCCCAGGACATATAATTTACATCTGTTTGAAATTTTTCCATTTATAAAAAATTTTTTCTTGTGCCCCAGCAATCTTCTATTTTCCTATCACCAGTAACCACCCGCCCCTTGCAAAACCTAAGGTAGGAAACAAACCAAATGAGAGGCAGTAAAGGAATAAAATTAGATTGAGGTTAAATAGTTCTCGGAGAGTCGTTTAGATGGGATAGGGCATAAAATATGGTAGACTAGGAACTGGGATGGACCAAGGAGTGTATGGTGAATGGAAAAGGAGCTGACTGAGAAAGTCAACCAGTGCTAACTAATGTGTGACTGTTTGCAAATAAACTGACTTTGTCTAAAATGAGGGGGTTAGATTATATGCTTGGTAAAATTTATTGTGAATGATATCAGATGGTATATGACTCTGTGATTAAGAACTACCCAAATCCTACCAGTGACCTCAGTCCCCACCTTTTTACTCTTTCATCCCATATTCTTCCCTAATACATGGATGAGGGAGTTATAGCAGAGTAAAAATACTCTATTTTTTTTTATCAGGGCTTGAGTCTCCGTTGGCCATGTTAAACTTCAGCGAGCCGAAGTGAGAACCCTAATGAACCTCCTTCCCACCCTCATTCCCGAAAAACCTAAACCCAAACTTCAAGTTTTACCATAATCCAGCTGACCTTGCAAGAGAGACAGAGGGAAAGAGGTAGTAGGAGAGGAAAAACAGAAGAAAAACTCCTTTTAAACAGGTCCACTTAAGTTATAGCGAAGAGAGCAGAAAAGAGCAAGCCACGCCTTGTGTGCTGCCTTTTTAACACAGTGTCCTCACCTGTTTGCGAACATGACCCAGTCGATAATGCGATCAGTATCCCTCTCACCTTTACCTGCATATGATTATCTTTAAAGTAGAAAATTGAGGATACAGTAAGCCTTGGCATTTGTAGTTTAAACATCTATAATTTTGGCTGTTTGTCAGTAATGCTAAAGGTCTGTGCCGCATAGTAATTTATAATTTTCTAGATGTATGAATTTAAATCACAGATGCTGTAAATGAGATTGGTCTGTGGCTGTGAGTGACTTAGTGTGTGAGCTTAGTCTACACCTAGCACACACCTTGTAGTGGTTTTTTTATATAAAGTCATTTTTAAAAATGTCTCAAAAAAGGAAGTGTGCTGGTGATGAAGGTGAAGTCTAAAACTTTTATGATTTGTAGCTTAAAAATAGAAAATGTTGGTAACTTTACTAGTAATTTTAAACAAATGTCCAGTATAAATAGAATTGAGAGAGGGGCTAGAACCATTTGTTATAGGTCCTCTGTGTTTTTAGTATATTAGAACAATCCCCTATATGTTGTCTGTTACTACAAAGAAACCACCTAAAAACTTTGTGACTTAAAGCAGTATCAATTTATTATTTTTCACGGTTCTGTGGATTGGCTGGGTGGTTAGCCTGCTCATGTCACCTAGGCTCAGTTTGTAGTCAGCTGGCAGGCCTAAGGGGAGCTGGGCTCAGCAAGGACAGGTGGGAAGTCTGGGGCCTCCCTTTCCACGCGGGCCTTTATCCTACATTTTAGGGTAGCCGTTCCAAGGGGCAGGCGCAGATGTCAAGTACTATTCAAGCATCTATTTGCATTACATTTGCTGATGTCCTGTTGGTCAAAGCAAGTCACGTGCTCAAGCCCAGAGTCATTAAAGCCTCTTGCTATTTAGTTGATTCTGACTCATAGCAAGCCTACAGGACACAGTAGAACTACCCCATAGGATTTCCAAAGCTGTAATTTTTACAGAAGCAGATTGCTACTCTTTCTCCCGTGGAGCAGCTGGTGGGTTTGAACCACCTACCTTTTGGTTGGCAGCTAAGCGCTTAACCATTGCGCCACAGGTCTCCTTCTAGAGTCATTAGGGGAGGAGAATATACAAGAACTTGGATCCTGAGAGGCATCAGTGGCTGTTACAGAAACGTTATACCACTGTACCATATCTCCAGTCAAGGCTTCTAAACTGCGTATGGCTGTTTATCTTTCTAAACCACGGAGTTGAGTGATTTCATGTTACTTTAATATTGTCTGTAACTTCATTCCATGCTATACTCTTCTCTTATCTGCCACCCCATAACAGTTCCTAAAACTCCCCTAGCACTTCCCATCTGGGGTCTTTGCTGATGTGCTCACCTAACTCATCCGTTTTCATACTTTGGGTAAAATGTTACTTTAGGGAAGCCTTCCCCCCCCTTACTTAAGCTTGCATTCTTCATGTATGCTGGACTTTTATATTTGTAAGTTACTAATGTCTGTCTGCTCATTCGACTGGGTGTTTCACAAGCACCATGTCTAATTCATTTTATGTTCGACCCCACTTCTGTCACCCCTCGCTTTCCCAGTCTCTTGTACATAGAAAGAATTTCGTACCTATAGTAATTTGCAAATACAGTACAAAGAGTTTCTGAATATCCTTCATCCAGATTTGTTAAATGTTAACATTTTACCATGGTTCTCTCTCTCTCTCTCTATGTGTGTGTGTATGTGTGTGTGTGTGTGTGTGTGTACATGCATATTTTTTCTTAATTGCTTGAGACTTAAGTTGTAGACTTGATGCCCTTTTAGAGTACTTCAGGGTGTATATCATGAAATCAAGGTCATTCTCTTATTCTTTATCTGTAATCAAAATCAGAATATGTAATTTTTAATTTAACAAACAGTTGTGTACTTGAGGGCAGTGAAAGTGTAGGTAGAGTGGAAGTATAGGCTTGTAAAACTAGGAGCTGAACAGTCTATTTAATGGATAAGAAATCAGTAAAGAAAATTATTTTAGTATAAGATCTATGGTACAACAGAATTGCACAAGATACACCAAAAAAAAGTAGAAGCACCAAGGAAAAGCAGACAGTCATTTCAATGTAGGGAATCAGGGCAGTGCTTCTTGCCTGGTGCAGTTGACCCAAGAGAGGTGGAAGTGCACTACTGAAGGACAGAGGGAGGGAATTCATATCCCAGAACACATCCCCCACCTTATTTTCTGCCCTTGACAAAGAACGTTCTGAGGATGAATATATTACTGCAGTAACTGTACTGAAATAGCAGCAGTGCATAAGACAGATTCTGTTTCTACAAAAGTTGATACAGTATGTATCTTTTTAATTAACAGATTTTAACCTTAACATTATTGGGTTAATAAATAGATGTCCTTTCCTAAGCACTTGTCCTTAGGTTGTTTTTCAATAATATCTTCTTGATTATGAAAGGCAAGAAGTAATAGAGTTGATTAGCTGTAATTAAAGGAATGGAAGGAATGTTTATGAAGAGTTAATTAAGCCACTGTCAATCTAGAGTTTATGGCATAGTCATTGTTTTTTATATTTTCTAGTCTTTATATACTAAATGTATGAGTGTAAGCTATTCTTGTATTTATTATAATTCAGAATAAATCAAGAAAAGGCTATGATGTATAATTTTCAGACTTGGCCAGTTAAAAGTAAGAAGGAGTGAAATAATACATATTTAGACTGATGATGTGATTGTAACAGATTTTTGAAAATCCATTTACTGAAAATTGCTTATGATTAGTTGGGTTTTCAGTATTAAAATATTTTATATAAAAATAGGTTTATAGTGCCTTGTGGAAAATTATAGAACTGTTTCAAGAGTCTTTATTTTTTAAACAGATATTTTAAGGATTTGTTTTAAATTCATATCAATGTTTAAATGTGGATTTTTGGGTTTCTTTTTTAGTTCACATATATAGCTAGATGTTGTTTTACAAAGTTAATACTTGGTCTTTTGGCAAGGGGATTTCCATGATGGAATTTCAGACACCATTAGATAATACCTCTTGAAAGCTATAACTTCTTGTTTTCTGGTTAAAAAGTAAAGTAAGGAGGTTTTCAGTCCTTTTTCCTGGCATCTAGTTTCCAATTTGCTTTTCTTTTTAGAAATGAATGTATTTTGACAGAATCCTACTAAAAGCACTGTAATTTATATATGTTTTCCTTAGAAAACAAATTTTTTCATTTGATATTTGAATTCTTCAGCCTGGTCTTTTTTAATGCCTGTGGATGATATATGCAAAATCCATTTTTCTGAAGTTTCCGATGCTAGGAGTTTGGGGATGGGGAGCCTGCCCTCTGGAGCTATTGCCCTGAGATTGTGCACTTGCATGAGAAGACCATTATTTTGAGCGGGCCAAAGATACACCCCCTTTCTTGATCTTCTTTTTTAAGCTCAGTATCCTAGTGCATAAACGTTTTCCAAGTTTCTAAGTTACCATAATTTTTAAATAATATTTTTAAATGACTCTTCTTGTGGAAATTTTCCTGCTACTTTGTATCCTGTTTATATATAGATAAGACCGTGTGTGAAATTCAAAGATGTTTGGTGTGTAAGAAGTAAAGCCCATAGCATTGAGTGCTGTTATCTGGGAAGCTCTTTATGAACTTTATGAACTACCAGCTGCCATTGAGTTGATTCCGACTGATAGTAAAAACCCCATGTGTGCAGGGTAGAACTGTATTCTCCCTACGGTTTTCAAGTCTGACCTTTCAGTAACAGATTGCCAGACCTTTCTTCTGAGGCAACTCTGGTTGGGTTTGAACTGCTAAACTTTTGGCTAGTAGTCAAGCACTTAACCATTTGTGCTACCCAGGGACTCCTAAAAGGGTACTAATTAGGTACTACTCTTGGGAAAATTGAGACAGTGGTCACTCAGGTTATTTTTCATACCCTCATTACTGCTTACAAGTTGTGTGGTTGTATACAAGTCACTTACAATCTTTTTTCTCACAGCTTCATCATCTTTAAAAAAGGAAACACTAGAATCTATCTACTGGGATGATGGTATCTTTAAATTGTCTAGTACTGTAATTGTTGATAGTTGCCATCAAGTCAGCTTCAATTCATGATGACCCATGTAGAAAAGAATGAAACATAGCCTGGTTCTGTGCCATCTTGAAGGCCATTGATGTGCTTGAGTCCATTGTTGCAGCCATTGTGTATTTTGACTGTCTTCTAACCTAGGGGACTCACCTTCCCACACCATATCAGACAATATTCTGTTGTGATCTGTAGGGTTTTCATTAGCTAATTTTCAGAAGTAAATCACCAGATCTTTCTTGTCTGTCTCAGTCTGGAAGCTCCACTGAAATTTGTCAACCACGGGTGACATTGCTGGTATTTGAAATACCTGTGGCATAGCCTCCAGCATCATAGCAACACACAAGCTACTACAGTACAACAAACTGACGGACAGGTGATGGAGTGCTATAATTAGCAACTGTAAATCTTGCTTTCAAGTTTGATTTAGTGCCTATAGTAAAGTGCTTAACAGCTTTATAGAAGTTAATCATTGTTAATAGCACTATTTCATGGCTTAAATGTGCACTTTATGGGGAAACAGTATAATGTAGGTGTAAGATAATAGGGTCGCTATAAGTTGGAATAGACTTGACGGCAACAGGTTTGGTTTTTTGGTTTAAGAATACAGGATCTGAAGTACCAAATTGCCGGGATTGGAATCTCAGCCCTTCCGCTTAACTGTGTGAGATTGGACAGATTCCTTATTCTTTATAGTCAGCGTAGCTGAGTGCTTCTTGTTTGGTGTCTCTCATGAGGTTGAAGTCAAGATGTAAGCAGGGGCTGTGGTCATCTGAAGGCTTGATGACTAGGGCTAGAACATGGACTTCCAAGATGGCTCACTAAGGCTGGTTGTTGGCGGGAGACCTCATCTCACCACGTGGACCTCTGCCCAGGGCTGCGTGAGTGTCTTTGTGACATGGCTACTGGGTTTCTCCAGAGTAAGTGATCCAAGAGGGAGCAAGGCAGAAGCTGCAGTGTCTTTTATGGCCTGTCTTGGGAAGTCACATTTCGCTCCTCAGACCTCTGATTTAAATCACTTTGACTTGGGCACAACTGACTTTGGGATCTTAAATGGTATATAGTATGTAGAGGAACTCAGAATTATTGCAGTAGTCAGTTTTTTAAATCATGTTTTGATTTCTTTCAATAAGTTGTTTGAGATAAGATTACTTGAATTCATCATTTGTTTTTAAACTAGCACTTCTCAAACTTTCATGTACGTAGGAATCACTTGGAGATCTTGTTAAAATTCAGATTCTTATTCAGTAGAGCTGGGATGAGGCCCTAGATTCTGTCTTTCTAACAAGCTCTTAGAAGATGCCAGTCCTGTTGTTCCATGGACTGCATTTTTGAGTAGCAAGGCACTAAGCCTCCTACCATTATACTTTATATATTTACGATTATTTCCTTAGGATAGATTCCTCAAAAAAGCAGTTCACGGTCAAGCAATATTAATGTTTTAAGACTCTTTATATAATAGCACATTGTTTCCCAAAAGAATTTTATTAATTATACTCCTATCCAGATCTAGGTTGTAAAAGCAAAGGCCATGTTTTTCTCTATACTAAGGATCTGGTATCACCACCTTACTTGGTTCTCCGAGTAACCCGTGAAGCTGACATGATTATCTTCGTGTTCCCAGTGAAATGGTAGAGAGACTGAGTGACTTGTTTAGGGACACACGGCCAGGATAGTCTTGATTTTCCCTCCCACACTACACAGCTATGCTTCCTTCAAAGTTCTTTTTGGAGGGCTAATAATAGTCACCTTGGATTGACCACTTACGATTACTTACTGAAGCCAGGCACAGTGCTAAACATTTTACCAACGTTATCATATAAAACTCACAATTCTGAGGTAGAGGGTGCTGTCCCATTTTACAGATGAGGAAACTGAATTGCCCCTGATCACTTAGCTACAAGGTGGGAGAAGCAGTCAAAATTACTTCAGTGTATGAGAGTGTCAGTTTCATCGTGTCTCTTACTGACAGAATTCTAAGTTAATAAATGAAGTGGAAAGAACATTTTAGATAGGACCATTCCCCTCTGTTTCAGCCACCAGCTTCCCTTGCTGCTGCAAATCTCTAGTACATCTGAAACTTCCAGATTTTCAGTAACATACTCTCTCTCTGTCCACCACTTCCCTCTCCCTGCCTCCCATTCTTCAACCAAGCCATTTTGGTAGTTAGGAGAGCTTGGTTTCTCCAGATGGTTCTGGTTGCCCCACATTGGGGCAGAGGGCTGTCATCTTGGGTTGCACAGGCTGTCTTGATGTCAGATGTTGCTGTTTCAGTAGTCACTGGTGCCCTCTGTAGCAATTACTGGTGTTCCGTAGTCTGCTCCATAAATATTATAGTTTGTAGATATAAACACCTCTAAATTTCTAGCACTTGTTATTTATTATCTTTAGTGTCTGGTGCTGATATAAAATTCTCGTTCTTCATATTTTTTTTTTTTTTAACATTTTGTGGCTTGTAGAGGGAGATCTCAAATGTACTCTATTTCTCTAAAATTATCTCTACTTAAAATAGGTCTTGATGTTTCAGTCTTCATATTTTCAAAACTTTTCTTTCTAATGCTGCTTTGAGATTTGCTTTCAGAGAATTACTGTTATAATAATGATGACTTGACCATGACAGGCACCATTTATCGTGCATGGTCTCTGACACTGCTAAGCAGATTACCTATGTTATTTAATTTAATTTGACCCTAATTTTGGGAGGTGTACAGTATTGTCATCATTTTACAAATGAAGAGACTGGACTTTAAGGAAAGTTCGGTGATGTGCCTGAAGTCACACAGCTGGAAAGTGGTAGAGTTAGGATTTAAGTGCAGATCTAACTCTGTATCTGCTTTTAACCTCTGTGATTTGTTTACGTAATAAATCAGCAACATATTAGTACACTAGTTCCTGTCCTGATGTATCAGTATTCAATTTCTGGAATTGAAAAGGATAGGGAACATAATTTTGTGCCTTCTGCCAAATTTATTCTTGAGACTGGCAAAAATGTCTACCTTTTTCCTGAAATCTTAAAGGACTGCATGTCTTGGCTATTTGGAATGCTGTGTTGACTCTGGGCTTATAAGATTAATTATGTCTGCTTATTAGGTATTTTCACTTAAAAATGAACTTACCTCTACTGTGTAGTTTTCCTCTAGAACCTTGACTGAATGTTATTTTAAACTTAATGGCTGTGAATTTTATATTTTGCAGACTATGTCTTCGGCAGTGGTACAGTTATATGCAGCAGATCGGAATTGTATGTGGTCAAAGAAGTGCAGTGGTGTTGCTTGCCTTGTTAAAGACAATCCACAGAGATCTTATTTTTTAAGAATATTTGACATCAAGGTGAGTTTAGATTAACTTTCAGTTTAAATTGTGGGTGATTAGGTTTTGTGCCTCAACTATAATGGAATATAGATTTCTTTAAAAATTTTTATTCTAGTATGTAATATTTAAGTCACACTTATACTGCTATTAAAAGGGTAAAATTTGGTGTTAGATATTGAAGTATGGACATCATGAATAAACGGGAATATGCCCTAAACTGGGTAAGGATTTGCTCCCTATTTTATCTTTTCGCTGCCATCTGTCATTACAGCTAGTTTTGTTTTGTTTTTTTAAATATGCCTTTGGATCTTGAGCTTTCCCCACAATCTCTCCTTTTCTAATAATGTTCCTTTATCCATCCTGTCCATTACAGGCTAGCATATGCACTTCTGTCAGGGAACAGCAAAAGTGTATTTTAGTTTGGTATGTACTATTATTTACTTAAGCTCAGGTTTAAAGCATTATACAATATCTATACTAATGTATTTGCTACCTGTTTCTCTATATGTTGTTTCTCAACAAGGTGCATTCAAATTTTTACAGCTCTGTATCCCTCGCTCTCAATTATAAATCGATCGTGGCCTAGTTTGTATGCCTTTTGTCAGTGATTCATCTCTTACAGTTACCACAAAAGTAATTACCATTTGCCAAGATTGTGTCCATTATTTCTTTTAAAACTTTTTTCATAGATAAGCCTCTGCAGTTAATACTTAAACGTGGCAGTATGATTCATGCACATACACACATCCATACCCTTGGCTTTAAACTTCTGGGCTCTATTTACTATCTGAACATAATCAAGTTTTTTTTTTTTTTTTCCACATCTCTGAGCCTCAGCTTCTTTGTCTGTAAAACGGGATAACTTTCTGGGTCTGTAGAAAGTATTTCACTAGAGTTAAATGAGACAAGTTACTGAACTTTGTAAATTAGTGCTTCTTAACATCTACTACCCACTACCCCCAAGACAGCTGAGAAATGTGACATGTTCCTGTTCCCAATGGTGGCTTACTATGGCAGTGATTCTGGTGGATGGGGAGTACATGCAGAGATTGAAAGAGATCCCTAAGCTCTTTGATGTATTTCCCATTACCAATGAGAAACACTGTTTAGAAACGGAATTCACGTTCAGCTCCATTGAGAAGAAGGGACTCCATTACAGTGGTCATAATGTGTATACATGGTATGTTTTAAATATTTTTAAATTATGATCTGGTTAGAATCTTGCCTTTCAGAATAGGGCTATGATTATGCTTCCCCAATCACTCATTTCCAAGTGTAGGTAACCATTGTGGAACACTCATTATTAGCCACCTCAGACATTAAGGTTTAATATTTTTCTTCTTCTACAGCTGTAGATATGATCCATGGCTCTCTTCTCCATAGTTTAACCCTGATGGGCCCTAATCATCAATGTCTTTCTGTGTTAAGATTGATACTGCTAATACCAGGGTTTAGTTAGGAGGACACTTTGCAAAAGTTAGGAATTCGAGGTTTGCTAATGAGCAGTACAAAGACAGTATATCTGACCCTCCCAGCGTCTACAGAATTGAGGAAAAGAGCATGAAGTATTCCTGTAATATTTGATAAACCAAAAACCCAAACCCATTGCCCTCAAGTCGATTCCGACTCATAGCGACCCTGTAGGACAGGGTAGAACTGCCCCATAGGGCTTCCAAGGTATAGCACAGTCTAAAGATTACTGATGGGACTATTCATCGGTAATTGCCATTTATACAAAAGTATCTTCCTCCTTCTTTGTAACATCGATGATCTGATTATTTTTCTGGCTATGAATTTGACTAAATACTTGCGAATGCTTGATTAATGAGATTGTATCTTAGCATACTAAGTTAAACTCATTTGATATGTAGGTTTTATGAAAGAAACCTTATCTAGTATTTTGTGTTTTGGTATTAAGAAATTACTGATTAGCTAAATTATGTGGTATTTATATATTATACATATATATGCCATACTATCTTTTTGGTAACTCTTATTTTAATTTCTACTTTTTTCCAGGATGGAAAACTATTGTGGGAACAAGAGCTCTATAATAACTTTGTATATAATAGTCCTAGAGGATATTTTCATACCTTTGCTGGAGATGTAAGTCATATTTTCCTTTATTTCCCTATTTAATGTAATTGTTTTTACAGTTGTCTGGAAAGCATTTATGAACTTTTTGTGTAAATATTGTATAAAATATAAAGAATTATTTTACTTTTAGAAGAGTCTTCATAGATATTATAGCTAAATAGAAAGAAATTCCTAAGATTTTAAGGACCAAAAATAGGAGGGGTAGGGAGAGGTTCAAAAAGTACTGTAAATAAAATCTGCTGTGATGGAAAAGATATATTTTTTTTTAAATCATCTTTGTCTTAACTGTGCGACTTTGGGCAAATAGTTTAGCCTTTTTGGGCCTTAGTTTTGTTACTTATAAAAAATGAGTCTTAAATGTCCAATAATTCATGGTAACCCTTAAATATTGAGTACCGTATAGCCATTCAAATCATTTTGTGGAAGAGTAGTTCATGGTCTAGAAGGGTGCTAAAATACAATAAATGAGGGGGTGGAGTTTAAAAATTAATTGTATATGCTTGGAGAAAATGTTGAAAGGATTTTTATACCAAGTGCTCACAGGAATTGTCAGAGTGACTGGATTATAGGTGATTTGAGTTTTTTTTTTATTTTACATATTTTTATTTCCCAAATTTTATACACTGGGGGGGAGAATAAAAAGCTTGGATTAGATGATATATCCATCTCTTCAGAAAGCATTTTCTTCTTCAGTCAAAGGTTAGACAGGCCCATAAAACAAACAGTAATAAACATAGCTCAACCATGTATACGAGATTAAATGGGCACACCAGCCCAGGGGCAAGGACGAGAAGGCAGGAAGGGGCAACAAAGCTGGATGCATGGAAATGTGGAACCCAAGGTCAAAAAGGGGAGAGTGTTGACACCTTACAGGGTTGGCACCCAATATCGCAAAACAAAATGAGTATTAATTGTTTAATGAGGAACTAATTTGCTCCGTAAACCTTCATCTAAAGAACGATAAGAAAGAAAGCATGTTCTTCAACTTATTTTTCTTGATATGATATAAATATACATATATATGTAAAAGTATACATTCAATGCCATGATAATAATGTCAGTGTTTCCACATTTTAATAATTTACCTGAATTATAAAGTTATAATTTAAATACTACCTGTAATTGAGCTATAACATAAAAACATAAACTCATAAAGAAAGAGTTGACCTGCATTTGACTAACTTTTCCAGTGTTTGTCTTTTCTAGCCCAAGTTGTTTTCAGAACCCTACTAAAAAATCAAATTCAGTTTACTATTTTATTTTTTTCAGAAGATGAAATATTAAGTTTCATATTTGAGTATCTACTGTGATAGGTAACTTTTCTAACAGTATTCTTTTACTTTACCTTTTTTGTACTTTTGCTTTAAAAATTAAATTACTCAGGTCATAAAATAATTTTTTTGTCTGCTAGTAATGTCAGCCTTTCTTTTTTCAGAAATGTACTTCTGTTGGTCATCATCTTTTTCTTTATATAAAGTTAAATTTGTGCATTTTGTTGTTTATTCTTTTGACGAAAAAATTTCAGACTTGTCAAGTTGCTCTTAATTTTGCCAACGAAGAAGAAGCAAAAAAATTCCGAAAAGCAGTTACAGACCTATTGAACCGGCGACAAAGGAAATCTGGTAATGTTTTTTTTTTCCCTTAAATTTCTTAAAATTTGTAATTTTTTTCTTAAATGTCTTACTACTACAGTTTGCAGGCCAAATATGGCCTTCTGCCTATTTTTGTAAATAAAAGTTTATTGAAACACAGGTGTGTTCATTCATTTACATATTGTCTGTGGCTGCTTTCATGTCACGGCATAGTTGAGTAGTTACTCTATGGCCTGCAGAGCCTAAAATATGTATTGTCTGACGCTTATAGAAAAAGTTTGCTGATCCTCCCCTTAAAAGAAACGATATTTTTATTGAGAAATTGTTTTTTCAGATTTAGTCATTTTAATAACTTTCTTGTTGATAAAATTGTATTTCTTCTGGCTCCTAAATTTGCATTTTTATGGCATGGTTCATAACTTTAAAAAAAAATGAAATTTAAATATTTTATTTAAATTCGTTAAATATTTTAGGCAAGACTAGAAGCAGATACGCAGAGTTGCAAATAAGAGCCATAAACTTTGCCTCGTCTCTGTTTTGTCCCTAATGCTGTAAATTATAAAACCATAAGGAACTTAGTTTAGTGCATGAGATGATTCCAGTACTATGAAATAATTACGGAATGGTGATTAGGAAAGGTTAACCTTCTCCGAAATGGTCTTCTCATGCAAATCAGTATCAGGAAAGATATCATATGGGAGTTGAGATCAGCAAATAGATCCCCTTAAAACTTGCCATGCCCTCATACTCCTTGGAAAGTCTTTCCATACTTCCAAGGGTATATATTATCCCAGTTTGAAGATCACTGTATTCAAGGGAGTGAGCCAAGAAGAACGAAGACGTTGAATCGAAACACAGGAGTGTAAAAGCATGTATTCTTTTGTATACATCTTTACTGTCATTTTAGTGGAATTTTAAGAGGGAGATGAAGTAAAAATAAAAAATAAAATGAACTGAAGTTGGTCCTTCACTGTTGTCATCTTATTATATTCCTCATAATGGGAGAACAGGAGAGTTATTAGGGGCCTATTATTTTTTGTTATTTCTTTTGAAATAACATTTACCACTAGATTCCATGCTAGGAAAGGATTTAATGCTATGTTATTGAAACCTCAGCTTTAGGAATGATTATAGTTTCAGTGTCTATTTCAATGATGTGTTGTGGTGGGAGGCTAGGGGCTCTCTGGTTTGCTTCAGTCTAAATACGTGACACTTTCAGTATAAAAAAAGAGTAAGAAATACATGTTAAAATATTGAAAAATTGACTTGGAAATTAGTGGGGAACTTAAAGATGTTTTTCAGCTTCCCACCTGGTACAAGAATTGTTTTATATATAGTTCTGTCATTGATTGAATTGTGTCCCCTCAAAAACGTGGGTAGCAACTTGGCTAGGTCATGATTCCTAGTATTGTATGATTGTGTTATCTGATGTGATCTCCTCATGTGTTATAAATTCTATCACTGTGATGAGGTTATACTGATGAGGTTGACGAGATTAGTGTCTTAATGCAATCTCTTCTGAGATATAAAAGAGAGAAGCGAGCAGAGACACATGGGAACCTCATACCACCAAGAAAGCAGTGCTGGGAGCAGAGTGCGTCCTTTGGACCTGAGGCTCCTGCGCAGAGAACCTTGCAGACCAAAGGAAGATTGATGACATGTCCCTTCCTCCAGAGCCAACAGAGAAAGTGTTCCCCTAGAACTGACACCCTGAATTTGGACTTATAGCTTACTGGACTGTGAGAGAATAAACTTCTCTTTGCTAAATCCATCCACTTGTGGGATTTCTGTTAGAGCAGCACTAGATGACTGAGACAAGTTCCAAAAGTTTTGATCAGTGTTTCAGGGGCAGAAAAGGACACAACATTAAGGAGATAACTGATTCATTGTTGGGTAGTTCTTCATGTTGAGTCTAATAGCTTCAAGGTCGCGTCACTTTAACTTAGGCCCATAGGGTCAAACTTATGGAACAACAAAGAATTAGTCTATTTCCCTTTGCTCTAGTCTGTTTCCCTTTGCTCATAATATTGGAAGCCATCTGTCATGTCCTCCTTATGCCTTTACTTATTAAGTCTAATCAGTACCAGTTTCTTGAGCCATTCCTTACATGATATTGTTTATATAGACTTGGCATCTTGAGTACTGTGCTCTGAATCCAATAGAGATTTTTATGACCTCTTCAGAATAGGGTGTCCAGATTTGAATACAATGTTCCAAATGTAGTCTGACTAGTACTGGGATACTTTAACATCCCTTGACTTAATTTAAACACTGTTCTGCTAATGTTTTAGCAAATGCTTCACACCCATTAGTTCCCATTCAGCCACCTTCATCCAAACCCTCCTCCTTTTTTTCACAAGAATTGCTCTCAAGCCAGGATGCTGTCATATACCTAAGTAATTGCTTTTTTAGAACTTACACTCCTGTTTATCTCAGTATATTTTCATGTTTGTTCATCCATCAATTTAAGTATTCCTTTTTGGATACAGAGGTAACAGCACCTCTTTGGAAATTGGGGATTGGCATTCATTGACATAGATAGGACTTGCTTACTTCAAATGTTTCAGAAAGTTACTTTATCAGACCACCAGATGGAGAAATACATTTATATTTCCCATTGCTAGGATTTAAAATTCATCCCTCAATTTAATTCTATTGCTTTTAGTGTGTGGTTATTTATAAAATAATAATTTAATTACACCAATTATTTGTGTGTTATTTCTCTTATAATTTCAGAAAAATATATATTAAAAAATCTGTGAAAATTCATTTAAAATTCTTCAACCACTCTCGAGACTTTCTTAAAACCAAAATAGTGTCTTGCTCAGAGAAAACCTGGTATGTAAGAATATAAATGCAAAGAATTGATAGGAATACCCCTGGTTTTCCTCCTCCCTAACTGGCTGTAGCTTCTCAGTGTTTTCTTGGTCTGTCCCACTGCTCAGACTTCTCTGGGAGTTCTCATTCCCTTTGTTTTTTCCTTCAGTCATATAGCTTTGACTACCGTCTATATGCTGATGACTCCTAGTACTGACCTTCCCCCTGGCCTTGGACTCTGTCTACTTAAATTGGATGTCAAAATAGCCTTCAAACTTCACACATCTGAGCAGAACACTGGATCCTTGTCCCACACCCCCAAATTTAACCCCACTCAGACTGGTTCCTGAGTGTCTTAGTCTTCCCCATCTCAGTAAAATGCATTTGCTCTACCTAGTGACTTAGGCTCAAATTCAAGGTCCCTCATAAATCCTTTCGGTAAGTCCCATTGACTCTCCTTTAACAAATATCTCCTGAGTTTGACTACATCTCATCACTTTTGCTGCTACCACCCTAATCCAGCCACCATTATCAGCTGTTTGGATTACTGCACAGCTTTCTGACTAGCCTCTCTGCTTCTACTGTAGACTCCCCACTATCTCTTTTCCACACATTAGCCAGACTGAACTTTCTGAAAACAGAGATGAGATCATGTTGCTTGCTGTATTGAAAACCCCAAGAACTTCCTATCATATATAGAATAAAATCTGTAGTCCCTAACCATGGTCTCATCATGTAGGTGGACCCTACATGATGTAGCCCCTTCTCTCCTGATTTGTCTCCTTCCACTCTTGCCCTCACTCACTCCAGTCTAGCCTTCATGGTGTTCCTTCATACTGTTTCCTCCATGTTTCCCTCCTCACCTCGTTCAGATGTCTGCTTAAATGTCAGTTCCTCAGAGAAGACTTCCTTATCCACCTGTATATCCATTTAAAAATAAGAGAATTTAAGTGAATTAACTTTTTAAGTTGATGTGGTATTACATATGTCTAATAATGTTTTTTTAATTTATTTTCTAACAGAGAAAAGACGAGACCTCCCAAATGGTAAGTGCTTTGATAATTATTGGTCGAAAGATTTTAGATTACTGTTTAATCCTTGTAAAGACATGTACCATATACTAATACATATTATTTACTATGTTCAGATATAGTTTGATTATAGTTTATTGTGTTCTTATTTTAAAATATTGAATGACAGGTGAGACTTAGGAAATATACTACTCTTTCACTTTTTTCTAGGATGAAGGAATAATACATAGGGTGAAGATTACTAGATACTGATTCACAGTTGACTACGTTTAGAATCTGTACAGTCTGGTCTTTAAAAATCTTCCTTAAAGGCAGTAAATTTTGTCTAGCGTATTTATTAACTTCCTACTTTAAGATTTATCTTTTTTTCAGTGTTTTAAAATATTATTTAATACTGGTAATATGAAACTAGGCCCCCCCCCATTCAATATTAATACTTAACTATGATGGTTTGTTTAGAACTAATTGTAGCTGCAGAAAACTGTCTTTATATTTATATATATAAATTTGTAATTATATATAATATATAATTATATATCCACATTTATATGATAATATATAAATTTGTATTTATGTAAATTATACATAATATAAAGTGTTATGGATATATATTTTTTTAATATTGAATACCAGAGAGTAAAAACAGAATATCAAGATGTAAAAGACAAGGTGCCAGACCTTTAGGGCATAGAGCCTCATCCTGGACTCCATAAACTCTTCCTGAAATTGTGTGCTAAATTTTATAAGTATGTTTATGTTCTTTTCTCTGGAGAGAGGTGATCCATGGCTTTCATCAAATTTAAATGGGGTCCCTGATCCTGTGAAGGTAAAGAACCATTGCTTCAGAAGCCTTCACTATAATGGGGAATATAGCAGCCTTTTTTAAACAAGCATCTTAAATCCTGTCATCAGAACTTAGAATGATTGTTCAGGAGAATACTTGTAATACAAAGTTCTTAAGATATGACAACTATTGGTGATAGTTGGAGTTTGTTTCTTTTAAACAAAAACATATTGCCTTCTGATTTTGACCTTATATTTGTTTTCTTCATATCAAAACATGAACCAAATATTGGTGTACTAAAGTTTGGATTATATTTCTTGTTAGTTGCCGTCAAGTTGATTCCAACTCCTGGTGACCCCATGTGTGCAGAGTAGAACTGTACTTCATAGGGTTTTTGATGGCTGATGTTTTTGAAGTAGATTGCCAGGCCTTTCTTTCAAGGTGCCTCTGGGTGGAATCCAACCTCCAGTCTTCGGTTAGCAGCTGAGCACGTTAACCGTTTGTACCACCCAGAGACTCTGTTTGGATTATATACCTTATTAATTTTTTTAAAATAGCTAACACTAGTTCAGTAGTGCTTACCATGTGCCAAGTTTTGTATACTTTGACTTGCTCTTTTAAATACAAATATTCTTACTTATTAATACACAATAAATAGGGCTATGTGGGGATTAAATCAAAGTGCTTAGCATATACTAATACATAGTAGGTAATAAATGTTATTTTGATAAATATTATGCAATAATAATAATAGCAGCTACTATTTAATGATCATTTACTACATGGAGGCACTGCTTAGCAGCCTTATGAAGTAACACCTATTACCCCCACCCCTATATTACAGATGAGAAAACTGGGAAACACAGAAAGGTAACTTGTTCAAGGTCAAATAACTAGTTAAGTGGTAGAGCAGGATTCAGTATCATGTGATCTGATGCCAGAATCTGGCCCCTTAACCACTATGCTATTATGTCAAGATGACTTTGAGGGAGAAAGTGAGACCTAGAGAGAATAAGTAACATGCCTCAAGTTACACAGCCAGTAGATGACAGAGACAGAGGAAGCAGAGGTACAGGTGAGTCACAGGTCACTCATCTGTTAACTTTTAGTGCATTGTAGAATTTTTTTTCTTGATGTGCCCAATAGTTTATCCTCTTTTTGAATTTATTATTTTGCATTCTGTGAGTATATATTGAGTACCAGTGTGGAGGAGCCCTGGTGGTGCAGTGGTTAAGAGATCGGCTGCTAACCAAAAGGTCGGTGGTTCAAATCTACCAGCTGCTCCTTGGAAACACTATGGGGCAGTTCTACTCTGTCCTATACGGTTGCTGTGAGTCGGAATCTACTCGATGGCAACGGGTTTGGTTTGGTTTTACCAGTGTGGAAGACTTTTCCGAAAAGGTGCCTAATTTCCTTGAATAGATAGACTTTGGGAAATCTTTCTGACAGTGGTGTCTCACAATTTCATTACCTCTACTAAGAGGCACTTAGTAGTTTCAACCCTTTGATGCAGTGGTGCCAAACTTCTTTCATAAAATGCAATACAGAGTTAAAATAGTATCATTAAAAAACAAAATTATATATAGCATGTATTACCAATATTTGTATACTTATTAATTTATAAAATACACACGAAATGCTAGTACATTGCATACACAATAAGAATGAAATAAATAATTATAAATAGAAGTTTTAATAATTTTTCTTGCTCCGTGGTAGATCGGCTCGCTCTCCCCACTGTGCGGAGACCACTGTTTTGGAGGAGGCAAATTACTTTTCCGCACCGTCACCAGGTGGCAGTGGTGCCTTGACCACATCATGCAGTGTCCATGCAGGTGCTCTGTTTCAGACCCTCATTTAGGTTATCAGTTTACCAAATTAGAGCTTTTAGAAAGACACTTTCAAATTTTCTGTAAGCTTTATTTTTTTTAAAGAAATGTCTTTGTGCCTTATATAGGCTTATTAGACACTCTGTGCCCAGGGTTCACTTTTTTAGTTTATCATGTGTGAAGCAAATATTTAATTAGACTTTAGAACACCATTCCAATAAACATATTTTCTAACCCCCTCAAACTCTAAAGGTAAATGACTGTTGTCAACAAAAATAAGCAAGTACCTTAATCTCTTTTAATAAGTAGAAAATCTTTTTCTAAATTCTCACAGGTGTTACTCAGTATTTATGAAATGATGAGCTGCTGGACTGCAAACTGAGAACTGATAAGTTGATAAATAATACATGATGACATTTGTAAAGTTAGAATTATCAGCCACCTTGTGGCTTGACTTTTGTGTAAAGGGTAGCATAGTTGATAGAAAAGGTGGTAGACTAGGAACTAAGATACCAGAGTTCATCTCTGCTTCTCACTAATTGTGAGACTTTAGGCAGATCACCTGACTCTTCAAGTCCTTAATTTTCTTCATCTGTAAAATGAAACGTTTCAAAAAGAAACTCTCTTATTTTCTATCTAATATTTAATTTCTGTACATCTCTATAGTCTGGATTTTCCTGTATAGACTTAGTTAAATATTTTAACTAGTGCTTAGGAAATTCTTCTGTAATAATCCTAGACGGATAATGCCAGGGCTTTATAAACTGCTTGGCAGATGTGTAGCAATTAATCCATGCCTGATTTTTGGGTAGAGAAAGGAAAGGAAACACAGTTTGCTATAATATGAGTTGGGCTTTGGTATTCCTTCCACATATCACTTGTATTTTGTTTCTGTCCTCTTCATCCTTGAACAGTCTTCAGAGACAGCTGAGTTACTTTCTCTAGTGAGTTATGAATTAGGCTTACAAGATCCTTAACTTCCTTATTGCCCAGAAAAGAATTCACTGACTTGGATAATTTAAACTGTTAAACTTAACTTTACCCAACTCTTTTACCATTTAGATCATCTGTAGTATAATGGATTGCTTTTATATAAGCTAAAGCAGCACACGAATATTTTTGTTTTTTGTTTTCTCCTAAAAACTGTTACGGTTGGCTTTTTTTCCAATGGTGAATTTGGTTGCTGTCTTACAGTTGCTTTTTGAACTCCTATTTCACTAAGGGTGTATGTATATAGAGAGGGTCTAACTCTGATACTCTTAAGTCTGTCTTAAGTCAATTCTTATTCTACTAAGTATAAAGTTAAAGAGTAAACAGTAATTTGCAGCATCTTGTTGATACTGATTGGCATGGATAAGTTATAAGAAAAGAATGGACAGAAATGGGAGAATGAGAAATTAAAACAGTTCAATAGTTAAGTCCATGAAGGTATGAGTGTGACTCCAGTTCAACCCTCCGACACCCAAATTCTTGGTTCTCAACAAAGCCCTTATTTTATGAAACTATGGTAATCTCTGAAGCCTAATATCTACACAAGTTCAAAAGTCCAAGTCTTTATCTACTATTTAGTCAGCCTTTCAAGTCATACTGTATTGTGTAACTAACCTTTATTGCTTGACCCAGTTATTTTCAGGTTATTCTTAATTAACATTGAACAGCGTTACTCACTAGCTTCCTTTTTTTTTTTTCCCCTGCGAAGAAAGTCTTCATTTCTTGCTAAAATGAGCAACTTCCCATGGAATTAATTTTTTATTAAATTATAAATAAAACTTTTAGACATATATTTATATAAAAGTAAACTTTGAATATTGAAAAACAGCTGAATTTTTGTGATACTAGAAATGTACATCTTTCTAAATTGATTACTTGTTCGCTAAGGTTGCAAGTGACTTTCATAATTTTAGATGTATTTCATTTTTAATAGTAGAGCTGGGAGAGAAGAAATGGGTTACATATAATTTACCCAAGTAGGTAAGCATTTTTCTTTAAAATAAATAAGATAAATTTGAGGTTTTCAGCACAACTAAAGGATTACAGTCAAATTCTCATTTAGTGATTACCTAATATGCATTAATCAGCCTATTGTTTTCTTGGAATTTCTATTTGCCACTCTGTGAGCGTGTTAGGGGCCTCCAAGACCACTCTCAGAATTGGTAAATTCACTCGGAAGACTCACAAGACTCAGCATATAGTTACACTCACAGCTGAGATTTATTACAGTGAAAGGATAGAAAGCAAAATCAGCAAAGGAAAAAAGCATATGGGGTGAAGTGTGGAGGACACTGCCTGAAAACTTCTAACAGTCTTATAGGACTCCAGCTATGAATCGTGACGACACATGTGAAATGTTGTCTATCGTGGAACTCATTAGAGATTCTGTATTTCTAATAGTCAAGTGTATGCATACTGGTGGGGAAAGTATTACTGGACTTAATTATGGCAGTTTTGGAAAAATTGGTAGTAATTTTATAAGTACTTTTTTCCTCATGGACTAATAACATTGAAACAAAGAGTTAAGACTAGATTTCTTTGTTAAATTTAAAACAAAGTAGGTTCTCTCACTTGGTTTAACTTGGTGTTATGTAATATATACCACTTTATGGTGTTGGATATAACTATTATTGTAGTCAAAATTTGAGGGATCACATCAGTTAATCTTAAAGTCTAGTTGAAAGTTCATACTCTTCATGAAACTTAAAGTTACAAAAATAAATTTGTTTTGAAATAATGCATCTATGTTAATGTGTTTAAGAATATTGTAAGTATCTGAAATTTAAGCTGTACTTTATCCATTATATATAGAAATCTATCATGCAGGTTTAAATAAAATTTAAATAGTTTACAGTGATGAAGTAATCCTACTTCAAAAACATTATTTAAATTATAATTTTTATTGTATATAATTATCTTGGAGCCCTGGTGGTTCAGTGGTTAAGAGTTATGGCTGCTAACCAAAAAAGGTCAGCAGTTTGAATCCATCAGCTGCTCCTTGGAAACCCTATGGGGCAATTCTCCTCTGACCTATAGGGTAGTGATGAGTCAGAATTGACTCGACAGCAGTGGGTTTTGTTGTGTTTTTTTTTTTTAATAATTAAATGATACCAATTTCATATTATTTTGGCTTTATTTTCAGGTCCTAATCTACCCATGGCAACAGTTGACATAAAAAATCCAGAAATCACAACAAATAGATTTTATGGCCCACAAGTCAACAACATCTCCCATACCAAAGAAAAGAAGAAAGGAAAAACTAAAAAGAAAAGGTTAACTAAGGCAGATATTGGAACACCAAGCAATTTCCAGTAAGACAGTCTTGTTTTTCTTGTCCTGACTTTTGATTTATTTTGGGAGGACCTGTCCATTCATAACTTGCATACTTTTTTGAGCTGTAGGTTTTGTTGTGATTTTTTTTTAAGCAATTGCTCAATGAACATTCTGTGTATCTTCGTTTATTGAATTTTCCACTCATCAGGAAAGAAAAATTAAAGTTATTTCTTCAACTGATTGTTACACATAAAAATCATTTCTTTTTTCTATAAACAGTATTTGGAAATTGCCTAGAGACAGCAAACCTTTGGTATTTATATTTTTCAAGCATTATCTTTTGCTTATTTCATTTGGTCATTATAAAACTTTGATCCTCTCGTGTATGTAACACATGTATACTTATGCTAGGGATGACAGATAAGGAAATGGATGCTCAGAGAGATTGTGCAAAAATATTAAGACTCAATAGCAAAGCTAGGTCTAGAATCAATCTTGGCTTTTTCTCAGAACATGGTTATATCTATGAGAACTTACAAGTTCAGGCCAAAAATTCAAAGGATGGATTGGATTTCATATCTGTTGTTTCTGATGCCCTTTATGCATTTGGTTGTGCTTTGTTTTGTTTTTCCCTACTACTTTAGGCACATTGGGCATGTTGGTTGGGATCCCAATACTGGCTTTGATGTAAGTATCTTTTCAAACCATAAATATTACTCTAAATATGCGGGAATGTTATGGCCTATCTTTAGATTTTTGTTTTTATTATTCATTTTTGTGAGTTCTAGTGTTTATTTAAATATGCTTGTGTGTATGTCCTGAAGGCGGTGGGTTTTGTGTTTATATATATATGCCACTGAGGTTTGAAATCATAGTATTCTTTTCTCGTGCATGGCTAAGTCTCTAAAGGCAAAGTTTTTATAATCTTTGGCTTTATGTATTTAAATAAAATTTGTTTTGAAAGCCAAGAGAAGAAAATTATTTTTGCTAAATGATAGTAACTTTAGAGAAATATATACCAAATGACTGGAAGGTACTGTCATAATATTCTGATTATCCAGTTGTTGAGTTATCTGGATCTTTTTATTCTGTTGTTCTTTTTGGCAAGTTTATAATTCATTAACTTACAGCACTGTGACCAAGGTAGGTAAAACTGTTGGCAAAAAAAATTTTTTTTTATAACATTTTACTGTTTTGGTTACCTAAGTTATATGTATTTCACATTTGACAGATAATTAAGGCTTGGATAAATTATTTTGAAGAGAAGTATTATTTTTGATTAGGATCATAAATCCTTTTGGTTACTTCTGTTATAATTTTAAATCCGCAAACATCTATTGAGTGTCCCTTTGTGTTGGGAATATACAAAGTACTTGGGATTACAAGGAGTCTTTATTCTCAAATTGATGAATTGTGCGTGTGTGTGTGTGTGTGTGTGTGTGTGTGTGTGTGTGTGTGTGTGTGTGTGCGCGCGCGCGTGCTATGTTTGTACCTAAATCTTACTTAGGACAAGGTGGAATAGGTGAACACTGGAGATACTTGACTCTTGAATAAGTTAGTAAAAGTCTAAATGAGATGTCGTTTTTTGAAGGCAGGGAACATGAGAGAGATGGGATAAAATATCAAATGTACTCTTCTTATTTTTTTTTTTTAAAATATAAGAAAATTTAATTAGCATATAAGTAATATGACTATATTAAAATTTTATAAAATTAGAATAATTTCATAAAGGGTATAATTTCATAAATGAGAATTAAATTTTATCATACTCATGTTTTAAAAATTGTCGTAGATGTTGTAGTTAGCAGTTACTTTATCTGTTATAGCTGAATAATCTGGATCCAGAACTGAAGAATCTTTTTGATATGTGTGGAATCTCAGAGGCACAACTTAAAGACAGAGAAACATCGAAAGTTATATATGACTTCATTGAAAAAACAGGAGGTGTTGAAGCTGTTAAAAATGAACTACGAAGGCAAGGTAACTTTTAGTTCTATTTAGGCATTCTGATCTATTTTTTGTTTTAAATCTTTTGTGGTCATTATCATTATCAGCTACACATATTCATACGAAACCTTCCTTGAGCAGAGTGTTGAATTTATGAATGACTGTTTTGGTCCAGTGTCTCATGTCTTATGTTATTTTTATATAACCAAAAAGCTTGACAAGGTTTTATTATTAAAAAGTTTTATATTAACTTGATGAAAATCCATGTAAAATCTTCTGTTTTAGAATAAAAAATTATAGTTGCCTAAATATTTTATTTAATGAATCCTAGAAAGCACCGTTAAAGTTGTTTTCTTTACAATTCAGAAGTAATAATTTAAATATAATCACCCTAATCAATATTGTAAGGATGCACCAAGGGAAGAAGATGTGGCAGTTTTTAATCAATATTGTAAACATTTTCAGAATATAATGTACATTTTTCTGTTAATTTTGAAATACAAACTTTTTTTCTTGGAGAAAGTATAAAATTTGTCTTTTGGTACCTGAGAGCGTGACAACTTTGCAGCCTTTTAAGATCTGATATTTCATTTAAAACATTTTAGTTATGTCTTAATTATCATGATAAAATGCAGATACAGTAACTGAATTTCCTAACGGGACCGTCATCTATTTGCCACCTTATGTGTTTGTGGCTGCTCTTCTTGCTCTTCCTAGTTTTTGCTTACTCACAATAAAACAGTGTAGCAGAGCAAAAACTCCAGCTAATCCAAGTGTTCATGTAAAGAATTTAGCTGGCATTTTACATTTATTGTTTGGCTTACCTGTATCTTTTTCACTACTTATGTTTGTTTAGTATTTAGTTGATTGATTGATTCATTCATTCATGTATTCAGTAAACATATTATACCAGCACCAGCATAGATGAAAAGAGATGGTTTTTGATTCTTCACTCAAAAACCTTACAGCCTCATGTGAAAAACAGATGTATAAAGAAATATAAGGTCGTAATTGCTATTGTGGAAACACAGTGCTAGTTCCACTGAAATTAGCATTATGCTAATTTATCTTACTGTGGGAAAAAATTGCATTTCCAAATTCTGTGGATTTAAGGGAAAAAAAAAATCTTGGCCACAACACCATTGTTGTTTTTAAATGCTCCCGGAGTCAGCAACAGTTACTGTGAGCGTGCAGTCTGTGGAAGGTCTTGAGGGCTAGTTTGTTCCTTGACTCTCTCCTCCACTGCTACCACCCACCTTGCACTGCCCGACAAAGCTCAGGTTCCCAGTCTCTCTGAGCCCTCTAGATTTGTGAGTTCATAAATTACTCGTGACATTATTGGACCCGTCATACTGCTTCCCTCTCACCTGAATGTAGTTGAGAGTTAACTATATTTACTTGATTGAGTTTGTTATTTAAATTATAATACTACCGTTTTTTTATTCCGGCTGCTTTTAAAACATCAAATTAGACAAGATCTTTCTTCAGTTGAATTACCTCAAACAAAAAAGACATATGCATTGAAAAAACATGCTTTGAGAACAAAGTTAAATCCTTATTATTTTCAGGAACCTACTGCCAGTGTAGAGCCTTTTAGACACCAAAGGATGATTTAACGAAGAGTGAAAAGGCAAATTAACGATTTAGTAAAGAAATGTTTTCTAGGCTGAGCGTATAATATAAATTGATATTCAGAAGTATGAAAAGAATAAATTAGAAAGGGAGAAGTTTAGGAAGTTGTTTTAAAAATATGTTTTGTAAAATCTACTGAATCAAATCTCTTAATTGATTTTGCAGAATCGTATAATCAGATTTATAAAAAGTAGTAGACTTGCGCTTTCCAACATATGTTTTCTGTGTCTGTGAAAGTGTTTGAAGTTCATTAACTGGTAACAGTCTGTTCTGTAGGTCCACCACAATGGAGTGGTATGTATGTGGGATGCTATTTTACCTAGTGCCCTAAATTGTGCATGCTGTGGTGTGTTGATTTTCACAAGAGTTAGCGTTTGTATATCCTGAATCCAAATCTAACTTCCAGTGAGGCTTTTTGCCCTATACTCAAATTAATATTTTGGTCATATAGATACTAAAGTAAAAAAAAATATGTTTCTGCATGAGCCAGAGCTTGTATTTCATCTGTATTTAGATAATTTTATTGAAATTCTGTGGATATTTAAAAAACACTTCTTGCACACAACACCATTGTCTTTATTAATATTTACTGTACTTATTTTTAGTGATAGCTTTTCACAGCTACCATTATTTCAACAACCGGTATAAAATAGATTTGTATTTTTACATTAATTTGGGGCATACAGAAGGGACTAGCCAGAAATAAACACATAGTTCTACAAATGCCTACTCAGGGAGTTGTCAGCATTTACATAAATATAAATTCGTGTTAAATGACATTTTTCTATTTGCTTCATCTCCAGAGTGCAGGAGAATAATTCTATAATGTTTCTTAAATTCTATAGTACTACCTTTCCTTTAAGTGTAAATTTATGTTATTTCATAGTCTCTGCTTTATAATTCCTGTAAATATCTAGAGAGTATCTACCAATTACTTTTAAAATTAATATTGATCAGAAATAATTATTTTTAAGTATGTCAGCATTTTTTTTAGCGTGCTGTCAAGACAAGGTTTTTTCTATAATCTTTAGTCTTCTGTTTTGACTAAATTTGATAGTAAGAGCAGCTTTTATTTGTTGTTAAGTTTTGTTTCCTGCTTTTCATTCTTTTCCTTCTTAAAAATCTAAGAAATACTGTTGTTCTGATTCTGATGTGTGTGGTGATTCTTAAGAGTGTTGAAAATCTTTAGGCTATCAGACTTTCTCATAGTAGTGTGTGGTGTCTGCTTAGCAAGCATTTTTGTGCATGTAAACCCAACTATGTGCCATCTGTTCTTTCCTCTCTTGTTGTAATTCTTATGAATTCATATGTTGTAATTCTGTTGTTACCCTATGATATGGCATCCTTTTGGATGCTTTCCTTCTTATGTAGACATAATATAGACTGTAAAAATTAAAGTCGGTAATGGATGTTTTCTTCAAGAAAATATGGAAAACTTACCAGTCAGTTTTCAAAGTAATAGAAACGCAGAACATATGCTGTACTCAAACTGGACACAGCTGATAATTTATTCACTATAAATTAAGACTTTTCCTTTCTCTGAACAATGGTTTAGTATTTATTTGAGTAGGTGTTAGCGAGGCCTTAGATTATTCCAGTAAATGCACTTACTGCAAATTGAAATTTAATTCTCTTCTACTGAGGAAATATATACAAAAGATTGTGAATCAGAAATCCTTGGTGACCCCATGAGAAATGACTGTTTACCATATTTTTTGCAAATAACATGCCCACGTAAGTCATGTGCCCACACAAGGCATAGTGCCCTTAAGAAAATAGTGTGGGGGAGGGAGTTGCGTGGTTGGCAAAAAAATGTATGACACGCGTGTTATTTGCATAAAAATAGGGCAATGCTTTGTGTAATAAAATAGCCTGGGCCTTTTCCTGTTGAGAAATAATAAGAATGCAAATCTAGACAAGTATCATTGTTATTTGAGATATAAACCTAAAACTGATTAAAATGAAATTTTTGTCATCTACTTGAAGGGCTTAATTCAGTATCTTGTTAAGGGAATATACATAATACGTATATGCCATATCTTCTTTTCTCTCTTTGATTGTAAAGTGTATGTTAGAAAAAGAGCTCATTGCTTTTAGCAAGTTTTATGTCTCCCTGCTTTGGCTTCAGTGAGAAAATTGAGAGACCCTTAGCCTCAACTCCCAGATCCCCAATACACCTTGAGTATAAAGCATAGTGGCTTTGCTCTGTGATGGCCTATATCTAAGTAGGATGAACTCTCCTTCTTTCAGCTGTATATTATTTTTTGTATGCCAGGAGCTGATTCCCATATGATAGTGGCCTTTCTGCATGTTTCATCCAATGTTTATGATTATACTAAATGGCAAAAATTTTTTTTTAGAAGAAATAACTGCTTTTTATTTTTGTTTGCTCTATTTTTTAATTTTTTATTTATTATACTCAAGTGAAAGTTTACAATTCAAGTTAGTCTCTCATACAAAAATTGATACATATGTTGTTTTGTGACCCTATACTGTGACAGCACACTCCTCCTTTCCACCCCTGATTTCCCATGTCCGTTCAGCCAGCTCCTGACCCTCTCTGGCTTCTCATCTGACCTCCGGACAGGAGCTGCCCATTTAGTCTCATGTATCTACTTGAGCTAAGAAGCACTCTCTTCACGAGTATCATTTTATGTCCCATAGTCCAGTATAGTCGTTGTCTGAAGAGTTGGCCTCAGGAATGGTTTTAGTTCTGGGTTGACAGAGAGTATGTGGGGCATGCTTTCTGGGGTTCCTCCAGTCTCAGACCATTAAGTCTGGTCTTTTTACTAGAATTTGAGTTCTGCACCCCACTTTTCTCCTGCTCCATCAGGGACTCTCTGTTGTGTTCCCTGTCAGGGTGGTCATTGGTAGTAGCTGGGCACCGTCCAGTTCTTGTGATCTCAGGCTGATGCAATCTCTGGTTTATGTGGCCTTTTCTGTCTCTTGGGCTAATACTTCCCTTGTGTTTTTGGTGTTCTTCATTCTGCTTTACTCGGGGTGGGTTGGGACCAATTGATGCATCTTAGATGGCTGCTCACTAGCTTTTAAGACCCCAGATGCCACTCACCAAAGTAGGATGCAGAGCATTTTCTTAATAAACTTTGTTTTGCCAGTTGACCTAGATGTCCCCTGAAACCACGGTCCCCACACTCCCACCACTGCTACTCTGTTCCTCAAAGTGGTTCTATTCAGGAAGGTTCTTAGCTTTGGTTTAGTCCAGTTGTGCTGACTTCCCCTGTACTGTGTGCTGTCCTTCCTCTCATAAAAGATAATTCTTGCCTACTGTCTAGCTAGTGAATACCCCCTCCCTCCCTACCCACCTTCATAACCATCAAAGAATGTTTTCTTCTGTGTTTAAACCTTTTCTTGAGTTCTTATAATAGTAGTCTTATACAGTATTTGTCCTTTTGTGACTGACTAAATTCACTCAGCATAATGCCTTCCAGATTCCTCCATGTTATGTTTCACGGGTTCATCGTTGTTCTTTATCATTGCATAGTATTCCACTGTGTGAGTATACCATAATTTGTTTATCCATTCATCCGTTGATGGGCACCTAGGTTGTTTCCATCTTTTTGCTATTGTAAACAGTGTGGCAATGAACATGAGTGCGCATATATCTATTCGTGTGATGGCTCTTATTTCTCTAGAATATACTCCAAGGAGTGGGATAGCTAGATCGGCTGGTACTTCTATTTCTAGCTTTGTAAGGAAGTGCCAAATCTATTTCCAAAGTGGTTGTACGATTTTAGATTCCCACCAACAGTGTATTAAGTGTTCCAGTCTCTCCACAACCTCTCCAGCATTTATTATTTCGTATTTTTTGGATTAATGCTAGCCTTATTGGGGTGAGATGGTATCTAATTGTAGTTTTGATTTGCATTTCTCTAATGGTTAATGATCATGAGCATTTCCTCATGTGTCTGTCAGCAGTAAATGGCAAATTTTTATAGCACAATTCCCATATATTGTTCCAAATCAAATTGGAAGATACAGTTTTATTCTCTTTGAAATGAGGATTTTTTTTCCCTTCTGTATTATTGCATTTTTGAGCATCTGTACCAGTTGTTCTTTAAGGTGGATGCTAGGAATAGCTGTCAATATCATACTAGACTTTATATCAAATACAAATAGCTATTTTGGATTCTAGGATTTCTCCACTCTTAAAAATAGTTAATTTTTCTATTCAGTTTTAAAAATCATGGAGAAATCATAAAGATGTTTATTATTATGTGAATTCGTTGTATGTTGTTGTTGTTAGGTGCTGTTGAGTTGGCTCTGACTCATGGCAACCCTTTGTATAAGAGAACGAAACATTGGCCAGTCCTGTCATCCTCGCAATCGATGCTGTGTTTGAGCCCATCGTTGGTAGCCAGTGTGTCAATCCATCTCATTAAGGGTCTTCCTCTTTTTCTCTGATCCTCTAGTTTACCAAGCATAATGTCATTCTCGAAGGACTGGTCACTCCTGATAACATGTCCAAAGAATGTGAGATGAAGTCTCGCCATCCTTGCTTCTAAGGAGCATTCTGGCTGGACTTCTTTGAAGCAAATTTGTTCATTCTTCTGGCAGTCCATAGTATATTTAGTGTTCTTCGCCAACACCATAATTCAGAGGCATCAATTCTTCTTCAGTCTTCCCTATTCATTATCTAGCTTTCGTATACACGTGAGGCAATTGAAGATACTGCATCTTGCATCAGACATACTGTAGTCATAGTCCTCAAAGTGACATCTTTGCTTTTTAACACTTTAAAGAGGTCTTTTGCAGCAGATTTGCCTAATGCAGTACGTCGTTTGGTTTCTTGACTGCTGCTTCCATGGATGTTGATTGTTGATCCAAGTACAATGAAATCCTTGACAACTTCAGTCTTTTCTCCATTTATCATGATGTTGCTTATTGGTCCAGTTGTGAGAATTTTTGTTTTCTTTATGTCGAGGTGAAATCTATACTAAAGGCTATGGTCTTTGATCTTCATCAGTCAGTAAGTGCTTCAAGTCGTCTTCACTTTCAGCAAGCAAGGTTGTGTCACCTGCGTATCGCAGGTTGTTAATGAGTCTTCTTCCAGTCCTGATACTGCTTTCTTCTTCGTATAGTCCAGTTTCTTGGATTATCAACATACAGATTGAATAAATA
This sequence comes from Dugong dugon, assembly GCA_030035585.1. Lineage (NCBI taxonomy): Eukaryota > Metazoa > Chordata > Mammalia > Sirenia > Dugongidae > Dugong > Dugong dugon. The sequence continues at coordinate 110,171,890 of CM057468.1, read as the reverse complement.
TAGTGAAAGGATACAGTTCTGACACACACCTTTCCTGAATTTAAACCATGCAGTATCCTCTTGTTCTGTTCAAATGACTGCCTCTTAGTCTATGTACAGGTTCTACTGAGCACAATTAAGTGTTCTGGAATTCCCATTCTTCGCAATGTTATCCATAATTTGTTATGATCCACACAGTCAAATGCCTTTGCATAGTCCATAAAACACAGGTAAACATCTTTCTGGTATTTTCTGCTTTTAACCAGGATCCATCTGACATCAGCAATGATATCCCTTGATCTACATCCTCTTCTGAATCCGGCTTGAATTTCTGGCAGTTCCCTGTCAACGTCCTGCTGCAACCATTTTTGAATGATCTTTAGCAAAATTTTACTTACGTGTGGTATTAATGATATTGTTCGATAATTTCTGCATTCTGTTGGATTGTCTTTCTTTGGAATGGACACAAATATGGATCTTTTCCAGTCTGTTGACTAGGTAGCTGTTTTCCAGATTTCTTGGCATAGATGAGTGAGTGCTTCCAGCATTGCATCCATTTATTGAAACATCTCAGTTGGTATTCTGTCAATTCCTGGAACCTTGTTTTTGCTAGTGCCTTTAGTGCAGCTTGGACGACTTCTTTCAGTACCATCTATTAATCATATGCCACCTCCTGAAATGGTTGAATGTGGACCAGTTCTTTTTGGTACAGTGACTATGTATTCCTTCCATCTTCTTTTTTTTTTTTTAATATTTTATTGTACTTCAGGTGAAGGCTTACAGAACAAATAGTTTCTCATGAAACAGTAGTACACAGGTTGTTTTATGACATTGGTTAACAACCCCACAACATATTAACCCTCTAACTTCTCAACCTTTTTTTTTTTGGTGAAAATACACATAGCCAGAGATACACCGTTTCAAAATTTCTACATGCACAGTTCAGTGACATTGACTACACTCTTCCGGTTGTGCTGTTGTTTTCACTTAAGATGAAGGCTTACAGAACAAAATAGTTTCTCATTTAACAGTTACTACAAATGTTGCCCTATGACAATGGTTAACAGTCTCACAACACATCAACAGTATCCTTACTCAACCTTGGGCTCCCTAGCACCAGCTTCCTTGTCCCCTTCTGCCTTCTGGCCCTTGTCACTGGACTCCTGTACCTCGTTAGTCTCATTTGGTTTTATGGGGCTGTCCACTCCCAGGCTGAACAGTGAACCTCGAAGGTAGCTTCACTACTGAGCTAAAAGGCTGTCTGGGGGCCATTCTCTTGAGGTTTCTCCAGTCTCCTTTAGGCCAGTAAATCTGGTCTTTTTTTTTTGTGAGTTAGATTTATGCTCTACATCCTTCTCCAGCTCTGTCCAGAACCCTCTGTTGTGATCCTGGTCAGAGCAGTGAGTGGTGGTAGCCGGACACCATCTAGCTGTACTGGACTCAGTCCGGTGGAGGCCTTGGTAGCTGTGGACAATTAGTCCTTCGGACTAATCTTTTCCTTGTATCCTGTTCTCTTCATTCTCCCTTGCTCCCAAAGGGATGAGACCAGTGGAGTATCTTAGATGGCCACTCACAGGCTTTTAAGACCCCAGACACTACTCACCAAGGTAGAATGTAGAGCATTGTCTTTATAAGCTGTGTCATGCCAATTGAGCTAGATGTTCCTCGAGACCATGGTCCCCACAGCCCTCCGCCCAGCAATTCAGTCCCTCAAGGAGTTTGGATGTGTCTATGGGGCTTCCATGACCTTTCCTTGTACAGGTTATGCTAGTTTCCCCTGTATTGTGTACTGTCTCACCCTTCACCCAAGATACCACTTATCTATTGCTTATTTAGTATTTCCTCCCCACCCCTCCCATCCCTGGTAACCAACAAAGATTGTTACATTTTGTGTGTGAACTTTTTCATGGGTTTTTACAATAGAGGTCTCATACAATATTTGTTCTTTTGTGATTGACTTATTTCACTCAGCATAATGTCCTCCAGTTTCATCCATGTTATGAGATGGTTCACAGATTCATTGTTGTTCTTTCTCATTGCATAGTACTCCATTGTGTGTATGTACCATAGTTTGTGTATCCATTCATCTGTTGATGGGCACCTACGTTGTTTCCATCGTTTTGCTATTGTGAACAATGCTGCCACGAACATAGGTGTGCATATGTCTACTCAAGTGACGACTCTTATTTCTCTAGGATATATTCCTAGGAGTGGGATTGCTGGATCGAATGGTATATCTATTTCTAGCTTTCTGAGGAAGCGCCATATCATTTTCCAAAATGGTTGTATCATTTTGCATTCCCACCAGCAGTGCATAAGAGTTCCCATCTCCCCACAGCCCCTCCAGCATTTGTTATTTCCAGTGTTTTTGATTCGTGCCAGTAATGCATGGGTGAGATCTTCCATCTTTTGATGCTTCTTGTGTCGTTCAGTAGTTTACCCAGAGAATCCTTCAGTATGCACCTCAAGGCTAGAGTTTTTTCTTTAGTTCTTTCAGCTTGAGAAATGCTGACTGTGCTCTTCCCTTTTGGCTTTCTAAATCCAGGTCTTTGCATGTTTCATGATAATACTTTGTCTTCTCGAGCTGCCCTTTGTAATCTTCTGTTCAGCTTTTACTTCATCATTTCCATTTGCTTCAGCTATTCTATGTTCGAGAGCAAGTTTCAGAGTCTCTTCTGACATTCATTTTGTTCTTTTCTTTCTTTCCTGCTTTTTAATGACCTCTTGCTTTCTTCATGGATGATGTCCTTGGTGTGATCCCACAACTTGTCTGGTTTTTGGTCATTAGTATTCAGTGCATCAAATCTGTTCTCGAGATGGTCTCTAAATTCAGGTGGGATATATTGAAGGTTATACTTTGGCTCTCATGGACTTGTTTTAATTTACTTTAGCTTGTACTTCAACTTGCATGTGAGCAATAGATGGTCTGTTTCGCAATCTCCACCTGTCCTAGTTCTAACTGATGATGTCAAACTTCTCCATTGTCCCTTTCTACAGATGTAGTTGATTTGATTCGTGCAGATTCCATCCAGCAGGTCCACGTGTATAGTCATCATTTATGTTATTGACAAAAGATAACTGCAATGAAGAAGTCATTGGTCTTGCTTTCCTGCGTCATTTCTATCTCCAAGGCCATATTTTCTAACTACTGATCCTTCTTTTTTGTTTCCAACTTTTGCATTCCAATCACCAGTAATTGTCAATGCATCTTGATTGCGTGTTTGATCAATTTCAGGCTACAAAAGTTGGGAAAAATCTTCAGTTTCTTCTACACTGGCTTTAGTGGTTGGTGTGTAAATTCGCTTAGTAGTCGTATTAACTAATCTTCCTGGTAGGTGTATGGATATTATCCTGTCACTGGCAGTGTTGTACTTCAGGATAGATCTTGAAATGTTCTTTTTGACAATGAATGTGATGCTTTTCCTCTTCAAATTTGTCATTCCCAGCATAGCAGACTATATGATTGTCTGATTTAAAATGGCCAATACCAGTCCATTTCAACTCACTAAAGCCTAGGGTATCGATCTTCAAATGTTCGATTTAATTTTTGACAACTTCCAGTTTTCCTAGATTCATACTCTGTGCACTCCATATTCCAATTGTTAATGGATGTTCGCAGCTGTTTCTTCACATTTTGATTCATGCCGCATCAGCAGATGAAGACCTTGAAAGCTTTACTCCATCCATGTCATTAAAGTCAACTCTACTTTTAGGAGGCAGCTCCTCACAAGTCATGTTTTGGGTGCCTTCCAACCTGAGGGGCTCATCTTCTGGCAGTATATCAGACAATATTCTACTGCTGTTCATAAGGTTTTCACTGGCTAATTTTTATCAGAAGTAGATTGTCAGTTCTTCTTCCTAGTCTGTCTTAGTCTGGAAGCTCTGTTGAAACCTGTCCATTATGGGTGACCCTAGTGGTATTTGAAATACCAGTGGCATACTTCCAGCATCACACCAGCGAAAGCCAGTACAGTATGACAAACTGAGAGACAGCTGGTTCATACTGTTGGTAAAATCATGCCTCCAGAAATACAATAAAAATAAAAGTTAATACTTCTCAAGATTTTAGTCCTGTTCTCCGGTCTAATCTCTAAACTTGCTGTACTTTAAATTTGTTTTTTATTCTGCATTTTCACTTAATGTAGGTAGAATAAGAATGTAAATGTCATTACTAGCAGAATAATGGTAATATTTTATTAGTAAGTTTAGTTTAATTTTTCATCATATAAAAATCGTGTTATTAATGGTCACTTTATGTCTCTTTAATAAGTAATTGTACATTTCACCTTAGCAGCCAGTCCTACCTGCTGGCCACCACTAAAATTGCTATCTTTTAGAAATTAAAAAAAAACAAAAACAAAAACCCACTGCTGTTGAGTCAATTCCGACTCATAGCAACCCTATAGGACAGAGTAGAACTGCCCCATAGGGTTTCTAACGAGTGCCTGGTAGATTCGAACTGCTGAGCTTTTGATTAGCAGCCGAGCTCTTAACCACTGTTCTGGGACATATTATAGTAAAACCTGTGTAAGTCAGAACCTATGTAAGGCAGAAACTTGTCAGAGAAGGAGAATGCAAATATTTTTCACTAATCAACAGCAAAGGTGGAAAAGTTGTGAGACCTCAAAAAACAAGGCAGTCCTGTCAGGTTCCAGCTCTCACAGGTTTCAGTGTATATAAAGTAAAAGGACAAATGTAAACTGGGTGACAAAGGTGGTATTTTAAAAGAAAGAGAATTATATTTGTGTTTTAGCTCATATTAATGTGAATAAATTCTAATGGGTTATGCTACATTAGTGATTTAATTCTGAAAGTGAATTTATTTTATAAAGAAACATGCTGGATTCTTTAAAGAGAGAAGGTATCCTTTGGTATTTCGTTAAAATGTAAAATTATAGTTATTGACCAAAATGTTTAATTTTGTTGTTATATATTTTAATTATATAAAAAAGTGTTAAAATTTTCCCTTTACTTCTGTAAGTTGTGCTAATTCCTGAAAACTAAATTCAACTGTTTTAGCTGATATTTTTTAAAGGCACAACAGGAGGATGATTTTCAAGCTGAGTACTTCCAAGTAGAATTATAAAATATGATCTGTGCTTAGACATCTCTGTAAAATAAAATACAAAGAGAGGCCTTTTTTCCTTGTATTAATTTGTTCTTATATATGGGAAAGTGAATTCCTTTTTCAGTATGTTGTTTATAAGGGAAAAAGCATGCCTTCTTTTTTTCTGTTTCTATTTCAGCACCACCGCCTCCACCACCCTCAAGGGGAGGGCCACCGCCTCCTCCTCCCCCTCCGCATAGCTCAGGCCCTCCTCCTCCTCCCGCCAGGGGAAGAGGTGCTCCTCCTCCTCCACCTTCAAGAGCTCCCACCGCTGCACCTCCACCACCACCTCCTTCCAGGCCAAGTGTGGGAGTCCCTCCACCACCGCCAAATAGAATGTACCCGCCTCCACCTCCAGCCCTTCCCTCCTCAGCACCTTCAGGGCCGCCGCCACCACCTCCACCTCTATCAGTGGCAGGATCGGTGGCACCGCCCCCACCACCTCCACCTCCTCCTCCACCCGGGCCACCTCCTCCCCCTGGCCTCCCTTCTGACAGCGACCATCAAGTTCCGCCTCCTGCAGGAAACAAAGCAGCTCTTTTAGATCAAATTAGAGAGGGTGCTCAGCTAAAGAAAGTAGAACAGAACAGTCGGCCAGTGTCCTGCTCTGGAAGGGACGCACTTTTAGACCAGATACGACAGGGTATCCAACTGAAATCTGTAAGTAATCTCTTCTTATTTGAGATCATCTGCATAATGGAGTTTTAAAGTAATTTATATGAAATCTTTACAAAGTTTATTTTTTTTTTTACTTTTTCTCCTGCCATTTAGTTTTCAATCCTATTCTTTTTTATTTTTATTTGGTCAAATGCACAGATTTTAAGTTCTGTTTTCATAAATCACTATACCTGTGGAACCCATACTACTATACCACTTGTACCTCGAAAGTAGCCATAGACAGTATGTAAACAAATGGGCATGATTGTGTTGTAATAAAACTTTACTTATGGACACTGAAATGTGAATACCCATATAATTTTCACATGTCACAAATTTTTTTTCTCTAACTATCTTAAGAATATAAAAACCATTCTTAGCTTTAGGTCATACAAAACCAGAGGGCAATATGGATTTAGCCCATGGGGTGACGCTGTCCAAAAGCCTGCGTTCACATACTTTCTTTATATGTAGTCTCCTACTTCCAACCGGAACATGTGTTTTCTGCAGGGCTTCAGACAGGTGATGGATGGTAGATTTTTCTAGAAAGTGAGTGGAGATGAAAGGAGAATGCAACTGAAAATTATTTTCAATACTGTGTAGGTAATTATAGTAACCTTTTCGATGTTAAGGAAACCCTGGTGCTGTAGTGGTTAAGTGTTACGGCTGCTAACAAAAAGGTCAGTAGTTTGAATCCACCAGGTGCTCTTTGGAAATCCTGTAGGGCAGTTCTGCTCTGTCCTGTAGGGTCACTATGAGTCAAAATCGACTGGACAGCAGTGGGTTTGGTATTTTGGGTTTCTGTGTCAAAAGCTTTAGCTCTGAGGAGAGTGGTGGGTAGAAAACACAGCCAATTTAATGAAACTATTTAAACATTAGCATAATGGACTTAAGAAACTTCTGCTTTTTAAACCAAAGCTAGATCTTTTCTTGATGTGTATTCAGAACAGGACTTCATATTAGGTTCCTTCAGGTTCCAAGGCCTACTGAGATTTGCATTTCTAACAAGTTCCCTGCTGAGAATTTGCATTTCTACTACAGATAATACTGAATCAGAATCTACATTTTAACAAGATCCCCAAGTAATTCTTATCTATAACTTCCTGGGAAATTCTCAGCAGGGAACTTGTTAGAAATGCAAATTCTCAGCAACGGTTAGTTAGAACCAGAACAACTGGTTTGAAGCCCTGATTGAGAACGACACTTAGACCAGCCTGTGCACAGTCATTTCTGCCTGCTCCCTCCTTTTAATTCAGATTCAGGGTTTCTTAGGAGCAGTTGAAGAGCTGTGAACAGTGCTTAAGGGCAAAATTAATGTCAAAATGACCACAGGCCAGGTGAATAACAGGCTTTAATAGGGCTATTTATTCACAGCTAACTTTTATGTTAGAATCTATGCTTCTCCCTATGTCCCTTTCATTCCGCTCTTTCTCACACCTGACCTACCTTTTAGTTATCCTTTTCTCTTTCCTCTCTCCTCCACAACCAACTTTTGTTTCTTTCTCTCATTCAGCTATGATAAGAAGGTGTTATAGTTTTAATAAAGTCGTGTCCTCTTTTCTCAATTTAAAAAAGTTGGTGAGTTAAATTTCCTGTTTACCCTCCCCATCACTCTTTCCCAGCCCAACTCTACCCACAGATGAAAGCAAACAAGCAATCAAAAACACCTGTAACGTGATCTCTAAATTCTCTTTAGAGGGAAAGATGTTTTCCTTTCTAAGTGTAGGCTAGTAAGCCATTTTTATCCTGAATAATCACTTCCATTTTTACTGTATTAAGAGTATTATCATAGAGGGCATAATCAGTGAATTATTGGCATGTTATACATTTGATCTAAGCCTACACATTTACCTCATTTTTTAAAAAATAACCATTCTGTGGTTGAAATTTCTCTGGCCATGTTTTTTTTTTATTTTTAGCATAAATCATCATTTTTTTCTGTGATGAATACGTCTGACATAAACCCATTGAATTACTTTAAAGAGCTAGCAAGAGGTATATACGTATTCACTTACATATATTTTGAATTCCATGTTTATAGTGCCTCAAATAGCATTGTGTTCAAGTAAGTAAGAACTTTAGAAATGTCTTTGATAACAGTATTGTGCTGCTGCTTTGTATTCTCAGACTGTTTGAATGGTATCTAAGTGTTTCCCTTTGTTGCTCTTATATTTCTTTGAAAACCACCTCATGCTGAAATTTAAAACTCTGAAACTATTTCTGTTATCTTTTTCATTTGGGGGCACTTCGACACCAATAATAGTTAATATGTTGTTGTGTACCATCAAGTAAGTTGATTCTGACTCATACACAACCCTTAAAAACCTGAGTACTAATGAGTGAGTCTGTATCTTGTGGGGAGTTACTTTGAATGTTTTTAAAAGAAAAAAGTATCTAGCCCAAACAAGGGATACTAGGGAAAGATGTGTAAATACCAAAATGAAAAGTTTGTCCTAATGAAATAATTTTTCTTTGGGAGATAATTTGGAATTTTTATATTAAATAGTTAATTAAAATGTATATTTAAAAACTTGTATAATTATTTAATACAGTTCTATTGCATTTTTAATTATACCAATGTTATACCTTTTATATGGCTAATAGAAGTCCAAAGACAAAATTAACAAATGAATATGTAAAAATTGCTACTCATTTTAGTCAAAGTGCATTTGGAGCAGTACTTTCTAAATTACATATTTTTTTTTTCCCAATCCCCTACAGACTTCCAGTATTTTCTCTCTTTTTTAAATAATAATTGAGTTTTTGGTGAAAGTTTACACATCAAGTTAGGTTTCCATTTGACAATTTCTACACAAATTCTTAAGTGACATTAGTACATTTATCACAATGTATCAACATTCTCTTTAATTGTGTTCTGTTTGTTTCCTTTCCAGTACTCTAGTTTCCCTACCCCCTTATCTTCTCATCTTTGCTTTTGAGAAATTGTTGACCATTTCATCTCATACTGATGGTTTTTATGTAGATCACCAATCTTATGGGTAATATTCTTTATTTTGTGTGCCATTCTGCTGTTTTGCTAAAAGGTGATCTCGGGGGATAGGCTCGGTTCTAGGTTTAAAGAGTGTCTCATGGCTATAGTCTCAGGGTGTCCTCTGTTCTCTACTGTTCCAGTTTGTCTGGCTGTTTTTTAAATTTTTTTTTTATAAGGATTATTTCTGCTCCATATTTTTCTCCCACTCTATCTGGGGCCAACTATTGTGGCCCCAGTCAGAATGGTCAGTAGTAGTAGTCAGGCACTATCTAGTTCTCTCTTTTTTAATATGAGTATTGGAATAAAGATAATTATGTATAGACTATCATTCTGATAAATTAGATTTTGATGAGAACATTTAATACTGATTTTTCTTTCCCCTAAATGTACTTTGTGGGAGACAGAAGTGCTTTACTAAAAAGGTAGTTAGTTGCCATGTGACAGAGGTACTTTTTGAAAGCTGTCCAACTGATTTCCTTAAAGGGGAGTGATATGCTATGAGATACTCATTTTGAACTATGACATATGTGTATTAATCATATCTTTATACAGTGAAACCTGTAAGAGCCGGAACTCGATGGGACTACCCTGTTTTTGCAGGTCTTGCAAGTTTCCACCTTTGACAGGGTGCGGTCTTACCACCTTTGTAATGCTTGTTTTAGTGGAAAATATTTGAGTTTCCCTTCTTGGACAGGTTTCTGCCTTACACAGGTTCCAGCTTTCACAGGTTTTACTATACCATATGAGAAATGAATATATAAAGGTATGAAATGTATTTGTGAAGCCAAATTTTTCTAGAAATCTCTTCAGTTAAGTGTGCTTCCTTTCCTGCCTAACAACTCTTAAGAATCTAAATATTATCCCTAGGTATGAAAGTGATGTCTCTTGATAATAGTTTATTCATCTAAGACTTAATGTACTAGAATGAACAGAATTGCCTTAGATGCGAGTCAAGTATTATTCAGGAAAGAGTGATACGCAAATGTGACCGAAATTTTGGAAATGTATTCATGGCTTATACATTAAGGAGAAGAAGAAATATTTCTTGAATATTCGTTTAAGGCTTTAGTATGTTTCTTCTTAATTTAATTCTGTCCTGGGCTTGCTTACTTTCTTTTCTTTGTAAATAAGAAGTGATGCTAAGAAGGTAGATTACCAGAGACAAAGATTCTTTGTTAAGGATTCTTTACTGAATGTTGCTAACTTTCTTTTCCAAGGTATCTGATGGCCAAGAGTCTACACCACCTACAGCTGCACCTACTTCAGGAATTGTGGGTGCATTAATGGAAGTGATGCAGAAAAGGAGCAAAGCCATTCATTCTTCAGGTATATTTATAAGTGTATATGTGTCTATTTAATAAATTTGAATGTTTGACACTTTTATTTTATGACTTAGTCTCTGTTGGCTTTTTCTCTGCTGATTGAGTAATATATTGATATGGGTTCCGGGGCTTATTTAAGGAAGCTATTGCCTCTTGACTAGTCTGTCTGAAACTTAATGGATGTCAGAACACCATAGCTGTAACATAAATTTCAGATACCGGTGAGTGTTATGAGGAAAACTTTTTAAAAATTAAGATAGGTATTGATGGGGGAAAGGTTAGATTTTACATAGGATATAAAGACCTCTCTGAGGAGGTGAGTTTTGAATGCAGCCTAAATGATGAGAATGAGTCAGCCAGACAGAAGGAATAGCTGCTGCAAAAGCTCTGAAGTAAGAATAAGTTTGGCATGTTTGAGGGACAGAAAGAAGGTCGTGTTACTAGAAACACTGAATTGAAAGAAGCGCATTATGAGACAAGGGGCAGGACAATAACTGGGCAAATCATGTAGGGTCTTGCAGAGCGAGGTAACACGTCAGATCTTATTGAAATAGCAGTAGTTCAGCCACTGGAGGACTCTAAGAAGGGTAGCAACATGATATTCCTAAAACTTACTACTTTTATAATAATATCACTCCATTTGCTCTGAGGCTCTGAGGCAAATGGAGTGTAGATTTGCAATAATATAAGCAAGATAATGATGGTGATGTGGGGTGTAGCAGTGGAAGTGCTCAAAAGCAGCCAATGTGATGGATTAGGTATGAAGGATGATGAAAAGAGAGATCAGTAATAATTTCTAGGTTTTTGTCCTAAACACCTGTGAGGATGGTAATGCCATTAATGGAAATAGGGAAAAGTAGGATGGAGGTGGAAGAGCCTGTTAGGAAAGGAAATAAAAATTTAGAATCTAGTTTTGAGTTTGAGAATTCATGTGTGAAGAGTACAGGAAGGCAGTTGGATTTGCAATATGCAAGGCTAGAACTCAGAAAGACCAACCCAGCGGTGAATTTACACGTTAAGAAGCACACAGGTTGCTACTTGTTACACATATAACAAGTCATCTGACTCCTGTTCAGGGACAGAGTATCCAGTAAGCAAGGTAAGCACAGGCTTACTTACTCATCTGTAGTGAACAATTTCACAATGAGGTGAAACCCATGTGAAATTGTTTACTACAGATTAGTAAGCAAGCACAAGTAAGCTTGTGCTTACCTTGCTGATTAGATAATCCACCCCTGTTTTTATTCTGAAATTCAGCTCACTATCACACTCTCTAGATTTATTTCATTAGATTCATTGTAAACTACCTTAGTAACTAGATCCTTTCTGGAATCAAATGGTTTGTAATTCAGGAGTTAAATAATGGGAGAAATTACCCAAGAATTATGTAGTGTTATTTATATACAATGTTTTAATTGTTCATCTTGATCTTTTTTTTCTAGATGAAGATGAGGATGAAGATGATGAAGAAGATTTTGAGGATGATGATGAATGGGAAGACTGATCAATATATATTATATATATATATTTTTAAGGTGAAATACTAAACACTACTTTCTGTCTATGGATTCTGTAAAATTATCATGTAAATGTTCTGCCAATTTGCTGTATATTTTTGTTGCCTTTTTTGCTTTTTTTATTAATCTGTGCAATACCTCATTTAATCTGTAAAGGTTTGTCATATCTTCTACAAAGCTACTCCCTGTTATTGTGTGCAAGATTACACCAGAATGCTCACTTTATTTGTGAATATTTTTCATTCCATCATCAAGGGAGTTTGAATATTGTGAGACTGACAAAAACCTTAATGTAATTTAGTTATAATGCCAGAAGGAAAACACTATTTTCATACCCTACTTTTTCTGTACCTAAATTTTCTTATTAAAATCTAGTATAGCACTACATTCTTTTTTAAGTGACGCAAACCTTAGTTTATTTAGCCCCTTCATTTTGAATACAATGCTACATGAATGTTGAAGCAGATACATTGCAGTTCTTCAGACATCACTACACTCATGCAATTTCTCAAATGTTAGCAATATGCTGTTCATAAAATCACTACCGAGATGCTCATGGGGAAATCAGTCACACACCTCTTACAGCAATATTGCCTGTGATTGTACAGCAGTGGCATTTGGAGGCTGGAATCACAGGAGCCCTCACATACCAGCACTTGACTGAAGTTATTTTTATGCTGTACCAAATGTTGCAGGCTCTTTCGGCAAAATAATTTTTTAAATATTTTTGGTATTATTCTGAAACAGCCAAGTTATTTAAGTTGTCGGAGTTTGGGGCATTATGGCGAGAGTTTCATTCTCCATGAGCTGAAGGGCTGTGAATTGTGGTTACTCCAATATTTGGTTAAAAATACCATAAAAATCAGAACATGATAAAAATGGTGTGGAATTAAGTATCTGTATTTTTCAGCTGATATGGGTTGAGATATTCAGAAAAGTCTAATCTCGAAAATTGCAAATATATGCCCTATAATGCTAAACCTAATACGCTATATATTTTAATTTTGATAACTTCTCAAGGTTTTTGTCAAACGTCAGGTGAAGGGTTACATTTTTCTTAAAAGATTGGTGGTCTCAATGTCAAATTTCTTGGAACACATAACTGAATGATAGATTTTTTTTAAATAAAATTTTACAACCTGCACGTTTGTTACACATACTAAATAGTGTGTTAAAATTAGGATTTCCTTGCCTCTCTACAGTATACTAATCTGCCTAAGGTGGTGGTTTCCATTTATAGCGCTAACTATCATACCTACCTACTTTAAATTTTAGGTAGAAAATGATGGGATTTAAATACAGACATGTATTTTTCTCACTTTGAGTCATATGCAGAATGTAGTTCCAAATGTATTTCATGGCTATAGTCACAATATCCAACTAAAAACTAAGCTGTCTAGAATTGTACCGACCAAAATCTGGTGTTGGCATGATCTTGACAGGCTGGACCTGCAAGATGTGGCTTGGATTTTAACCAGTTATCACATCATCTCTAGTGATCATGCATCTATTTAGAATAAGAAATAATTTCAAGGGTTTTGTTGCTGAAAGCAGTAAGTGGTACCGTAAAATAGTTAAGTTATTCAGAGAATGTTAGCCTCCCTTGCAAGAGTAATTTAAGCACATGGAAAAGATTCTAGACGTTTTGTTTCTTGCAAAAAACAGTGTCCTCTGCTGCTAGAACCTTTTTTCTGCTTATGTTTCTTTTTATCGTGGCTTGAGCTCAGTGAGTCTGGTATGGATGAGGCTGGACAACTATTAACCAATAGAATTAGGAATTTGTGAAAATGGTAAATAGAACATTAAAATTATTTTAAATAACATTAAGCATTTTCCTTTTTTTCCCCCTCCTTTTTGACATTATAAAAAACATTTTAAATTTTCTAGAAATGTCTTAAGGTAATGCCAGTTTAAGACCTCTCAACTTTTGGCCAAGGAGTTCAGGATTTTCCAGCTAACTTTGGTATGATAAAAATTTATCAGGAACTGCTCTGAGCAGAGGACATCAGTTCTTTAGGTTGGAAACACAATTTTAAACATGTAGGATGGGAGTATAATTTGCCAAAGGGTAATTGAGTTTATTCTTCCTTTTTAAAGAAAAAACGTTTTGTTGTTGTTATTGCACGAAGTCTAAATTACTGTTGGTTGAAACAGCAGCTGTGGCGTTCGTCCAGGCATGATGACTGAATCTGCTTTACCAAGTGAGATGTAAAGGTTGCATGTTTCAGTCCTCCACCATCTTGCACTGTGGGCAGCACTATACCTGTGCATTGTCTGAAAGCCTCCTATATATACTCCAGCTAAGTGATTGTCTGATAGCCTTCGCGTTTAACAAACTAGCATGAGGCTTTTTCTATCTAAACACTACGTGATAGACAATTTCAGCTAGCCACAAATTGTATGTATGAGATTCGTAAAGACTTTCAATCATTCATTTCCATTTATCAACTGAAATTTTGTTTAGTATGTGAGTTTTTTTTTTTTTTTTTTTTTTTTTTTTAAATGTGTAGTGAATAGGATGTTGCACTGGTGGCAATTCATCATGGAGCATAATAAAATCAATTTGACGCAAATAGCATAAAGTAGTGTTTTTATTTGTTTATTATCAAGAGATTTAAATAGGTAAAATTCTTGAAACTGTTGGGTGTAGCACAGGGTACACAACAATGAATAATAATGGTTGAATTAGAAGACTGCATGCCCTCAGAGTTAGAGTGTGCTGTTAAATAAACATAGTGAGCAGAGGAATGTTACACCCTGTTCTGTTGGGAGCTTGACAGCTGCTCTGCAGCTCCTCTGGATGCCACACTGCAAGGTCAACGACTCGGGACTTTTTCACTTACCAAAAATGTTAACGTTCTCTACATCAGAGTGATACTAGAGCTTACTGGTAATTTCAATAAAAGCCAAATATAGCAATTCATGTGGGACTTGAACAGCTTTTAGTAAACAACATCAAAGATGGTGCTCATTTTAAACAGGAAACTCAGCTTTTGATAAATAGAATTTTCTATTCCACCGACCCTAGCACAAGTGGGTGTCTGAAGATTAAACTGAGTTATGGAATCCAGTGTATAGGATGCTACAGAATGCCTTCTGGAGCTTTAGCCAAATTTAACAAGCATTTCAAGAATACTCTATTAAAAAGATGTTTCTGTTGTATAAATGTGAACGTTTAAGAATACCTTAACTTTTTTTTTTTAAAGAGAAATGTGCCTTAAAATTCTTCCTATCACATCATATTTATCTAATCAATGGAGAAATTCCTGAAATGATTGACTCAGCTTTAGGAGTGGAGTTCCTAAAGGACAAGTATAAAGATAAGGTCTGTTTATAGTACAATCCAAACCCTTTATTGAAAAAGTTGGAAAATTTTACCTTGCACATTTATTTTACTGGCATTGTCATATCTCACCTCAAGAACACAGCATTCTCTTGTAATCTCTTGGTAATTTATTCATGGATTTCATTTAAAAACTGCTTTTTAGGGAAGCTAGTAGGATAGAAGGCGTAGTAAACTGGCTGTTACAAATATGATGGCAACCATGCTTTGCAGCCAGTACTAAGCCTTTACTTCTGTATGTTATAATAAGGTATCTCCATTGCCATTAGGGAGCCTATTGAAAAATTTGGCTTTGTAACTAACAATGTCCAGATATATCTGCCACAGCTTTTTTTTTTTAAATATACATTGATGGCTATACTAACCATATATTGATACAGTATTTAATCTCACACAAGTCTAGTTTAAATCAAAACTGGATAGGTGTACCACCATCAGGACTGAAAACTCAAGATATGAATGGAACACAGTTATTTTGAGTAACATACAAAAAGATAGTAGCTACATAGGTGGTTTTCAGTTTAGTCATATATTTCTACTTAGTGGTTGGGGAATTCCTAGTAAATTTGAACTGACTCCTAATTCTTTAACAAAAACAAAAATCTATTATACTTGGTAAAGTATTTGAGAGGAAATTCCATTTTAACAGTATACATTTGCATTATAGAATTTAAAACAAAAGACACTATTTTCTGTTTTGAATTGGTTGTCATACTGTGACTCAAATTTAGTTTTATATTAGTTATTGCTGGATGTGTGAGGATTTTCATCAACGTCTAGTTATAAGAATTTCTTAGTATTCTAGTTTGAAGAAGGTTAGTTAGAAAGCATCAACATCACCATGTTTAAACAACCATTTATTAAGAACTAAGTATGTAGTAGGCATTAAGATACAACAGTAAGTAAGTAAGTAAGATAGGCTGCCCACCTTAAATCTAAAGTGCTTACATCACAACTGAAAGACACGTGAAGACCACTGAGTTAGAGCAGAACAGGCACACGGAGACCAGTGATCCTATCTTCCATTCCCCAGGTAAAGGCACCCATACTCCCAGTGGTTGAGGGGCTTGCTAATGCACCATAATATCTTTTTATTCTTTTTTTCTCTTTCTATTTTTCTTAAAGATAAATTGCAGATTTAATTTGTTTCTGAAGAATTTATGGCTATAAATTTCTCCCTTTATTTTTCACATATCATGTGGACATTGATAGAAGCCACCAGCATCCTGTAATTGTCTGCCCAGGAAAGCTGGCGTGCTTTGAGGAGCTGGCCTCTGTCTCTGAAGCATGTGATAGTATTTTGGCTCAGTGATGGCGGTCAGTCTGCATTGTACAAGCATTTGGTCATCACAGGGCACTTCTGCCACTTAGTACTGGGTTGAAATGAGATAGAACTTTTTATTCTCCATTCACATAAAGTTCATTAGTTTCTTACGGATAGAAATGGCCATCATCTTTACTTAAATGTAAGTATTTGGTAAACCCCTACTACAACTTGCCTGATAGAAAATTTGTTTCAGAATGTATTAATCTGTATAATTTTCAGTCAACAGCTGCAATGTCAATTTAAAAACCGGGAGTTCTTCCAAGGAACACAAGGACAAACAGCACTTTAAATCCAACTTCCTGATTTTATTATTGGTGAGAGAGAGGGGATTCTAATTTGGTTGCATGTACTTCACGCTTTTTAGAAGAGAGGAAGGAAAATAAAACGTGGATCTGGTGTTTATGGTGTTGAAAGAAACAAATTCAGTGAAAGGAAAAGGTGTTAACATGTCCGATTAACTAGGAAAATGAAGTTGTTTATAAATGTCTCAGTTCTTACTGTTGTCTTATAGTTATTTTATTTTTAGCTGCTTAAATCAGCTTCTGAGCCTAAAAAGAAACAACCTGTTCTTGTTTTTTTTACCTAAGGTAGAAGTCTAAAGAAGCAGAGAAAGGACAAAAGGATTTGTGTTTGTGAGCAGATTTTTTTTTTTTTTAAGCTTATAGAACACTAAACCAAAACCAAACCCACTGGCCATCGAGTCGATTCCAACTTACAGCGACTCTATAGGACAGAGTAGAACTACCCCGTAGGGTTTCCAAGCCTGCAAATCTTTATGGAAGCAGACTGCCACATCTTTCTCCTGAGGCTTGTGGGTTCGAACTGCTGATATTTCGGAGGAGTGCTTAACCACTGCCCTACCAGGGCTCCTTTGGAGAACACTGAGTAAATTTAAGAAATACATTAGAATCTCCATTTTGAGGGAAGCTAGTTAGAAGCTGATGAAATAGTATATTTGTTTTTTGTTTCTTGAGAAAAGGTCTGAATGTAGAAGAACTGACATTTTCTTTAAATCCCTCAACCTAATAGAATAATAGTTTTGTATGTACTCAGCTAAACCTCAGCCTACATCCGTCCATTCAACTGTAAAGGTTTGTGTTGTTTTTGTTTTTTTAAGACTTTTCTAAACTTTGCTGTGGCTATTTGTCAAAGGTTGTGATGCAGTTAACGTCAATAGTTAAATAATTATGAGAGCATAATTTAATAAGCATAGTCCTAGAATTTCAACCACCTCTCCAAGCCACCTGTAAATAGAGCACATTAGGACTATTTAAGTGGCCTTGCTTTGGCCGTGGTTGAATGCCTGGATGCTGTAGAACATGTTCATATTGGATCTGCTGCCCAAAGATGTTTAGAAAGTTCAAGTAGATCCTGGGCCAGATGGTTGCTTTAGATCTGCATCAGTGCCCAGAAGTGGTACAGCCAACATGCCTGGGTCAGGCTGACCAGTTGGACCATGTGCAGAAAGACAAAATATACTGACTCCGTTTAACATCCTTCTTTTTACTTCAGCGTTTTCATCACTTTGCCAGAACCTAAAACTGCAGAAAAACTGATTTGATGAAAACTCATTTTCATGTGTTTCTTCTTTCCCAAATATCCAAATCTTATTAAACCTCTAACAGTGTTCTAGCAGCTTGAGAGAAAAGGGGTAGGGTGAAACAAACATGTTGTGGCTTTGAGTTCAACTTCGATTCTCTAAAAACTTTGCGAAACCTACTTTGTATACGTTTGAACTCAGATGGGATGTGGTGGGTTGTTGGAAAAGACAGAATAATGTGTATGGAAAAAAAATTGCGGTTGCTGTTTCCACTGCATGCCTGGTTAACACTTAAGATGTACCATTATCTTCCTGTCTTCATCTTGGTTTGTGATATATGGTGTTAGAATTTCAGTATTGGCCCCACACATGAATTGCTTGACATTAGAATAAAACTTTGGGGTTCTCACCACGTGAATGTCATTGCTGTATCTTCACATTGACGTCTCGCTTCGCAAAATTGAGACTAGGAATGGGCATTGTAAAAATGTAAAGGAACTTTTTTTTTTTGATAGTTTATTGTAAAGCTTTCAAATATACAAGTTTCTCAAGTATAAATGGGAACTGGTGAATAAAGCAAAAAGGAACAGGAATATAAGGAAATTTTTTATATCATATTCCTGAGTCTTCAAAAGTTTTCAGACGCCTGATTTATTTTCAAATTGATCAGGTAAATTCACTTGAATTCAAATGTTGTTGTCCTAATGTCCTATAAACCAAAAACCGGTTACCGTCGAGTCGATTCTGACTCATAGCCACCCTAGAGGACGGAGTAGAATTGCCCGATAGGGTTTCCAAGGAGAGGCTGTTGGATTTGAACTGCTGACCTTTTGGTTAGCAGCTGTATCACTTAACCACTGTGCCACCAGGGATCCTAACGTCCTATACTAAAATAAAATTTAAAATGATTATTGTTGCTGTTAACAGGGCTTTGAACCGCTTCATTCCGGTTCAAATCCCTGCAGAGAATTTGCAGATGTACTGAATCAGAATCTACATTTTAACAAGATCCGCAGGTGATTCTTATGTATAACTTCCTGAGAACTTGTTAGAAATGCAAATTCTCTGTAGGGGTTTGAACTGGAATGAACTGGTTCAAAGCCCTGTTAACTATAAGTTGGAAGTAGACCCCAGAATAAAACAAAAATCTCTCATTGCATGTATTAATATGTGTGTAAGATCAGGGTAACAGAGGAAATTAATTTCCCATTGAGAAATCAGGCTCCCCCCACCCCCTGTAGCTCCGTAACAGGTTTTTGAAGTTTATTAAATTACCTTGACACAGTCAGGTTAGGAATAGAAGTTGTGCTCATGACTGATTATGGCGGAGTGACAAAGAACCCTGCATTGGTGAAGAAGGAAGGTAGGGCCCAGAGAAACCTTGGCGCTAAATTTGGAGATGCACTCCTACAGGTATCTGTGGCTAAGGCCATATGAGCCGCTGTCTGACAACATGAGGTCTGCTGTAGCAGGTGACTGGAGATGGCAGCCTTGGAGCTGCTTAATGCTATTTAAATATTTGTGTTGGTGTGCATGGGCATGAACATTTATGTATACTGATTTATATAAAATGTATTTATGGAACCACTGACCTGTGGAAATTAAAAACAACTTACCCAGGTACGACAAGGAGGAGTAATTAGTGTCACAAGTTCTGAGTCTGACTCCATTTAGATTGAGAAATAAGCTTATTAGCCTTAGGTCATGCTTCTGAGGATGTTTACATGACTGCCTTAGCATCTAATGAAAAAACGGGAAAACAGAAAAGGATGAGGAAGAGATTTATATTTGTACTCATTACCTGTTAGACTGGCAGTGGGTTCAGTGGTGAAAATTTAGGCTAGTTGGAAGATTTGGTAATTACGGCCTGTTTTATGGAGGGTTGTTAATATAAAATTGCTGTGTACTTTATCTAAATATGGCAAGAGTTTATACCAGTGACATAGGCAAGACATACATTATTCAAGAGTTTTGTCAAAGCAAAATCACATTTATTACAACTGGGAAAAGGGCCATCAGGTATGGAATTTGGGGTATGCAAAAATCTCAGTGTTCAACATGGTATTTAGAGAAATGTAGGGGCCAGTGGCATTTTAGGCTTTATTATCTATTTATGCTAAAGTAAATAGCCTGAATAAATGTGCACCTTGACAAAGGTATGCACTGACTTACCAGCTCTTTTCTGGCTAAGTCTTCTGGAGGAACAGAAATAATGTATGGAAATTTCAAAATGTAGAAAACTGTTTTCCACAAGTTGTTTTTTCATTTCAAGACCTGAATTTCCCAGATAGAAACTATTTCATAATGTTGATCTATTATGCAAACAAGAAACATTAAAAGCAGCAGGTTTCAGAGGATTGTGGGATTGTGCCCTGGTTTTCAGTTAACACTCCTCTGGAAGGCATTGACCCCTTAACTCACCAGTTTTTCTCCGAATATTGTGGCAAAAACCTCTCTTCTGCTTACCCCTCCTGGAGATCATCCAATACAATTTGTTGTTTTATAGTTATTCCAGTCCCTCCCACTTCCTACCCCATCAAAGAATTAACAGTTTAAGTGTCAGTAATTAAGACAGCTGGGAGGAGTAATATGAAATGCAAGAAGAGGGTTTGGTTTTGCACTTGCGGGTTCTCGAAACTTTTAAGTGAATTGATATTGGGGAATGGGAAGCACAGTGAAAATTCCATGGACTTCTCATAAGTAATGTCAAGAACCCCTGCAAGTATCAGCCCTGCTTTGTAGTGGCAGTAGGTTTACCAGCCCATAGAAGTGTCCTCAGCTGCCCACTTAGTTGGCAATTCCCAGTGTAGACTATACTCTGACTTCCTCGGGGTGGTATTCCCTGGCTCTGTCTCCCCTCTGGTTACTGCACTGTACAGAGGATACTGTAATGTGGGCACTGACCTAACTTCACACTGGACTACTTTTTGGTGATCATAATGAAGCCATTTAAAAGGGCTTCAAAAGTCCCACAGCCATGCTTCTGTCACTTTGAGAAAAATCATATTAAAAGATCCATCATAATGCTAACCAATACTTATTGGAATATTAAGTGTTGGGCACTGCATGAAATGTTTTATATGAGGAAGGTATTATCCAGTTTTTCAGCCAAGGCAAATGAAGCATAGGTTAAATAATTTGCACTAAGCTAAATAACCTGTAAGTGACAGAGCTGGACCTCAAACCCAAGTCTGTCTGAGTACAAAGGATGTACCCTTAGCCACTATAGTTCCCTGCCTACCACGTGGCTTTAAGACATCATGGTGATGGTCTGGGTAAAAATTAAAGTGTTTCTTCAGTATCTTCAAATGTGGGAGGCTTGGGATTTTCCTGCTTATGCAGATGCAAAGACCGAAAGGGAAATGCTGTCATTCTCTGTTTTCCAAAAAGCAAAATGCAGCAGAAAGGAAAGTATGTTCTAATCATGCAGCTAAACCACAGCTACTAAGCTCAGCCAAGGCAAGTTTTGAGATGAGGATTGTTGTTGCTGTTAGGTGCCATCGAGTTGGTTCTGGCTCATAGCAACCCTATGTGCAACAGAACGAAACACTGCCTGGTCCTGCACCATCCTCATGATCATTGTTATGCTTGAGCGCATTGTTGTAGCCACTGTGTCAGTCCGTCTCGTTGAAGGTCTTCCTCTTATTCGCTGACCTTCTGCTTTACCAAGCATGGTGTCCTTCTCCAGTGACTGATCCCTCCTGATAACGTGTCCAAAGTATGTAAGACAAAGTCTCGCCAGCCATGCTTCTAAGGAGTATTCTGGCTGTACTTCTTCCAAGACAGATTTGTTTGTTCTTTTGGCAGTCCATGGTATATTCAATATTCTTTGCCAACACCATAATTCAAAGGCGTCAATTCAAATAGCCTCCGATTTTTGGAGTATTCAGCAAACAGAATGTCTTTTATCTTTCTCTTTGCTTTGCTCCTCCCCAGCCTCCATTTTCCCCTACATCACCACAAAAATATTTTTTCATTTGAAATTTAGATTAGGTAACTTGTCTGTTTGAATAATTCCAAATGTTTACAAATGATTATTTGGACTTACCTCAGAGTCCTCTCTGAATTTAATCTCTGCTAGTGTGTTTTCCTTCCTTAAGCAGTTTTTATTTTTGTCAATCCAATGGTGACTTAATTTGTGGATGCTATGCATGGGACACAGTTGGATTTGTTTTTCTTTCTTTTTTTTTTTTTGCTTATGTTGAAAAAAAAGTTTGTATTTGGTTTCTTTAAAAATGGTTTTTATTAGTAAAAGCTTTAGCGTAAAAGAATTTTTTTCTATCCCAACAAATTCTAACAGCTCAAAATTCCTCTTAAACTCTCTCCGAGTGTCTCTGCAAAGAGTCCCCAAAAATCCTTGGCAGCATCTAGAGAAAAATAAATAAGAGTGTTGGCGAGCATTACCTGGCCTCTCCTGAACGTGATGTTTCCAGCTTTCTGCTGGCCTCCTGCTTAGTCTCCATAACTGCTGCTGATAAAGCAAGAGCTGCAGAAGACTGAAGCCTGACTTACAGAAGACTAACGCACTGGTGTGAATAAATGCACAGTGGAACCTGCGAGAGCTGGAACTCGGTGGGACTGCCTTGTTTTTCCAGGTCTTGCAAGTGTTCCACCTTTTTTTTTTTTTTTCCGTTTAACCATTTTTCTATTGCTTATTTAATATTTTGAGTTTTCCTTCTCTGACAGGTTTCTGCCTTTTGCAAGTTTCAGCTTTTGCATGTTTTACTGTATTTTTTCTCTGACTCTTTTGCATGTTAAAAAATAGTAAGAATGCTCCATTTTCCCAATTTTGCTTGCAATATAAAGAGTTCCTCTAAACTTTAATTTGTTGTATCATTTGTTCACATATGTAGGAGAATATATTGGTTTCTAATCCGGGGTGCTTCCACCACCACCCCACCCCCAGGCTTGAAGGGGAATTAATTGTTCTATGATAAATTTAGGCGACAACTTGCAAGTGTAACCGGGGAATGAATTTAGGTCATTTATTTTTGTGTTTAAGTAACAGTGATTGATGGATCATCTGAGATAACATTCAGGAAGAGAGGAAACTTTATCAAATCTGTGCTAGTGACAACAGTATTTTGATCAGAGGAGAATGTATGCTCATCAATTACATGCTTAATTTTAAAAAATTCTTAATTTATGACTCAAAAGACTGAATGACACAAAAAGAGTTGTGTTGCTAACAAACTAACTTACTATAAAGACTGAACAGCTAATTAGTCATCTGAAAATTAGTGAAGAGTAGTCAGTGGACAAACAGATAATATGTCAAATCAAAACCACAGCTTTTGAGTGAAAATTTATCTAATGAACTCAACAGCTAGGATTTTAAAGCTTATACTTTGAGAGACATAATTTTACTCTCAGGATGGGTTACTTAAAAAACAGGACTTCTGTGATGGTTAAGGCTGTGTATCAACCTGGCTGGGCCATGATTCTCAGTGGTTTGGCAGTTACGATATAGTTTGGCAGTTATATGATGATGTAATCACCTCCATGATGAAATCTGTTACAAGCAGCCAATCAGTTGAAAGGGAATTTCCTTGGGGGTGTGGCCTGCATCCAATATAGGTGGACTTTCTGGCCACATTCACTGGCTTTTGCTCGCTCAAGATCCTGTAGCTGGCTCCTGTTCATCTGACCTCTGGTTCTTGAGACTTGAGATAGCAGTTTACCTGCCAGTGTTGGGATTTGTCAACTTCCACAGCCTGTGAGCCAGAAGCCTACTGATTTTGGGTTCACCAGCCCCTGCAGCTACGTGAGTCAGGAGAAGCTTCCAGCTTGACCCATGGACTTGGGACTTTCCAGCCTTTAAAACTGTGTAAGATGTTTCCTTGATATAAATCCCTCTATATATTTATATACTTCACTGGCTTTGCTTCTCTAGAGAACCCAACCTAAGCCAACTTCCATTTTCCAATTGTCAGTCCTTGCTTTGCCCAAACACTGTCCCAACTGTAGACTGCACAGCCAACCATGACTACAGCCTGAGCACTGCCCCTGTGTCACCCATGGAAAAGGGATGGGTTCTTTGGGGAGGAGGACCAACAAGAATAGATGTGGATATTCTTAGAATTTGGCACTAAAATGTACAGACAGGGAAATGCCTACTGGCTGCTCCTTAGTGATAGACTCCCTGGAACCTCTTAGTGTTCACAAGTACGGCCTGCCCTGCCCTAGACCCTGGGACGAATTTCCTCATTGTCATTGAGTAGCTTATTATCACCATCTATTCAGATACGTGTATTGAGTGTTTGCTATGTATAAGGTGTAAGATACAATCCCTGGTCTCCAGTATACAATGCAGTAGGGTAGGAAGAATAAGCTAGGTACACAAATTGTATAATACAAGGCAAAATGTTGTAGGAACCAAAAGAGAAGTTTGAGCAAAGAACAGTGAGGATTTGGAGGATTGGAACAGTTAAATTCTTGGCAGAAATAGCCCTTGAAAGAAAAGTAGCTTATTGACCCAGGAAGATGGGAAAGGGCATTCTGAACTGAAGAGACAGTATAAGCAAAAACATAGAGGTGGAAAACCAGGATGTTGTTTGAGGATTAAGACCTGAATCTCATGCTGACTGAAAAGTGTTGAATGAACTAGAGACATTTTCTATCATGCCACATGACCTCCAAATCCTTATCTCCAGAACACATCCCACCCCTACAATGCTAGACCCACACATCCAAAGGGATAGGCACGTCAGACACAATATATTTAAAACTCATTTTCCTTCTTCAAAACCTCCTCCTCGTATTCCCTATCCCATTTGAGCATCCAAATGGTCAAGCCAGGAATGTGGGTGTCAACCTAAGATTCCTTTCTCTTGCTGCCCTTGCCCACTACATATAATCAGTAGCTAAATTCTGTGGAGTATATGCTTTCTTAATTTCTGCTCTACCTATTCTGTCTTCACTACACATACACAGCTTTCACAGGACTGCATCCCTTGTTCTTAGATCATTACAGTGGTCTCCTAACTGGTCTTCCTGCCACCAACCTGGACCTCACTGAGTCCATCCTCCCTTCTGTTACACAGTCATATTTTTAAAACCTATATAAACATCATGTGGCTCCTCCTCTTGAAATCCTTTGATGCCTCCCCGTGGCTTTCATGATTAAGTCCACATTCTTTA
The DNA here is from genome assembly GCA_030035585.1 of Dugong dugon. Taxonomy (NCBI): domain Eukaryota; kingdom Metazoa; phylum Chordata; class Mammalia; order Sirenia; family Dugongidae; genus Dugong; species Dugong dugon. Next base: position 110,146,966 of record CM057468.1, on the reverse strand, counting down.
GCTACAGGAAGTTCTTTAGAACAGTGTTCTATGAACCTCAGCCCAACCCACAACATTCTCCCATACTCGCCTTTTTATTCAGTCAAAAGGAATTTCACAGACTTTTAGGAGTTCATCTTACTAATTCATACATACCTCTGTGATTCAGACAGACATATAATTTGGCTGAGACAAAGTTCATAAACATGACAGTTGAGTTAAAACGCAGTTTCCAGTTTTGGTGTACCATAGGGATGTGTCACACTCTTGTTTATCTGGGAGACAATTCTTCAGCTCTGATTTTCAGCCAATCGTTTCTTCTCTGGATTTTGTGGAATAGTTAAAATTTAGAATAACCAAATACTATGGATTCTGTTGGAACAGAACAACAGGGGACTAATCAAAATAATCTAAATATCCAACAATTGCTGAAATTACTTAAATAAAATATGGTGTATAATGGCATGTATGCTCTTTCCCTTTTTGCAGAAAAAATAGTTATATATGTGTTTAAATATGCATTAAGAAGTCTCTAAAGAGATATACATTGAAGGGTTATCAGTAATTGTTCTGTATGGGTGAGATTATGGGAATTCTTTATGTTCTTTTGCTTATCTGTATGTTCTGATTTTTTCTTAAATGATCGTGTACTATTTTTGTAATAAGAAAAGACCGTACAGGAAAACTGTAAAATAGTCCTGTTTTTAATACACCAAAATTACCAATACTAGGGGGAAAAATGACTGAAATATTAGCTTTTTTATCAAATTGTTGTTTTTACAGAATTATATTAAACCCTATGATTTTCAGCTAATTTCTATACTATCCTGTTTCCTCAAGATGAAATGTCCTTCCTCAATCCCTAGTCCCATCAATTCATTTCTTTTTTTAAGCCTGGCAACTCCTCTGTTCCTTAAAAATCCAGATCAAGTATCACCTTCTCAGAGAAGCTTTCCTAGACCCTTTAGTCAGTTTTAAATCAAGACTCTGTGGTAAGCTATGGCCCACAGGTCAAGTCCATCTAACTCCCATTTTTGTGCAGCCTGCAAACCGGGAACAGTTTTATATTTTTAAACAGTTGAAAAAAAATTCAAAAGAAGATGAATATTTCACATGAAAATTATATGAAATTTGAATTTTAGTGTCCATAAATAATGTGTTATTAGAACAGACATGCTTATTCATTTACATATTGTCAATGGCTGTTTTTGCCCAACAGTGGCAGAGTTGAGTTGCCACAGAGACCGTATGGTCCACAAAGTCTAAAATATTTACTCTCTTTTTGCAGAAAAAGTTTGCTAATCCCAGCTTTAGATGACCGGGCTTCCTCATAGGAGCCTACACCTGCCTCTAACTCAGCTCTTACAGCACATTCTGGAAGGGTCGGTCCTCTTCGGATGTCCCACTACATTGAGGTAGAGGACACTTTCTAACTTGGTCTCCCAGCATGAAGCAGAGTGCCTTGATCCCAGGAGGCACTTGGTAAATAAATGCATGGATGTGGGAAGGAATGGTGAGCGATCGCTCCACTAGAATGTAAGTTACCTGAGGACAGGGGTTTTGCCTCCTTTTATCATTGTGCATCCTCAGTGCCTAGAAGACGCTCTGGACCATTGCAGGTACTTAGAAAATATTTGTGGAAGTTGTTAAGTACATGAAGATTGATTGGTTCAATGTTTCTGAGTTTTATAATTCTTAGGTCAATTCTTGGTCTTTTTTATACCATGCTGTTTGGTTGCTATGAGTAGGAATTGACTCAACAGCAAGGAGATTTTTGGCTTATTTGGTGATTGGGGATCCCTGGTGGCACAGTGGTTAAGAGCTCGGCTGCTAACCAAAAGGCTGGCCATTGGAATCTACCAGCCTCTCCTTGGAAACCGTATGGGGCAGTTCTACTCTCTCCTATAGGGTGGCAATGAATCCAAATGGACTCGATGGCAAGGGGTTGTTGTTGCATTTGGTGATTGCTGTGAATAAAACTCCACTTTCAGAGTCTCAAGAAACAAAAAAGGGACAGTTTTAACTTCTTCACGGAAGGAAGTAGTTATGAGGTCTTTTCAAGAATATATTGATTTAGCCCAGTGTTTAGTGCTGCTCAGTCTGTGCATTTCAGTGTGTTGTTGTTACCTCTTCCTTTCACTCACTTCTAGCAATGAGCTCAAGGCAGGTATTAAATCAAGGTCCTGCTGACACCGAGTTATTAAATACCCCATGGCAGCAGGCTGGTACGGCAGAGTGAAACTCAGCATTCTGGCCCCATTTCAAATCAGGATGAGGTGTACTTTAGGAGATTAGTGTGCACATATAAATCATAGCCTAAACACTTCATCTGGTCTTGGATGGCCTCTCTCCCCGTGAATTGAAAGCTCTTTATAGAGATGAACTAATTAGTTTTCATACCAGCTCTGTGAGCTTGCAGGGAAGATGAACTAAGATCCCTGTCCTCAGCTGAATAATGATCGTTGTAATGCCTTGCAAGTTTACGGCACTATATCCTGACGCAACATGTTCTAGCCACGAGGAAGTGTCTTTCCTTGATGACAAATATGCCCTCTTAGTATCTGATCATATCATACTTGTCTCATTACGAGATTTGTACTATTTAGTCTTACAGATTGAGTGTGAGGGTCATATATTCACATAAATGGTCTGAAGTGTCTGGTGGAGTGTGCTGTTCTCTCCTGAGGCCCAAACAGTTCCCCACAAGACAGCCTTTTAAAAAGCAAAGGAGGGAATGTTTGCCTCGCAATCATTCACTTCAGGCGAGAAGGCCTGGCCAGTCTCCCCAGCCCTCCCTGCTCCTGGCAACATGGGTGCCAGCCCTTCCCTCCTCACTGGGGAGGGTGGGCTGCCACACACCCCCTTCTAGAGTTTTTGCAAGACTTTACCAATGACCCAGTTTATCAACAAACATTCCCCCCTTTGCCTCATCTCCTCCCCTTCCTCTTTAGAAGAGCCCTGACCTCCCACACAAAGGATCAGGGGAAAGGAAGGTCTGTGTTGGCTTTCTGTCCTAAATTCACACACACACACACACACACACACACACACACACACACACTGCACACACACATGCACACAGGAATTCTTTTGTGCAGTCACTAAAAAGAGGCCATTAAAAACCTAAATTTTCCCTTGTATTTCTTTGAACAGCAATAATGAGCACTGATTTGGGGCATCAATGGGAAGAGGTGAAAATAATGAAGTCACTACCAAGGGAAACTGAAATCTCCACTGTTCTAAGAATGAGGAGTCTTTGGAAGGCTTGAGTCTGGTTGGAGGCTGAGAGGGGCAGTACTGTGGAAGGAGCATCAGCTTGCAGTCACAGATACTCAGTTTTACAAGTGACCTTTTCCTCTCTGAGTCTCAGTTTCCTCATCTATGAAATGGGAATAGCACTTTTTAAGATCGTTGTAAAAATTACATGAAACAACTTAGCTAAAGTGTCTGGTAAATTGTAAAAAATGTGAGTCCCTCCCTGCACGGGGTCAGAGCACTGACTTAGCTTATAGGCCTCTGGAACCCTCTTTAAGTGATTGTATCAGTTGTCTTTATAGAATAAGAAAATAGCCGAACAATATAAACAGACTAGAAGAAGCAGACCCAAGAACTACTGGAGAAAATTTCTAGTGAAACACAATCGTCTTGATTGGAAATAAACCAAAAAGCTCTGTAAGCAAACAAGTATTGAATGAGCGGCCCAGAAGAACTTGCCAAGACCACAATCTTTAGGACACAAAGGATGTGTCCCTAATCATAGTTAATACAAAGGACTTTAGAAGAGATTTATACATTCATCAATTTGAGTGGAGCATTAGAGGGGAGTGAAGGTAATCTCTGAATTGTCTCTCTCTTATTTGAATTCAGACCTTCTTTCTTGAGTGATGGGAGAGGGAGTGGAATGATAACTGGAGATTGCAGATACACATGTGCATGTCCGTGGGTGTATGTTGTGGATGCTGGCATCACCACTATTTCGTAATGTCAAAAGAGGCTGAGCCCCACTGGACTAAGGCTTTTCCAGAGTTCAAAAGGAATCTTTGGCACTAGCCAAAGGTAGCTCTAAATTCAGGGAGTCCCTAGGTGGTACAAATGAGTTTGGCTGCTAACCGAAAGGTTGGAGGTTCAAGTCCACCCACAGGCACTTGGAAGAAAGGCCAGGTGATCTACTTCCAAAAAATCAGCTATTGAAAAATCAGCACAGTTCTACTCTGATATACATGGGGTCACCAAAAGTTGAAATTGACTTGATGGCAACTAGTTTTTTATCTTCCCTAGCACTTATTTTCTTCCATCAAGAAACTTCCTAGGTTTAAAATTTTTTTCCCTTTCCACAAATAGTTGATTTTACTTATAAATTAATTGAATTGACTTCTGGGTACCTATCAGACTTGTGTGAATTTAGGAGTTTCAGTTTGTGTACTGGCTCTAACATCAATGCATCCAGGATGATAACAGCCACACTGAGATCCTTTTCCAACCTTTTCTGTCACTACAGAAGAGCTTTTAAGAAAGTTCTTGATTCTAAGCCTTCAGAAAGAGATCTAATCAGATTTTCTTGGACACAAGGAAACAATGAAAGGAAAATTCTCAGAACCCAAGCTTTTTTAGGGTGAGGATGTGATATTTTTAATATTCAGCAATGTTACAAACACACCTGACAGAAGTGAGCATCAACTCACAGAAAAATATTAGTTTGACTTAAAAAAAGGAAAAAAAAAAAAAAACACTTCAATCTAAATTTATTGGGATTACAAAAATAAAAGCACAATTTCATTAACTCATTACAGCTCAAAGTTACCAATGCATCCAGAGATATGAAAGTATCTTTGAATAACTGCTTCTTGCCAATATAAATCTCATGACATAAAAAAGTTTATATTCATATTTACAGAAGAAACATGCTGACTGTTTCTTTAAATTCTCTTTGGAATTAATGGGTAAAGCTACTTTTTAAAGTCAGGAAACATTTCAAATTGAAGAAGGTATTTTAGAAACATCTCACAATGCATTTCATTTGATACCACTGAGCAATTCTGCATCCTCTTCTAAAGATGGTGTTTTTATCGAAGAGCTTCTGGAACTTCCACCTACAAAAATAGGGGAATTTCTTTCAATAAAACAACACAAATGATAAAATGAAAACTATCTGTAGGGTATCCATGAGTGGGAATCAACTCCATGGCAACTAACAACAACAACAAGGTTGCTTGCGGTATTCTGAGAGGACTCAGAGATTTTGATGATTGCTGCATGGTATTCAAATTTCATATTATCAGTTAGGTTCCAAAATCATTTACAACTATGTGGTAAAACTTTGAACAAGTGAGGAATCCTCATGGAATGTAGATTATAAGGTCTGATTTTCTAATTAAGGAAATTGGTTTTTTTTTTACATGTTGGAACTTCTTAAAAGGGGCATGGCTCTTACAGGACTAGGATGCTAAGACCAGGCACACCTCTCAAATGAAAAGGTGCTCGCTCACTCCTGTGCCTGCTCCTCATGTTTCAAACTTGGTATGCTTGTTCCCGCATACTGAAATATTTAAGATATTAAGAAATATTTTGAGAGGGTACTTGGTGACCGTCATGATAGGGTAAATCTAAATCTGTGCCCAAATGTCTGCCCTCGGGTTACTCACCTGCCTCAGCTGTTTTATGCTGCTTCCCCGGATTGCTTCCATAAGGTTGTCATGAGCTGACCTCTGTGGGGTAGAAGGTTGGGAACTGTCTTCCACTTTCTTCTCTTGCACGGACCTCAGGGAATTTTTTATTTCCTTTAGGATATTGTTTGGCTGTTTCTTAACCTTTTTCCCTTTTTTCTTTTTCTGTCCATTTTGTAGTGCCCGTTGGGCATTCTCCTGTTGTTTGATGACCTCGGCGATGTTTCGGGTGATTAACTTTTTCTCTGGGAGTGGAGGAGGTGGAGGAGGAGGCGGCGGAGGAGGAGGAGGCCGAGGCAGCGCTTGGGGGGCAGGAGGGGGAGGAGGGGGAGGAGGGGAAGGGGGAGGAGGGGGCGTGGCCGCCGGAGATGGAGGCCGGCTCCTCACAGTTTGGACTTTCTTGGGAAGTTTTGGGGATGACCAGGGAGAGTGCCTGGGGGATGCGTGAGGTGAAGAGCCAGGAGTTCCTCTTTGCCAGACTTTGGTCCTAAGGTTGGCTCCTGCATCATATCCCTCTTGCTGTTTCTGCTCCTGCATCCGCTTTTGCCTCTGTTTATCCATATTCCTGGTCAAAATGCTTGTCATGCTCATTCTTGGTCCTGGGAGCTCAAAATGGTAGCCCAGCCGCAGCAGCGTGGTATTCTCCTTCAGCAGCTTGACGATCTCCATCTCCACCTGGCTGCCCATGATGTGCCTCTGGTTGTGGAAGCGCAGCTCCGTGAGCACAGTGTTGTGCTGCAGGGCTCTCATGATGGCCAGGATGCCCTTCCCCGTGATAAAGTTGGACTCGATGTTGACGCTAGTGATGTGCTCATTGACCTTGAGCATTTCCGCAATGGCCAAAGCCGCACTGTCATCAGCACGTGTGTTGGCCAGGCTGAAGTTCTTCACCACCATGTTGTCCTTGAGGGCTTCAGCAAAGCGGGTGAGAGTCTGCGATGTGATGTTCTCTATATTGTTCAAATTGACTTCTATCGTGTCAGGGTCATTGTTTTTAATATTTTCCAAAGCATCCTCAATAACCGTAGGATTTCCACAAGGGTGAATGGCAGCAGGCGACTCTGTGTTCCTTCCACTGTGGCCATTGGTCAAGTTTATGTTTTCTATTTGACTTTTAAATATCTTTGGCTTAGAGGTGTCTGAATTGGCACTGTCATAATTTATAGTTCCATTAATGCCTTTTCCTTTTTCAATGGTTCTTTCCTCTTCATCGCTATCTTCTTCCTCCTCTTCCTCCTGGGACTCCTCCTCCTCTTCCTCTTCTGTATACACGTCCTCAGAAACCTCACTGTTAGTTCCAGTAAAGATAAGCTCTTCTTCACTCTCCTCTTTGTCTTCTGCAACCTAAAGAGTGTGGTAGACATCATTAAGTTTTTCATTTTTAAGTACATTTTTTAATTTACAAAGGTAGCACACAGTATGAAAGCATATACTGACAACAGTTAATCATCGCCTGCTTCTGATCTCACCAGCTCAGGTGGCCGATGTTAACATTTTGTTGTGTATCCTGCAACAGCTTTCTCCACAAATGTTTCTTTTCTTTTTTTTTAGAGAATGTTGTTGTTGTTACTGTATGCCATGGAGTCAATTCCAACTCATAGCAACCCTAGGATAGAGTAGAACTGTCCCATAGGATTTCCAAGGATGGTGCAGGACCGGGCAGTGTTTTGTTTTGTTGTACATGGGGTCACTATGAGTCAGAACCAACTCAACAGCACCTAACAACAACGTAATCATTACAGAAGCAGACTGGACATCTTTCTCCCAAGGAGTGGCTGGTGGGTTCAAATTGCCAACCTTTTGGTTTGCAGTCCAGTGCTTAACAATTTTGCCACCAGGGCTCCTTTTTTAGAGAATAAAAATCCAGAATTCAATTTACTGAGGAAAAATATAGTACCATTTTGTCAATTTGGGCAAGTCAGTTAGAACTTTTTGGCTTTGGAAAACTCCATGATAAATTTCTCATTTCTCTTGATTACCAGGTGGTGCAAATGGTTAAGCACTCAACTACTATCCAAAAGGTTGGTGGTTCTAACCCACCCAGAAGTGTCTTGGAAGTAAGGCCTGGTGATCTGCTTCCAAAAGGTCACAACCATGAAAACCCTATGGAATACAATTCTACTCGGAAACACATGGGGTTTCCATGAGTCAAAATCAGCTCAGTGGCAACTAGTTTGGTTTTGGTTTTTAACTACCTGCTCTGAACTATATGACCCCTAGCCTACTTAACATTTTAGCAAACCCAACCCTCCCTTCTGTAATCACCCTCTGTCCTTATTTCTCCATCCCAAACAAACAAATAACAAAAACATATAGCATGTTAAAGAGTTTTCTTATGTAATGTTCAAAACTTCTTCCCCAAATTTTGCCTTGAACAGCAGATGTGGCAGGAGTCAAATGCTCTCTGCCCTGCTTGTCCCAGCGTAAACAGAGGCAGGGGTGCCAGGTGCTTCTCCTGCATCTCTCTACCTCTGGGTGGCAGCCTGTCACGGGGACTCGCAGGCCCCACCCGACTTGAATACTGCTGCTGTACATGGCACTGATCTGGGAAAGGGAAGCCCAGGGGGCAGGGCTGCTTCTCAGGACAGTGGGAGGTTGGAACCCAGCTCTACGCAGAAAAAAATTCAGGTCACACTTTTCAGCAACTCGTCTTGAAACCCAAGCTAGAGCTGGGCTAAATGAGATGGACTCTTAAATGAGAAGACCAGGTAGGAAAGATAATCACTCTTGGGACATACTAGAGTCTAACCTTAATGTGGAACAGCAGAGAAGAGTAAAATATCTTGTAGTAAGTTGTTGCCTTAGCCTGATGGCCTTACATTATTCAGCATGTATCGATTATGAAAGGCTTCCGTTCTGTCTCTGTCTTTCCTGCTTACAAAACTCTCTGTACAAAGAAGCCAAAGTACCTCCATCCTGCTTTCTTTTTCTTTCAATCTTTTCTGATAAAAAATAAACCTCTGGAAATTGCTGTCCCTCCTGCTATCTTTTTAGGCCTTTCTCTTCTTCTCTCAAGCCCTAGGGCCATCCCTGTCCTCAGAGCCCTGATCCTTCCCTCTGTGCTGGCAGTGTTCCTTGACCTCGAGCCTCCTGCTGCCTGAGGCATGTGAACAAGCTTTGGAAAACAGTGCACTTGCCTCCAGGTTTGTTTGTCCAGTTGTTATCACAAAATAGCCTCCCGTTATCCACTTGTTTGGAGTGGTAGGCACCAAGTGATGGCCTGGGAAAGGATCAGCCACTCCTGAGGTAGCTTGTCCAGTCTTAATTTATGCTCACTTCTTTGGGAGCAGAAGGGAGAGGGATAGTCCGTGTGTGTGAGTGTGTGAGAGTCAGAGACAGAGAGAGATAGACACACACACACAGAGACAGAGAAGAAGTTGCAAGTCATACCCCAAAAACATGAGAGAAAGAGTGTGGCTCCAGAGCCAAGCCTCTTGGCATATATGAGGAGAGAAAGGAAGCCCCCTATGCCCAACAGTAGAGTAAATGGATTAACTGGAGGAAAGAAAGAATTATAGACTAGGCTCTCCTCACTCCTACCCTCACTGCAAATCACTTTGTATGTTGTTGTTGTTGTTAGGTGCTATCAAGTTGATTCCAACTCATAGCAACCCTGTGTACATAGAACAAAACACTACCCAGTCCTGCGCCATCCTCACAATTGTTGTTATGTTTGAACCCATTGTTGCAGCCACTGTGTCAGTCCATCTTATTGAGGGTCTTCCTCTTTTTCGATGACCCTCTACTTTATCAAGCATAATATCCTTCTCCAGGGACTGATCCCTCATGATAACTTGTCCAAAGTATGTGAGACGAAGTCTCACCATCCTCGCTTCTAAGGCACATTCTGGCTGTACTTCTTCCGAGACAGATTTGTTCATTCTTTTGGCAGTCCATGGTATATTCAATATTCTTTGCCAACACCATAATTCAAAGGTGTCAGTTCTTCTTCAGTCTTCCTTATTCATTGTCCAGCTTTCGCATGCATATGAGGAGATTGAAAATACTGTGTTGTCCAGCTTATAAAGACAGTGCTCTACATTCTACCTTGGTGAGTAGTGTCTGGGGTCTTAAAAGCCTGTGAGCGGCCATCTAAGATACTCCACTGGTCTCATCCGTTCGGGAGCAAGGGCGAATGAAGAGAACAGGATACAAGGAAAAGATTAGTCCGAAGGACTAATTGTCCACAGCTACCAAGGCCTCCACAGGACTGAGTCCAGTACAGCTAGATGGTGCCCGGCTACCACCACTGACTGCTCTGACCAGGAGCACAACAGAGGGTTCTGGACAGAGCTGGAGAAGGATGTAGAGCATAATTCTAACTCACAAAAAAAAAGACCAGATTTACTGGCCTAAAGGAGACTGGAGAAACCTCAAGAGTATGGCCCCCAGACACTCTTTTAGCTCAGTGGTGACGTTACCTCCGAGGTTCACTGTTCGGCCTGGGAGTGGACAGCCCCGTAAAACCAAATGAGACTAACGAGGTACAGGAGTCCAGTGACAAGGGCCAGAAGGCAGAAGGGGACAAGGAAGCTAGTGATAGGGAACCCAAGGTTGAGTGAGGATATTGTTGATGTGTTGTGAGATCGCTAACCATTGTCATAGGGCAACATTTGTAGTAACTGTTAAATGAGAAACTATTTTGTTCTGTAAGCCTTCATCTTAAGTGAGAATAACAGCACAATTGGAAGAGTGTAGTCAATGTCACTGAACTGTGCATGTAGAAATTTTTGAAATGCTGTATCTTTGGCTATGTGTATTTTCACCAAAAAAAAAAAAAAAAGAGGTTGAGAAGTTAGAGGGTTGATACGTTGTGGGGTTGTTAACCAATGTCATAAAACAACATGTGTACTACTGTTTCATGAGAAACTATTTGTTCTGTAAGCCTTCACCTGAAGTACAATAAAAAAAAATTTAAAAAAAACCGTGTTGTCTTAGTTATCTAGTGCTGCTATAACAGAAATACCACAAGTGGATGGCTTTAACAAACAGAAGTTTATTCTTTCACAGTCTAGTAGCCTAGAAGTCCAAATTCAGGGTGTTAGCTCTAGGAGAAGGCTTTCTTTCTGTGAGTTCTGGAGGAGGGTCCTTGTCATCAATCTTCCCCTGGTCTAGGAGCTTCTACACGTAGGAACCTTGAGTCCAAAGGACATGCTCTGCTCCCAGAGTTGCTTTCTTGAGTGGTATGAGGTCCCCCTGTCTCTCTGCTCACTTCTCTTTTTGTATCTCAAAAGAGATTGGTTTAAGACACAACCTAATCTTGTAGATTGTGTCCTGCTGCCTCATTAACATAACTGCTGCTAATCCCACCTCATTAACATCACAGAGGTAGGATTTACAACACCCAGGAAAATCACATTAGATGACAAAATGCTGGACAATCACACAATGTTGGGAATCATGACCTAGCCAAGTTGGCACACATTTTTGGGGGACACAATTCAATCCATAACACATGGCTTGGGTCAGGTACAACTTAGTCCTCAAAGTGACATCTTTCCTTTTTAAAACTTTAAAGAGGTCTTTTGCAGCAGATTTGTCCAATGCAATCAATACCTTGTTGATTTCTTGACCGCTGCTTCCATGGCTGTTGTTTATGGATACAAATAAAATGAAATCCTTGACAACTCCAGGCTTTTCTCCATTTATCATGATATTGCTTATTGGTCCAGTTGTGAGGATTTTTGTTTTATGTTGAGGTATAATCCATACTGAAGGCTACAGTCTTTGACTTACAGGAGTAAGTGCTTCAAGTCCTCTTCACTTTCAGCAAGCAAAGTTGTGTCATCTGTGCAATGCAGGTTGTTAATGAGTCTTCCTCCAATCTTGATGCCTTGGTCTTCTTCATATAGTCCAGCTTCTCAGATTGTTTTCTCAGCATACAGATTAAATTAGCATAGTGAAAGGGTACAGTCCTGGCGCACACCTTTCCTGACTTTAAATCATGCAGTATCCCCTTGTGCTGTTCAAACAATTGCCTCTTGGTCTACATACAGGTTCCTCCTGAGCACAATTAAATGTTCTGGAATTCCCATTCTTTGTAATGTTATCCATAATTTGTTATGATCCACATACTCAAATGCCTTTGCATAGTCAATAAAACGCAGTTAAACATCATTCTGGCAGTCTCTGCTTTCAGCTGTGATCCATCTGACATCAGCAATGATATTCCTGGTTCCACATCCTCTTCTAAATCCAGCTTGAATTTCCTGCAGTTCCCTGTCAATGTACTGGTGTAACTGCTTTTGAATGATCTTCAGCAAAATTTTACTTGTGTTTGATATTAATGATATTGTTTGATAATTTTTGCACTCTATTGGATAACTTTCTTTGGAATGGGTACAAATCTGGATCTCTTCCAGTCAATTACTGTCTTCCAAATTTCTTGGCATAGACGAATGAGCACTTCCAGCGCTACATCCATTTGTTGAAATATCTTAATTGATATTCCATCCATTCCTGGAGCCTTGTTTTTCCCCAATGCCTTCAGTGCAACGTGGACTTTGTATACCTACTTATAATTCTAGCCCATCTCAGCTGTATGTGTGTGTGTGTGTTTAGCTATTTCAGTGTTTGGAGGAAAGGAGCCTGCCTCAAAATCCAAGGTATCCTGCCCTTTTATACTACTTATATACTTTTATATACTATCTTTATCCCTTTTCAACCTTTGATTCTTTAAAGACCTTCAGGCTGTTTCTGAAGGAGATGTTTTCCCTTCAAAATGGAAGTTGTACAACATGATGAACATAATGTCATTGGATTGTATGTGTGAAGAATGTTAAAATGGCAAATATTTTCTTCCATATATGTGTTTACCATGATAAAAAAAAAAAAAAAAGGACCTGGAAATATTACATCTGATACTGTTATCCAGCAACATGAGTTATCTTGTAAAACTTAAATGACACTTCTTACTGAAGGCCTTCTTTGATAGCCCCTCCAACTATCCCTGCCATGCGCTCCCATAAGGTTGCACATCCCCTAATTAAGAAACTATTATGCTTTATTACTTGTCATTTTTCCCATTAGACTGTTACCTGGGTGAGGCCAGGGACCACTTCTGTTTGTTCACCTAGCACAGTGCTTAACACATATTAGGGGCTTAATCAATGTTTGTTTATTGAATGGCTCTAAATTGACATTGCTTAACAGTGGCTGAGAGTCAGCAGAAGGCCCAGCAAAGAGGACTGATAGGCCTGGATGGAGAGAAGGTGATCAACCATCCCAGTTTCCCTGGGACTGAGGGGTTTCCCAGGATATGGGATTTTTAGTTCTAAAACCTAGACAGTCCTGGACTGTCTGAGATGGTTGATCACCCTAGGTGGGGAACATCTGTCTGGATAAAGGACACTGTAAGGGAGAAAAATGCCCTGATAGGGAAGGTAGGAGGATGTAAAACACAAACATTGTCTACTTTTCACACTCTCCTGGCACCAGGACTAACCATGCCATGATAGCTCACCTACGTGGCACTCTCTGGAGTTAACTCTGATCCTTGTGAGAACGGGGGTGGGAAGGTGGCAATGGTGCAAGGAGGTGGGGAAAGCCTGGACAGGGAGAAAATGAATACTGATACACTTCTGGAATGAATAAGGCAGTAAGGAGGTGGTGACCAACCATTTCTCCTAATGAGAACAAAGAGGCAAAGGCTTGGTTTTCTGTTCTGGTTCTTCCCATAAAGAGCCAGTTGAATTTAGACAAATCACTAAACCTCTCTGGGTCTCAAAGCAACTATGGTATAGTTCAGTGGTTCTCAAACTCTTTTTTTAGCCACTTACCATAGAGTCGACTCCAATTCATGGTGACCTCATGTCAGAGTAGAACTGTGCTTCATAGTGTTTTCAGTGGCTGATTTTCAGAAGTAGATCACCAGGTCTTTCTTCTGAGGTGCCTCTGGGTAGATGCCAACCTCCAATCTTTAGGTGAGCAGCTGAGCTCGTTAACCATTTACACCATCCAGGGACTAACTTCAGCCTGAATCATAATCACCTGGAGGGCTTGTTAACCCACAGAATTCCTCATTCAGTAGTTCTGGAGTGGAAACTTAGAATTTACAGCTGTAAGATATTTCCAGGTGATGCTGATGCTCCAGGTCAGTTGCCTACATTTTGGAACAGGGTATTTGTGCCAGCAGACCTTGGTTTGAATTTCAGCTCCACTTACAAGCTGTTAACCTTGAATGTGTTTCTAAACCTCTCCGTCTCAGTGTCTGATCTGCAGCAAGGTAAGAATTAAACAAGTGAACTCATCTGGTACCTGTACCTGGTATCCAGCAGGTACTCAAGCTAGGGAAGCTAGACCCTACGGCCCCTTGAAGCGTTAACACAGCACATGTTTACGTGAACCCAGGTGGGCAGAACGTTGCCACTCAACAGGCATTGAGCACGATTTTCGTAAGTCTTCACAGAGCCAGTATGGTGGCATAAATGGATAAGCACTTGACTACTAGCTAAAACGGTGGCAGTTCGAACCCACCCAGAGGCACCTCAGAAGACGGGCCTGGTGATCTGCTTCTGAAAGTTCACAGCCTTGAAATCCCCATGGAGCAGTTCTGCTCAAACACATGGGGTCACCATGAGTTCGAGCAGTTCTGCTCAAACACATGGGGTCACCATGAGTCAGAATCAATGCGATGGCAACTGACAACCATAATCACAGAGCTGGTAGCCTAATAGCAAAGATCTCCATCTCCTTCTCATGGTCCACTGTGCTGTTCTTCACATTCAGTGGTGCTACTATGTCTCCCATCCCCAGCAGCTGCTTTGGTTCTTCCCCAGTGGTAGGAATGGATTTACACCCCACCAGTGAGCTTCTGCGCAGCACTCTTTGTGACTACAGACAGTTGGCCAGCGGGGAGAATGTAGTGGGAGAAAAGTTGACTAGCCGAGAAAGGAATCAAAGTTCATCAACATAGCCGCCTCTTTAATTGAGCTGATAAGCCATTGGCAGGGTTCAGTGAAAGCTTTGGCAGGGGTCAGGTAGGTTCCATCAACATCTGACAGTAGCCTTTGCCCTTCGTTTCCTACCACGGCATGACACAATGACATTAAAATGCCTTTGTTGGGTGATTGCTACAGTGGCTGTCTGTCCTGGGTATTCGGAGACCATTTTATTCTTTTTACTGAGGACATTCTTTAATCACTGTTTTAAAAATGTCATTGTATTTTATATATTTTATTAAACTTTTGACACTAATTCCCACATCAAGGAAAAAAAAAGACTCCTGAAAAATATGGTTTTGGAGGAATTGATTGGCCCAAATCCTGGCCCTGTCACGTGTGTCCTTTCTTCTCACTTCCCCAGGGGTGGATTAACCAGTAAGCACGGTATGCACCGGGTTGCCTTGAGCAAAGTACACGTGGGCTTAATTGTGTTTACTTGCTAATCTGTGGTGAACAATTTCACATGAGTTTCACCACATCTTTGACTTGGTGGGGGACAGGTGAAATTGTGCACTGCAGATTTGTGGGAAGGCACAATTGGACCCATGCATACTTTGCTTACTGGGTAATCCAGCCCTGCTCCCCTTCCAGCCCCTCAATACAAGTGGCCACTGTGGCCTTGGCAGACCCTGGCCTGATCCCAGTGGCCGTTCCTGCAATGATTGACATGGACAAAGCCCACATATATCTTGCTGCAAATGTGGTCCACACACCCTATCATCAAGATCATCTAACAGCTCCTAGATTAGTACCGTGGAAGGCTTGCCATTGGCTTCAGGCCACTTTGATTTTAGGTGATTCCAATGGAGTGCAGAGGTTTTAAACAGTTGCTCTTGACTTATGGTCTTCTATAAATTCAGGAATTTCTTTATCATGTTAATGTTGCTATTGCCATTACTATTTTCCCAGAGCATAGTCTTTTGACTGTAACTCATTTGCCAATTCAAAGTAACATTTACTGGGCAGTGAATGAGAGCTTAATAGACCTGAGCTGTAATATAAACACATTTCCTGACCTCAGAATCACCATTGTAAAGTAGGAAGGAATCTTAGGGACTATCTATGCAGTTACTTAACCTGGGTCCTCAGATAGCTTTCAGGATGTGTGTCATCATCTTGAAATTCTATGTAAAAGTGTGTGTATATATCCACATGCAGACTTTCTTGAGGAGCAGATCCATAACTTTTATCGAAATAATAAAGTAGTTTTTGATTTACAAATGAAACACTGGATTTAACTTGTACAACGAACAGAGGTACAAAATGTTTCCTTCTCCCCAACATAGGGATTAGTAAAAATCTATTTTTCTGAATAAAGACACGTGGGAAACAGAATCCTGTAGATGTGACTCTTCTATTCAAGGTTGAACAACTTAATGGCAGAGTGGTGACTAAAAATAAGGCCCCCTGACCCTCAGTCCCATGGCCTTCCCACCACCCCAGACTTCTTGGTGTTAGAGAAAAAGAAGTTATTTTTACCGCAGTCACCATCACAATCAAAGCGACCACACTTCCCTTTTTTTTCTTTAGAGGAAAAAAGAAAAGAAAAAGAATCCATATAAGAAACAGACATTATGTCACATCACCAATTTATAGCTCAAATTAGACATATGTTTGGCAAAATATCTAAACATGTAACTTGGTTGTGAATTATTTTCCCCTTGAATGTCCCCTTTTTAATCAAAGAACCCCAGCTAAGAGTTTTACATAATGTGACCCATTGCGTGGACACAAAAGTTACATGAGTTTTTCAGCCTGAGAAACTTTTCAGTAACAGGTGCAAATGTGTTCTAGAAAGGAAAAGTGATGAGGACTGAAGAGTTAAGAGAAAACAGAGGTGCCAGGTCTGGGGATGGGCAATGGGAGTAGCCAAGGAAAAATCTCGAGAGCCTACCTTTCCACACTCCCCCAGCCTCTCCTTCTCCAAGAGTTTCTGGGACTCCTTTTCCCAATAGGCCATCAGCGCCTCTCTGCTGAACGTCCCCGTGGGAGTTTTCTCGGTCAGACTTTTTTGCCTTAGCCCCACAGGAAGGCTGTGATCAGGCTCAATGTCTTCCAGCTCCCTCTCTAGCTCTTTCAGCTCCTCAGGTGTCAGAGAGGCGAGGAGTTCATCCTCATCAATGGACTCATATTTGCTAAGTCCTCTTCGGTAGCCAAAGGTAGACATGGTCCCTGCTTTGTCAGACCCACAAGGAGCTTGAAGAACCAGGCATTCAAGGCAGCCAGAAGCAGGCAGGGAGGCGAGTGGGCAGGCTGGCCAGCAACTGGTGCTAGGAGTGGCTGAGATAGCCTTTTAAGAGTGGTGATACAGGGCTGTGACAATGCAGAGAGGGGTGAAGGCATAGGCTGTTTTAAGCATCAGACGTCAGCTAGACATTTGAACACAAAGAATGTCACATCAGTGGTGGCTGTAGGTCTCAGACCAGTGGGGATTATTGACATACTGGCCAGGGCCATATTTAGCTGAGCCTGATAGCTCATCAGGACAGGCCGGCAGTGGTGCAGATACAGAGTAACACAGTTCCCCTGACTTTGTATTCAAACAGGAGGATAACATTTATTTTGAAAATGACGTGCCACCACCACCACCACCACAGCCAAGAAAAGATTCTTTCATTACAATCTCAGGAGTTGAGAAATGGCTCCACATCATACTGTGGGTAGCCATTCCGGTTCTTCCATAAACATAGTATGGCTGGCTCTGTGGGGACAGAAGGCCTTAAGAGCCTAGTACTTTATATTTTTATAGTACTTTGCAGCTTACAAAGCACTTTAATATAATTTTCCTAATCATAACAATAGTCCTGTGAGATGAGTAATATTATCCTCCTTTTATAGATTTTTGGCAACTGAGGCTTGAGAAACGAAGTGAAAACTTCAAGGTCAGACAGCTAGAAGTGCAGAACCAGCTTTATGCACTGCACAAAATGGTTTCCTTCTCCCCAACATGGGTGTCAGGAAAAAAAATAGATTTGTGAATAAAGCTCAAAAGAAGACAAATAATCACAATGAGGATGATTTATTGAGGACTGACACTGTGCCAGCCTAGTGCTACGCATGTTTCGTGTTTTATCTCATTTAATCCTGTGAAGTGTGTATTATTACTCATATTTTACTGGTACAGACTCAGAGAGGTTAGGTAGCTAGCCCAGGGTCACAGAGCTAGAGAGTGATAGAGCTAGAATTTGAACCCAGGCTTGTATCTTGCTGAAAATTGAAGAGGTGGTAATTTTTAGACATATTTATTATGTTTTGTACATATTATATATATATATATATTCACATATAGTTTACTGGATGTCATAAATATAATTTCCTGGGAGCATACAGATATATAAACATCTATTAGAATGTGTATGCATAGAAATATATGCATAATATATAAATGTACATACATCAACACATGTATAGTGAACAACATTTTGTTTTGAGTGTTGCCAGGTTTGGCTATTATGAATAGTGCTGCCATGAGCATTTGCATGCAAGTCTTTGTGGGGTCATATTATGTCATCTCCCTTGGTAGATACCTAGGAGTGGAATTGCTGAGTTGTATGATAAGTTTATGTTTAACTTTTTAAGAAACTGCCCGTTTTCCAAAAATGACTGCATTGTTTTACACTCACACCACAAATGGATGAGTGTTCCAGTTTCTCCATATCCTCGCTTGTTCTTATTTGTCTTTTTTTTTTTAAAATAGGTGTGAAGTGGTATTGCATTTTAGTTTTAATTTTCCTAATGACCAGTGATGTTGAGCATCATTTCATGTGCTTATTGACCATCTGTGTATCTTCTTTGGTAAAATATTTATTCAAATTTTATGTCCACTTTTAAATTGGATTGATAGTCTTCTTATTGATTTCGTACAAGCGCCTTATATGTTGTAAACACAGTTCTTTATCAGATATGTAATTTGCAAGTATTTTCTCCCATTCGGTTGGCTTGTCTTTTGGTGTCTTTGGAAGAGCAAAAGTTTCTAATTTTGATGAAGTTCAATTTTTTAGTTTTTTCTTCTATTGCTTGTGCTTTTGGTGTCCTATCTAAGAAATCTTTTCCTAATCCAAAGTCAAAGATTTACTCCTGTGTTTTCTTCTAAGAGTTTTATAGTTTTAGCTTTTACATTTAAGTCTATTATCCATTTTGACTTAATTTTTGTGTACGTGTAAGGTAAGAGTCTAAATTCATCATTTTGCATGCAGTATCTAATTGTCTCATAGCCATTTATTGAAAAAGATGATCCTATCCCCTATTGAATTGCCTCAGCACCTTTTTTGAAAATTAATTGACCATAATATATGGGCTTATTCTGTACTGTCAGTTCTGTTCTGTTGATTTGTGTGTCTATCCTTATGCCAATACCACAGAGTTAATTACTGTAGCTTTGTAGTAAGCGTTGAAATCAGGAAGTATAAGTTCTCCAACTTCGTTCTTTTTCAAGATTGTTTGGACTATTGTGATCTTAACTCATTATGGTATTCTGTTTCCACAAATAACTATGACTCTTTTCAGTAATGCTAATGAGAGAGACGATAATATAATTATAAGCGACAAGTTCATTGGTTTTCTAGAGCTTGTAACGTAAATCTTTTGTAGTCTCAGTGGTAACACATCTTTTTTATTTGAAAATGGGTTTAATTTTTGGAAATGGCATCAACTTACTATAGCTAAATCTGATGAATGAGATGGGTTACTCAGCTGTGTAATGACATTTTGAGTACAAAGATGAACTATATATATATATATGTACATATATATGAAAATAAAGAAGAAAATATGTGTAAACGATAGCACAAATTCTTTCCTTCAACAGTTATTTATTGGGTATGTATGATACACCAACCACTGTGCAAGTTTCTGGATATATAATGATGTACAAGAAAATAGTAGAATTGTGTTTTACTCTCTTTTGTGTTTGTAAAATTTCTGTAACATTTTTACATTATTTCTACTTGAAACAATTTTTATTTAATAGTTTATTGAGCACCCTCTATGTGTCAGATTCTGATTTAGGCACTGAGGTTAGAGCTGTAAACAAAAGCAACCAATTTCCATCCTTTGTGAAGCTTACAATCTAGTTGTGGGAGACAGACAATATACATACATTAAAAAGTGAATATAGAACATACCATCTAGTGAGAAGTTCTATGGAAAAGAATAGAGCAAAAGGGGAGATTATAGGGGTAATATTTTATGTAGGGAAGACACCTCTAATAAGGTGACATTAGAACACAGACCTAGAAAGTAAGGGATTGATGCATGCAAATTATCATACACAGTTAGTGTGAGTATAAAATAATTGCTTAAATATTCGTAGAACCACAGATTCTCAGATTTCAAATACATTAATCCTCTAGTACCAATTTTGTAAGTGGCCATCCAGTGTTAATCTGAACACCTCCAATGAAAATAGTGTGCTTCCAATAGCTCATTCCATGGTTGGGCGGCTCAACTCATTAGATCACTCTTCTTTCTATCGTATTGAAATGGATCTCTTGAGAAGGCAGTCCATATGTTTTAATTTTCTCGTTAGAACAATCCAGAATAAATATAGTCTCATGTGAGCTGCTTCTTCCAAATCTTATGTGGCTCATGAATGACTCTGAAAATGACTCCAGAAGGGGAGACATTAGAGTGTTTTGCACTATGCCAACATCCCTGAAAACAAAACAAGACAAACAAAAAAAACATGGCCTCCCAAGGACGCTACCTCAAGAAACAATGGTCATTTAGTTATTCTAGTATACTTGTGAAAAATCACTGTTTTTAATGTTAGTAATCACACCTCATGGATAATCTTTGTTCACTGGAAACTTTAAATCTGTTTGGTAAACTTCTGCTGAATGATCTAAAATCACTACCTGACTCTAGCTGGACTCAAGTATGATGATTAATTTAGATTTCCTGGCATCCTTCTCTTTACTGAGAACAAATTCAATCTAAACATTAGCATTTTCTATTTATCAAATTTTTAATTGGCCATATTGTGCTCGGCTCTGACTCATGGTCACCTATGTATAACAGAACAAAACATTGCAGCCCTGCACCATCTTCGTGATCATTAGTATGTTTGAGGCCATCAGTAATCTCAGGAATTCTTTATATTTCAAAATATTATGTAGGCATTCCTATTTATAACCACAAACCAGATAAATAGATGCATTAAATGAATATATTTAGTAAAAAGCTCATTTCTATTGGTCCTCTACTTTATTCTACAATGAACCAAAAAAACAAAACAAAACAAAACAAAAAAAAAACCAAACAACAAAACCCATTGCCAGCGAGCCAATTCCGACTCATAGCAACTCTATAGGACAGAGTTTGCTTAGCAGCCGAGTTCTTAACCACTGCACCACCAGGGCTCCTATTCTACAATAGGCCCTTATCATTCACAGATTTAATATGCATAGTTTTAATGATTCAACAGGACCTCAGAGGTCCAAGACTTATAATGGCCATCGTTTTACTGAGCTAAAATTTGTATCCTCAACCTAAAGAATGTATCATGAAGCCACCTAGAAAATCTCCATCTGGGTGTCTCACTGTCACAGAAAACTCATCTGCTCCAAACCAAAGTCTTGATTTCTCTTTTTCTATCTTCCCACTTCAATCTCTGCCCGCAGGCTTCCACATTTCCACGATCAGTCTCCTCTTCCACCCATTTGCTGGAGCCTCACGTTACCTTTGGCTCCAGCTGTTAACTAAAAGGTCAGCAATTTGAATCCACCAGCCGCTCCTTGGAAACTCTGGAGCAGTTCTACTCTGTCCTGTAGGATCACTATGAGTCAGAATCGACTTGAAGGCAATGTCAACAGGTTTTCTATGTTTTTTTCTCTCACCTCCATGGCCGTATCCAGTCACAAGGCCGGCGCTCCTACTCTTTAAATAGCCATTGAATTCCTACTTCATTTCTGACTATTCTCCTTGTCTCAACTCTAGTCTTAAATTGTTATCCTCATTTTCCTTGGATGACTCCAACAGTCAACTAATTATCTCCCTAGTGCATTGTTGCTTGACTCTTCTCCCTTTTCTACAATATAACCGGAGTAACCTTTTAAAAACACAACTTTCATCAGGCCATCCTCTGTCTACAACCTTCGAATAGTTTCCACTGCCTTGCTGACAAAACCTTTATCCTTGCACTCTGGTCCCTCCAGGGTCAGGCCCTGGTCACCTCTCAAGCTTCAGCTTGGCTCACTTCCCCCAATTCTTACACTTGAGCCACACTGGGCTTCGGAACTCTCCACACTTGCTTTATCCCCAAGCCATTGCACATGCTCCTTTGCCTGGAATGCCTTTGCCTCTTCTACCTTCCTCAGGTTTAACTAACATTTTCTTGGGAAGGCGCTCTGGTGGCACAGTGGTTAAGAGCTTGGCTGCTAACCAAAAGGTTGGCACTTTGAACCCACCAGCTGCTCCTTGGAAACCCTAGTGTGCAGTTCTACTCTGTCCTATAGGGTTGCTATGAGTCGGAATCGACTCCAAGGTGATGGGTTTTTTCCTTGGGAAGGTGTTCCAGATGTGTAAGACCAGGTTATGTCTTCCAGCTCCCACAAAACTCTATTCAATGACAGTATCACACTTAACATTGCTTGTTTCATATTGATCTTCACAGGAAGGCTGTTAGCTCCAAGAGAAGGGGTCATGTCTATCACCTTCACCATCCTCAAGGCCTAGCATACTTACTAGGTGTTCAGGAAATGTGCTTTAAAAAAATAGAGGGGTTGGAGAATAAGTAGGGGGGGATCCAGGTATTATGGGACCTGAAGATTATATACAGTGTTGGCCTCTTTAAGAAAAATAATACAAAATTACTTATGAAAGTGAGAAGGTATTTAAAACAATATTAAAAATCATGACAAATTACTGGGTCTTAGTGACTTGTGTTCCTTTCTTCCGAGGTCTCTTAAGCAGTTTACCAGAAATGCTTATGGAGAAATGCTACCTAATTGTAACCTGGCTTCTCCTCCCCACCTGGAACACTCACACTCCAGGAAGCCCTCAGCACTCCCAGGCATCCGAAGGCTCTGCTTCATGAGCTCTGTGATCCATCCGCCTGTGTGCGCAGGCCCCAAGCCGATTAATGAGCCCAACTGGCTGCTAAGGGTTCACATCTCAAGGCGGCGGTTTTGTTCGTTTCATGGACAGCTTCCTTATTTAAATTGTCCTCAATTTGCTTATGAGGAAACGTGGAAATCATCTGCCATAGTGTTATTGGCAAATCTGGGAAACGGGAAATTCTCCGAATTTATTTTCACCAATGTCAAGAGTCTATTTACTGTTAACAAGCTATTCCTAACATCCACCCTCCCTCCACCCCTGCCTTTTGGTTTGTTTGGGTTTTTTAAAGTCTCATCTAATCTCTTTCACTGGACAGGTGGGACGTTGCTTCCTGAAATAGATCTAACATGTTTCCCATTTACAGAGGAGAGTTTGCGTTTTCAACATTTCCATCAGATGTTCGTAATAAGGTTGAACCAAGGCAACGGCCCCTAAGGAAGTTACGCTTCCGACTTTGCTCAGTCTATCCGCTGAGAGCTTCGCAGCTGGAGAGAGGCTCCTGGGGGGAATGTCAGGCAAAGGTCAGGCTCTGAACAGACAACAACCAAACAGGCCACAGGGATCAGATGAGAACTGGCACTACCCTTATCAAGTCTTCACTCTCCAGCTTGGCAGCCAAGAAAGTCTCCTAGTTATGTCAGCTGGTGGTAGTGAGCATGAGTCAAATTTAAAATTATTAGAGCTATTTATAATAATAATATCTTGCAATTGTATAACCTTTATAGTTTAAAAAATGACTTTACACAGAGCTAGTGTGCCAGGTAGTGTAACATAGTAATACGATCTTCAGTAAATAATTGTGTAGTATCACCACTTACCATGTGCCAGGCAACGCTTGATGAGATAGATACTCTTATTTTCATTTTACAAAGGCTAAAAATGGGTTCTGATGTTCTTAGGGGTTAAGAAACCTCTTTAAGTATGCCCAGCTAGTAACCGATGATATAGTTGTGTTCTGTAAGTCAACTGCCTTTCATATTGAGGTTTTCTAGTTTGTCACTTCAAAATGAATCAAAACAATGGGATGAAAGAGATTTGTAATAGACTATCTAGTGCTTTTTTCTCTTGTGTATAGTAGGTTCAATGATTGTTTGTTGATCTATTTTGGGCATGTAAAAATGAGCCCAATATAAGCAAATTGGATAAACTGATACTGTTGAGACTCTTAAGAACAAAAAATATCAGAAACAATAAAACAATCAGAAAGAAAATCAAACGTGAAGAAGGGATAGCTGAATTTCATCAATCAGGTCTTCCTTCTTACAGCAGATTTTGAGTATGGAATTCTACCTGGGAAACACAGAACAGATTTGATATACATCATCTCATGTTCCAATAAAGAAAATTTTGGCATGGACTAGAGGATCTGAGGCTTTTATTCATTTTAGCAACCAGGTTAGCTGCAATCCCAAGTGTTATTATAGTTTTGGACACATTTGTTTACTGTGGTGTTTGGAAAAATGATGTGAAGGGCAAGCACCTAAGACGTGAGTCTCTCTCTTGGGTTGGCCCCTTCCTCAGGTTCATGAGAACCATCACTTTAGAAAACTCAAAGTTTTGCAAGGAAATAAAACACCAAACCCATTGCCATTGAGTGGATTTCGACTCATAGCGACCCTATAGAACAGGGTAGAACTGCCCCATATGGTTTCAGAGGAGTGCCTGGCGGACTCTAACTGCCAGCTTTTTGGTTAGCAGCGGTAGCGCTTAACCACTACACTACCAGTGTTTCCAAAACCAAACCCATTGCCGTAGGACAGAGTAGAACTTCCCCCTAGGGTTTTCAAGGAGAGGCTGATGAATCCAAACTGCCAACCCTTTGGCTAGCAGCTGAGCTTTCAACCACTACGCCACCAGGAAATAGTACCTTAAGGGGCAAATGAGCAGAGATCCTGCTGTAGAAGACGGTTTAGAAAGTAAATTCAGTATCAAAGTACAGGTATGTGGGGCCTCAGTGTGCTCAATAATGGTACAGGTAGTACTTAAATGCTGGTATCTGGTTCCTGAACTTTTTCATTTGCTATTTTGTCATGAAAATCAAAGGCACTGTCTTTTCACACAGGCTCACAGTTTCTCCCTGCCTTTTACTTCCATAGTTTCCTTGTGTTCTTGAGATCCATGATTTTTAGAAGGTTTGCCTTCTCTGATTTTCATGCTGGCGCTTGGTTCAGCATGCTATCCTCCATATCCCCATTTCCCCCTGTTCTCCTAATACTGCACCACCAAGGAATCAAAGTTAGTTGCCAAGCATGTTACAAAAGACCCATCTCACTGGTAACATTATCCTTTGCCAATTCATACCCTTAATAGGACAGGTTAATAAAACCTTTATTTTTAATCTTTCCAATCTATATGTTTTTGTGCGATGGTTTTTTAAAATAATCCAAACAGGTGGGGAAGTTAAGTCATACTACAACTAGCCTGAAATGGCAGAGAGTGCAGAGCAGGCTGCATTTGCTGGGTTGAGGGCCAGGAAGACTGGTGAAGGCAGCAAACATTGTGCTGCCCTTGAAAGCTGTCTCACCACCTGCTTCTAATGGCCTTATCAGCAGAGCAAAACTCATAAATCATGTGTTGCTCGCATAAGAACCGAGTGCCTTCCAGAGCTTTCTCTGAGTCAGATGATTCCATTGTTTAGCTCGGCCACTGCGGGCAAGGTCGTAAACATGGCACCACATGTTCCTCTTCATTTTTAAGTGATTTGTGGAGACTTGATTTGCATAGCATAAAATTCACCCATCTTAAGTGTAAAACTGAGTGCTTTTTAAATAAATTTACAATTGTGCAACCATCACCACATCCAATTCTAGAACATTTCTATTATCCCAAAAAGATCCTTTGTGGCCATTTGCAGTCATCACCTGTTCCCACCCCAGGCAACCACGAATCTGTCTACTGTCTCTATATAGTTGCCATTGGGGGACATTTTACATAAATGGAATCATACTATATGTTGTCTTTTGTGTCTGGCTTCTTTCACTCAACACAATGTTTTTGAGATTCATCCATGTTGTAGCATGTTGCCAAATAGTATTCCATTGTATGGATAGGCCACATTTTGTTAATCTGTTCACCACTTGATGGACATTTGGGTGGTTTCCACTTTTTGGCTATTATGAATAACGCCCTCCTATTCTTGATGAGGAGCCCTGGTGGCATAGTGGTTAAGTGCTACAGCTGCTAACCAAAAGATCCGGAGTTCAAATCCACCAGCTGCTCCTTGGAAACCCTATGGGGCACTTCTACTCTGTCCTTTAGAGTTGCTATGAGTCAGAATCGACTCAATGGCAACAGACTTTTTTGTTGTTTATTCTTCATGAACTAAAAAAGAGTGGGCAGAAAGAGCTTGGAATTTGGAGTCAAGAGTCTAAGTTTGAGTCCCAGCTCTGCCATTTACTACCCTAGTTAATTAACTGTAAGATTGGTCTCCTTGCCTATAGAGTAAAGGTAATTAACCTCTTCCCTGTAGTTCTAAGAACCAAGTGAAAAGCTGTGTGTGGAATGCTTTGTGAACTGTAAAGCACAGGACAAATGAAAGGCATTGCTACTGAAGTAGTCTTTCCAGAACATATTAAAATGTACTAGATGTTTCTCAAGATTCTTTTCACATTCATAGAACGAATGAATAATCCTCTGATGTGCAGGAAATATTTACCCTTTTTCTTCTGTGGACTTGGGATTCTTACCATCTTTTTCTTACCAAAGCGTGTTATCTAGGAAAGGTTTTGATATCACTCTACTTCTCTTAAATCTATTTGCATTTTTAAACCTTATTTTTGACAGTCAAATAAAAGGCTTTATTCCCTGTTGAGAAAAGTGTCTCCAGATACCCTAGAATCACTGTAGGAAATTGGACTCAGCATAATTCAAATTCAGATTTAATCAAGGAACCCTTCAATCTACAGACTCGGTTTGGCCTCATTGCTACCTCAGGTGTTTGTGAAGCACATGTCCCCAGTGAGGGGACTGGGGGTAAAGTTGGGCCCAGGCGAAGGGGCTTCCAAGGAGTCAAAGCCTAAGCAAATCTTAGCATCCTTCAGTCAAAGGCAATAAATTTGTGCCTTCATTGAAACAATATTAAAACAATCGTGGTAACTAAGTCTTGAGGGGTATTCAGACATTCAGGATCAAGGACTGTTGACCACTACATGTCATGCACAATTATTTGACTTCTACAAAGCATAACAAATAGCTTCTCTGAGAAGCCAGTGGGGACTTTGCTTCCACAAAAAGAAACAGATAGTGGTTGGTATCTCACACCCCTCGATCCAAAGGTAAGTATCACATTTAACACTCTTCACAGCTTCTACCTTATCCAGCACTGTGGGCTGCTTCCAAGAAGTTTTATCTTAAATCTCATTGGGAGAGCCTAGGATGGAAGACTTCCAGGGTGAGAGAAATGGCCGTTCCCAGTTTACTGGAATCTGAAGCACAGAATGTGAGTACCCAGTAAGTGCCTCTGGTGGGGTCACTGGCCAATCCAACATTAGGACTCAGGCACCCCAGTGCGCAGATTCTAATTACAATACTGTCTCCTTCTGAAAACAACAAATCCCCAGACATCTCCGGTGCTCCCCCAGGTTGCATAACACAGGCCACTGAGGGCAAGTAAATCTACTCCTTCCACGTACCTTCTCCCTTGAGAAGCTCTTTCTTCCTTTGTCAGCAATTGATGATCAGCCCTCTACTAAGCAAAAGCTTGGGATAATTCTCTGCTAAGTTTTCATTCTATGAATTTTCTCAAACTACTTATAAGTGAGAGTGAGGTCCCATATATATCCCTAACAACAATTTTAAATTTTTCAGATCTAAACATGGCAATCTGCAGATCTGTACCACAAGGCCAAATTTCTTGACTTCTGCAACTCTGGCAGTGCCCCTGCTACTATCTAACAGTAATAATAATGAGAGCTTGGGATTCATGTGCGCTTGCTCTCTGTTAGACAGTGCATTATACACTTACATCTTGTTCAAGATCAAACAGCTAATAATTGGCAGAGCCAGATTCAAACTCAAGTCTGTTTGATTACAAAGCCTATGTCTTTATGTACTACATTACATATGGCACTGTAATAAGATGTCATCCTACAAATATGTATGTATGTGTATATGTTGTATGTGTATATGTCATATACATGTACTTGTAAGAGGCTGCAGTGGCACAGTGGTTGATACTTGGCTGCTAACTGAAAGGGCGATGGTTTGAACCTGCCAGCTGCTCTTCAGGAGAAAGATGTGGCAATCTGCTTCCATAAAGACTGCAGCCTTGGAAATCCTACTCAGTCCTACAGGGTTGCAATGAGTCGGAATCAACTCGACAGCATGTCACAACACATGTACTTGTAGTATGTAAGTATGTATACGTGTATGCAATGTTTCATTTTGTTTGATAAATAGCTTGAAGCAACTTTGAATTTTTATGTCCTAAATATTTTCTGAATCAGAAGGTGACTACATACCTAAGAGTAACTTGACTTGAAACCAAAACTTGGATAGGAATTTCTGGTAAAAGGTTAATGACAAGATAAAGGCTTAAGTATGTTCTCTGTGTCCTCTAAGGTTCCATCTTGTTTGGAGTTTGCACACTGTCTGATCCACATGTCCTGATCTTTCAAAAGCCTGCCTCAAATATTTGTGGCACAGCATTTACACAATCATTTTCATACCTTCTGCGCTGTCATCCTATTTCCTGAAATTATGCCCTGTGACTGATTAAAACGGTTAAACCATATTCTTCCACAGCCCCTTGGTTTCAATGCGCTTACTGAAATTAGTTTTAGCCAGAAATAGAGATACTATTTAATGATCGCCTATTGAAAAGCATAACAAAACTAAACAAAACACAATCAAATGAGAGTTCCGGTCTGCTTCTTTCCACACAGACTCTCAGCATGATACAACACAAAATCCACAGTGACCGGAACAGCTGCGGACATTTTGGCACCATGGGAAGGTCACATCCAAACTGGATCACGTCAATTCCACAGTGGTTAAACGATCACCAGTGTAGAATGTTTGGCTTCTGCTAAGGCTCATTACAGGAGCCCTGGTGGCTCAAGGGTTAAGTGTTCTGCTGCTAACCGAAAGGTTGGCAGTTCTAACCCACAGGAGAAAGACCTGGTGATCTGCTCCCGTAAAGATTACAGCCTAGAAAACCTTATGGGACAGTTGTACTCTGTCACATGGGGTTGCTATGAGTCGAAAATTGACTCGACTCTACACAACAACAAAGGCTCACAGAAGAAGTAGCTGTTGCCCTCCTGGATAAAGTGTCATATTCTAGAGGAAATGGAGTCCTAATTATATAAAAATTGCTTCCCCTTACCATCCATCCCACTTAAAACAAAACAAAACAACAAAAATACCTACGGTTATAAAAGTCCAAATACGCCGAGAGATCAAATCTGTTTTGGATACTGCAATGGCATCAGCTTTGTAGGGTGCGTTTTTCTCCTGATTCACAAATACCAAAGGAGCCACTTTCAAAACCTATAGCATGTGCAGCCAATTTACATTTTTACATCCAAGTATTTCTTGAATGCATTTACACAAAAATACAGTAGAGAAAATGTCAAAACTTTAATGTACTAGAGTTTTTTAAATATCTGAAGCATCTTGAATGTTTTTGCACAAAAATACCTTGAGGAAAATGTCAAAACTTTAGTGTATTGTTGTTGTTGCTAGGTCTGGCGCCATCCTCACAATTGTTATGCTCCAGCCCATCGTTGCGGCCACTGTGTCAATCCATCTGGTTAAGGGTCTTCCTCTTTTTCACTGACCCTCTCCTCTACCAAACATGATGTCCTTCTCGAGGGACTGGTCCCTCCTGTACTAGAGTTTATTAAATATCTGAATTATCATATATCGATCTACATCATCATCATCATTATTTATTTATTTGTAGCAATATTTATAGGAAACAATGAATTTTAACACAAGTAGGAAAGCAACAGAGGAATCATGAAATATTATACATAAACATGACAGTTCAACTTAAATACATTCCAGTTTAACTTATATAAAAATATATCCTCCAGGCAATACAAGAGGTTAAAATTCATAGTTTCAATTATAGTTATTTTTTCATGCTTATTTATCTTTAAAAGAAAAAAATTGACAATTTGAAAAATTTACAAACCAGTAAGGTATTCCTGTTGAATGAATGAGTAACTCTTATGATAAAAATAAGAATAACACGTGATCAAAATCTAAGAAAAAACATCTAAAATAACTACATTATTACAATTACGTAACCAATTCAGAGATTATAAAACTATCATTTTACCATGCGATCACTGATATTTTTGTGTGGGCTTTATACACACATTCACTCATTCAATACAGTCAACAAATAGTTCTTAGACTCTTTCTGCGCTCTAGGGAATGTGTTTGGCCCTGAAGAAACACTGGGAAATAAGAGACATATAGACCCTGCCCTCACAGAGCTTACATTCTAGCGGGGAAGCCAGGTGGGAACATCACACATCATGAGGAGCGCTGTCCTGGGGTCTGTCGTCCAAGAGGAAGTAACATCTAAGCTGGAACCTATAGGGCAAGAGGGAGCCGGGCAGATGGAGGTAAAAAGAGGGTTCCAGGCCGAGGGAGAAAGGAATGCAAGGGCCAAAGGTGCAAGAGCATATGGTCTATTCTACAGCAGTGGTTCCCAAACAAAAGTCTTCAGATACTTGTCAGGCCAGAATGAAATTTTCAGCCATCCTTGGTAAAACGAGCGTGGTACCGGCAGTCTTTTCAAAGCTAGAGTTTTAGTGAACAAGTTTATGGCCATCTTATTCTCTGGCATTAAAATGGCTCCTCTTTTGGGAAATGACTGTGATAATGTCATTTCTAAAAATAGACTCTGCCGTGTTTATAGACTGAACAAAA
Organism: Dugong dugon; assembly: GCA_030035585.1. Taxonomy (NCBI): domain Eukaryota; kingdom Metazoa; phylum Chordata; class Mammalia; order Sirenia; family Dugongidae; genus Dugong; species Dugong dugon. The sequence continues at coordinate 110,116,440 of CM057468.1, read as the reverse complement.
CAGAAACTCACGGCAAATGAAACCTAGAAGGCTGAGAACTCTGTTCAGAGAAGAAACTTCTAGAAAGGTGTTTACTACGGTTAAAGGGGAGGGGCAGAGGAGAAATCAAGAGATATGGTTGAAGACAAAGGCAAGACTTAGAGGGTGAAGGGCCATGTAAGAAGTTTGAACTTTATGCTAAGAGCAATGGGAATGATTTTAAGGAGGGTAGTGATGTTTACATTTGTAAAAGATGATTCTGGGAGGCTATGTGTAGAACGTGGGTGAGAAAGCAGGCAGGGAGGCCAGCTGCACAGCACTCGGGCTTCCCAGGAAAGTAGAGGTGATAGCATTAGGACCCAGTCAGTGGGACTGAATGGAAGAAGAAAACTTCAAGAGATAAACTTAATAGGATCTGGTGATTTGTTATACTGTGTAAGGAAAATGAGGGGAGAAGGGGTCAAGGCTGATGTCTAGGCTTTTGCTTTGGGAAACTGGATTGATGATTGTGTTATCTATCGAGCTAAAGAATACAAGGGAAGGTGTCTGTTTGTGGAGGAAGATGATGAGTTCATGTTGGAGATACTGAATTTGAGGTGTGTTTGTGTTCAAATGTCCATTAGACCAATTGTCTACATAGGCCCGAAGCACGTAAGAAAAAGGCTTGAGCTTCAGATACAAATTTTTCAACATATAGAATAGTAATTAAAATCATAGAAGTGGCTAAAATTTCCCAGTGAACACAGTATAAAAAGAGAAAAGGATTTAAGACAAGTTATTAGGAAGCCCTGCATTAAAGGATTGGCAGGAGATGAGCAACGCAGAAGGAAGCCACATATGGAGCATCCAGGGAGGTGGGAGGAGAGCCAGGAGAGCAAGGTGTCATGAAAACCCAGCGAAGAGACCTTTCCAAGGAGGGAGCAGGCAACAAATGCAGCAGGAACCAATGAGATAAGGACTGGAGACTGTTTCTTGCATTTCACAAGGAGGTTGTTGGGGACCCTGAGCAAAGCAGGGAGGGGAGCAGAAGTCAGATGACAGTGTGTGAACCTGCAGGGAGGAAGGCGCTCTTTCGCTTAGTGTGGCTCCAAGAGAGGAGAGAAACGGGCCAGCTTTCTGGAGGAGATGTGGGTTTGCAAAAGTGGTTATTTATTTGTTTCCTTGTCTTTTAAATATAAGAGAGACTTGATCATGGATCATGCTTCTAGGTAGGAGCCACGTGATAGGGAGGGTTTGAAGACTTGTAGTGAGTGAAGATAGATAATCAATAGAAATTCAAATACAAAATATTCACTATCTTAAAAAGGCCTCTTAAGATGTAAAATGTGGTGTTCTCTTAGAACACATGATCCACCGATAAAATTGTCAATGGATTTACATACACTTAAGGATGTAAGATAATTCCAAAGAAATTCTTCAGGGAATAAGTAAAAAAAAAAAAAAATACATTTTAAAATATTACTTTTAAGTTATGGCAATTTCAGCCCTTGTCCATACAGATCGTACTCTTTAAATAATATATATCTTTGTATAGTTGGTGGTAGAGAAAGCTTCTTCATGGAGGCTGGCTGGCAAAGTCGCTGGAGACCCATAAGTCTTCGAATTTTTAGCCGACACAAATGTTTTAACGAACAAGGATTCTCTAAAAGGAATGGGAAAAACAAAGAGTAGAAACAGTATTAGTGGATTGACCTGTTAGACACAGACTGCTTCAGAATAATAAAGGATATTGTCATTCTGAAAAAAAGGTACACTTTTAGAAACTGGTGATTCTAACCGAAATTCAAATTGAAATTAAGCATTCTAAACTACTCCCCTAGAATGTAAGCTTCATGAGGGCTGAGATTTAGTCTATCTGTGCCAAGAATTCAGTTCATAGTCAGAATTCAACTAGAATTTGTTGAATGAATGAATGAATGGACTTGGTTTAAGAAAGCAAATGCTCACATCTTCTATTTATTTTTTAGAACTGTTATAGAAATATATTTCTTTATTTCCTCTTTCTTCGACCCATATTTCTGAGGAATGATTATCCAGAAAACTCCTGATGTGAATAATTTCATGTCTCCATGATGCAATCGTAGATTTGTTTCCAGCGTCTGATGTCCAGACATTTTACATCTCCCCCAAAAAACTAACATTTCCTAAACATGTGAATTTAGTCTTTATTTTCAATTCTTACCTTGTTATCTGTATTGCCGTTACAATATCAATACAATATACCTGCAGTATGAAGGAGTGGGAGTCTGTGGGTGGTACAAAAGGTTAACATGCTTGCTGCTAACCAAAAAGTTGGCAGGACAAGTCTGCCCAGAGGTGACTCAGAAGAAAAGCCTGATGAGCTACTTCCAAACACCAAGCCACTGAAAACTCTATGGAGCACAGTACTACTCTGACACACTCATGGAGCCGCCATGAGTTGTAATTGACTTGACGGCAACTGTTTTTAGTCTGTTTTTAATGAAGGAGTTAAAAGGCAGCCTTGCACACAGTTTTAGATTGTGGGCCCTGAACTCAGTTGGCTTTAATTAAAATCTTGGCTCTGTCAATTGTGTGTGAACTTGGACAAGTTATTTAATCTCTGGGATCTCAGTATTCTCATCTATGAAGTGTGGATAACCATGGGATCTACCTCATGGGGTGGTTTGAAGATTAAATAAATGAATCATGTAATGAATTAGAAAAGTGCTTTGTACATGTAACCACTCAATAAATGTTAACTATCACTCAATTCAATAATAAAAGTGGTCACATTTCTGTTATATTTGCAATTATTAACATTCACTATCTATTTCATTTATTTAAGCAATGTTTTCCAAAGATGATTGAGGCAAAATTATTATTACCAAAATAGGCAGAATAAATTCATCTTTTAAAAAAAATTACCATTTTATTTTCTTCTTCACTAATACACTGTCTTACATATACCTGGAGGAATCCTGACATCCAGTGGTTAGCCATGCTCATAGCAATCAAATGACTTCCAGTTGGTATTTGCAATAATGTATGACTGAAATGGACCCCCTGCGTGGTGTATAACCGACAGATTGGGGTTTCAAGTTCACCCAGAGGCACCTTGGAAGAAAGGCCAGCAATGTCCTTCTGGAAAAACAGCCATGGAAAACTCTATGGAGCACAGTTCTACTCTGACAGGCATGGAGTCATCATGAGTCAGAATTGACTCCACAGCAACTGGTTAATAGTCCTTATGCTGCTAATCTCTCTAGTAATTTTGCATTGTCCAAAGCTTGTTTTGTTACTGGATTCTTCAGGACATGGTTGGAGGAACAATATTGCCTGAGTTCTTGCATGTAGACAATTGATAATTGAAAGTCAATTGCTGTATATGCATCTTGGCTCACGTATTCTTTCCATGGGTGTTCTTAAATATGTTACTCCATATTCTTTTGGCATAAAGCATGTTGAAGACAAGTTTAATAATGATCTAATTTTCTTTCTCTCATAAGTCACTTCCTCTTTTTGCCCACATGCCCAAAGTATGCGGGCAGAAATTTGTAGTTTCAAATCTTTCTTTTATGTTACAGGAAGTTTTTCTTGAAATACAGTTTTTTGCATTTGTTCTGTTCCCTTGATATGGTCTTCTGTTTCAGTAATTATCATTATTCATATGTGGACCCTTCATTGTCTGTCTTCAACGTTTTTCACTCTCTCTCAAATCCTTTTATCTGTTCCTTCATGTCTATTTGATTTTTTAATTTTTATTCCTTTTCATCTTCTATTTTTCTTAAGATATTAGGTATTACTGCATCATTAGTTCCTTTATTCTTGCTAGTTTAGCCTTCATTTTCAAAATTATTATTTTCTTTTTATTTCTAATTCTTCCCTCATATCTGTTTTTTCATTTCTGACTTTTCCTAATTCTAATTTACTTGGATCTTCATGTCTCGTAGGAGCCCTGGCAGTACAGTGGTAAAACACAGTGGTTAAGCTAACCAAAAGGTCGGTGGTTCAAGTCCACCAGCTGCTCCATGGGAGAAAGATACGGCAGTCTGCTTCTGTAAAGATGACAGCCTTGGAAACCCTATGGGGCAGCTCTCCTCTGCCCTGTGGGGTCACTGTGAGTCGGAATCAACTCGACGACAATGGGTTTTTTTGGTTTCATGTATTGTATCATTTTCCTTATGCCCTTTAGCTTGTTTTGAAATAGAAGGTTTCAGTTATAATCTGTCCTGAAGGCATATCCTTCTAGTGTACTTTCATTGTCTGTAAGGGTGTTATTCTGTTCCTTTTTCTTTTTCCTTATAGTAACTCTGTATAGGCTTTGATACTCTGTATACTTGGTATACTCTGTACAGGATTCCATACTTTTGCAACTTCGCTGTTGCTCATTTTCATCTGAATTCAGTTTCCCAGAACTTAGAAGGAAGCTTGGTTCAGGATAGCTCTTCTCACTTCAGAGCTCCCTATTCTGTTGTTTTCTTGCAATGATCCAAAATATTGGGGCTTGCTCCCTGAGGTGTCCTGGTTCTGCTTCCCACCCTCACTTTTATCTGGACCCTCTCTGGTCCCTGTCCTGCTTGATTTTGATTCTACTCCCAGTGTGGGCCTCAGTCAAGAAAGAGAGACTTGTTAGATCAGTTTCAAGAGTTCATAGGTGGTGCAAACAGTTATGCACTAGGCTGCTAACTGAAAGGTTGATGGTTCAAACCCACCCATAGGCTCCTTGGGAGAAAGAGCTGACATCTGCTTCCATAAAGGTTACAACCAAGAAAACTATGGGGCAGTTCTACTCTGTCACCTGGGGTCACTATGAGTCAGAATCGACTCGACAGCACCTAATAACAACAGGCTGTTTTGTAATTTTAGTTAGCCTTAGTTTTTTTATTTGTAGAAATGGGCGTGATAATATCTAACTCTGCAAGTTGTGAGGATTTCATGACATGCTTTACGTATATATTTCAGGTATTTACATATAAACCCAAATCAAATCAAATCAGTTGCCATCTAGTCAGTTCCGACTCCTGGTGATCCCATGTGTTTCAGAGTAAAACTGTGCTTTATAGGGTTTTCATTGGCTGTGCTCTTTCCAAAGTAGATTGCCAGGGCTTTCTTCTGAGGCACCTCTGGGTGGATATGAACCATCAACCTTTCAGTTAGTGGGTGAGTACTTAACCATTTGTGCCACCCAGAGACTCCATTTACATATACTTACCATGTAATAAAAGGAGTCATAGTGGTGCAAATGGTTAAGCGCTCCAGGGCTAACCCAAAGGTTGACAGTTTGAACCCACCCAGTAGCTCTTCCGGAGAAAGACCTGGCGATCTGCTTCTGTAAAGATTATAGCCAAGAAAACCCTATGGGGCAGTTCTACTGTGACACATGGGGTCGCCATGAGTTGGAATTGACTCAATGGTGCCCAATAACAACAACAACAACCATGTAATAAAAGTAATATAAAAATATTAATAATTTAGTTTGGAAAATAGATAAATTTATTGTTTTTTTTTTTTTAATGCTCTAGGTACTATGCTAAGTACTTAAATGCAGCTTCTCTTTGAATCCCCACAACAACCTTATGAGATAAATGGTCCCCCAGCCGTACTGTGCAATGGGAGAAACTAGGCAAACAAGGGGAACCACTTGTTCAAAGTTACACAGCTAGTGTGACTATCTCAGTCTTTTTAGAGGAAAAAAAAAACACTCCTCCCAATGAAACAAAAATGATAAAATTGTTGCTTATTTCTCTGAATCTATCAGCCCCGAAAGACATAGGCACCATACAATCCAGCAATCCTACTCCCAGGCAAGGCCAGAATTCCTTTCCATCCTAGGCCTATCTGATCCCACAGCGCAATCTCTAGGCTCACAATATTTCATGGTTCAACAGATTTTCCAAGACTCATGTTTGACGTCACAAAGTTCTGTTGTAGAACTTATTCCAGAGGAAGAGCCAGTGGAGAAGATTCCAAGCTTACCTTCACATCTGCATCAAGTTGAACTGTCATACTTGCCAGCCAATCAAGTCTCTATTCTCTCCACTAGCCTATATCTCTTGCTACCATGGTCAAAACAGTCTAAATTCAGATTAATTAGTTACATTTATAAGACTCTATGAATAAAACTAAATGCTTAGATGAAAACCTACTATAGAACTCATCTTTCTTTTATAGCCCTTTATACCTAACAAATATGGTACTTGAGTCAGCTCAACATTTCAGTTTCATCTTCTTGGCTATAAAAAATATAAGTTACTGAATTTGCAAAAAAGTTGCCTTATCCTAAAGAATAGGCCGTTACAGTTTTATGTTATCACATTCAAGGCTTACTTAGGTATACTGAGTACCAGATTATTTAAATGTCATGTAAAATTCTATGATGCCTCTTTATGCTCCATGAAATTAATGTCCAAGCAGGTTTTGAAAGGTCATTTTTCCAAACTCATATTTTGAAACAGAAAACATCTTCAGCCTACGATCTTTCCTAGTTTCTATTTTTTTGGAGTAATTTAAGATGCATTTTTATTGAAACTTCTAAAATATGATCGGCTTTTATGATGATAACTAAGAACTCTTACCTAGAAAAAACAAAATGGTCTGTCTGTAATAGAAACCTTAGGTGATAGGAATTCGTCAATAAAGCTCTGAGAGAGAGCACATCAAAAGGGACAATTTTAATTCCTTCCATTCATTATTTACTCAATAGTATTTACTGAGTATTTACTATTTACTAGGCACCATGCTAGCCTGGAGAATACAAAAAGAAAGAAAACAGGTCCCTGCCCACATGGAGATTGCAGTCTACTTGTTGTATGATATTATAGGAGTTAACTTTAAGAACATGAGTTCAAGTCAGAATATTAATATAGCTATATTGTTACTCATTATATAATTAAAAAGTTGGAAAATATCAAGAAAAACAAAATTTGTGTTTTACATCAGAGGAAGTATTAAGAATGATTTTTAAAAAACCAGATAATTCTGAAAATAGAGCAAATTAGCACTGAAAAAGTGTTGAAGAAGGCATTAAGAAACTTCCCCCATATACATATCTTAATAAAAATTTTGCAGGCAAAGCTTTTACCTAGTATTTGACGGATTTCTGGCCATTCTCTCTGTACTTCTAGTGCAGACTTCAGCTTGGCACACAGAGGAACATGATCCATGTAATCTATTAAAACGCGGACAACGCTGCCTACCAAGTGTTTCATCCAAGGAACTGTAATAAACTCACAGAACTGAGAGAATTGGTGAAATTTAATTTAGGAATACCACATATGTGTATCATATACATAAATACTGAGTTTTGTCATAGAAAATGTTATCTTGGTTTTTCGTCAGGAAATAAAATATCCCTTCCCATAATGAAACAAAAACGAAAAATAAATTGCTTGTTTGTTTTTGTGAAACTGTCAGCCCTGACGATATATGCACGGCTCTGATGTGATTACAGTGAGCATAACACGGAAGGATCATCCTTCTTTCCATTTAACCCCAGTTTTCCACCAAATAAGCAGAAGCCATTAATTGCATCCATTTTCACATCCTTCCACATCTAGTTTGTCAAAATCCCATTTCAAGAAAAACAAACAGCATCTTTTTTTGCTGAGCTTGGTTCATATTCCCATGTCATTGCAAACAAAAATTCATGAAAGAGGAAAATGTAAAAGTTAGAGCTGATTTTTCCTTTTCTTGTAAACAAACAACAACAAAAAAAAACCCAACCAAACCCGTTGCCGTCCAGTCGATTCCACCTCACAGCAACCCTTTATTTAGGACAGGGTAGAACTGCCCTATAGGGTTTCTAAGGAGCTGCCGGTAGATTGAAACTGCTGACCTTTTGGTTAGCAGCTGTAGCTCGCTGTAGCTCTTAACCACTGCGCCACCAGGAGTCCCTAAATGAGTGACAGTTTATCGGAGTTAGGATGATGACCCTATATGAAGAAGAAAAGAATGCAGCTCACCGGATTATCTTTTATCACAGAAGACGTCCATCCCGGCAGTACCTCTTCCTCTATCTCTGACCACACAAAAGAGTTTCCAAAGATGTCCCCGTGCATGCAGTCAAAGCACATCTCCACTTGGTAGCCATTATTCAGCAACAGCCTGAGCATTGCCTCGTCGTTTAGGGCATACTGAATGGCACTGGGGAAACGAGTGTCATTCACGTGCATAAAATAACAATTGACATCGGCTCCGTGGGAGAGCAGCAGCCGGACAATTTCATGATTGTTGGCCCTCACTGCCACAAGAAGGGACCTGAGGGGATCTAGGTTGGGATCTGCACCTGCAGCTAGAAGGGCTTCTGTGCATAGGATATCGTTATTAGAAACGGCAAAATACATTAAATGGGTTAAATGCATTAAAGAGGGGTATTAAAGAGAGGGAGAGAGGTATTAAAATCATAACCTCTGCCCTCATATTTCTTTTGTTTGACTCAGAGAATATGTTGATGGAGATGTTAGTCTTTCATAATGAACATAACAACATATATAGGCTGTCTTCAACTTAAATTCTTTTTTTAAACCAAAACTTCACTTGTAATTTAATCTTTGGGACTAAGAATATATTTCCCATAGAAATAATAAAGTGTATGGTGAAGAACCCCTCCCAAGCTAACCCACAAAGACATTCTTAACAAAGAAATGGCTGAAATAGTGAAAATTAGTTGGGTATAGCATTGGTGTAACATAACTAAGTAAAATTTAAAAAAAAACCACTTTCTTAAGTAAAAAAAATATATAAATCTTTAATACTAATGCTTAAAAAAGTCTGGCTTAAGCTTAAGAGTTTAAGGAATTAGAAAAATTTGCACAGATTCTAGGTACTTTTGAGCACTTTAGAGTTGGATGACACATTCCTTCTTATTTTAAATTACTGTCACTTTCTTTTTTTGTTAAATGCACTTTGTTTACGTAATTTACTTATTGTCAGTTATGAGTTGGATTATTTCCTGACTCATAAAACATACAAATAGAGAAGAAAGATTTTTCCATGGTTTCTTGACAAGGACCGGAAAATTGAAAGAGGAGATGGGGATGAAAAAGATGGGTATTGATTCGTGAAAAAGAAAATGTCTGAAGTAAAATGAACTGAACTGTAAATGGTGTAAGGTCATGGGTAATGGAGGGCAATGGAACCGAGATGTTGTGCCAAACCATCCCTTGGGCTTCTTCCTCCCGTGGTCCGCTGTCCAGGATAATCTTGGGGCTATCCAACTAGAGAAAGATGGGGTAGATAGAGAGGGAGTTTGAGGGCAAAAACCCTTAATAAGTGTCAGATCATCACAGATCAGATTAACTACCGCTCAGACAGTAGCTGTGTAACATAATTGTAATATATCACAGTACCATAAATAAAGGCCAGGGCCAGGTGGCTGATGGGAAAGAGGAGTCCTAGAGGGACCAAAAGTGACTTTTTTGGCCATCTAAGGCACCGGCCTCATAAAACTCCTATTTTGGGTTCCTCCTGGTTAGCTGTACTCTCTATAATGTGGTGATGAAGGATGTAGTTATTTTTCACATTTGAACTTTTTGTATGATAGGAAAACTAAGTTATAGGACAGGTGAGGTGGGGCTTGGAGAGGGGCTCAGGGATTGGAAAGAGATGAGGTCTTATAATTCTAGTCAATACACAGTGGTTTCTAATAAATACTTGCAAAATACTTATTATTTGTTTCAAACTATCACAGTTCTAGAAAAAAGGTCATTTACCAATCAGAAGGGGCGTCTCTCCTTTGTCATTTTTGGTGTTGGGCCACACTCCTTTTTCTAGTAAAGTTCTTACATTTTCCACCAGACCAGCTTTGACTGCCAAAGTCAAGGGTGTTCCTCCATCACAGGTCTTGAACTCCCAGAGTGTCTTATAGGATGCTGAGAAAGCATTGTGTTGAAAAGTTAAAATTTTTACTTAAAGTATATCATAAAGATCAGAATAAACCAATATTATATATATTCAACTGAATAGCCAATTGATAAAAAAGGGAAGACTAAAAGGAGATCTGATTAACGTTTACCAAATGATGTTGAGTTTAAGTAGATGAACATGGACTCGCTCATCAGATTGACAGCTAGAAAACCAACATTTGTGTTCCAAAGTTTTTGTTTTTGTTTTTAAATTGCTGATTGTCATTACCGAATATCTATCATCTACTAGCACACAGAACTAGTGAGCAACACTGAAAATTGAAATATAGGGTAGTGTTTTATAAATGGAGCATCAAAATTATTATTAATGCTTAACAATGGGTTGATTTATCACAATATTTGTTAATATTTACATTAGGTAAAAATAATGTAATATAAGGGCAAACATTTTAAATATTCTTGCATTATATAATAATCTTTTGAAATCCATTAACTCAAGACATAGTTTAGGATGAAAAATTAAAAACTGGCTTCCAAAAGAAGAAGGCTTTACATTCAAATCAGTTAATCCATGATATGTACCAACTGTTACTGTTTTTCGGCAATAACCACATCTTCCCACCAACCTGTGTCACAGTCTTAGGTAGAAGGATGCAAAGGGTGAACCCTGAACCTGACAAAATGTGCTAATTTTGTAACCTGAATTTAAAACATGGATACTGCCAAATAATCTTTTTCTGATTTCTTTTCTTCTGCTTTTTATGTTCATTAGGAACATTCATATCTTTGCATTGTTGCTCCAGTTTGGTCAAAGAGGTTTTATGTTCCCTTACCATCCAGAACAATTTCAAGTATTTGTTGAATGGGCTGAACAACAGCTTCATGCAATGGAAACCATCCCTTTTCATCAGCTTCATCCAATGCATAGTTATATTTCACATAGTCCTGGAGCTCAAGAATGTGACCTAAATTAAACACAGGAGCAGATAACAAATCTCTGACTTGGCAAGGTGAAATTTCCAATCCATTCCACTGTAGATAACACATCCATTTACCTTGTTTTATGGCCTTCACAAGTTTTCTGTTTTGGTCACTTAGGGGTACAAATCTACCAGAGAAGGAAAAATAAGCCAGATTTATACTATTTATACTTCACGGAACTGAGAATTTTAATTTATATTGAGTTTTTGTGCATACTTGTAATCAAGATCTACAGGAAAGGCACACACTTTATCTACTTTAAAATGTAAATGTGTAAGAGTCAGATCCAGAATATATCTATGATACACTGAACTTAGGAACATTAGTGAAGATAACAAAAGATAAGATTACAACACTGTGTCTGAGATTAGCTCTAAGCAATGAAAACGGAATAAACTTTTGGGAGTTGTAGTCAGAAGACTTGGTTTTGAGTTTTGTGATCCTGGAGCAGCCAATTAGCCTTCTTGGATGTTGGTTTCCCCATCTGTAAAATGACAGGAGCAAACAGGAAGATCTCTAAGACTTCTTCCAACTTTAAAAAACTCCATGTTCAATAAATATTTTTTGCTTTGAACTTAATAATTGCTAATTAGTCACTTACTTGGAAGCTTATGGTCCACACTGCAGATTAGAGTCTTTAAACAGTTGATCCACAGGTAAAAACAGGCTGTGCATTTATTGAACAAACTCCCCATCACTGCCTCCGCAGGCTGTGATTTAAACCCTCGTGGCCTTCTCTGGTGTGTGTGTTTGAGGGTGTGTGTGTGTGTGTGTTTATTCAACGGAGACAAGGTGTTTCACAACAATATTATTTAACTCTAGAGTCCCTGGTGGTGCAAATGGTTAACTTGCCCAGCTTCTAACCAAAAGGTTGGAGGTTTGAGTCTGCCCAAGGCTCCTCAGAAGAAAGACCTGGTGATCTATGTCCAAAAAAGCAGCCATTGAAAACCTTAGTGGGGGACAGCTCTGCTCTGACATTAATGGGGTCGCCATGAGTTGGAGTCAACTGGACAGCAACTGGTTTAACCGATTTTATTTAACGCTATTAAAAGCAGAAACATCTACTAGCATTATAGGATCATTAACGCCTTCCTAGAAACTCTAAAGTTCAAGAATCTGCTGGAGATAAGGGAAAGACTGAAAAAACAAGAAATCTAAACATAATATGTCCATTTGTAAAAAGCACTGACTCTAGAGAAAAGCACTAGTAAATTTCAGAATACAGGATTCTAAACATTGTAATAGAATGTACAGGTAAACTAAAGTTTGTATTTCTCAGAAGTATAATGTGTATTGTTCAAGACAGAAACTTCTGGAGTTTTAGACTGTATAGCTCCTGCTAACATAAAGCACTGATTTTGTGTATATTTTCATTTGTTTATATCCATCATCAGGAGCCTTGGTGGCATAGTGGTTAAGAGCTCGTCTGCTAACCAGAAGGTTGGCAGTTCAAATCCACCAGCCACTCCCTGGAAACCCTATGGGGTAGTTCTACTCTGTCCTATAGGGTAGCTATGAGTCAGAATTGACTCGATGACAACGGGTATGGTTTGGTTTTTGGTATCATTTGGATAGTAAGTAATTAAATAAGTTGTGGTTTACATGTTACTTCATCACATATAATAAAAAACCCACAACTCTTCTCCCATTCATTGAACTTAAGGAGTGGTTAAGGTAGGCTAGCATTCTTTTCCACATTTTTAAAGATGCAAAAATGAAACATGTAACATATAAAGGGTTACCTGAGTCAGTAGCAGAATCTGCTCTAGAATTTACAGACCTCCGTCTATCCATTTAGTTGTGTTAACTATACTGACAAACTACCCGTTGTCTTTTTTGATTCCACATTAATTTAGAAAATAGGCAACTATACAATCACAGATTCAACTAGGAATTTCCCACTTAGGCTGTTTCTGTTTTCCACAAGATGGTGATTTGTGGAAGAACAAACTGTACAGCCTAGGCAACAGTGGCCCTTGTAAAAAGCCACCAGACTCCTTATCAGATAAGGGTAAGCGTTTTCCTAAGAGAGAAGTCAGGAAGTGTTGTTCATTTTAACTTACAACAAAATGAATGTCATAAAGACATTTTGTGGAGGATGGTCCATTTCAACATTACCTTTCAGGATAAAATTCAGTCTTGCTGGCTTCAATGGATTCTTGAATACTGAGCTGAATATCGTAACTTGTAAGATGGTCTTCATCAGAGTCATTGTTAGTATCCATGCCTGGATATCATTTTGAAAGAGACAATTTTTATTGTCAGCAAATGACACAGATCAGCATATAGGGTTAACATGAAAGATACAAAATGAAAAAATAAAATTCATTCATCTTTCCCCATTTAATAAAGATAAATGCAGTTAATGTTTTAATTCATATTTTATATAACCCAAAAAACCCCCCAAAACCCCGCTGTTGTTGAGTCAATTCTGACTCATAACAACCCCATGCGGTAGAGTAGAACTACCCCACAGGGTTTTCTCTGCTGTAACCTTTATGGAAGCAGATGTCCATGCTTTTCTCCCACGGCACAAATAGGTGGGCTCCAACTGCCAACCTTTAAGTTAGTAGTGGAGTGCAAACCATTTGTGCCACCCAGGGAATAGTTTATGTAAGGCCCATTTTATTAACTTAGCGTGTTCTAACTTTTGAAATCGTTAATTACCTGTCTTTCAGGTCTCTGCATTTTCTACTTTTTGACTTTCTTTCAGTAATGGCTGCAGTTTGGGCTTATAAAAATTCACTTTTTTGCATGCTTCTGACTTTCGCTGATTTTGCGCCATCAGTGTTCTCAGACACTGTTGTACTCAGCACGTTAGAAACTTCAAACCCCAACGAAGGAGGAGTAAGACAGTGGCGATACTAGAGAACAGCAATCCTTTCACATTCTCTCATCCGTCCTTAGGAGCTCTGTCTGGTAACACAGTGGTTAAGAGCTTGGCTGCTAACCAAAAGGTCAGCAGTTCAATTTCACCAGTTGCTCTTTGGAAACCCTATGGAGCACTTCCACCCTGTCCTATAGGGTTCCTATGAGTTGGAATCGACTCAATGACAATGGGATTAGTTTGGTTTAGTACCTCTGACTTTATTTAGTTTCTGCTGTGTTTGCTTATTTGTCCATTTACCCCTTTCCTCATGCTAGCAATGGCTTGACTTGGCCGCCTTGAACTGCAGCTATTTCTGTACTTGTGTTTAATTTCTCTGAACAGACTCTGTGCTCTTTGAGGCCAAGGTGCTGACTCATTCATCTCTACACCCTTACAGCTCTAGAAGGTCCACGGCACAGAGAAGCTTCTGTTTGTTGAATTAAATTGAAGTAGAGGGAAAGGGAATGTCACAAATGTAATCTGAGACGGCAGAGAAGACACTAGGGAAACTTTAAATAGAAGGAACTGGGCGCTTCAACCACCATTCTTTCTGAGAAACTACTGTCTAGTCTCACATATGAAGCATACAGCTTTCAGAACTCAAAAGCTTTAAAGTAAGATGAGAGAGGGTTAAGGCTGACAAAAACAGTCTGAGGCACTTGGTGTATTTCCTTACTGACTCACTCTGCTGGGTATGATACATGGCATGATTCCCTGGTGTACCAGAAATCCACCTTTATGGACTTGTGCTAGCTGCATTGCTGGCTATGGAATGATCCTTTCTGACACTTTGGCAGAAGGCCATCCTTAACACAGGAAGGCCACAATTAGGAATGCTGGGACTGCCTTGGGGCAGACATGATAAAGACCAGCTTTATTAGGTGACTTCTTGAAGAAGAGTCAAAAGCAAAGAGGTTTCCAGGCTAACTTACACAATTCATGGATGGCTATTTCAGTTCTCCCTAGACTACCCATTTGTTTCAGCCAAATCAGAGTCACCATTAATGACTGTGCAGGATATGCACTATACAAATGTGCCCAGCTGGTGAAATCTAGTCAATGCTCACCTAATCAAGCCGTGGGCTCTGGCCTGAGGAAGAAGCATATTTTTCCTAATTTGTACCAAAGTGCTCTATGCTATGGCTTTCCTGAACTGATTAAGCATTCTTTAAAGCTAGGCAGTTAAACAAAAGTTATGTAGTTTGGATCAAAAAGGAGAAGAGATAGTCCTGACACCATTTCCCCATTTCCCCTCTAGTCTCTTACTCTTTTCCCAAAGTAGAAGGGCCTCAGGATTTGATTACTCTTCATCTGAAAGGATAGGGCTACCATAGCTGTGATGTTAGTGATGGTTCTTGGACCACTACAGAGCTACTTCCGGGTCTCCAGTTTTTGATACTGGGCTTGTCTTACAAGGGAAGTTGTAAAGTCTAATGGGTCTCAGAGCATCATTTGAGTAGTTGAGATAAGGATCATCTTAACTCTGTTCCCAGACCAGGGACCAGCCCTCCTGTAGATTCCCCATCCCTTTCCTCTGCACAGTTCTATCCGCTGCTCTTGACTGGCCCATCTCCTCCGAAGACATTACACAAAAACAGAGATTATTCTCATTGCCTTATTTCTTCCAAATAGCACATTAAAGGGGTGTGTATCTCCCATTACTATTGGATCAATGGCTTTATTTTAGAAAATCTAGTAAGTGTAGAAATCAAAATAGTTTTATAGCTAGGTTGACTGACCAACATGAAATTATCTTTGATTAGAGGTACTTTTCAAGCCAAAACATGTTTATACAGTTTTACATTGTTGTATTTCTTTTTCAAGGGGAAGAAAAACAAAACAGTGCTCTGTGGACAGTTCCCAATACACAGGTTGATAGTGGCTTTGTCCTTGATCATTCTCCCAGATTAGACAATCTCGTATTTTAAGGACAGTTCTATGCACACTGATAGCCTAGGTCACTGACCTGTGAACAGACTGCACAAGAATTCAGTGACATCATTATGATTTTATTGTTCATTGTTCTGTTGTGCCAGTGGCCTTACTATCACCTTGGGACAGAAAGGGTATGACAGCGCATGACACTGCAGGTACAGTAAGCACTTCACTAAGCATATTCCTTCACGCCGTGATCTCCTAGTCTCCTCAAAAGGCTGACGTGCTCCCTAGGGATCCTATTCACCCATTAGATTCAAATAATATTTTATTTTATTTATTGTTTGTTTGTTGGTTCATTGTCTGTCTCTTCCTCTTAAAATGTAACCGAAGAAGAGCTGAGACTTAGTCTTTATCCCCAGAGCATATAGAAGCACCCATCTCCTGGTTTGTGGTTTCTACTTGTGTTGAGGAGTTCCTGGGTGGTGCAAATGGTTAAGCACTCAGATGCTAACAGAAAGGCTGGTAGCTCGAGTCCCAGAGGCACCTTGGAAGACAGGCCTGGTGATTTACTTCTTGATAATCAGCCACTGAAAACCCTATTAGAGCACAGTTCTACTCTGACATGCAGGGTGTCTCGTGAGTTGGAGTCAACTCAATGGCAGCTGGTTGTTGGGGTTAAATATGTTCAATGAATGAACAAATGAGTAAACAGACACTGAAACGTAATCTAGCCTCTGCTTATTCTTAGAACTGGCCATTTCCCTCAGGTATGGTGCCTGTTGCAACTACACAAATTTGAGTGCCCACTCTCTGCTTGGCTTCATTTTTCTCACTGACGGGGTTTTATATTTTGTTTCTCTTCATCCATGAGACCCTCCCACTGCTCCACACCCGTGGCCCACACTTCCTCAAGTCTGGATCAAGAATTCCACCTACGGAAAGCCCTGCTAGAATGCTCTCATTCCTTTGATCTTCTTTATTTGTGAATATCTCTTCTTAGGTAATATTTTTCCACCATCTGGATTTACATTCATTTTGTATTTGCTTTGCAAGTTCTTCACATATTTGTGTTTTGTGTCCTCACTAGGACTATTAGTTTTCTGAAGGAAAAGATCTCACTTTCTTTCTCCTTTATATCTTTTTCCTCTATTCCCACATCTAGCCAACTACAGCAAACGGCTGTTCTCAGTGGTCACTGGAAAAAAAGTCGTTGACTCATTACTGGTGGGCAAGCACTGAGCCCTTTGGATGGCACAATCAGAGGATGAAGTTAAACCTGTGGCATCACCCGTTGCCTTTCTCACTAACATTGCAGTGGTGGTAAAGGCATTGCATGGCTTTGGGATTAGTAATGGGATACAGAGTCTTTCACCTCTTTAAATCACTGGCTTAACTCTAACCCTGCTTGAAATTTGGGCTTCCAGTACTTAAAATACCACAGGATGGGACACTTCTTAGAGAACTGAGTTGGTCTGTGGAAAATCTCTCTCTCTTTTTTTTTAATGTCTTTTTATAACTGCTATTAAGGAAGATTGTTATCTAGGACTCTTCACAGTTTTGTATCCCTAAAGACAGCAAGGTAAAAATTGCGGGAAAACTTATTACACTGAATAACAAATAATCCCCACCTAACACAGCCTGTCGCCAAGGTTTTACTGAAAGCTTCGGATGAAGTGAAAGTCTGTGTACAGGCTGTACGAAAGTGTCAGACAGACTTCAGGATGAAATGAGAAAGGCAAAAGGAAAGTTCTTTGTCTGTACCTCAAATTTAAAATATGTAGGACTGAATTCCAGATGAAGGCAGGCAACAGTCTATTGGAAATTATTTAAAAAAAAGCCCTACACAGGAGTCTGAAGGAAAAGGTCAAACAATATTTTGACATCCTTCGAGACCTATTCCTCATAGGTGTCCTACTTTTCAGTCTAGGGAAATCAGTGAACCCTTTCTAAATACTAGTTTGCCGTTTAACACTCAATCTTGTGCTGGAGAAGCCCATTAGTGAGATTATGAAAGAGTTGGAGCAATCATATTGGACGGTTAGCCTTTCATTTGAAGTGCTCGTTAATCTTGCTTAGGGCCAGAAATCCATTTAATGAAGGCTCTGGATTCTTTCTCCAGAAGGACAAATGCCCACTGAAAATTCTGCATATAATTTTTGGGAATTTATGGATCTTCTGAAGCTTTTTCATGTACCCCAGGTACGTGACTGCTAAATTTAGGATTTCTACATGCTAAATGTATTACTAAGATATCAGTAATTGTTAGTTTACTTTACAGAAGGACTGAGTAAAATTCTAAATTTAGACAGTGAGAAAAGAGAAAGTTTGGTGATCATGTAAGTTCTAGAATATAGTTGATTCTAATAAAAATAATGATAATAACAAGCACAAACTATCAAATGCCTGTTTGGTTTTGAGCGCCATGTAAAGCATTTTGCACACTCTGCCTTGTTTTATCCTCACTTCATCTCTATGTTTTAGATCTGATAGCTTCATTTTGCGTAAGTGGAAACTTAGGCTTAAAGAGGTTAAAAGACCCACCCGATGTCACAGATAAAATAAGTAGAGTCTGGACAGAGCTGGGAGTACCTTCACATTTAAGGTCTTTGAAAAGCTGCAGGAAAATATCCCACAGCCTCTGTCTCCTTTAAAACCCTGACCTTGCTCTTAACAGCCAGCTCTTGATGACAATAACTTCTAAAAATAAAAATAGCTTCCAGGCACACATAAATCTTTTTCTTTGGCTCCATGAAATAAGGCTTTATGTTGCTTGGGAGGTCTGAGGTGTCCTAAGTTTGCCTTCAGCCTGTTCTGTTTGTCTTAGAGTCTAAACATGACTGTGCACAGAAAAAGATCTACATACCAGCAAGGTCTGATGCAGGAGTGAACACGAGTACGTGACATCTTTCTGCAAGTTGGATGTTAGCACTTTACTTACTGTAGGTGGGTGACACGTTTGTGAGGCCCACCAGAGCTTCCTTTGAAACATAGGAGCTTCTGCGGCACAAAACCAATGTCCTCCTTCTCTTCCCTCAACAAGGACTAATGTCACCTTGTCGCCCATACATTGTTTCGTTGGCTTACTCCTGATTACACCCAAGTCTCTTTACCCTGCCCGCCCTCACACACTGCCTTGGGCATAACCAAATTGGAAACATCTCCATGGATGGTAAGTAGGGCTGGCCTTAAGAGTAGGCAGAGTGGGCAGTTGCTTCCATGTTGCATAGAAGGGCTTCGTGTCCATAAATATCACATCACCCCCAGCACCTGGCACATCCGTGCGATTCCGGGATGAGAGTTTCTGTCCTCTGGAGCTTATTGTTTCATCTTCCTCTGTCCCTTTTAAAACGTCAACACCACCATGCTGGCCCCCAGTGTAGAACCAGGACCTCCCTGAGTAGTTACTGGGGGTGGGGGGAGCTGAGAAGATAGCAGAAGGTTCAAGGATGGGGTCTAGATGGAGGTGATAAGAAGGGATGAGAAAGGGCAACAGGGTAGAGTTTTGTTTTCTTCACAGTTTTATACAAGGCCTGACCAACCCAAGTCCTGGGGTTCTGAAGAAGGTCTGAGTTTTGGGGGGATATAATTCCTTGAGGAATTTTTCTTTTACCTTAAAACTGCT
This sequence comes from Dugong dugon, assembly GCA_030035585.1. Lineage (NCBI taxonomy): Eukaryota > Metazoa > Chordata > Mammalia > Sirenia > Dugongidae > Dugong > Dugong dugon. Next base: position 110,097,287 of record CM057468.1, on the reverse strand, counting down.
GTGGTTTTTTGAGTGATGAGCTCATCTACTGGAGGCCCCAGAAAGAATCACCAGGATTTGTCCTATCAGAGGAATAACATTAGTTGAAGGATATTTTCATTTTTTGGTTACCATAAATTGCAGTTGTTATATACAAACCAATGCTCTTTTTTTTTTTTCCTGCACTTTGACCAATAATATGTGTGATTTTAAGGATATATTGAAATCAATATAAATGAAGTTACGTTATAACATTTTTTAAAATTTGGTGGCTACACACTTTATTTTTCATACTCCTGGAGCACAAAGCACAAATGAGATAAATGGCTTCAGAAGTCTACTTTCAGCAACATAGTCAACTGGCTCCCAAGATTTTAAAGAAAGCTAAAACTGACAGAATTGGTTTGCAACCCACAGTCACGGGTAGCTTTTACTTAGAAGTAATAAATTACAGACATTCCCTCTTTATGGCATTTTTCTTTTCTACCAGAGAGAAATTCCGTGGGTGACAAGGAGAATAAGACCAGTTCAAACAACATTTGCCTTGACAGCACAATCTGTTTTTGCTGTAATTCAGCACACACACACACACACACACACACACACACACACAAACATACAATCTTAGTCCAGAAAAACATCCCTGCTCTTATGCTACCTCAAAGAGACACAGCTTGGCATCTTGCAAAAGATACAAAAAGGCAAAAGGGACATATCAGTCTCTACGCACTAAGTATGGTACCTGGCATACGATGGGAATTCAGACAGTACTTGCTGAATGAATAAATAACTGAATGATCAAATACACACTTCTCTTAAAAAAGCAAAAGAATAGATACACCTTGTGTTTTCTCTAGGTCATATATTTTTGCCAAATTCACTTTCAGTTTTGGAGCTGCAACTAATGAATGCTTAATCCCTATACATATGTACTAGTTTGATAAAACCTGTCATAGTAGTTTTGCTTATCTCTCATTTTATATAATGAAATTATAAATTTTTACTCTCCACTCTTGATTTCCAAGCTAAATTTAGTAATGACAGAAATTAGGAGGATGCATGTTAGCTTTTGAAAATGACACTCATAACAGTGTAGGAGGAAGCTTTATTTTCATAAGTACATGGATTTCTCGGGGAATACAAACTTACAGCACAGAAAAGAACGGGGTGAGAATGGCCCCTGAAAAGGCAACTTCTTAATAGATGAGCCCTTACTTATCACAAGCTTGCAGGAAAAAATGATTTTAAATAGCCTTACCATTTGTCTACAAATTCTATGTCTAGGAATCGATCTTACAGAAATAATCAAAGATTTAGAAAAAAGATTTGTATGTGAGAATGTCATCCTAACAGAAATTAAACTGCCAAAACATTAGAAACAACATAAATGTCCAACAATAGGGAATTTCTATAATACATCACTATATACACAAGCAATGGCATACTATGTATCATGGTTTGAATTGTGTCCCTCCACAATATCTGTCAGCTTGGTGAGGTCATGATTCCCAGTATTGTATGATTGTCTACCATTTTATCACCTGATGTGATTTTCTTATGTGTTGTAAATGCTATCACTATGGTGTAATAAGATGGATTAGTGGCAGTTATATTGATGAGGTCTACAAGATTAGGTAGTGTCTTAAGCCAATCTCTTTTGAGATATAAAAGACAGAAGTGAGCAGAGAGACATGGGAACTTCACACTACCAAGAAAGCAGTGCCAGGAGCACAGTGCATCCTTTGGACCTGAGGTTCCTGCACAGAGAAGCTCCCAGACCAAGGGAAGATTGATGATAGGGACCTTCCTCCAGAGCCAACAGAGAAAGCGTTCGCCTGGAGCTGACGCCCTCAATTTGGACTAGTAGCCTACTGGACTGTGAAAGAATAAACTTCTCTTTGTTAAAACCATCCACTTGTGGTATTTCTGTTATAGCAGCACTAGATGACTAAGACTCTGTGCAATTATTAAAATTTATATCCTTGAATAATACTTACTATCCTGGGTAAAGTTTGACGTATTTGAGAATGATGCTTATTAATCAGCCATGGCCAGCCTCTTTTAAGGAACTAAGATTCACTGTTTGGTGCTAAAGCTTACAAAACCCTCCCTGAGAAACTGACCTGGTGCATGGCTCACAGAGTCCAGCTTTACAGGGGGTAAGGTAGGCCCTGGTGGCGCAGTGGTTAAGGCACTTGGCTCCTAACCGAAAGGTCAGCAGTTCAAATCCACCAGCTGCTCTGAGGGAGAAAGATGTGGTAGTCTGCTTCTGTAAAGATTTACAGCCTTGGAAACCCTATGGGGAAGTTCTACTCTATCCTATAGGATGGCTATGAGTTGAAATTGACTCAACAGCAGTGGCTTTGGTTGGTTGGGAAGGTAAGTCACTTCCAGGCAGGCCAGAATCTTGGGATATTTTTGGGGAGTTTGAGAAGACAGGAATTTGCCCAAATTTGGATACTGCATATGAAACCTGGTAGATAGAGTTTCTTCGCTGGTGGAGGGGCAGAAATCTGAAAGACTGACGCAGTTACCTGAGTTATCCAAACAGAGACTCAGTTACCTACCGAACAACGACAAAAGATTAGAACTGCCCCAGAGGGTTTCCAAGGCTGTAAATCTTTATGGAAGCAGACTGCCACATCTTTCTCCCACAGGTGGTAGGTCCGAACCACCTACCTTTCAGCTTGCAGACAAGCGCTGAACCACGGTGCCACCAGGGCGCCTTCAGTTACCTACAGAGACAGTTTATTTTGTCTGTCTGCATGAGACCAAGTTTCTTTTTCACTGGTCAATGAATGATAGCTCCTGAGAAAAGTGAGGCCAGTTATACACAATAAAAAAAGCTATATTTGAGATTGCAGCCAATGTCATAAAGCAATTTGTGTCTAAATTTTTGAATAAGACACTAATTTGTGCTGTAAACTTTCACCTGAAGTACAATAATTTTTTTTTTTAAAAAAGCTATATTTAGTTTGCACAACTGACTGGTAGGATTACTAAAAAATATTCTGACTAATTAGCTGTGATAATAATAGAAATTAAGTATCTTTAGACCTTAATAACAGTCTATTGTTCTTGTACATGTTAAGAGGTATTCTCTCGCTAAAAATATTTGTTCTGAGCGTGGTGTATTTCTCTTGACTTGGCAGAAGTTTCTGTCTGGCGCTTAAGTCAAACCTTTTTCCATTTGACACCTGAACATTGAGGAACGATTCCATCTCTTTCTTTCTTGTTTTGAAATCACAAACAAGCAGTTGATTTTTTTCTGTTGGAGGCAGTGGTTGAATGTATAGGTTTAACTCTCCTTCAAATTCTGCCTGCCAGTTGTTAGCTACGTCTGGCTTGTAAACAGTCAGTAAGTGTTGCCTATTAGTATTCTGCGACTGAGCTCATCTGGAGTGAGGATTCTAGTATCTTGTTTGGCAGCCTTAGTTCTATTCTTCCACCCTAGACAGGCACTGTCACACACCTGTTATTTCCTTCTCCTTCCTTTTTCCTAGATTTTCCTTCTCCTTCCTTTTTCCTAGAATTACCAAACTTCAGAGTTAAAGACCAGCAGGTACTCCACCCATACATTCCCTTGATAAATGCCCAACAAGTAACTGTCCAGCCTCAGCGTGAGCACCAGAGTGAAAGGGTGCTTACTATCTCCCCAGGCAGCCCTCCACCTTTGGCCAGCTTTACCAATTAGGAAAAACACTGACGTTCCGTCTGTCTCCTTGAACCATTCTTCGCGGGTGCTAGGTCTGTGCCTCAGAGCCACGCTAAGGAAGTGTCATTCCTCTTGCACTCGAGATGGTTCACCTTCTTCCTTCACTGTCTTGATTACTTTCCTTCAAACACACTTGAGTTTATCCACCTTAGTTATCCAGTGCTGCTACAGCAGAAATACTAGTGGGTGGTTTCAACAAATAAGAAATTTATTTTCTCGTAGTTTAGGAGGCTAGAAGTTCGAATCAGGGCTCTGACTGTAGGGGAAGGCTTTATCTCTCTGTTGGCTCTGGGAGAAGGTCCTTGTCTCTTTTCAGCTTTTGTTCCTCAGCGTGGCATCTAATCGTCCCCCATCTCTGCTAGCTTGCTTCCTTGCTTAATCTGCTCTTTTATATCTCAAAAAAGATTGATTTAAAGCACACACTACATTAACACTGTCTAATTAGCATAACAAAGAGAACCCACTCCCAAATGGGATTATAGCTACAGGTGTAGGGGTTAAGATTTACAACACACATTTTTCGGGGACACAATTCAATCCATAACACCATCTCTTCCTAAAAGTGAGAACATGAGCTCTGAATGCAGCACTACAGGTGCAGTCAGATCAACACATTAAGCGGGTGTGCCCACCTCCCTTTGCCTACACGCTATAAATCTGTTAATGTAGCCCAAGCTCAGAGGAATTTTTGGGCTATCAGATTACACACTTGATTCAGACTTCTGTGGCTCCAAATTCTACAGATTGCATTTTTCCCATGTTGTTGCTGTGCAAGTCTGTGCAAGACTTTTTATCCTTGTTACATTTCATCTTTCTTGGACTTGGCCATTATTCCCATCGGCTAAGATCTGATGCATTTTCTATCCCTCCAAGTATTGTGTTATTTGCAGACTTCATGACGTCTCCTAGCTGTCCATCTCCTCCACTGATAATGATAAATGTTGAAAAGAAATTGGCCCAGGACAGAGGCCTCCAGGTTGACAATGTTCTATTATTTAGCACCTTTTGAGAAGAGCTGTTTATCCAGTTACAAATGCTCCCAAAGACACTGCCACCTAGTATTAATGGCTTCTTTTTGATAACAAAAACATCGGTAAGAGACATAGTCAAATACCTTGTTGAAATCCAGATGCACAGTATCTATTCCATTCCTTGCTCCACTAATCAAAAACACAAGGGAGAAGAGTCGACCCACCATACCTTAGTGATTATCACTTCTTTTCCTAAGGGTTGGCAAACCATCTGTTCGTTCATTCAGAATTATGTATTGAATATCTGCTAGTTCCAGGCACTATGCTAAGCACAAGATATACAGGATCCATGTCCTCAGGGAGTTTGCTACCTATAAGTAATTACTCTAGGCTTTCCACCAGAAATAACGCTAAATACCCATCATTGTCATCATCTCTCTCCTTCTTTCCATGATTTAGCACAGAACCAAGCACACAGTAGGTTCTCAATATATATTTGTTATATTAAATTTAATAATTATTACAACTAATGTTTATTGAATGCTTACCTGTGACAGGCATTATGCTAACTATATTACATGGATCACGTCATTCAATTTTTACAACTCACCCCTTCCCCCCATTTTACAGATGAGGAAACTGAGGTACAGAGTGGTTAGGTAATTTGCCCAAACTCATGTACCTAGTGAGTGGTAGGGAAGGGATATAAACTCAGTTGCCTAGCAATAGAGGCCACATAGGCTTAACCACTATAATTGACAACCCAGCTACTCTTAGGGAATTAATGAGGAAAGAGACACCTCGGTCTCATTTTGTAATCCAAAAATTTATAAGCCTAAGAAAAAGTTGTCTAAAAGGGTTTAACCAACAGCACACCTATCCAACAACTCTAGTGGAAATATAAAGATTTTAGGCAAAATTTGATTTGAAAATAAGGTATTCCCATAAAAGAATTAGAATATTTTGTGACAATAGTTTAATGTCCTCAGCACAAAATGTGTTAGGACTCTCTTGCCCACATTGCGACAGTTTCGTGGAAATCAAATCATTTAAAATGTAGAAGGCTCCTTCAAAGTTGTCTGTTTATTTAAGAATCAGACGGGTGATAATACCAGATAACTTTTAAGGCTTCCAACCTCAAGATTTTATGGCATAATTTGCAGAACAGAAACAAGCCTCCACTGAGTTCCTTTTTTCCATCTAACTAACTTAAAAGAATTTCCAACCTGAAGCAGAAACATCCTTTTTTTTTGCAATAAGAGATGAAACAGCCTTGATAGACTTATTTTAATTACTCACTGAGAAATTTTGTTTTCTCAGAAATCAAGGGCTAGCTAAGACCCTCATGAGATTCCATAGTACGTATACTGATATTTCCAATAAGCATATTCATCCTTGAGCTGATGTTTTATTGTACTTAATAGTTATGCAATTGACTTGCTATTCTATAAACAAACCAAGCAACCCCGGCTTTATTCTATAATTCAAAAGCCCTAGACATGCAAGCCCAGAGGAGAATGATCTGGAAAGAAAGAAATGAACAGCTACCACAATATGTATTTCTATCTGTTCAAAATATTCCCAATACTAAACTACTCATGAGGCTATTTGGTGAGGTACACATCAAATATTTCATAATCTCACCTTTTGGAATGATCATCTTGTCATTCTTATCCAGGGACTTGCCTTCCTAAACGAGAGGAAGTGTCCTGGAGCCAATGTGTTCCTCTGTGTATCTAAAATTAAGTATCCAGTTGGTAGTTAAATTAAGATCTGACCTTGTACAACTGAAACATAAGCGGTTCCTGGCACACAGTAAAGTATTACCCATGACTTCTCTAGAATCTCATCAAAAGAAACACAAGCCCACAGAGATATAATAAGATTATCTGTGTCCTGATTGGTTCAAAGAGCTCTCACGAAAACATGATCTGCCAACTCAGCTGTGGTGACGGTTCCTGCTAGAGGAACAAAACAAAATCACTCAAACGGAATTAAAACATATTTTTAAATGATTTGTTCAAGAGACAGATCTGTGAGTCTGTGTGTCTGTGGGTCCTAATCCACTTTTAATAAATTTGAGAACACATGATTTTTTTCGTTTTTCATTTTGTAGACTTACGTCAAATCTCATTAAATGCAATCTTCTGGTTAGACTGGCTTACTGTCTTTCGTTTGATTTGCGTTTAATAACTTTCAGTTTGATACACCAGATGGAGATATTAAGACGCAGTCGTATCTAATCTGATAAAGAAAAATTTTAGGCAACATTACCAAGTATACATAGACTGAAAAAACATGAGCAGCAGATGTAAAGCCAGAAGAAAGCAAGGATTTTAACTGAGGAGGGTTGTTTGCTTTCGGTAAAAGAAAAATGAAAAATAAAGGTCAGTGTCTTACTGATTTGCTGTTGAAAATAATCTGCCTTCAGTTTGTTTTGACACGGCTGCCCTGGGATTTACTAGGGCCACTGCCACAAAGCCATCTGGCTTCTGTCCTTACCACCTCACTAAAACAACTCTTCTTCAGTGGCCTCCTAATTGCCAAGGTTGGCAAACATTTTTCAGTTCTTATTTTACGGGTACTCTGTTGGATTTATGCCACCAGTATTTCAAATACCAGCAGGGTCACCCATGGTGGAAAGCAAAGCTTCCAGACTAAGACTAGAAAGAAAGACCTGGTGATCCACTTCCAAAAAGTAGCCAATGAAAACCCTATGGGTCACAACAGAATATTGTCCAATATAGTGCTGGAAGATGAGCCCCTTAGGTTAGAAACCTCTCAAAATATACAGTGGTTGCAACTAGTAAACTAGAGCATATCAACGATCGTGAAGATGGCACGGGGTGGGGCAATGTTTCATTCTGTTGTACACGGGGGTCACCGAGTGTAAGCAGACTCAATGGCACCTAACAACAGCAACAACTGTTGGATTTGCTGTGGTTAAATCCTCCCTCCTTCCTGAAACTCTCTACTCCCTAGGCTTCTGGGGGCACTATGTGTTTTTGTTTTTCTTCTATCTCTGAGCCTTTTTCTTTGTATTCAGTGTTATTGAATAAATATATGAATTATAAGAAATCTACAAAACTGAATGTGAAATCAGAGGCCCTAACTCCTTTGTAACTGTGATAAAAGAGGCTGCATTTCACTTATCCTTAGAGCAAGCTCTGAGGAATATTTTGTGTTTATACCACTATTAATTGTGTCTTCAAATAGTCAAGGATAAAGGTTAGAATGTTACGTGCATTTTATAATTATTAACCTAGTTTAGAATTTTCTAATAAAGAACTCTTATAAAGAGGAGCCAGCATTTGTGAAACACTTGAGTTTTTGTAAAATACTTTTTTTCTTACAATATTCAAAATTCAAATTAAGGTTGAAAGTATGATGCCAATTAATGGGAAAATGTGTACCCAACATTTTAAAAATGTAGTTTGGCACATTGCAGGGCATCTCTGCCCTTATACCAATTGATTTATGTCTGTTTTCTCCAATTATAAAATAGTTCCTACAGATCTACTTAGAAACAAAAAACCATTGCCACAGGTTTCTCCCTCGGAGCTTCGCTGGGGGGTTCAAACTGCTGACCTCTGGTTAGCAGCCAAGTGCTAACCACTGCGCAACCAGGGCTCCTTACTTATATAATATTTAAAATAATGGTTAAAATAATAGAAAGGAGAAAGAGAAGTTATGTGTTAAAATGGAAACCCTAGTGGCATAGTGGTTAAGAGTTTCAGCTGCTAACCAAGAGGTCAGCAGTTCGAATAAAATAAATAAGAGAACATGTTTCTGAAGACATGTACCTGTGAACAAGTCTTGCTTTAACATTTACTGTCTCTGTCATCTTAGATTAGTTATTTAAATTTTCTGAGACTTAATTTATTCATCTGTAATATGGGAATGATAATAATAATAGTATAATGATCATGGCACCATCATTTTTAAGAGGTCTATGCCTCAGGTAGCTAATCATCTACACATACACACTGTAAAACACATTTTAGTAACTCAAATATTTATAAGAATAATGTATTTATAATGTTAAAAATCACTTTCACACTAGCCTGTTTTGGAAGTTGATTTTTCTTCTTGGTTGGTTTTCTCAAGGTGGTAATAAAATGAATCATAGGTTTTTTGAACACCGTGCCTCTGTTTTGTTTGGTGGTGAGGGTGAGTTTCAGAGAGGGGTGTGATGAAGCAGTGAGGGGCTGTGGAATACCACGGTTATTCTTATTGTTGTTTGATGCTGCCATCCAAATTCACGTCCCTACTATCTGTATACAGCCAGAAATGTGTGCTCTGTTCCAAGAGGACAATTATAGCAACTGACGTGGGGAGCCTTAGGTTAAAATGGTTGCAGCACAGTGTTAGAGGGATAGTCCCTAGAACCACCCATTTTTAGTTTCAGAACAAGGGATTTGGTAGCATTGTATGTGGATTTCCACAGAGCAATATGGCATAGCTTAGCCTTTGTGTTTAATATGCCTGCTGCTGCTACACTTCTCACTTTGCCCACATGTACTCTGTGATCCTGAACCCAAAAGCGTGGGGCTTGCTGCCTTTGACTGGGAATTAAACATAAACAGCTCTTGCTGTGATTATGCATACGAGCATACACCCCCCAAAAAGCCATTCATTCTGTTCCTTTGTGATACAGTCCCTTCTTTATAAAAGCTCAACAGAACTGCAGATTTAACTCTGCCTTCCAGGCAAAATGGTATTTTGTTGTTTGGTAAGCAATACCTATGGACTTCCCACTCGGTTCCATTTTCACTTTGGTATATTTCAGACTTTCTCCTTCTTTTATGCACTTGTTCGCTATTTTGACCTTAGGGGCTGTGATTTAAAAAAAAAAATGCATATTTTATTTCAGTTGTGCATAAATCAGGGTGGAAAAATATTTTCTCCTTTTATCTGGCATGCTTCCCAGTATTTTGATAATCAGCTAGCTTTTTGTTTTGTTTGCTTGCTTTTGCTGTGCTTAACATTGGTTTTCAGCCTGAAAATGAGACAACTGAAGCTGGGCAGGCGAATGTGTTAGCATCACACCCCTTCAGGGGCACTGATGTCACAGGCTCTGGAACAATCCACACTGTTGACATCACCTTGGACATTTAGTTTCCATTCAGCAGCACAAAGGCAAGCGACAAGAGGGAAGTTTTTAGTAAGGTCATGCTGTAGATAGTCACACTGAGCTAATGATGAGCAAAAAGTGGGGAGAATTCTGTACTTGGACTCGGTTAGATCTACCTCTTCATGATCAGCGTCTAGCAAAGTGCTAGAAAGTGCTCGTTAAATGTTTGTTGAATGTTTTGCTAACTACTGGTGATGACTTGATCGTATGGGTTAGCAGTTATTTCTGCCTAATTTAATCAAAGCTTAATTCAATAAAAACTGAGTCATAAAGAATTTTAAGAAGTTGGTCAATCTTTTGATCTTCCTTTTTGTTTTGTTTCTTAGAACAAAGATCTTCATTTTCACTACAGTGAGAGGCATTTTAAATGTATCTAAGAGTAGGAACTCTCGATTAAAGGCAAGAAATCTGTATTTAGTCCGAGATTGGATAGTGTTTGTGTGAATTAGGGTAAAAAATTTAAACGTTTGTGCCTCAATTTCCTCTTAAGTAATAATCCTGCTCTCTTTATTTCACATCATTGTTACAAGAATAAAATACAAGCACGACTATGAACATTCTTTAAAAAATACTAATCTCTATACAGGTACAGGACTTCCTATTATACTTTTGGGACATAGAATGAACATTAAAGAATCTCTATGCAGAATGTGGTGCTAAGCACTTCACGGCATGACATGATGGATGGGACACACAGTTCTAATCCTTAAGAAGCTTATCATTGCACAGAGAACAGAGAAGCAGAAAAGAAGCCAGAATTTGGTAAGAGAAACAAGACATAGGTTGGCAGTGGGAGTGGGGGAAGGATCAGAGAACAGATACACAAACACATTTTTAAAAGGAGAAAACGGTTATACATTACTGGATCATTCAAGTACTTTAAGAGCCTTTTTTTTTCTATTCAATTCTGACCTCTTACGTATCCGTAACTGATGATGCTAAGGCAAAGAGACTTTCACTATTCTTACTATTTATTTAATATAAACCAAACAATCACAATTAAGTCTGTATAAAAGAGCTTTATACTGAAACCTGAGTGAATTTTTAATTGTTGAAAATTCAATATTGAATTCTTTTCTTTTTGAAAAGAATTGATCTTTTCATCTGTAGCTGTTAACGGTTTGTTAATTGAAGCTGCTACTGCATAATGATACTGCATTAATTAATAAGTATTTTGAAGAGCATTTTAACATTACCGTTTACAAAAGAAATCATATGAATTTGATGCAGAGAACTTATCACACTAAAATTTAAAAAATTCAGTGTAGATGCATCCTTTCTACCATTCAAAGATACTACTCTTGCCCCTTTTACATTCAGATCTTTATTTTCTTACATTTCAGGTTCGGTATCTGAGAGCACAAGTCCTTTACCAAAACTTTTCTTTTTAAACATATTTTTATTTCACACATTGTTTCTTTCAGATTGCTTTTAGTATCATCTAGTCAAAATGGAATTGTGACTGGGATTGCACAAAGAATAGATTCCCTTGGGAAGAACTGACATCTCTGTAACATTGAATCTCCTCATCCAGAAATACGGTATGTCTCAATTTATTCAAAACTTTTCTTTTGAAATAAGTAAAATTTTCATAGTTTTTTTTAAGTCTTGTATATTTTTAAAGTATTTACTCCCTGATATTTTATAATTTATTTCTCTGTGAATAGAATTATCCTCCCCCCCCCCCCCACGCACATACACTATATTTGATTTAGCTATTACTGGTACATGACAAGCTACCAAACTTTGTATGTTTATTCTGATTTATCTGCCCTTCTGAACTTTTATTTGTTCTAATGATTTTAGGTTAATTTTCTTGGATTTTCTACTTTTTGTATATACTGGCTCAATGCTGAGTGGTTAGAAATCTTGTGAAAAATATTAGACTAGCTTGTTAGGAAAAAAAAAGACACACAGATTCTTCTATGAACTATTTAGAATAAGTAATCAGTATGTAACCACTAGCCTGGACCCCACCCCCAGAAACTCTGATGTAATTGTTGGGCACAGGATACTAAAAACTCTGCAGGAGATCTAATGTGTAGCCAAGCTTAGGAACCATTTTTATAGAGTGATCTAAAATAACATCTACTCTGTCATGCAAAAATATATTTCATTCCTAATTGTTACCTTTGTTCTTTCATTTATCTAACTCCCGGTTTTAAAGAAAAATCTTGTTCTTACCTGTCCTCATTCTTACTTGGCCTCAAAAGCTTATTCATTCGTTCAAGAAATATTTGTTTAACAGTGTTCTAGGTACTGATGGTATAGCAATGAATGAAATATCACCACCGAACATACACGGACATTTATCTGTTTGGAGGCAAAACTGACAGTATATGTCTTGGATTGAATATTAGGTTTGTGAAGGGGGGAACCAGCATTGAGCCTAAACAACTGGAAGGACAGAGTTGTCATTAACTGAGATGAAGAAGGTTCTACAAGGAGCAGGTTTTGATGGAAGGAGCAGGAGCTCTGTTCAGATCAGGTAAAGTTTGAGATATCTATTGTATCGGTTTCCTAGAGCTGCTGTAACAAACTTAACACAAACTAGGTGGCTTAAAACAACAAAAATTTATTGTCTTACTGTTCTGGAGGATGGAATTCTGAAATCAAGGTGTCAGTAGGGCCATGCTCTCTCTGAAGGCTCTAGGGAAATACCCTTCCTGTCTCTTCCTAGCTTCTTGCGGTTCCTGGAAATCCTTGGCATTCCTTGGCTTGTGGCAGCATTACTCCAATTTCTGCCTCCATCTTCACATGGCCCTCTTCCTTCTGTGTCTCTGTGTCTCTTCTCCTCTTTTTATAAGGACATCAGTCATATTGGATTAGGACCTACCCTACTCCAATTTGACCTTATATTAACTGATAACATCTTCAAAGACCTATTTCCAAACAAGGTCACATTCACAGGTACCAGGAGTTAGGACTTCAACATATCTTTGTTGGAGGACACAATTCAATCCATAACATCTCTTAAAGTCTAAGGAAAGGTCAAATAGGCAGGTGAATGTGAGTCTAAGTTCAGAGAAGTCTGAGCTGCAGAAGTAATTTAGACGGTACTTAAAGCCCTGAGGCTGGATGAGCTCACCAAATGAGTACAGGTAGATATAAAAACAAAGAGGTTTAGAGGGTGAGCCCAGGGACTAACCAAAGCTAACAGACAGAAGAGACTGGCAGGAGGAACCAGTAAAGACCAAGAAGGAGCAGCAGTTTAAGTAGGAGAAAAAGCAGGCCAGCGTGGTGTGCTGAAAGCTAAGGAATGAAAAATATCCCCACCAGGAGAAAGTGATCAACTGTATCAGACTCTGCTGCTAGGTCAAGTAAGATGAGGACTGAGAACTGACCATCGGATTTAGCAACCTTTAGGCTTATTTTCTACTCCAGAATCATCTCAGGCTTCCTTTCAGGGGATTCCCATCTTCCTCTGTCTTCTCTGCCTCTCAGTATGCCATGAAAATGTTATGAGGAGGATTCCTCATACATACAGTGTTCTTATTTTTAAGGGATTGTAAGACCCTATATGGAATATCCCTAAATCTAGGAATATTATTTCCTTTTCTTATGCTTCTCTTTTTGAAATATCTCTCCTCAGCTCATTTTGTTAATTTTATTTTATTTTTATAAATAAGGGCCACAGATTTATAATAATCTGTTATTTTAAAGTTTATCCTAGCAACTGCTTTAGAATAAAAGAATGCCACATAAGAGAAATTTAAGTAGAATTTAAATCATTTTATTGTAGTTCCTTAGAAAGTCATTGAATATCAGGTGAGCAAGGATTGAGGAGGAGGGCGGGGCTGTGGCGTGATAATCACTGTTGGAGGACTTTTGGAGCTGGCAGATTTTTGCTGCACTCCAAGAACCACAATTCCAACTTCTCCTTAGAGCTCACTTCTCTGTGAGCTCCTCATATGGCATAAGCTCATCAGCAAGGAAAGTACCTACACTCTCAGAAGTGAGACAGTCTCCTAGCTCTCTGGAGCCTCCCTTCCTCAGCTGAGATAATTGAAATTTAGGCCTGGAATTCAATGAGCTCTGATTTCCTTTTCAACCTCAAGGATCTACACTGCTCTCATTTTGGTTCTATAGCCTGATCATTCCTGATTGTTAAGGCTTCAGATTCTGCTAAACATGTTTGTGTCTGTCATGCTTGCTGTGTTTTGTCCTTATATCTGAATTTGATTTCAAAACAGAAGCTAATGGATTACTTTCTTCAATAAGATGCATACTAGTTTCTTTCACAGTTCTGACTTGTCATTTCTGAGTAATCTAAATTAGGTGTGTTCCCTTTTGGATCATATTGCATTCATTACTTTCTAAGCATGTGTTTACTAGGTACTCTGTGCCAGGTACAATGACAATATTAAACAAGGCAGTTCTTACTCCCAGTCTGTAGAGGAGATGAAAAGATGAACAAAAGAAGGTGAGGCTAGCTTCCAGGAGGGAGTAAAGAGTGTGTCACAAAGAAGATAAAGGCTTGAGATGAGACTTGAATGATGGGAAGAACTAGTACATAGGGTCGCTATGAGCTGAGGCTGACTCAACGGCACCCAACAACAACAACAACAACAAAAAGAGATAAGCAATCCAGGCACAGAGAACGCACAGATGTCCGAGGGAAAGCATCTGGAGGGGAGGGGGTGCGATGAGCACTTTCCTATGGCTGATCTCAGAATGCACTGGGGAGTCTGCAGAACATGAACAGGAAATTAGGCAGAAGTGAGAATATTTAGGCTGTTATACTGAACTAAGGAATTCAAGGTTTTATTTTACTTCTTCCTCTAGGCCAGTGGGGATGAGAAGGGGCTTTCTCCCTGGAGCAACCTAGTGTAAGTGGTCTTATTATTTATCAGAATCTCCAAAGGCAAGTGTATGATCTATATATAGTCATGTGCCGCGTAACGTCTTTTCAGGCAATGTCCAACCACATAGACTTCTGTGGTCCCATAAGGTTATAATAGAGTTCAGAAATCCTGATCGTAAGACGCGATGTAATGGATGTAACCAGACACAGTGAATGAAACAGCTTCCTGCACACAACACATGTAGCTCATGTCTCTTACATACAAAGTGACTGTGCGGCCAGGTGCATGATGGTACAGTACATACATAGTCTACAACATGTATGTCTTGATAATCATAATAAACACCTATGTTACTGGCTTATGAATGTACTGTACTGTCTGTCATTATTTTAATGTAAACTTTCCCTACTTACAAATAAAAAGTTTACCGTTTAACAGTGTATGTTTCGATTTGTAGGCAGCAGCACCCAATCTCGTGTTCATGCGTCTCGAGTGTTGTAGCGTTATGTTTCTGTCTAATTTTATTTCAGAAATATTACCGTGAAGTGCACCATGGCTCCCAAATGCAGCAAATGCAGTGCTAGTGATGGCAGCAGCAAGGGGCAATGGAGAAGTATTGATTTGGAAGCGAAACAAAAGGTATCCCCTATGGCTTTGCTAAGTATGTAATAAGGTATTTGTACAACGTCCAAATCACATAACATCCTATTTCACAGTTCGTATCGTGGATGTTAAGTGACACATGACTGTATTTTGAAACAGGCAATCCCTTTGGGTATTCGACTACGCCCCTCCCCACCTGCCTTACTCCTCCCTATCTTCACACGTCCTCCCGTGGACAAGGACTGAACCTTCAAAAGCTGTGGTCCCTCAAGTGTTCTGGGCCTGAGAATCACTGTGGAACATTTAAGGCAGGAGTCATGATCAGATTTTAAAATGATCTTCTTTCTCTTCTCATTTTGCAGATATTTTACTATTAAAATTGAGATGTAGGTTTTTTTCCAAATTAATAGGAAGTACTCTCTGTTCAAGGAGCCTTGGTGGTGCAGTGGTTAAGTGCTCGGCTGCTAACCAAAAGGTCTGCATTTCAAACCCACCATCCCCTCCACGGGAGAAAGGTGTGGCAATCTGCTTCTGTAAAGTTTACAGCCTTGGAAAGCTATGGTGCCGTTCTACTCTGTCCTATAGGGTCGCTATGAGTCAGAATCAACTAGATGGCAATGGGTTTGGTTTTGGGGTTTGGCTCTCTGTTCACCAATGAACATGGAGCAGCAACAGCAGCGGCACCATTTCTGGCCCGGCGCTGCCCCAGAATGCAGGGCTAGGGCAGTTAAAAGACGCTTTACAGTTTGTGCATCAATCCATCCACTTCACCTAAAATGCTCATTCATATTAAGTGGTTTGCAGAAATATTTTTACAAATACTCTTCAGTTCCCATATTTTCTCCTCAAACCTTGTGCAACTTGGGGTATAACGAAAAGGGAGAAAATATGTAAGTAACATGGGATATTTAAAACTGGACTTAAACAGCATTAAAAGAGAAATTTCTCATTTTACAAAGTAATATATTAAAAAATTCTTAAATAGTAAATCTTTCTAATAATTTTTTTCTGTACTGGAATTTTTAGTATGTTTCTTCAAACCAAGAGAGAGAGAAAAAATATGGAGGAAGAATTTAGGAATTACAGTAGATTTATAACGCATACCAACTAATTACAATGTATTGACCTAATTTCAAACACACAATATTAAATCATCATTGAATTTAAAAAGTTGGATATTGGGTGATGTACATATTTTCAAATAGTAAAATGATATACTTTATGTAACAGAGAATCCTCACATAATAGAATGGTTGCACAGTGACTTCCTGTTCTATATTTGCCTTGTATAATAAAAGCAGTGTTAATGATTTTTTTGTTGAACCTTCCCAAACAGTGTGTGCTTATTTTTTTAAATTTTTTAAATTGTACTTTAGTTGAAGGTTTATAGAGCAAACAAATTTCTTATTAAACAAATCATATACATATTGTTTTGTGGTATTGGTTGCCAGCCCCATGACATGTCAACACTCTCTCCTTCTTGACCTTGGGTTCCCCATTACCAGCTTTCCTGTCTCCTCCTGCCTTCTCGTCCTTGCCCCTGGGCTGGTGTGCCCATGTAGCCTTGTTTTATTTTATGGGCCTGTTTAATCTTTGGCTGAAGGGTGAAACTCAGGAGTGGCTGCATTAGTGAAATCTAATACTTTGATGTATACAAGTCCAACTAAGAGTCTTTCAGAAACCTATCTACAATGTAGCAAGGCTGACAGGTCCTTTAGAACCAGACACATCAAAAAGATGAAGATAGAAATAATGAAAATATATCCTTAGGACTTAAGTTGAGCAGGGTCCCTGTCTTAGTTATCTAGAGCTGCTATAACAGAAATAGCACAAGCAGATGGCTTTAACAAAGAGAAATTTATTCTCTCACAGTTTAGGAGTCTAGAATTCCAAATTTAGGGTGCCAGCTCTAGGAGAAGGCTTTCTCTCTCTGTTGGTTCTGGAGTAAGGTCCTTGTCATCAATCTTCCCCTGGTCTAGGAGCTTCTCTGCATAGGAACCCTGGGTCCAAAGGACACATTCTGTTCCTGGCATTACTCTCTTGGTGGTATGAGGTCTCCTTATCTCTCTGCTCACTTTTCTCTTTTATATCTCAAAAGAGATTGACTAAAGACACAACCTAATCTTGTAGATGGAATCCTGCCACGTTAACGTAACTGCCTCTAATCCTGCCTCATTAACATCATAGAGGTAGGTTTTACAACACACAGGAAAATCACATCAGATGACAAAATGGTAGACAATCACACAGTACTGGGAATCATGGCCCAGCTAAGTTGACACATTTTTTGGGGGCACAATTCAATCCATGACAGTCCCCTTCCTCTGGCATGGAGACTAGGTGCATGGAGTATACTTTATTTTCTGATTACAGAGTTGAATTATCACGTACTGCCTCCATTCCTACACTCTCACAATGCCAAAGGTGGTCAGACAGAAACATGCTGCTGTTATTTGGTAAATTAGTTATTGGTGTTGCTCTGGCTTTGAATTAAAAGTGTGAGGAAGTTCATAGATCTTCTTCATAGAGGCTGGCGGACCCCCATAGTCTTCTACTGTCTAGAGAGCATCATTTCCTCTAAGCAGTGTTTTAAGTGCACTTGAAACACTCCAGCTGTGAGAGAGATGTAACACCTCCTCCCCGCAAAGAACCAAAGGAAGCCAGTGGGAGCGAAACACTGCCTGGCTATTAATTTCATGATTGGTAAAGGAAAGTTAATTCTAAACTGAGATCAGTTCCATCACAAGCCGAAGCTGCTTATGCATGAAAACTAGTGCCATCTAGTGGGGGGAGCATCACACAGAAATAGATGCCCATTGGTTTGCTTTCCAATTCAGTATTTTGAACTCTTTTCTAAGAGTTCAGTATGCACTGTGAATGCATTGGTCTCTTTTCATAACACACTTAACCAGATGGTCCCCACCTGAGTCCCAACAATGTGTTTTGGAGTGGTTTGCTGCCTATAATCACCATAATTATAATGATGGCTAATATTTATTGAGTTCTTGGTATCTGGAGGTGCCTTGGAAGAAAGGCCTGGAAATCTACTTCCAAAAGATCACAGCCACTGAAAATCCTATGGAGCACAGTTCTACTCTGACACACATGGGGTGGCCGTGAGTGGGAACTGACTCAACGGCAACTATTTGGGGGCAGAGGTTGTTATAACTAGGCACTATGCTAAGCCCAAGAGTCTCTGGGTGGTGCAAAGAAGTTAAGTGCTTGACTGCTCACTGAAAGGTTGGTGGTTTAAACCCACTCATAGGTGCCTTGGAGGAAAGGCCTGGTGATGTGCTTCCAAAAGGTCACAACCCTATGAAGTACAGTTCTACTCTGTAACATATGGGGTCACCATGAGTTAGAATTGACTGGAGGACAACTTTTTTTTTTTTCCCTGCCTGTAGAAGTTCTTCTTTTCCTTTAAGACCCAACCTCCCTTCTCCATTTTAATGAAGTTTTTCTAATCCTGCCAAAGCCTCTCTTTTTACTTCCTTATTTCCCTATAGTATTTTGTTTGTTTGCCTTGTATTGTAATTATTTCTGTACATGTCTTACACCGAGCTTTTATTGTAACCTCTTTGAGGAGAGGGAGTGTAACACGTGGGCTTTGTACAACGTGGGTGTCAATAAAAGTGAGCTGAATTGAAGGCCTGGGGACTAAACAATGGCAAGAGAAACCTGCAGCTTCATCATTCATTCTATGTTCTCACTTAAACTTAATGGCTAAATAGGGTTTTCACAAAAGACAAACTGGGAGTCTTAAGCCAAATCCACAATGCATTCTAGAGCATGATAGATTTGTTTTTAATAAAAATGTAGTGAATAATTTAATTAGTCTGATTCACCGTAATTAACTCAGCTCCCAGGAACTGAAGGAATTATAGATTTGCAAATCCCGTGGTATCAGGCAGGTTGCAAACTAGTTCTGAGTTAATTTTCAACTTTCATTTGGCTACAATTATTTACTGAGCTCTCAGGCAAGAATCGGGCAAGGATTAAGTAGAAGAAAAAAAATAGAAAAGCTATCCAAGGTCTTTCTGAGAATATTTATAGAGAGTTTATTTTGCATAGAAGTGAATTGGTAATAAAAAAAGAATTCATAGAATACACATGTAACTATTGTAATCTTGACAGCGAATCAAGCAATAGGGAAATTTAACAATAGTTATGCACCTTAAAAATAAATTTACAATCTTATTCTTAAATCATAATGAAGATATTTTTGTCTAAGACTTTTCCAGTTAAACTTCGAAATTATGAAGGGAAAACATGCTGTTTAGTATGGAATCAATGTGTTCAAATACAATTGGTAAAATAAATATGACTCACATTTTCATATACTGGATATCATTAACTATTAATATTGTTACTTGACTCTGCATACAAAATAACAGTTATAAATTATGTCATCTGAGATTTGCATTAATGAAGACGCACAAACCTAAGTGTTTCAGAAAAGTTGCTTAACATAAGAGAGATAGGACTTCATAAAGTTTAAAGAGAAGATAGCAACGATTCAGTAAGCTGAACCTTTATGAGAAGGGTAGATTTTAGCACATAAAATCCTAGCCATGCGCACACAAGGTCTCACCGAGAAAGAAAAGAGTGAGGCACTGAATGACATCACAGTGGGACGCAGCAATCTCTCCTATGAGTTCAGCTATTACAAGGGATATACAAAAGATGACAAAGACCTTTGTCATACAGGTAAGTATAAAGACACACAGTAATAGGGTTCGGAAAACTGAAGCCTCAGCTTAATCAAGCTTGCAAAAATGAATGAACAGTGGTGATGAAGGCAACGTGATGAATGCAATTAATGTCACTGAATTATACATGTAAAAATTGTTGAAATGGCAAATGTTATATATGTGTGTGCGTGAGTATATGTATATATATAGATATACACACTCCGGTGGCATGGTGGTGAAGACCTCGGCTGCTAACCAAATGGGTGGCAGTCGAATCCACCACCTACTCCTTGGAAACCCTATGGAGCAGTTCTACTCTGTCCTATAGGATCGCTATGAGTCAGAATCGACTCAAGGCAACAGGTTTGGTTTATATATGTATATAAAATGAATGAATGAATAAGCAAGTAATATTTATTTGTAAAGAGAACTTCTTAAAGGCTGAGAAAGAGGAGAAGGATGAAAGAGGGGTTTGCAGTAGATTCAATAGTGTCCTCTCAAAATTTATGTTCATCTGGAACATCAGAATGTGACCTTATTTGGAAACAGGGTCTTTCCAGACGTAATTAGTTAAGGATATTTTTTAAAAAATAATTTATTTTATTTTTGTTGCTGTTGTTGAGAATATACACAACCAAACATACACCGATTCAGCAGATTCTACATGTACAATTCAGTGACATTGATTGCATTCTTTGAGTTGTGCAACCATTCTCACCCTCCTTTTCTGAGTTGTTCCTCCCCCATTAACATAAATCCACTGCTCCCTAAGGGTCCTATCTAATCTTGTGAGTTGCTGTTGTCAATTTGATCCCATATGCCAGAAAACCAAACCCACCGTCACTGAGTAGATTCCAACTCATAGCAATCCTATAGGACAGAGTAGTACTGCCCACAGGGTTTCCAAGTCTGTAGTCTTTCTGGAAGCAGATGGCCACATCTTTCTCTTGCCAAATGGCTGGTGGGTTTGAACTGCCGATCTTTCGGTTAGCGGCCGAGTGCTGCTCCACCAGGGCTCCTTTGATCCCATATAGATAGTTCTTAATATAATGCTTAAAGCAGATGGTCTTTACTAGTTAAGCTAAACTATTGTTCGGTTTTAAGAAGACTTCAGAGGATATTTTTGGTTTAAGGTGTGTGAGGAACTTTTAAATTTTGAGGTGCCGGTGGGTCTAATTGGAGAGATTTCAGAACGAAAAATAAGCACTCCATTCAGAAAGTAAACTGAGGATTTTACTCCTACACTCCTGATAACCATTCGGCTTCTGTTGAAGTTGGCATTTGAAAAACAAAGCTCAGTCATGCTTATTAAGAGCATTTCCTTAGCTGGCCTTAGATAAAGTAAATTAGAGCCTATAGATAAACATGTTGTTTCAACTATCTTACAGGAGTTCTCCAGCAAGCGCCTGGGCATTATCTCTTTTCTCTCAGCTAAACCCATTGCCTCGAGTCTATTCCAACTCATAGTGACCCTATAGGACAGCGTAGAATTGCCCCATAGGGTTCCTGAGGAGTGGCTGGTGGATTCGAGCTTCCAGCCTTTTGGTTAGCAGACGTAGTTCTTAACCTACTGCACCACCAGGTCTCCCTCAGCTGAATAAGCAGAGTTTATTTATACTTTCCTTCAGTTCTGTGTTCAAAGATTCCAATTAAGTTGGCCCAGCTGCAAATATATCACTAACTTCCATATCACTAAACTTTCCTGTTAAAATTGTTTATGCTTTTTGTTTTAGAAATACTACCTTAGTTAAATCGTATCACAATTGAAAGATTTGTGTCAGACCAGAAGCTGATATAAAGAAAGTTTCACAGTTAATTGCCACCCTTGTAAATTTCACCTCCTTTCCTGCCATTGCTTTGATGTAAAATCATTATCTGTAATCACTTTACTTGTTAAATAGCTCTTTGTTTTGCCTATAAGGCAGAACATACTGTTACAGCCAAGCTGAACGCATGCTCTCCTGCGGTTCATTCCTTCCATAAATTTTATTTGTTTAAATATCAAATTAGTGTTGGTCCAGTGACTTCCTGAGGACAAAGAGTTAAAAATTATCCCAAGACAATAGTTTCAGGGGTTCATCCAGTTTCCAGGCTCCAGAAATTAGTTAACGATCTTGAGATGAAATCATCCTGGATCCTAACAAATTCCACTGGCTAGTATCTTTACCAAAGAAGGGAGAGGGGCCTTTGCACACAGACACATAGGGAAGACGACCACGTGATGATGGAGGCAGAGATTGGAGTTAGGCTGCCACAAATCAAGAAACTCCAGAAGCCACCGGAAGCTGGGAGAGGCAAAGTAAGATTCATTTCTTCCCTGGAGCCTTCAGGAGTGTGGCCCTAGAACTGTGAGAAGATAAGTTTCTGTTGTTTTAAGCCACCTAGTTTGTGGTGATCCATTATGGCGGCCCCAGGACATGAAAGCAGATTACTCACAGCTTGGGAGAATGGCAAATGCCAGAATGACAGCTGTCTAGGCCAAGGCAAGTGCTTCCTAGAGACTGAAAAACATTCAACTCTGATCACAGAAACACTGCTGGTAAGTTCTGAGCAACAGAGAACGGACGACGCATCAGGAGGCTCGGACCGAATAAATATCGTCATGACTTTTCCCAACTGATATAGAATATAAGCATGTACTTCGTGAATAATTAGGACAGAAATAGATTATCCAGTATGAGTAATGAATAGCTTTTATCATTTGAGCAATAGTCTACTATTCATCTATCTTTTTATTCATTCAATATTTTTTAAGTATTTTCTATGTGCAAGGTGTTATGCTTAGTATTTTCTTCCACAAGGGATATTAGCAAACAAACAAGCAAAAACACTAATAGACACAAAGATCATGATTTCTACGGTTCCTTCAACAAAAACTCCTAGCAGCCCTTGGGGGGGAAAAGAAAAATGAGATGGATGGAGAATAGTTAGTGGGTAGTTGGGCTTGAGACTGAGTAACCATACCCTAGAGATCTTAAAAATCGGTTGATGTCAATTTGACTTTCTATTGTTCTACAAGTTGAACATTTAAAATCAATGACTTTGAGCATTGAATTTTGGGGTCTTCAGAAACTGGGGAGAGAATTATCACGTAAAGAATTGTAGTTGACTTACAATGATAAAATGACAAAATGACATGCATTAAAATGAATCTGAATAAACAAGTGAAGAAAAAATAAAAGTGCCTATTATCATGATGTGTTCATCTATTTTAAGTGAACCAAAAGTGAAGCCCTAAGTTTTCTAATGGCTGATAGAAAAAGGAAACCGTGTTAGTTATAGAAATATTTAATATAAAAAAAAAAAATCCTCAGCTCTCAAGAGTGACAGTTCTTAGTATCCAAATAAGAATAAATAACATCCCCCATAAATAATATATAACACTATTGCTAGTATTTTTATCAACATACAAAATATTTCAATATACAGGAATAATGAGCAAAACCCAACAATGGAATTTATCAAGGATATATTAAGGTTTTACATGTAAGTTCAAGATATCAGTCACATAAATACTTGAAGTGAAGACCTGATTTAATAGCCAATAATATGACCAAAAGAAAGTAAACTTGGTGCTTCCAGGTTAAAAAAAAAAATCACTTATAAGGGGAAAACCCAATCTGATATCATATTTCTCCAATGCAACATCTACAAGATACTCAAGGAAAGAAAACGTGAGCTAATAATTTTATATCTATCCATGCTGTCATTCAAGTATAAAGGCTACAAACAAACATAAAAGTTTTGAACTTGTGAGACTCAGGATATATTCGTCCCCTATCCCCTAAGACCTTCTTAAGGAAACTGCTGGAGGATTATTAGCAAACAAGAAACACTGGAGTAACTACGACAAATAGATTAGCAGGGAACATTGAAAATATTTACTGTAAAACTAATAACAAAAAAATAGAGATTACGATTACTGGATGTAATATTAATACTGTATGCCCTGCCAATATAGAAATGATACAACTAACATAAATTTGGGAGAGGAAAGGACGAGAATGTAAGAGTGATATTGATTGCCTTATCTGGAGTAGGTGAGAGTAAAATATATAAATTAAATCTGACATATCAATTAAGGGAAGTATCAGAAAAGATGTGTGTCAGGGTTGTGTCCTTTCATCATACTTATTCAATCTACATGCTGAGCAAATAATCCAAGAATCTGGACTATATGAAGAAGAACATGATATTAGGATTGGAGGAAAACTCATTAACAACCTGCGACACGCAAATGACACAACCTTGCTTGGTGAAAGCAAAGAGGACTTGAAGCACTTACTAACGAAGATCAAAGACAACACCCTTCAGTATGGATTACACCTCAACATAAAACAAAAATCCTCACAACTGGACCAATAAGCAATATCATGATAAATGGAGAAAATATTGAAGTTGTCAAGGATTTCATTTTACTTGGATCCACAACCAACGCCCATGGAAGCAACAGTCAAGAAATCAAACAATGTATTGCATGGGGCAAATCTGCTGCAAAAGACCTCTTAAAAGTGTTAAAAAGCAAAGATGTCACCCTGAGAACTAAGGTGCACCTGATCCAAGCCATGATATTTTTAATTGCCTCCTATGCATGTGAAAGGTGGAAAATGAATAAGAAAGACTGAAGAAGAATTGATGTATTTGAATTACCGTGTTGGCAAAGAATATTGAATACATCACAGACTTCCAGAAGAACAAACAGATCGGTTTTGGAAGAAGTACAGCCAGAATGCTCCTTAGAAGAAGGGACAGCGAGATTTCATCTTAAGTACTTTGGACATGTTATTAGGAGGGACCAGTCCCTAGAGAAAGACATCATGTTTGGTAAAGCAGATGGTCAGTGAAAGAGGAGGACCTTCAACAGGATGAATTGACACAGTGGCTGCAACAATGGGCTCAAACATAGCAACAATTGTGAGGATGGCACAGGCCGGGCAGTGTTTCATTCTGTTGTACACAGGGTCGCTACGAGTCTAAATCGATTCGATGGCACATAACAACAATAAAGTAAGTGTACTTAACATACAAAGGCAAACCTAAGAAAGATAATTTTTTTTTTTCACTAAAATCAAGGTTGAGGAAGAGATGCAGGAGAAGGAGGAAGAAGTAGGGACATTATAACTTTAGCAATGTTTTTCCAAATAGGAAAGTAACAGAGTCTAGAAAAATTGAAAACCAAAGAATTACATAATATTATGAATATAAAGTTAACAACTTAATAAAAAATGCAAACCTTTCTAAATAGCTGAAGAACTACATAAAATATAAAAGCTGACTGCATACAAAAAACAGAGCAAACACATCTGTCATATCATTAAATGTAAATGTATTTAACTCATTAAGGAAAAGACCAGTTCAGCATATTCATGGTAGATTCTTACCTTTCTCTCTCCATAGTTTTCTCCCTTATGTGTCTTCAACAGAGCCCAGGGGAGCTGGGAGTTGACACAGTAGGATGTAAACCCAATAAAGTCTTCAAAATTGAAATAGATAAAAAAATTAATTTCATCTAAAAAGTACTGTGGAGGAAAGTAAGACTGGCACTAAACTGCCTGTTGTTGTTAGGTGCTGTTGAATCGATTTCAACTCATGGAGACTCCATGTAACAGAGTAGAGCTGCTCCATAGGGTTTTCTGGGCTGGTAATCTTTACGGTACCACAGGGGCGGCAACAATGGGCTCAAGCATAACAACGATCATGAGGATGGCACAGGACTGGAGTGTGCTTCATTCTGTTGTACACAGGGTCGCTAAGAGTCGGAACCGACTCGACGACACCTAACAACAACAAATCTTTAGGGTAGCAGATTGCCAGGTCTTTCTCCCACAGAGCCATTGAGTGGGTTCCAACCACCAACTTTTTGGTTATCGGCTTAGCACTTAACTGTTGGCATCACCAGGGCTCCTTGAACTGTCTGTCTATTACTGGATAAGAAATGAATCCGCCATTCTTCCAAAAAAAAAAAGTATTTTGTACCATTTCTTTTGGATAAAATACTCTGGGTTAAAGAATTAACTGGTATAGCTGCACGACTGAATTGCTAAAGTTACTAAAAAAAAACAAAAAAAAATCTTTAAATAGTACAGTCCCAGCCATTTAGGTCCAAAGGAGAAAAGACACGTTTGAAAAATAGAGAGTAGCCTACGTTCAATCTCTTGAACACTCCCTCAGAGCTGTTTTGTATCTTCTTCTCAAGGGATCTTTAAGTCTGAAATACTGAAGGTAAAAACTGAACATAGGTAGTAAAAGAAAAAAAGAAGAAAAAATCACGCTACTCAAAATTCAAACTTCTTCCATCGTATGTAATTTCTGATGGCTCCGTCAATGCTTTGACAATCTATGAATTGATTTACATGTATTTTCAGGTAAATCTACTCTACATCTAGTTCTCTAGAAAGTGCTGTTGGGAAGGATAAGAAGTAAAAATTTGGTTTTATGCTCGGGGAATTAGCAAAGGGGAAACAGGAATCAAACTGTTTCTAAGCTGGGTGCTATTGATCTAGAGTGCAAAAAAAAAAAAAAAAAAAAAAATCAGAGAAATCAAAACAGGCGAGGAAAAGTCAGTCCTGTGCTGGAAAATGTTTAAAAACCAGCACCAGGGAAATCAGCAAATGTTACACATCAGGGTTCTTTTATGTTTATAATTTTAATGTCCTGCTTTGATCCAAATACAAAGCAATGTTAGTTTTTTCTTTTCTTTTTCTTTTTTTTAGAATTAATAAGACATAGCCATTCTAAAAAATAATATAAACATTTCTGTAGATCAAAAAAAATTGCAACATGAAGTGATGATTGGAGCTCCATCCTGTTGGGCTTTAGACTTAGATAAAAAACAGGCTAGGAATTTGAGTCTTTCTGGGTAATGGGAACCAAACGTGCTCCACAGGTGGAGGGAATATAGGAGCCAGGCTTACCCCAAGGAATTGGAGGCTGAGGCAGGACGCTCTGCCCAAGAAAGGAGACTGAGAAAAGCTATGACCATCTCTAGGGCCACAGCTCTTATAAACCCGAGTGTCTGGATGGCAGGAGGAAGCAGAGAGAGCCCTCCAGACCAGGACATGGGCTGAGATGCCTCTTGCCTCAATGACTAGAGCTATGCTATCTCCAGCGTCACAAAGGGATAACCTTAGCCAAAACCATAAGATTTAATGGAATGGGAACACCAGGCAAAACCACTAGCCAGAGAAGAGACGGCAGCAGGAGAATCAGAGAGAGAAAGAGAGACAGAATCACACACTTAAGATGAGCCTTCAAACTAAAATTCCAAATACTAAGACCACACACACATATACACAACCAGCAAATTCAGAAGGAAAGAAGAGGTGTAAGGGAAAAAAAAAAAAGAAAGAAAGCAATGACTTAAGTAAATATAACTAACCCTTGTCTATTAAAAAAAAAAAAAAAAAAGGAAAACAACGAGGGGGGATTTCAGTGGGTATTTAGAGCACACTAAATCTTTGCATTTTTCAGTAGGATGCTAAAAAATATTGAGTATCTTCTGTTGTTGTAGCGACCCCATGCACCACAAAAAGAAACACTGCCCACTCCTGTGCCATCTTCACAATTGTTGCTATGTTTGAGCCCATTGTTGCAGCCACTGTGTCAATCCATCTTGTTGAGGGTCTTCCTCTTTTTCACTAACCCTCTATTTTACCCAGGATGGTGTCCTTCTTTAGGGACTGGTCCCTCCTGATAACATGTCCAAAGTAAGCAAGATGAAGTCTCGCCATCCTCACTTCTAAGGAGCATTGTGTCTGTACTTCTTCCAAGACAGATCTGTTCATTCTTCTGGCAGCTCATGGTATGTTCAGTGTTCTTTGGCAGCACCATACTTCAAATGCATCAATTCTTCTTCGGTCTTCCTTATCCACTGTCTAGCTTTTGCATGCATATGAGGCAATTGAAAACACCATGGTTTGGGTCAGGCACACCTTAGCCTTAAAATGACATCTTTGCTTTTTAACATTTTAAACAGGTCTTTTGCAGCAGATTTGCCCAATGCAATGCATCTTTTGATTTCTTGACTGCTGCTTCCATGGGCATTGATTGTGGATTCAAGTAAAATGAAATCCTTGACAACTTCAATATTTTCTCCATTTATCATGATGTTGCTTATTAGTCCAGTTGTGAGGATTTTTGTTTTCTTTACATTGAAATGTAATCCATACTGAAGGCTGTAGTCTTTGATCTTCATCAGTAAGTGCTTCAAGTCCTCTTCACCTTCAGCAAACAAGGTTGTGTCATCTGCGTATCTCAGGTTGTTAATGAATGTTCCTCCAATCCTGATGCCTCATTCTTCTTCATATAGTCCAGCTTCTCAGACTATTTGCTCACCATACAGATTGAGTAAATATGGTGAAAGGATACAACACTGATGCTCACTTTTCCTGATTTTAAACCACCTAGTATCCCTTTGTTCTGTTTGAAGGACTGCCTCTTGGTCTGTGTACAGGTTCTACATGAACACAATTAAGTGTTCTGGAATTCTCATTCTTTGCAATGTTATCTATAATTGGTTATGATCCACGCAGTCAAATGCCTTTGCACAGTCAACAAAACACAGGTAAACATCTTTCTGGTATTCTCTGCTTTCAGCCAGGATCTATCTGACATCAGCAACGATATCCCTGGTTCCGTGTCCTCTTCTGAATCCAGCTTGACTTTCCAGCAGTTTGCCTGCTGAAGCAGCTTGTCATACCTGTACATAGAGAGCCTCAACGGTTTTACTGTTATTCAGTACTAAGCTGTTTTTAATTTTAGTCACATTGTTTTTGATTTTTAATTGTATTGGATCATTGTTTAAGACAAAATACAAGAAGAATACAAATGATAACTATGTAAAACTTACTTTTTTTTTGTAATACATTACTGAGGTATTTGTATTTGCCATCCTGTTTTGCTTTTTATTTACCATGCTTCTCTTTGCTTTTTATCCTTTCACTTGAGTGCTTTATTAGATTGACAGAATTTCTCTTTTTTGACTATTTTGACCCCTGCTAGTTTGAAAATGATTTACTTTTTCCCTTTCTTAATGGTGGCCCATAAAAATTTAATAAACATTTTAACTATGTGTTTTTTTGTTAACAACATCTAAAGATACACACACACATACAGCTGTGGTGTGAGTATCTTTCGATGTTGTTAAAAACATATACTTGAAAACAATATTACAACATAATTGAAAATCAAACACAATGTGACTAAGATTAAAAACACCTTAATACTGAATAAAGGTAAAACCGTTGAGGCTCTCTATGCACAGGTAGGATAAACTGCATGCATACTTATTTGGCCTCCACTAACCCTGATAGCACAGTGGTTGGCAGTTTGAATCCACCAGCTGCTCCTTGGAAACCCTATGGGGCAGTTCTGCTCTGTCCTGTAAGGTCACCATGAGTCAGAATTGACTTGATAGCAACAGGTTTGGTTTTGGTTTTACCTCCAGTAACTCATCTGCTCTGCAGTTGGAAGCTGTCATATGGTTTTGTTTTAATGGGAATTTTAAACATTATTTATTGCTTAAAACACAAATCTAAACAAAGATCACAACAACTTTTATTGACATGAATGCTGTGGACACAACCTTGAAAACCTAGAGGAAACATCTACTGGATGATGACCTAGTCCAACCAGTGTGTGCCTTACAGATGGAGATGTTGGCAGAGATCTGGAGATGCTGAAGAACTTTCCCAAGCCGTAAAGCTGGTAAGTGATGAAGCTATATTCCTGCTCAGAGTTCAATTTAGTTCATAATGATTTGAAGGGAAGGCCATATGAGCTAGTAGACTTGTTAGAAGAAGGAATATCTAAATTTCATTGGGAATGGGAAATGGGTGGGGCAGAAGAAGTAAAGACCTATAGAAGGCTACTTGACTCTTAAGGAGCCCTGGTGGTGCAATGGTTAAGCGCTTGGCTGCTAACTGAAAGGTGGGAGACTTGAACCCCTGCAGTCGCTCCACAGAAGAAAGATATGGCAGTCTGCTTCCTTAAAGGTTACAGCCTTGGAAACCCTATAGGGCAGTTCTACTTTGTCCTGTAGGGTTGCTATGAGTCGAAATCAACTCTACGGCAGCAGGTTACTTGACTCTTCCAAATTAAGAATAGGAAATCAAACACTTTCTCCCTTGCAGTATATCCCTTGCGCAACTAATAACTGGCTGACTCACCCGATTATCAAAGAGCCATTCTGCTCAGGTCTATTATCTGTCAAGGTGGGCTGGTGGTTCCAGCCTGCAGGCAGAGGTGAGGAGACATACCAGCAGACATACCTGATGGAGTAAGGGAGGATGTTGGAAGCCAGGCTGTTTCTTACTATATTTGATTTTCATCCCAGAAATAAGGAGGCATATATATGAGTGCTGGAGCCCTGGTGGTACAGTGGTTAAGAGTTATGGCTGCTAACCAAAAGGCTCGCAGTTCAAATCCACCAGCTGCTCCTTGGAAACCCTATGGGGCAGTTCTGCTCTGTCCTATAGGGGTGCTATGAGTCAGAGTTGACTCAATGGCAACAGGTTTGGTTTTTTTTTTTTTTTTTGGCTATATGAGTGCTACATGAGCCTGGTACCAGCAGCAGCCCATGCAGCCTTCTGTGGAAGGGACAGTGAGGGTGCGAACTGTGAGGGCGGGCGAGGTGGTCTGAGAGAAAGCGCTACCTTCCATCACTTAAGAGATACGGCATAGTTGTAAGCTTTCAGTAGCTGACAAGGGTTTTATCACATGCCATCATAATGAAATTTTTCTTTAACAAAAATACAACAATAGCAATCACTATTTGCTTCAGATTTCTAATTGTCTAAGTTACCTATGCTACGGCATTTCCATCAGCATCCTTTGTTTTGCAATTTACCAGTTAAATCAATTACATTTAGTATGCTTGCCTCTCAATTTCCTTAGCAGTCTCCACACCATGTCCCCTATAACCATCACAGCTACATTGCACTTTTATGATATTGTGTGAATTCCATTTAGCTTCCCTTCCCCATTCTGTCACTGGCCTTGAGCTAGTATGCTGGCTCCATTCCCTGCTCAGCCTAGTTGCTCTAATAATCTTATCCACTTCAGCCTGTTCCTTTTCCCTGCCGAGTCTCCTTCCTCCAGGTACTGAGAGAGACATTACTGTCTCCCCTTTTTCCTTCTTTTACTGCCCCTTTAGTCAGTCTCATACATCCTCCAACTACTAAAAATGCATGCAATAGCATTTTAATGTCATACACGGCCACATAACGAACACTGCCTTATCCCATTATTTACTAATATTAGTAATGCACTAATTTTAAAATGGCAGGAATCCATTTAGGTTGGCTCTTTTTGGGTGCTGGCAATTCCTGCACTTCTTATTAGGTGCCATCAAGTCAATTCCAACTTATGGTGACCCCATGTGATAGAGGAGAACCACCCTGTAGGAGTTTCTTGGCTGTAATCTTTATGGAGTAGAGGGCTGGGTTCCAACCACCAACCTTTGGGTTAGTAGCCAAACAATGAACTGTTGTGCCAGCAGGGGTCCTAATTCCTGGACTAGCTTTTTTTTTTTTTTTTTTTTAATGTCTAGATGCATCTGTGATCTTGTAGCACAAACTCCTTTATGTTGTACTGTTTATTATTTTTCTTACCAAATGAATTTGCCAGAACACCTAATAGAAAAAAGATTCTTCTACATCCTCTCAATGGTTTAAGGTTGCCAAGACTGCCGTTAACATCTTTCTCTTTATCACCACCTCCTGGTGAAATGACTTCATGACTGAAGAAGCGGTTTTGGATATTTTATATTTTCTCCAGGAGTACATTGTAAAGTAGAAATAGCCAGTTGCCTGAATGTATAATAAGATCCCTGAAACTTTTTTCTTCTTACATTATATATTATATATTGCATATTGTATAATATATGTTTCAAATAAAGAAGTTTTTGGGAATTAAAGCTATGCTGACTGAAATTTAGGAAAAAAATTCTATGCTTTAAATATATACCTGTTACATTTAGCTGTTCATAAGTACGTGTATTCATATGCAGCATGCTAACAGAGCATTTAAAGAAAGGATGAAATTTATAAACCAGAACACATTTTTTAAAATTCCACTGCGATACCTTTAAACCAACTTCTGCAGTTTTACTAGGAGCCCTGGTGGCAGTGGATAAGCACTCTGCTGCTAACCAACAGGTCGGCAGGTTCATAGGTCGGTGGTTTGAATCCACCAGCCACTCCGCAGGAGAAAGAGGTGGCGGTCTGCTTCCGTAAGGATTTACAGCCTTGGAAACCCGATGGGGGCAGTTCTAGTCTGTCCTATAGGGTTGCTATGGTTGGAATCATCTCCACGGCAGTGGGTTTTGGTTGGGTTTGCCTATAGTTTTAGTCAGAATTTGGGAGGTTCCCTGCCAATTTTCCTTTCTCTGCAGTCATTACTCTAATTGTTCATGTTCATTTCCTCTTCTGTCAGCCCCCAGTGCAGGCATCTCTTTAAATGTATTCTTTCATTATTCTCTGAGAGTCTTGCCCAGTGCACATAGTAGAACATGCCTTTTTTGGGTTTGCTTTCCTCTGAGGGAATCTTCCAAATAAGCAGATTTTGCTGAACTTGAGGGTGGGTAGGAATGTCACATGGAGCAATCTGACAGTCTTTTATGTTATAATTATAAAAAATGATCCCCTCTGGTCAAGTGTTTGGTCCTGAAGTTACCCAAATACCTTAATTGCCTGCATCTTACTATAATGAAGCCCATCCTTGGGAGGATAACAAAATTGGATCCTATTGGGTAGTTTTGAACACGCCTGATATGGATGGGTGTCCAATAGGTGGATAATATCCAAACTATTGGAATTTTAATATTTTGGTCTGTTTCAAGAATTAACTTGAGCAAAATGATTTTTTCCCCCCTCTTGGCAAGTCTGAGAGAGGAAAGATTGGGGATTATTTTCACCTCTGCTCCTTGATCATGGAAACTAAGGGGAAAATGGTTGAAGCTGTACTCATCCCTGTAGATGTTTAGGAATGAGCCCCTGTGCCCTGAGAATTGCGATGATTTTTCCCCTTTAAACAGTTTGGTACTGTGCCTTCCTTGGGTAATTGGCTGTGGAACAGAACTCCAGACCCCTAGATTCCGGGGAGACATTTTGACTACCTAACTTTGGTAAATCTAGTCCTCTGCAGAAGAAACTTTTATAGATGAGAAGCAATGTAGGGGGTTCTTACTCTTCCGATCCCTTAATTTTGGAGAAACAAGACCTCCGTCGATGCATAGGCTAGAGATATCTCTAAGTCACCTGGCCTACCAACTTTATTTACAGAAGAGCTTCTCAACATCCATCCCCTAAGGATCTGAACATTTGCCCCATTAGGAACTCTCTTGCAACTGAGCATGTAATGCATTTGATGCCCCTGCTACTCATATTAAGACACTCCCAAATACCCGTCTGATATCACGGATGCCAAGGATCCCACTGTTCCTGGAGTATCTGGATGGTGATTTGTAATTTTAAATCTTTTAGTTTAGGCTAAAACTCTAAAAAACCAAACCAGTTTCCCTGAAGTTTGACTTATGGTGACCCCATGTGTTGCAGGGTAGAACTGCACTTCAGAGGGTTTTCGAGGCTGTGATCTTTTGAAAGCAGATTGCCAGGCCTTTCTTCCAAGGGCACCTCTGGGTGGGTTTAAGTCGCCAACCTTTCAGTTAATATTTGAGCACTTTAATGTTTGGACCACCCAAGGACTCATACCAATATCCAGCCAACTCCATACACAGCCCCTCCCCTCTGCAAGAGGATTGACTGAGAAAACCTGTACATTTCCCCACCACATGGAACTGGTCAGCTATGCATTACCTCAGCCAGGATCAGCTAGGTCTGTCTAACCTTGTCTTTAGTAAATATAGTTTGGTAGAAGCCTGAATGCAAAGTTACCAAAAATGAAAATACCTGCATCTTTTATCCTTGCAAGGTTCTACATTCTAGAATACATCCCACAATGACCAAAATTCTAGAATCTGGTAGGATAGAAAACAAAGACTGTGACCTCATAAACTCCCATTCATCTCGGTTCCAGTGACTATCTTAGAGTTATCTGGCTTGCAAAATAAGGCCATTTCCTCCCAATCCTAATATAGTTTTCTGAAAAGAGGGATCTATTGTGTCAAAAT
Organism: Dugong dugon; assembly: GCA_030035585.1. NCBI lineage: Eukaryota > Metazoa > Chordata > Mammalia > Sirenia > Dugongidae > Dugong > Dugong dugon. Next base: position 110,063,261 of record CM057468.1, on the reverse strand, counting down.
TTGTATGTTCTCCACCGAGGAGTAATTGTTTGCATCAAATGGTTAGTCTCAATTAATAGCTACTTTATATTTATGTTTGTACATACAATGGAGTCCCAGGGTGGTCTAGATGATTAAGTGCTGGACTTCTAGTGAAAAGTCTGGCAGCTCAAACCCACCCAGCGGCACTGCGGAAGAAAGGTATGGCGATCTGTGTCCGTCAAGATTACAGTCAAAGAAGACCCCACGGAGCAGTTCTACTATGTAACACACGGGGTCACCATGAGTTGGAACTGACTTGAAGGCAATAGGTTTAGTTTGGCTTTTTATCCTAATGGAAGAGAGAAGCAATTGATCTATCTAATCTATTACTGAGTTATTAGTTTTGTGTATCTTCAATCTTACCAGATTTTGCAGTTATTCTCCTAAGTAGTTGTACCAGTTCACTCCCACTAGCAGTGTATGAGAGTTCCTGTTGCTCCACAAGTTTCTAAACACTTGACATTGTCAATATTTCGTATTTGTTCATCAGATGGCAGTGGAATTGTAGTTTTAATTTACATTTCCTTGATTACAAGGGAGGTTATCACTTTTCATGTTTATTGACCATTCCTGTTTCCATTTCCTGTTGCCCATTCATTTCTTTTGCCTATTTTTCTACTGGATTCACTAAACATGTATTTATTGAGTACTTATCATGTACCAGGTCATATTTTAGGCACTGAGGATATGGTAGAAAAAAACTCCATCTTTATATTCTAGAAAGGTGATACCCAAACAACAAAATACGTTAATTATATAGCATATTAGAAGGTGATAAGGGCTATGAAGAAACCTGAGCAGAGAAGAGGGTGAGGAGTGTCTGGCTGGTGATCTGCAACTTCAAATCTTGTGGACAGGGCAGACCACACAGAGAAGGTAATATCTGAGCAAAGACTCGAAAGAGGTGAGGGAATGAGCAAGGTGCCCATCTGATGGAAGAATTTTCCAAGAAATGGGTTGAAAAAGCTGCTTCCTGAGCAGGAGGAGGAGAATAGGTTAGATTTGAGAGATAAGAGGCAGTTGTAAGGGCTGGTTTTCACTCTTTGAGTAAAAAATCACAGGAGAATTGAGCAAAGTATAATAGCAAAATTAATCAGTAACAATCATGTACATGGTAATATGTTCCATGCACTGAGCCAAGTACTTTACATATATTAACTTATATTCAATATATTCTAAGAGGGAGGCAAGAACAGAAGTAGGGAGACTTGTTCTGGTTGTATTTTTTTCTTACTGATTTATAGAATTTCCTTATGTATGCTAGGTACCATACATCTTTTGACAATTATACGTGGATGCAGATATCTTCTCCTAGTCTATGGGTTGCTTTATGGTTTTAGCCATGCCTTTTGTTATTCAGAAGTTTCATATGTTATTGTAGTCAAATTTACCGAACTTTTTCTTGATAGCTTTGCTTTAATTTTTCTTAGACTCTTGTACTTGATCTTTTTGCTACCAGTCCAGCCACACTCAGACTCATTCTTGACTGATGTGGCACCTATCCTCAGAAACATCACCATGATGCTTCCTGCTTAAAACCCTTAGAGAACTGTCCAACTCACAGCTACCCTATGTACAACAGAACGAAAGATTGCCCGGTCCTGCACCATCCTCACAAACATTGCTATGTCTGAGCCCATTATTGCAGCCACTGTGTCAATCCATATTGTTGAAGGTCTTCCTCTTTGTCACTGACCCTCTACTTTACCAAGCATGATGTCCTTCTCCAGGGACTGATCCCTCCTGATAACATGTCCAAAGTACATGAGACGAAGTCTTACCATCCTTGCTTCTAAGGAACGTTCTGACTGTGCTCCTTCCAAGACAGATTTGTTCATTCTTCTGACAGTCCATGGTACATTCAATATTCTTTGTCAACACTGTAGTTCAAAGGTGTCAGTTCTTTGGTCTTCCTTATTCACTGTCCAGCTTTTGCATGCATATGAGGCAACTGAAAACACCATGGCTTGAGTTAGGCACACCTTAGTCTTCAAAGTGATATCTTTGCTTTTTAACACTTTAAAGAGGTCTTTTGCAGCAGATTTGCCCAATGCACTATGTCATTTGACTTCTTGACTGCTGCTTCCATGGGCGTTGGTTGTGGTTCCAAGGAAAATGAAGTCTGTGACAACTTCAATCTTTTCTCCATTTATCATGATGTTGCTTATTGGTGTAGTTGTGAGGATTTTTGTTTTCTTTCTGTTGAGGTATAATACATACTGAAGATCTTCATCAGTAAGTACTTCAAGTCCTCTTTACTTTTAGCAAGCAAGCTTGTGTCATCTGCATAATGCAGGTTTTCAATGAGTCTTCCTCCAGTCCTGATGTCCTGTTCTTCTTCATATAGTCCAGCTTCTCAGATTATTTGTTCGGCATACCGATTGAATAAGTATGGTGAAAGGATACAACCCTGACATGCGCCTTTCCTAACTTTAAATCATGCAATATCTCCTTGTTCTGTCTGAACGACTGCCTCTTGATCTATGTACAGGTTCTGCATGAGAACAATTAAGTATTATAGAATTCCCATTCTTTGCAGTGTTATCCATAATTTGTTGTGATCCACACAGTTGAATGCCTTTGTATAGCCAATGAAACACAGGTAGACATCTTTCTGGTATTCTTTGCTTTCAGCCAAGATCCATATGACATCTGACATCATTCCACATCCTCTTATGAATCCAGCTTGAACTTCTGGCAGTTCCCTGTCAACATACTGCTGCAACAGTTTTTGAATGATCTTCAGCAAAATTTTACTTGTGTGTGATATTAATGATATTGTTTGAGGGCTGTAAGATACTGTATTACCTAGTCTTGGGGTTCCTAGGCTCCTTTAGGTCCACTAGGTCCACTCTGTGGAACCTAAATATAGTGAGAGCCATATATAAATGTATGTGTGTATATATATAGATAAAACGTGCATACAATTTCTACTGGTGGCTCGTCTACACCAAGCCTGGAGGCCCCGGGGCTAAGGACTTCAGATTAACCACCCTGACCCATCTCCAGCCTACTCTAGGCCCCTCTTCTGGTACTTCTCCTACTCCCAAGACATAAAACCCCAGGAATATTGAACTACTATCCCAAACACATACCACTGTTGATACCACAGGGCCTTAATCCATGCTGTTCCTCTGCTTGAAATCCCATCATTTCTTCCTGGCTTCTTCAACCTTTAAGACTCTACTGAGGAATGTTGTTGTTGTTGTTCGGTACTGTTGAGTCAACATCAACTTATAGCGACCCTATGTGAGAGAGTAGAACTGATCCATAGGGTTTTGTAGGCTGTAATCTTTACAGAAGCAGATCATCAGGTCTTTTTTCCCATGAAGCCGCTGGGTAAGTTTGAACCGCCAACCTTTCAGCTAGCAGTCAAGTGCTTAACCATTGAGCCACCAGAGCTCCTTCAGCTAAGGAATACAAACCAAATCAAATCCATTGCCATCGAGTGGATTCTGACTCACAGTAACCCCAGAGGAGAGAGTAGAATTGCCCCACAGGGTTTCCAAGTCTGTAAATCTTTACAGAAGCAGACTATCACATCTTTCTACCGAGGAGTGGCTGGTGGGTTGGAACAACAGACCTTCCGGTTAGCAGCTGATCACCTAACCACTGTGCCACCAGTGCTCCTTCAGCTAAGGAATGCCTCCTCTAAAAAGCGTTCCTTGCCACCCCCCTCCCTAAGCCTAGAAGTTACCGCCGATAGCATGCTATGCACACTTCTACCATAGCATTGATCCCTGTTACTAATAATGTCTATTTATTTTTCAGACTTCCCCAAGAACTTTGTACACTTGAAGGTGGGGTGGGGGGCATGCTTTATTCATCTCTGCATTCCCCATGTCTGCCACTTTGCTTTGAAATAAACTATTTGTCTGTTCTGCAGGCTCTTTCTCTCTCCTCTTGCTTTTCTCTCCCACCATGATTTCTTCCTTCTGATTCAGCCATCAGAGTCCCAGGATTGAGGTTCCAAGGCTCTAAGTTCCTCCAGAATGTGTGGCGACAGCACAAGAGAAATACCAACTCACAATGCTTATTATTATCATTTTACCCCCTTCCTGTGCGGCACGAGACGAGAGCAGAAGACTTACTGACCCTCAACATCACCACTTAATTATATTCTTTATTTCACTTATTTCTGCCTTAATGTTTATTATTTCTTTCCTTCTGCTGTTTTTGGTTTACTTTTCTTCTCTTTTACTAGCTTCATGCCTTTAATCTTGCTCCAGCTTTTGCAACTCAACCACCTCAACTTTTGTCAAATTATTAGTGTATCTGAAACACAAGTTTGATAATGTTGTTCAGATGCTTAAAATCTTCTAATTACCTGCATTCCGTAGAGAATAATATTCAAATTCTGTAGAATGGCATACAAGGCCATTCATGATCTTAACCAATTTACCTGACCAGTAAGATTTTGTTTCCAAAAATCCTGGCTTTCTACTCATTTCAAAACACCTAGTAGTTAGCCATGATTTTTATTACCTTTGTTCCTTTGCATATGTGGTCTCTCTGCTGTGTGTATCTTCCACTGGCTTTTCAGCAAATGTCTTCTTTAACTCCGATCAGCCATATTTTTTTTATTGGTAATTTCCTCTTCCCTCACTACTACCACACTTGGCACAATCCTCTTTTAGAAAGCTTACCAAATTATTAACACATACCTTCATCATTGTTCTATGCATTCTGGCACATGAGATTCTCTCTTATAAATGTTTATGCCCTAGTAACTGACATAGTGGGTGCTCAATACATGTTTGTGGATATAAATGGGAAAAAGTGGTGTGGCCTATTATCACTTTAGTTGGGAAAATGAGAAAATGGGATGATGTACTTCAGCGAGTGAAATGGGAGAGAAAAGGGTTGTGACAGGACATGGCCTTACACTGCATACTGCTTTGTTTGGTTCATAAGACCGAGATACTGACAGCCTTGTGATGCGAATAACTTTTGGCAGAAAGCACTGCGGCTAAGAGATCCCTTAGATAATGCTCAAGCTTCACGACCACCCTCACTTTACTACAGACTAAGCTGAGGACCCCTGGTGGCGCAGTTGGTTCGAACCCACCAACCCACCAGCCGCTCCAATCTTCCCTAAAGATTACAGCCTTGGAAACCCTATGGAGGCAGTTCTACTCTGTCCTATATGGTCGCTATGAGAGGGAATCTACTCGAAGGCAATGGGTTTTCGGTTTGGTTTAAGCTGAGGAAGGGAAGCTCTGAGAAAGTCGCCGATTGTTAACCAAAGTGCAGGTTCCTAGATTTTTAATAGCTTGGAGTGATTCCCTAAACTTTCCGGCAAGCGGTCAACGGTGACAAGGACGGCTACCAACCCCTTCCCCAATTCCCGCCCCCAAGCCCGGCTTAGAGGCTTGTGTACTCACTGCGCATGCGTTAACTTTCCTTTTATAGACGGGCGGGGGGGGGATGGTTAGCGTCAGTTCCGACGGAAGACCTGAGGGGGCGGGGCCAGGAGGTTTCCAAGGTGACGGAGCAGCGGCCTCTGTGGTGGATTGAGCGGGTCTGAGTGAGGTTCCCAGAGAGCTGCGCGCCGTCGGCTCGTCGGCGCTGTCATGGCGGGGCTGCTGAAGAAGGTGAGGCGAGTGGAGGTCACTGTTCAATTTTGGACTCTGCGGGCAGTCAGCCCGTTAGCCCCTCTTTCTGCGGGTGGTGGACGTAACTAGTGTGGGCTCGGCGGTGCTCTTTGAGGCCTCTTTCTGCAATGCCCTCAGGGGTGACCAGTTTAGTGACTCCGCGCCGAGAGGCACATAAAAGCTCCCAACAAGCGACACTGAGAGACTGGTAGCTGGCTGTAAACCAGTTTTAACTTTTCCTTAGCGTGGAGGATGCGTGGAAACCATAGTAATAGCATGAATCATGTTTTGTTTTTGAACAGACTACTGGCCTTGTGGGACTGGCTGTATGTGAGAGTCCACACGAGGTATGTACCTCTTTTCTTTCTTAATTCCTGAGTTTCCAAGGAAAATTGGGACCTAGTGACCTTGTTTGCGGTAAGGTTAATGCAGATATTACCATGGGATACGGATGTTTTAGGCACAAAATTACATCTCAGAGTCAGGTCTTGAGACAAGAGTGGTATCCACGTCATTGATCTTATCCCGCTTTTCTTGCCATGATCTCTTTTATAAGCCACTTTTCTTGCTGACGTTTTCCGTGGCATTCACGTGGCTTCACTTGTACTTCTGTGAGCGACCTCCAAAATCGGTATCTGTATTTTGCACCTTTTCCCCTGCCTCACCATTTTTGCCCTAGGTGCCCCAGATGCCATACAATTTCGCATAGGAAAGGTATGGCTTTAGCACTTGCCCCCTTTTCCTGCATCACCAGTTTTCCTTTTTAGTAGATTTTCCCCATCTAGGTTCAGGAATGCTTTCCATAATACATAAATAAACAACCCCACTCCTCTTGATTCTTTTTCCTCCAGTAATCACTTTGTCTCCTTCCCATTATAGATAACTCAGAAGAGTTACCTGTACTTACTGCCTCCAATTTCTCTTTCATTCCCCCTTGAACACACTCCAGTTATGCTTGGCCAAAACTGCTTTTATCAAGCTCACCAGTGACTTCCATGTTGCTAAATCCAATAGTCAGTTCTCATTTCTCATCTCAGTTGACCCAGTAACAGCGTTTGATGCATTTGACACTCTCCATCAAGTACTTCTTATTTTTAACTGGGCTTCAGGACACTGCAGTCTACTTTCGTGTTTGTTTTTTCCTATACTCTTCTAGCTTCTTTCTGGTTATTCTTAATATCTTCACTTTTAAATTTTGGAGTGCCCAAGACTTAGTTGTTGGATCTTTTCTCTGTGTAGATTTGCTCTCTCTTGGTGACAATTTAAAGATTCTAAATACCATCGATACACTGATGACTCTTAGATTTCCATGTCAAACACTGATTCCCCTCCTTTTATGAAGTATATTTAACTGCTTAGTGGACATCTAAGCTATTGTTGTTGTTGTTAGGTGCTGTTGAGTCAGTTCTGCCTCATAGCGACCCTATGTACAACACAACGAAACACTGCATCATCCGGCGCCATCCTCACAATTGTTGGTATACTTGAGCCTGTTGTTGCGGCCATTGTGTCGGTATATCTTGCTGAGGGTCTTCCTCTGTGTCGCTGACCCTCTACTTTACCAAGCATGATGTCCTTCTCCAGGGACTGATCCCTTCTGATAACACGTCCAGAGCGTGTGAGACGTAGTCTCGCCATCCTTTTATCTAAGGAGTATTCTGGCTGTACTTCTTCCAAGACAGATTTGTTCATTCTTTTGGCAGTCCATGGTATATTCAGTATCCTTTGCCAACACCATAATTTAGAGGCATCAATTTTTCTTCTTTCTTCCTTATTCATTGTCCAGCTTTCGCGTACATATGAGGTGATTGAAAACACCATGGCTTGGGTTAGGTGCACCTTAGTCTTCAAAGTGACATCTTTGCTTTTTAACACTTTAAAGAGGTCGTTTACTGCAGATTTGCCCAAAGCAATGTGTTGTTTGATTATAATTTATGATTATACTTACTATTTATGAACTGTTATGAGTTGGGATCTGCCATAACAATTTCTTACCGTTTGATTTACTACTGACAGCTCTACTGAAGTTTGAGTTCAGTATGCACTAATATGTACTGTACAGTTACTCCACTACTCATCTGTCAGTTTGTTGTACCATGGTGGCTTGTGTGTTACTGTGATGCTGGAAGCTATCCCACAGGTATTTCAAATGCCAGCAGGGTAACTATGGTAGACAGGTTTCAGCGGAGCTTCTAGACTAAGACAGACTGGGAAGAAGGACCTGATCTGCTTGAAAAAATTGGCCAGTGAAAACCTTATAAATAGCAGCAGAATGATGTCTGATATAGTGCCAGAAGATGAGCTTCTTGGGTTGGAAGGCACTCCAAATACGACTGGGGAAGAGTTGCCCCCTCAAAGCAGAGTCGACCTTAGTGACATGAATGGAATCGAGCTTTAGGGGACCATCATTTGCTGATGTGGTGTGACTAAAAATGAGAAGAAACAGCTGCATACGTCCATTAATAATCGGATTGTGAAATGTACGAAGAATAAATCTAGAAAAATTGGAAGTTGTCAAATGAAATAGAACACTTGAAGAGTGATATACTAGGCATTAGTGAGCTGAAATAGGTGGGTATTGGCCATTCTGAATTGGATAATCATATGGTCTAATGTGTCAGAAATGACAAATTGAAGAGGAATGGTTTTGCATTCATTGTCAAAAAGAACATTTCAAGATCTATCCTGAAGTTCAGTGCTGTCGGCAATAGAATAATATCCATACGCCTACAAGGGAGGTAGTTAATATGAATATTATTCAAATTTATGCACAAGCCACTCATGCCAAAGATGAAGAAATTTAAGATTTTTTCCAAGTTCTGCAGTTTGAAATTGATCAAACATGCAGTCAATATGCATTGGTTATTACTGATGATTGGGATGCAAAAGTTGGAAACAAAGAAGGATCGGTAGTTGGGAAATATGGCTGTGGTGCTAGAAGTGATGCTGAAGATCGCGTGATAGATTTTTGCAAGACCAGCCGCCTATTCATTGGAAATATCTTTTTCAACAACATAAATGACAACTCTACATGTGAGCCTTACTGGATGGAATACACACGAATCAAATCGACTTACATCTGTGGAAAGAGACGATGGAGAAGCTCAGTATCATCAGTCATAACAAGGCCGGGGCCGACTGTGGAACAAACCATCAATTGCTCGTATACAAGTTCAAGTTGAAGGTGAAGAAAATTAGAACAAATCCATGAGAGCCAAAGTACGACCTTGCATATATCTCACCTGAATTTAGAGGTCATCTCAAGAATAGATTTGATGCATTGAACACTAATGACCAAAGACCAGAAGAGTTGTGGGATGACGTCAAGGACATCATATCTGAAGAAAGCAAACGGTCATTACAAGACGAGAAAGGAAGAAAAGACCAAAATGGATGTCAAAAGAGACTCTGAAAGTTGTGCTTGAACATAGAATTGCTAAAGCAAATGGAAGAAATGAAGTAAAAGAGCTGAACAGAAGATTTCAAAGGGCAGTTTGAAAAGACACTATTATAATGAAATGTGCAAAGACCTGGAGTTAGAAAACCAAAAGAGAAGAACACTCTGCATTTTTCAAGCTGAAAGAACTGAAGGAAAAATTCAAGCCTCGCATTGCAATATTGAAGGATTCTGTGGGGAAAATATTGAGTGACCCAGGAAGCATCAGAAGAAGATGAGAGGAATACACAGAGTCACTCTATCAAAAAGAATGGTCAATGTTCAACCATTTCAGGAGGTAATATATAATCAGGAACCGATGGTACTGAAGGAAAAAGTCCAAGCTGCACTGAGGGCATTGGCAAAAAACAAAGCTCTAGGAATTGACGGAATACCAATTGAGAGGTTTCAACAAAGGAACGCAGTACTGGAAGTGCACACTCGTTTTATGCCAAGAAATTTGGAATACAGCTACCTGGCCAACTAACTGGAAGAGATCCGTATTTGTGCCCATTCCAAAGAAAGGTGGTCCAACCAAATGTGGAAACTATTGAACAATACCATTAATATCAAACACAAGTAAAATTCTGCTGAAGATAATTCAAAAGCAGTTGCAGCAGTACATCAACAGGGAGCTGCCAGAAACTGAAGCCGGATTCAGAAGAGGACATGGATCGAGGGATATCATTGCTGATGTCAGATGGATCTTGACTGAAAGCAGAGAATACCAGAAGGATGTTTTACCTGTGTTTTATTGACTATGAAAAGGCATTCGACTGTGGATCATAACAAATATGGATGACATTGCGAAGAATGGGAATTCCAGGACACTTAATTGTGCTCGTGAGGAACCTGTACATAGACCAAAAGGCAGTCGTTAGAACAGAACAAGGGGATACTGACTGATTTAAAATCAGGAAAGGTGTGCGTCAGGGTTGTATCCTTTCACCGTAATTATTCAATGTGTATGCTGAACAAATAATCTGAGAAGCTGGATTATATGAAGAAGAATGAGACATCAGGTTTGGAGGAAGGCTCATTCACAACCTGCAGCGTGCAGATGACACAACCTTGCTTGCTGAAAGATAAGATTTGAAGCACTTACTGATGAAGATCAAAGACTACAGCCTTCAGTATGGATTATACCTCAGTAAAACAAAGATCGTCACAACTGGACTAATAAGTAACATCATGATAAATGAAGAAAAGATTGAAGTTGTCAAAGATTTCATTTTACTTGGATCCACAGTCAACGTCCACGGAAGCAGGAGTCAAGAAATAAACTGAGATATTCCATTAGGTATATTTGCTGCAAAAGATCTCTTTAAAGTAGTGAAAAGCAAGATGTCACCTTGAGGACTAAGGTGCACCTGACTGAAGCCATAGTGTTTTTCAGTCTCTTGTATGCATGCGAAAGCTGGACAGTGAATAAGGAAGACTGAAGAAGAATTGATACCTTTGAGTTATGATGTTGGCGAAGAATATTGACTATACCATGTACTGCTAGAAGAACAAACAAATCTGTCTTGGAAGCAGTACAACCAGATTGTTTCTTAGAAGTGAGGATGGTGAGACTTCTCTTACTTACTTTGAGCATGTTATTAGGACAGACCAGTACCTGTAGAAGGACATCATGCTTGGTAAAGTAGAGGGTCAGCAAAAGAGAGAAGACCGTCAACAAGTAGGGTTGGCAGAGTGGCTTCAACAGTGGGCTCAAACATAGTAATGATTGTGAGGATGGTGTGGGACCAGGCAATGTTTTGTTCTGTTGTAGATAGGGTCTCTATGAATCGGAACCGACTTGAAGGCACCTAACGATAATAACAACGTACAGTTACTTACTTCTCTTGCTATTTTGTCTGTTGAGCCTTTGCTTTATTCCTATAGTGCCAGCAGTATCATAATCACAACCATTAACACTGAGGTTTTATATGACTGTATTCAGTTAAAATTTAATTATTAAATAATCTAGGATAATCTGTCTGTCTATCTCCATAGAAATTCAAATAATGAAAAGTAAAAAAAAAAAAAAATCAATTTACAGTGGCCAGGACCTCTATTTGAGAAATACTTGCTTAGTAAATGATTTGATATTTCAGAAAAAGGCCATCAGCAACAAGTTGGAATGCAGTTCTGTTTCTACTTGTTTATCAAACTTTTGACTTGTGTAGAACTTTTGTAAGGTTTATAAAGTATTTCTACATTTATACTCATCTTCTTGCTAAGTTGTTTAGGGTGGGAAAAGAATACAGAAATGAAAAAATTGTAGCAAGGAAGAGTTAAATGCTTTTTTAAAACAGATGTGAGTCATGTGTTTTGTCTTGACACTTTTTTAAGTGTTCCATTAAATATTTGGTAAATAATCTGTGGAAACTTGTCTGATTTGTCTTTTCAGAGACTAAAAACATTATACATAAAGATCCTTGATGTTCTTCAGCAAATGCCTAAAAATGCAGGATACCGAAAGTATACAGAAGAAATTACAAATGAGAGGCTGAGTAAGGTTAACATAGTAAGTAGTTAATTTACTTTTGTTCTGTTGAGCTTATGGTACCCAATGCAGTTGTTTTATGCTGGGTTCTCTAGGGAAGCAAAACCAGTAAAGCATATAAATACATATAGAGAGATTTATATCAAGGAAACAGCTCACGCGATTGTAGAGGCTAGAACATTCTAAGTCCGTGGATCAGGGTAGAGGCCTCTCCCGATTCACACAGCCGCAGAAGCTGGTGAACCCAAGATCAGCAGGCTGGAGAGCAGGGCTCCTGCTCACAGGCTGTGAAGGTTGACGAATTCCAATATTGGCAGGCAAGACTGCAAAGCTTCTCCTGATACATGTAGCTGTAGGAGCTGGCGAACCTAAGATTAGCAGGTCGAGGAGAAGGACTTTTGCTCGCAGGCTGTGAAGATTGACGAATCCCAAGATTGACAGGTAGGCTGCTAGCTCAAGTCCCAAGAACCGGAGGTGAGATGACAAGAGGGAGCCGCTGGACACAGAACAAGCCAAAAACCTTGGCAAGGCAAGCAGGAATGAAGTAGCCAGTGGAGGGTAGAGATGAAGGCTGAGTGGTTGGTGAGCCACCACAGGCCCTGCCCCTGCTGGTACCACTCAGTAGATCCCATCATGAGAATGATCATATATCAGATTTCAACAGGGAAGTGATCACAGCATCATACAACTGCCAGAACATTGAGAATCATGGCTTACCCAAGTTGACATACAATCTTAATCGTCACAGCAATGTTTAACAAAAAAATTGAATTGTTTAGTTTTTGCATATTCTACACACTTTCCTTCTTATTTCTATTCTCTTCCCTTCCATGCTTTTTCTATCCTTTCTACATTTCATTCAGCCAATTTCTGTTTACTGAATGCCTTCTCTATGCTAACTAAAAACCATTGACGTCGAGTCGATTCCGACTCATAGTGACCCTATAAGGCAGAGTAGAACTGCCCCAATAAGGTTTCCAAGGAGTGGCTGGTGAATTTGAACTGCTGATGTTTTGGTTAGCAGCCATAGCTCTTAACCACTGCACTGCCAGGGCTCCTTCTCTATGCAGAACCTTATTAAATACTTGAGTACAAAAATAAAATCAAATCCCTGCCCTTAGGTAACATCCTTGCTGTTCCTTTTAATTCTCTTCCATATCCAGTCCTTTATCTCTCTTTTGCTTCTTATCTATAGCTATATCAATCTTAGTATCTTTTCTCTAGTCTCAGAGTAGAGAACAATAAAGCAAAACAAAAACTGTGTTGTATTTTAAGAAGACAGAAATATGTATGTTAGAAAGAGCTTCATTGCAAAAAGAAGAACAAGTTTGTCTTAAATACTGATAGTTACAATCATACAAAGCATTTCAGAAAGCTCTTAAAGGCCTTAACTACGGACACAGTAGAATACGGTTGATTGCCAAAATATATTGAACTGTCATTAAAATTTCACACTAGGTATTATTTCAGAGACTTTGTTATTATCTGAAGTAGTGTTCATAAACTCTGTAAGTAATTTATATACATGCATAAGGGGTCCTTATGTTTATTTCTTACATTAACAAACACTCTAGCCAAAAGAGAATTATTCTTCTTAGGTATATAACAAAACAGTGGAATCTGATTTGGAACTTTTATTCTTTTCCTGGCAATTCTGGAAGTAATTTATAGATAAAAGTCTCTAAAGGGAAAGCTCATATTTCCTTTAAGGTCATGTTTTCCTTAAGAAAAATGGGCTTATGTGTTTTTTCCCATTACAGAGTAAGAAATTTCTCTTTTTCTTTTTATGACATGAATCTCTTCAGTGCTACTCTTCTTTTTTAAAAAGTTTATTTATTTTGTTGTTGTTGAGAATATACACAGCAAAACATTTACTAATTCAACAGTTTCTACATGTGTAATTCAGTGACATTGCAATCATTCTCACCCTCGTTTTCTGAGTTGTTCCTCCCCCATTAACAAACTCACTGCCCCCTAAGGTTCCTGTCTAGTCTTTCAAGTTGCTATTATCAGTTTGATCCCAGATAGATAGATTTAAAAGAGCATAATGCCCAAGGCAGACATTTATTACTAGTTAAGCTAAAGTATTGTTTGGTTTTAAGAAGACTTTAGGGGATATTTTTGGTTTAAGTTTTAAAGATGATCTCAGGGCAGTAGTTTCATAGGTTCATCAATGCTTTCCTTTTTCTCTCTTCATTCTCAGTGACCTGGTTCCCCATCAATCATTTATCCTCTTTGCTCTCTTTTTAGCCTCTCCCATCTTGTTTGCTTCTTTGTTATAGCCTTGAAATATATCTAGCTTGCTCTTATCTTTAAAAAAAAGAAAAAACAAAAACTTTATCCCTACGTTCTCCTTTACTTATTGCTCTACTTCTCTCCTTTCTTTCATAGCCAGTGTCAACCACTGTCATTGCTTCTTTACTGTTATTGGTTCTAAAATCCTTATCTGTGGGCTGGCCTATTTTAATGCCTTTATAATTAGTTGGAAGGAGCCCTAGTGTCACAGTGGTTAAGATGAAGCATGCTGGAACTACAAACAGATCAACTAACTATAAAAACTAAAACCATTGCTGTTGAGTTGATTGTAACTCGTAGTGATCTTATAGGACAGAGTACAACTGCCCCATAGGGTTTCCAAGGCTGTAATCTTTATGGAAGCAGACTGCCATATCTTCCTCCCGTAGAGCGGCTGGTGGGTTCAAACCACTGACCTTTCTGTTAGCACCCGAGCGCTTAACCTCTGCGATACTAGGGCTTCTTTATGCCTCACCAAGTAGGTGATATTTGAGCAAATACTGGAAGGAAGTGAAGGAATAAGCCATGCAGATATCCTAGGCCAGCACAGAGATGCCCTGAGTCAGGAACATGCCAATTCATGTAAGAAAGAAAATATTCTTGTTCTTCCTCTTTTCATTCCATTTATATGCCCCCCCTCCCCCCAAAAAATGAAAGAAACCACACTGTGGTAATGGCAATGCCTTATTTATATAAATGCATGTATAGGTATATAAAAAAGCTCAGTCTGCTAGAAAATAAATAAATTGATGTCATTAAATGTGCTAGGTACTATATTATACTTATTAGTGTTAATTTTTTGAAACTTTTTATTGAAATATAACATCTAAAGAAATATTAAGAAATCATAAATAGAACTTTATGAACTTTCACAATAGGACATTTCCAGAACCCCCAAGCCCTCCCTCATTCTTCTCCAAGACACTACCCCTCTAAAGGTGATTACTCTTGTGATTTCTAACAGATTTGTTTTACCTGTTTTTAAAGCTTATATACTCTTTTGTGCCTTTTTTTTTTCCTGCTCAACATCACATTTGAGAATCTTTCATGTTGTTGCATATAGTTGTAATCTCATTGTTGTATAGTATTCTGTTGAATTCATATATCATAATTTATTGATCCATTCTATTATAGGTAGTCATTTGGGTTGTTTCTAGTTTGGTTTATAATGATTTGTGCTGCTGTGAACATTCTTGAATATGTTATTTGGTTAACCTGTATACATTTCTGGTTAACCTGTATATTTCTGGTATACACCTAGGAGTGCAACTTCTGGATCATAGGGTAGCATTTATTTTTAGAGCTAATACTCTCAGAGGAAATACAGGAAATATTAAGAAAAATAAAGTGGTATGAAGTGATATATAGTGATTATTTTTAAAATCTGTGTTTTAGAAAGGCTGAATTAAGCATCCTATTTCTTACCCTTGGTAAATGTGTCAATAAACATCTAATATTTTAATATTAAAATTGTCTTAAGGTAAAAAGAACAATAAAATAAAGGAAAAATTAAATGGAATTCCACCACATATTTGCTATTGAGGAAAGAAAAATTGTTTAAGTGCTGTTTTTTTATATGAAATTTTAATATAGATTTGAAACATTAAGATATTGTGCTCCTTTTTTATTTATTTTTCATTTTTTTATTGTACTTCCGGTGAAGGTTTACAGAACAAATAGTTTGTAATGAAAACAGTAGTACAAATATTGTTTTATGACATTGGTTAACAACCCCACATGTCAACCCTCTCCCTTCTCGACCTTTTTTTTTGGTGAAAATATACATAGCCAAAGATACACCATTTCAAAAATTTCTACATGCACAGTTCAGTGACATCGACTATGTTCTTCCAATTGTGCTGCTATTCTCACTTTAGATGAAGGCTTACAGAACAAAATAGTTTCTCATTTAACAGTTAGTACACATGTTGCTCTATGATAATGGTTAACAACCTCACAATACGTCAACACTATCCTTACTCAACCTTGGGTTCCTTATCACCAGCTTTCCTGTCCCCTTCTGCTTTCTGGCCCTTGCCCCTGGACTGCTGCTGTACCTCATTAGTCCCATTTGGTTTTATGGGGCTGTCCACTCCCCGGCTAAACGGTGAACCTCAGAAATGACTTGACCACTGAGCTGAAAGGGTGTCTGGGGGCCATACTCTCGGGGTTTCTCCAGTCTCCTTTAGGGCAGTAAATCTGGTCTTTTTTTTGTGAGTTAGAATTTTGTTCTGCATCCTTCTCCAGCTCTGTCCAGAACCCTCTGTTGTGATCCTGGTCAGAGCAGTGAGTGGTGGTAGCCAGCCACCATCTAGCTGTACTGGACTCAGTCTGATGGAGGCCTTGGTAGCTGTGGTCCTTTAGTCCTTCGGACTAATCTTTTCCTTGTATCCTGTTCTCTTCACTCTCCCTTGCTCCCGAAGGGATGAGACCAGTGGAGTATCTTAGATGGCTGCTCACAGGCTTTTAAGATCCCAGACGCTACTCACCCAGGTAGAATGTAGAACATAGTCTTTATAAACTGTGTTATGCCAATTGAGCTAGATGTTCCCCGAGACCATGGTCCCCACAGCCCTCTGCCCAGCAATTCAGTCCCTCAGGGAGTTTGGATGTGTCTATGGAGCTTCCATGGCCTTTCCTTGTACAAGTTGTGCTGGTTTCCCCAGTATTGTGTACTGTCTCATCCTTCACCCAAGATACCACTTATCTATTGCCTATTTAGTATTCCGCCCCACCCCTGCCATCCCTGGTAACCAACAAAGATTGTTAATTTTTGTGTGTGAACTTTTTCATGGGTTTTTACAATAGAGGTCTCATACAATATTTGTCCTTTTGTGATTGACTTATTTCACTCAGCATAATGTCCTCAAGTTACATCCATGTTACGAGATGCTTCACAGATTCATCATTGTTCTTTCTCGTTGCATAGTACTCCACTGTGTGTATGTACCATAGTTTGTTTATCCATTCATCTGTTGATGGGCATCTAGGTTGTTTCCATCGTTTTGCTATTGTGAACAATGCTGCCATGAACATAGGTGTGCATGTCTATTCGAGTGATGACTCTTATTTCTCTAGGATAGATTCCTAGGAGTGGGATTGCTGGATCGAATGGTATGTCTATTTCTAGCTTTCTAAGGAAGTGCCATATCATTTTCCAAAATGGTTGTATCATTTTGCATTCCCACCAGCAGTGCATAAGAGTTCCGATCTCCCTGCAGCCCCTCCAACATTTGCTATTTCCAGTGTTTTTGATTCCTGCCAGTAATGCTGGGGTGAGATGGTATCTCGTTGTGGTTTTAATTTGCATTTCTCTAATGGCTAGTAATCTGGAGCATTTCCTCATGTGTCTGTTGGCCGCTTGAATGTCTTCTTTGGTGAAGTGTCTGTTCATTTCCTTTGCCCATTTTTTAATAGGATTATTGGTCTTTTTGTTGTAGAGGTGTTGGTGTGTTCCTTTTTTTAAAAAAAAATTATTTTATTTCCTGAAATTATAGGAACCAGATATTAAAAAATTAGAAGACAAGCTTCAGAGTGGACAAATTGAAGAAGTGATTTTTCAGGTAATAGAATTGAGTATATTAATGTTTGGTTTCAAATGTTCATTTTATGTGGAAGCACAAAACTGATATTTCAGAAAGAAAGAAAAACTAAGCTTTATTTATACCAACTCATCAAATATAAGACTAATCACATAAAGAAAATTTGACACTTCCAACATGCTTACTATGTCAGTTAAATATTTGTTTATCGTTGATTATACCCTGAATGTATGAGGCTTCTGTTGGAAGTGTGGAATTTGATACTTTCTTTGAATTTAGTCACCATGTTCTTGTTAGCCTTACCTTAAATTAGTAGCACAATATTACTTTAATAATTTTATCTTTATAGATACAAATGCTTATTTTCATTTTTAAAAGCTTAATATATATCTAATACAGGAAAATACAGATGCCTTGAGTCATCAACTTAAAATGTACATTTATTTTTCATTGTTGAAGCTTTTGAAAGGAGCCCTGGTGGCACACTGGTTAAAGCACGTGGCTGCTAACCAAAAGGTCAGCGCTTCAAACCCACCAGCTTCTCCATGAGAGAAAGATGTGGCAGTCTCCTTCCATAAAGGTTTATAGCTTTGGAAACCACATGGGGTAATTCTGCTTTGTCCTATACGGTCATTATGAGTTGGATTCGACTCTGCGGCAGTGGGTTTTGGTGGGAGATTTTGACCAGTTTTAACATTTATTGGGGAAAGAAACAACTTTTAATTGCGAAGTAAATTTGAGAACTTAATTTTATACTATTTCCCAAATACTAACACTGGAAAATAATGATATTAAATGATAACGTTTAAGCATGATTATGAAAAGAACACTGGGATTGGGAAAATTATGAATTATGAAATGTTACTCTATTTGGAAAACATTTCTCCTTCCCCTTTTCCTATTAAAAAAAATAAAAATAAAAAATAAACCCATTGTTGTGAAGTTGATTCCGATTCATAGCAACCCTATAGGACAGAGTAAAACTGCCCCATAGGGTTTCCAAGGAGCTGCTGGTGGATTGAAGCTTCCAACCTTTTGCTTAGCAGCCAAGCTCTTAACCACTGCGCCACCAGGACTCCCCTTTTTCTATAGCCACTACATACACAAGGAAGAAAAAACAAAACATAAACTCAGATTTTAATTTTGCTTAACTTGCATTTTTATTCTCTCCTCTAGGCTACAGAAATTAATAGGCTAGAAAAATACTTTTTGAATATTTAACAATTGATCCTTGTAATCATCTACAGTATTTTTGTTGTAAAATATGTACATGTATATATTTTTTTACACCAATTAGCATAATTTATATTTTTATTAGTGATTTAAAGTAGTCATGATTAAAATTTTTCTTTGCCTTAGACTTAGATGGGTTATAAGATTTGGCTGGATTTGTACTGACCCAAGGTACATACTAAAATCAGGAATCTTGACTAAATTTTTGACATCAGAATAATTTTTTTCCCTTGTCTCTTTTACATAATTTAAGAGCTGAATATGCTCAAAATGACCTTTGTTCGGTGGAATTTGGCTGACAGCTTAGAAAATAATACACCCACTCCTAACTTATTGACATGGTTATGTTCCAAAGACCAGGTCGTTTGCGAAAATTGGCATTATGCAAAAATAGAGGATGACCACATCAGATAACAAAATGGAAGATGACTACATCTTTACATAAGTGCCAAATTATATGATTATGTAACTGCCAAACTGAGAATCATGGCCCAGCCACGTTGATGCATAATCTTAGCCATCAAAGCCAGCGTTACTCTCGCCTTGCACCTCAACGTTCACTCCTGCCAAAACGTACATTGTTAACGTGCAAAATAGTTGGATAGTTGATTTTTTACTATTGTCCTAAATGCGAAATGCCACATAATGAGATAGTCAATAAATGAGGAGTAGGTGTAATTGAATCAAACACTTAACAGGTTATTTTAATAGAAAATTTTTGTTATAAAAGTACTTTAATAACATTACAGAAAATTTTAAAAATAGAGAATAGCTTTTTGCTAAAAGAATAATGCTGTAACTAATATGTTTATATAAATAGCTTTTTCCTTTTTTTGCATTATTTCATTAGGATCAATACTTTGAAGTAAAATTATTAATCAAAACGTCTTGTACATGAGATGAGTCAAATTCTTGGTGCATATTACCAAATTAGTTTCTAAAAAGATTAATTGATAGTGAGTGCCACAGCAGTGTTTCAAAATACCAATTTTAACATATACTGGTAAGAATGCTATTTTTAATTTAATTGGGGGAAGTAACACCTCATTTTTTGTTTTATATTTTTAGTTTGTTTTTTTCCCCCCCAATTGCTAGAAAGGTTAAACTTTAAAAATATGTTTTTGAATTTCTTATTTTATAAATTAAATCATTAATATTTTTCCTCTGTCCTTTGGTCTTAGTGTTTTTCTTATCTATTTCTTAACTTTAAGCTTTTGCCTTATTTGCTGCAAATGTTTTTTCAACTTGTCCTTTGCCTTTTAACTTCAGTTGTTTTTTTCTCCCACATATAGAAGTTTTTAAATTTTTAAGTCAAATTTTGTCTTATATTCCTCTGTCTAATATTATAGGTTTAGAAAGCCTTACCCTTGTAAGGATCTGATAAATAACCAATTTTATTTTTATTTAGTTTTGCTTAGTTTTATACTTCTTTTCTTTTAAACTTTATTTATTTGCTTCTTGTCGAGAATATACGTAACAAAACATATCAGTTCAACAGTTTCTATGTGTACAGTTCTGTGACGGTCATATTCTTCGAGTTGTGCAATCACTCTCATCCTCCTTTTCTGAGTTGTTCCTCCCCCATTAAGATAAACTCACTGCCCCCTAAGGTTTCGTTTAGTTTTTACTTCTTTTTTGGTATGTTTTAAAAATGCAGTGATTTAATTTCTCTCGCCTTTTATAAAAGGACAAATAAAATTATTGAGTGATATTGAAAATTAGGGAGGTGTATCACCAGTGGACATGATATACTGATTCAGAAGAATTATTAGATGTCTGTGGAAAAAGAGGAATGACATTTAGACAGCTTTCTATCAAAATAGACTGTGTTTCAATCATTCAAAGGCCTAGTTTGCTGGCCTGTGTTCATTTGCCAGTTTGGCTATGGCACTAGATGTAGTACTAGGGGAACTTGCTGCAAACCTCTTACTATTGTCCTTTCTTGAGTGATGCTCTTTTATTTTATGCCATTTGATTTCCCTTTGATCATGAGTTTAGTTGATTCACTAATTTATCGTGTAGTTATAGTCTTAAGGTACATTAAGTATTTTTAAGTCAGCTGTGGAGTTAACATTTTCATGTGCAGAAAATCAACCATTTGGTTATGCATTCACACTCTCAGACTTCTTTATATTTAAAACAGTGTTTTTTTTTTTTTTTTGGAAATACTGGATTTAAATTTAGTAATTTAATTAATCTTCTAAGTTTGCCAGAGTTGTTATAGGCCTTTTTGTTAAAGAAAAAATGTGAAATAGCAAGTGTCTAAACTGTATTATTTATATATGATCAGAGGAGCCCTGGTGATGGCAATGGTTAAGTGCTCAGCTGCTGCTCAAAATGTTGGCAGTTTGAATCCACCAGGCAATCTGCTTTCGTAAAGATTACAGCCTTGGAAAACCTATGGGGCCGTTCTACTCTGTCCTGTAGGGTCATTATGAGTTGGAATTGATTTGATGGTAATGGGTTGCTTTATATATGATCAAACTGCGGATCTTGGCTGATTAATGGGTCATGAAATCAGTTTGGTGGGTTGTGACTAGAAAGTGCATTAGAAAATAGAGGTAGTAAACCCAAGAATTTTAAAATTTTGTTTTGGTATTTTAAAAAAAAAAAAACAACCTGTTGCCATCAAGTCAGTTCCGACTCATAGCAACCCAATAGGACAGGGTGGATCTGCCCTGTTGGGTTTCTAAGGAGCGGCTGTAGATTTGAGCTACTTACATTTTGGTTAGCAGCCAAGTTCTTAACCACTGCTCCACCAAGGCTGCTGTTTTAGTATAAACCAAAACCAAACCAAACCCAGCACTCTTAATTATAGTTGATTTCAATCAAATAGAAGAAAATAAAAGTGACCTTATTCTTTCTTACTCATAATGATTGTGTGGCTGTGAGTATTAAGGTGATTTTATTTAAGTAATATTCAACATTTGATAGTGGAATAGCTCATCAGGTATTGATTAATGTATAAGTAGTAGCTCTAATAGTTAAACTTGCAAATATAAGCTATCAATTATCTATTGAACAGTCTAATAAAATGATCTTTACAAATTTTTTTATTAACAGGCTGAAAGTGAACTAAGTCTGGCGAGAAAAATGGTACAGTGGAAACCGTGGGAGCCTTTAGTGGAAGAACCTCCTGCCAATCAGTGGAAATGGCCAATATAATCGTCATTAAATGACTTTGGTGTGTTGGTAGGAAAATGATATAATTAAATGTTCTGTTATATTATTAAAATGTTTCCATGTTATTGACATCTTAAAATCAAGAAAATTGAAAATAGAACATATTTAGGGGACTTACTAAAATTAGTGATTACTTCACAGTTATGATAATAGGGACTTGTGAATCAGTTTTTAGTTTGTAAAGCACTCACTCAGATTATTCCAGAGGTGATAATCTTTAAACTGAGAGATTGTGGGAAGATTGGAATTTTGTTTGGAAAAATTCCTACAAATCATCAATGCCGAGACTGTAACCAGAGGTGGCGTACCTTTAAGTAGTATCTTCAACATATCATTTAATTTTTTTTATCCTAGAAAAAAGAAAAAGGATACTTGATTACTATTACTGTCTCAGCAAGTTTATAAGTCACTGCTTGAAGTGAATTGGTAAGAGTGAAGATGTTTAAATGTGATAAAACAGTGAAAGTAGCTGGTGATAAAATTTTAAATTGTTTTGTGTGTATATATATATATATATATATATATATATATAAAAAGTAAAATTTAAATACATAATTATACACTGATTACCAAATGTATTATAAATGCCTCTTTCTTTTAGTCTCTCTTGGAATCATTTGTTCCATTTACTTGGTTTTCATATTATCTTCATTTTATCATATCATCTTTGAAAACCTTCATCAATTAAAATTCATTGTACTGTAGAAGACATTGATTTTGGACTTTAAAGAAAGATTTCTTATTGTATAGGAAAGGCTTTCCTTTTGTCTCATTTAAGGAAGTTAGTTTTCTGACCCTCAGCCTTTAATTTTTTGATCAACCCAACTACATCAGGGTAGAGGTAGAATTTCTGTAAAAGAAGAGACATTAAGAATTCTTAGAGTGATAGGGCAGAGCCAACATGGCACTATAGACAGAAGCACCATGCCATCCCTCCACAGCAAAGACCTGAATAAATAAAACAGAGACAAACATCAATCCTGGAACCCTAAGCGTCAAATGAAGATATAAAGAACTCAGCCAAGCACCGAATGGATAAGAAATGGACAGAGAGCAGAGAGTGAGGAGAGAGATGTGCGGAGGTCCCCTCTGAACTAACGCAGCACGGATTCGCCATCTTGTGCTGTTGTCAGAGATAGGTGGACAGGGAGTACAGGAAAGCAACTTCGTGGAATTCTCAGCAGGAGACAGAGCACCTGGTAACCAGCAATACATGCTTTCATACCCACTATCTTTCTACCCCCTGCTCTACCTCCACTGATTCTTAGCTGACTGCAGTAGCTCGGCCTGCTGGGGAGTGCAGGGTCCGTGCTGCTTGGATTTGCCCCACCCACATCGGAGTTCGGTGGACAGGGAGTACGGGAAAGCAGCTTCACGGAGCTTCCAGCAGAAGACACAGCACTGGAGCCAGCGATATACACTTTACCAGCCCCATCCTTTTCCCTCCCACTCGACCTCTGCTGCTTCGTAGTTGGTTGCAGTTGCTTGGCTGGGAAGTATAGGGTCCGTGCCACTTGGATTTGCCCCACCCACATTGGAGATCGGCAGACAGGGAGTACAGGAAAGGACCTTCATGAAGTTCCCAGCCAGAGACAGAAAAAGCACTCCCTTAGCAATTTTTTTGTTTGTTTGTTTGTTTTTGACACCTGTTTTCCTCTCCTCTTTCCCATACCCATCTTAACCTCCACACATCACAATCTCTTCCTTCCTGCCTGACTGCCTGCGCCATGCGCTGAACATCACACCCCCAAGCAGCACAGGCACAGCCTCATGGAACCTGCCCTGCACTGATTTCCCAGCTCACCTTGTTGGCCCTAGTACATGCCACAAACAACCTATCCCATCCTCTCCCCTTCAGTTGGACCTACACTGCTGCACCATAGCTGAGTGACTGGCCTTGCCCAGTGGACAAGGAGGTGAAAAGTACCGTACCCACAAACGAGTAAACAACAAAGAATGCACAGCCTGCCTGCTCAGACATAACCAAATAAAACAAAAAAGCAGGATGAAACAAACAAATCTACAATCAAAAATTGAAGAAAATAACCACTGAATGTCCCAAAGATAGCAGACAATATCAAAACATATAAAAAAAGGACAGAATGGTTCCAATAGGCGTCCAAAATAAATACGTGACTTTCCAGTAGAAGAAAAGGTACTAGAACTACCTGATAGGGAATTCACATTTCTAATATTCAGAGCTATCCAAGAGTTGAAGCAAAAAGCAGACAGAAATGAGGAAAAAATAGACAATTTTATGGAAAAGGCAGACAAATTAATGGAAAATACAGACCAAAAATTGGAAGACTTCAGGAAAATAATACAGGTATAAAATGCCAAAGTAAATTCACAACTAGAAATTATACAAAAACAGTAATTAGACATCCAAAAGATAAACAAGATTTCATAAATGGACAGTGTCATAGAAGGGCTGAGGAACAGGTTTGAAATGATGGAAGACAGGCTCAGTGAAATTGAAGACAGACACTTAGATATAACTGAGGAAAAATCAGAAAAAAGAACCAAGAAAAATGAAGAAACCCTGAGCATTATGTGGGATACAGTCAAAAGGAAAAATCTTCGAGTGATCGGAGTTCTAGAACGGGGAGAAAACAGAAAACACAGAGGATCATTGAAGAACTCATGACAGAAAACTTCCCCAATATCATGAAAGTTGAAAAGCTGACCATCCAAGAAAGTCAACAAACTCCATATAGGATAGACCTCCCCTCAAAAATTACCAAGGCATATCATAATCACACTTGCCAAAGCCAAAGACAGTGAATCCTGAGAGCAGCTCGAGAAAAATACAAAGTATCTTTTCTGACCACAGTGACATCAAGGTGGAAATTAACAACAGGAAGAATAAGGAAAAAAAATCAATTACATAGAAACTGAATAACACCCTGCTTACAAACCACTGGATAATAGAAGAAATCAGACAGAATCAAAAAATTCCTAGAATCAAACAAGAATGAAAACTCATCATACCAAAACCTTTGGGACACAGCAAAGGCAATCCTCAGATGACAGTTTATAGCAATAGATGCACACATCAAAAAAGAAGGGACAAAATGAAAACATTAGCTGAACAGCTCGAACAAATAGAGAACAGCAAAAGAAGCCCACAGGCACCAGAAGAAAGGAAATAATAAAGATCAGAGCAGAAATTAATGACACAGAGAACAGAAAAACAGTAAAATCAACAAAACCAAACATTAGTTCTTTGAAAGGATCAACAAAATTGGCAAACCACTGGCCAAAGTGACAAAAAGAAAAACAGGAGAGGACGCAAATAACCCAAATAAGAAATGAAATGGGAGACATTACAACAGACCCAACTGACATCAAAAGGATTGTAACAGAGTATTATGAAAAACTATACTCCAGCAAATTTGAAAACCTAGAGGAAATGGACAAATTTCTAGAAACACACAACCTACCCAGACTAACAAAAAAATGATGTTGAAGATCTGAACAGACTCATAACAAGAGATTGAAAAGGCAATAAAAAAAAAAACTCCCCCCCCCCCCCCCAAAAAAAACCCTGGCATGGATGCCTTCACTGGAGAATTCTACCAAACATTCAGAGAAGAGCTGACAGCAGTACTACTCAAACTATTTCAGAACATAGAAAAGGAAGTGACACTTCCAAATTCATTCTCGGAAGCCAGCATAACCCTGATACCAAAACCAGACAAAGACACCACAAAAAAAGAAAATTAGACCAATATCTCTCATGAATGCAGATGCAAAAATTCTCAACAAAATTCTAGCCAATAAAATTCAGCATCATAGCAAAAATAATACACCACAACCGAGTAGGATTCATACCAGTTATACAAGAATGGTTCAGCATTAGAAAACCAATCAACATAATGCACCACATAAATAAAAGGAAAGAAAAGAATGGCACGATCATTTCAGTCGACACAGAAAAGGCATTCAACAAAGTCCAACACCCGTTCCTGATAAAAACTCTCAATAAAATAGGTATAGAAGGGAAATTTCTCAACATAATAAAGGGTATCTTTGCAAAACCAATGGCCAACATCATTCTTAATGGAGAGAGGCTGAAAACATTCTCCCTGAGAACAGGAACAAGACAAGAATGCCCTTTATCACCACTCTTATTTAACATTGTGCTGGAATTCCTAGCTAGAGCAGTAAGGCAAGAAAAAGAAATAAAGGGCATCGAAATTGGTAATGAAGAAGTTAAACTGTCCCTGTCTGTGGATGGTATGATACTATATGTAGAAAATCCTAAAGACTCCATGAGAAAACTACTGAACTAATAGATGCAGCAGAATAGCAGGATACAGAATAAACATACAAAAATCAGTTGGATTCGTATACACCAATAAAGAGAACAATGAAAAGGAAATCAGGAAAACTATACCATTTATAATAGCTCCTAAAAAAATAAAATACTTAGGAATAGAGCTAAGCAGGGATGTAAAAGACTTATACAAAGAAAACTACAAAACTCTACTGAAGAAACCAAAAGAGAGCTACATAAATGGAAAAACATACCATGCTCAAGGATAGGTAGACTCAAAATTGTGAAAATGACAATTCTACCCAAAGCAATTTACAAATACAATGCAATCCTGATCCAAATACCAATAACATTCTTTAAAGAGATGGAAAAACTGATCATTAACTTCATATGGAAACAGGAGAAGCCTTGGATAAGTAAAGCACTATTGAAGAAGAAGAATAAAGTGGGAAGACTTGCACTACCTGACCTCAGAACCTACTACACAGCTATGGTAGTCAAAACAGGCTAGTACTGTACGACAGATACATTGACCAGTGGAACAGAATTGAGAATCCAGATGTAAATCCATCCACCTACGATCACCTGATTTTCAGCAAGGGCCCAAAGTCCATCAAATGAGGGAAAAGACAGCCTTTTTAACAAATGGTGCGAAACTGGATGTCCATCTGCAAAAAAATGAAACAAGACCCATACCTCACACCATACACAAAAACTAATTCAAAATGGATCAAAGACCTAAATATAAAGCCAAAAACTATAAAATTCATAGAAGAAAAAATAGGATCAACACTAGAGGCCGTAATACACGGCATTAACAGGATACAAACCATAACCAACAACATACAAACTCCAGAAGGTAAGCTAGATGTCATGGTTTGAATTATGCCCCCCCAAAAATGTGTGTATCAATTTGGCTGGGCCACGATTCCCAGAAGTGTGTGGTTGGCCTCCATTTTGTGATTGTAATTTTATGTTAAAGAGGATTATGGTGGGATTGTATCACCGCCCTTACCCAGGTCACATCCCTGAGCCAATGTAAAGGGGGTTTCCCTAGGGTGTGGCCTGCACCACCTTTTACCTTACAAGAGATAAAAGGAAAGGGAAGCAAGCAGAGAATTGGGGACCTCATACCATCAAGAAAGCAGTACTAGGAGCAGAGTGTGCGTCCTTTGGACCGGGGTCCCAGCACCGAGAACCTCCTAGTCTGGGGGAACACTGATGAGAAGGCTGAGAGAGGGAAAGCCTTCCCCTGGAGCTGACACCCTCAATTTGGACTTTTAGCGTACTTTACTGTAAGGAAATAAACTTTTCTTTGTTAAAACCATCCACTTGTGGTGTTTCTGTTATAGCAGCATTAGATGACTAAGCCACTAGATAACTGGGATCTTCTAGAAATTAAACACTTAGGCTTATCAAAAGACTTCACCAAAAGAGAACTTACAGACTGGGAAAAAATGTTTGGCTATTACAGGTCAGATAAAGGTCTAATCTCTAAAACCTGCAAGAAAATCCAACACCTTTACAACAAAAAGACAATAATCCAATTAAAAAATGGGCAAAGGAAATGAGCAGACACTTCACCAAAGAAGACCTTTAAGCGACCAGCAAACACATGAGGAAAGTTTGTGATCACTAGCCATTAGAGACATGCAAATCAAAACCGCAATGAGATACCGTCTCACCCGGATGTTACTGGTATGAATCAAAAAAACAGGAAATAACAAACGTTGGAGAGGCTTCGGGGAGATCAGAACTCTTAAGCACTGCTAGTGGGAATGCAAAATGATACAACCATTTTGGAAAGTGATATGGCACTTCTTGGAAAGCTAGAAATGGGAATACCATATGATCCAGCAATCCCACTCCTAGGAATATATCCTAGAGAAATGAGTTGTCACTCGAATAGATATATGCACACCCATGTTCATTACAAGTTTGTTCACAATAGCAAAAAGATGGAGACAACCTAGATGCCTGTCTTAGTCATCTAGTGCTGCTATAACAGAAATACCAAAAGTGGATAGCTTCAACAAACAAAAGTTTATTCACTCACAGTCTAGTAGCCTACAAGTCCAAATTCAGGGCATCAGCTCCAAGGGATGGCTTTATCTCTCTGTCGGCTCTGGAGGAAGGTCCTTCTCGTCAGTGTTCCCCTGGACTAGTTGCTTCACTGCACAGGAACCCCAGGTGCAAAGGATGCACTCTGCTACTGGTGCCTCTTTCTTGGTGGTATGAGGTCCCTAACTCTCTGCTTGCCTCCTTTTCTTTTTATCTCTTGTAAGATAAAAGGTGGTACAGGCCACATCACAGGGAAACTCCCTTTAAATTGGATCAGGGATGTGACCTTAGTAAGGGTGTTGCAATCCCACCCCAATCCTCTTTTACATAAAATTATGATCACAAAATGGAGGACAGCCACACAATACTGGTAATTATTGCCTAACCAAATTAATACACACATTTTTGGGGGGGCATAATTCAATCCATGACAAAGCCCATCAACAGATGAATGGATAAAGAAACTGTGGTACATACACACAATGGAGTATTATGCAATGATAAAGAGCAATGATGAATCTGTGAAGCATCTCATAACATGGATGAATCTGGAGGGCATTATGCTGAGTGAAATAAATCAATTACAAAAGAAAAATATTGTATGAGACCACTACTGTAAAAACTCATGAAAAGGTTTACACACAAAAAGAAATAATCTTTCATGGCTACGAGGGAGGGGAGGGGTGGGGATGGAAAAACACTAAATAGATAATAAACAAGTGGCAACTTTGGTGAAGGCTAAGACAGTACACAGTACTGGGGAATCCAGTACAACTTGTACAAGGCAAGGTCATGTAAGCTCCATAGACACACCCAAACTCCCTGAGGGACGGAATTGCTGGGCTGAGGGCTCTGGGGACTATGGTGTCGGGGAACATCTAGCTCAATTGGCATAACATAGTTTATAAAGAAAAAGCTCTACATTCTACCTTGGTGAGTAGCGTCTGGGGTCTTAAAAGCCTGTGAGCGGCCATCTAAGATACTCCACTGGCCTCATCTCTTCAGGAGCAAGGGAGAATGAAGAAAACTAAAGACACAAGGGAAAGATTAGTTCAAAGGACTAATGGACCGTATCTACCACAGCCTCCACCAGACTGAGTCTGGTACAGCTAGATGGTGTCCAGCTACCACCAATGACTGCTCTGACAGAGATCACAATAGAGGGTTCCAGGCAGAGCTGGAGGAAAATGTAGAACAAAATTCTAACTCACAAAAAAAGACCAGACTTACTAGCCTGACAGAGACTGGAGAAATCCCAAAAATATGGCCCCCAGATACCCTTTAGCTCAGTAATGAAGTCACTCCTGAGGTTCACCCCTTCAGCCAAAGATTAGACAAGCCTGTAAAACAAAATGAGTCTAAAGGGGCACAACAGCCCAGGGACAAGGACTAGAAGGCAGGAGGTGACAGGAAAGCTGGTAATAGGGAACCCAAGTTCAAGAGGGGAGAGTGCTGACATTTCGTGGGGTTGTTAACCAATGTCATAAAACAATATGTGTACTAACTGTTTAATGAGAAACTAGTTCTGTAAACCTTCATCTAAAGTACAATGAAAAAAAAAAAAAAGAATTCCTAGAGTTTATCTGGCGTGTGGATAGACTTATATTTAGAACATCTTAATCAAGTGGTTGTAACTCAGTGAATAAGGAGCTGGGTATCAAACAAGATAAATACTGTCAAGGAAAAGCTTTTGGCAAGCTTAAGGTTAAACAAAATTAAAATTGCTTTTCATGTGTCCTCACTTTTCCTTCCTAGCCCTCCATCATTTTTAAATACCCAGTTAAATTTAACTTGGTGTTTCTTTCTTTCATAGGTAATACTTTTATTTCTCTTTGTGTGTTTGTGCATGTGTTTATGTGTGTGTTTTGCTGTCTCTTGTGCTGTATTTCAGAATGAGAAAAAAAAAAATCTGTTTTTTTCCTTTTTTTCCAGTATCTCTCTCCCCTTATAGAGCTGTAAAGTGAATTATCAGGTTACTCCTTAGTCAGCAGTGGGATCGCAAGAAAGCTCTTTCTGTAGGGGAAGTGGGGAAAGTGTTAGAGGGAGAGGCAGAAGGCCAGGTTTCTCTTTCCTGTGGTTCTAGCGTCATCACCAACTCAGTGACTAACCTGAGGCATCTTGTTAACCTCTCTCAGGCCCTTAGGTTGCCTTTACTGTGAAAGACGTGTAATTTATGATTTACAACTCTGTTTTCAGCTCTAAATGTTAACTTTAATATATAATACGTTCATCTTGATTACCTAGTGCTGCTGTAACAAATACCACAAGTGGATGACTTCAACAAACAGAAGTGTATTCTCATAGTCCAGTAGGCTAGAAGTCTGAATTCAGGACGTCAGCTCCAGGGGAAGGCCCTCTCTCTCCGTCAGCTCTGGAGGCATATCCTCGTCATCAATCTTCCCCTGGTCTAGGAGCTTCTCAGGTGCAGGGACACCAGGTCCAAAGGACATGCCCTGCTACCAGCACTGCTTTCTTGGTGGTATGAGGTCCCCATGTCTCTGCTAGCTTCTCTCTTTTATATCTCAAGAGATTGGCTCAAGACACAATCCAGTCTTGTAGATTGAGTCCTGCCTCATTAACATAACTGCTGCTGATCCCATCAGCATCGTAGAGATAGGATTTATAACACATAGGAAAGTCACATTAGTTGACAAAATGGTGGACAATCACACAGTACTGGGAATCATGGCCTAGCCAAGTTCACATACATCTTTGGGGGACTTATTTCCATCTTTGACAGCGTTATACTTACTAAGGTCCAAATATGTGGTTCTAAAGTGGTTTTGGAGTCCCTGGGTGGTGCAAACAGTTAATGCACTCAGTGGCTAACTGAAAGGTTGGAGGTTTGAGTCCACCTAGAAGCAACTCAGAAGAAAGGCCTGGTCATCTACTTCCGAAAAATCAGACATTGAAAAATTCTATGGAGCACAGTTCTGCTCTAACACACATGGGATCACCATGAGTTGGAGTCAGCTTGAACTGGTTTAAAGCATGTTTGTGTGGATGTTTTCAAGCTTATTTTCTAACCATCCACCTTTTTCTGGTCCTTTGAGCACATAAAAACAGAAAGATAGCTTGACTGCCCTTGTCATACTTTCAGTCCCATTTCCTTAAATTGGTGTTTGCATTAAAAATGAGGCAAGTAGAGGAGGACTAGTAATAAGAATAGCAATTGTCTTAAATAGATACATATATGTAGAGATTTATATGAAGGAAATGGTTCATGCGGTTGTAGAGGCTGGAACATCCCAAGTCCATGGGTCAGGATACAGGCTTCTCCTTATTCACGTAGCCACAGGGGCTGGTGAGCCCAACATCGGCAGCTCAGAGAGCAGGGCTGTTGCTCACAGGCTGTGAAGATGGACGAATCCCAAGATCAGCAGGCGAGACCTCAGGTAAGCTGCTAGCTCAAGTCCCAAGAACCAGAGGTCAGACGAACAGGAGCCACTTGCAGGATCCAGAACAACAAAAGCCCCTGAGCCCTGTGAGAACGTCACTTGATGCAGGCCACAACCCTAAGGAAACTTCCCTTCAACTGATTGGCTACTCACAGCAGATCCCATCATGGGGTGATCACATACCAAATCTCAACAGGGAAGTGACCACAACATCACATGACTGCCAAGACACTGAGAATCATGGCCCAGCCAAGCTGACACACAATCTTATCACAGCAGTTAATGTTTATTTTGAATTTGATATGGATGCCAGACACTGTTGTAAGCATTTGACTCATTTCACTCATTTAATCTGCACTATAACCCTAAGAATGAATACTGCATTTATCTCCAATTTCCAGATAAGGGAACCAGAATCCCATGTGAGTACTGCTCCCCTGGAATTGTGCAACATGGGATCCTGGAGAAGCTGAGGCACAGAGAGGTTTAATAATATATCCAGGGCCACATAGCTAGTAAGATGGGGAGCTAGATATTGAACCTAGACAATTTGACTCCAAACTCATGCTTTTAACTATTATATTATTCTTTATGAAGATGGCTTGGGGATGCTGTCACTCCTGCCTGTACTCTAAGGGCTGCACCAAAAGAATCTAGATTCTGCTTTTTTGAGGTTTTCTGACAAAGTACTTGCTCAGGATTTCATTTTGTGCAGAGATCTTCCTATCAATCATAGGCAGATAATACCAGTGGGGTAGGTATCCTCATTCCTTTGCATTTACTAACTGCCATACCAACTGCCCACACAGCCTTCCACCTGATTGTCTTTATTCCTTCAAATCTCTTTTCCTAGTTGCTTTCTATAAACTTGGAGATTAAACGTCCTACGTAATAACTTTGCAGATGATTCTTTTATTCAGAGACCTTGAGTGTTGAGTGGTTCTAAGCTAATTTGGGTAATTTTCTGTTTTCCCTAGGCAACCCATATGTTTCATTCAAGTTAAACACCATATTCCAGATACTTCAAAAGAGACACGCTAATTAATTTGAGCATTACAAATAAGGAAATTGCAGCAAGGATGGTGCCTCTTTTCTCCTACCCCAGGACTCAGTGCAGAATATTCCAATTTGGGGGCATTTTTTTTCTTTGGGATGAAAATGGCTTATATCTAGGATAATCATATAATTTATCATCAACTTGGAATGATTTTGGAAGTGAAAGGAAGTAATAATTTTACTAGGATAATAGATACAAACAACATAACTTGTCCTGGGCAAGCAGGACATCTGGCATCCCACTTACAGCAGACTTGGTGTTAATTTCTCCTTGACTCAGACTCAGTTCTGAGTGTTGCCATCCTTCGTCAAGAGAGCTGGAGAAGTAGTCTGCCCTCTGATTAGAATGGATGCGATTCCAACAGGAGCAGCCATCATGTGCCCCCAGGCCTCAGGTTTCACTGTGCCCTCTGCTCTCCACCATGGCCCACCACCCCTGGCCTTTCCCTCAGAACTGTGGGATGGAAGAAAGGAGCTTATCTTTTGTTGGCTTATTACCTTTTCTAGTTCTAAGGTGCAGTCAGAGGAATGAAAGTAATCAACCCAATATCTATGAATATCTGTTTCAAAGAGAGAAAATCAATGTTCTCTTTAGGAAAATTCCCATACCAGTTAATATCAGCTTTTCCGTTTTCTTCCCAGCCCCCATAGTTATATAACCAAATAGGAGTTAAAGAAACCCCATGCAAGTGTGTTCCAGGGTCTAGGGTAAGTATCAAATCACTGAACACCCTGTAATTTTGCATGTGCCAAGTGCTCTTTCCATTACAACTCAGTACTGAATGAAGTTGTATTGTAGCCTGTAACTAGCTTAATGGTAACATTTTGAGGAAAAAAACAAGTTTGGTTTAGGGGAGGACAAAGGTTTATTTGAAACAATTTTACAGGGAATCAAAGTGGGAATGTGATAAGAATTTGAATTCTTAATAGGAACTGGAGAAATTTGAAAGTCTATGTAGTGGTAATAAGCCAAAACTCTAGGGAGGAAAGTAAATTACCATAACCTACCCCTAAATCTCAGTGTCTTAACAGCAAAAGTTTCTTATTTATACTACATGTCCAAGGAGGGTTGGCAGAAAATATAAGAGTCATACAAGGGACCCAGGCTGATAATGGCTCCATATCAAAACGTGCTTCCATGGACATAGTGGCCAGGAGAAGGGAACACAGTAAATCACACACTGGTGTTCAAAACTTTTGCCCAAAAGTGACTCATCGTTTCCACTGACATTTCATTTTCCAAAGCAAGTCAAAGAGGGCAGGAGAGTGAATTCCTACCATGTGTCAGAAGGAGACCTGGAATTTTTGCGAACCCTAATGAGACAATATACCATTCAGGTAACAAAAATGAAACAGAAAACCAAAGTTAAAAAATGTGCTATTGTGTGCTGTCGAGTTGGTTCCGACTCGTAGTGACTGCCCCATAGGTTTCCTGGGCTGTAACCTTTACAGGAGAAGATAGCCAGGCCTTTTCTTTAGTGAAGCTGCTGGTGGATTCCAACTGTCAACCTTTTGGTTGGCAGATGAGTGCTTAACCACTGTGTCACCAGGGCTTCAGCTAACCTCTTGGGTGTTGTTGATTCCTACTCATCGTGACCCTATAGAACAGGAGTAGAACTGTCCCATAGCATTTCCTAGGCTGTAATCTTTACAGGGGAGCCTTGGGGGTACAGTGGTCACTCGACAACAGCAACGGGATTGGTCTGGTGTTTGGTTTAATGTTTACAGAAGCAGACTGCCACACCTTTGTCCCTTGGAGAGACTTTTGGGTTCCAACCACTGACCTTCTGGTTAGCAAACAAGTGTCTAACCACTGACCCACCAGAGCTCCTAAATGTGCTATAGAATCGTAAATTTAGCTTGCCAGCATTGTTAATAATGAATTTTCAAAGCAATCCTTGTATTTACAATAGCAGTTTTTTGTGGTGTGCTTAAGTGTAGTTTATGATAGATTGACTTCTACATATGATCTCATAAATGAAAAGCATTATACAAATTATTTGAGATTTCTCATGATCATCAAATGTTATCTTTTTTTGGTGAAACTTTTTGCATTTCTAAAGATAACTACTTTATTATAGAATCTTGCACTTTACTCTCTTTATAACTTGGGGGGCTGGTGGGGGGAGTGATTTCTTTTCTTCAGTGTAACACAGGCTCACAATTCCAAATTCCAAAAATTTCTAAAAAAAAGGAAATTTTTAAAAATAATTCATTTGGAAGCAAAACCTGACCCAAATTGACATAAGGCAGTTTGTGTTCTTAATCCTACTTTAATGTGAATATGAATACATTTTGCCACAGATATATTAATATATTTGATTCTAGACTGCTTCCCAGACCCACTGAAGGTGTTACATAATATGAAGTACATGTCCATACTACTTTTCTAAAATCTGAAAAATCCTGAATTTCAAACACACAGATTTCAGAAAAGGGATTGTGGATCTGTATGTCTAGTTCCTTCACAAGCTCACAAAGACGTGGTATGATCCAAATTTACTCCATACAGATAGTATCCAAAGCATAACTTTTAGGCCATGAGTTTTAAAGAGTATTCTAATATTTTTGTCTAGTGCATTATTCATCTATATCAAAATACATTTTAGTCTGAAGTAACGGGAAATTTTCTGAAATGCTTGATTTCATAAAGCCGCTAGATGGCAGTCTTTGTAAAAGTAAAAACATTTTAAAAAATGCCTATTGTATAGTAAATACTGAGGTAAATAAAGATGGAAGTTTCATAAGAAATAAAGGTAAGTCATTTTAGGCAAAAAAATCCTGAGAAGATGCATATATTTGTTACAAAAAATAAAAATGATTTTGTAAAACTACTTTTCCATTTTTGGAATTGAGTCTTTTTACTATTGGTAGTTTTCAACTTGCATTTATGTTTATTTTATGAAGCCAAACAAACTATGGGTAAGTGTGAGCGTGTCTATGTGTGTGTATGGTTTTGATTGGTAATAACCTTTCCAAGCTGCATAGACTACCCAGGAAGCCACTTAAATTAGGCTTCTATTGTAAAATTGAGTTGTATAAGATATGTCTGCAGCAAAGTATAAAATAAAACATGAACATATAGTGGTATCAAATCACAATTAACACTGTGAAGTACCTGAAGTTCTCCACAACCAATGTTTCTTCCCTGCATCTCCTCCTTTTATTTGCCTAAACCGAGTATTTTCATACTCTCCCTCCATAGAAGATAGTGAATGATAAATTTAATTCCACCTAAACGTTTTCAAATTTTTAAAAAGGAGACCCAGAAAAGTAAGTGTTAAAACCACCAGAGTTCTCATTACGAGTAAAATTTAAGATGCATTTTTATTTTGAAAATGGAGGTGGGGAGTGTTGGGCAAACTTTTCTACACACCTCCTCTCGTATCTGGTCTGCCCATGAAAGACTCACATTAGCGGCTATCTATCTGTATGCCCTTTTTTCCCATTACTCTGGTCTTTATAAATGTGTAGAAGTAATTAAAATGGATTTTCTTCTATTTAATTATATTGTTTTATTTATTAAAGCAAAGCCAATTTTATCTGAGAATATGATGCATATTGTCCTAGTAAGAAATATATAATTATTTAAAAATGGGATGAAGACTGAAAAAACGTCATTGGACATTAGGAAGTTTTTGGGGAGATGAGAATGCGATTTCTACAGAACGTTTAAATGAATGAAGACATTGAACATTATGAAGTGGGCCCTGGACCTGAGGAATGGTAAAGAAGCATGTGATAACAATTGACTGAGGAACAAGGGTATTCACTGCCTTAGTTTCTCATCTCTTAAACTACTACTAAGTAAGAATGAATATTTCCTCACTGACTTCCATGGATTCAGTGTACCTGTATAACAAAAATTTTCATTTTATTAAATAATCTTATGCCCTTTGTAAATACAGAACAGTGTTAAATCAAACATAGCAGGATAGAATAGTTTAAGATCTAGGCTCCGGATTCAGACTGCTTGAGTTTAATCCTGGCTCACTCACTACACCTGTCCGTGCCTTTGTTTCTCATTAGTAAAAGAGGGCTAATAACAGTTCCTCAAGAAGACTGTTGCAAGGAATAAATGGTTTGTTGTTAGGCGCCATGCAGTCAGTTCCAACTCACAGAGACCCCGTGTACAACAGAAGGAAACACTGGTCCTACGTCATCTTCACAACTGCTGCTATGTTTGAGCTCATGGTTGCAGCCACTGTGTCAATCCATCTCGTTGAGGGTCTCCCTTTTTCACCCAACCTCTATCAAGCATAACGTCCTCCAGGTACTATATCAGACAGTGTTCTGCTGCTATTCGTAAGCTTTTCACCGGTCAATCTTTT
The DNA here is from genome assembly GCA_030035585.1 of Dugong dugon. NCBI lineage: Eukaryota > Metazoa > Chordata > Mammalia > Sirenia > Dugongidae > Dugong > Dugong dugon. The sequence continues at coordinate 110,026,341 of CM057468.1, read as the reverse complement.
CAGAAGTAGATCACCAGGTCCTTCTTCCTAGTCTTGGTCTGGAAGCTCCACTGAAACCTGTCCACCATGGATGACCCTGCTGGTATCTGATATAACCAGTAGCATAGCTTCCAGCATCATAGCAACACACAAGCCACCACAGTATGACAAATTGACAGCTGAATGGTGGATTAAGTTACAAATACAGTAAAACCTGTGAACACTGGAACCTGTGTAAGCAGAAGAAAACTATCGGAGAAGAAGAACTCAAATATTTTCCACTAATAGCTTGGCTGCTAACCAAAAGGTCAGCAGTTCAAATCCACCAGCTGCTCCTTGGAAACCCTACCGGGCAGTTCTACTTTGTTCTATAGTGTCCCTGTAAGTCGGAATTGACACCAGGGAAATGTTTTTTTTTTTTTTTTGGCAATGGTTTTTTTTTTAAAATAGTGATAGAGGAGCCCTGGTGGCACGGTGGTTAACAGCTCGGCTGCTAACCAAAAGGCTGGCGGTTCAAATCCACCAGCTTCTCCTTGGAAGCCCAATGGGGCAGTTCTACTCTATCCCATAGGATTGCTATGGGTTAGAATTAACTCACGGCAATGGGTTTGGTTTCTGGAATGGCGATGGAAAAGTGGTAAGAATGCACCCTGTCAAAGGCAGAAAACTTGTGAGACCCCAGAAAAGCAAGGCAGGCGAGTTCCAGCTCTCACAGGTTTCACTGTATATGACAGTGCTTACTTGCAGGTAACAATGTTAGCTACGAACCGGAATCCACTCGAGGGCAACAGGTTTTTTTTTTTTCCTTCAGGTATTATTATGAGATAGCTACATGAAGTCTGTTAGTACATTTGCAACAGGAACATAGTTGAGGATCTTTTCCCCAGTACTGTACTGTGCTTCTTTAAGAACTTTCTCAAAGAAATTACCTTTAGGACTCAGTGATATAAAATGCCTTGCTTGCTTCTGTTGCCTTAATTACTGCTTAATAGCCCCCGTCTACCTTTTCTCTCTGGTTCCCAGGAAGCTAAGTTCTAAATTTAGCAAAAGCAGGTAGGCACCTACTGTTGTACTACTGTGCTCTCATCATGGTCTCTCACCTCATATTTACGTTTTCTCTGATCCTGATTTCTTAATTATCTATAAATAAGCGTCAATTGCTGTCATTGTTTGGCTCGGAGAATTGTGCCCTTTCACAAGAGTAAAAGGGATCTCCGAGAATGGTTAGCGTCCGATTCACTTTGGGATCAAAGTACTCACTTCCAATATTCTCCCGCAAGTCACCTTCCTCTTTCCAGCCCCATCGCACCCTGTGGCCCCGCCCCCTCCTCCTTTGCGTTTATTTTCCCCGCCTCTAGTACTCCGCCCCTTCCCCCACGTTGCGTTTCTTTTCCCCGCCCCTCGTGCCCCTTGTTCACACCTTCGCCCGCTTCCCAGCCAGTTTCCTCTCCTTTCCCCTTCGCGCCCCTAGTTTAACCCTTGCCCTCGCTGAGTTCCTTTCCAGCGCGGGCATCGCTTCTTCGCTCGGCGGCCTTGCCCTGGCAGAAGGAGGCGGTGCCACGGCCGTTGCTAGGTTACGGCCAGCAACAAAGAACTAGGCGACTACAGAAGCTGCTTCCCGGGAGGTGGAGAAACCGTTTCGAGAACCGTAGCTGCGGTTCTTAGTCAGGTAGGAGGAGAGGTTCCGACTGTCCTCGCCTGTCCAGACGCTTCGACCAGGCCTGAGCCGGTGGTTCCACCGCTCAGCTGACGCTGACGCTGATCCCACTTGGGCTCTGGGGGCGGCCTGACCTGTTGGGAATGGTCCGCCTTCACTTTAAAAATCGTGCAAAGCATTCTGTCTTTCCTCGCTTGATTTCTGGATCTGCCTTTTAGATTTGGGGACTCAGAAGCAGCAGCATCAAGCTAGAGATGTACAGCACCTTCCACCTGGAGTGCTTTTGGGTGAATAGTATAGAAGCCAGAGGTGTGTGTAACAACACCTGACATTAAGAAACGTTTAGTCATCCACGGTGACCTTTTTCAGCCTTAGTATAACGAGGGCTTTCCGATTACCTCTCCCCGCACTCTCTCACTCCTTCCCTCCACCAATGGTCTTTGCTGTGCTTCTTATAAACTTAAAAACTGAACAAGCCTATCCATTTGGCAGAAGGCAAAACTGGATCCGTGCTTACAGTTAAAGCCCAGGTGTATCTTTAAACAGTAAAAAATGAAATGCATGCATTATAGGTGAAAAGGAGTCTATTTGTTGGTATACAGTCATACTGAAAATTGCTTTTTTTCTTTTAAAAACATTTTTAAGACTAAAAACATTTACGTTTGAATAGGTAACACATATAAACGATAAATAATTCAAACGATGAAAAAGAATGAACAGTGAAATCTTCCACCCTTTCCCTCTTGCCCTTCAATTCACCTTTCAGAGGCATTCTATGCATATATAAATATATAGTTGGAAGTATAACATAAATTCTGTGCTTTGTTTTTTCACTCAACATTTTGGAGATTATTTTCTATCAGTATTCACAGATCTGCCTCGTTTTGTGTGTATATGTGTATGTATGTATGCATTTTTCTAAGCATATCATGAAATTTGGAAAATTTCATAAGCAAAAAGAGCAATACATTTCACCACCTAAAAATATAAAACTTTATAGCAACAGACAACATACTGCTAAAAAACATACTGGGGAATATACTTGCACACACACAACAAAGAGGTAATTAATTATTAAGACTCCCATAAAACAAGATAAGGATGTAAAGAAACAGGCAAGGAACTTTTCTTGGGGTTGTAACATGGTGCTGCCTTTTTGGAAGACGGTTTGATTGGATTTAATTAAAATGTGTGTGCCCTTTGACTCATCCATTCTAATTCTGGGAATTTATACTACTGTATACTTACATATATGTAAAAAGATATATGTGCATGGTGTTTGCTGCAACGTTATTTTTAATACCAACAAACTGGCTATAGCTTAAATGTCCATCAATAGGGCAACAGCTGAGTATAATGTGGGTTGGCCCTGTAATGAAATTACTATGAAGTTGTTGGAAAAAATGAGGCAGAATCACGTGTTTTATGTAGAACTATGTTAAATATATATTAAATAAAAAAGCAAGTTGTACAATAGTATAGCGTGTCCAGAATAGAATTCTCATTTAATCTCACTTCCACCCCAACCCGCTTTACTTGAAGTTCTTCGTTGTTCAGGCTAAAAATATTAGAGGTAACGTTGATTCCTCTCTGTATATCACAGCCCATATCCAGTTCATCAGCAAATCCTTTTAGCACTACCTTCAAAATATACGCAGAACGTGACCACTTCTCACCAGCTCCTCCATGATCACCCTGGTCCGTTTCGTGTGTGGGTTACGGCAATAGTTTCTTAACAGCTTAGTGGTATGTAGTACATGTATTTATTTTTCTCAATTCAGGAAAATGTCTGATCAGGAGGAAAAGATTGATGCTCAGAATGGAACTGATGCCTCAGAAGAAAGTGATGATGCTTTTGAGACTGTCAATATTCCAGTTTCCTTAGGAGAGTCTCTGGAGTCAGATCAGACTGAAAAGCTGCGTAACTCTGAACTAGAACCATTCAGTGGCGGCCATGAAACACATGCTGAGTCGCGGAGTGACCGGAGTGAACACAGCTACGTAAGCCTGGAAGAAGACGATGAACAGCCATTCATGGGAGAGTTTATGTCACCCATCCAGGTGTCATATACGTCAGCAAATGATGACAAGCAGTGTTTAACCAACTCAGATAATGTAGTGCCGCCATCCAAACTGCATTCAGATAATACTATGGTATTTCTGGACGCAGTGAAGACTCTGAAGGAGTCTTTGCAATCATCAAGGCAAGAGTCTTCAGCAACAGGTATCACCTGGGGAGGATAAGATATTTCATTTCCTCATTTTGAAGGATGGTTGCTCTCTCTAGTTTGTTTGTTTGCTTAAAGACGTGTTGCTTTACATTTGATGTTACTTTCCTTTTCTCTTATCCACCACACTTCTGAAGCTACATTGCTCGAGTCCCTTTACTGTGTGTGAAAACTTCTATTCTGTGGAATCTATTCTTCTTGAATAAATGAACATCATTAAATTTTAAATTGATATTTATGCTGTATCTGCTTGTGGGCTGTAGATTGCTGACCTATATTTGACTATGATTCCTTCTTTTCTCTTTTTATCTGCAGTAAAAGTTGTACTTCTTCCTGTGGCCCAGGAAATTATAATGCCTTTTAGAGTTGATTCCATGTTTAAACACTTCAAGGATTATTTTTCACACTTGTTAAATGTTCCATCTGATGTACTGCAGATAACTTCTTCAGGTAAGTTTGGAGGCTAGTAAAATGTATCAAGACTTCTCTACTTTTCACGTGTAAACAGTCAAGATCTTTTATTTGTTAGACTAAATACCCTTGATATTTATTATTTGTATGTTGTATTGTGGTTATGCATGTATTTATTCAACACATTTTACTGAGGGCATAATTTGTTCTAAATACTTTGCTAAGAGCTGGGGATACAAAGAAACATGAGATAAAGTCCTTGTCCTTGAGTTATTTACAGATTAGTAAGGAAGAAGATGCATGCAGTAGTTACCATATAACATGTAAACGCTTTAATGGAGATTTGCACAAAAAACTATGGGAATAGAAAGGAAGGAATCTGGGAGACTCTAGATGTTTCATTTAACACCCTCCCCCAGTCTATTAGATTGTCATTTAACAGAATTGGTAATACTTGTGCTAAGTCCCAAAGCTGTGAGAGAACCTGGAACTTTTGGGAAATGGTAAGAAGTCTAGAGCAGCTAGAAGTAGAATATATATGGTAATGGGAGAAGGTGAGACAGAAAATAAATGATGAAGAAGAGTGTATAGAATAAAATAGAACTGAAAATGGTTTATCAGTGTTCTTTACATAAAGGTCAGTTCACATCCCATGAGGTGCAGGTTGATTTAGATTTTGTGGAAGAAGTTGAGCAGCCCACCAAAGTTATACTAGCTCTTTGTCACGTGAGGACATAGTCTTTGTAACTGCAATATAGTTAACTAGACTAGTTTAGCTAAATGAATGTTTCTATAGAATATGCCTGCACAGACCCCAATATTTTAGTTTAAGATGTTTGGCATTGACTTACAAAGATGCCACAAAAAGATTCCAGGGAAATATGAACATTCTTATGGGCAAGTCCAAAATGCTAAACAGAAGTTCATCATACTTTTCAAATCCCTTCTCCTTACAAAATCAGAGAAAAAGTTCAATTTCAAAATTAGTTTTAGAGATCTATTAAAATGAATGTGCTCCAAAAGTAAGATATTCATGTATTCAGATAACTGATTACTAAAGCTTGGTTGGGGAAACAAAGCTAAGATTTAAATGATTGTTAGTGATAATCATGATGATAAGGTGATGATGATTATGTTGATGATGATAGTTAATTTACTGAGCAGTAACTATATGCTAGTCCCTCCATAAAACCTTTGCCCACATTGTTACTTGATCCATACAATAACCTTTTGAGGTAGGTATTATTGTTATTAACTTCTTTTTGAGAAAAAACAAACTAAAGCTCAGAGAACTTGTGTAAAGTCACAGTCTGAACTTAAATGTAGGTATGATTCCGCAGAGGGAATTTAAAATGCTTTGCATTAACTGGTGGCATAGTGGTTAAGGTCTATGGCTGTTAACCAAATGGTTGGCAGTTCGAATCCACCAGGCACCCCTTGGAAACTCTGTGGGGCAGTTCTACTCTGTCCTGCTATGAGTCGGAATCAACTCGACGGCAGTGGGTTTGGTTTTTTTTTCTTTTGGCATTAACTCAAATGTGAAGTTCAAAATTGGAGAAGAGAACTATGAGACTGGAGTAGCTGGCCAGTGGTATCTAAGGACCTCTCTGTTCTTTGCATTTCATTACCTGTTTTCTTCATGTGAGGGAGCCCTGGTGGTGCAGTGGTTAAAGCACTTGACTGCTAACTGAAAGATCAGAGGTTTGAAACCATCAGTGGCTCCACAGGAGAAAGATATGGCAGTCTGCCTCTGTAGAGATTTATAGCCTTGGAAACCCTACGGGGTTGCTATGAGTCGGAATCGACTTGATGGCAGTGTGTTTGGTTTTGGGTTTCTTCTTGTGTAGTTACCAGGCATCACCATTGCATAATAGGCTTATTTTATATCAGCAGCAGTAATAGCGAGCTTGATTCTATGCCAGCCGTCCTCGAAGATAGGTGCTTTCTTCTAGTACTAGAACTAGAATTCAAATGTGGTGGGACTAAACCTACATATTAAACGAGCCCTGGTTGCACAATGGTTAAGTGCTCGCCTGCTAACCAAAAGGTCAGTGGTTCCACTCCACCAGCTGCTCCACAGGGCAAAAGACCTGGCTGTCTGCTCCCGTAAAGATTACAGCCTAGGAAGCCGTATGGGGCAGTTCTGCCCTGTTGTCAAATAGGCACACTATGAGTCAGAATCAACTCAGCAGCATGTGGCAACAACAACAAGCCTATGTGTAGGAATGGGTGGAGGAATAAACCAGGGCTCTGGGAACCTGTATTGGTTTCTTATGATTACTTTAATAAATTACCACAAATCTATTGGCTTAAAACAACACAAATTATTTCTCTTAGAGTTGTGGAAGCCGGAAGTTCTAACTCAGTTTCACTGGGCTAAAGTCAAGGTGTCATCAGGGCCATGCTCCCTCTGTAAGCCAGAGGAGAGAATCCACTGCTTTGCCTTTTTTAGCCTCTAGGGCTTCATTGCCTGCATTCCTTGGCTTGTGGCTCATTTCTCCATCTTTAGAGTCAGGGGTTTAGCATCTTCAATCTCTCTCTGCTTCTATCGCATCTTCTCCTTTGTAGTCAAATTTCCCTCTGTGTTGTAGTGGTGAAGAGCTACAGCCACTAGCCAAAAGGTTGGCAGTTTGAATCCACCAGATGCTCCTTGGAAACTCTATGAGGCAGTTCTATTCTGTCCTGTAGGGTTGCTATGAGTTGGAATTGACTCGAAGGCAGTGGGTTCCTCTTACAAAGACATTTATGATTACATTTAGGACCCATCAGCATAATCCCGGAGTATCTGTCTCGAAATTCTTAATGTAATCCAGTCTGTAAAGTTACTTTTGCCATATAAGATAACTTTCACAGGTTCCAGGGATTAGGACTTGGACATATTTTGGGACCATTTTCAGCCTACCATGAATTCAACTGATATTCATATCAGTTTTTTAAATGAAAAATTTGGAATGTGATATTGAAACACAAAGATGTTAGAATGTGCTTTCTTGAACATAGCCAAAATAGACTAGTACTGTCTGCTGTGCTTCTAAGAATGACTGTAGCTTTTGCTGTCTTCAACTTCCTAATTTTAATTTAAGAAGACCGAACATGTGAGGATTGATACAGATTCCATCAATAATGTTTCCATGACAAAAAGCAGAAGTCAATAACAGTATTATATTTTCGTATGCCTTAAAAAGAGAAAAAAAATTAGAGTCAAATTATAGAATAAACTGGGATGGGTAGGGGTGGGAGGGGCTGCAGTTAAAGCAACACAAGATAAAAAGTGTTTTGGCACAAGAATTTTTTTTTTTACATCCTTTCTAAGATCTATAAAAACAACTAAATGTAGCAATGATGTGAAATGACTACCAGCTACCCATTTAAATCATGCACATACCACATAGTACTTACAGTGTAAAAGCAAAGTCAGCTCTGATTTATTGTACAACTGCCACTAGTTGATTTAAGTAACCACTGGCTGAGAAGCTTAAGAGGGTAAATTAACAAAGTAACACACACACACACACACACACACACACACACACACACACACACACACACACACACACACACACACAGATGCCATTAACTCCATATGCAATAACAAATTCACCTTTCTAACCATGATGCACACTTTTTCCAGCACAAAGCTGATACTTAACTTCACCTTAGCATGAATTAATTTATGTAAGTTTCCGATTATGGAAAGAGAAAAGAAGGGATTCCTTGGAATTCTGAGTCTATGCTTTTCTGCACTGGGAAGGAGGGAATGGTATTAAAATAATCAGGCTTCCCTTGATAGGGATACGTGCTGTGCTTAGATATAATACATTGTGGCTTTTTAATAGAATTAAATTTAGAATATGATTCTGCTCATATTATAGAATATGATTTATTTTTAAATGTTTATGGAGTTTCATGGTTATTATATATTTGTATTTATGATGAGTTTAGGGAGCGCAGTTTACTTTCTTTGTAATGTTGCATTCTTGCTCCTCACTTTACTTCTTCCCACTATGGAGTTTTCTTTACTAACATTACAGTAAGAGGTGGAAACCATCGATATTACATTTGGTATTTAAATGATATGCCTTCATATGAGCACCCTTGATGTTTTCCATCTCCTTAAAATGACTGTGTGTGTGTACATATATTTATATATATGTACATATATTATATACACATATATGTAAAACCATTTCTTTGTCATAAAACTTATTATAATTTTCTCTCTTTTTTTAGGAATAGTTCTTAAAAATAATGAGACTCTACTACAACATGGAGTTAAACCACAGGAAATTGTACAAGTGGAAATCTCTTCTAAAAATCCAGATCTGTATCAAATCAGAAGAATAGCTGGACTGAGTAATGGCTCTCAAATCATAGCTGTCAGCATAGAAACTGGTTAGTTATTTGATTTTTTTTTTTAGATAAAGTATTTTTGAGTCTCTTTGTGGTTGAACTTTCATTCAGTCTTGGTTTTCTCTCCTCAGGTATTGATCAGTACCAGAATGTAGCTGTTGAGATTGTAAAATCTGACTTTCACAAACCATTTCTTGGTGGATTCAGGCATAAGATAACAAGAATAGAATATCACAATGCCGGAACACAAACTGTACCTAAAAAGGTTCTTGAAAAAGTTGATGTATTTTGTAGGGATACCCAGGTAATACATTAGTTTTCATTTTGGTTTTTGAAGCTACAGAACCAAAAATCATCGTACTATATGACTCTCTCAAATTAAGTTCTTCTGAGTAATTATATGGGGCTCTGGTGGCACAGTGGTTAAGCATTTGACTGCCAATCAAAAGGTCAGCAGTTCTAATCCACCAGCCACAACCTGGAAACCCTATGGGGCAGTTGTACTCTATCCTGTAGGGTCGCTGAGTCGGAATTGCTATGAGTAATTATACTGCAATTAAGATAACAAGAGAAAAATTAACTTAAATGTGTAGGGAAATATGCTTTTCACTCATTTATGATTGTACATATATATTTAAAAAAAATCAAAAAACATTGCTGTTGAGTCGATTCGGACTCCAAGGAGCAGCTGGGGGATTCGAACTGCTAATCTTTTGGTTAGCAGCTAAGCTCTTATCAACCACGCCACCAGGGCTCCTGTTTGTATATAGTGGATACTTATTTACATTCTTATGGTTTTATTTTAGACAGTTCATGAGAGAAGAAAGTTCCAACAAACTACAAATACAACATCCACACAGATGACTAAAATCGGTGTGTATGTATCAAATATGACTGATAAACTGGGAACACCAGGGAGATATTTTACAGCAGCAGAATACCATGCTAGAAGATTACAAGCGGTAAGAAGAATTTTATTGTGGATGACTACTAAAAATTAAATATATAAACCAGTTTGTTCTCTGTACATATCTGTGCCTGTGTGTGCTTCTAAAAGCCTCACTAGAAATAGAAAGGACAGTCCATGGGTGTGAGTCACATTTCATTGGTAATAAAAGCAGTTTTTGTCTCCAATCTCCTAGGATAAAGAACAAAACTCCTTAAACCCTGCATTCTTTAATCTTAGTCCATTCCTTTCTACTTTTATCATGTTTATTTTATACTTTACGTAGCTTTTTGAGTTCAATGCTTAGTATTTATTTCAAATCATTCCTGTTTTAGGCACGATTATATCATGTATCATTATAGATTTAAAAAAAATTTTTTTTATTGTACTTTAGATGAAGGTTTACAGAACAAATAGTTTCTCGTTAAACAGTCAGTACACATATCATTTTATGACATTGGTTAACGACCCCACGACGTGAACGCTCTCCCTTCGCGACCTTGGAGGACCTTTTTTTGGTGAAAATATACCTAGCCAAAGTTACACTGTTTCAAAAGTTCCTACATGTACAATTCAGTGACATCGATTACATTCTTCCAGTTGTGCTGCTATTCTCACTATCCTTTTCCAAATTATTCCGTCTCCATAATTATAGATATTTTTTGTACTCATTCTTGCCATCTCTTTTTGTGTTTTTTGTTTACTACTTATCCTTGTTGTTTGATTAGTCTTTCATTATTGACATTTCCTTCGTTTTATTGGTTTGGTTAAACTTTTATTTCTCATTTTTTATTCTCTTATAATTCAGAAATAGATACTTTATTTCTATTTTTCTAACAGTTACTTATTTATTTTTTTTTAGCAAACTTAAGTGTTTATATATCAAAACAGTCGGCACCACCATATCCTCTGGTTCCACATTCGTGGGTTCAGACAACTGTGGGTCAAAAGTATTTGGGGGAGGGGAAACAGACTTTTTTTCTTGTCATTATTCCATAAACAAGACAGTATAACAACTATTTACTAGCATTTACATTGTCTAGGTATTATGGGAGGATGTGTGTAGGTTATATGGAAATACTGCACCATTTTATATAAGGGACTTGAGCATCTACTTGTTTTGGTATCCGAGGGAGTCTGGGAACCAATCCTGCGAGGAAACCATGAGATGGCTGTATATATTTAGTCAAGCTCTGTATCTTCCTTATAAAAAAAGTCAAGAACTTTTCTTAGTTTCTTTTTCCTCATGCTTCATCCCTCCTATCCAGTAAGGATTTGATCTGGAATTACAATTTTTATATATATATATATATACGATTTATTTTGTAACTACATGTAACTTATTATATAATTATGATTTTAGAGTATTGTTTTATATCTTTGCATTTATATAACGTATATATTCAAATAAAATGTATTTAGCTTAACTTTTTTTGAGGTTTTTGTTTACTGTTCTTATTTTTCCTCTCAGATTTATTGTTCTTGCTGGAACATAAACCTGTTGCCGTCGAGTTCATTCTGACTCATAGCAACTCTATAGGACAAGATAGAACTGCCCCATAGGGTTTCCAAGGCTGTAATCTTTACAGATTACTACAGATTGCTACATCTTTCTCCATCAGAGTGACTGATGGGTTGGAACCACAGGCCTTTTGATTAGCAGCCGAACACTTAACCACTGCACCACCAAGGCTCCTTGCTGGAACACACTCTCTAGTAATTTTTTCAGAGATATGCCGGGGGGTGGGGGGTGGTAACCCATCTAAGCCCTTAATGAATGACCCTTATATTTGAATTTTAGTTTGTGTTGGTATAGAAGGTTAGGTTCGAACCAATTTTCAAAAATATTTTCCTTCATAACTTTGAAGCTGTACTTGATTAAAAATCTGATGTTAATTTGATAGTCATTTCTTAGTTCCTTTTTTCCAGAAGCTTTTGGGATTTCCATTTTATCTCTGGTATTTTGAAACTTTATTGTGATGTGTTTGAGTTGGTATGGACCCTTTCTATCAGAGAGCTCATTCTTTCTTTAGTTTTAGAAAATGTTCTTGTATTATGTTTTGAGTAATTTGTCTAATCAGCTTTCTTCACTCTGTCTTCTGGAACTTGTCTCAGACATATTTTTGGAATATCTGGATTTATCTTCCTTGTCTCTTAATTTTCTTTCGTTCTTTCTAATTGTGATGACCTTTGCTCTGCATTCTAAAAGATTTTCTCACCTAAGCTTTCAGTTTACTAATGCCCTCTTAAGCTCTGCATGTTCTGCAGATCAGCTTACAATAAACTGAATTAGTTAATTAAAATTAGTTCTCCAACCATATCCATTCTTCCCCCTTCCATTGTAATAGAGCTTTTGGTGGGCACATGGCTGACCCACATTTTATTATGTTCCTGTATATTGGTAGGGCATATAATTAAGACCTGGAACATGAGAGTAAGGGACAATGATGTGCATCACCTCGGGACATTAAAAACGACTGGGTTGTAATTCCTTTGTTGTTCTTCCCCTTTCCATTGGCTGGAACATGGTATGAAGTAGAGCAGCCATCTGGGGCTCACAAAAAGGAAACCATTTGTTGAATGTGGTATAGTTTCCTTCCAGCCCTAAATTGCTGCCTATCCTTGGATTTCCCCACACATCTGTCAGTTTGTCATACTATGGAGGCTTGCGTGTTGCTGTGATGGTGGAAGCTACACCACTGATATTCAAATACCAGCAGGGTAACCCATGGCAGACAGGTTTCTGCGGAGCTTCCAGACTAAGACAGACTAGGAAGAAAGACCTAACAGTCTACTTCTGAAAAGAAGTAGCCAGTGAAAACCTTATGAATAGCAGCAGAACATTGTTTGATATAGTGCTGGAAGATGAGCCCCTCAGGTTGGAAGGTACTTAAAAGACAATTGAGGAAGAGCTGCCTCCTCAAAGTAGAGTTGACTTTAATGATGTGGATGGAGTCAAGCTTTCAGGACCATCATTTACTGATGTGGCACAACTCAAAATGAGAAGAAACAGCTACAAACATCCGTTAATAATCAGAACATGGAGTGTACAAAGTATGAATCTAGGAAAATTGGAAATCATCAAAATTGAAATGGAACTCATAAGCATTGATATCCTAGTCATTAGTGAGCCAAAATGGACTGGTATTGGCCATTTTGAACTGGACAGTCATATGATCTACTTTGCTGAGGTCTGTCATATGGTCTACATTCCTCTACAGCTTGAGGAGGAATGGCGTTGCATTCATCGTCAAAAAGAACATTTCAAGATCTATCCTGAAGTACAAAGCTGTCAGTAATAGGATAATGTCCATATGCCTACAAGGAAGGCCAGTTAATACAACTATTATTCAAATTTACACACCAACCATTAACGCCAAAGATGAAGATTTTCGCCAACTTCTGCAGTCTGAAATTGCTCAAACATGCAGTCAGGTTGCATTGATAATTACTGGTGATCGGAATGTGAAAGTTGGAAACCAAGAAAGATCAGTAGTTGGAAAATATGGCCTTGATGATAGAAAAGATACCCAAGATTGCTTGATAGAATTTTGCAAGACCAACGACTTCTTCATTACAAATACCTTTTTTCAACAACATAAATGGCAACTATACAGGTGGACCTTGCCAGATGGAATACACAGGAGTCAAATCGACTACATCTGTGGAAAGAGATGATGGAAAAGCTCAATATCATCAGTCAGAACAAGGCCAGGGGCCGACTGTGTAATAGACCATCAATTGTACCCATGCAAGTTCAAGTTGAAGCTGAAGAAAATTAAAACAAGTCTACGGGAGCCAAAGTATGACCTTGAGTATATTTCCCTCTGAATTTAGAGACCATCTCAAGAATAGATTTGACGTGTTGAACTCTAATGACTGAAGAACAGATGAGTTGTTGAATGACATTGAGGACATCATACATGAAGAAAGCAAGAGGTCATTAAAAAGACAAGAAAGATAGAAAAGACCAAAATGGATGTCAGAAGAGACTCTGAAACTTGCTCTTAAACGTCGAGTAGCTAAAGCAAATGGAAGAAATGATGAAGTAAAAGAGTTGAACAAAAGATTTCAAAGGGTGGCTTGACAAGACAAAGTAACGACATGTGCAAAGACCTGGAGTTAGAAAACCAAAAGGGAAGAACACACTCGGCATTTCTCAAGTTGAAAGAACTGAAGAAAAAATTCAAGCCTTGAGTTGCAATATTAAAGGATTCTGTGGGGAAAATATTAAACGATGCAGGAAGCGTGAAAAGAAGATGGAAGGAATGCACAGAGTCACTTTACCAAAAAGAATTGGTCGATGTTCAGCCATTTCAGGAGGTAGCATATGATCAGCAACCAATGGTACTGAAGGCAGAGGTCCAAGCTGCACTGAAGGCACTGGTGAAAGGCAAGGATCCAGGAATTGACGGAATACTAATTGAGATGCTTCAACAAACTGATGCAGTGCTGGAAGTGTTAACTTATCTATGCCAAGAATTTTGTCCAGCTCTCTGGCCAACCGACTGGAAGAGATCCATATTTATGCCTGTGCCAAAGAAAGGTGATCCAACCGAATGTGGAAATTATCAAACAATATCACTAATATCACACACAAGTAAAATTTTGCTGAAGGTCATTCCAAAGCGGCTGCAGCAGTACATCCACAGGGAACTGCCAGAAATTCAAGCTGGATTCAGAAGAGGACTTGGAACAAGTGATATCATTGCTGATGTCTGATGGATTGTAGCTGAAAGCAGAGAATACCAGCAAAAATTACTTACCTGTGTTGTATTCAGTATGCAAAGGCATTTGACTGTGTGGATCATAAGTTATGGATAACCTTGCAAAGAATGAGAATCTCAGAACACTTAATTGTGCTCATAAGGAACCTGTACATTGATCAAGAAGCAGTTGTTTGAAGACAACAAGGGGACACTGTGTGGTTTAAAGTCAGGAAAGGTATGCATCAGTGTATCTTTTCATCACACTTATATTCAGTCTGTATGCTGAGCAAATAAATCCGAGAAGCTGGACTATGTGAAGAACAGAGCATCAGGATTGGAGGAAGACTCATTAACAACCTACATTATGCAGGTAACACAACCTTGTTTGCTGAAGGTGAAGAGGACTTGAAGCACTTACTGATGAAGATCAAAGACCACAGCATTCAGGATGGATTACACCTCAACATAAAGACAACAAGAATCTTCACATCTGGACCGATAAGCAATATCATGATAAATGGAGAAAAGATTAAAGTTGTGAAGGATTTTATTTTACTTGGATCCACAGTCAACACCTATGGAAGCAGCAGTCAAGAAATCAAACGCCACATTGTATTGGGCAAATCTGCTGCAAAAGATCTTTTTAAAGTGTTGAAAAGCAAAGATAATCACCTTGAAGACTAAGGTGCGCCTGACCCAAGCCGTGGTGTTTTCAGTCGCCTCATATGCATGTGAGGACTGAGGAAGAATTGAATTATGGTGTTGGCCAGGAATATTGTCTATACCATGGACTGCCAAAAGAATGAAGAAATCTGTCTTGGAAGAAGCACAGCCAGAATGCTCCTTAGAAGCAAGGATGACGAGGCTGCGTCTCACATACTTTGGACATGTTATCAGGCAGGGCCAGTCATTGTAGAAGGGCATCATGCTTGGTAAAATAGAGGGTCAGTGACAAAGAGGAATACCCTTAACGAGATGGATTGACACAGTGGCTGAACAATGGGCTCGAACATAACAACGATCGCGAGGATGATGCAGGACTGGGCAGTGTTCTGTTCTGTTGTACATAGGGTCGCTAGGAGTCGGAACCAACTCGACGGCATTAACAACATCATCATCATCCCTGGATTGGTATGTGGCAGGGGAAAATATACTAGGTTATTTAAACAACTGGTTTTTGATGTCTCATTATTGTACGCAAGCTAATACATAGTTTATTTAAAATTTTTTATTTCAAAAATAAAAATTTTAATTGTCACAATCTTTTGCTTGCTCTTTTATATTGATTCAGGAGCTTTTCCCTTCTCTAAAAATGTTAATTTTAGCTACTCTGGTCTTGTTTTCTTTACAGTAGAGTAGCTCAGAAACTTCAGCATGCATCAGAATCACCTGGAGGGCTTTGTTAATGTGTAAAATGTTATGCTCCATCCCAAAGTTTCTAATTCAGTAACTCAGGTGGGGCCTGAAAACTTGTATTTCTCATCATTTTCCAGGTGGTGCTGAAACTGTTGGTTGGGGGCCACACTTTGAGAATCCCTCCTCTAGTAATTCTGTTTCCCACAAGTGTGAATTGTTCTCTTTGGTTGAGGGAGGAGCTTTTTATTTTGTTGGCTCTTCTCAAATGTTTGGTTATTGTCAGGTGCACAGGCATAGAGCATTATACATTCCTAATGTCCGGAGTGCTAGCAGCATATTTGTTTGCCACAGCCTGGCCCCTGTGGCTTTAGGGGACGGACAAGGCTGATACTGGGAGAATCAGCTAGCTAGTTTTCTGGATAAGAGGAGCTTCTTCCTGAGTACACCAGCCTTCTGGGATATAAATCACTCTTGCCTAGGTATGAACACGTGTTGCTGTTTGCCTCAATGATTTTAGAGGAGCCTGTCCCTTTTGCATTTTTGAAACAGTCGCTTGTTAGTCACCCTGAGACCCTCTTTTGCTCTTAGCATCCCTCAGTTTGGAGCTTGAAGCAGCCCTGGAGCTACTTCTGTATTTCCTAGCCTGCCTCTCCAGAAGAGTCCTTCTTCAATTGATTCCACCTGCCTCTTTTCTTGGGGGGATTCTTCAAAGTTTTTATTCCTGTGGAGGCACCCCTTCAATATGATCCAATGTTTTTATTGATTTCTGCTTTACATAGTTTTTCTGTAATTATCAGGGATGAGTGTGAGGGAAGGGGATGTGTCAGCATATCCTCTGTTCTCGATGTCATAAAGAAAATTATAAACTCTTTCAGCTATTTTACAAGCTTTTTGAGGGTCAGGTACTATGGCCAAACTCTTAACCATATCTGTGTCCCTCACAGCTGAATAAATACTTTTTTTCTTAAGTCTCCCTTTTATCTAACCTGCCTTTGGTCATTTCCCTCACAGCTTAGCTAGTGTGCACTTAGGAAATATAGTTTTGTTATACGTGTGAGTCTAAGCTAATAGTAATTCAGAGACACTAAAAATAATTAATATTCATAACACTAATTAATATTTACTGGGGACTTATGCTATTCCAGGCATTGGGCTAAGCACTTTATATGCATACTATTGTTTTCACTATTTTACAGATAAGGCTACTGAGAAGGCAGGTAACTTTCCCTAAGTCAAACAACTAATAAGTGGCAGAGTGGAGATGCAGGCTAAGGTTTACTCCAGAGCCTACAGTTTTAAGCATTGTAATAGTTGTCTCCCTCCCCCGATGAGGGTGTATTTGCTAGCTTTCAAAGTCAAATAACAGTGGTGTTCATTATCTATGGGCTTTATGTCCTAGTGTATTGAGAATGTCTGGTGTGGAGGTAAAACTAGACTGTCAGTTTTTTGTTGTTTTTTTTTGCCAAATGGGAATTGAAATCTTCATCATTGCCTTTCTTTATCGCCTGTTAAAAAAGCTGACAATAGGCCATTTCTTACTTCCTTTTAACTATAGGTCATAGTGTTACAGACTTACTACAGGCAATGGCATGCTAAAATTGTGGTAGAGGAGTTAAGAAGACAGAAGAAGTTGAGGTTGGAGTGGGAATTACAAGAAGAACTAAGGAAGATAAGAGAAAAAGAGGAATGGATGAAAATGGATTATTACCGGAGGCATAATCCTAAAACAGAAGAAGATTTTGAACTTCTTTATAATGCACTGGAATGTAAGTTTGACATAGGCTTTGCATTATATATTAATTTTATAATTTTTCATTAAGAGGAAAAGTAGATTTATAGAAGACAAAAGAAAGACTACTATTTTAGGAAAATTTCTTGTGAACCTGGATTAGAGTATTAAAAAAGGTGAATAATGTCTTATATTTTGGGTAGGAATTAAGGTTGGAATGAAACTGGATATACCTTTCTTTACATTAATAACCAATAGATAAAATGTTTGCACTGCTCTGAAAATTTTGCAGTTTTAATACATTATCTCATTTGATCCTCATCCCTGTGAGATACAGAGAACATACTGTCCAGTCTGGTTCTCTGTCTTGAGAATTTGTGAACTAATAGTTGAACTGTTATTTAATCCTTCAGTCCAGCAATCTGTTTCATTCTGTCCCTTTAGGGGAAGGGCTTGGTAATATCTTTTTAACTCCACTCCATTGATTATAATATATAAAAGTATGTATACTTTATTTCTTCCATAGTATGTGTGCTAGTCACTGACACACTGAAAGTTCCAGTTACTTGGACAAGCCAAGCACTCCCCACTCAGGGCATTGGATGAACCGTTCCCCTTCCTGAAGCCCTTCCCCAACTGCCTGCCTTCCCATCTCAGCTTAAATGTCACCTACTCAAAGGCTTTTGCGACTGACATAAAACTTGAATATCTTATTGAGATCTCATTACACCCCATACAATTCCTTTATATCATGTGCCATTATTTGTAGTAATATAGCTTTTGCTTAATATTTATTTCCACCACTGGATTGCAAACTCCGTGCAGGCAGAATTTATTTATTTTTTGATGATCTCTCTTTTTCTCTGCCTGGCCCACATGCCCAGCAAATATTGGCACAGTGAATGAATGAATGAGAGGAAGAAACCCGGGAATGTAGTAATGCAACTATCTCTAGCTTCCCTTTGCCTGTAGTACTTGCTAAAGTGGAAGTAACTGGAACAGAAGAGTTATTTATCATGAATTAGATGCCTGAGAGTGGAGAAGTTGTGATGACATTATGTCATCTTGTAATGACATAAAAGACTTAAAAATGAGGAATACCTTCAAGACACCCATTTCTCCAAACTTCAGTTTCTTCATGTGTGAAAAAGATTTAATTTCCTTCTTATCTACTTCAGAGAGCTTTATAAAGTGAAAAATACAAAGTAGTACGTGTATGAAAGTACTTTAAAAAATGCAAAGCCCTATACATATGTGAGTTACTGTCCTGTAGTAAATAATTTTGCATAGAATTTGTGTATTAGATTTATATATGTCCACATGCATGATTTATAGGAGGAAAACAAAAATGAAACAAAGGAAATTTCTTAAATAAGAGACATCTCTTAGTTTTCTTCCAGCCTTCAAGTTCTACATTAAAACCTCTAGAATAATAATTTTTAAGTTCTGTTTTATTGTAGTTAAAATTTCTGGTTCACCGGCTCAAGAATTTATATTGCTCTTTGATTTAATGTAGTTCTTTTCATGCCTTATTCATAGTTCAATCTTTGAAACTGCTGCCCTCTTGTGGCTCATAGTGACAATCGCAGTTTGAACTAAACACTTTTCTTCCAGATAACCTTTCCTTTAGTAATTAAAGGCAAAATGAAATCAATTTATGAAAATAAATTTAACTGTATAAAATAATATATCAAAGTCAAGACTATCTCCAAGCAACAATGTTTGATTTTTGTCTTTTTTTTATTCTTATGTTAATATTTTGAGTGTGACTTCTTTCATTGATCTGGAATTGTCCCTAGGGCCAAATAGTTGAAAAAAGTGGAGCCCTGGTGGCACAATGGTTAAGAGCTACAGATGCTAACCAAACCAAAAGGTCGGGAGTGCGAATCCACCATCTGCTCCTTGGAAACCTTATGGGACAGTTCTACTCTGTTCTGTAGGGTTGCTGTGAGTTGGAATTGACCCGACGGCAGTGGGTTTGTTTCTTTTTGGTTAAGTACCTCACATTATAAAGAAAGCCTCCAATAATTGGGGCAGGACATATTTCCACAGGGCTTCCTAAGATGTGGGAGAAGTGGCTCTAAAGGCACCAGCTACCATTCCAACCCTACTTTCTAGTTTTTGTAAGAAGAGTAGGGTGGAGAGAGAAGGGGAAGTTAAAGGAGTCATTGGGGTGGAATACTTGATGTTTATACCCCACTGAGTTGAGGCTGTCAGTGTATCAGTTACAGATGGGGTGTTGTTTGATGTATTAATTACATAGTCCCTATTTTATTTTTCTTCTAGGTGCACTCTTGGTTAGGGTATAACACTTTTGTAATAGTAATGATGTTCTGGAAAAGGCTGTGATTAATAAAAGTAAACATCATGATTTCAAACCAATTTGTATTTTCTGGTTATTAATTCTCTGTTGGTTTTATGTGTGCAGCTATCTTCTCTGAGTCTTTGGCTTATCTTTTCTCTTTTTTTTTTGTGGTGTCTTTCGAGGTCCAGAAATTCTACATTTTAATGATGGGAAATATATCAGTCTTTGTTGTTTTTTAGAAATCATATCCTACCCAGAGGTCATAAAACTGTTCTTTAGATGAAATAAATGTTCACTTTTCAAATTCAGATTGTTAATCAAACTGGGAAACCCTGGTAGTGCAGTGGTTAAGAGTTTGTTTGCTAACTAAAAGGTTGGCAGTTTGAATCTACCCGCCGCTCCTTAGAAACCCTACGGGACAGTTCTACTTTGTCCTGTAGGGTCATTATGAGTCGGAATCGAGTTGGTGGCAATATGTTTAATCAAACTGGAATTGACTTTTGTGCATAGTATGAGATGGGTTCTACTTTATTTTTTCATATGGATGTCCTGGGGACATTTCCTGACAGTATACAGGCAGTCCCTGGGTTACAAAATGAGATCTATTCCTAAGTGTGTCTTTACGTTGAATTTGTAGGTAAGTTCGAACAGGTGCATGCGGTTCTTATTTAGCCTTACTTAGTGCAAGAGAAGACTGAAGCCTTTTACAATGATAAAGAACCTGCACGTGAAGGTGCTGAGAATTTGTATTTCCACCCCAGATATACTGAATCAGAATCTACATTTTAATAAGATCTCCAGGTGATTTTCATGTCAGAATCTACATTTTAACAAGATTTTAATGGAGATTTTCTCTGTTATGCCACCTCTGTCATTTAAGTTTTTTTGCACGTGTGGGTCTCTTTTCAGCTCTTTATTCTGTTCTACCACTATTTGGCCGTATCTCATTACTTTTAAGTTGCCATCAAGTCGATTCCAACACATACTACACTGGCTTAATTACTATATCTTCATGGTAATAAATACTTGGTAGGTTAAGTTTCCCTACCTTGGTTGTCTTTCAATTTTTTTTTTTTGTTGTTCTTCTTGGTCTTTATTCTTTTATATAAATTTTAGTACTGCTTGTCAACTTCCACGAAAAATGTTAGATATTGATTGGAATTTAATAATTGGCAATTAATTTGTGGAGCCTTGGTGGCGCCATGTTTAAGAGCTCGGCTGCTAACCAAAAGATTGGCAGTTTGAATCCACCAGCTGCTTCTTGGAAACCCTATGGGGCAGTTCTACTCTGTCCTGTAGGGTCACTATGAGTTGGAATGGACTCGACGGCAACGGGTTTTGACGTTGATTCTTCCTGTTCATAAACGTGATATATGTTTCCATTTATTTACAACTTTCTCTGTGTCTTTCAATTAAGTTTTATAATTATCTCCAAAAAGTTTTATTAGATTTACTGTTAGGTAAATGATACATTTTAAAAAATAAAATTTCTGTTTATTGCTGGCTTTAGCAGTGCAGTAGGTTTTGAAAATTGCTATTTTTTTTCCAGAGAACCTGTTTGTCTCTTTTTATTTGTAATAATTTGTATATTCTTTTGTGTTTCTTATGTAGACAATCATATCATTTATGAATAATGATACATTTCTTATTCCTCTTGTTTCTTTTTCTTGTCTTACTGAGCTGTTGCTGTGTAATGTTGAGTGGGACTGGTGACAGTGTACATCATGTCTTGGTTCTTATTGCAAGGAGAATGATTTTAAGCTTTCATCATTAAGAATATTTATGATGGGTTTTTTTTGAACATTTTATTGTGGTTTGGGTGCAATTTTGCAGACCCATTGGTTTCCCATTCAACAATTTATACACGTTTTGTTTCGTGACATTAGTTGCAACTCCCTCAGTGTGACAGCACTCTACCCAGTTCATCTCCGAGTTCCTCGTTTCCACTCGCCCATCTTTCCTGTCCCTTCCTGCCTTCTGAACTAAATGCTGCCCTTTTGGTCTCATATGGTTGATTGTTCTGAGAAGCACATTCCTCACAGGAGTTCCTGTTCACTTTATAGGCCTGTCTATTGTTTGGCTGAAAGGTGATCTCTTGGTGTGGGTTCAGTTCCAGATTTGAAGGGTATCTAAGGGCCTTAGTCTTGGGGGTTCCACCAGTCTCTATCAGACCAGTGAGTCTGGTCTTTTTTATGAATTTGAATTTTGTTCTACAATTTTTTCCCACTCTGTCGAGGACCTTCTACTGTGATCCTGCTCAGAGCAGCTGGTAGTGGTAACTGGACACTATCTAGTTTTTCTGGTCTCAGGCTAGTGGAGGCTGTGGTTCGTTGTGTTCTGTTAGTCCTTTGGACTAACTGTTTCCTTGAGACTTTGATTTTCTTCACTCTTCTTTGCTCTGGATGAGAAGAGACCAATAGTTTTATCCTAGATGTTCGCTTGCAAACTTTTGAGACCTCAGTCATTACTCGCTAAAGTAGGATGCAGAACGTTGTCTTTATGGACTCTGTTATGCCAGCTGACCTAGATGTCCCCTGAGACTATGGTCTTAAGCCCTTAAGCCTAGTGACTCAGTTCTTCGAGATGTTTGGTTATGGGTAAGACGTTTTCATAACTCTGTACCTCATGTGCTCTACTGTATACATGGATATATTTGTAGCACATGCAAATGTGTATTTAGAATTATCCTCTGCCAAACCTATATATGGTTGTGGGTGTACTCCCATACACCATCCCATACCTGTTCAGCTTACATATCTACCTATGTATCCACTCGTGAATTATTGTTTGTTATTGCAAGACTGTGTATGTAATAGTATTTACTGTTGTTGCCGTTTACTTTTGCATACTTCCCAGTGTCTTCCTTTGCCTTGGTCATGTTGTGCTGACATGCCCTTACTGTGTGTTGCCTTTCCCTTCACCCAAGTTAATACGTGTCTACTATCTAGTTAGTGATTTTCCCTGCCTTACCCTCCCATCCCTGGTAAACATCAGAGAACGTTTCTCTCTGTGTGTAAACCATTTCTTGACTTTTTATAATAGTGGTCTCATACAATATTTGTCCTTTTGTGATTTATTTATTTCACTCAGCATAATGTTCTCCAGGTTCGTCCATGTTGTGAGGTGTTTCACGGATTCGTTATTCTTTAATATTGTGTAGTATTCCATTGTGTGTATGTACCACAGTTTGTTTATCCATTCATCCGTTGATGGGCACTTAGGTGTTTCCATCTTTTTGCTATTGTGAATAATGCTGCAATGAACATGGGTGTGCATACATCTATTAGCGTCATAACTCTTATTTCTCTAAGATATATATCTATTAGTGGAATTGCTGGATCATATGGTATTTCTAACTTTTTAAGGAGGTGCCATACTGTTTTCCACAGTGGTTGTATCATTTATTCCTACCAGCAGTGTATGAGAGTTCCAGTCTCCTCGTACCCTTACCAGCATTTGTTGTTTTGTTTCTCTGATCATTGCCATTATTGCTGAGATGAGGTGATACGATATTCCATCGTTGTTTTGGTTTGTATTTCTCTCATGGCTAATGATCGCAAGCATCTCTTCATGTGTTGGCTGCCTAAATGTCTTCTTTGGTGAAGTGTCTGTTCATGTCCTTTCCCATTTTTTAAGTGGATTATTTGTTTTTTTGTTGTTGAGGTGTTGAAGTTTTCTATAAATTTTAGAGATTAGTCCCTTATCAGATATGTTGCCAAAAATTTTTTTCCCAGTCTGTAGGTTCTCTTTTTACTGTTTTGAATAAGTCTTTTGACACAAGTAAGTGTTTAATTTTTAAGAGGCCCTAGTCATCTAATTTATCTTCTGCTGTTTGTGCATTTTTAGTTATGTTTGGTAGTTATTTATGCCATAAATTAGGGACCTTAGGCTTGTCCCTATTTTTTCTTCCACAATTTTTATAGTTTTAGGTTCTGATCCATCTTGAGTTAATTTTTTATGTATGGCGTGAGGTATGGAACCTGTTTCATTTTTCTGCAAATAGACGTCTAGTGTGCCAGCACCATTTGTTAAAGAGACCATCTCTTCCCCATTCAATGGATTTTGGCCCTTTGTCAAAGATCAGCTGTCCATAGGTGGATGGATTTACTTCTGGGTTCTCAGTTCTGTTCCATTGGTGTGTGTCTGTTGTTGAACCAGTGCTGTTTTGATTACTGTGGCTGTATGGTAGGTTCTGAGATCGGGAAGTGTGAAGCCTCCTACTTTGTTCTTCTTCACTAGTGCTTTGCTTATCTGAGGCCTCTTTCCTTTCCATATAAAGTTGATTAGTTTTTCCATCTTGTTAAAGAATGTTGATGGACTCTAGATTGCTTTGGGTAATAGTGACATTTTCACAATGTTAAGATTTCCTATCCATGAGCATGGTATGTTTTTCTATTTATGTAGGTCTGTTTTGGTTTCTTGCTGCAGTGTTTTGTAGTTTTCTTTGTATAAGTCTTTTAAATCCCTGGTTAGGTTTATTCCTAAGTATTTTATCTTTTGTGGGACTATTATAAATGGTATTGTTTTCCTGATTTCCTTTTTGCAGTTTTCTTTGTTAGTGTAGAGGAGTCCGACTGATTTTTGTATGTTAAACTTGTACCTTGCCACTTTGCTGAATCTTTCTGTTAGTTCCAGTAGCTTCCTTGTGGAATCTGGGATTTTCTATGTATAGAATCATATAATCTACAAATAAGGATAGTATTACTTCTTCCTTACCAATTTGGATGCCTTTTATTTCCCTTTCTTACTCTATTACTCTGGCTAGGACTTCCAGTACAATGTTGTTTAAGAGTGGTAATAAAGAGCATCTTTGTCTTATTTCCATTCTCAAGGGGAATGCTTTCTGTCTCTCTCCATTGAGAATAATGTTGGCTGTTGGTTTTGTATATATGCCCTTAATTATT
Organism: Dugong dugon; assembly: GCA_030035585.1. Lineage (NCBI taxonomy): Eukaryota > Metazoa > Chordata > Mammalia > Sirenia > Dugongidae > Dugong > Dugong dugon. The sequence continues at coordinate 110,001,767 of CM057468.1, read as the reverse complement.
ATCATGGATTGAATTATGTCCCCCCAAAAATGTGTATATCAATTCGGCTGGGCCATGATTCCCAGTCTTGTGTGGTTGTCCTCCATTTTGTGATTGTAATTTTATGTTCAGGAGGATTAGGGTGGGATTGTAACACCACCTTTACCCAAGTCACATCCCTGATCCAATGTAAAGGGAGTTTCCCTGGGGTGTGGCCTGCACCACCTTTTATCTCTCAAGAGATAAAAGGAAAGGGAAGCAAGCAGAGAATTGGGGACCTCATACCACCAAGAAAGCAGTGCCGGGAGCAGAGTGCATCCTTTGGGCCTGAGGTCCCTGCGTGGAGAAGCTCCTAGTCTGGGGGAAGATTGATGAGAAGGCCGACAGAGAGAGAAAGACTTCCCCTGGAGCTGATGCCCTGAATTTGGACTTCTAGCCTACTGGACTGTGAGAGAATAAACTTCTCTTTGTTAAAGCCATCCATTTGTGGTATTTCTGTTATAACAGCACTAGATAACTAAGAAAATTTATGTTGAGGAATTTCCCTTCTATTCCTATTTTGCTGAGAGTTTTTTTAAATCAGGAATGGGTGTTGGATTTTATCAGATGCTTTTCTCCATCGATTGATAAGATCATGTGGTTCTTTTCCTTTATTTTATTTATGTGGTGGATTATGTTAATTGATATTCTAATGTTGAATCATCCTTGCGTACCTGGTATGAATTTCACTTGATCATGATGTATTATTTTTTGATATGTTGTTGTATTCTGTTGGATTTTGTTGAGAAGTTTTGCATCTATATTCATGAGGGATACTGGTCTATAATTTTCTTTTTTTAGTGGTGTCTTTGCCTGGCTTTGGTATCAGGGTTATGCTGGCTTCATAGAGTGAATTTGGGAGTATTGCATTCTTTTCTACGTTGTGAAATAGTTTGAGTAGAATTGGTGTCAGCTCTTCTCTGAATGTTTGGTAGATCCTCCAGTGCAGCCGTCTGGGTCAGGGCTTTTTTTGTTGTTGTTGTTGAGAGTTCTTTTTTTTTTTTTTTTTTTTAATTACCTCTTCAATTTCTTCTTTTGTTATGGGTATGTTCAAATTTTCTACCTCAGTTTGTGTTGGTTTAGGTAGATAATGTGTGTCTACAAATTTGTCCATTTCTTCTAGGTTTTCAAATTTGTTGGAGTACAGTTCTTCATAGTATTCTATTATCTTTTTTTATTTCCGTTGGTTATGTTGTAATGCCACTCATCTTATTTCTTATTTGTGTTATTTACATCTTCTCCTTCTTTTTGCTTGTTAGTTTGGCCAGTGGTTTGTTGATAATTAATCCTTTCAAAGAACCAACTTCTAGTCTTGTTGATTCTTTCTATTGTTTTTCTGTTTCACTAATTTCTGCTGTAATCTTTATGACTTCCTTTCTTCTGGCGACTGTGGGCTTTTTTTGCTGCTCTTTTTCTGTTTGTTGAAGTTGTAGGGTCATGTTTTCTTATCCTGCCACACTGTGTCTCTTGACTGGTGCATTTACTCCATTTACATTCAGTGTAATTATTATTAGTTACGAATTTACCATTGTCATTTTGTTGTGCTTTGTTTTGTGATGTTGATGCTTTCTTCGTTTCATATATTTTTCTTTGCTGAGTTCTTTTTGTTTATAGATTTTCTTTTCATTTCTTTCATTGCTGTTGATTTTGTGTTTACTGAGTCTTTATGATTTTCTTTTTTTTAATTTTAGTGAGAAGGTTTATTAGTTTTCTTTGTGGTTACCCTAAAATTTACTTTAATCTTCCTAAGTTTAAAACAGTCTGTTGTATCTTGTTGCTGCCTTGACTTCCTCTCCATATAGAAGTTCTGTAACTATACCATTTATTCCCCCTTTTCATTTTGAAGTTCTCATTGTTTGTACATTGATGTCTTTGGTTCCCTGTTTTCAGTCTTGTAGCTTTATTTTGTTTTTGAAAATTCTTTATCTAGGTTGGTATCTGGGTGATGTTGTCATGTGTCTTAATCTCAGGTTGTTGTCCGTTGGTTCTTTGTCGGAAGGATTCCCTTTAGTGTTTCTTGTAAGGTTGGACTTGGTTTTTACAAATTTCCTTAATTTCTGTTTATCTGGAAATGTCCTAATTTCAACATTGTATTTGAGAGACAGTTTTGCTGGATATATACTTCTTGGTTGGCAGTTTTTTTTTTTAGGATTTTTTTTTTTGTGTGTGTCATTCCATTGCCTTCTTGCCTGCATGGTTTCTGCTGAGAAATCAGAGCTTAGTCTTATTGGTTCCCCTTTGTAGGTAACATTTTGTTTTTGCTGAACTCCTCTCAGGATTTGTCTTTGGTTTTGGAAAGTTTGATTATGATATGTCTTGGTGATTTTCTTTTGAGGTCTATCCTATATGGGATTCGTTGGGCTTCTTGGATGGACATCTTCTCATCTTTCATGATATTAGGGAAGTGTTTTATGCCAGCAAATCTTCAAAAAATTTCTCTGTGCTTTTTTTGCGTCTCTTCCTGTTCTGGAATTCTGATCACGTGTAAATTATTCCTCTTGATAGTGTCCATCATAACTCTTAGGCTTTCTCCTTTTTGTTTCTTCATTCTTTTCTCTGATTGTTCCTCTAACAGATTGATATCAAGGGATTTGTCCTCTACTTCGCTGATTCTGCCTTCCATCGATTCAGTTCTACTCCTTTGTCCTTATAATGCATTATCTATTTCTGAAATTTTAGTGTTAATTTTCTGGATTTCTAGTTACTATTTTTGTATGGTTTCTAATTGTCTATTATGTCATTTTGTTCTTGTATTATTTTCCTGAATTCTTCTAGAGTTTTTTCTGTTTTCCTTGGTTTTGTCTGTATTCTCCCTGATCTCTTTGAAGATCCTATAATATGTCTTTTGAATTCCTTATTAGGTAGTTCAATTACTGTTTCTTCCTCAGGAAGGTTTTCTGGCTCTTTATTTTGGTCACTTGCTTGAGGCATCTTGTCCTGTTTCTTTATATGATTTGATATTGTCTGTTGTCTTTGAGGCATTAAGGTGTTATTGTATTTATTTATTGATTGTATACTTGTTTGCTCTGTTCTGATTTTTTGTTGTGTTTTGTTATATATGGGCTGGCAGGGCTTGTGTGATTGGCTGGTCTCATGTATGATGGCACTGGAATGCTTGCTACCTGTTTCCAGGTGAGCGGGGTAGTGGTTGGTAGTGTGAGTACAGGTTTCTGTTTGTTGGTTATGCTAGGCAGCTACAGGCAGTCTGGGTGGGGATTGGCCACCGTCTGTCATCTGTCCATTGGGGCAGGAGCAGGCTGTTGCATTCGTTCAGTGTGTAGGGCTGCAGGTGTGGTGGGTATGGCAGGCTTGCCGAAACGTAATCCCTGTTGATTGCTGGGTCGGAGGGGGAGGGTGAAGGATGGGGGGTTGGGTGGCAGGTGGGCAAGTGCATGGAAACGTGGTTGCCACTGGTGACCGGGTAGTGGCAGGGGAGATGGATGATGGGCAGTGAGCATGCAGGTGAGAGGGTGCTGTCACTCACCAGTTGGAGGGTTTGGGTGATGGGCGTGTGTGATTGCATGGGCACGTGGTTGCTGCTTTTCAGCTAGATGGGAGCAGATGCTGCCACACTGGAGCAGCCTTCCTGCTGCTCATTTATGATAGGTTTTTGATTGATATCCTTTATTAGACTAAGAAAGTTCCCTTCCGTTTACAGTTTGCTAAGAGGTTTCTTTGTATTTTTTTTGTGTGTTTGTTTTTAATGGTTGTTAAATGTATTCACATGCTTTTTCTGCATTGATTGAGATAATTATATTGTTGTTATTCATTTGAAATGATAATATGTTAAATTACATTGTTATGTTTTTTAATGGTAGGCCACTCTTTCAGGGATAAATCCAATCTGATCATGATGTGTGTATTTCTTTCTTAATGTACAGTCGGCCCTCCATATCGGTGGGTTCCACATCTACAGGTTCAACCAACTGCGAATTGAAAATATTCCAAAAAAAAAAAGGGGGGGGGGGGTGCCTAGGGGCAATGTGGAAGGCAGCACAAGGCAAGACAGGGTTCGGCCCTGAGGAACGATATGTGGCTGTGAAGGAAGAAGCTCCCGGGGGAGACAGAGGCAGCCACACCCCAACACATTTTGGACAAGTGAGGACACTAGGAATGGAGTTGTGAACTTACGTGGGGGTGCTTCTTGGCCTGACTGAGGATCTGACCAAGCATGTTTGCAGTAGAGGTCTTGGGTCCTGAAAGACAGAACAAAGTTGTTAGGCCCAGGACCTAGCACTCTCTGCATCATATATATGCAGGCGTCCAAAGTCACTCAAGACCTCCTACCTGAAGGACCCCTGGCTCGGAAGGTAGCCTGAAGCAGGAGGTGCCCAGATGTGGCTGTCCTTAAAAGTACCTGCTTTGCTCCAGTGCCTCACGCCTGCCCTAACCTGGCCTGACCATCATTATTCCACTTCAAAGCAAAACACTCTTCATTCCTGTGCTATGTTAAAAACAAACAAACAAACCAAAAAAACCCCACTGTGCCTTTTTATGTAAGAGACTTGAACATCTAGGGATTTTGGTATCTGCGGGGGGTCCTGGAATCAATTCCCCGTGGACACTGAGGGATGACTATATTTCTGGATTTGGTTTGCTCATATTTTATTTCTCATTTGACATCTATATTTCTAAGTGAAATTGGCCTGCAGTTTTTCTTTCTCATACAGACCTTGTCTAATTTTGATGTCAAGGTCAAACTAGCCTCATAAAATGAGTTGGGGAGCATTCTGTCTTTTTTTTTCTGGAACAGTATATAAGATATATGAATCATCTGAACAATACTTTCCCTTATTATCCTTATTTTTCCTCTTTATTGAACTCATCTGTTTTGTGAATATTTGGTAGACTCAGCCTATAAAGCTCTCTGGACCTGGTGTTTTAAATAGTAATTCAATGAATTTAATATTTAGGGTCTCTGCACACCACCGTCTTTGTATCTGTGTCTCCTTCTGCCTGTCTCTTACAAGGACACTTGTGATGGTATTTATGGCCCACCTGGATAATCCAGGATAATTGCCTTATCTCAAAATTCCTGATTTAATCACATCTTTTGCTGTATAAATTAACATTCACAGATTGGGGATTAGGAAGTAGATATATTTTTAGGGGACTGTTTTTTCAGTCTTCCACAGTATCTTTAATTTTTCTCAACAATACTCTGTAGTTTTCAGTGTACAGTCCTTTTGCAACTTTTATCAGATTTATTCTTCAGTATTTCATTTTTAATGGTATTTTAAGTCGGTTTTTTTTTTAAACAGATTTTCATTTCTGATTATTGCTAGCATATAGAAATTTAATTGATTTTTGTATATTGATCTTGTATCCTGCAGCCTTGCTAAACTCATTAGTTCTGGTACTTATTTGACAGATTCCATTGGGTTTTCTATATAGAGGATCATGTGGTCTGTAAGCAAGCATAGTTTTACTTGTTCCTTTACATTCTAGATGCCTTTTACTTCTTTCTCTTGCTTTGTGACACTGGCTAGAACCTCCAGTATGATGTTGAATAGCACTAGTAAGATTGCATATTCTTGTCATGTTCCTAATAGTAGGGTGAAAGCTTTCCAGCTTCTTGCGTTTGTTTTTTGACCTATATGAGCTTTTCCTTATTTTCCTATGAGCTCAGGTCTGCTTTTAGAAAAATGTTACATTTTCAAGCTGTTTAGTGATGGGAACTTTTTTTCAGGATATAAATAGAAGTTTCTATTCTACCGTTTAGTGATAGAGCTACTGCTGGTCATTGAATTTCCACTGTATTTCATATTATCCAGAAAAAAAAAAAAATCACCTAGAAAGGACTTTTGATAAATCCTGCATGGACAGAAATATTAAGATGTCTTCACCCAGGGATAAGTTCTGCAGTGACATCTTTTACTATGAAAGACTACATATGTGTGTACATGTCACATGAGCTCTTAGCTCATGTCTGCTGATGTCCAGTGAGTTAGTACGTTGTAGCTGTACTGGCACTTCTGCTCTTAATGATTTACTTTACTCTCTCTAGCAGTGAATAGAGCACGTGGAAATAGTGGTTTAAAAAGGGTCTAAACACAGGCATAAAAATTTATCGTTTTTCCAGGTTCGAGAAATTGTTCTCTGGTATGCTAATATCTTCCATTAAGATTAAGAGCAGGCACCATTAGTTACCGCGTATGGTTTAAGACAGAAACGTCATCACAGGCATAATCTACTAATTTGTTGATTGATGATAGGATTTAGCTGCAGATGGCCTGCAAATCACTTCACAGAGGCCCAGTTATCAGATTCCAGAGGTATGCATTCTGATCAGGGTTCACTGTTACACCAAGATAGGACTTATGCCATCAGCCTTTGCAATTGCCCTATAACACCTTAGTTCTCCTTAGACAGGGATGACCCAAGGGGAACTTTCCAGCTCACTTTGTCAACCTGGTAATAACACTTGATCAAGCTGAACACAATAAATTATACATAAACTTCTTTTTTTTAATGTACGTAAACTTCTTACTTGCACACAAGTAGGCTCTTCAAAACATCCTAAGGTCTACTCCAATTCCCAGGAATCCTGATAGAATGTAATGCTTCTCCTTATTGCTGACTTTCCATATTCTCAGAGTATAGTACAGTTGTAGGAGATTATAGAACTAATTAAATGATAGACTATATGTATAAATACATGATATCTTATATATAGTAAATACTCAATATGGTAGATGTTAATTGGAAAATGATTCACATTTCTTTCTACTGAGTCTCTTCAGACTTGAAGTTACCTTTATCATTATTTTGCCTATATAGTAAATATTAAGGCCACTTACTCTATGTGAGTTATTCGTAGTAAAGACTAGGCATTAGGGTAGGAAAAATAAGTCACATTCACAATGATTGTAGTACAAGGTAGAATGTCATAGCTGCTTTAGGGAAATAAAGTGTTAAGCATTCATCACAGTGGGATAGATGACTTCTGCTCCAGGATGTTGAGAAGTTGTTAGACAAAGCTTCAGAGAATGTGTAGGATTTTTTATTTGACTGCAAGTTCCTCCTAAAGGTGACCTCTCAAATCAGGGCTCCAGTGCATATCACTGTGGTGGAAAGCCTTATTATCACTGTTGGGGATCTAGATCTCTGTGTCCACAGTTAAGCTACCTGAATCTATCCTCCCTTTCAGTCTCAGACGATGGCTGGGCCACACTATCACCAGAGTAATTTATCAGAAATACACATCTGACTTAGAACCCTTCAGTGGTTTTCTTCACTTACATAACCAAGTCCACGGTTCTCCAGAAAGGAGATGGCTTCCTTATATCTCCCTAGATGCATCTCTGAAGAGCCCTTACAGTGAGCTGCTTATGTAGCTTCCTGAATTTGTCACTCATGCTGTGCCCTTTACCTGTAGTGCCCTTCGTTACCTGGATGACTCTTAAAAAACTTATCTCAGGCTCAGCATAAGGATCTTCTTCAGGAAACCTGTCCTGATAGCATGGATTGGGCTCATGCCCCATAATTATCTGTACATACAACTCTCGTAGATGTTTGCCTTTATACCTGGGCACCTGATAGGCCCTTGCTCAATACGTCTAGTAAATATTTATTGAGTTAATTTCTAATCCTTTGCCTTGCTTTGACTTGTGTTAACTTTGTTTTCTGACTCTTCTGTAATCATTACCTTCTGATCTCAAGGCACCTTGATTTCCAGCTTCTATGAACCACAGGGCCCAGTCCATCAACATGTCTGACCCTGCATTTTTGCTCTGAACCTTGATTAGATTTTTCCATTCAGACTTCTGGTCTGTGATGAACATTTAAAACTACAGATTCATAGAAACTGCTGGTTTGTGTGCCATATTGGATATTCTGCTCTCTCTTACTTGGAAATTACAGTTTTAGACCTCAGAAATTTTAGAATGAATATGGACTTTAGGTACTCATCCTATCTGTTCATTTTACAGATGATGAACTTCAGACCCTAGACATTAGATAATTTTTACAAGGAGAGGTGTTAAAGAAACAAAATGAATTTATTCTTCCAAATGAGCCAATTCCTTTAATGTATTTTGCTTAAAAATATTGGTGGTTATTGGCATCTGAAATTTTTTTCATTATCAGCTGTAGGAAACATACATTTTATCAAAGGTGGCAAAATCTCATATTTTTCTTACATACTGTCTTCTCTGTATAGCTCTGGAAACTGTCAGATCAGATATAAAATCAACTTTGTCCAGCTGCTCTAGTAACCTGTGTTTTCCATTCCTTATTAGTAGTTGAGGCATGGTATTTTTCTGCTACCATGTTCTATCCCTTACTGTAGATTTACAGGGAAGTTGTTCATCTAGTAGAGAATCTTACTGGAATTAAGGTCCATTATTTTCATCCCTAATTAGCTTGGCTGGGTTGTTTCCTTTTTAAAAGTCTTACTAATAATCTAACGAAAACGTAAAATCTAAATATAACCATTTTCCAGAAAAAGAAGTTGAAGAACTTAATAAAGAGATTCTATGTATACTTTACATATATGGATAAACGTATTTGAATACACACTTATATATCTCCCAACTCACTGAGGATTTCAGTATTAATCTAGTAGAGTAGTAGACTACTTTTTGAGTCTGCCAGAATATCTTAAATAATATCCTAGTGCCCGAAATTTATTATAGGTTCCAAAGGTTTCTAATACAAAATTGGAAGGTGAAACAGGCTTACTAACTATCATTCATTGTTTATTTGCTTTTTGGGAACATCCATATAATCCCGTAAGGTAAATATTCTGTTATTATTTCTGCAAGCAGGCAATTTTTTCTCTTCATCTATGTACTGCCTTTTGGTGTGTGGATTGTGGTGGTTAAGGTTGTGTCTGCTTGGCTGGGCCATGATTCTCAGTGGTTTGACAGTTATGTAGTGCTGTAGTTTGACAGTTATGTAATGATGTAATTTGGCAGTTATGTAACGATGTAGTTATTCTCCGTTTTATGATATAATGTAATCACCTCCATGACATGATCTGATGTGATTAGCCAGTCAGTTGTAAGGGGAGTTTCCTCAGGGGTGTGGCCTGCAGTCAGATTATATGGATGTTCTGGCAGCACTTTTGCTCAGTCTGAATCTTGCATCTGGCTGATCATCATCTGACTTCTGGTTCTTGGAACATGAGCCAGCAGCCTGCTGTATTGCCTGTCAATCTTGGGATTCGTTGTCCTCTACAACCTGTGAGCCAGCAGCCTGCCATCTGACCTGCTGATCTTGGATTCGTCAGTCCTGCAGCTGCGTGAGTCAGGACCTCCAGCCTGATGCCTTACCCATGGACTTGGGACTTGCCAGCCTCTACAACTGCATGAGCCATTTCCTTGAGATAAATCTCTCTGTCTCTCCCTCTCTCTATATATATATGTATGTATATATGCTTCACTGGTTTTGCTTCTCTAGATAACCTAGCCTAAGACAGGATTTTTTGTCATTTTTTAAAAAGTTCTTTTGGTTGATAAAATTACTCTTAAATGATAAACTCATCAATCATAGATTTCCTGAACGTGCATAGCATAATTTGGCTCTTAAATGTCCAATCCTTTTACTGACTATAATTTAGCCTTTAAATTTACAAATTCTCTTGCTGGACAGACTAAGCTCTACAGTATCTGAATAATGTATTCCTGCTAATAGACGGAGTGGATTCTTATAAAGAACATGACTGGCAAGTCCTTGACCTAATCAGGATGATTTTAAATTAAAATTTGAGAGGAAGAAACATTATGATACAACTATAAAACTAGGTATCATGAAAGGCAGTGGTTATAACAGAAGAGAGCTGGAAACAAAACTTATAGCTTCAGATATTTATCTTCCAATGCACAGAGACTGGTGCTAAAGTAAACCTAAAATTTTAATAGAAGGCAAATATAATTTCTAATTATATAATTATATGTAACTGTAATGTATTTTGAAGTATCCCTGCAACTTGATGAGAAAGTAATTGTGTCTGGACTATAACAATGGAAGAGTACATTTTATTAAATAGTCGTATCTAATTTAAGAAACAGGGAAGTAATCCTATGTCAAGAAGAGATCTCCCCAAAGGCAGTCTTTAAACCTAATAGTGAAAAGTGTTGGGATTTGGAGTGAAGGTGAGTAGAAAGAGAAGCAGAAATTCTGCCCTTGTGGAAGGATTCTACAATCTACCCAACTAGGAAGAAGTGTGAAAATGCTCAATCCTTCAAGAAACTACCACATCTTTCTCACTTTTGTATGTGTGTTAAAAAAATAACCAGTTGCCATCTTGTTGACTTAGATTCATGGTGACCCCGTGTGTGTCAGAGTAGAGTTGTGGTCCATAGGGTTTTCAATGGCTGATTTTTTGGAAGTAGATCTCCAGGCCCTTCTTCCAAGGGTGGACTTGAACTATCAACCATTCAGCTAGCAGCCAAGGGTGTTAACTGTGTGCACCACTTTTACAAATATTTGACACCTGTGAAAGCTGAGAGAGGGAAGAAAAGAAGATTGGGCATAGCTCTGAGAAAGTCTCAGCCAGTCCAGCAGGCAGCTCTGGTGCAATGACTGACCATAGGGCCCCACTGTTGGGCAGACACAACCAGGCCCTAATTTACCATGGTTCTCAGTCATTGATTGGGAGTTTGCTAAGGAAACTGTGGCCTCTGCTGCAACATGACAGTGGATCTGAAGTGCTGCAGCTGGACCTGCCAGCTAACGACCCTCCTCACCACAGATTCTTTCTTGGAGGGAGGTCTGGGCAGTGCATGTTCACGGCTGCCATAAAACCCAAGCCATATTTTTCTTTCTCAGGCTCTGATTCTTCTGGTGGTAGTTTTCTGGGAGAATGAGCATACTTACTTGGGACATAATTTGCCTTTAGCTTCTTTTGTTTGAATATACATTCACTGCTTTAAGTCTCTCAGCTTCCATATCATCCCATTTTTTTTTTCATAAATCAGATGTACAATATGAATGATTCAATTTATGTGTAATATTGTTTAAAATTTTACAAAAATATTCCTTGTCAGGATGTGATGGCAAAAAAGAAAATAAAATTCTGTGAAAAGACGTGGGAATTTAAAAACTCAAGAATCTTTCATGTTATTCCTCTAGTCTGGCGTCAAGAAGAACATACACGCATTAACCAATCTTTGACTGGAGCTGAAAGGAAAGCAGCTTTGTGTGAACTTCTCGAAAAAGAGACCCAGATAATTGCTTCCATTGGGAGACATAGATATATCGCGAACCAGGAGAACCAGGAAGCATCAGTACAAGCTTTTTTGGATAAGGTTAGTGAAGTAACATTTATTTAAACATGATTGTATCCTGAGTTTGAAAATCGAGAATAAACTAAAGAGACTTACATTGTTTAACATGTGCATGAATTTTGTTTAGCATTTTCATGACAAATTTCTTTAAATTCTACATTTTTCATCTCCTTTCCTCTGATATAGCTTTAGATTTTAACTATAGTCTAGAATAAAGATTGACAAGGGGCATGGAACTGACATGTTCTTACCCAAAGGAATTCACTCATGAAAGAAAAATGGAGACACCTTCCTTTTGACTCTGTTCACATAGATTTAGGCTAGCTCCAGAGATTGGACAATTAGTACACCTCACAAAAACGCAGAGTATTTAAGTCACAAAACATCTGGGTCCATGGTGCCCTGATAGTAAGAAAAGTGGGAGAAATAGCTATAAACTAGTGCTTTTGCCTTTGTTCATCAGGTCATTAATTGACTGGAAATTTCTGACCGAAAGGGTATACAATTATTGAAAACTGTGAAAACATACAATTAAGGGAAAAACTAATTACCCTTTTGTGGTGAAACTGCCTGTTTGATATTGAGAAGCTTGTTTCCATAGTGACCAATTTCCTTTTATAAACCTGATCTTTCCAAACAATTAAAAGCCAATCCAGCCAAAAGAAGAAAAGGGATACAGTTCTCCAGGATATTAGCCTATAATGATTCTAGTTCTGTGATTCTTATTATCTGAAAACATTCATTCTGAAAAACCATGTATTCTGATGCTATCAGTGCCCTCCTCTCATCTTATTTATATGCTTGCCTATATGATATCGGTTTTTTCAGTGGCTTTAACTACTACCTGCATCCTGGAACTCCAGGCCAGACCTTCCTTAGGAGCTTCCAAATCACACATCCAGTTGCCTACTCCTATTGTTCTTTGGATATCGCAAAGTGCACCTCAAGTTGACATGTCAACCCCTAAGTCATCATCATTCATCATTCTTTGTTTCCCCTCACCCCCAAACAGATCCTGTTCTGTAACGCTCACATAACCTATGTCTATAAATGGTTCATCATCTACTCAGTTGCTCCAGACAAAAACCTGGGTGTTGTTCTTGACTTCTCCATCTAGCCACCAACCTGTTTGTTCTGTTACTTTACTATCTCATTAATTCTTTACTTCTTTTTTTCTAAACCCACTACCACTGCCTATAGGGAAATGCTCTGCCATGGTACCCTGCTGACCTTGCATGTATCCAAATAGGCCATGTAAGCAAACACTTGAACTGCAGCTAATCTGAGTATTGGCAGAATATCTTGTGATCCCAGAACATGAGAGAATGGAGGCCTCTGAGAGCTTCTGTGGGACAGTTCCTCGCTCTTGCCTTTATCTCCCCTGGGAGGCTGTTACGGGACAGGCTTTGCCTTGTCTTGTCTTGTGTGTGTGAGCTTGACGCTGACTTAATTGAACCTGAATTTCCTTCTCATTCGATGTCTTCCAGTTGGGCTCTCAGCCTCCAGTCTCACTTCTCAGTTACCTCCTCCATCATCCCTACCGCTGCCAGAGTGACCTCACTGAACACAACTCTGATTTTACCCCTCCCACCACCCTCCAGGGAACAAGGCTTTTCATGACCGATTCTCTGCACACCTCACCCGTCTCACTGTTGCCTCACATTCACACTGCTCCAGCCACACTCAACCACTTACATGTCCTTAGAGAGAGCACATGCTCTCAGTGCTTTTGCATCTGATACTGCCTCTACATGGAATACCCCTTCCTTCCTCTGTAGCCAGCTACTCATATTCAAAACAAGCTCAGGTGCCCCTTCTTCCAGAAAGGACCTCCTGATCCTCCTACTTTAGCCTGTACTACATGCTCCCATGAGATCCTGTCTTGCCATTGTCTTTGTGTGTAGTGGTCAGTTTTTATTGTCTGTTTACAAGTCTGAATCCTTCCTAGATTCTGAACTTCTTAAGACAAGTGCTATCTTTTATCTCTACGTCTTCAGATCTGGCCACAATGCATACCACAGAGTATCAGTAAATCCCTAGAGAGGAAGACAGGGAGGGTAAATAAGGGGCAGGAATATGGTTGTGTAACTTTATATACTAGATGTCATCAAGAAACAGTGTATTTAGATTTTGTATAATGTAGAAATTTTGTTCACAAGAATTCCTATGAGGAAGCAAGACCTGTTTTTGTTTTTTGTAAATACTTTGGTTAAGTGTTTGGGGTAGAATCTGATGCCCTGAAAGATCCTGGGTGTGGGAGGAATTGCTGTGTGCCAGGAAGATGGAGAATTTTAAGTGTTGCCCTGGAGAGAGAGAGTTGGAAGGCTATGGGAGTGCAGTGCAGTGCCTTTTCTAGTGAGGTGGTGGTTATTGTCTGGTGCCATCAAGTCATTTTCGATTCATAGTGATCCCATGAGATGGAGCAGAACTGTCCCATAGGGTTTTCTAGGCTGTAGTCTTTATGAGAGCAGATCGCCATGTCTTTCTCCTGCAGAGCCGCTGGGTGGGTTCCAACCACCAACCTTTTCGTTGGCAGCCGTCTTCGCAATGGAGTGCTTAACCATTGTACCACCAGGGCACAGTAAATAAGTGAAATGGATTTTTTTTTTGGAGGGGGAAAGTGAGCCAGAGAAATGAGCTGGTCTTCAAGTCCAGACTGACGCAGGGCAGCATGCAAAGATGCAGGACCAGGAGGCTGAGGAAGGATGGAAAAGTCAGCCAAAGAACATGTAGAAATCAAAGGGAAGGCTCTTTGAGGCTTACAGCCTTTGGAATTGGTGTTCTAAGTTCAGGTTATCCAGCTGATAAGCTAGTTAATCTCATATTCACAGGGTAAGATTCAGAAGAAATGGACATGTTGGCTGCTGCCGAGGCTTTTATCTCAGCTTTGAAGAAAGTGTTGTTCTAGGGCAGGAAAAACGACCCCGGGGTGAAACAATGACACGTGAGGTCGTCCCCAGTCCCTTACATGGCCTGACTAGTCCAGTCTTTAAAAATACTGACTTTGAAGGTCAACTCTTCAGACAGGAATTGGACTGGACTGTGGGACATAAAGTGATACTCACGAGGAGTGTGCCTCTTAGCTCAAGAAGATACATGAGACTAAACGGCCAGCTTCTGTTAGGAGGTAGATGGGAAGGCAGAGAGGGTTAGGAGCTGGTTGAATGGACATGGGGAATCAGGGATGGAAAGGAGGAGTGTGCTGTCACAGTATAGGAAGAGCAATTAGAGTCACATAACAATGTATGTATAAATTTTTGCATGGGAAAAAATAAAAAAAATTAAAAAAAAAAAATATTGACTTTTAGCCTGCTTCAAACAAGTTATGGCAAATGTTAAAATCTGTTATTACTCTAATACAAAATCATTTTTAATCATCTTTTTGTATACTAAGCATATATGATGCCATACTAAGCATCATAAAAAACAATTAAGATAGATTTTATAGTTAGTGTTCTGTTGTAAATACAATAGCTGTTCTTCTTTATGCCCCACCCACCATGCTAAGCATTGTCTCTAATATTTAGGAGGGTCCATTAAATGTGTTGATTTCAGATAATTTGATTGTAGTAACTTATTATTCTAGAAATTTTTTTATATTGCTAAGAAAAAATAACTAATAATTCATCCCTGAAACCAGACAAGGTCAGATATTTTTCAAATGTTAAAACTATCAGAGTCCTAACACAGATATTAAGAGCCACATCAAGCACTGTAACCTGTAGATATATGAAGAGAAATGTTTATTTTTTATTAATTTGGGAATAACTTTAGAGAGTAAAATTGTATGTTTTGGTTTTAGTTTAATTTCATCGAGTCCAAATACTATAGGATTTACGGAGACAGTTTCCGATTTTTTATCTTCTTACATTGAACATAGTACTGAATGACGATTCAAATCAGTCTAATCAAGGCACTGAGCAAATCACTTACTATGGATTCTGTACTCAGCTCTCATTAATAAAAGGGTTTATGTGCAGATTTTTTAGAAGCATTGGTTAGATAATTTGTAATTTTAGCACATCAAACGTTGACTTCCCTAGGTCATCATATGTTAAAAACTCACAAGCTGACAAGTAAAGACTTCAGGCCAAGAAATTTGAATGAAAGATCATCAGCCAGTTTCTAATCTATCTTGGGGGCTCTTGACTGGAAACTGTGTAAAGAGACCATTTGAATCTCTGTAGGAGGTTTTCACCAGATTCAAGGCCATTTATTTGTTTGATTCTCTTTGATTTGTGTACCACTTCTCACAATCACAAGCTTTAAAAACTGCAGTCTGTGTTAGCTGTGTCATTTAAATGTTTTTTACTCCATACTCAGGTGGCCAACAGCTAATGGAATAGAAAAATGGAACCGACTCTCACCTCTTTTCTGAGCACCGCATTACTCAGGGCTGTCCTCTATGGTAGAACAAAAGCCCTTCGCTGTGTAGAAGAAAAGTTGGTCACCACCCAATAGCTTTTAGGGGGTTAAAGTTATTCTTAATTTGTGCCTTTAGGGACTTGAGAATTAATTTAGGAGGGAGGAAAGGCCTCCTCTCACAGTGCAGTCATTTCTTCTCTCTTGTGGAAGCCCGCTGCTCACAAGGTTTTTGTTATTGCTCCACCTTCCCTTCCCTGAAATGTGTCTTCCTGCTGTTCTTCTGTTTCTCTCCTCCAGAGTCTGCGCTGTCTCATTTGTTGGCAGCTAAATGGAATTAATTGTGCTCCTGTTTTCTGAAGCAGTTTAAGAACATGATTGTTGTACATCTCTTATTGCAGCCAGAGCACTCAAAGAAACGGGAAATAGGAAAGAGAAATAAGCAAACTTGATATTTTCCTGCATCAGGGTAACAAGTATCTTAAAGCCTGAAATCAAAGCAGCCTAGACCTGAAGACCAAGTTATCAGCGTCAGCAGCAAAACATGCTAGTATGAAAACAGCTTTGCCGAACATATTTTTACATCTTCTCAGTCTCAGTCCTCGGGACAGGAACTTCAAATCTAGGGTCATTTGATTGTATCACTTCGTTCCCTTTAATCTGACTCCTGTTGCTGTCTCCCATAGGGTTTCCAGGGAGCAGCTGGTGGAGTCGAACCTTTTGGTTAGCAGCCAAGCTCTTAACCACTGTACCACCAGGGCTCTTCCATCTGGCTAGCTGCTAGTTATTCTACTGTTTCCTCTTAGATACTATTTTCTTTCCACCACTCTAAGCTTGGTTAGCCCTCCTCAGTGCTTCATAGCAACCCGCAATCATCAGGCATAAGCACCTTTTATTTTAATTACTTTTTTCTTATCTTTACATCCCATTAGATTTGAGACCTCTTCAAATTAGAACAACATTTTATGTACGTGGTGTGTTGTAACACTAATAGGTAGTAAATACTCAGTAAATATTTGTTAAATAAATGAATGAATGAGCACTGTAGATGCTGTGAGATACACAGAAGAGCTCCATGAGAGATTTATTTATTAAAATATTTTGGGAGGAATAGAATTGACATACATAAAACATTTATAGAATGACTTGGATCCAGATTTCATTGGACTGAGTAACTAAAATAGAGATACTGCTTACTTGTGTTTTTCCTTACAAGTGAAATAGGATTTCATATACAAATTATATCATTGGTTCAAACATAGTAGTTAGAGGAATATTTATGAAAATGTAGAGTAAGTTCAAAATGGAAGGATGGGAAGGATTTGGATGTATAATATATTTTGAAAAATCTAAAATATTACTGTATCTTATAAAGACTATATTTGAAAAAATCCAAAATATTACTGTATTGTATCTTATTAGGATGGGGCTAAAAACTTAGAGGGAAGGTAGAGTTAATTCATCAGCTAAAAAAATGCGAAGTAGATGAAGTAAGTATTTAATAAAGAGGTTATTACTTGGATTATTACAAATGAGATAAGTTACCAGCAGGCAGAATAAAAGATATTGTCCCTATTACTGGAATAAACAAAATTACATTTAATAAGTCTGCCCTGAGGAAAACTGCATGCAATGATTGAGACAGTAGTTAGACTTTAGAATTGCATTGTGGAACTTAGCCTGTTGTTGTTGTTAGATGCCATCGAGTTGGTTCCGACTCATAGTGACCCTAGTATGACCGAATGAAACGCATTGCCCAGTCCAGCGCCATCCTCACAATCATTGCTATGTTTGAGCCCATTGTTGGCAGCCACTGTGTCAGTCCATCTCACTGAGGGTCTTCATCTTTTTTGCTAACCCTCTACTTTACCAAGCATGATGTCCTTCTCTAGGTTCTGTTCCCTCTTGACAACATCCATAATATGTGAGATGAAATCTCGCCATCCTCATTCTAAGAAGCATTCTGGCTGTACTTCTTCCAAGACAGATTTAGTCATTCTTCTAGCAGTCTATGGTATATTCAGTATTCTTCACTAACACCGTCATTCAAATGCATCAATTCTTCTTTGGTCTTCCTTATTCATTGTCCAGCTTTTGCATGCATATGAGGTGATTGAAAACACCATGGCTTGGGTCAGGCACACCTTAGTCCTTAAAGTGACATCTGAGGTTAAGATTGCCTATTCCTTAACACTTTTTGAAAGAGCTTTGAAACAAGCATTAAACTTCAGTAACAGTCTGAGACTAACCCAAGATAAGCCTGTATCCATTTGAAACAGTAACTTTTTTATTCCTAAGTAATAATAATTAAATGATAAAAACTTTATTATTGATCTGTTTTCTTTTTTACAATCCTTAATCAGTTTTACTTAATTATATCACTCCACTAATTAACAATACATTATTTAATATTAGATTTATTCTCTAATAATATTAATTAATTGTAGAGATGCAGCTTCACATTTACTGGATTAAAAGAAATGAGAATCTAAAGTTTCTTATGAAGGTTCCTAGCTCTGAACTACATTCATGTTTGATTTGGTTAGAAAATGGTGCCATTATTTTTATAGTTGTTTTAAAGAGATAGATTTGTGGTTTTCTATATAACTTAGCTAATAGTAAGCGTAAAAAAGTAAAGGCAAATAGATGCTATAAATCAAAAATTCCTCATACTGTCATTCTAAACCAAAAAAACCATTGAGTCGATTCCAACTCATGGAGACCCCATGTGTTTCAGAACAGAACTGCACATGGGTATTTTTCAATGACTATGACCTTAAGGAAGTAGAACACCAGGTCTTTCATCTGAGGCACCTCTGGGTGGATTTGAACTGCCAGCCTTTTTGTTAGTAGCCAAACTCTTAATTCTTTGCGTCACCAAGGAACTCCTATATTATGTGTCTATTTGGCTATTCTGCATTCCAATGCAAAGTGATTCTATTTAAACTTTAAATTATATCAAACCTCAGATTTAAATGGTTGGAAATACGACATAAATTGGGCTACAGGTCCCAAAAGCACTTAGCCATCAGCGAACAAATAACTTCCAACTTCTGAAAAGTTAATAATGTGATCAACATAGTCTTGTTTCTGATAAATTATAACCAAAGAAAGAAACTGAGCAGCTATAGACCCTAAAGGAGAAGAGCAAACAGTAAGTTTTCACTGTGAAATTTCAAGGTGACACATCTTCTCTTAAAGGCTTGGCAGGATATAAGAGAAACGGTGGCAAGTACAGACTTACCATCATTAACGATTGTGCTTGTGTCCCTAAGTCTGCCTCTGAATTCTTGGCCTGGCAGTCTCCAGATAAGCTTCAAGGCAAGCCAGCTCCATCTGTGACTGACAGTTCAGGAGGTGGGTTAGGTTGGGAGCCACCATGGCAGATTTGGAAAGAGAAGGTGAGAATCTTAGCCATCATCAGGAAGGCAGGAACCACAGCACTGCTAAGATAGCTAAATGTAGCTGTTTCACTGTGGACATTTGCTTTGTGAAGAATTATGAGTTTACTATAGATTTATTTTTATAGGAAATCAAACTATAATCCATGGAGCCCCTTTTTGTTATATCTTTAGGTCTAACATATTGAGGATTATCACAATTGCTGCACAAGTTGTCTTTAATTAGCAAGGCATGGTCAAGGCACACTCATACACTCTCTGAATATAATTGAATCAGGCAGATAATTTTTAACACCATTCTAAATAGCACACCTCCTTCCATGGGGGTAACGAATTATTCTATATACTCATCAAGCCATTCAACATACCGATTAATACGAATTAGTAGAAAATCCTGAATCGGTGTTTATCCTTCTATAGATCAAACAGCTCTCTCACTCATATTTTTTTTCCTAAAAGGTTTTACTTTTGCATGTCTACAGATTCTCCAATTTATTAAATTTTTGTGATACTTTTATTCATAAAGACACATATTTTTACTTGTTAACATGATATTTAGGTAAACTTTTACTAGAATAAACAAAATTATTTTTTAGCCTTTAATTGATAATTATAAACCTAATATTGTTTTTAAGTGCTCAGCTCCAAAGGTATGGAGAACACCTTTTGGCAAAATAATTGAGATGGATACACAGTTCACCATCAGAGCCAGAGAACTGCAGAACATCTATAAATGCATTATGCTGAAAAATATCTCTCAAGATGAGAGGCTGGATGTACTCTTAACGCTTAAACACACTGTGAAGGTACGTTAGCGCTCTCTTAGTTTTGGAGCTCAGCTCACTAGCAATAAAAACATTAAGTGAATACTAATATAAGCAAAGTATCTTACATTAAGTGATTATAAAGATTATTAATGTTTATATTTACAAATTTTAATTTCGTTAGTGACTGAATTTTTTTTGGTATAAATTGGGGGGACATAGTTTATGCATTAATATTTATGTAAAAGTTCTGAAACTATATGATGCATAATAAACGAAAACATAGCACAAAGCATATTGTAAATGTAAATATATCCTTATCTGTGTAATTAATACAAATATATAGCACGAAATTAATACTTAATTCAATAAAAAAGCAATTATTGTGTGTGTGTTTTGTTCTTTTTCAATGAGAAAATTATTTTAGCAGTTTAAAAGAAACATCAGTATAAGTATTTTAATCTTTTTTCCCTCATCAGTTATTGATTTCTGCATTTTTAATCCACTTTTAATGAAAATGAAATTAGTGGATGTTGCAGGACAAGTTTCCTGAGAAACAGACTCTGAGATGGGGGTTTGCGTGCAGGAAGTTTAGGGGAGAGTGCTTTCTGGAGTAACTCCCGTAAGGGAGTGGAGAAGGAAGGATTGGGCAGATGAGAAATTAAATTACAGGGAGTCTCAACAATGGCTTCAGCCAATCTCTCTCTAAAATGAAACTGGGAAGGCCCTACAGAGTCATCCTAAATTGAGGCAAGGGGGCCAGGCCTTTTAGTCCCCACATTAACCATTTATTGGATGCCGACTGCCCTTGGGAAGGAGGTGTGGCCTTGGATGAGGTATCTATCTTCTGAGAGAGCAGTTCTCAGAGAGGGACACAGTTAAGAGTTGTCAGCGAACAATGTACCAGGAGTGGGGAAATGAGTGCTTCAGGCCTAGAGAGGGTGATCTGGGCAGCACATGACAGCATCCACTATACTTACTGCTGCTTGGATCCACTTGTTTCATGTAATAAGTTTTGGGAGCAGCTCTTGTATTAGCTTTGCCAAGTGTTTATTAAAAAGTATAGAAGAGCGTTATTCCACAGTTACTGACTTTATCTCTGACTCCATAATTCAAGGAAAAAGGCACAAAATCATACATACAGTATAATTCCATTTAAATAAAATCTCAACAATAAGCAATACTAAACCATATTATTTAGAGAGGTATACAGAGGTAGTGAAACTAAAAAAAAAAATCAAGAAAATGACTACCATAAACACCAGTATGGGAGTTACTTCCGTGGGAAGAGAGAGGGGATTGTGATTGGGAAGGGACAAGGGGGTCACTGGAAATGTTGCTATTGCCCTGTTTTGGGGGCCTGAGTTGTATCCTCCAGTTCTTCTCTGGGCAGGTGGAGGAACTTACTTCTATTTTACTGCTTTTAAATACTTCTGCCTTATTTACCTAACTCTTACAGGGAGCTTTCTCACTCAACCACACTCATTTCCATTACTTTATTAAAGAGTTGTTCTGAATGAACATAAACATGCAGAAAAATGCATATAATATATATGTACAGGTTTAATAAATATTATGCAGCCAACAACTATGTAACCACCACCCAGACCCCAAAATAGGATATTACCAACACATCCGATATCCCCCTTGTCCCTTCCCAATCACCATCCTCCCTCTCCTCCCCTAGAAGTAGCTCCCATACTATCTTTTATGGTAGTCATTTCCTTGATTTTTTCTTTATAGTTTTACTACCTCTATATACATCGCTAAGTAATACGGTTTAGTATTGCTTATTGTTGAGATTTTATTTAAATGGAATTATACTATATATATTATTTTGTGCCTTGCTTCTTTTGGTCAACATTAATTTGTAAGATTCAAGCTCGTTTTTGTATATAGCTGTAGTTCGTTTATTTCCATATATCAGATACTATTCCTTTGTATGATTAAGCCATAATCTATTTATCGAACCAATTTATTTATTGATATTTGGTTGTTTCTAATTTTTGGCTACTGTGAACAAGGTCTGTAAATGAACATTTCTCTAAGGCACGTAAGAGCAGAATTACTAATTCACAGATTTATACATATCCTCACCTCCACTAGATAATGCCAACATTTTTTCCAAATTGATTGTACCAATTTATACTCCTATCAGCAATGTCTCATTTCTCTTGTAATCTAGTTTTTGGTTTGTTTTGGGTGGTAATTTTGAAAACTTACTTAGTGATTTAAAAAAGTCTGTACTGACTATTTTGTGTTTTTTATAGGAACATGAATGTAAACTGACTCAGGAAATTCTAGAATTGATTGACAGAGAGGTTGACCTTATGATGAGAGGAGTCAAATGTCATAATCTAGAAGGACTCAGAAAAAGAATTACAACACTCTTTCTTCATTATATCAAAACACCTCTGTTTAATCCTGAAGTTGCAAGACACCTTAAGGTACTCTACTTTCTTTCCTGTATTCCTTTCTCAGAATCTTAAGATGTCAAACTGTAAATTGAAGTATATTCCAATTTTGCTGTCACACTTTACTTGGGATCCATGTGGAAGACCATCTTATTGGTGAAATCTCCTTTGATTATTTTTTATGTCAATAAACTGTTCATTTAACTTCTGTGTCTATATTTCCAACCTTGAATTCTTTCCTAAGCTCTGAACCAAATTTCCAATTGAATATTGCATTATGATGAATGCATCATGATCTCTCACACCTCCATGCTTTTGCATGCACTGTTCCTTCTAATCAGATAATAATAACTTACATTTCCCAAGGACTTGGAAGAGAGTAAGTCAAATGATGCATGCAGAATTAGCCTTTACACTGACAAACAATTCTCCTTCGGGCCCCTCCTCTCTCTTTGCACCCCTCCTCCTTGTATTGTCCCAGTTGCAGCTCTTTTTTTAAATTGCTGAATAGTATTCCATTGTATGATGTGCTACAGTTTGTGTATACAGTCTCCTATTGAAGGACATATTAGTGCTTCCAGTTTCTGGTGATTATTA
Organism: Dugong dugon; assembly: GCA_030035585.1. Lineage (NCBI taxonomy): Eukaryota > Metazoa > Chordata > Mammalia > Sirenia > Dugongidae > Dugong > Dugong dugon. Next base: position 109,978,980 of record CM057468.1, on the reverse strand, counting down.
ATATAGCTACTTTAACATTCTTGTTTTTATGTAGGCATAAGATTTCAGATCAGTTGGATATGTACCTTGGAGCTCAATGGCTGGGTTGTGTGGTAACACTATGTTTAGCTTTGTAAGAAACTGCTAAACTGTCTTCCAAAGTGACTGTACCATTTTATATTCCCGCCAGCAATGACTGAGAGTTTTTGTTGCTCCATAGCCTCACCAGCAATTGACACTGTCAGTTTTTAGGATTTTAATGATTCTAATAGGTATGTACTGGTATCTCATTATTGTTCAAATGATGTTGAACATCTTTTTATATGCTTACTTGTCATCTGTGTGTCTTCTTTGGTGAGGTATCTGTTCAGATCTTTTGCCCATTTTTTAACTGGGTTGTTTGTTTGCTTATTGTTGAGTTTTAAGAGTATTTTGTGTATTTTGGTTAGAAGTTATTTATTCGAAATATGATTTATAAATATTTTTCCCAGTTGATGACTTGTCTTTTTATTCTTGTAACAGTGATTTTTCTCAGAGCAAAAGTTTTTAATTTTAATGTGGTTTCACTGTGTTAATATTTTCTTTCATGGATTATGTTTTTGGTGTTGTATCTAAAAACTCAGGAAACCCAAGGCCACATTTTCTCCTAGAAATTTTATAGTTTTGCATTTTATATTTAGGTCTGTTATCCATTTAGAGTCAATTTTTGTGGAACGAGTAAAGTCTGTGTTTAGGTTCATTTTTTATGCATATGGTTTTCCAATTTTTCTACCACCATTTGTTGAAAATATTCTCTCTTCATGGATATTGCCTTTGTCAAAATCAGTTGACTATATTTGCAAGGGTTTATTTCCGTGCTCTTTATTCTATTCAAGCCAATTCTTTCACCAATACCGCACTGTTGTGCTTATTGTATGTTTATAGTAAGTCAGAATTGGGTGTTATGCATCCTTCAACTTTGTTCTTCTTTTTCAAAATTTGTTTGATTCTTTCAGTTCCATTATCTTTCCATATTAATTTTAGAACCAGCTTGTCAATATGTACAAAAATCCTGCTGGAATTTCGGATTAGGATTGTATTTCCTCTGTAAATTAGGTTTAGGATAATTGACGTATTAACAATGTTGAGTCTCCCAATCTATACACATGGTATATCTCTTTGATTTCTTTCATCAGTGTTTTGTAGTTTTCAACCTATAAATCCTGCACATAGTTTGTTACTTTTATACATAGGTATTTCATATTTTTGGTGCTATTATAAATGTTATGCATATATGTATATTTTAAAATTATGATAACCAATTGCTATAGAAACTTGCTAAACTCACCTGTTTGTTTTGGGAGCTTTTCTGTGGATTCCTTGGACTTTTCTATAGGCATAATCATGTCATCTGTGAAGAGAGAAAAACTTTTATTTATTCCTTTCTAATCCCTGTTTATTTTTCTTTCATTGCTCCACTGGCTTCAGCCTCCAGTACAATATTGAATAGGATTGATGGGTACAGATATCCTTGCCTTGCTCTCAGTCTTAGAGAGAAAACACTCAGTTCTTCACTATTAAGTATGATGTCAGCTTTAGGTTTTTGCAGATGCCCTTTATTGGTTTAAAGAAGTTCTCTTCAATGCTGTTGTTTGTTTTAATAATGAATGGATACTAAACTTTGTCAGATATTTTTTCTGTTTTTATGGAGATGATCATATTTTTTCTTCCTCATATCACACTGTTTTGATAGTAATCTTTTACTTATTTACCCCTCCTCACTCTCATTTCCTACCCTTGAATCTCCTACGAAAATGACATTAACAGCTTGGTGTGTATCTTTCCTACTTTACTCATGCACACAGCAATTTCATCCATGATTGATTTCAGTAACCTGGAAATAAGCTAAATAGTTCTCTAAACACCTGAAATAGCTGCCTAAGAACTCTTGCACTGAAACTCATGTATTCTATTTCCTAAGAGCAACTCACATATTACCTTTGTTTAATCTTAATCAATTATAAACATATTTTGAAACTTTTTTGAGTTCCTAACAATATGTAAGATATAGAGGATACAAAGAATGATCTACAGGGATCTGGGGGTATCATTCTAGAGCAGGAGGCAGGCATATAATAAGTATCATAACAAAATACTGTAAAAGCGGAGGAAGAACGCCTTTATGCTGCCTGAATTCTCCAAAGATCATGTAATGGAGAAAGAAGTTGAGTTTTTCCAGTGCAGTGGGAAATAAGTATTTCTGTTATTTCTGATTCTGCAGAGAGGTCTGGGCTGGAAATAGACGGGAATACTCACCATTTGGGTGACATTTGAAGCCACTTAAGTAGAAGATGGTGTAGCAAATAAGGAGATTTGGTTTTTCATCTTCAAACAAAACAGAACAGAAAACTGGAAAGGTATGAGAGCCTTACAGACAGCTACAATTAAAGGAGTGAGAAATGACAGCTAATGGCAAAAACCGAGGCAGAGACACTGCACAATAATCAAAGAACTCTGTGTATATTACCATAATACTGAAGCATATGCTCATAGAACATCCAAATTTATTAATAGTTGGTTAAATTATGCTCTGTTTATGAAGAAAGGAAGTTTGTAATATTTTAGAATAATTTCTATCAAGCATAATTAAAATAAATGGTGTTTTGGTTCAATAAGAGGTAAGTTTCAGTTATTTGGAAATTGTTCTAAAAAGGAACTTTGCATTCTTTAAAGATAAAAAAAAAAACCGATTGCTGTCGAGTCGATTCTGACTCATAGTGACCCTATAGTTGATAATAAATTGGCAGTATTAAGGAAGACACATTTTTGGCCTCAAATTATCAAATAGATTATTTTAAATAACTTTTTCCAAACATCTGTGAAATCCAGCCTACAACCTAGTTTGTTTTTCATAGAATTTAAAGTTATTCTTCTGTTTATATAAAAATCTATATAGGTCATGCCCTTATGAAAACTATTAATTAAACAAAAGATTTAGTGATTTTTCTTGTATCTAGGACAAATCTATGGATTATCCTCTGCTCCCTCTATTTTCCCTGGGGTACACTCCTTATCATCGCAAACTACATGCTTGTATAAAAAAAATAATGCCACTGATTTTAGAAAGGAATGGCTCATTTGTGCAGTTTTAGTTTGCATAGTGGGAGAAGAACTTGAGGAAACACCACTACCACCACTTTCTGGGAGAGAGCCAGGACAAAGCACTCAGTATGCCATGGGGAATTCTTACAGAGTTAAATTCTGTAACTCAGTTTAAGCGGAGCTCTCTGCCCACAGTGGGGATAGGTTATCTTCTTTCTTGTACAAAGTTTCAGATGGGTAGAGAATATCTTCCTGTAGCCTTATAATAGCCTATCCATCTAGAAGGGAGAGGTGTGTTAACTGGTTTTCGTGAAATTGACTGATATATTTGTCCAGTTTAATGCATAGGAGTTAGGAAAATAAACTCATGTGTTCAAGATAAGCTTAATGTGTGAATCACAGAATAAGAAAAGAACCTGGAAATCTTCTCTCCTAGTTCTTTTTCAATGCACTGAAGGCATTGACGAAAGACAAGGCTCCAGCAATTGATGGAATACCAATTGAGATGTTTCAACAAACAGATGCAGTGCTGGAAGTGCTCACTTGTCTATGCCAAGAAATTTCGAAGACAGCTACCTGACCAACTGACTGGAAGAGATCTATATTTATGCCTATTCCCAAAAAAGGTGATCCAACCGAATATGGAAATTACCGAACAACATCATTAATATCACAGGCAAGTAAAATTTTGCTGAAGATCATTCAAAAGCAGTTGCAGCAGTGCATCGACAGGGAACTGCCAGAAATTCAAGCTGGATTCAGAAGAGGACGTGGAATGAGGGATATCATTGCTGATGTCAGATGGATCCTGGCTGAGAGTGGAGAACACCAGAAAGATGTTTACTTGTGTTTTATTGACTATGCAAAGACATTCTACTGTGTGGATCTTAACAAATTATGGATAACATTGCAAAGAATGGGAATTCCAGTGCACTTAATTGTGCTCATGAGGAACCTGTACATAGATCAAGAAGCAGTCGTTTGAAGACAACAAGGGGATACTGCATGGTTTAAAGTCAGGAGAAGTGTGCATCAGGACTGCATCCTTTCACCATACTTACTCAATCTGTATACTGAGCAAATAATCCGAGAAGCTGGACTATATGAAAAAGAATGGGGCATCAGGATTGGAGGAAGACTCATTAACAACCTGCGTTATGCAGATGACACAACCTTGCATGCAAAAAGTGGAGAGGACTTGCAGCACTTACTGATGAAGATCAAAGATCACACCTTCAGTATGGGTTACACCTCAACATAAAGAAAATAAAAATCCTCACAGCTGGTTCAATAAGCAACATCATGATAAACAGAGAAAAGATTGAAGTTGTTAAGGATTTCATTTTACTTGAATCCACAATCAACACCCTTGGAAACAGCAGTCAGGAAATCAAAGGACACGTTGCATTGGGCAAATCTGCTGCAAAAGACCTCTTAAAGTGTTAAAAAGCAAAAAAGTCACCTTGAAGACTGAGGTGCACCTGACCCAAGCCATGGTGTTTTCAGTTGCCTTATATGCATGCGAAAGCTGGACTATGAATAAGGAAGACCAAAGAAGAATTGACACCTTGTGGATTATGGTGTTGGTGAAGAATATTGAATATACTGTGGACTGCCAAAAGAATGAACAAATCTGTCTTGGAAGAAGTACGACCAGAATGCTCCTTGGAAGCAAGGATGGTGAGACTACATCTCACATACTTTGGACATGTTTTCAGGAAAGATCAGTCCCAGGAGAAGGACATCATGCTTGGTAGAGCAGAGGGTCAGTGAAAAAGAAGAAGACACTCAACGAGATGGATTGACACAGTGGCTGCAACACTCAAGCGTAATGATTGTGAGGATGGTGCAGGACCGGGCACTGTTTCGTTCTGTTGTACATAGGTTCGCTATGAGTTGGAACTGACTCGATGGCACCTAACAACAACAAGTTCTTTATCATCCCCCCCGCCAAAAAAGAAAAGAAACCCTTTGCCATCGTGTTGATTCTGACTCATAGCGACCCTATAGGACAGAGTAGAACTGCCCCCATAATGTTTCCAAGGAGCAGCTGGTGGATTTGAACTGCCCACCTTTTGGTTAGCAGCCGAGCACTTAACCACTCAGCCACCAGGGCTCCTAGATCACTCTTATTTCCTTCAGAAGTTATTACTTTTTAAAAGAATATTTTGTCTTAGCTCCAAAAATTATAAGGGATGTAACAATGAAGTTTTCAGTAAATATTACTCTTTGGGAAGATAGAGTGTTTAGAAAAAGGAAAGCAGAGCAAAGAAGAATAGTGTAGAAAGGTAACAGATTTCAGAGCAGCAATATATAAGAGATTAAATGTTAAATATTTCAAATCCACCTTGGTAAGAGAAGAAATGCAACAGAACATTGGTGTCACTTCCTTCTTTATAAAAACTAGTTTTGCAAATTTCATATGTCAAATCCCAACTCTGTTGCTTCTTGATCTTTCTCTCATGGAGACCAGAAATATTGATGCATAAATTAGGAACGATTGGCTTACGTATGTAAGTCTCGATTCAGTTTGTGTTAAAAATGTTCATCATTCATTCTTTCATTCATTTGTTCATTCATGGTATTTTGGTCCATAGAGAACCATTGGATTGACTCTTCTCTGTTGGAGTCCCACCCTCTACTCTAGATTCAGACTTTCAAGTTTTGAAAATTGATCCTTGAGCCTATCCAAATTTATTACCAAGATGAATGAAATAAGAACAACACTTGTTTCAGTGAGCTTTTATTTATAGGTGATTCTAGCTATTGCCTGTAGGAATAATTAATACAGCATAGCCTTACATTTACTTGGATCTACGATCAACACCCATGGAAGCAGCAGTCAAGAAATCAAAAGATGCATTGCATTGGGCAAATGTGCTGCAAAAGACCTCTTTAAAGTGTTGAAAAGCAAAGATGTCACCTTGAAGACTAAGGTGCGCCTGACCCAAGCCAAGATATTTTCAGTCACATCATATGCACGCGAAAGCTGGACCGTGAATAAAGAAGACTGAAGAAGAACTGATGCCTTTGAATTGTGGTGTTGGCGAAGAGTATTAAATATACCATGGACTGCCAAAAGAACAAACAGATTTGTCTTGGAAGTACAGCCAGAATGCTCCTTAGAAGCAAGGATGACAAGATTACGTCTCACATACTTTGGACATGTTATCAGGAGGGATCAGTCCCTGGAGAAGGACATCATGCTTGGTAAAGTAGGGGATCATCGAAAAAGAGGACGACCCTCAATGACACAGTGGTTGCAACAATGGGCTCAAGCATAACAATGATTGTGAGCATGGTGCAGGACCGGGCAGCATTTCGTTCTGTGGTACATAGGGTCGCTATGAGTCGGAACCAACTCAGTGGCACCTAACAACAACAATAACAGCATTACATTAATTGTACAAAGATGTACGATCTAAACTGTTCTTAATAAGTGGAGAGTTTTTCTGATCATAGCAACCCAAAGCCTATACTTACTAATTTCTTTTTTTGTCACTTAATAGTTTAGGTGATTTTATCACATATATGTTAATAAATCACAGATTTTTAATAATTTTGGCAGAATAAACAAGTACTGCTTGAAATATAAATTCTGTATAGAATAAGGGAAAATATGACTTTAAAAATTGCCTTAACTTTACATCTAAGATGTTAGCCCTCAGTGCTTCTGTTGGTTAGTGTTTGATCTGGCTTTTGTATCTGTCTTTATGTTTTTCTTACTATTTAGGTCCCTCAAGACCCATTGAAGTTTTATAAGAAGATTTACTTCTGCCACAGTTGCCAGCTCTATTTGCCTTCTACGGAGTTTTCCATATCGTCCACCTCACAGCGCATCTACCGGTGTCGTCACTGCAATAGCCTTGACAACGAGACTCGAAAACGAGAGTCATTTTTGAAGTACAAATGTTTACTACAGCGGCTCTACTTTTCAGAAGCTGATTATGATGATGATTCTAAAATTGCTTACCTGATACAGGTATGATTGGGGAGGAGTGCCAGTCATGGGTAAACTGTGTCTCCGTCACAGAGCTGTTGTCAAAGGGGTTGGAGTGGAATGACGTCAAGTGCAGTTGAGCACGTTCCTGTATGGGAAACGGTGCCCTTGGTTCCCTAATGTGGACAATGATGCCCTTCCCGAGTTGTATGTAATAGCCGTGTTCTCGGTATTTAAGTACTGTGCTAAGCACCGAGAATACACTAGCAAACAAGAATTTACAGCCTAGAAAAGAAGGCAGACGTTAAAAAATATTACAAGTTCTTGTAATAACAAATATATACAGTGTTAGGAAGAGGATGTAGTGGGCACTATGTAAGCATTAAATGGAGAATTAATGTAATCTGAGGGCCAGAACACAGGTCCTCGAGGAAGTGACCTGTAAGATAAAAGAATGAGTAGGGGTTAATCTGGCCCCCATGCCAAGAGAAGCACCGCAGACAGTGGGAACGGCGTACATGAGGACCCACAGACAGAAGTGGGATCGTGCTGTCACAGGAGAGAGGATGTGCTATTTGGGCATTTTGGTTTTTGAGACGGAGGAGATAGAATGGTGTTGAAAAAGATCGAGTGGCAAGGGACAGATGGAAGGCACGGGTAAATCTTGTCAAATTGGACGTAAAGTGCTAAGGTCTCTGGAGAAAATGGGAATCTAACAAAGAAATGCGAGACATGATAAAAACGTGAACAAGATGCACATTTTGAATGTAAGTAAAAATATATGAAGCATTGAATTTTAAAATTCTATAGATTTCTTTTCCGTAACAACTGCTGTAGTATTGTATTTTCTAGCATTATGTAGAAGTTAGATTGTGTTAGTTGAGCTTCATATATTGAATTTCCCATTTCTGAAACATTATAGTAGCTGATGGTGACAAAATTTAAAAAAAAAAAAAAACCTTTGGTAAGTTGTGTAGGTTTTTGTCCACTGAATTTATAGAACAGATTCCTGCTTTCCCGCCCAAGGCTATGAAAATAATGGTTCTTTTTTTTAATGTTTATATTTTGTGAACTTACCCCTCTCTGGTGATTCTAAATTTATTTCTGCAGCCCCCATGATAAAAAGCCATTTCAAGAGTTTTAGCTAACGTAAGTTAACTTAGAAAGGTTTTAAGTACTTATTTATGCACTTTCCTCTTCTGCTTTCATTAAAATAAGCCTTTTAATGAACCCCGGTGGTGCAGTGGTTTAGTGTTTGCTGCTAACCAAAAGATCGGCGGTTGAAATCTACCAGCTGCTCCTTGGAAACCCTATGGGGCAGTTTTACTCTGTCCTATAGGGTCGCTATGAGTCGGAATCGACTCTACAGCCATGGGTTTTTTAAAAATCTTTATCAAATCTTCAGTTTCTTTATTTGTAAAATGGGAATAAAAATCAAAGGATTTTTACACTAGCACTGAGCTACTGATGAATTTTGGGGAAAAATATTTAATATCATATAAATGTACGATAAAATTAACATACTGGAAGAAAGAGATATAGCTTATTCCAGGCTAAGTCATGACTGCAGGACTGGTAATGTTAGGTCATTTGGACAGAATGAACAGAGATTTGGTGAAAAATAGGGGGCTATGTGCCACTGCTCCATAGGAGAAAGGTGTGGCATTCTGCTTCCATAAAGGTTTACAGCCTTGGAAACCCTATGGGGGCAGTTCTACTCTATCCTATAGAGTCACTATGAGTTGGAATTGACTCAACGACTGAAGGTCCCTGGTGGCACAGACAGATTGCACTTGACTACTAACCTTAAAGGTTGGTGGTTCGAACCCACCCAGTGGTGCCACAAAAGAAAGACCTGGCGATCTGCCTCCATAAAGATTACAGCCAAGAAAATCCTATTGAGCAGTTCTGCTCTGTCACATGGGGTTGCCATGAGTTGGAATCGACTCCATGGCAGTGGGTTTGATTTTTTTTTTTGATGTGTCACTGAAAACCTCATGAATAATATTTTACTTTTTAAAAACTTAACATAATTTATTTCTTCAGCTAATATGATAATCTTAAATGAATTTTATGTTTAGAAGTAAACATAACATTATTTTTCAAACTTGTTTTGACATGCAGCTGCAAGATATTCAGCACCTAGTGGAGAACATCTGGGCGTCCCAGTCGGCACTCAGTGCTTGGGATGATCTTAATGATCTGGTCATGGTCAGGTGGGAGAAGTCCATGCAGTGGGCCCCCTGGAACTGCATTCTTCTTACCAAAAGTGAAGGCTTTGCTCATCTCAAACTAGCAAGTGTGGAAGAGGTAAGAAAAATGAACTTTCTTTAGGGAATTAGTTTAATCATTGGAGCTATTAGCGATAACTTGCTACCTTTTAATACATGCCATGCATGATTTAAATATTTAAGATGGATTAAGAAGCAGAGAACTCATGGATACCAGTAACAAAATGTGTGATGGTATGCATGGAGGAGATTAAAATTAAAAGGAAGCTAAGACACATAGAAGGTAAAGATAAGAAATTTGAAAGTCTTGTAGGTACCTAAATAAGATACTAAACCAAAAAAAAAAAAAAAACACCAAACCAAACCCATTGCTGTCGAATTGATTCCAACTCACAGCAACCCTATAGGATGGAGTAGTACTGCCCCACAAGCTTTCCAAGGAGTGGCTGGTGGATTCAAACTGCCAACTTTTTGGTTATCAGGCATAGCTCTTAACCACTTCACCACCAGGGCTCCAAATAAGATACTACTATCTCCTAATAGCAAGTTCAAGCACAGAGAAGGCGTTAGCTCTATTATTGCAATATTTTACAATACAATACATTCTTGAGAGGTTTTCTTTCCTAAAATTATTATTTACTTGTTTGATTCTTTATTGTGTTAGGCTCTCACTGAAATCTAAGTTACACGAGGGCAGGGATTTTGTTTAGCTTATTTTCCTCTGTATCTCTAATACCTACAGTAGTGCCTGTCATGGACTAGGGGTTCAATAAATATTTGTTTAATGAATAAATGAATATTACTACTGCATGATATCATGAAACCCAGAATCTGCCCTTTTTTGATTAATCATCACGAGTCTGCCTTAAAGCACACTAAATTATCAAATAAATTCTGTTCAGGGTTTTATGCTCTAAATGGCAGCCATGCTGATGGGGTACCGCTCTGAGGCTCCATTTTTCATTTGCTTCTAACTAATCAGGAGTGGGGAAGGCACTACAAAAATAAATGCCATTCAATTTCAGTAATTTACAAGGTATAATCTGTAAAGCATTTGGATGAATAGATTCGAGGGGCCCCTGGAGAGTTTCTAGAGAGCTTCATTTAACTAAGCAAGCCTGGGATCCCATGAGCTGATACTGGTTCTCTGCCTTCTGTTGATTAAATTGCTGTCCCTTTAATTCCATGGAAGAGATCAACTAAGGGAAAATAAAGAAGTGACATTAAATATAATAGTTATTTTGAATAGTGCCATTCCATGCCTTGTTTTGGGGGAGGGTGGGGGGACTGAATGGTGTAAAGGGACAAACAAGTTAAAATTTTAGCTTTTGAATAATTTTTCAGTAGAGTTTTAAGAAGCTAGTTTTAAGAAAAATTTCACTCTAAGGATTGAAAGAAAGGGCAGCAAGAAATTGGAGCTGTGCTAAATATTATATTTAGTAAACTAAGCTGCCCCTAGATATTTGATTACTGGAAACAGCCAATACTAGCAGTATCATTTCATTTAGGAACTTTGGTGAGATTGAAGTTCCTCTCTAAAGCTGATATTCCTGGGCTTCTTTATTAATCTGCAAAACTCCCTTTGTATATTTAATCACATTACTACAGTATCAAATTAAATGTTCTCTTCACATGCATTTCCAGTTTGAAGATGCTAGTTTTATTGAATCTCCATAAATAGAACTAAGGTTCTAAATCCAGCAAACTCAAAAACATTTGCTTTTATTATGGTTTTGGGCTACTGTAATATTTTAAGTATTAATATTCAATCTAGTTACAGAAGGGTTTATGACTTGTGGCAAGTTAGAACATTTGTAGAATTCCCTTAATGCACAGAGATTTACTCTCTCAGTAAGTAAAAAACACTCCAAAGTTAAAATAATCTTGACTCCTTGCAATCATGACACAAGTTATAGGAAAAAACACGGCAAACGACTTCTGTTGTCTGAGCTGTACACGAGGCAGGTAAATCTTCCATAGTGTGCACGTTGGCTAAAGTAGAAACAAAAGTGGATGTAAAGTCAGAAGATCTGACCCAGATGACATGAAACAACTTAGGTAGTAACTATATACATATGTAAGCACTTTAAATTATTTTTGGCTTATTTTATTTTTAATTACCATAGAAACAATTACATCCTAGATTTAAAAAATACCTGAACATGATGAAAGGGTATAAAAGTAGAAAATAAAAGTCTCATGATATATACCCATCCTCACTTCTGCTTCCCAGGGGTAACTACTATTTCTTAGATACAATTTAATGAAATCCTCCTAGAAATTTTCTATGTGTATGTTAGTATCTATACTCTTTTTCCAGGATTGGTTTTCATATTAAATTGCTGTGCTTTACTTAACAATAGATCTTGGATATCTTTGCTGTCTTTCCATATCATCTTATTCTTTAAAAAAAACCAGTTGCTGTTGAATTGATTCCAACTTATGGTAACCCCATGTGTGTCAGAGTAGAACTATGCTCCACAGGATTTTCAATGGCTAATTTTTTTGGAAGTAGATTGCCAGACCTTTTTTTAGAAGCCCTTCTGGGTGGACGCAGACCTCCAACCTTTTGGTTAGCAGCTGAGTGCAGTAACCGTTTGCACCACCCAGGAACTCCTCTTATTCTTTAAGAGTTGCTTATGATTCCATGAATGTGTGTACCATAGTATGTTTACCTCACCATTAATGATTGAGTTTTGGTTCTATAAAGGTACTTTGAAAATCTATAGTGTTCTACACATGTATAAATTAATATTACATTATAGAAAGGTGCTAGTTTCCCTTGAATGAAGTGTAGACTAAGAAGTGGTGGAACAGAGTTTGATTAGTGCATAGGACAAGTATTTTGACCTGGTAAATTTGTGAAGTGGAAGCTTTAAAGTAATCCTAGGAAACTCTTACGTAACATTTTATTCAAGAATATCAAATCCTTTTCCCTGGGGCTTTCTTCTGCTTTCAGTTTCACTCTTCGAAGGGCTCTTCAGTGAAGGGATGTCCTACTCTCAGAAAATAAATTTTAGAAGTAGGTACAGGTAGTATTTGTAATTTGGGTGAAAAGAAAGACTATTGAGATTAATAAACAGAATTAAAAGAACAGTTGCAGTTGAATCGATTCTGACTCATGGTGACCTTATGTGTGTCAGAGTAAACTGTGCTCCATAGAGTTTTCAATGGCTGATTTTACAGAAGTAGATTACCAGACGTTTCTTTCCAGACATCTCTGGGTGGACTTGAACCTCCAGCCTTTCAGTTAGCAGGTGCGCACATTAACGTTTGCACCGCCTGGGGACTCCAATAAAGAGAATTAAAAAAAAAAACAAAAAAAAAAAAACGTTGCCATTGAGTCAATGCTGACTCATAGCGACTCTACAGGACAGAGTAGAACTGTCCCATAGGGTTTCCAAGGAGCAGCTGGTGGATTCAAACTGCCAACTTTTTCGTTAGCAGTCTTATCTACTGTACTGCCAGGGCTCCAACAATGAAGAATTAAAAAAAAAAAAAACCCAAACCTGTTGCCATCAAGTCGATTCTGACTCATAGTGACCCTATAGGACACAGTAGAACTGCCCCATAGAGTTTCCAAGGAGCAGCTGGTGGATTCAAACTGCCGACCTTTTGGTTAGCAGCCATAGCTCTTAACAACTATGCCACCAGGGTTTCCATAAAGAGAATAGATGTTATCTATTCATTCAATCAGAATCTACTTTTGAATGTCTCAGATACTGTGCTAAATGCTTGGAGAGAAACAAGACAGTATAGTTATATAATTCTTCCTTGTTTTTGGTTGTATTTGGATTCAGCTGAAAATAATAGAATAACCAATTTATAGTGACTTCATCAAATAGGGATTTAGTTTTCTCATATAACAAGAAATCCAGAGGTTGACAGTCTGGGGCTAGCGTGGTAGCTCTACAGTGCTGTCAGAAACCCAGGCCTAATTTTTCCCTCAGCCGTATTTAACATTTGACCTTCATTTTCATGCTGTGGACTCTTAGTGATAAGGTAGCTGCCCAATCTGCATTATATCCACCTCCTAAGCGTGGAGAATGGCTAACGGTGCTTGATAGGCGAGTCTGCTAACCCTCGAAAACCCCTTTAAAGTGCTTTCTTCGAAGCTTTATCTGGTGACTTCCATTTAATGGCCAGAAATGTGTCACATGGCTACTCTTAGCTAGAATGAAGGCTAGGCAAACTGGGTACATCCACACCCTATACAAAATCAGGCCTCTAAATATGGACGGAAGGGAGAATGGATATTGGGTTGGCAACTAGTAGTGTATGCTGCTGTCTTTTGAAAACAGATACTTGTAAGTTGACAGTACCATAACAGAGATACTACACAGTACTGTTGTAGCTTGGGAGAGACAAGAAGCCTAAAAATGAAGCAAGGAAAAATAAAAATGGAAAGGCCCAAAGATTTGATGGCAAAGGCAGGAAGTTTATTTATCGTTTAGAAGGCACTTAAGAGATGGGAATGGGAGGTAGCAAGCAGGCTAACCAAAGAGAAGGTTACATTGTCACAGCAACGATGTGATCTTTATATTTTAGCTCTGGAGATATGGAGGGAAAGACCAATTTTAGAAAAAAAAAATCTTTCAAGCTGCTTATTGTATCAATGTTGAAATAGATTTAAAGAGAGAACCAAAGGTGGCAAGAACATTCATCCAAAAAATTGACTGAGTATGAGAAAGACCCAGTGTGGACCTTCAAAAAGGTTTCTTTCTCATGGAAGGGATTCTCAAGCAAATTAGTGAAATTCAAGACAAAATAAACTAAGTATCGTAATTAAAATACAATAAAAGTGTTTACAAGTACAGAGAAAGGAGTGCTTAGTTTGGACTCAGAGAGGTCAGAGGTCAGAGGAAAGTCTTCCAGGTTAAAGCATAAGAGCTAAGGCCTGAAAGATGATGGGTGAAGTGGAAAAACAGTGTATTCTGGGCAGAAATAACCAATGAGCAAAGGCACTGAGGCATGAAAGTGTTGTTTACCTAGCTAAATATATCTATGACATTTAATGGAATTTGATCTTCTTTTCTTCTCAGGGATATGAACCCTTGTTTATTCACAAGATCAAACACAAACATATCCTGGCTAAGAACTATTTTTCTCAGATTCCAGTACTGGCTTCATTCATACTTGATGATGAAGAAATGGATGAGATCAGGATGAAGTATCGCCCCAAAACATCACCTAAGATTATAGAATCCAAGGGACCCTGTCCTTAGAAGGACCAGGGGGCTTGCTTGTTTGCTTGATGATCAGCATTTTTGTCTGTTGCTAATAGAGTAATACAGAGGTCACAGAACATTGAAATAGAACTTTATCTTTTTATCAATTTTAATTGTTTCTTTTTTGGTTTTGGTAGTATCATAAATTGTTTAAAGAGAAAACATTCCTATATAAATGTTTTATTGTTAAGCAATTAGTGCTAAATTACAATACTATTTTCTTACTGAAACTAATGTTTTAAAGTAAACATTTTATTTTTACATATTTTATATCAAATTTCAAGTGCATTATAGTTAAAATCCCACAGACAAGTGAACAAAAACTAGGGTTTACCTTTAACCCAAGTAATTTACTTCAGATAAAATGTAGTCATGGGAAAATACTCAACACAGATGGGAGGAAACATAGAATTCTCTTTCTTGAAAATCTTTACAAGTGAGATGAAGACTTTAGCTTTCAATAAAGGGATTTGAATCTTTTCTGTTTCTCTTTCACTTTCACCTTCTATTCTTCTTAAAATCCCCGTAAATCTACGGAAAATATTTATAAACAAGAAAAATAATCCGCATTCCAAGCTGGAAAACAGGGTAAACATTGGAACTATCTTTTATCCTGTGGGAGAAAAACTATCCTTGGCACAGTGGTGAAACGCTATTGGAAGAATCAATTTGGGACACCCCTTCACTGTTGCTCTTTTCTCTTCTAAGTAGTAAATAACCTTCCTGCCTTTATTATCAAGTAGCAATAGTTCTTATACACACATACACACACACAAAACATAATTGTATATATGTGTGTGTGTATATATATATACTTTTTTTTCTCCTAATTCCAATCAACAATTAATGAGGCTATTCAGTTCTCTGAAGTTCAGTGATCAAAAAATTCAATCCAAGTATTAACATTTGTTCTACAGAAATATTTGCCAACATGTTATCAACACATTTTCTAGGATGTATGTGAATTTTTTACTTAGCAGAAGTGTGGCACGGCACAGTTGTTCTTAGGGAATTAAACAACATGGAGGGAAGTGCTATAACACTATTGTTATTTTCAGGGTTTCTTAGACAACCTGGACATTCATGGAAATTCTACACAATATAGTACAGATGGGATTAGATTGGGAACCATTCTGCTCACTGATGAACAGGCAACAATTTAACACAGACAAAAATGGGCCTTCACTGGAATGTAAATGACCAGATTTTCACAAGATAGTTCAGGAGAATCCCCTGGCTCTGAGAAGAATGGCTGGGAAAGTTGGAGTGCTGGGGAGACAGAGAGTGAGGGGGAAATAGCCAGATAGGGACAAATAAAAGACTCCGAGGATTCCTCAACTGTCCCAGAAGTGAAGAAGCTGACTGTGGCATTTGCTACAGGAATGGAAGACTTGTAGATTAAAACTGAAAGATGCGGACCAAGAAAAGCAGTTGAATCATATATGAAAAAGGGGTGGTACCTTAATTTAGGGCTAGAGGAGGGAAAACAACTCAACAGGAGAGAGACTTTCCCTCATAAACATCAACTCTCTCAGTTAACTCTTTTCCTATTCTCACTTGAATTATAGTTCTGATTGTACACTGCTATCCAAACATTCCCAGCAGAAGGGGCTAAAATAGGGGTGAGGCTAGAGAGCAGTCGGTAAGGAAAAAATCTTAACTCCAAATCAGATTGCCACGTACTAGAATCTTCACAGAATCCGCATTCCTCTAGTTCCTGACCAGGTGAACACACCCCCACCCTCACCACCCACACACACACAACTAGTAGCAGATGAAACCATAGAAGATATGTTTCCCTCATTCTCCTCTTTGGGAACTAAATTATATGGATAGAGGCCTAAACAGTCTATCTAAATAAAGTTTACATCTCAATACTGAAAGAAGACAAAAGCTGATAGGGAAGTCACCAGATAATTAAAGATTCAAAATTTTTTTTTTAAAAAAGGGACCCTTCTAAGGAATCAGAACAAATATTCCCAAATGAAGTAGCCTAATTCTAAAAAATCAAAAAAACAAAAAAAAAACTCAGACTTTTTTTTTTTTTCTTCTTTTTTAGCTTCTCAAACAGGTTATCTGCATTCACTATTTCTTTAACTCATGCTTTCGGTATCATATCCAAGAATCTAGTGCCAGAAACAAAGTCCTGAAGATTTACCCCTATGTAGGAGAAAACATTTTTTAAAATTTCTTAGTTGATATTAATATGACACTTGCTAGCTCCTTTCATTTTTTTTGGAAATAAAAAGTGATATTGGGAAAAATTGCTAGCACATAAAATATGCAATTGCTGAATTAAAAAAAAAAAAACACATTGGTGACAATGAAAAGCAAATTTGGTACTTGAAAGCTCAATCAGGGAATAGGTAAATTAGCTGGATAATTTACCAGAACTAAGAGGAAAAGGATAAGGAAAGGAAGATGAGCAAAAGTAATAATTCTAACAGCTTTACTGTACCTATGCTAGGAATAACACAAGCCTTGAATGGAGCAGAAGAGGAAAAACAATTATCAAAGAAAGATTTTCAGCCAGTTTCCCTAAGCTGACAAGAGACTTGAATCCTCAGCTGCATAAAGGTTCTACCAAGTACTGGGAAAAATTAATAAAAAGAGACGCACCTAGACACAACCTTGTGACATTTCTGAATTTCAAAAATAATGGACAAATTCTATAAACATTCAAGTTGGAGGAAAAAAGCCACAAGGAAAAGAAAAAAAATCAATAACAGCAACATAGATTTTCCTTCCCCAGCACTAAGTGCCAGAAAACAGGAAGGGAGGAAAATGACCATTGAAAGATTGCAAATGTAAAGGGGAAAAAAGTAAACTAAGAATTTTACCCCAGACAAACTTTCTTATGTGTGAAGACAACCTAAAGGCATCTGTCATCAGTCTATGTGTCCCCATGCTGACCTCAAAACCATGGAGTAAGATATGGGCATGATGTTGTATCCGAGAAATAGCAGTGAGCAACCTCATGATCCTCTCTACATGACCATCATTTGTTTGGTTCTGAGGCAATGTAACAATAAACAATAATTCCTCAAATAAAAATGTATACTGTAAAATAATCTGAATCTAAAATATCCTGGTAATTCCAACAAAATGTCTGCTGTAGGAGGGTGCAGGAGAATAAAAATTCATCGAATCTTCATAAGGAGCTGGGGGGAGCCAATACATACGTAGGTGGAAAAGCAGGTATTCAAGTATATTCAAACATTTGGTTAAAAACTTTAAAGGCAACCAGTAGCAAAATAAAAATGGAATTTTAAGCTCCACATTTCTAAAGAAAAAAAAGAACAACAAAAAACTTGAGAACTATCACTAAAGAAAGGATTTTTTTTAGGTTAACAGGAAGGAAGAAGGTTACCAGAGAAACATATAAGATATAGGACACCCAGTGGCACTCACTGCTGGGGAGGTTTTGCTAACACCTTTGAGGGTGGCTGAATACCCAATGGTACTCACTGTCTGGTGAGTTTTGCCAGCACCCTAGTGAGCAGCTTCCCAGTGTATCTTGCCAGCAATCTGGTGGGTCGTTTTCTGCTTGCCAGCACCAGCTTGAGGCACCACAGTGAACTTCTCTGCCATATCTCCCCCCCTCCCCAACAAGATCCGAGTCTCGGCCTCAGGTGGGGCCCCCTTCCAAGTGTGCTCCTTTTTAGGATGATCTGCCTCCATCTTTAGAGCTAGTGGCTGCTCGCAATATCTGTTCTTCTTATATTCTTTAGAGTTCGCATTTCCCCTTGATAGCTAATCCCTTGTTACTAGTTGAGAATATATTGAATTTTCCCTGTTCAAATTACTGTGTTGTTTTTGTGTCCTGACTGGACCCTCATTGATGCAAAAGGGAATGTTGAAATTTCCTCTCTGAGGTGAGAGACCATTTGTTGCACCTTGCATCACCACCACAAAGAAAGAGGCACAATGCTTAGTGGGCTTCTTGGATCCTGGAGTCTATGTGTGCCATGTCTGGATATGCTGCACTGACCCACTTATTGAGTAACATTTAAGGCTGCCAGTTTTGAGCGAAGTAAAGGGATTGCAGCCGTGAAAACTTTCCTGACACTTGGATCATATGACTCAGTAGACTCAATAATGCTGGACATATCTGTGGAAGAGAAAGATGTTGTAAACAGCCTCTGATAAGCTCCAGTAGAGAATAGTAACTCAGATGCCTAAGGTACTGGAGTGCCCTAAACCATGCCCTTTTCTACCAACAAGTGTTCTCCTGGTCTTCTGTTGGGCTCTGGTAGACACTGAGCACCTAAAACCATGATTCACTAAGTGACTCTTTACTCATAATGCCAATAATAAAACTGTGTTATCAGATGCACCCAGATCACAAGGTTGAACATGCATAATATCATTCCATTGGAATGGTATATACAAGAATCTCTAGAAGGTCTGGAAGTTGTAAGTAAACTGCAAGAAGTAGGTATCTCATACTTGCATGGTATGTGCTTCTGCTGCCTTTAACTTACCCCTTGACTCATAACTATGGTCTTATGGAGATTTCACTATGACCACTTAAATAATAGAAACAATAGTGAACTGGTTTACAGAAAAATCTGCATACCATAGTGTCTGTCAATACATGGTCTGGCTTAGAGAATGGTTTGCACACCATGCTGGTCACTGTATTATAGCTCCACTTGGGATACCCATGGAAGACCATTAAAGATAATTCTCCCCGTGGGCAGAATTTCAGGTGGTACATCTTATTATCCAGTTTATGAAATGGGAGATGGCTGGTGGTATGGAGCTACAGAGATCCATGAGTAGCATTGCTAAAAGGTTGATGAAATGTAGACAGACTTAGAATAATATTAGAAAATTTGTGATAGGTGTTCTGGGGGATGCAGGTGCATAGACCTACCCTATGTAAGTGCCCTCCAGATGGCAGCCACTGCAGAGGAGGCTATCAATAATCAAATGGGCATGATAATTCCGCCTGTGGATCCCTAGCCTTCCTGGTGCTTGCTCTGTGGGGCCATTTGCAAAGTGACTCTGACAGTATGGATGGAGCTTACCCATGGGCTCAACAACAGGTATATTTCCTCACCAATGCTGATTTGGCTACCACCACAGCTAAGTGTATAAACTATCAACAGCACAGGCCAATACCAAACCACAAGATGGTAATATTTCCCAAGGGGATCAGCTGGCCATCGAGTAGACTATATTGGACCCTTTTCATCATGGAGTGAGCTGTAATTTGTCTTCATGAATACACATCTTTAATATGCATATGATTTATCTTCCCTGCTTAGTGTTTCAGTCCACACAATCGTTCACGGAATTACAAAAAGCCTTAGTCATCTCTGTGGTGTCATATATCATATTGCCTTCAACCAAGGAACTCATGTTACAGAGATGGAATGAGACAACGGGTTCATGCTCGCAGAATTCACTGGTCTGAACCATATCTCCTATCACTCAGAAGTATCTGACTTGATAAAACCCTGGAATGGCCTACTGAAGGCACAGTTATGGTACCATGTGGGTGACAACACTCTGAGAGATTAGAGATCTGTCCTACAGGATGCAGTACATGCCTTAAATAAATAATTAGTAAGTGGTGCTGTCTCCCTCACAGCCAGAAAGCATAGATTGGGAAACAATGGTAGAGCTGGTCAATAGATACTGCCGTCTCTTCTTCCTCTAGAATGCACAGGACTGGAAACAAAAGGAAGATATTATACCACTTAACCTACTTAAGGTGTCCTGGTGGCGCAGTGGTTTAAAGCTTCGCTGCTAACCAAAAGGGCAGCAGTTCGAATCCACCAGCCACTCCTTGGAAACCCTATGGGGCAGTTCTAGTCTGTCCTGTAGGGTCACTATGAGTTGGAATCGACTTGATGGCAATGGGTTTGGGTTGTTTTTTTTGTTTGTTTGTTTTTTAACCTACTTAAGAAATTATCATTTCTCATCTCTTCAATTTTGGACTCAATGGATTTGGAAGTCTTGACACCCAAAGGGGGAATTCCTACAGGGAATACACTAATATTTCCACTGAATTGGAATCTGAGATTCACAAAGAAATACCTTAGAGAGTTCAAATGGTTTAGTAAATGTGTGTCTTCCTAAATAAATAGGCCATAATTTCTATTTTCCACAGGTTAAGAGCCATCAATAGTTGGTTGAGGAAGAACATTTTCCATATTTTTGTTATAAGGTTACTTTATTCTATCACAAGTTAGAGTGTCTGGCAATTCCGAATGATATCCCAAGCAGTATGTATGCTAGTGTGCTGTATTAGATCCAATACACACACAGTGTTGCTTTACTGGATCCAAGAGCTATCATGGGAAGGGTAGATAATGTCTCATTCCATAATGGGCATTATAAAACATCATTTCAAACTCCGAAAACTATCGCACATTTTGTACAACAGTAATTTTAAAAGTGAGACTGAGTTTCAGAGGGAGACCTGAAAAAGAGTTTTGGTTAAGAAAATAATGTACTGGATGCTCTCGGTTTGGAGAGAATTTTGATAGTCCTCTTACCATTGACCCTTTTGTAGACCCTTGATGAGATAGATTGACACAGTGGCTGCAACAATGGGCTCAAGCATAGTGCATAACAACCATTGTGAGGATGGTGCAGGACTGGGCAGTGGTTGTCATACATAGAGTCTCTATGAGTTGGAACCGACTCAACGGCACCTAACAACAACAACTTACCAACTTAACACACTATAAAATCTCAAAAAAGCTTATTATATTACACAGATCAAATACACATAAAAAGATAGATTAAAATATTATCCATGAATATCAGTGGTTAAAACAGGTACCTATACTCAAGTTTCAGTCTTGATGATATAGGAGGAAATATTTCCATTACAGTCCCCATTGTTACACATTCATGTAATCAAGGAAGGAAAATATATACTAAACTATGAACCTCTTAAATATGAACAGTTATTATGACCACGAGAGAGAAGCAATGACTGCTTTTCATAGCATCTTGTAGACTGCTGTTACAAGATATTTGCCAAACAAACTGAACTTGAATTTCTTCTCTCCCTCCCGCATACAATGCAGAATTAAATCACAATCCCAACATACACACAGTAAGAGTGATGGTTCTCACATTCTAGAGAGTTTACATTTTTACCTTGTGTCAAATCTAAAATTAAGAGCATATCAAAACAGAATTCAGAAATGTTTAATCATTGCTAACTCAAGTGAATGGGTGTGAAGACGAATTTGGGGGATGAAGAAACAAATCGATCTTGAACAGTGTTAAAAAAAAGTTTTGCACAAGTCAGAAGTCTGTATTTTTCTGACTCTTCAGTAAAGTAATTTACTGGAGTTTGAGATTTCATCTCAATACTAGAATTCTAAATTGCATTAGGTACAAGAACAAGTAATAGAAAAAGGAGATTGAATTATTTTTTCCTAACAGCTCTTCAAATTGTTATCATTTGTCCTTATAAACCCATCCCTTTTTGATAATACGCATTTTCACATACTGTTTTTTCCTCCTGATATATTTTTTTGCTACCTTCACTCCTCAGTTTCCATTTATTCCAAGCCTATGTGTTGAACAAGGTCAGCCCAACTATACCTCATTCATTCATTTACTTGACATATATTTACTGAGCTTAATATGTACTGGCCATTATGTTTTGGGGCAACAATGTTGAATAAATGCTATCCATGCCCTCAAGGAACCCATGTAGCAAACATACAAATAATTGCAATCTTTCTCTGCCTAAGCTATAAAATGAGGCTGGCAACACTTTAGCTGCAAGATTATTAACAGTTAAGTGTGTATATAAAATACCTGGGACACAGAAAACATTTAATATTTGTTAAATGAATGGGTAATGTTTACTTATTGGAAAGTTTGTTTTTTTTTTAAGATGACATAATTTATTTTATATGCAATATGTTCACAGAGGGCTCATGCAGAGTTAAGTTTCCCCTCTAATTACTGGTCATTTTCTTAGGGGCCTATGTGGCTGTTAATTGAAGAATGCAGACATGGCACCTTGGGAATTTGTCTAACAGCGATTGCGCCCTAATTTGACCATAGAGTCTTTCATTATCCTTACTCTTTCCTTTTAATGTATATATAAACTCTATTTAAAAGAAACAGACTCTGCTTTTTAGAGGTGAAGATTCCAAGTGCATACAGTGTGAGCACCCACTGTTGACTCTTCCCAGTTATGAATTTTACAAGTATTAAAGAAGTTATTATGAACTTTCAGTGGCACTTCCTCAGAAAAATATTCCCAACTTCACAAGAGATTTACCTGTAAGTGGGTTGTTTAGTCTCTCTCCTCCCACTCAGCTCGGCTTCCTGCTAATGCTTGTACTCGGCAGGTTCCACTGGTCTTCTTAACCTGTATTTATCCTTCCGAAATTAGGGGCAGCTGGGCGCTTTTAGGGCAACAACTCCCTAATTCTCTCTTTTCTAATTTGTAAAGCCACTAATCTCTCATACTTCAGGAGCCTGACCTGGACTCTCAACAAAGAATTCTAATATTGACTTAAACTTCTTAGACTTTATTATTTTACAGGTATTCTAGAACGATGTGACAGTTTAAAAAATACCAGTTATTAGAAAAAAATAAACACATTGTATATTGTGATAGCTCCCTTCTCCCTACCTCTTTTTAAGTAGATATGAATAAAACCAACTGGAGTTAGTTTCTCCATTGTAAGAAACTATTGAATTTCTAGTAGGCACACAATTTAGACAGAAAAGGACCTTTGAGCTGAAAAAAAAGTTTTTAAAGTTGCTTTAGAATAAAGAGTTCTTACTTGCTAAATGAAAACCCCGGCTGTTTCATATTAACAATATGTTTTTTGTCATTGTTTTCCTTGGAACAAATTCCAATTGTAACTGTTTTTAGAACAAATTTAATGTCTTTGCTTCCCCCCCCCCCCAGTTTTTTAATTACATTATTATTTGACCAAACTCGTCCTGATCTGCCTTTTTAGCCTTCTTTCCACACTCACTGTGAATAACTTTTAGGGAAAAACTTCATGACATAAGCCATAGTGCTATATACTGGGCTGGCTCCCTCCTGAGGTATGGAAGTGTGGAGAAGGAAAGCAGCCTCGGTTCTTTGACAAATCATAACAAGACTTTATTTTAAAAACACTTATACGTTAGTATAAATGCAATCAATATAAAATAGTAAACATAGGCAAATGTTATTCTTTTAATAAAAGCTGTATTTTCTAAGATATAAATTTGACAATCTGTAACAAGGCATTTATAAAAAGGACCCCAAATCCCACAATATACTTATAGATGCAATTTTTATTTGCAGTGGTTGAAGTGTAAATAAGGATATTTTTATGGAATCATTTTATCGTTGGAGTAAAATTAGTATACAGTGAAATACATATCCTAAATATATAATTCAATGGATTTTGAAAAATGTATTCACCTGTATAACCAATATATTGATCAAGTTATAGAATGTTCACTTCAGCAAGTTTCTTTGGACCCTTTTCCAGTCAATTCCAATCCACCGTAGACAACCCTCATTCTGATTTCAGTTACCAAAGACTGGCATTGCCAGTTCATGAGTTTCATAAAAGATTCTTTTAGGTGCAGTATCTTTTGCTCAACATAGTATTTTCAAGATTCACTGATGTTTTTGATATATCAGAAGTTTGTTCATTTTTATTGCTGAGTGTTTTATTTGGATTATTTCCATTTATTTTTTATTTTTTTTGGTTATTATATGAACCTTCTTTTATGAAGCCTTTTTGTGGACATATGATTCATTTCTAGTGAGTATATGTCTAGAAGTGGAATTTGTGGGTCATAGGATAGGAGTATATTTAACTTTATAAGAAACTGTTGAACAGTTTTCCAAAATGGTTGTACTATTTTACACTCCCACCAGCAACACATAAGAATTTTATTTGCTCTGTATTCTCACCAGGAGTTGGTGTTTTAAATTTTAGTCATTTCAGTAGTGAGAAGTGGTATCTCAGTGTCATTTTAATTTGCGTTTCTTGGTGAATAATGATGTTAAGCACATTTTCATGTGCTTATTCTTCTGTTATCTGTTGGAATGTATCTCTTCAAGTCTTTTGCCCATTTTTAAATTGGGTTGTTTGTCTTATTGTTGAGATAAAAGTGTTCTTTATATATTCTGGACATGAGTCCATTGTCAGATACATGTATTATGACTATTTCCTCCTGGTCGATGGCTTGCATTTTTATTTTCTTAATGGTGTCTTTTCATGAGCAAGTTTTTAATTTTGATATAGTCCAATTAATCAATTTTTCTTTCATGGTCAACGTTTTTTGTGTCCTTTCTAAGAAATTTTTGCCTTCTCCCAGATTGAGCAGATATTGTTTCCTTCTATTTGCTTTGTAGTTTTTGCTTTTACTTTTAGGTCCATGATCCATCTTGAATTAATTTCTGTATATTGTGTGATATAGGGATTAAGGTTTCTTATTTTTCCCTCGTGTGGATATCCAGGTGTTCTAGCATTATTTGTTGAAAGGACTTTCCTTTCTCCTTTGTGTTGTCTTGGTGCCTTTGTCAAAAATCAGCTGACTGTATACGTAAGGGTCAGTTTTGCAACTTCGCCTTCTTCTCCATTAGTTTATTTGTCTTGATTTGTGTAGCTTTGTAGCATGTCTTAAAGTCAGAAGTTGTGAGGCCTGTGACTTTGCTTTTTCTTTTTCAGGGCTGTTTTGACTATTCTTGGTCCTTTGTATTTCTCTGTATATTTTAGAATCTACTCATTAAGTTCAACAACAACAAGTACACACACACACACACACACACACACACACACACACCCATATAAAACTGTTAAGATTTGGATTGGGATTACATTGGATCTATAGATAAATTTGACATTTTATCCATACTGGGTCTTTCAGTTCCAGAACATGGTATACTTTTTACGATCTTTTAAAATTTCCATGAGCCATTTTTGGTAGTTTTCTGTGTAGAGATTCTACCAGTCTTTTTAACATGTTATTCCTAAATATTTTATGTCTTCAACATTGGTGAGTGTTCACTCATCTATTTTCTGAAGGAGTTTGTATAAGAATAGCACCTCTCTTTTAAATATCTGAAAGAATCACCAGGGAAACCATCTGGGACTGGGGTTATTTTTGTTTGAACATATTGATAGCAAATTCATTTTCCTTTGTAGACATTGGGCTATTCAGCTTTTCTATTTCTTCTTGTGTCAGTTTTAGTAATTGTTTCAAGAAGTTTGTCCATTTTATCTAAGTTGAATTCATTGGCATAAGGTTGTTTATAACATTTCATTTTAGTTATTTTAAAATATGTAAGCTTTACAGCAATATAATTTCTTTTATTTCAATTATTGGTAGTTTGTGTTTTCTCTCTTTTGCTGCTGGGAGGTTATCAAATTTTGTTACTTTACAAAGAACAAGCTTCCTTAATTTTCTCTGTTTCTAGTCTATTTCATGATTTCTGCTCTTGTTTTTATTAATTCCTTGATTCTCTTTATTTGGGGGGATAGTTTTGTTATCTTTGTCCTAGCTTCTTCAAGTAAAAAGTTAAGCAATTGATTTTATATCTTTATTCTTTTCTAATATAAGGATTTAATGCTATAATTTTTCCTCTAAGCTGTGCTTTAGCTATATCCAACAAAAGTAATATCTTGTGTTTTCAGTATTATTTTATCTTATTAAAAAAATAGTAAAATAGTCAAGTGCTATTCTTTTAATAAAAGCTATAATTTCCAAGGCAAATATTCAGTTGCATGTGTTTTATTTACTTGGCCCTGTGTATACTATATTCCTCAGACTCATATATAACCTAAAGGCACATTTCTGGAAAGACAAATTTCTGGAAAGATACATTTCTGGAAAGACATATTTCTGAAAAGTTTGAGGCAGGTTTTTATTCATATGCCATTATAAATGTGAGGAATGATTTGACTTTGAGCATAAAAATGACTTCCTCTAAAATAATTTATGAGAATATCACATCAACTGAATTTATTAGATTTATTTAATTGCTCAATCTAAGAAATAAGAGTGTTCATCAAGGTAAATTTATTTTAGTAGCTTGCTCACTTGTAAAATCCAGTTGATGAATGTTTTTAACTTTTCATACCAAATCACTTTATGTTGCCATTTATTTTTCCTCTCTTTTTTTTTAATTCTCTGAATTTTTCTGATGCTGCATTGTGGGAGAGGCTAAATATGCCTCAGAAAAGGATTAATCATATCCCTGGGAAGGCAGAATCACGGAAGAAACAAAATAATGCTTTCTGTGCAATGGTCTGTATTTTCATTTCCCAGCATCACTCAGGTGGGCAAATGCAGCCACACTTGATCTGCCTAGAGCAGGAATGGCAGTTCAAATTTCTGCCTTTTAACTTTTGTTGCCCACCATATGTCTGTCTCATATATATAAATATTATTTAGAGTAATACGGCTGATACCTACAGGTTGCACAGGAAATCTAACATGATTTGTAGTGTTCCCATAGACGTTTTTTTGGCTGGACTATATATAAACACACACCATCAGTAAAGAATCAGATGGTGTAATTGCAACATACTGTGGTACATTTGAGGAGACTTAGATTTAATCCTGATGTTAAATTTTACTGATGTATATAGTTTTGGGTAAGTCATTTAATTTTTCCATCAGTACCATGATGTATTTAGCCCAGATAATCTCTATGGTGCCTTGTATAACTAGCATTTTAGATCTATAATAATCACAACCCAGATTAGGATTTAGATAGACTCAGGAGAACAGAAACTTCTGAAACATTTTGTTGGTATTCTTCAATCCAGTTCAGCAAACCACAGCTAATTTCTGACCATGTGCCTGGCACTGCTTGTGCCAACTGGGCCTGTAGGAAGAAACAAAATTTTTGCTTTACATACATCTTTTAAAATGATAATGAGTAACTTAACAATTTTTTATTAACCACTTCTCCATTCCCTACCCTCAAGTCTTCTAGGATTATATAAATACTACAACTTATGTTGTGGACATATTTTAATATTTTTGTTGGTACCCATATCAAAAGTACAATTTCAGGGGAGTTCCGGCAAAATGGCGCTCTAGGCAGAAGCACCACGCCGTCCCTCCACAGCAAAGATCCGAAAAACCAAGCCGAACAGAGAATACAACAATCCTGAAACCCTAAAACATCAAATGAAGAGATAAAGAACTCACCCAAGCACCAAATGGAGTGAGAAAACTGACAGAGAACAGAGAGTGAGGAGAGATTCATGCAGACGTCCCCTACTAGCTAATGCAGCGTGGATCCACCATCTTGGACTCTTATCAGAGACCAGCAAACAGGGGGTACGAGAAAGCAGCCTCACGGAGCGTCCAGCGGGAGACAAAACAACCGGTAATTTGTGGTGTGCGCTTTCCCACCCCCCACCCCTCTTCACCCCGGCTCGGCCTCTTCTGCTTCCTGCAGCCACGGTCTCTTGACCGGGAAGTGCTGGCTGCTTGGATTCCACACACCCGAGCGGGCGGCTCTTTGAATGCCATTTGTTGGCTGCTGGTGTTTTTTCCGCTTCTTTTGATTTCTTCCTTGCCTCTTGTCACCTCCCCCTCCTTTCCCCTGAGTGCCTTGCTCCATGTGCCATCTTTGCTTCTTCCTGAGGGGCTGCAGGGCGCTGGTAATTTGTGATATAGCTTTCCCACTCTCTACCCTTCTTCACCCACACTCGGCCCCCTCTGCTTCCCGCGGACACAGTCTCTTGTCCAGAAACACCAGTCCGCACTAGCTGGCTCTCTGAGTGCCATTTGTTGGCTGCTAGTGTTGCTTTTGTTTTTCTGCTCCTTTTGATATCTTCCTTGCCTCTCGCCACCTCCCCTTCCTTTCGCTTGAGTATCTGGCTCCGTGCACCATCTTTGCTTCTTCCTGAGGGGCTGCGGAGCTCCATTCGAGTGTGGAGCTGCTTCCCAGTCTGGGCTGCCGTGCTGGTGGGATCCTGGGGCTTTTGTTCGTTTGTTTGTTTTGAACTGTTTGTTTTCTTTTCCTTTTCTTGAGTTGGGAGCCCTTTCTGTCCAGGTGGAGCTGCGTGGCAAGGAGACTCCCCCTCAGCTTCCAGAGACGTGCAGAGGGATCCCTGAGCACATTTCTTTTTTTGTTGGTTTTTGTTTTCTGTTTTTTTGGGGGGACCTTTCTTGTTCTTTTTTTTTTTTTTGATTTGTTTTGTTTTCTTTTCCCCTTTTTCCCTTTTTGTCTTTCTTCATTGCTCAGTTTCTCATCTCTCTATATCTTCTTTCTCTTTCTGTTCCCTGAATACCAGGTGTTGTATACCTCTACGCCTTCTAGCCAGGCTGTACTGCTACACCTGAGAGCGACTTCCCCAGACCCCTTAGCTGCACTGGTGGGATCCCTGGGAACTTTGCAGTTCTTTAATCTTTCTGATTTTTATTTATTCATTCTTTTCTTTTCTTCCTCTTTCCCTTTCTGTTTTTCTCCATTTCATAGTCTCTCATCTCTCCACTCCAATGGCAAGCTCCCCTAGCATTCTTTTTTGTTTGTGTGTATGTTTTTGGCCCCTATTCCTCTCTCCTCTCTCCCATATCCATCTTAGCTCCACACATAACAATCTCCCCACTGCATCCTGCCTACCTGCACTGTGTGCTTGACATCACCCCACCAAGCAGCACAGGCACAGCCTACTGGAACCTGCCCTGTACTGATCAGCGACCCGCTCTGGTAGCTGTAGTAAGTGCCACAAACAACCCATCCCAGTAACTCCTCTTCAGCTAGACCTGCCCTGCTGTACCATATCTGAGTGACTGACCCTGCCAGTTGGAGAAGGAGGTGAAAAGTATTGTGCACACAGACGAGCAAACAACAAAGAACACACGGCCTGCCTGCTCAGACATAGTCAAATTTTTCTTAAAAAAAGGGATGAAACAAACAAATCTACAATCAATAATGAGAAAAATAACTACTGAATGCCCTGAAGACAGCAGACAATATCAAAACATTTACAAAAACAGGACAGGATGGTTCCAGTAGGCGTCCAAAATAAAACACCAGATGACTCTCCTGTGGAAGAAAATGCACTAGAACTACCTGATAGGGAATTCAAATCTCTAATACTCAGAATTCTCCAAGAACTGAGGCAAAAAACTGACAAACGAGGAAAAAATAGACAAATTCATGGAAAATATGGACAAAAAATTGGAAGAATTCAGGAAAATAACGCAGGAACAAAATGCCAAAATAAATTCACAACTAGAAATTATACAAAGACAACAATTAGAAATCCAAAAGATAAACAACAAGATTTCAGAAATGGACGGTGTCATAGAAGGCCTGAGAAGCAGATCTGAAACGGTGGAAGACAGGATCAGTGGAATTGAAGACAAACACTTGGATACAACTCTGTTTTGGGAAAACTCAGAAAAAAGAACAAAGAAAAATGAAGAGACCCTGAGACTTATGTGGGACACAATCAAAAACAATAATTTATGAGTGATTGGAATTCCAGAACAGGGGGAGAAAACAGAAAACACAGGATCATTGAGGAACTACTTACAGAAAACTTCCCCAATATCATGAAAGATGAAAAGCTGGCCATCCAAGAAGCTCAACAAACCCATATAGAAGAGACCCCTAAAGAAAATCACCAAGGCATATCATATTCACACTCGCCAAAACCAAAGACGAACGAAGAATCCTGAGAGCAGCTCGTGAAAAACAAGAAGTCACATACAGAGGAGAAACAGTAAGACTAAGCTCAGATTATTTGGCAGAAACCATGCAGGCAAGAAGGCAATGGGATGACATATTTAAAATCTTGAAAGAAAAAAATTGTCAGCCAAGAATAATATATCCTGCAAAACTCTTGTTCAAATTTGATAGTGAAATTAGGTCATTTCCAGATAAACAAAAGTACAATTTCATAGGAAGTGCCAATCTTAGGCTCTTAGTGCAGAAGAATACCTCCTTGAGCAGAGGAAATTCTTCTACTGAACTTTGTCTTGAATCTGGTAGTTTCTATGATTGCCAGCTGCTCAGCTACCATGTACCTTTTTAAAAGGAGTAAGAAAAAATGGCTATGGTCTCTTAGTCTTATGCATTATCATCCCTGCCTATTTTTGAGGTTTACATAGTAAGATTTGTCAGTGGAAAAAATTCTGTATTTGAACACCAAATTAAAAGCAAAAACAATTGCTCAATAGACCAATTTTCTCTTCTATTTGAAAGAAGTGTTTCAGAGTTAGAATTGCTTGATATTGTGTATTCAATTTTAAGTATAATTATAGACAAGATCATAATGAAACAATCTCTTAGTTAACCACGTGTAAACTGAAGCATATATCTTGTAGTTAATATTTTCCCCTTTATACTGGAAAAAATCAAAATACTTGAGGTTATGGCTATTGATTTACTGCAGACTAGGGCTACACGCCCACAATAGACAGCGTCTATGTTCTCTGATTTACAAATAATAAGCAATTGAATCCAATCCTCCTAATTTGGTTTTGTTCTATATTTTGCTAAAATCAGAATGATTCTGAAAATAAATGCATCATAGATGATTGATAGCTATTCCAACTAACTCCATCATTTCATGGAGATTGAAAATAAAAAGTTAAGTGACTCTTGGCGATATGAGGTGTTAGTTGTGGCCTAGAATCCAGATTTTCTATCTCATAGTCCAGTGGTTTTTGTTTGTCTATTTTTCATTAACAAATATCCATATGCCAGGCATGGATAGGCAATACAATGATA
Source organism: Dugong dugon (assembly GCA_030035585.1). Classification (NCBI taxonomy): domain Eukaryota; kingdom Metazoa; phylum Chordata; class Mammalia; order Sirenia; family Dugongidae; genus Dugong; species Dugong dugon. The sequence goes on along the minus strand of CM057468.1, from coordinate 109,947,816 downwards.
AGCAAAACAAGCGTGCTTTATGTTTGACTGGAGTTTACATTCTAGTGGAGGAGTTGGTAATGCAACCAGTAAGTGGCAAAGCTGGCATTAGAACCCAGATAGCTAATGCTATGTTGCCTCTCAACTGATAAGAGATTTCTATAGTTTTTTTTCTTTATTTTTAACTACTAAAAATTTTCAGTTAGTTTAAAACTTACAGGAGAGTTGTCAAGATTATATACTGAGTCTTCATATGCCCTTCCTCCAGCTTTCCCTAATGTTAACATCTTTTATAACCATGGTACAAGTGTCAAAACTAAGAAATTAATGATGTTACAATGCAGTTAACTAAACCACAGACATTGTTTGGATTTCATCAGTTTTTCCATTAATGTTCCTTTTTTGTTCCAGGATCTAATCCAGAATCACATTTTGCTTTCACTTGCCGTGTCTCCTTAGTCTCCTCCAATCTATGATTATTTCTCAGACTTTCCTTGTCTTTCATGATTTTGATACTTCTGAAGAGTACTAGTCAGATATTTTGTAGAATTTCCATCAGCTTGAGTTTGTCTGATAATTTTTCATGGTGGGACAGAGGTCATGGATTTTATGCAAGACTACCAGAGTGGTGATGTGCCCTTCTCTCTGCAGCATATCAAGAGGTACATATCAACATGTCTTATTAGTGGTGATGTTGATCTTCATTACTTGGTATGGTGGTCTCTGCCAAGTTTCTCCACTCTCAAGTTACTATTTTTCTATTTCCATACTTTATTTATTAGAAGCAAGAGACAAAGTCAACACCATACATGAGAAGGTGAGTTAAGCTCCCCCTTCTGAAGAGAGAAGTATCAAAAAAATTGTGGAATATGTTAAAACCACTACAGTAACAAAATTGACTACATCTGTGGAAAGAGACAGTGGAAAAGCTTAATATCTTTAGTTAGAACAAAGCCAGGGGACAACTGTGGAACAGACCATCATTGCTCATATGCAAGATCAAGTTGAAGGTGAACAAAATTAGAACAAGTCCACCAGAGAGAAAGTATGATCCTGAGTATATCCCACCTGAATATAGAGACCATCTCAAGAATAGATTTGCCACATTGAACACTGTTGACCGAAGACCAGGTAAGTTGTGGAATGACCTCAAGGACAACATACATGAAGAAAGCAAGAGTCATTAAAAAGACAGGCAAGTAAGAAAAGACCAAACGGATGTCAGAAGAGACTCTGAAACTTGCTCTTGAATGTAGAGTAGCTAAAGCAAATGGAAGAAATAATGAAGTAAAAGAGCTGAACAGAAGATTTCAAAAGGTGGCTCGAGAAGACAAAGTAAAGTATTATAATGAAGTGTGCAAAGACCTGCAGATAGAAAACCAAAAGGGAAGAACATGCTCAGCATTTCTCAAGCTGAAGAAAAAATTCAAGCCTTGAGTTGCAATATTGAAGGATTCTATGAGGAAAATATTAAACGACATAGGAAGCATCAAAAGAAGATGGAAAGAATACACAGAGTCACTGTACCAAAAATAATTGGTTGGCATTCAGCCATTTCAGGAGGAAGCATATAATCAAGAACCAATGATACTGAAGGAAGAAGTCCAAGCTGCACTGAAGGCATTGGTGAAAAACAAGGCTTCAGGAATTGATGGAATACCAATAGAGATGTTTCGACAAACGGATGTAGCACTGGAAGTGCTCACTCATCTATGCCAAGAAATTTGGAGGACAGTTCCCTGGTCAACTGACTGGAAGAGATTCATATTTGTGCCTATTTCAAAGAAAGGTGATCCAACAGAATGTGGAAATTATCTAACAGCATCATTAATATTATACACAAGTATAATTTTGCTGACGGTCATTCAAAAGCAGTTGCAGCAGTAGCTTGACAGGGAACTGCCAGAAATTCAAGCCAGATTCAGCAGAGGACATGGAACAGGAATATTATTGCTGATGTCAGATGGATCCTGGCTGAAAGCAGAGAATACCAGAAAGATGTTACCTGTGTTTTATTCACTATGCAAAGGCATTCTATTGGGTGGAACCTAACAAATTATGAATAATATTGCGAAGAATGGGAATTCCAGAACACTTAATTGTACTCTTGAGGAACCCGTACTTAGAACAAGAGGCAGTCGTTCAAACAGAACAAGGGAATACTGGGTGGTTTAAAGTCAGGAAAGGTGTGCATCAGGGTTGTATCCTTTCACCATACTTATTCAATCTGTATGCTGAGCAAATAATCCGAGAAGATGGACTATATGAAGAAGAATGGGGATTGGAGGGCTGGAAGAAGACTCATTAACAACCTGCATTATGCGGATGACACAACCTTGCTTGCTGAAAGTGAAGAGGACTCGCAGCACTTACTGATGAAGATCAAAGACTAAGCCTTCAGGGGGGGTTACACCTCAACATAAAGAAAACAAAAATCCTCACAACTGAACCAATAAACAACATCATGATAAACGGAGAAAAGATTGAAGTTGTCAAGGATTTCATTTTACTTGGATCCACAATCAACACCCATGGAAGCAGCAGCCAAGAAATCAAAAGATGCATTGCATTGGGCAAATCTGCTGCAAAAGATCTCTTTAAAGTGTTGAAAAACAAACATGTCACTTTAAGGACTAAGGTGAGCCTGACCCAAGCTATGGTGTTTTCAATTGCCTCATATGCATGTTAGAGTTGGACAATGAATAAGGAAGACCAAAGAAGAATTGATGCCTTTGAATTATGGTGTTAGCAAAGAATATCGAATATACCATGGACTTCCAGGAGAATGAACAAATCTATCTTGGAAGAAGTACGGTCAGAATGCTCCTTAGAAGCAAAGATGGCGAGACTTCATCTCACATACTTTAGACATGTTATCAGGAGGGACTAGTCCCTGGAGAAAGACATCATACTTGGTAAAATTGAGGGTCAGTGGAAAAGAGGAAGACCCTTAATGAGATGGATTGACGCAGTGGCTGCAACAATGGGCTCAAACATAGCAACAATTGTGAGGATGGTGCAGGACCAGACAGTGTTTCGTTCTGTTGTACATAGGGTCTCTGTGAGTCGAAATTGACTCGAGGGCACCTAACGACAACACAGTTAAGTTATAAATGTTTAGGGGAGATACACTGAAGCTATGAAGATATTCTTTATCTCCTGAAACTCTCACTGACTAATGTTAGCATTCTGTAGTGGATCTTGCCGGTAGCTATTACTGTGTTCTAATGGTGATTGTCTATTTTCCCCATTCCTTCTATGTTTATTAATTGGAATTCTTCTATAAGGAAGAACTCTTGTCTTCTCCCCCATTTATTTATTCAGTCATTTATATGACTATGAACTCATGGATATTTATTTTATTTTTTACATTACAATGCAATGTTATTGTTATTTTGTTGCTTGTATTGGTTATTTTGTTTGCTCAAATTGTTCCTGCTTTGGTTATTGGGAGCTGCTGTAGGTTGACCCCTGTGTCCTTTTTACATACCCTCATTCTCTCTCTCTCTCCACATCCTCACTTTCCACCACCACAAGATGCTCCAGGCTCATCTTGTATGTTTTCTACCCTCGAGCTAGAATCAGTCAATTCCCCAGTGAGTCCTGGTTCCTTTTATTGGATAATGGTATTTAAAAACCAAGAAATGGGTTCTAGATGTGCTCCTTGCTGGAGTGTCACTGCTTCTAGGCCCTCACAGAGAACACTGCTAGGAAATGCATGGATGTGTATTAACACATATACACACACATCTATGTTTCTGAACTGATCTTTCTATACATTAAAATAAAGCTCAGTTCCTACTAGTACCTTAGATTCCAGTTCAATTCCATTATCTTTTTAGAATAAAAAAGGTTTATTCTAACATTTTCTATTTGCTTATTTGTAACTTCTTTCTCTGACTGTGAGCCACCTGGATCTTATTGTCTATAACATATTTGCTTATTTGTTCAAACTTAATATACCTCTGAAGTAGATTCTGAATTGCTAACTCATATCCCTAGAAGAAATGCATTTATCAGAGTACAGTGTTTGCATACAGTTTGATTTGTCCTTACCCTTACAGTATCTAGTCAAAACACTTTTTTAAGTTACATAGTTCAGCTTTTTTCCTCCCCAGCACCCTGACTATGGTTACCTGTATCCTGATTGATTTTAAAAAATTGCATATAGTAACTATTTACTCTTTGTAGTACACAGTTTTGACAAATGCCTAGAGTCATTTATCCACCACCACTGTATCATAGAGAAAGTTCTATCACCCTCAAAATCCCTTCATGTTACCCTTTGTAGTTAACTCTGTTTATCCCCTCGTACAATCACAACAAATGAATGCAGTGCTGAAGGTGTTCACTCATCTATGCCAAGAAATTTGGAAGACAGCTACCTGGCCAACCAATTGGAAAAGATCCATATTTGTACCCATTCCAAAGAAAAGGTGATCCAGCAGACTGTGGAAATTATAGAACAATGTCATTAATATCACACACAAGTAAAATTTTGCTAAAGATAATTCAAAAGCTGTTGCAGTAGTACATCAACAGAGAACTGCCAGAAATTCAAGCTGGATTCAGAAGAGGATGTGGAACAAGCTATATTATTGCTGGATGTCAGATGGATCCTGGCTGAAAAAGAGAATACCAGAAAGATGTTTACCTATGTTTTATTGACTATGCAAAGGCCTTCCACTGTGTGGATCATAAAAAATTGTGGATAAAATTGCAAAGAATGGGAATTCCAGAACACTTAATTGTACTCATGAGTCTGTATGTAGACCAAGGGGCAGTCATTTGAACAGAACAATGGAATACTGTATGGTTTAAAGTGAAGAAAGGTGCGCATCAGGGTTGAATGGGGCATAAGGACTGGAGAGAAACATATTAACAACCTTCAATATGCAGACGACGCAACCTTACTTGCTGAAAGTGCAGAGGACTTGAAGCACTTACTGGTGAAGATCAAAGACTACAGCCTTCAGTATGGATTACACCTCAACATAAAGAAAACAAAAATCCTCACAACTGGACCAATAAGCAATATCACGAAAAATGCAGAAAAGATTGAAATTGTCAAGGATTTCATTTTACTTGGATCCATAGTCAACACCAGTGGAAGCAGCAGTCAAGTAATCAAAGGATGAGTTGCACCGGGCAAATCTGCTGCAAAAGACCTGTTTAAAGTGTTAAAAAAAGCAAAGATGTCACTTTAAGGACTAAGGTGCTTCTGACTCAAGCCATGGTGTTTTCATTCACCTCATATGCATGCAAAAGCTGGACAATGAATAAGGAAGATGGAAGAAGAATTGACACCTTTGAATTATGGTGTTGGCAAAGAATATTGAATATACCATGAACTGCCAGAATAACGAACCAATCTGTCTTGGAAGAAGTACGGCCTGAATGCTCATTAGAAGCAAGGATGATGAGACTTCGTCTCACATACTTTGAACATATTTTCAGAAGGGACCAGCTCCTGGACAAGGGCATCATGCTTGGTAGAGTGGAGGGTCAGCAAAAAGGAGGAAGACCCTCAATGAGATGGATTGACACAATGGCTACAAAAATGGGCTCAAGCATAGCAACAGGTGTAAGGATGGCAGACAGTGTTTCGTTCTGTAGTACATAGGGTTGTTATGAGTCTGAACAGACTCAATGGCACCTAACAACAATAACAATCTCAAGTCATCACTGATCTGATTTTCATTCCAGTGAGTTTTGCTTTTTTCAGATCATATAAATGAAATCATAACAGTTGTTTTCTTTCAACATTTTAAAGATATCACTTGTCTTCTTGATTGCGTCTTTCTTTTAAAAATTTTTATTTATTTTGTTGTTGTTGTTGAGAATATGCACAGCAAAATATACACCAATTTAGCAGTTTCTACATGTACAACTCAGTGATATTGATTACATTCTTCAAGTTTTGAAACCACTCTCACCTTCCTTTTTTGAGTTGCTTCTTCCCATTAACGTAAACTCACTGCCCCCTAAGGTTCCTATCTCATCTTTCAAGTTGCTGTTGTAAATTTGATCCCGTATAGATAGTTCTTAAAAGAACATAATGCTTAAGACAGACATTTTTTACTAGTTAAACTAAACTATTGTTTGGTTTTAAGACTTCAGGGGATATTTTTGGATTAAGGTTTAAAGATCATCTTGGCAAAATTTTCAGGGGTTCATCCACCCGCCATGGCTGCAGAAAGTCTGGAGTCGATGAGAATTTGGAATTCTGTTCTGCATTTTCCCCCTTTTGATCTGCATTCTTCTATAGAATCTTTGATCAAAATGTTCAGTAGTGGTAGCCGGGCACTATCCAGTTCTTCTCATCTCATTGCAAAGGAGGCAGTTGTTCATGGAGACAATTTGCCACATATTCCTTTTCCTCCTCCTATTCCTGACTCTCCGTCTTCCTGTGTTGCTCCAGGTGAATAGAGACCAATTTTTGTGCCTTGTTTGATTGCATCTTTAGGTATAATTCTTATCCTTATTGTCCTTAGGTAAAATGTTCTTTCTAGCCTCTGGATGTCTTTAAGTTTTTCTCTTTGTCTTGTGTTTTTACCAGTTTGAATATTGTATGCCTATATGCTCATTTGTTTTTTTAATCCTATTTGGGTTCTCTGAGCTTCTTGGATTCATGGTTTGGAGTCGATCATTCATTTGGGACAATTTTTGGCCATTATTTCTTCAAATATTTCTTTTGCCTTTCTGTTTTTTTTCTTTCTGATATTGCAATTTTATGTATGTTAGACCATGTGATATTGTCCCACAGTTTTTGAATGCTTTGTTCTGCCCTCCTACCTTCCCCAACACCCACCCCCCCCCCCTGCTTTTTTTCCCTTTGCATTTCTGTTCAGGTAATTTCTGTTGACCTATTTTCAAATTCACTGATTTTTCTCCCCATCCGTGTCAGGTATACCAATGAGCCAATTGAAGGCATTCTTTATCTTTGTTATTGTATTTTCGATTTATAGCATTTTCATTTGATTCTTTCCAAAAGTTTCTATTTCTCTTACAGAATTACCTACCTGATCTTGCATATTGTCTACATTTTCAATTACAGCCTTTAAAGTATTAACCATAGTTATTTTAAATCCCCTGTATGATAGATCCAATATCTATATTATATCTTGTTCTGGTTCTGATGATTGCCTGTTCTCTTAGGAGTGTGTTTTCTTTGCTAACAGATTCAGAGAAGGTTGTGAAAATTGAAATAAAAAGATCTTTTCCAATATAATATTTTGGTAAAAAAATGCTTGTATTTCATTAATTTTTGTTTCCAAAACTTAAGAGTACAGATTTAACTCATTCAATTTGTAACAGCTATGGAACACACTACTTAGATCTCCTGTGGAGACCATAGTTGACTGACAGTTGCAGTTGCCACCCTTTGGATTCATCACTGGATTTGTACTGAAACTGCGCTTCCCTTGGGGTGCTCCCAGCCAATGATGGGTCTAATAGTGCTAGCCTGTTCCTACAGGTATAGAATTTTTCAGCAAGGAAGTTTGGCTTGGGACTGCCCATTGCCCCAGGCAAAACTTTCTCAGAACTTCACTTTAGTCTGAGGCTTTTTCTACCCTGTTCTTTTTTCCTTCCTACTCGTCTTTCCTAGGTGTCAGACCTTCATTGTGGCTTAAGGCTCTCCTGCCATCTCTTGCTCCATCTTCTTATTATTTATAAGTTTTTTAATCTAATAAATTCCTTGCATGTTTAATCCTATGATGACATGTCCTTCTTGGAAGAACTGAACTAACACAAACGTACACAAAATGTCTACCACGTAATATAATTAATTCAATCCTTCCAGTCAACACAGTCAGCCAAATAAGACTTCATTTCTTTTTGAAAAGTCTGGCTCTCTTTTTAAATTCATATAAACATGATAATATGAATTTTCAGAAAGATAATAAGAATGCCTAAGATAAATTATGGAACACATGTTGTAAAAGATTACTAAAAATAGTCAATTCAAGATTCAAATGATATAGGAACTGATGTAAATAATGTATCTGTTTTTGAAAAGTAATAAAAACAATAATAAATTTACATGTTGTTATTCATTACTTAATTTTTAATAATGCATTGTATGAGTAGCTAAAATTATAAGTTATTTATGAGGAAAAGAGGATGCTAAAGGCATTTCTTCATTAAATGAGTGTGCATGCATATATTAGACTGGTATTCAGCTTTTGGGAATAATTAAAAAAGAATAATTTATAAAAAGTCAGAAATAATTCCATTGATTTCATTAGATGTTCAGATCAAATTTTTCCTGTGCATTAACAAAAGAAAAATGTATCTACTGCTAATAATTAATTAATCCAATAACTACTATGTATTTTTATGTATTATTAATAGAATATGGTAAACATTAAACTTTTTTAAGGTGAAATAAAATGAAGAATGACTATGCTTAAGATAAATATATTTATATAAATATTTTAAGTGTATATGTAGGCACTTTTCATTATATAATTTGATAAAATGTTTTTAATTTTATTACCTTATTATATAATTTAATTATAGCAAATGTAATTGATAATAAATTTGCCGCTGCAGGTTTTATTTGTTGTAATTAGAATGATGTGGTACTTCTTGTTCCTCTTTGTCTGTTTGGAGATACTTTTCATTCTAGCTAATCACTTATTTTGAGGATGAGTACTGAGAAAAATGAAAAAGAAATGCTCATATTTAGGTAAAAAAAAAAAAACTATTTTCAGCATTTATATTTTCTTTCATATTCTCCATTTGTTTTGCTCACACCTTCTTGAGCAATTGATTCTTTGACGATAGTTTAAGGATGAGGGATTAAGACTGTAAAAGAGAAATAATTATCACTCGTATTAACCATGCTTTACGTTATGCCTGATTTTAAATCATCCTAACAAGCACCAGTATACCCTATTTCTTCATCCTTATCTCCAACATATATAAAACAAAGGACGTAGGAGGCTTTAATTAAGATGGATTTGAAGTGGTTTAATTACTCATTAAATGAGTTTCCCAAATAACAGTATTTGGAATTGCTCTTTAGTTTGAAACCTTGGAAGTTGTTATTTGCTGGGGCAATGCCCCATAGTAAGATTCCTGATGGGTAGGAGTATGAATTTTATTATGGTAGAAAGTCCATCGTGAAAAGGAAGGTAGAAAATAGAATCTGCTTGGTGCTAGGAAATCATGTGAATGTACATCGGAGATATGGAAAATTGATTCCTTTAAGAACTATTGGTATCCTTGCATCCCTTGAAAGTCACTCTGTGGCCCTCTGCCCCCACTACCATGCATTCTTCAGGTTGAAGATCCCTGACTTTGCCTTATTTCCTGCAAGACTGCTATTTCTTAGGAGCTCCTGTATAAAAATGATGAAGCCACCAGTGGCCTGAGTCCTGTAGATATTTGAGCTTGTAAATCCATAATACAGTCAGAGAACGCAGGAGTGAAAGACGGGGGGAAAAAAAGGACAGAGATGCAGAAGGAGGAAAGAGACGAAGAAAGAAAAGATGCGAATATCAGTCTATCTATAAAGAGAAAGAGAAGATGATATACACACACACAGAACAAAATCAGGATGAAAGGATGAATTAACTATAGTAAGAAAATAGAAGATAGACCCAGTAGTTTAAAAAGTGTTTAGTTGAAACAGTTGCTTTTTATTTTTCTATGAATGCTAGGGTGAGTTATAATTTCCCTTTGAAATATCCATTCATCCAGTTGTTTCCAAGTGGGGGGTCCATTAGGAGTACCAACAGAACTTTAAAAACTCCAACCCTTTTCTAGCCCCACTGAACCGGAATCTCTGGGGGTAGAGTCCTGCAGTATCTGGAGGCACTTGAATGACCTGTTAGCTTGTGTGTATTGTTGCACCCTCACAAGACACTTTCAAAGCCCAGGACACTGGAAATACCACGTGGGAACACTGAGGGAGAATGACAAAGGAAGAAATCAAAACTTCCCAGGAGTTCACGAATGAGAAAGTAATTCTAGAGCTTACTTTTGTGGATATATTTAAGAAAGGAACCAAGAAGGGGCCTGTATGAATGCAGAACTCCCTCAATTTGTGAGTTTTAGGGGATAGAGAGGAAAGTCTTAAATGGGGGCACCAGGGTGCTGGGGGAACTGGCTGGCCAGGGAACAGCACACAGCGGTCTGGACGTAGAGCAGCCAAAATCAGGGAGGACACCGGGGGCCAAACTGTGCTGCTGCCAGCAAGCCTGGTCCACCTGCCGAGAGCTAGATTCTGCCCTCATTTCTTCCAGGCCTCACCTGGGAGAAGGGGGCACCCAAATCCAGCCCTGCCTCTGTCCCACCTTTGCAGTCTTTCCCTCTTCTGTCCATTGCTCATTCCCAGATAATGCTTATCATCTGACAATTTCTTCCTTCTCATTTAAGTTTCCTGTCCAATAACAGTCACCACCTATATCTACTTAGCTTTCTGTTTCCATGGTGAGTCTTGTGTTTTTCATAATCTCCCAGGTAAACTCTTCTCACTTCTCCCCTTCATTGGGATATGGAATGGTTACTGGGAAGAGCATTGGAAGTAGGCATTGAGCTAGTGATCAAGTTCATTTGCCTATTTTCTCACTTGAAAAAAAAAAGAACACCAAAGAAGGAGCTATTATATGAGCAAATACGTATTGTACAGTGCTTTCACTGATGGAACCACAACACCTTCACTTGTTAACCTCTTCCACAGCCTGTAAGTCCTCCTGCTAATAAATACTTGATATGTAACCCACCTCTCATATTACAGAGGAGGCCTCTGTTTTGTTCCATTCTCAATGAAGATGGAGAACAGCTGTTTACCATTTTTTGTGCAATAGCCTCTCATCCAGCAAATAGACATTTCACAGTTAACTGCCACTTTTTCACCTGATGTTTATTCTTCATTTCTACATGTGTTATTATGATCATTTTTGGAAATTTCTTTATATAGGGACACACAACAGAAATCTTGTTTCACCCCACTCCCTTCAACTCCAACTTTACTGTATGTGAGATGTCACAAGGTAGTTTTCCCCCAGGTCATGCTTGATGTCAAGTGACAAAACACAGGTCATTTGCTGTAGGTGCACTGACCCACGGCTCTTATTTCTTCTGGAGTCCAGATGCTCTGTAAATCTCCATCTGAAGCTAATGTTCAGAAAATATATTTAAACTGATGTGAAGCTATGTTTTTTCAGCACAAGTAATTTCTCAGGCCTCTATTCCACTATTCCTCATTCCAGTTATTAAAATTCATAGCAGCAAACTCTGTGAACATTGGGTCTATGTGGGTTGGAGGAAAATTTAGGCCGTAATGGAGGATGTCACTCACAAGGCAAGATAATTTAGGGGTGGTCTCTTTGCATTTGAACTTTAAAACACTACAGCAGGAAGAAAGAAATGGTGCCAGTGTAAATTTATGTATGAATAAGGCTTTTGAAAAGTATCTTTAGAATCAACATATGGATCCCAGAGATTCTATAATAAGCTTGGATAATGAAAGATTGCTTATTTTTATTTCAGTTTATCTTTAAAGATGAAGTGATGCCTTTTAATACTCATAAGGGCCAAAACTATGTTCCCAGGGGACAAAGACATGTGAGGTGATCCAAAAGGTTGAAGCCAATTATCTGCTGCCAGAATTAAAGTTACAGCACAATCTCATTTGGCCTTCTGGGAAAACATTATTAAGTAGGTAAATTCTAAACAGTGGCCATGATCTGAGAAACTAATCTTTTTGTTCTAATTTCATAGTGTCTCCCAGGTTAGATGGCAATAACACTTTGAAGTTAATTTTGGAACATACAGGCATAGAAAAAAAATGTTAACAAACAGCAAAATGTAAAGATCATTAATCTGAGTTATGTGACTAAAGATTACCTTTATCTTCTTTTTCTTGCTGTATTCAAGATTCCCTCCTCCCTGCACCCATGAACATGTATTAGGTTGAACCCCATGGAATTGCCAATAACTTACCATTTGGACCTACAAAATGGTAGTGTCATATGATTCAAATTAATATTACTTAAAACAACAACTAGTAAAATAATTCAAATTAGGTTCAGCTATGATTAATAGACACAAAATAATAAAGACACAAAATAATAAAGACAAAATAGAGTGGCTTAAACAAGATAGAGTTTTATTTCTCTCTCATGTTTAGGCTTGGTATGGTGTTTCAGCTTCAGGAAATCCTTTTGGACATGAGCTCTTTACAGTGTGGTCCTTGTCCCAATGGTCCAAGATGGTGGTGAGGGAGCCAGCCATCACATCCCAGTTCCAGCTAGAAGAATAGAGGTGGAGATGAAGAAGAAAGGGGCAAAGGATATACCGCAGTTATCTTATAAGGAAGGTCTATAGAAGCTGCCACTCATTGCTTCCAGTTCTGTTTTATTGACCAGAGCTTAGCCACATAGTCAAACTTAGAGGTACAGGAGTCTGAAAAGTGTAGACTTTATTCTGAAGGACCAAATGCCCCACTAAAAATTGGGGTTGTAGACACATGGGGTTGCCGTAAGTCAAAATTGACTCGATGTCAACTAACAGCAACAGCAGACTATGGCAGAAGAGACAAATGAATATTGGAAGACAATCGGAATTCCCTGTCATAATGTTATAATTTTTTTGTTATATAATCCAGTTTCTGAATCTCACTGCTGTCTATTATTTCCACTTTGTGACAGGATATCACATATTTTAAAAGCATGAGTACCATGGGCAGCATGAGGGAATTTTATGTGCCTCAATTTATTTGGTGAAAGTTAGAGAATTGAAGCAAACTTTATCTAGAACCGGGAAACCTGTTTAGGTTGTGTACCCATTTTAATAAACTTTCTTCACCTGCCTCCCCATGCCTTTTTTATTCTCAAAAGCTTTAAAGCACAGCAGAAAAAAAAAAAGAAAAACCCAAAGAGAATATAATGAAATTCACCAATGGTGTTTTAATTTCACTTGTATTTGTGCTCATCTATATAAATAATTTATGTCGTTAGGATGATTACAGCAAGACAAGCTGTTTGTATGATGTCCCAACCAACTTACAGGATACCACCAGGGCACTGGGATGTATCCCACTTTCCAATTCTGATTCCCTGATACGCTCTGTGAAATGCTGTCTTACATTTTGTAATAAATTTAGAAAATCTATCTGTTAGTGCCCCTGTTCACTATGCAGCCAGGAAAACTCCCTCGTTAGAAAAGTTCTTTGTCAAGGAGGGCCTTCAGGCTTTTGTTCCACATTTACTTCGAATTCACATCTTGTTCTTGGCAGGGCACCCAGGAAAACAAGCTGGTCCTAAGGTGGAGAAGGTGGAGGGAGGGTTGAGAGAGTGTGCTGGGGGAGGGATGAGGAAGAACAAAAGAAAGACTGGTCATCTGGGGACTTTCTTGTTCTTTGGAAGGCAGAGCCCTGGGCACCCCCTCCACATGTGTAGGGGAACAGCTGTTCCCTCTGGCTGTTGCCTGGGCTGGCCAGGCTGACTTGGATTCCTGGCTCTTTTCTCTTTCTGATGTTAATTTTACTTGCCACGTCATCATTCTAATTTTTATCCTCCCATTTTTGGGAACTGATCACTTGTTCACTACATGTATCGCCAGGAGATTTCCCTGAAGTTATTGTGGGAGACGGTGATGGAAGGAGGACAGGCAGGGGATTTCACAAGTTAGTCATTCAACCGGAGTACTGTGATATTTTTGTCTTTAGTATAATTTATTCTGGCTACAGTATCTGCAAGCAAATGTCTCCAACTTTTTCTTTTCCCCAGGCCAGAGTTTGAAGTGAGCCTATGTTGCCTTTTCCCCTTGATGTCTCATGAGTATGCCAAACGTATTTTCTATGGAGTTAAAAGCTAAAATGATTTGCCAGAGTACCAATTGCAGAAAAAATTGAAAACTGGAAAGTGATTGGCGCTTCTTTTCATCTTCTCTTTGTGTTCCCCCATTCTGCTGGTGCTTCACTGGCCCCAAACACCAATGCCTTGAGACTCTCGTACTACCTTCTATTTCACACCAGTGCACGCTAGCCAGGTCTTCACCTTTTCCTCCTACTCATTGGTTCATTTGTTCATTCAGTCATTTATTTGTTCATTTTGCAAGTATTTATTATCTGCCATATACCAGGTAGTTCTACATGCTGAGATATAACCAACAAAGCAGCCAACTAGCTGCTGTAAGTAATTTGAGGTATTTTGTATAAATATGAAAAAATAAAATTCACATGGCAAAAATGAGAATTCTTAAAAAAAAAAAAGTTGAGGAGGGGGCAAGGAGTGCCAAATTCTACCAAGATTTTCACGTTGAAAAGAAAAGGTGGTGGACAAATGGACCACAAGTACCACGGCCTCCACTGGACTGAGTCCAGTACAACTAGATGGTGCCTGGCTACCACCACTGACTGCTCTGACAGGGATCACAACAGAGGGTCCCGGACAGAGCTGGAGAAAAATGTAGAACAAAATTCTAACTCACAAAAAAATACCAGACTTACTGGCCTGACAGAGACTGGAGAAACCCTGAGAGTATGGCCCCTGGACACAATTTTAGCTCAGTAATGAAGTCACTCCTGAGGTTTGCCCTTCAGCCAAAGATTAGATGGCCCCATAAAACAAAAGGAAACTAAAGGGGCACACTAGCCCAGGGGCAAGGACTAGAAGGCAGTCGGGGACGGATGATAATAGGGAACCCAAGTTCGAGAAGGGAGAGTGTTGACATGATGTTAACCAATGTCATCAAACAATATGTGTACTGTTCAATGAGAAGCTAGTTTGTTCTATAAACCTTCGTCTAAAGTACAATTAAAAAAAGAAAAGAAAAGAAAAGATATGTCCAATTTCCTTCACATCATTCTTGGGAGGTTTTGTACTGAGAACCCTGCAAATGGGAGTCGTCATCTGATTTGATGGAAGAAGTGATCAACACTGTAACTTTTCTTCATATATTTAACCAGCTATACTTTATAGGATATTTGGGTGATGTGGAAAAAAATATAGATTAAAATGGGATTAGAGCACTGGACTCAAATATACCAATGATCATGAAGATGGTACAGGCCCAGGCAACATTTCATGCTTTTATACATAAGGTCACTATGAGTTAGAACTGACTCAAAGGCAACTAACAACAACAACAGCAACAACAAGTAACAATGGAGGGATGGATATAAGGGACAGCATAAAAGATGGCTCAAAAAGACTAGCTGATGTTTTCTGTGTTGCAAAGAGAGCAACGGGGAGGAGTCAAAGACGAGCCTAAAGAGTCACTCCTAAGAACCTGGGGCTGACTTAAAGGAACTGGGATTTATAGTGCTATAAGGGTGTAGGATAAGCCCTGGTGGCACAGTGGTTAAGAGCTCAGCTGCTAACCAAAAAGTCAGCAGTTTAAATCTACCAGCTGCTCCTTGGAAACCCTATGGGGCAGTTCTACTGTGCTATAGGGTCACTATGAGTCGGAATAGACTCCATGGCAATGGGTACGGTATGGTAAGGGTGTAGGAAGGAGGATTGGGACTGAGTGCCTTAAATGCTTTGCTATTTTACAAGTTCCAAGTGAATTTTAACAATTCTTTTTTTATAATGGAGCACTGTATGTACTATCAGATTGGCTAGTCATGATGTTCTGTGTTTTATTCAAGCTCATCCTTCTTCTCTTACTCTCAGGAGTCTACTGCACACAATTTCAGGGAGGTTTTCCACCTGCCGAAAGCTAAAGAAAGTACAATAGATCTGTATGAAATGCAAAAAGGCATAATAAAGTGGTTTACTTCAAAGGAGTAGCAAAGTCTGCTGAAATGCCAAGGGATTTTCTCCTAGTGTGTGAATTGTCTATAACCTCAAATTTCAAGGTTTAGCAATTCTAATGTCAACAAATTACAGTTCTAAGTAGGGTAATAACAGCAGGCTTGTATGAGAATGGAAATTTTGGTTTCAAGATAGAGCCATTACCAGGAATGATCAGATGAGATTGGAGACATTCAAACATGGATCATTTTGTGTCGATGTGGAAACCTATTCAAAATTCCAATAACTAACTAAAGGTTGCTTGCTATATCTTTTTACTGACATAGGAAAACACAGATTTGTATTCTATCTAGATACAAATCCCACTTCCTTTAATTTAGATTCCATGAGAGAAGGGGCATATCTTATATCTCCTCGTTGGGTGCGGTTGCTTCAGTGGTCTCGCTTGGTTAAGATCATGGCAGGGCTCTGTCTGAATTTCTTAATCTCTTGAATGCTTCTTTGGAGCGCCATGGCCAATCTCTCTCTCTAACATACTTTTTGATTAAATCTGAGGCTTTGTTTAAGTCATAGGAAAGTGATTATTAAAACCAATGGTTTATTTTAAGCAGTAGCAGTATTTATAAAACATGAGTGATTGGGATTGACTTTCTCAGGTGAGGAAGAGAAAGAAAAGGGCATGATTACTCTGAAATAATAAAATTCCTAATTATAGAATATTTTTTAAGAAATATAGTTGTGGCTTTTTTTAATACATAATGGTATTTGTGTCTATATGTTTAAAGAGAACTCCTTTTGGAATTTTATTAATTAATCATTGGCAGTGATTTGAAATTTCTATTGAATACCATTATTTGTGTGACTACTGCATGCAAGGGAGATGCTTATATGTAGATCGTTACTTCTAATGTGCTTGAAAGTATTTGTTCTCTTAGGTGAAGTGCTGTTTTATTAAATCATTGTTGTTGTTGTTAGGTGCCATTGAGTCGATTTCAACTCATAGAGATCCCAAAGAGTTTTCTAGGATGTAATCTTTATGGGAACAGATCACTAGGTCTTTCCCCCGTGGAGCCACTGGGAGGGTTCAAACAGCCAACCTTTTGGTTAGCAGCTGAGCATTTAACCTTTGTGCCACCAGCGCTCCTTATTAAATCATTAATGTATTAATTTCCAGTATCCTACATGCAGCTTTTGGAAAAAAACATCCCATGTATCTCGAAATCACCAAGCAAGCACAATGGCAAGTTTTTGTCATTCACTTCACTTACCCCACCATTCATTTTTGAAGATTCATTAAGATTGTTGGTTAGAAAACTTTATGTACTCTATTAATTGATCAAACCATCATGAATGTATTTTGGTAGTAGTTCATTTTCTTGACCAATTCACTTACCAAAGGAGCTGTCGGTGAAATCTGGAGACCAGTGACACAGGACGTACAGATCCATTCACTCATTAAATATCTCAATTAGCTTTTATTACGTATCAGGCATTCTTCTAGGTGCTCAGATACAAAGGTGAAAAGGCAGAAACATATAGTTTACCTTTTAGACACAAAGTGGATACTGATAATTTTAATAGATCCCTGTCAAGTCTACTTTAAAGGTATGGACAAAGAACTGTGGGAGTAGAAATGAGAAAGTGAGAGTCTAGATGAGTGAGAAGGTGGTCATTCATTCAACCCAACAGGCAACAGACCTCTTTAACTCAATTTATTGGCATATATTTGTCATGATCTTGCAGATAATGTACATTTGAACCCCAGGCCTGTATATGGGCAGGTCTATGGTTAGAAATTCTAACACCAAACCAGCTGCCATTGAGTTGATTCTGACTCATGGTGGTTCCATGTGTGTCAGAATATAACTGTGCTCCATAGGCTTTTCAATGGCTTCTCCCATTGTGCCTCTCGGTAGACTTGAACCTCTAACCTTTTAGTTAGCAGCCCAGCTACTTGTACCACCCAGGAACTCTGAAATTCCAAAAGGAGACTATTAATGTTAGTTTTTTTTTTTTTTTAATTCCCAGCCATGGTAGACCTAGAGAGGTTTTCTTTTAAGCTCCCAGTAAGGCTTTGCCTCAGGTAGGCAGATTTTCTTCTGATGAGTGCTTTATTTTCTGTATGTAGTACTGGTGTATATTATCTTCAAACACAGGTATGGCAGCAGTTGGATAAAGTTTACTGCAAGAGTTTTATGTTATAAGCATAATTACCATTTCTTAGGTTTTGCAAACATTCTTGCTCCTGGGACTCCATTCTGGGTGAACTCTGGGTTAATGAGGAGAACCAATCTTGGCTCTGCTCTTTTTTCATTTTTTTCTAATGATACGCTCCTCACTCCTCATAAACTAAAACCAAACCTATTGCTGTCGAGTTGATTCCAACTGATAGCTACCCTATCAGACAGAGTAGAACTGCCCCAAAGGGTTTTTGAGGAGCACCTGGTGGATTCAAACTGCTGACCTTTTGGTTAGCAGACGTAACTCTTAACCAGTATGCCACCAGGGTTTCATGTTCCCAGCAAAGGCCGTAATAGGGGTGAAGTGTGTGGTATCTTGCCTAAAATGAAAGTCTAAAATCTATTCTGGAAAAAGCAACAGTACTTGGGGCATAAGCAAAGGTGGCAGATGTTGCTAGGAGGAGGACCATGTTTTTCATGGCTACAGAACACCGTTATCTGCGGCCAACATTTTGTTCCCTTCCAGCGTGCCATGTGTCAGTGACTCCAAATGCTTACCCTGTGAAAGACTCACAGAAGCACTAATCCTGGAGGCTGTCATCACTCTTGCTGTAATTGCTCTTGTTATAATACGCTTAGTACCATCTACAGTATTTTCCTTCATGACGGGTGAGAGTTTTCACGGTCATATTGAAGTTTTGCTCTATGTTGCTTCCACTGTGCTGAAATGCCAAGTCCCTAATCTCCTTCTCCAAGATTGCTGGGCTGAATAGGGACTGGGGCTTGGCAATGTAGGTCCTGACTTAGCTCTGACATGAAGCTGTCTGGATTGGGTGGCAGTCCATTGTTGTTGCATTTCTCTAAGGAGGAGAGGGCATTGTGATAAATTTGAAATCATTTTTCTACCCTCGCTGGTTTTCTTGGAGGAATTTGCATTATCTTCTCCCCCACCCCCCTGCTTATTTCCTATGCATTTTTATTTTGCAGCCTGGTCAATCCTGCATTTCAGATTCCATCTGCAAGTATGATGTGTATATATAACTTTTGCCAGTGATGTGACTTTTGCAAATAGTGCTGGCACAAAGGCATTTCTTTATTAAAGGTGTAGCCACGTCTCATATAGGTTCTCTGTGAAGAACTAGTAGAAACAAGCTGGGATAAATTTCTGTCAATTTTATGATTAGTCTCTTATCAAATGGAGGCTAGAATTTACCCTCTTTGAAGGTTAACTGGAGAAAATTAGGTCTGCCTTGATGATTTGAAAAGAATTGATTATAAATTACATGGGGGGCAAGGACCGCATCAGTCTCGTTCACTGTTTATATGTTGTATTCCTTACATCTAACATGGTACATATTAGCAGCTCAGTAAATACCTGTTGAGTAAATGAATGGATAAAAAAATGAATAAATCCCATGTCTCTGAGCAGCTCTGTGTAAAGCTTTGCCCTCTTAACCCCATCTCCCTCCACCCATGTGGCTGCATTTAGCAGGTCTCCTTTTGTAATGCACCCTGGAGAGATCTTAGGATCATATTCAACTGTTACGCTTCTTCCCCTTAATTAAATACAAAAACAATAGCAAAAAACTTTTACCTGATGATTCTAACACCTGTAAGAGGCATATATTCTAAAATAGAGTCAGCTTTGGGTTTCAAGTTCTCAGCAGCAATTCTCTCCCCCTCCTCCTACAGGAAATTTTAGGTTCATAAACCCAATGTATTTCCAATTTTGAACCCAAGAATTAGGCAGACTTACCCACTCAGACACTAGTAGCACTGGGTCAGGGTAGGCTTCTCTTCTTCCCCCTCTTCCTACCACAGCAGTAGGTCCCCACATGTCTTACGGTGTGGAGGATGGAGGAGAACTTGTGCTCTCTGGGAACAGGTGCCCCCAAGAGGAAGAAGGGTGGAGCAGAGCCAAGCATTGGTTGTTCTCCCAAATTTACAATTCAGCTTAGTCATTCAACCTGCTAAGGGATGGAATGAGTTAAGCCCAATACCAAACTCAAACCCATTGCCAGCGAGTTGATTACAACTCACAGCAACCCTGTAGGACAGAGTAGAACTGCCCGATAAGGTCTGCAAGTCTGTAATCTTTACAGCAGCAGACTGCCACATCTTTCTCCCATGGAGTGGATGGTGAATTTCAATCACCAACTTTTTGGTTAGCAGCCAAATGCACTTAACCACTGCACCACCAGGGCTCTGTAGTTCAGGCCAAGTTACACATACTGAGTCACACAAATTGAGCTTCCGTTCACATTAGGAGAAGGGAAGAATCTTTCACCCAATTACAGTGCTAACTAAGAACTGAAATGCAACCGTCTATACTCTTAACTTCAAGTATTCCCGCCTGAGATACCACCTCCTCTCTTCCCAGCTCACTCCCTTTAGCACCTTGAATTTAACAATCCACTGAACCTCTGGCATTTTCGCTGTCCCTTATTACCTTCATCTCTACTCCTCCTTATTGTCGCAACTTAAATTCAATGGTCAATCATATGATCTCTCCCTTGCATACACTCTCAAATCTGTTGCTGCTCTCTGGCTTTAGCATGCTGGTCTGCCAAATCACCAAAAAATAAAAAATAAAAAACACTGCCATCAGTCCATTCTGAATCATGCAGATTCCATGCGTTTCAGAGAAGAGCTGTATGCCATAGGGTTTTTAATGGCGGTAATCTTATGGGATTAGATAGCAGGTCTTTCTTCCATGGAGCCAGCCTGGGAGGATTCTAACTGGCAACCTTTTGATTAGTAGTCGAGCACAAATTGATTGCACCACCCAGGGGCCTTCCGGCAAATCACAGCGTTGGTTAAATCCACTGTCTCCTTCTCTGGGCTTGCATCTATGCATTGAAAGTGGCTGCAGAAAAATCCAAAACCGTGCTGACTAGGTCTCACTTTCAATTAATAATCACAGATCTTAAGCAGGTCCTTAATACTGCCCAGAAAGCAAAACACAAGCTTCAGATCTTTTCACTTTCCCTCTCTGCTTACATTTTCTTTCATTCTAAAGTCTCCAGCACACTCTCTCTCAATCTCTTAGCTGATGATCTTGCTTCCCAGTTTGATGAGACAACTGAAGCCCCTTTCTGGGACCTCCCTGAGGGACAGTGGTAAAGGGAAATCTTCCCAATAGGCAGAACTTCGAGTAGGGCACCTGGTTGTTCACTTTGCTTGGGAGGAGAAATGACTAGATGCGTGACTGTATACTGATTCATGGGCTGTGGAGGGATTGCAGAGATTACTGCCACCATCAAGGACTTGAAGGATGCAGGGATGGTGATTCCCACCACATCCCCATTCAACTCGCCTATTTGGCCTGTGAAAAAAACAGATGGATCTTGGAGAACGACAGTGGATTATTGAAAACTTAACCAGGTAGTGACTTGTCTTAGGCTGAGTTCTCTAGAGAAGCAAAACCATTAAAGCATATATATATATATATGTAGAGAGAGAGAGAGAGAGAGAGAGAGATTTATATCAAGGAAATGGTTCACTTGGTTTTTAGAGGCTGTAATGTCCCAAGTCCATGGGGGTAGGAAAGAAGCTTCTACTGACTCACATAGCCTAAGGGGCTGGCGAACCAAGATTGGCAGTCCAGAAAGCAAGGCTGTTGCTTATAGGCTATGAAGATCAACAAATCTCAAGATCAGCAGGCAAGACCACAGGTAAGCTGCTAGCTCAAGTCCTGAGAACCAAAGGTCAGACAAACAAGAGCCAGCTGCAGGATCCAGAAGAAGCAAAAGCCCTGGCAAGGAGAGCAGGAAGGATTGGCAGTGGAGGGTGGAGAGATGAAGGCTGAAGGGCGGTGAGCCACCACAGATCCTGCCCCCACCACCACTGACGGCAGATCCCATCATGGGTGATCACGTATCAAATCTCAAAAGTGAAGTGATCACAACATTATACAACTGCAAAAACACTGAGAACCATGGCCCAGCCAAGCTGACACACAATCTTGACCATCACAGTTGTATATAGCTGTATCTCATATTTACAAAACCATATATACCACTCTGTAAGAAGAAACGTCACAAAACTGTTTTCCAGATCATCTTAGCAGGAAAGTAATGAAATAGATCCGTAAGTAATATATGCATGCAAATACTGAAAAAGTATGACTTATACCTTAGCAAAAGTCACCTGGTGGTGAGTGTACTCCACGTTTACCACCTAAAAGTCCTTGGGCGCACTGCTTTCAGGACAATGTGAATCTAGGCGGGTATGTCGTTGTTGTTGTGTGCCATCAAGTCAGCTTCAACTCATAGGGACCCTACAGGGCACAGTAGAACTGCCCCCTATGGTTTCATAGGCTGTAATCTTTATGGGAGCAGATTTCCCCATCTTTTCTCCCATGGCTCTGGTAGCGTGGTGGTTAAGAACTTGGCTGCTAACCAAAAGGTTGGAAGCTCAAATCCACCAATTACTTCTTGGAAACCCTATGGACTCGATGGCAATGGGTTTGGTTTTTGGTTTTTCTCCTGTGGAGCAGCTGGTGGGTTGAACTGTGGACCTTTTGGTTAGCAGCTGAACGCGTAACAGTTTTGCCTCCAGGGCTCCTTTAGAGTGATATAGGAGGCTGTTATGATTTAGCTCCTGACTTCTGTTGGCCTCCACCTGGCCATTCTCATTCACTCCCAAGAATGGCCACCTTTGCTCCATGCTTTTGCCAGATAAATCTTTTTGCCTGTTGAATGCCCTCTTTCTGCCTTTTTTGCCTGATTAACCTCCGCACATCTTTCTGAACTTAGTTTGGTGATCATCTGATATGTGAAGCTTTCCTTGACCTGTGACCTATGCCTTGCCACCTCCCTTGGCTGAGTACCATTTCCACAGGGCTTCCATAGCATCCAAGTTACCTCTGTCAGAACTGTCCTCACACTACATTGTACTTGTCTCTTTACCTGTTTGTGTCCCCAACCTTTTCAAGGGCAGGGGCTGCATGTTATTAATTTTAATTTTTCTTTTAGTGTCTTATATGCTTAGCAAAATGGCTGGTGCCTAGAGTGTGTTTATTAATACCCTTAGAATAAATGAATTAATAGACAACATGAATTCTTTCTTCTGCTAAAAGCGTACTGATCTGTTTTGGGATCAAGAGAGTAGAGTCAAGAAGTTTAATGGGTATACTCTATTGGACATTTAGTTTTTATCCTTTCCCATTCAAAATTGATGTGAGAGGATAAATGAATTATTTTAAAGGACTCAGGGCTTCTGAAGTAAGGGTCCAGTGTAAGTCCTTACTACTTATTAAAAACTAATCTGTCAAGCCTAAGTTATGGATGAAAGCAGTCTAGAATGTTGCTTTCGAGGAAGGGTTAACCAAGTTAAGGACCACACTGTGGCATTTCCTAGAGCTCTTAAGAAGTTTAAAGGAAGATATTCACTCAACTTTGACTTTCAGGCACAGAGACATAATCAAAAGAATACAAAGCAGTTTTGAAACCTTAATGGTTCCATGGGGAAATTGTTGAGAAGGATTGTGATTTCTAGATTCAAAGGCATTCTCCATCAGGCCCATTTAGGGTTGCCTCTCCATAAGTATCTGTGCACCTTAATGGATTTGGGCTGCCGTGGTGATTGTCTACAATAAAATGCTTCGGTACCTTCTGAAAATTCTAGTCCAGTTGTCATCAACACTAATTCTGTCTTTTGTCTGCAGTTAATGCTGCTAATGGCAATATTTTGGTGATAAAGTTTGATATTTTCATTAAAGATCTTTACAGAGATTTTAACTGGCTGTGAAAACATTAGTTTTCACTGCTGAATCTATTTTTTTGTTTTTATCCTCATGGCTTTTTGAAAAATTTGCAGATATATGCCCATAAATAGTCCTAATAAGCTCAATAATAGGTCCAAATCTCCAACAACACTCAATGAAAACTAAATTAACCAGTGAGCTAAATATAAACAGCAGCATTTTTATGCTCACTTATTTTGATTTTGGCAGTGTTTGATTAAAAAAAACTTGTTTATTTAGAAATATTGACCTTTTTTAGTATGCTTGTGATTTATTAACTGTCAAATGCAATTATTTATCCATTCTGCAGAAATTAAGATGGAATTAAAGGGGAAATAAAACCTCCCTTCTTGAAAAAATATATTTAGTCTGAATAGATTCTAGTTTTCTAAAAATTTTATATTCTAAAAGTTTACTACTTAGTCTCATCATAAACACTATTCAGCAAATATTTATTGTGGGTACAAAGATAATTAAGACATAGAAAGTCATCGTAGAGAAAAAGAAAGAGGAAGATAATAATTATGATATAATATTCATTAAGGCTAATGGAAAACATCTACAAAGAGTTGTGGAAGCACGGAGGAGATTACTCTTTATGTTGTGTGAGAAGATGTGGGAAGGCTTCAAAGAAGTGGTGGCATCTAAGATAATAAAATAATGTTCAGGCATTGGTGGAGGAGGGAATTCCTGAACAAGGAAAAATCATGAACAAAAGCTTGAGGGTGTGTAAATGTCTGGTTTGGGGGTAACAGTGTGGTTAGGATATAAAGATACAAATAATGCAGTAAAAGGATGGCATGATACCACGTTGTGAAGAGTCTTGCAACATCAGAGAGGAATTTGGACCTCATTCCACAGTTATTTGGAAGTTATGGAAGGTCTTATGGAGAAGAGAGATATGAATAGGTGTGTGCTTTAGAAAAATTATTGTGCCAGATATTTGGAGGATTAATTGGAAAGCAAGAGCTAAGAAGCAAAGAAACCATTTAGGATTCTACTGCAATAGTCCAGTGAAGAGATGTCGAGGATGTGAACCAGGATAGGTAGGAAGGTATTGTGAATGTAAGAAACATCTTGGGAGCAGAATATATACAGTTTAATAACCCAATGTTTGCAGATTGAAATAGTTGGGTGGAGAAAATATGACCCTGATGTTTTGGATTTAGGAGAACTGAGTAAAGATGGTGTTAATCAGGACAGAGAGAATCTGGAGGAAGGAAGCGGGTTTGGAGAGAGATGATAAATTTTGTTTGGACTTGTTTAGGATATGGTGCCTGTTATAAATGCAATGGAGATATACAGGAAGCATGTGGGAAGAGAAGTGTGAGTGCAGGAGAGGGGTGGGTACAGCTTGAGTTATACATGTAGGGTTCACCAAAAATAGACGGAAACAGAAACAAGAGCTGTCGATAAGAAGAGAAGAGGACTAAGTTCAGAACCCTGAGAAATGTAATATAGGCTTGAAAGCCCCAGGAGAAAAGAATTGGGAAGAAGGAAATCTGAAATCTGACCACTATCTTGACTGCTCTCTGATTAAGGGCACAAACACCAAATATTCCTGTCTTCCTGATGACAGTTTTTACATTTCCATTGTTGTTGTTGTTAGGTGCCATCAAGTCGATTTCAACTCATAGCAATCCCATGTGACAGACTAGAACTGCCCCACAGGGTTTTCTAGGCTGTAGTCTTGATGGGAGCAGATCACCAGGTCTTTCTCCTGCAAAGCCGCTGGGTGGATTTGAATTGCCAACCTTTTGGTTAGCAGCTGAGTGCTTAACTGTTGTGCCACCAGGGCTCCTTTACCAATTCAAAAAAAATATGTTAAAATTTCAGATCATGCCAGATATCCGGAAACTTTATGTGTGACCTCAGCTGTTTTCACATTGACCCTTAGAATCAGCATATCGAAATGCTCAGTTTTAGAGGCAGTGTGCAGTGGTTAAGGGCACAGGCTCTAAGTCAGAACTCTGGTTTCATATTCCAGTTTTGCCACTTACCTAACTGTGTACCAGGGAAAGTTACTTCAGTTTTTTGCATGTTGATTTTTGCAAATTCAAAACAGAGATATCAAAATTCTACATAAAACATTTGACATTGAACCTGGTACCTTGAAGGATTCAATGTAATTCTTGAATTACTATAGAAGAATATCTATGATTTTCAGAATAAGCCTTTGATACCCTCCCCATCTTAAAATAGAATTTAAAGTGGATCTCCATCATTTAGAAAAGGATGTCCAATGCAGTGTGAAAATGTTTCTTTTTAATTTGTTTAATACATTTAAAAATCATTCTGTCCATGAATACACTTCTGCAAAAAAACCACTGAAAGGAAATATTTTCTCTATAAGCTCAAAGGATATGGCCGAAAAAGGCAGTATTGGAAATAAAGTGAAATATATTGTGAGATGATAAATGTAATAGAATATTTTTTCCCCCACTGGACATTTCATAAAAATGATTTTGTCTACTAATTATGTCTCTGTAGGGTAAATTCTTTTCTGTGAGCCATAGTAGAGCATTAACTATTAACTGTTAGTGTTTTATTGTCTGTCACAGCACATCTATAACTTTGGGAATTATTAAATGAGCACGATTGCTAGTTTATTTGCAGCTCATTATGGAAACATTAGCCTTCATTTCACCAAAGGTGTACATCAAAGCATGGGTGGAAAATTCTCTGCAACCAGCTTTAACACGGAATTCCACCAATACATGCTGATTTCATTGACTCATGGTAGGTGTTTTTTTTTTTATTATTTTGTAGATTGGGAGGACCATTCCCCTTTGACCAGTGCATCCGTCTGAACTGAAATGATGCTTTTGTTTTTTAAGAAAGGTTATTTAAAAAAAAAAAAAAATTATTATGTTTTAGGCGACAGTTTACAGGGCAAATTAGTTTTTCATTCAAAAATTTATATACAAATTGTTTTGTGACATTGGTTGCAATTCCTGCCATGTGTCAGCACTCTCCCCCTTTCCCTTTCCACTCTGGGTTCTCCGTGTCCATTTGTCTGGTTTTGCTGTCCCTTCCTGTCTTCTCATCTTTGCATTTGGGCAGGTGCTGTACATTTGGTCTCCTATACTTAAAAAGGTTATTGACAGGTCATCCAGTAAAGCTAAGAGATTTCATAAGACATCTTGCAAAATTTTAGTCAGATATTTCTATTCAGTATGCTACATTCCAGTGGGTTTAAAAAATATTTTAGAGTTGAAGTGTAAAAATTATACCTGATTGACAAATGAAATCTCACTAAATGAGCTTGTAGTTGATGGAAAAGAACAAGAATTAGAATGTCATTCTGAAATATTTTTTCTTTGCAGTTTTTGTCCAAACTCATCTGCCAGCATATTTCTTAGGATACACAACACAAACTGTAAAAAAGATATATTGAATTTTCCCAGAAAGACATCATTCCAAATATTCATGAGCTCACTAAAATTTTTATTTGTTTTATGCCTACCAAAGCTAAGGCTTAATCTTAAGACTGGCTTAAGGCCAGTCTTACTTCTGTATGAATGAGGATAAAAATAATTAGTTCCCAAAGTTGAAAAATGTACTGTGATTTAATATAAGAAACTCTTGTATAGTTGATGTCTTTACATAAATCTAATGGATCATAAACTCAGAGGATGACCTATAGTAAAAAAAACTGATACTTAGCCCAACAGCTCCATTACCAGATCACTGACACACCAATTGGCATTTAAGCAATAACCACAGAACCAACTTGCTTCCT
Organism: Dugong dugon; assembly: GCA_030035585.1. Classification (NCBI taxonomy): domain Eukaryota; kingdom Metazoa; phylum Chordata; class Mammalia; order Sirenia; family Dugongidae; genus Dugong; species Dugong dugon. The sequence continues at coordinate 109,920,456 of CM057468.1, read as the reverse complement.
TTGATGTTGTTTAATAGTTAAAGCAGAAGTCCTGGTGGTACAATGGTTACTCAGCTGCTTACTGAAAGGTTGGCGGTTCAAACCCACCCCACAACTTTACGGGAGAAAGACCTGGTTATCTGCTCCTGTAAAGATTACAGCCTAGAAAACCCTATGGGGCAGTTCTGCTGTGTCACATGGGGTCTCTATGAGTTGAAATTGACTCAAGGGCACCTAACATAACAATAGTTAAAGCAAAGTATTTGATGTAGTCTCAATACAGTACACATCCTTAGGCTTAGTGGTTGGGGCACCACCAGACTGGCTGAGAATTTGGACTCTTTGACCAACACAAGCACTAATGTTCTGGTGGGAAGGATAGTCTTCTGGTCACTAACTTCTTAGATATTTATTTATTGGTGAGCATACCCAAAGCCTCCAGCTTGTGTTGTGTCTCTGACTTAGTCTCTCCTCACTCATGTTGATGACTTCTGTAAGCCACTGACTCAAAATCCATGCAGAGGTCTGAATGACTCTTGCCACTTGTTGGAGATTAGAAGCTAAATCTCTATCAGTCTAAGACACACCACCTCATAACTGGAGTTTTAGCTATTTAATATGAATGTTATGAAAATAAAATAGATGAGGACTCAGGGAATGGCATAGGGAGCAAATATATATATAAACATACTTGTAGAGGAGAGTGCTTGAAGGAAGGTTTAAATATTTTCTCCTTTTCTGTATCCTAAGTGTATCTTATCTATGTAGCTATCTACCTATCTAGTTATCTCTCTATAACTTGTATATGGTTGGTTGAGTTCCACCTCACAACCCTGTGAGATAGGTAACATCTTGTTCAACAGGTGATATCCTGTTCAACAGGTGAGGAAGCTAAGCCTCAGGAGGTTAAGTAACTTGCCAAGGTCACATGGCTAGTAAAAGGAATAGGAAGTCATCCCGGCATCCACCACTCATTCCAGAGGTTGGCCGTGAACCACTCCGCAGAAACGTTGCAAAGGCTGAGCATAGATTACATGATGGGATCTGTGCCCTCTGGGCTTGCCCAGTGGCAGCCCTCCCACTCTGCTCCATTATCCTGGGATAAAAGGAGGGGAGGACTTAAACTTAAGGCTTATTTTGGTCTCTACTGAATGTCCTTGGACTTAAAACCCGTTGCCTTCGAGTCGATTTCATCTTATAGAGACCCTATAGGACAGAGCAGAACGGCCCCATAAGGTTCCCAAGAAGCAGCTGGTAGATTCAAACTGCTGGCCTTTTTGGTTAGCAGCCGAACGCTTAACCACTGCACCACCAGGGCTCCTCCTGTTTAGTGGAGACTGCTTATTGCAAGTCTGGTTTTTATAGAGCAATGCCAGATTGATTTATATTCTTTCTTGCAATGAAATAAAGGAAGAAAAATTTTATTTAAAAAGAAAATATTCTCAGAGTCTGTAGGAAACGAATAGGATTAAAAAAAAAAAACCTTAAAATTTTTTTCTGTTGACGTTTTCCGCTACGTTGACATTTTCTGTGATGTTTAGTTGGGGTGAGACTTTTTCTGTTTTCCTTTGTTTGTGTTGTCTTAAACAAATCAAGCCTTTTGTTTTAGACCATACGTACTTTTTATTTTCCACTTTATAAGAGCATTTCTCCCCAAGAAAATACTAAACTGCTTTTATTTGGTTCAAGGTTAAAATATAGTCGTTGAAATGATTTAAGCTGTTTGCCTTTGTTTAAAATTTCTACATTAGAAATACATATATCCCTGAGGATAAATGAAGGTTTCTCTGATTTAAAGGATTTCAAGAATTTAGCTTCTGATAAAACACGTTTATATGAGCATTAAATCCATGCATGCAATACGTGCAGTTTTGTTGAACTTGACTTTCATAGGAAGGATAGGTAATTCAAATGTAAATTCTCCTTTGGTATGAAGAAATATCAACATAACATTGTCCTAAGGAGCAAAAGTGAAAGCTTCCCAGATCAGTCTCCAAAGCTAGCATTCCAGTGGGATCCTACATCAGTAAGTCATGAGGACCAAATTGTGTGGATAATTGTTTGACTTAACAATTTTTCTTAGTCAAGAATCAGAGAGTCATAGAATTTCAGAGACTGAAGGTACTACTGGCAGGTTTTGGCCTTCCCATAAAGGAAAGCACACCTATGTTATTACATTTTTTTCCTCTTTTTTAAAAATGATATTCTGAATGTTACAATAGAGAAAATATCCCAGGTGGTTGTCCTCTTACGTAAAACCACTGGCACCTGATACGACTCTTTGGAAGTGGAGACCCAGGTCTAATTCTGTTGTAGGAGAAGACAGTCGATAAAATGCTATTTCTGCATTTGTTCATTCCTGCACCTCTTAAAGGGCTGTTCTGTATACTTTATTGCTCTCGAATATTGCCTAAAAATAATACAGCTGCCGGCTGGTGCATGAAAATATCATGTATCATATGGTGATTTCATACTATTGGTATTTGTTGTAATACGATTAAAAGATGGTGTTTTGAGTGGTCTAAGGCGTAGTGGTTAAGAGCTCGGTTGCTAACCAAAAGGTTGGCAGATCAGATCCACCAGCCTCTCCTTGGAAACTCTATGGGGCAGTTCTACTCTGTCCTATAGGGTCACTACACATCAGAACTGATTTGACAGCACCTAACAACAACAACAACAAGGAGTATGTAGGCACTGAGGAAGTGAGTCAGGATGCATGTGTCATACTGTGTGGCCACAGGAGGGATTCTGAACTCAGAACTTCTCATGTCCCAAGTTCTGCCGAGGAAATTACCGTCTGGCTCTGGGGACAAACATGGGAAACAGACTGGGGTGGGGATGGAGACTGAGGCTCAGCACTGAGGTCACTTGGTGACTTCATTCTTGGGTACGGGCAGCTCCGCTCAGGCACCCTCTCCCTACAGCAATGGAGACTTCTGTACTTCCTCAGCCAGTGTACTATCAAGTGGCCAGGGAAGCTGCGGGGGTCCTACATGAGAGACAGATGCCTGTGTGGAAGGACCCTTGTCTTAGTGCTGCTGTACCACAAAGACCACAAGGGGGTGGCTTTACAGAACAGAAGTTTATTTTCTTACAGTTATGGAGGCTAAAAGTCCACATCAGGGTCTTGGCTGTGTCAATTCCTTCCTTGTTGATAGCCCTGAGTGTTTCTTGGCATTCCTAGGTGGTCCTTGGCTTGTAGACAGTCCTTACATGGGGTCTGTCTTCTCCCGTATGTGTCTCTCTATTCATTTTGCTCTTTTTATAACTCAGAAGTTTTAGATTTAGAACCTACCCTACTTGTGTATGACCTAATATAGGAAAGAAAACCCTATTTACAGGGGCCAGAATTTCAAAACTTATTTTTGGGGGGATACAATTCAACCCATAACAACTGGTCTCTGGACAATAGAACAAAGAGATCAGGATGGGAGGATCCCATTGTCTTCTGGGCTGTGCCAGCAAGGGGCAGAGCAGGGGATTCTCTGGGAGCAACTTACCAAAGAAGGGGAAAAATTCCCCAGCCAGGACTCTGAGCGACATGTGGTCAGACAATGTGAAGCTATGCAGACACCATAACTTCCTCGGGGAGGGAAACGCCTATGAATTTTTCCACACTTTCAATCAAACTTTCTTCTGAAACACATTGGCCCAAGTGCCTGTGTATTTGGGGATTGAGAGCAGCTTGCTGGGCTCTCCAGTGAAGAGATTTTCCCCAGGTGGAGGCTTGAGCCAAGGAAAGTGGCCTGGGACTTCTGTACCAAAGACAAATCAGGTATGAATGTTACTCTGTGAAATCCTTGAAATTGTATGTAAAATTCATGTAAAGTTTTCATATATACTTGTTTGGGGCATGGAGATCTATAACTTACAATCGATTTTCAAAGGGTTTCATGACACAGAAGAGGCTAAGAGCATCACATTTATGTTGATAGCAATGCCCTGGCTCCTGCCTACTTTTCTGACCTTAGCTCCACCCAATTTCCTCTGAGTTGATTGAACACAATGAACTTTGTTTTATTCAAAGCTTCTGCTCTACAGGAATATTTTGTCTACTCTCCCCGCCCTCCCTGCACCCACCCTTACTCCCCAACGGCCTCCTTTTCAGACGTCAAGTCTTAGCTTGCATCTCACTGCTTTGACTTTCCCGTCTAAAGGAGATTCTCTCCTTCCCTATTACTCTCTACTCAGCTTCCCTTTTGTCTCCACTTATCAAACTGGGCATATTTATTTGTTTATTTTTAATCTGTCTCCAAAAGGGCAAGGATCTGGTCTATGGTATTCGTTTTTGAAATCAAGTGACTGCGTCAGTGCCCAGACATAGCGGATGATCAGGAAATACTTGTTGGCTATAAAATACATGGAGAAACACACTCTCACACAACCTAGGAACTTAAACAGCACTAGATTTATGGACTTGTAATCCTAGAAGACATTTCCTGATATTAGATTTTTTCAGCTACATTAGCAGTTGTTTGGGCTGATAAAATCAGCGACTGTGTCCATAATTAGAGCTTAATTTACGTTTGAAAAAGAAATAGGGTTTTAAAGATCCATTTTTTTAATCATGCAAAAAGTGGATATTTTTTGTTTCCAAATATTAGCAACCAGTGAAGCAAACTCTAAACTGAGATGAAAATTAGGAAATTTTCTTCACCCTAATATAACTTGCAAAAAATGAAAGAACCCTAACCCTATCTTCTACATTTCTGGGCATGTAGAATCACAGTGTATTCTTTTACTCATTTATGAGCCAATCATCTGAAAACCAGTGTGTAGGGACTCCCAGAGCAGAGCACTCACAAAAAACGGGTCGGAAAAGACTGACTTCATGCCCTATTCATTGACAGGCTTCGATGGCTAAGCCTTTTTGTGTCCTTTTTTAAAAGAAAGAGAAGCGTGCTCCTTCAAATATTAGTCTGGCTTTCATTAGTAGCTCTAGTTTGCTTTTGAATTTCTACAGACAGTCAGATAGAGTATGTCAGTTTGTATCTTTGTCCTTTTCTGAGTTTATTCTTCTAGCATCCCCTTTCAAGAGAGCACTGACCATGAAGGATTTGACTGTTCATCCAGGGCAAGTCTTAAAGTCAGGACAGTTGTCACTGATGTGATGGCATTTCAATTTAAGCAACAGGAAGGTTACTCTGTACAGATTATTGTCCTTTCATATAAAAACACATTGTAAATGCACATCGGAAAGGACTAAGTTAAAGCTTGATTACCCAAGAGATATTTCACAAAAAGGTTTTTCTCCAGTCTATTGCTTTCAGAAATGTTCTAACTTTTAGGCCAAAAAGGCCTCAACTAATTGCACAATTTGCTATTCCATAAAATACTCTCTTAAAAGCAAGTTTTATATTTATTTATTCATGACATAATTTTATACAGACAATATAAGGAGCTACTTTAAAAATATGAAAATAAAATTCTTTTTTGAACAAAAGCACTGCACTATAGACAAATTTAAATATGTAAATAAACAAAACCAAAAAAATTAAAGCATGCTCTAATAAAACGGTGATAGAGATACTTTTGGTGAAATATTTTCATCCATCTTGAGTTATTTCTTTAGAATAAATTTCCAGTGTGTACAAATTTTCCAATAGTTTCTACATATTTAAAACTACTTATTGATACTTGATTGTTATGAATAAAATGTAGTTTTTCTTTAATAAACCAGCCTAAACTATTAAAATAAAGAACAAAGCCAAGCCAGCTGAAACAAAATTAAAAGGATAACTTACTCCTAAAAATATTAACCAGGAACGAAAACAGTCCTACTCTGTCCTCTAAGTGATATTAACTTAACTACGTTATGATTATGCTCTGGTTCCACCCAGGAAAGGATTTTGTTCCTTTTGTCCACTGCTTAATTCCAGGTGCCCAGACAGTACCTAGCATGTAATAATACTAAATAAACATTTGTTGAATGTTGAATGAATGAGTTAATCAAGTAAATGTAGTAAAATTATGGTTTGCATGCAGTTCATAGCCCCTTTGGCAATATACATCTAAATAATCAAAACGTTTTTATTCAGTACCTTTTGTGCTTAGAGCCCACAGATGTTTGCCTCTAGTTTACATATGAGAAAATCAGGACTTGTAAGTATTGTTCCCCTAGAACAGAACAGACCCATCCAAATGAGAAATGGGTCGCAAATCAGCTATGCTGTGTATTAGCCGGTCCGCAGGTAGTGTTTGCCAGTTTGAGTTTTTAAAATATTGCATTAAAGTATTGTTTATCTCAATTACTGTGTTTTTAGGCACTCCCTTAAATATGAGACATCCTCTAGTCCCAGCCCCAACCCTCCTCCTGCCCAGGGAACAAAGAAGATCATATGCCCTCTGGAGCCCTGGTGGAGCAGTGGTTAAGCGCTCGGGCTGCTGACTGAAAGGTTGGCGGTTCAAACCCACCAGCAGCTCCTTGCTCCTCCGGAGAAAGATGTGGCAGTCTGCTTCTGTAAAGATTACAGTCTTGGAAACCCTACGGGGGCAGTTCTACTCTGTCCTGTAGGGTCGCTATGAATTGAAATCCACTCGATGGCAATGGGCTTGGTTGGGTTTGAGGTACCCGATAAATTGAGTATTCTAGTCTCAGCCAAATATCACTCTTTCCCTCCTCTGAACTCCCAGGTTGTTTTAGTGTTTAAAATCGGTTTTTTCATAAATATGCATATCATGAAAAATAAACATAAAAGAATGACTGGCTATATAACTTTGCCTCTCTAAACCCAGGTAATCCTGCAGGCTGAGTTATGCACTGCTTGCTTAAGAAACTCAGTTTCAACCCGAAGAAGTTTTATTTTTGCCCTCTCCCTGAAGACAGAAAAGAACAAAAAGTGATGTCAAACCTCAGGTCCAAGATCATTCCACACACCCACTGTCATAGATTGAATTATGTCCCACCCACCCCCCCAACCCCGAAAATGTGTGTATCAATTTGGCTGGGCCATGATTCCCAGTATTGTGTGGTTGTCCTCCATTTTGTGATTATAATTTTATGTTGAAAAGGATTAGGGTAGATTGTATAACACCCTTACTAAGGTCACATCCCTGATCCAATGTAAAGGGAGTTTCCCTGGGGTGTGGTCCGCACCACCTTTTATCTTACAAGAGATAAAAGGAAAGGGAAGCAAGCAGAGAATTGGGGGCCTCATATCACCAAGAGAGCAGTTCCGGGAATAGAGTGCGTCCTTTGGACCCCGGGTTCCTGTGTGGAGAAGTTCCTAGGCCAGGGGAAGATTGACAACAAGGACCTACCTCCAGAGCTGATGGAGAAAGAAAGCTTTCCCTTGGAGCTGATGCTCTGAATTTGGACTTGTAGCCTACTAAGACTGTGGAAGAATAAATTTCTCTTTGTTGAAGCCATCCACTTGTGGTATTCCTGTTACAGCAGCACTAGATGACTAAGACACCCACCTTATCTTCAAACTCCTCACTGGCCTTATTTGAAGGACAAATGATCTTATTAGTAACTTGCAGCTCAAAATCCAGGACATTGCAAGCTCTGAGTGTATCTGTCCTGGAGCAAGCCTCTCTCTTAAATAAGATTCTGATTTTTTTTTCTGTCTGTGCAGTGATAAAGGAACTTGTACAATAAAAGACTTTCTTTACACAAATGATGCCAGTTAGTTGCTCGCTTATTCCTTAAGGCTGCCTATTGCAATTGTGGAATTGGGAGAAACATACCCCTAAAGGAAACATGGTATAGGAATGGTGGAATAGCGAAACTGAACTGTCACGATAGGCCCCAATCAAAGATCACAAATACAGTTTGCAATCATGCTATTGCCCAGGGGATCCTGATCTTGCTATCCCTGGACACAGTGGAGAGAATACTGAATTAGTGGTCAGGTTTCTTGTATCAGCTTTTTTCTAATGAGCTGTGTGATGCATTGAGAACCCTTCTCTTGGTCTCATATTCCCCAATTCTACTCCCCATTTCTATTCCATCATCTTTGTATTATTTCTTGATTATACAGAAAAGTTATATATCAAAGTGCACTGTATAAGAGACTGACAATCATTGGTTTATCTGTATTATACCTGGGGGTGTAAACAAGGAGCGAAGTAGGGGAAGGAGGCACTGAAGTGTGGTAAGGAGACAGGAAGTTAAGAGCCTGTGGGTCTGTCCTTAGCATTGCCTTATCTAATTGTGAGGTTACTTACAGGCTTGGTCTTTAGCTTGCCTACTGTATTCGTTTCTTATTGTTGCTGTAAAAAATTACCAGCGGCTTACAACAGCACAAATTTATTATCTTATAGTTCTGGAGGTCAGAAGTCTGAAATGGATTTCACTGGGCTACAATCAAGGTGTCAGCAGGGCTGCATTCCTTCTGGAGGCTCTAAGGGAGAATCCATTTCCTTGCCTTTTCCAGCTTCTAGAGGCCTCCCCTAATCCTTGGTTCTTGGCTCCTTCCTCCATCTTCAAAACATATTACTCCAACCTTCGCTACTGTCCTCATATCTGGTTCCTACCCGACTCTGACTCTCCTGCTTCCTTCTTATAAGGACCCTTGTGATCACACTGGACCCACCCAAATAGTCCAAGCTAATCTCCCCATTTCAAGACCCTCAACTTAATCACACACACGAAGTCCTTTTTGCCATGGAAGGTCACATATTCATAGGTTCTGAGGATTTGAACATGCACCTCTTTGGGGACCATTATTCAGCCTACCAAACCTACCCTATCTAGTTCATAAGGTGGTTCAGAGGCCCCATGTGCAAATAACAGGTACAGGTTGAGAAGAAAAAATAGCATAGATAGCCATCCAGAACTGTATTATTTGAGAACAGTGGATTGCAAAATCTGCTGCTTGCACATCCTTTCTCCCGGGAAGACAGACTTGCTCTTCCAAGTCTGTCAGTTCTCCTGGTTCTATAACACCTGAGCTTCCCCAGTCATAGCGCTTTTTACACTGTGTTGAAATGCCCACTTTGCTCATCTGATTTATTCACTGGACTGTGCACCTCACAAGGGCTGGAATTAGGTACAACCAATTTGTTTTATCCCCAGTATGTAGCACTGTGCCTGCCATACCAAGAAATAGTTACTGCATTAATATTGAAGGAATTCAGCAGCAAATCTTGCAGTGAGTTCAAGGGGAGAGGTTAGTGAGGACATCATTTGGTAAGAATCATGTAGCACCTAGAGGAGAAGAAAGGAGACAGTTACGTTGCATGGTAAGATGACTAGCCTCAACATCTGGTTACTCAAAAGCTGCAAACACACATTAGTGCTAATGGTTAAGCTCATCCTAAATTGCTGGAATATGAAATTTCAAAGGAGCAAAAACAGTAGCACCAAATCATAGGTACATCCTACAATTCATAGTAAAAAGGCTACAGGGATAAAAAGCGATCTGTGCAGAAGTAACCCACTGTCCTAGTCTACTAGTGCTGCTGTAACAGAAATACCACACGTGGGTGTCTTTAAAGAACAGAAATTTATTTTCTCACAGTTCTGGAGGTTAAATGTCCAAATCAGGGTCTCGGCGGTGTTGATTTCTTTCTTGTTGTTATCCCCAGGCATTCCTTGGTTTCTTAACATTCCTTGGCTTATAGATAATCCTCACATGGTGTCTATCTTCCCCAGTGTGTGTGTGTGTGTGTGATAGAGTTTTGCCAAAATACTTATAGTATGCAGGCAGAAAGCACCTTAGGGAAACTCACTCTTCAAGTAATTGATAGGTTACATTACGGAAAGTGATTACATTATATTAGGTTGTTGTTGTTAGCTGCCATCAAGTTGGCCCTGACTTATGGTGACCCCATGCACAATGGACCGAAATGCTGCCTGGTCCTGCACCATCTTCATGACTGGTTGCAGGTCAGACCATTGTGATCCATAGGGTTTTTTTTTTTTAAACTGTACTTTAGATGAAGGTTTACAGAGCAAACTAGCTTTTCATTAAACAATTAATGCATATACTGTTTTGTGACATTGATTGCCAACTCGACGACACATCAACACTCTCCCCTTCTCGACCTTAGGTTCCCCGATCTATAGGGTTTTTATTGGCATATTTTCAGAAATAGCTCACCAGGCCTTTCTTCCTAGTTGGTCTTGGTCTGGAAGCTATATTGAAACCTGTTCTGTATCATAGCAACATGAATGCTTCCACTGACAGACAGATGGTGGCTGCAAATGAGGTGCATTGGCAGGGAGTCAAACCCAGTCTCCCACATGGAAGGTGAGAATTCTACTAAACCACCAATACCTTCTTGCACATAGTATTTCATTTCTTCCTTGCAATAATCTTAAATAGATACTCTTATTATCCAAGTTAATGCTCTCAGCTGATAACTGAAAGGTTGAAATTCAAGTTCATCCAGCGGTGCTTGGGAAGAAAGCCTTGGCAATCTACTTCTGAAAAATCAGCCATTGGCAATCCTGTGGAGCACAGTTCTACTCTGACACACATGGAGTTGCCATGAGTTGGAACTGACTTTACATAGCTGTTTTTTTTTTTTCTTCTTCCCAGATAACCAGCGAAGAATTATTTCACACATACACACACACACACACACACACGCATCTCCAAAGGGCAAATAAAAATGTTCAGAGACAGTATAATATGGAAGAAAGAATTTTCTTCTAAATAAAAAGTACAAATTCCATAATGCACAAAGATGTTGGCCTGTTAAATCATGCACAGTAGCATCACTTCCCCTTTGTTTACCTGTTTGAGACACACATGCATTACCATCCTAATCTCAGGCGCTCAGCTCGTTTTGCTGAGCATGTTAATGGTCTGCACCACCTAGGGGCTCCTTCTGAGAAAAATAAGAATATCGTCTCCGAACACTGGTAGAGAAGTCTTGGAACACACTAAGCCTTGGAGAGCTAAAGCTCAACCTAGACTGATCTGCTGTCTGTGTGCATAACTACTAACTATCCCTCAAGGTATAATTCTCAACTCAACCACTAAGTCTTTGGGAAATGTGTCACAGTTGATTATGTCCTCTGGATCACATTAGTGAGGGAAGGGAGGTAGAGCCTCAGAAGAGACAATTGTTATGGGTGAGAGAGGGAAAAGTTTCTCTACAGGGAGGTGGATACCAGCACCTGAGGGCGTGAAAGAAACTCTTCAAGGAGAAAAAGGAAAGGCAGAGAAGCAAGGACAGAAACAGGACTGTCACTACAATGAGGTGATGTGTGAAAAAAATTGCTTTCTTTTTTCATGGGCTTCTGCTGTAAAAGACCTTTTTAACACTTTAAAGAGGACTAAGGTGCACCTGACCCAAGCCATTGGTGTTTTCAATCGCCTCATATGCATGAGAAATCTGGACACTGAATAAGGAAGACCAAAGAAGAATTGATGCCTTTTACTTACGGTTGGCAAAGAATATTGAATACACCATGGACTGCCAGAAGAATGAACAAATCTGTCTTGGAAGAAGTACAGCCAGAATGCTTGTTAGAAACAAGGATGGTGAGACTTCATCTCACATATTTTGGACATGTTATCAGGAGGGACCAGTCCCTGGAGAAGGACATCATGCTTGGTAAAGCAGAGAGTGAGTGAAAAAGAGGAAGACTGTCAATGGGATGGATTGACAGTAGCTGCAACAATGGGCTCAAACAGCAATGATTGTGAGGACAGTGCCAGCCTGGGCAGTGTTTCGTTCTGTTGTACATAGGGTCATTATGAGTCAGAACTGACTAGTAGCACCTAACAAACAAAACAATGGGCATCTGTATATTTACTGTGCAATTTTAATTTTTTCTCCAACATTCTAATTTCTTTAATTTACCTGCTTTCCTTCAGGTACACTTATGTAACCTCATGCATTAACATGCATGCATTAGTGGAGGGTGGGGGGCATTAAGGGAAGTACAGTCTTTCTCAGGTTTGTGGCATCCGCACTGCATCAAGGACAGTCTTCCCAGAGAAGGCCGTCTATGTGAGGTCCTAAAAACAAGTACCTGTTGTACAAGGACTAAGGTCGTCTAATGGTTTTTGCCCTAGGCATCTCAACGGAAGATATCTTTTAAAAGATGTTTGCAAAGTTTTTATGAAAAAAATGAAGACAAGAAGTGTTGCATATTAAAATGTTTGTGACAGGTGCATTTAAGTTCTTTTCTAACCTCCTGCTCCATAGTTTGTTCACATGACAACCTCTTTGAATAAATACTTGGTCTAGAGGCTATTCTCGAAAGCACGGGTCTCTGATACGCTTGATAACTATAGTTACAGTTGTCTCTTCTTTTCCTGGAATATAAAATAATATATCATCACCTCAGAAGTCATTTTGAAGTCTTAATGAGATAAACACTCATTTTTTTTTCCTAGGCAATATTCCTTTTGTTGAGTGCTAGTCATAATATCCTTCTCTTAATGATAAAAGTGATGTCTAGTGTAGAGCAGAGGCAAGATGTGAATGCTAATGTCTTACAACTTGGAAACAAATCTATTAATTAAAAAAGTATTCCCTTGGAAAATGTTTTCCTTCTTGTCATTAAATAAAATATATAAATTAAATCTATGCATGTGTATGGAGAGAGAATAATGAATATGAATCAACACTACCTTTAAGCAATTCACCATTTTTAGAGTAAATTGATACGATTATTTTAAAATAAAATACTGAAAGGCCTCTTGTATAAATATATTCTCCCCCCCCCCATATATATATTATGGATTGAATTATGTCCCCCCAAAAATGTGTGTCAACTTGGCTAGGCCATGATTCCCAGTATTGTGTGATTGTCCATCATTTTGTGATCTGATGTGAGTTTCCTATGTGTTATAAATCCTACCTCTATGACGTTAATGAGGCTTATTGGCAGTATGTTAATGAGGCAGGATTCAATCTACAAGATTAGGTTGTGTCTTGAGTCAATCTTTTTTGAGATATAAAAGAGAGAAGTGAGCAGAGACGGACCTCATACCACCAAGAATGAAGAACCAAGAGGGGAGCGTGTCCTTTGGACCCAGGATTTCTTCACTGAGAAGCTCCTGGACCAGGGAAAGATTGATGACAAGGACCTTCTTCCAGAGTCAACCGAGAGAGAAAGCCTTCCCCTGGAGCTGGTGCTCTGAATTCGGACTTCTAGCCTACTAGACTGTGAGAGAATAAATGTCTCTTTGTTAAAGCCATCCACTTGTGGTATTTCTGTTGTAGCAGCACTAGATGACTAAGACTATATGTATGTGTGTGTGTGTGTGTGTGTGTGTGTGTGTGTGTGTGTGTGTGTATTCCAGACTAGAATAGTGACTAAATAATTTTGTTAAATTCAATTTGAGTTTATTTGGGGTAAAAATGTAATTCAATATTTTAGTCTATAAGCATATATATGTAACTGATGTAATAAGACATCAGTTGATTAAGGAAGAATACATAGAATGATTGTGTTTTTCCAACTGCTACAAAATGTGCTCTAAGGCTTGCAGACTTTTTAATGGTGTCTCAGTCCAGTTCCATAATTTTCAGCTGCTCATAGTTATTGAACAGTCTCAATTTAGTTAAGAATCAATTCTGTTCATTTAAAGATTTTAATCTTATATTTAACTCTAAACCCTCTGCCTATCTCTCACTCTAGACTAGAATTTGGCTCTAGGGGCTTAGAGCTAAACACAAATACAAATACCTTCCTGTGTTTTCCTCCTTTGATGATGGAGTGAGAGAAAGGGGGCTGCCAAAGGGAGTTTCACTGAACAATCACAGCCTCCTCCTTGGTTGACTGTAGTGGCTGTTCCAACTTGGCTGTTCCGTGCGGACATGTGGTAAATTCAACAGTTCATTCATTCACCACCTAGGTTGAGGGTGTTTACACTCCACAAGCCCCTCTAGATGCCAACAGATCCTTGGACGGCTCTTGGTAATTCTTTTTCTGCTTCAGATTGTGGTGGAGAACCTCAGCAAGGCTATAGGTCCCAGGAACATCTCACTCTGTTCACTCCAAATATGATCACACATGGGATTCATATTCTACATATCTTGGGAATGGGTAAGTGGAAACTTGGTAGGTAGTGGTGGAGGTGTGGTGGTAGATATGTGTTGTTGTTAGGTACCATCGAGTTGGTTCTGACTCATAGTGACCCTATGTACAACAGAACAAAACACTACGTGGTCCTGCACCATCCTCACAATCATTGCTATGTTTGAGCCCATTGTTGCAGCCACTGTGTCAATCCTCTGGTTAAGGGGCTTCCTCTTTTTGCTCACCCTTTTCTTTACCAAGCATGATGTCCTTCTCCAGGAACTGGTCCTTCTTGGTAACATGTCCAAAATACTGAGACGAAGTCTCACCATTCTTGCTTCTAATGAGGGTTCTGGCTGTACTTATTCCAAGACAGATTTGTTTGTTTTTTTGGCAGTCCATGGTATATTCAATATTCTTCACCAACACCATAATTCAAAGACATCAATTCTTCTTCAGTCTTCCTTATTCATTGTCCAGCTTTCACATGCCATATGAGGCGATTGAAAATACCATGGCTTGGGTCAGGCACACCTTAGTCTTCAAAGTGACATCTTTGCTTTGTAACACTTTAAAGAGGTCTTTTGCCCAATGCAATACATCGTCTGATTTCTTGACTGCTGCTTCCATAGGCCTTGATTGTGGATCCAAGTAAAATTAAATTCTTGACAACTTCAGTCTTTTTTTCCTTTTATCATAATGTTGCTTATTGGTTCAATTGTGAAGATTTTTGTTTTCTTTATGTTGAGGTACAATCCACACTGACAGCTGTAGTCTTTGATGTTCATCAGTAAGTGCTTCAAGTCACTTTAAGCAAGCAAGATTGTGTCATTTTCATATTGCAGATTGTTAATGAGTCTTCCTCCAATCCTAATGCAATGTTTTTCTTCATATAGTCCAGCTTATTGGATTATTTTCTCAGCATACAGATTGAATAAGTATGGTGAAATGATACAACCATGACACACAAGTTCCCTGACTTTAAACCACACAATATCCCCACGTTCTGTCTGAATGACTGCCCCTTGATCTATGTACAGGTTCCTCATGAGCACAAAGAAGTGTTCTGGAATTCTAATTCTTCACAATGTTATCCATAATTTGTTGTGATCCACACAGTGAAATGCCTTTGCATAGTCAGTAAACACAAGTAAACATCTTTCTGGTATTCTCTGTTTTCAGCCAAGGTCCATCTCCCTCATTCCACATCCTTTTCTGAATCTGGCTTGAATTTCTGGCAGTTCCCTGTCAATGTACTGTTGCAACTGCTTTTGAATTATCTTTAGCAAAATTTTACTTGTGTTGTGATATTGATGATATTGTTAGATAATTTTTGCATTCTGTTGGGAACTGTTCTTTGGAATGAAAACAGGTATGGTTGGATCTCCTCCAGTCGGTTGGTCAGGTAGCCGTCTTCCAAATTTCTTGGTATCGATGAGCGAGCATCTCCAACCCTGCATCTGTTTGTTGAAAGATCTCAATTGATATTCTGTCAATTCCTAGTGCCTTGTTTTCCACCAATGCTTTCAGTGCATCTTGGACTTCTTCCTTCAATGCTGTTGATTTTTGATCATATGCTGCCTCCTGAAATGGTCGAACATTGACCAATTCTTTTTGGTACAGTTACTCTGTGTATTCCTTCTATCCTCTTTTGATGCTTCCTGCAATTTTCAATATTTTCCCCATAGAATCCTTCAGTATTGCAACTCGAGGCTTAACTTTTTTCTTCAGTTCTTTCAGCTTGAGAAATGCTGAGCGTGTTCTTCCCTTTTGGTTTTCGATCTCCAGGTCTTTGCACATTGCATTATAATACTTTACTTTGTTTTCTTGAGTTGCCCTTTGAAATCTTCTGTTCAGCTCTGTCACTTCATTATTTCTTCCATTTGCTTTAGCTACTCTATGTTCAAGAGCAAGTTTCAGTCTCTTCTGACTTCCATTTTGGTCTTTTCTTTATTTCCTCTTTTTTAATGACCTTTTACATTCTTCATGTATGAAGTCTTTGATGTCCGGTCTTTGGTCATTAGTGTTCAATGTGTCAAATCTGTTCTTGAGATGATCTCTAAATTCAGGTGGGATATACTCAAGGTCGTACTTTGGCTCTCGTGACTTGTTTAAATTTTCTTCAGCTTCAACTTGAATTTGTATATGACCAATTGAGGCTCTGTTCCAGTCAGCCCCTGGCCTTTTTCTGACTGATGATATTGCGTTGTTCCATTGTCTCTTTCCATAGATGAAGTGGATTTGATTCCTCTGTATTCCATCTGGTGAGGTCGTTGTGTATAGTCACTGTTTATGTTGTTGAAAAAGGTATTACCAATGAATAAGTTGTTGGTCTCACAAAATTCTATCAATCTCCGGCATCATTTCTGTCACCAAGGCCATATTTCCCAACTACTGATCCTTCTTTGTTTCCAACTTTCGCATTCCAATCACCTGTAATTATCAATACATCTTGATCACACACATGTTTGATCAACTTCAGAATGCAGAAGTTGATAAAAATCTTCAATTTCTTCATCTTTGGCATTAGTAGCTGCTGCGTAAATTTGAGTAATAGTCATATTAACTGGTCTTCCTTGTAGGTGTATGGATGTTATCCCATCACTGACAGCGTTGTACTTCAGGACAGATCTTGAAATGTTCTTTTTGACGATGAACGCTATGCCATTCCTGTTCAGTTTGTCACTCCTGGCATTGTAGACCACATGTGCAGTTCTATCAAAATTGTGCCTCTCAAAAAGCCCTTCAGAGAATTGTTTTTCCTGACAGCTATAAGTTCTCTGATCTTAATATATGGGATAATTAACACTGTGTGTGCCCAGCACGGGCCTTAGCAGTTTACTGTTGAAAAACAGAACCCCATGTGGCGTCTGACACCATCTAATTTGTGTACATTTGTCAAAATAGCACTTTGGGGATGTAAGGATTATTAGTAGGCTTTAAGTACTCCTTCTTAGCTTGTTTGTAGGCTAATTCACTTAATTAACTTCAGTTTTCCAGAATGGTCTTTTTGCAGCTTATGTGTATATAAATATGAATTCCCTAAAGTTCCCTAAATAAATTCATCTGCTTCAACATCATCACATGATCTTTAACATGAAGTGAGAATTTAATAAATGTGTTATATATGTGATATATGTCTCATAAGCAAAGAATAGAAGGCGAGATTCATAGGAAAAGACTACAAGTTCATTCACGAAAGCTAAGAATCATCTTACTGATCATTCTCAAAAGTAAAATAAGGAGATTTTTGGTGAATTATTATTCTTCATAAAGAACAGGAGGAAGAGTGAATAAAGTTTTCATTGCAGCACTAGAGATCAATCAGAAATTCCAGATTACTGGAAAATATTAAGGATTTCATTGAGAATTGCTCTTTTTTGAGTAAAAACAGAAAAACTTCCTCCGCTGTTTACTGTGATCTGGTGCGGGCTAACTACAACACGTGGAGAAATTTGATGGCTTTAATAAAGCAACTTTCAAATGTCATTAGAAACCCCTGTCATTCTCAGAATGGCCTCTGGAGGTCAGTGTTGAAGCATGGTGGCACAGTTAAGCTTCCCCACTCACTGCCTATTCTGTCGAAATAAAGCAAACTCTTGATACTTTTGGTTCTCTATCTAGTGACATTCATAAGCTCTAAGTTTGTTTACTCACCAAATACTAGCAAACTAATATGCAACATTCTCTGTTATGGATATTTAAGTTTATATTTGATTTATACATTTAAGTAAGAGTCTGTATTATTTTCCGTAAAAGAAAGACAGTAGTGCTCTAAATAAGAACATTAAAAAAATCCGTTTAGATTTGAAATATGTAAGGATGGATAAAATAACATCTTAAGAAGGAAGGTACTACAACTTAACATAATAAGATCATTTAAAGTTTTCCCACCTTCCTAACGCTTAGGATTGTAATCATTCTCTTACTTCTAAAGCACATGAAAGCTCTCTAAATAATTTTAAAATCATTAGGAATAAGACAGAACAATTTACCATCCTTATTGTACTTTGCTGGTTTATCAGCCTCTGCTCAGAGTATGGCAGCCAAAAGACGGTCTCCTCGAAGTTTCTCCTGAGGAGCCTCAGTCCATGGTGATAATCCATATTAGATAATCCAACTAGCATTCTCCACCGGGCCTACGTGTGGAGTTATTGTACCCACAGGCAAATTACCCTGAACCATCTTCTCTCTCCCACACTTACTTTCCTGCTATATTTTTGATGAAAGTGAATGAAATTGGGTGAGTGGAAGCTGAGATAGAAAATCAGCCCATTTCCCAAATCACCAAAACTCCACACCATTTAAAAGATAACCTGTAATTATCTAAAGATAATTATAATCATCTAAAAGAAGAAATATTTGAAAACTGTTCTTCTTTTTAAGTTATTTCCATGCATGTTGTTAGCTGGACCCCATGCACAATGGAAGGAA
This sequence comes from Dugong dugon, assembly GCA_030035585.1. Taxonomy (NCBI): domain Eukaryota; kingdom Metazoa; phylum Chordata; class Mammalia; order Sirenia; family Dugongidae; genus Dugong; species Dugong dugon. The sequence goes on along the minus strand of CM057468.1, from coordinate 109,902,113 downwards.
ACTCCTGGTCTTGCACCTACCTATGAGCTGTCGAAGATCAAACTGTTGTGATCCGTATGGTTTTCAGTGTGTGATTTTTGGAAGTAGATCACCAGGCTTTTCTTCCTAGTCCATATTAGTCTGGAAGCGCCACTGAAATCTGTTCAACATCATAGCAACACACAAGCGTCTACTGACAGGTGGTGGCTGCACATGAGGTGCAGTGGACAGGAATCAAATCCAGGTCTCTGGCATGGAAGGTAAGAATTCTACCCCTGAACCACCAATGCCTCTCATACATACTAGATGAATCATTTATCATGTAATATTTACCTATTGTGCAAAGAAATTCTTTAGAGATACTTTGGAGTAGTTAAGATGAAGAAATACATGTTCAGTTTGCTTTCAGATAGCAATTCTTCAGAAACTTTTTTATTAATCTAAAAGTAAAGACAGAATACATGTCAACCGGGTTTCCAACTTTCTTTCCTGTGGATGATTCTTTTATCTTGTTAGCTAGAATAGCTGCCTTACTTCATTTCCACTTTTATCTACCAGCTGAAACATTCTACTCAGCAGACTGGTGATTCCTTCTCTCCTACCCAAGCAGATGATGTACGTAGCTCACAAAACACATGTCAAACTGAACAGATTCGTTGTCCATATTAGACTTTCTTGGGGGAATGAAGGAAGTTTGGGGCCAACACTGTTCAACTTGAGGTTAATAAGACCTACATAAAACAATTATTTACCTCTGCTCAATATAGTGCTTCTAAGGGATGAAGCCACACCCAGGGTAGAAGGGCTTGAGTTTCATAATTCTTTGTAACGGTTAAAATGGAAATGAGGACAGGGCTATAGGAAGAGCTCTAGACAGACAATCCAAAGATCCCATCTTGCTCTGAGGAGACAGTGTGATGGCAGGCAAATCCTGCAACCTCTCCCATTTGAAATATTAAATGGTTGGCTTAGATAACCACTAATGTATCATCCAGCTCCAAAAAAGTTCTAAACCAGATATTGTTGCGTTCACGCTGACTCATTGCAACCCCGTGTATGTTCAGGGTAGAATCTGGGGTGGAAATGCAAATTCTTAGCAGAGGGTCAAACCAGAAAGAACCGGTTTGAAGCCCTGCTTGAGTCTCTAATAGCTATGCGATTTTGCATAAGCAACTTAACCTCTCAGCTTTAGTTCCTGATCTGTCAAATGGAATCAAACAGCACCTACCCTGGCCTGGTGGAATTCATTGTCCTCTCTACCTACCTAGTGATTACGTCTGGCCAAGTTAATACCTTTGTCCTCCCCTTTCACTGCTTCCCACCTCCCTGCTATTCCTACCCCACTTGTTTAGGTGGAACAAGGATTACATAGTAAATCCTGGAAAATAATCTATTTCATTAAATAAAAGAAAAATCCTCACTATGTTCCGATTTTTATTTCAAATAACATAAAGGTGAACATCAGCTCAGTCCATGGACAAATTCCAAATTCATGTAGTCTGAATTAAAATTCTATTGTGGGTTCTTAGACTACACTTGTGAATCTGGGTCCCTATGCCTTTTCACAATTGGAATCAGTTGGTACACACCTGAGCACAATTTTCAAGGTTACAATTTGCAAATATAGGGCAGAAGGTTTTCATTGCTATTACTCCTTAGGTTTTCTTATTACAAAGGAGCTAGATTTTCTTGGTTGTATAGAATGAGGAGTGGAGCCAAGTGGTGGGTTATTTTTTTAATTTTTTTCATGACCTAATCTGCACATTACGTATTATTACTTTTTGTGGTGTTATTCTTGCTTCTGGTATTTTAAACTATCTTTTAGAATTTTCAATTGATGTTATATATTGAACAGATGTCCTACATTATTTGAGGATGGTGTTCGAGAAACCTAAAAATAATTAGTTTTAAAAATCATTTTTTTTTTTACTTTTCCAAAACTTGGTAAAATGCTTTCTTGCCCCCTCTCCTTTATTTTTTCTTTCCACAGTAATGTTCTTGATTTTATCTTTTGAGGTCGATATGTTGCCTCATATCTATATTAAATTCACTGAAGCAAGGCCCTGAGTACATTTGTTAAATGTCCGATTTGGCTATAACCAAGTTAACGAGTAACATTTGCTATTAATTACATCAATAAAAACATTGTAATCTTACAACTCTGGTTTGAGCCTAATAGAGTAGGAGGTTTGAGGGATGAATATTCATGAGCAATTAACGGATCGCTCTTTAGAAAAATTGCAAAAAATCATTTTAATAGCCTCTTTGCATCCTAACCAGATTTCAGTCAGATCAAACCACCTCTGGCTAGAAAAAATTGTAATCGGTTCCTAAAAATTAAATCCAATGAACTTGTGTCTGCAGAAGGTCAAGTAATATACTCTCATGAAGCAAGACTGTTCCTTATTTAACGCATCAGTTATTAAAAAGGTGTTCTATTTTTCTGTTTGTGTCCTTTTTTTTTTTTATTACTGCGTATTAGAGTAACCGTCTTGCCAACATGCAAATGATATGCTAACCTAATGTGGTTTGGATGAAAGTAATGATTAAAGAGCCAGAGAGACCTATCAGCTATAATATTATGCCTGAGGAATGGAAAATCACTGAGCTACCAGAACCTTCCGGTATTTTAAGCTTCCATGACTCATAGAAGCAAGTAAAAATTAAAATATGGTGTATTATTTTCTCTCTTTTTTAGAGAAGACAGTCAAAGAATCTTAGATTTTGCTACCTCCTGTTTTGATGTATATTTATTTCTTGGTGCTATCTCCTTTTTGGGTGTCCTTTTTAGATACTCCAATTTTTTTTAAAGCAGCATAAGAAAGAATACAGAAAAAAATATCAGAGAGCTATAGTCTTCTTCGTTTTAGCAGGGAATGGATTAGTGGTCTTTGAAAACATTACGCCAGATGCTTCTAGATACTTTGCATGTCTTATGGCATTTAATCCTTGGAGGTTGGTATTATTTTCAGTTTAGAGTTGAAGAAGCAAAGGCTCAGTGTGCCAAGACCACAAGCTACTAGTCGTGGAACCCATATCTTATTGACTTTGAATTCTATGATCTTTTCATTGTTTCATATTAGCCAAAGTTATATGGTATTTAGTTTTTGTTAATAAAAACCTATTCCAGTCCTATTAAAATAAAATTTTAATAAGGCAGTCCATGGGTTATAAACAAGATCCATTCCTAAGTCTGTCTTTAAGTCAGATTTGTAGGTAAATTGGAACAGGTACATATGGTTCTTATTTAGTGTCAGTCAGTCAAATGTTTGGCTTAGTATATAGTATATATTTTACCTTTCTATGCATATAGGGTTGCTATGAGTTGGAATTGATTCGACGGCAACATTTTTTTTTTAATTTTATGCATACAAGTGAAGAGGCCTTGAAGCACTTACCGATGAAGATCAAAGACTACAGCCTTCAGTATGAATTACATCTCAACATAAAGAAAACATCCTCATGATTGGATCAATAAGCAACATCATGATAAACAGAGAAAATATTGAAGTTGTCAAGGATTTCATTTTACCTGGATCCACAATCAATGCCCATGGAAGCAGCAGTCAAGAAATCAAATGACGTATTGCGTTGGGCAGATCTGCTGCAAAATACCTCTTTAAAGTGCTAAAAAGCAAAGATGTCAGTTTGAAGACTAAGGTGTGCTTGACCCAAGCCATGGTGTTCCCAATTGCCTCATAGGCATGTGAAAGCTGGACAATGAGTAAGGAAGACAGAAGAATAATTGACGACTTTGAATTATGGTGTTGGAGAAGAATATTGAAAATACGATGGATTTCCAAAAGAATGAACAAACTCATCTTGGAAGGAGTCTAGCTAGAATGCTCCTTAGAAGCAAGGATGGTGAGACTATGTCTCACATACTTTGGACATGTTATCAGGAGGGAGCAGCCCCTGGAGAAGAACGTCATATTTGGTAAAGTAGAGGGTCAATGAAAAAGAGGAAGACCCTCAAGAAGATGGATTGACACAGTGGCTGCAACAATGGACTCAAGCGTAACAACAATTATGAGGGTGGCGCAGGACCAGGCAGTGTTTCATTCTCTTGTACGCAGGATGGCTCTGAGTTGGAAATGACTCAACGGCACCTAACAACAACATGCACATAAAACACTTAAGAAAGACTTCCAAACTGGGCAAAGTTTTCATGAGCATCACAAAGCAGTGCCTGCATTTGTTATTATAAACCATTGTATTTAACTCAAATTTTTGACATAATAGGCTTTATGTCAGTCCATTCTTAAGAACGAGCTGTCCATAAGTTGGATGCTGGTAACCTGGGGACTACTTGTATATCATTATTAAATTTTAACTTAAACAAAAAGTTGGTTAGATTTCAAACATAATAAAAATAAAAAATAACAGCTACCATTTAGAGCTGATTCTGACTCATGGCAACCCCATGTGTTAGAGTAGAACTGTGATCCATAGGGTTTTCAATGGCTGATTTTTTTGGAAGTAGATTACCAGGCCTTTCTTCCAAGGTACCTCTGGGTAGACTCAAACCTCCAGTCTTTCAGTTAGTAGCCAAGCACGTTAATCATTTGCACCACAAAGACAATAAAATGAAGGAGATGGATATTGCAGTTCCTTGGTAGATGCATGTTTGGGTGTGTTTGTGCATGACCTTATTTCTTTGATGAACTAAGTCTCGGTGTCCTACAGAACATGGCCATCTGTCAGCTAGAAGCTGCTGACCCTTTTCATCTGGGCTGGTTGGAATGATTGTCTTCTCTCCCTGTCTCTCCTATTTTGATCCTTGGATAATAGGCTGCTCTTTGGTGATAAGAGAAGCTGTAAATGACCAGGAGTGTTATAAAGGCCAGTATCTTAGACTAAGCTTTTTCTGGCTAAGACAGAAGGTCTCTAGTGAGAGAAGCAGAGCCCAGCTCAGAGGATAGTGCTTTGGTCCAAGGGTTCTAGGATGATGCAATGCTCCACAAGATCTGGGTGGTGGAACCTGGCACCTGAGACTAGGCTGCATTTTTTTCTTTATTTTTAATTGAAATATAATTCATGTAACATAAAATTTACCCTTTTAAAGTATACAGTTCAGTGGTGTATACTCACAAGATTGTGCAACTATCACCACTATCCAGTTCCAAAACATTTTCATCACCACAAAAAGAAACCTTGTACATATTAGCAGTCACTCCTCATGCCCCTCTGCCCCCCACCCCAGCCCCCTGCCCAGCTCCTGATAACTACTAATCTACTTTCTGTCTCTATGGATTTGCCTATTTAGTTACATTTTATGTGCAATTGTAAGGTGAAACACTTGGTGATGCTTCCTGTTACTGCTAAATGTGCTCCCATATGGGGCATTGAGCAATGCAGGCTGTTGTGTTTCCAGGATGTTCAATGAGGGAGCTAGTGTAATTTCCTTGCATCCCCACAAATTTACCCAGCCTTAGCACCCATGACAGCCTCAGTTCACCACAAGGATTTCATCTTCCCCTGTAGATCTTAAGATTCCTCTGGACTCTCATTATTATAATGTCCAACTCTACGTTGTAGACAAAGAAAAGCATTTGGAAGTCACTTAAATTTGAGTCTTGACTAGAATTGTCTACTCTCTGTTATCCTCACATAAGCAAATACTACTCATTAAACCCATTAATTCAGTCTTGTTTCCCTCTTTGCTCTTGATTCTCCTTCCTCCCAACATCATTTTCTTGTAATTTAAGATCTTTAAATGATCTTTGAGTCCTTTGAACTCAGTTGCCCATGCTAGACACCTGGGAATCATCTTGAATATTCCTTCTTCATGTTCTTATTCTGCCTCCTTTCCCACCCCAATGACCAGATTCCATAGGTTTTACCCACCCCCACCCCCCACATTTTCTTTCCTGCTCTTTATCTCCAGCTCCTCTGCCACTGTTAAGACCCCCATCATTATAACTCACTTATGAGGACTGGACTACAGCGATTGCTCCCATTCTGGGTTCCCTGCCTCCCATCTTGTCCTACATCAGTAGTTTCGCTACATTGCTCCCAAATGGTCTTCTAATCATCCAAATATGTTTATATACCAGCTCGCATCTCAAAGTTCTTGAAAATCTCCCTACAGTCTTCAGGAAGGAGTTCAAAATATACTTATTTGATACACTAGTTTGTCAATGTACCTTCCCTGTACCCACACTGAATGACTGGCCTGTCCCTGAACATCTCACACAGCTTCAGGCTCATTGCTTCAGCACATACGTTGGCATTGCCTAGAATGTTCCTTTCTACCTTCTCCTTTTACTAACCCTTATATTCTAACCTACCCCTTCTGGAATGTAGAGCTTTGGCAGCCAGAGACTCTGCCTGGTTGGATCATCTCAACTTCAAGCATTCCGTTCATTGCTCTGCTGTAGCACTTTATACACATCTCCCATTTTCCATGTTAGTGTCCTTCTCAGTGTTGCCAAATATATCGAAAATCTATTGAAAACATAAATTTATTATCCGTATCATCTAGTATAATGCTTAAGCAGCAGTGTTTAATAAATATTTGTTGAAGGAAGAAAGGAAGGAAAAGCAAACAAAAATAAAAAGCAGCATAACCCAAATAGTGCCTGTCTCCTTGAGTACCACTGGAGCCCTGGTGTCGCAGTGGTGAAGAGCTTGGCTGCTAACCAGAAGGCTGGCAGTACGAATCCACCAGTTCTCCTTGGAAATCCTATGGGGCAGTTCTACTCTTACCAGTAGGGTTGCTATGAGTTGGAATCGACTCAACAGCAAGGGGTTTGGTTTTGATTTGGTTGGGTATCATTAACCTCATAATGGGATTCAGCACTTTTTCCCTCGAAGCATACCCATGCTAGAAATCACAAGTGAATAAAACAATTTTTATGTTGTTGTTGTTTGAAGATTTTGTGAAGACAGGAAGAAGAGGTTTTACAGCACACAACACATGATAAATTTCATAAAAATTCCTGTATGGCCTTTTTGTTTTTCCCCAAGGTCCTTATTCTGCAGCCCATACCTGAGTTTCGCCTCCTGGACCCCCTCCTGTACACACACACATACACATACACACACACACACACACACACACACACACACACACACACACCCTGCCTCTAAGTTCCTATTTTTTGGTTTCCCTCTCTCGGATCTTCCCTTTAGGTGTCTCTATATTCTCTTATGGGGTCCCGTGGTGGCACAGATGGTTAAATACTCAACTACCAGCTGAAAGTTTGGTGGTTCAAATCCACTCAGAGGCACCTTGCGGGACAAGCCTGGCGATTTGCTGCTTTAAAGTCACAGCCTTGAAAACCCCACGGAGCAGTTCTGCTCTGCACACATGGGTCACCATGAGTCGGAATCATCTTGATGACAGCTAACGACAAGAACAACAACTTCCTTTCTCATGCAGAGCGCTGTTGCTTTTTCTCAGCTCCTTAGTCTCTCACGCCCACCTAGCTTTCCGCTCAGAAACAAGTACGCCGTCGGTATCAGCGTTTTCACTTGTTAAAAGGTAATGGGTAAATGCCTAGTTATGTGAAGAAATGGAAATATGTGTTTGTGTATAAACCAAAAAACAAAACAAAACAAAACAAAAAACTAAACCAAACTTGTTGCTGTCGAGTCAACTCTGACTAATAGTGACCCTATAGGACAGAGTAGAACTGCCCTATGGGGTTTCAAGGAGCAGCAGGTAGATTCGAACTGCTCACCTTTTGGTTAGCAGCTAAGCTCTTAGCCACTGTGTCACCAGGGTTTGTGTATACTCCCATTAAAAATTTCACTAAAATAATGGTCAAATTGGAGGAAAGGTATAAAAATGGTCTAAATGCCCAAGGACAAAGAAAACCAGAAGGGCAACAACAGCAGATTAAAACCAAAAAAAAAAAAAAAAAAAACCCAAAGCCATTGCTGTCGAGTCGATTCTGACTCATTGAGACCCTATAGGACAGAGTAGAACTGCCCCATAGGGTTTCCAAGGATTGCCTGGTGGATTTGAACTGCCAACCTTTTGGTTGGCAGCCAAACTCTTAACCACTGCACCATCAGGGTTTCCAACAGCATCTCTAATCTGCGGTTTGTTTGTTTTTTTTTAAGATTAGAGATGCCAAAATTTTTTGGAAGATGGGAAATGGATGTAAGGAGGAGCTGAGAGCTGAGAAGACAAGATCCAGAAGAGAGGCGTGTCAATAAGAAGCAAGTCAATTCATTGCATGGAAAGACTCAGAACTGAGAAGCACACATTGCTACAGAAGGCCTGGATGAGGCACGGGGCTGAAAACAAAAAGAACTGGTTGAAAGTCTCTTTGAGATCCAGTAAAGTCTTGTGATCCTCTCCTTTCCCTATAGTCCAACCCCACTAAGAAACTTGAAATTTACTTTGTGGAGAGTAAATCTCAAGGACACCAGGCCGAACATCAGGCAGAGGAGAGTTACTGCAATAAAATAGTGATAAAGTCTATATATGGAAAATCGAACCTCCACCCTAATGCTCCTCACGCTCATGTGAACATTCATAGTCGTTTACCTCTTCATCCCCTGGGAAAATATCAGAAGATTCTTCCCTGGAAACATTCCAAAGGAACGACCTGTGGATACAGTTCTGGCAGGAAAGTGGATTCACCCTAGATGGTTCAAATGAAGAGACATTCATCAAGGAACTATACAGCCATGTCAGTGAACAAATGAGGGATGGTGAGGCACCAGTGACTAGCACCAGTGGGAGGCTTTTACATCCCCCGGGCTGAAGGGCTGAAGGGGGTAATAGAGTCCGGTAAGAATTAGGACAGTGGAGCAAAGCCCTCATAGCAGAAACTGAAGTCATGGAGAGTTTTAGACATGAATTGCGAAGAAAGGCCTGGACATCTGCTTCCAAAAATTAGCCAACGAAAACCCTATGTGTTACAACAGAATATTGTCCAATATAGTGCTGGAAGATGAGCCCCTAGGTTGGAAGGCACTCGAAATACACAGTGGTGGCAACAATGGACTTGAGCATACCAAAGATCATTAAGTTGGAGCAGGACTAAATTCCATTTTTCTCCACCTCTGTCCAGGACCTCTGTTGCACATGGGGTTGTCATGAGTCTACTCAAAGGCAGCTAACAATAACAAGTTGAGGAAGTGTGGAGGGATCAATACTTGGGACACGATGTGGCTGAAGAAAAACTCTCACCCACCATTCAGATCTTGTTGGCCCTTGCCATATATCATTCCAAACAGTACTTGAATAACCAGAGAAAATGAAAATAGTATTCTTAAAAAGGAGGGTCACTGGAAGAGGTAAAGGTCATTTTTTCTCTCTTTTTTTTTTTATTGTACTTCAGATGAAGGTTTATAGAACAAACTAGTTTCTTATTAAACAGTTAGTACACATATTGTTTTATGACATTGGTTAACAACCCCACAACATGTCAACACTTCCCCTTCTCCACCTTGGGTTCCCTATTACCAGCTTTCCTTCCCCCCCCACCCAACTTTTAGTCCTTGTACGTGCACTGTTGTGCCCCATTAGTCTTGTTTTGTTTTATGGGCCTGTCTAATCTTTGGCTGAAGGGTGAACCTTGGGAGTAACTTCATTACTGAGCTAAAAGAGTGTCCGATGTCATACTCTTAGGGTTTCTCCAGTCTCTGTCAGGCCAGTAAGCCTGATCTTTTTTGTGAGCTAGAATTTTGTTCTACATTTTTCTCCAACTCTGTCCAGAACCCTCTGTTGTAATCCTTGTCAGAGCAGTCAGTGGTGTTAGCTGGGCACCATCTTGAGTAACAAGTCTCAGTCTGGTGGAGGCCGTGGTAGATGTGGTCTGTTAGTCCTTTGGACAAATCTTTCCCTTGTATCTTGTTTTCTTCATTCTCCCTTGCTCCCGAAGGGGTGAGACCAGTGGAGTATCTTAGATGGCCGCTCACAGGCTTTTAAGACCCCAGACACTGCTCATCAAAGTAGAATGTAGAACATTTTCTTTATAAACTATGTTATGCCAATTGAGCTAGATGTTCCCTAAGACCATGGTCCCCAGAGCCCTCAGCCCAGCAATTTGGTCACTGAGGGAGTTTGGATGTGTCTGTGGAGCTTCCATGACCTTTCCTTGTACAAGTTGTGCTGGCTTCCCCAGTACGGTGTACTGTCTTATGGAAGGGTCATTTTTTTAACCTAGTGTGCGGAGCATTGAATAAATTCATCCATAGGGGAAAAGGGAAAGTGGAGTTCTGTGGATGCATTTTTAAAACAGAAGAGCCTGTGACTGAACAGACTGTGAGTGGATGTTTCTCTGTGAACAGTCCAGACCTGGAAATGGAGCTATTGCTATGGCAGCTCTGCCCGGAACCTGCTGTTGTTTTCACTTTTTGATGTCTTTGTTCAAACCATATGGTGCAAGAGCAGTACATAATTGTAAATAAATAGACTATGATTCTAGATTCCTTCTGTGTCTGTGACTTGTTTTCATCTCAGATTTATCACTCCTTTGGAAGTGAAGATGGGCTTGAATTTAGAAAACTTTGAACCCTTAGAGAACCCGAAAGATAATTTTCACTGTGTTTGTATACTTGACACAGTGCCAGACCTCAGTGTGACGGCATACTGTACAACTGAGAGCTATTACTTTTTCTTTCTTTTTTTTTAGTTTTGAAATATTTTGTTTTTAATAGTTATAGTTAAAGGGATTTCTAAAATGAATGTAGCCATTCATGATTGCTTTATCCTTTTAAAATTTCTCTTCTGAGAAGACTTTCAGTTGAATTTTGTTTTTTGGAGTACTTAAGATACTTTGGCTCTAGGTAGCTTTGGAAGATGGAAAAACAGACAACTTCCAGGTTATTGAAGGGCAAAGAGAGCACTGGATAAGCCGTCTGCCTTCTCAGGCATTGTGAGCCCTGGGCAAAGGTTTTTTTTTAATTGCTGAGTGATTAAAGACCGCTTTGGCCCTGTTAACTTTGCTGTAGATACCCCAGCATGTTACAGCTGGAAGGGGCCAAATGAATCATCTTGTCCAGTCCCCTCTTATTTTAAAGATGGGGAAACTGAGCCCCCCAAAAGCACAGCCATTTGTCCAATGTTACACAATTTGTAGAAAGGTCACGTCTTCATATACTTACTTTAGTATTTTGTCCACTATGTGCATTACCAAAAGCCATCTTTATAACCTGCACTTATAAGTACAAATAATGTCTCAGTGTCTCTTCAGCCTCTCCACCGCCAGAGGCCCGCTCAGACCTGCAGGCTGCCTCCCACCACCTGGGGCTCAGTGATATCTGAGAGCCATTTTTCTCGTGCCATTTATATTCCCTCCTCCACTCACCCACTAAAGCCTTACCATCCTGTGTGTTATTCTACAGGTGCCAACTGACTAATCTGGTAAACTAATAATCGATCCGTGAATAGGAGAAGGACAAAGGGCCCAAATGGGAAAAGACTCCTCCAGTATGTTACCATTTGGCAGACAATAACGAGCTGGCCGCTGTTGGCCTCCTCCTAACATATTGTTTGGGCCTGTGGCCACATAAAGCCTCACTCTGAGAAAACTATGCTTTTCTTTTGGTATGCTTCAGGCTTTTCCCAAGCAGCTCATGGTTCCTTGCTTTGGTCTAGGCCCTAATTTGAGTACTGCTCCTACTTTTCCTTTCTTAGGGCCTTTTAATCATGAATGTTCGAGTGAGTGAACGCCTTTGTTTCTGAGGACCCAAAACTCAGGCATAATCACTATCCATGCCTCTGAATGACCTCTGAACTCTCCCACCACAGCCAACCTTCCCTCTGGGGTGAAGATTTTGTTTTCTTGTATTTACTCAACTATAAACAGATCAGTCGGTTCAAAGGTTTGCTGGGTCAGATTCAAAGGTGAGATCCTTCAGATCCTTTGTGAAAGCATCCACAGCATAATAAAGGAAATGACAGCTGCATGGATGAACAAGTATACAATGCCTTCGGAAAAAAAAACACTCTCCTGTGGGACTTTACAAGAGGCAAGTATAGCACAAAGGTTAGGAATGTGGACTCTGGGTTTAAATCCCAGCTGAGCCCATTACTAGCTATGTGACCTTGAGGATATTACTTAAATGTTCCATACCTCAGTTTCCTATCTGTAAAATGGGGATAAAGTTTTGTGTTTTTCAGAGTTGTAAAAATCAAGTGACTAATTGCTTAGGGGGCACAAAGTTTCTGTTAATGGAATAATTTGGAAAAAGATAGTGGTAATAGTGGCACATCAGGATAAACTTAATCAATGACACTGAAGTATACATGTAAAAATTGTTGAATTGGCAAATGTTTTGTTATATACATATTTTATCACATTAAAAAAATCAAGTGATATAAGATTATAATAATTGCTATATAATCAATATCTTAATAATACATAATCCCCCCAAAAAACCCAAACCCATTGCCATTGAGTGGATTCCGCCTCACAGTGACCCTATATATACATACATATACACACACACACGTCCCTGGGTGGCACAAATGGTTCGTACTCAACTACTAGCCTAAATGTTGGTGGTTCAAACCCACCCAGCAGTATCATGGAAGAAAGGCTTGATGGTCTGCTTCCATTAAAATTACGGCCAAGAAAACCCTATGGAGCAGTTCTACTCTATAATTCATGGGGTCACCATGAGTCAGAGTTGACTGCACGGCAGTGAGCTTGGTTTGGTTTTGAACATACATATATGAATCAGGGATATTATTTTACAGAATTCAGCAAACTCGTTAATAATAGTTATCCTTCAGTAGCTTCAAGTGTTTAGAAAGTTAAATGTTATTTTGCATGAACTGCAGTGTAGCATTAGTCAGACTGTTTGATGATTTATATCTATCTGGAAGTTCTGCTTAAAGATGCATTTACTATGGCTATCTCATTTGACTCTCACTCCATTTCAGGTCAGCAACATATACTGAGCTACTTAGGTTCTGTGCTGGATCCTGGTGATAGATACTTAGATCAATAAGACAAGGTCTGCGCGGTTAGGGGTTTCAGAGTTCTACTGAGGAAAACAAACTCTTCTGTGCCTCCCTTGATTAAATTTAACACTTTGTAGACAATGACTATGAAGGAATCAAATGGATAATGGAAGCTTCCTTCCAGTGACCCACACAACTAGATAAGCACAAATGCCCTGTTTCTACTTACACAACTTCACTCCTGAATAATGTCAACATACTTTTCCTCCTCTGCAATAGTTCTCTGAGGTGGGCAGGTTAGCAAATTGATTTCTCTTAGTCCTAATGTTTAACCAATATGTCCAGAAGTACCTATTTAAAGAGGCAGATAATTAACTTGATTTCCCTTTTCACATGACTGTCCTGTGATAAGTTGAATTCCTGGAGTGAAAACATCAGCCATTTTCCTTCCAAAGGGCAGCTGTTAGGTGCTCAGCTATGCCTTCCCTTTGCAGTCAGAATCGCCACCAAGGATTGCTAAACACAAGTCTCTCTATTTGCGTACTTTTGGATTAAATAGAATACACTTCAGCAAAGAATCTTTGGCAGGATCTGCTGCTGAGGTAACAGTTTTGACATTATTGCCTTTGGCCTTCCCTGAAAGGCACAAGCTCTGCAGAAAGAGAGAGAGAGGGAGAGAGAGAGAGAGATTTAAGCAGCACAGAGTAAAAAGAAGTAGAGATTTCAGTTTTGTGATTTGAGAATATCAGACCCAGAGCCATTTACTATTAAGAATTGCAAGAGTAAAAATAGTAAATGTGTGTTATAAAGCATTTCTTTATAGAATGGGTTACGTTCTATCAAAATAACATCATGTCGTTTTCATTTGTCTGATATATCATTAAATCAGGGGAAGCAAATAAAAGGGATTTTATGTTTGAGGCCGTGAGAGGCTGAGTGGGACAGTAGAACTTGGACAAGTGACATAAATTCTGCAAGATTAAGTGTGTTCATCGCTACTATAGGGGTAGCACCCACTGTCATAGGGTTGTGTGTAACAAATGTAGAGTCCCTGACACATAGAGGCACTCCAAAAATGCGATTTATTATTATCTTTTTCTCTCAAATCCTAATGGCTTTTTTTCTAATCTGCTAAGAGTTTGTTAGTTTGTTTCAAAGGGGACTCATAATTTATCAGCCAGAAATCTCTTTTCCCAATCAATGGTGAGATATTAATTAGAAGCCACAAAATGACAAAGTCAATCCTTCATGTGAAAACATCTAAATTTTGTAATTATGAGTCAAGTATTTTTCAGTTTGTTTGGATGGAAATCTCAAAATGCATTCAAGTAAAACAGTACAAATTTAAGCCTGTTTGTAGAAAGAATAGGAGTCCTGGTGGTGTAGTAGATAAGCACTTGGCTGCTAACTGAACAATTAGACATTTGAATCCATCAGATACTCCACAGGAGAAAGATGTGGCAGTCTGCTTCTGTAAAGATTACAGCCTTGGAAACCCTGTGGGGCAGTTCTATTCTATAGCGTTGCTGTGAGTTGGAATTGACTCGATGGCGCCGGGTTTTTGGTAGAAAGAATATTGTCATGGATTAAATTGTGTCCTCCCAAAATACCTGTCAACTTGGCTAGGCCATGATTCCCAGTATTGTATGATTGTCCACCATTTTGTTATCTAATGTGATTTTCCTGTGTGTTGTAAATCCTGTCTCTACGATGTTAATGAGATGGGATTAGCAGCAGTTATGTTAATGAGGCAAGACTCAATCTACAAAATTAGGTAGTGTTTTAAGCCAATCTGTTTTGAGATATAAAAGAGGTAAGCAAGCAGAGAGACAGGGGAAACTTATACCACCAAGAAAGCAGTGCCAGGAGAAGAGCATATCCTTTGGACCCAGGGTCCCTGTGCTGAGAAGCTCCTAGTCCAGGGGAAGATTGATGACAAGGACCTTCCTCCAGAGCCAACAGAGAGAGAAAGCCTTCCCCCGGAAATGATGCCCTGAATTTGGACTTCTAGCCTACTAGACTGTGAGAAAATAAACTTCTGTTTGTTGAAGCCATCCACTTGTGGCATTTCTTTTATAACAGCACTAGATAGCTAAGACAAATATCCATCTTTGTTCTCACTGTAAATGAATCATCCCATTTAATACATGCTCTATGGACAGGCTGGAAAGCTAGAGACAAGTCTGTGACTCTTGTCACTGGGGCCTTCCAAGGGAATGACGTGAATACCAGTGACAGAAGGAAACGAAAACCAAAAACCAAACCAGTTGCAGTCGAGCCGGTCTTGACTCACAGCAACCCCGCATGTGTCAGAATAGAATTGTGCTCCATAGGATTTTCAGTGGCTGATTTTTTGGAAGTAGATTGCCAGGCCTTTCTTCTGAGGCACCTCTGGGTAGACTTGAACAGTCAATCCTTTGGTTAGCGGCCAAGTGCATTAACCACTTTCCACCCAGGGATTCTGAGGGGAATCACGGAGGTGAGAAAACAGAGGGCATGAGGGGAGCCAAGTAAACAATCCAAAGTCAGAACAAGGAAGATTTTTTTTTTAGAGAAGCAGCAATGCAGAGGAGAAAAGATGAGTAGAGAAGGTAGAAAAAGGCTAATCAAAGACAAGAGAAGGGGTGCTAATTGTCTATGAATCAAGGATATTATTTTACAGAATTCAGTGAACTCATTCATGATAGTTGTCCTTCAGTTGCTTCATGTGGGTAGAAAGTTAAATATCATTTTGCAGGAACTTCAGTGTAGTGCTAGTTGGATTTCTTTGATGATTTATTCCCAACTTTGCTAACATAACTTGACACGTGAGAAACTACTCTCGCAGTAGCCATAAGTTTTCTAAAAGTTTCATTTCATTCTAGGAAGAAAATTAAGTGTCCATTCCAGTAGCAATAAGAAAGAATAAATCCCATTTTAAGCACATATTTCTTGCTGTGAGCTTATAGATACAATTTTTACTAGCCTGTTTCTCTTTTTCTTGTGAATTAATTTTGAGTTGCTGCTTTGAGATATTCAGAATAGGCACAGATCCATAGAAAGAAAAGTAAAAAGGATTAGGTATCAGAAACCATTTCTTTCCTTAAAATAATCCATATTTGTACGTCATGGCTAATGTCCATCGATTCTTAGCAAATTGGTAGACTGTGGCTGTATTGACAATTCTGTTCTTAAACTAATGATTTATAGGGACTGTTAGCTTTGTCCTTAGACTCCTGGCAGCCCAGGGCAAACTTCTATTTCCAAGCATCTGCTCACCACTTAATTCATAATTATCATTCTGGGTACAGCCAGAGCTGGTAGCAGTAGTTCTAAATGACCACTTTGGACCAGCACATGAATGCCGAGACCTCATTTCTGACTGACGTGTCTGCTGAAAGGAGGTTTTCTGGTGGTGTTTACGTCTTTCATCTGCACGTGATCAGTCACAAACTTTGTAATAACTAAGATAAGGAATTTTCCTATTGTTTTTCCTTTTTCTTTGTTTTATTTCACATTTTGGGGACTTTTTTTAGGCTGCACCCCCGGAGACTGTTTTTCTTTGTACTTGTTAAAAGTGGCATGGGTAGTCACACAAATTATACTATTTGTTGGAGCATTCTCCAGTTTATCAGGGATAAAAATATTGCATAAGTAGGTGTTTATATCCTGAGAGTCGTGTTACACTGGAAATAAAGTTCGTTTGCATTACTTTTCAATATTGAGAATTTACATCTTAACAATGACAGCTTTTCACCTCTCTGAGTTGCTCTAAAGGATTAGTACTCAAAGGCGATTGTTGTTGTTAGCTGTTGTTGGAGCGGCCTCCAACTCATGGCTATCCCATACACAATGGATCTGAGCATTGTGATGATCCATAGGGTTTTCATCAGCTGATTTTTTGTAAGTAGATTGCCAGTCCCTTGTCCTGGTTGAATCTGTGGATGAGGCAGCTCTTCTTATTTGAAGAGCTTGGGGGGTTTGAATAATGAACATCAAACATGACGATGATCTAATTGGGGTGCGGTGACCGACTCCATCACGGACAGTGAAGGAGACCACTCTTAGGAAGTGGTCTTCATGGTGAAAACTGTTGGCCAAGTCGTGATCTTTAATGATGCTACCGCAAGCCAGGATATCTGCTAGAAACAAGATACAGTCCTGTCGGCCTCTCCCCTCAGCATGCAACATCGCAGGGCTTTTGAATACCACTATTGTGCAATTTTTAAAAAGGTGGTTTTGAAATGGGAGCCCTGGTGGTGCAACGGTTAACTGCTCGGCTGCTCACCAATAGGTTGGTGGTTCCAATTCAACCAGAGGTTTCTCGGGATAAAAATCTGGCTATTTGCTCCCGTAAATATTACAGCCAAAGAAAACCCTATGAGGCAGTTCTACTTTGCCATATGGGGTTGCTATGAGTCAGATCAACTTGATGGCACCTAACAACTACAACAACAACAGTTCTGAAATCATAGAGACAATATAACAATTAAAAATATTCACAATCTTATCACGTTCTTATAATTTTTTAATCATTTTTTATATTTCTCTATATTTATATATTTGTAATTCATAGCATACAGATAATATGGCACTTTTATTAGCATTCCCTCATTCATTTCTTCCACTTGTCATATAGCTTTTATATATGTAATTTTTAGTTGCTACATGTTTTACATATGCAAATTCAAAAATATCACTACTAAGTGCCTATTATTGAATATTTAAGTTGCTTCCAACTTTAACCAGTTTAAATGTATTACAATGAACATATCTGCAAATATGCTTTTCTATATTCTGGATTGTTTCCTTAGAATATATTCCTCTTTCAGATTACTGAGACTGAAAATAAGAACTTTTTGTAACTCCTGATCCACTGTGCCAAACTACTTTCTGAAAGAGTTGTTTTGTACTAGTTTATTCTGAAATCAGCATAAAAAACCAAACCTGTTGCCTATGAGTCGATTCATAGGACAGAGTAGAACTGCCCCATAGGGTTTCCAAGGAGTACCTGGTAGATTCGAACTGCCGACCTTTTGGTTAGCAGCTAGACTCTTAACCACTGGACCACCAGGGCTCCAAAATCAGCATAGTGTAGAAATAAAGTACTTCTTTTCCCTGTTAGAAACTTGCCAGCATTTGGAAGTAATAGTTTTTTTGTTTGTTTTGTTTCAATAAAGTAGCAGGAATATAAGCAGTAAACTCACAGAATGGCCTTATGGGAGTCATTACAGGGGAAGGAGATGGTCTGTAGACTGGTTAGAGAGGAACAGGAGGGGAAAATGGGAGAAAAGATAACTAAGAGAGATGTGATTAAATTTTTTTCTCCCTTTTAAAATCAGCCAAGTGTGGTTCAGATAATCCATTGGGTTTTAGAGCAAGCAAAGCTGCCAAACATACAGTTCAAAACTCCCAATGACCACTAAGTGACACTTGGGTCTCAGATCACCAGCCAAGAGCAGGTGAGTGGACACCAGGAAGGTGGGCTGGGATGGCAAGGAAGCCCCCATGGAAAGACTGCACTTGGGCAGCCATCATGACCTAGGTGGACACTCACAAGGAAGTTCTTCACATAAAAGAAAGGCAAGAATGCCAGTTGGTGGCACAATGGTTAAGAGCTCGGCTGCTAACCAAAAGGTTGGCGGTTCAAACTCACCCAGGGGCTCCTCGGGAGAAAGACGTGGCAATCTACTTCCATAAACATTACTGCCTAGAAAATCCTACGAGGCAGTTCTACTCTGTCACATGGGGTCGCTATGAGTCGGAATCCACCAGACGGCACACACAACAACAACAGTATATTTCAACAGCTTGAAACTGTGCATGCTCTTTGCCTAAAGACACCATTTCCCTATTCTAAAGTAGGAAGAAAAAAAAATTCTGCAAAAACACTGATAAAAAGATAATCATTATAGCATCATTTACAACAGTGAACACTGGGAAATTTGGTTAAATAACTTAGGGTACACCCTTTTACTGGAATACCATGTAGCTATAAAAAGGTATAATGTACTTCTCTGTTTATTATCATAAAAAGTTATCCATAATACAATTTTAAAGACAGATTATACAACTGTTCGTGCAATATACTCATTTACTGTAAAATACACATATCTTTCCTTAGAATACGTTCTTAAAATTGAAATTTTTGTAACCCATAGTAATTTGTCTGGAATGATCTTATTCCAGATATCAGTATGGTAACTTCCTTCTTCAAGTCAGTACTCCACTTTTTACGACCCTATTTCATACTGTAACATGCCCCCATCATGTCCCACCTGGAGCCCCTTGCTCTGTTCTACTGTTTTCTTTTTGCATAGTCTTCATCTTTTTCAGCCATAAAATATGTGTAATTGTTTATTACATTCAGTGTTTATTTTCTCTCCTACTATAAGCTCCATGTGGTCAGGGATTTTTGTCTGTTTTGTTCATTAAGGTATATCCCGTGAGCCTAGAAGTGTGCCTGACACATAGTAGGTACTCAATAAACATTCGTTAGAAAAAAAAGCCAGTAGGATTATTTATTTATTTATTTATTTATTTTTAATATTGTGTTGTACTTCAGGTGAAGGCTTACAGAACAAACAGTTTCTCATGTAACAGTAGTCCACATGCTGTTTTATGACTTTGGTTAACAACCCCACAACATTTTAACCCAGTAGGATTATTTTTGTAGCTCCTGATACGCATCGACAAACTGCTTTCCAAAGTGGTTATATAAATTCACACCAGCATATATAAAAATACGTATTGAATATTATCAAGTGCCTTTTTGGCAACCATTTCAATTGAACTGGTCATATCTTCCATGCTAATCTAGGAATGTGGCTTACAAGAATCCTTTTTTCTTACAAGGATTCTTACAAGAATCCTCCTTGCTTAATTGGGAATGCAGTATTCTTTTAATTTATTTTATTCATATTTTAAAAGATTTTTGTGTCCACATGTTTAATTAGGAATCATACACGCTGCTCTTAAGATCTGGAGGCAGGGGCTCGATGAAGGATAACTGCAGCCATGCAGCAGTGCTTGACAGAATCTCTAAGCCTCAGCTTCAGCTACTTGGTTCTTTTTGCCCAGCCTCTGTATTCTCTTTCCAGTTCCCAATCCATTTTTGGCTAATTAGCCTCAACTCTCAGAATCTGCTTTAGAAATTAACGTTGTCTGGCAACTGGCTTTGATTAATGTACAACTCTTGACAATTCATCACCAATTTATTCCAGTCCCAACAATTTATACGTGTACATATCTTGTATGAGTGTTTATCTGTATTTTTCTCTCTATATAGTGTTACCCTGATGGCAGGGTAGGAGAGCCAAGACTGCTAATATGGGCAAGCTGTACATATTAAAAAGTAATAATACTAAGAGTAGGTTGTTATCTTAGGCTGGCTTCTCTAGAGAAACAAAACCAGTAAAGTGTATACATATATACAGAGAGAGACAGATTTATATCAAGGAAATGGCTCACAAAGTTGGAGAGGCTGGAACGTCCTAAGGCTGTGGGTCAGGAAGGGGCTTCTCCTGATTCACGTAGCTGCAGGGGCTGGCAAACCCAAGATCGGCAGGTCAGAGAGCAAGGCTGTTGCTGACAGGTTGTGAAGATGGATGAATACGAAGACTGGCAGGTAAGACCGAAGGTAAGGTGCTAGCTCGAGTCCCAAGAACCGGATATCAGATGAACAGGAGCCAGCTGTAGGATCCAGAGCGAGCATAAGCCCAGTAGCCTTGCCAGAATGTCCACTTATATTCAATGCAGGCCACACACCCAAGGAAACTCCCTTTCAACTTACTTGCTACTCACAGCAGATCCCGTCATGGAGGTGATCACATTAATATCAAATCTCATCGTGGAAGTGATCACGTCATATGACTGCCAAACTACATCATAACTGCCAAACCACTGAGAATCATGGCCCAGCCAAGTTGACACACAACCTTAACCATCACAGTTGTTACTGTTGCTTTTAGCTGGCACTCCAAATCATAGCAGCCTTATGTATAACAGAACAACATGTTGCTTGGTTCTGTGCCATCTTCATGATCATTGGTATATTTGAGTTCATTGTTGTGGCTATTATGTTAATACATCTTATCGAGGGTTTCCCTTGTTTCTGCTGACCCTCTAACCCAACATGATGTCCTTTTCTGGCAATTGGTCTTTCCTGATGATGTGTCCAAAGCAAGCAAGCCAAAGTCTCATCATCCTTGCCTCTAAAGAGCATTCTGGTTGTTTTTCTTCTGAGACTGATTTGTTCGTTCTGGCAGTTCACAGTATATTCAGTATCTTTGCCAACTAGTAGGAGGTCTGAAATACCATCATAATTAGATATATATGTACATGGGTAAACATATGTGAAATGCTCATCAGAGTCATGGTAAGTCTCTGAATCAGTAAAGTGGAAAGGAAAATAGATGCTAACTTCTTTCTCCTTTTGAGACAGGAAAAACATTGAGCTATGGTGTAGCTTTGCCTCTGTCTTTTATATAATGCTTTCCTGGCTATGATTTTTTAAAATTTCTTTTTTTATTGTACTTTAGATGAAGTTTACGGAGCAAACTAGTTTCTCATTAAATAACTAATATACATATTATTTTGTGACATTGGTTGCCAACCTCATGACATGTCAACACTCTCCCCTCCTCAACCTTGGGTTCCCCATTACCAGCTTTCCTGTCCCCTCCTGCCTTCTTGTCCTTGCTCCTGTGCTGATATGCCCATTTAATCTGGTTTTGTTTTATGCGCCTGTCTAATCTTTGGCTGAAGGGTGAACTTCAGGACTGACTTCATTACTGAGCTAAGAGGGTTTCTGGGGGCCATTCTTTTGGGGTTTCTCCAGTCACTATCAGAACAGCATGTCTGGTCTTTTGTGTGTGCGTGTTAGAATTTTGTTCTACATGTATCTGCAGCTCTGTCCAGGACCCTCTATTGTGATCCCTGTCAGAGCAGTTGGTAACGGCAGCTGGGCACCATCTAGTTGTGTTGAACTCAGTCTGGTGGAAGCTGTGGTACCTGTGGTTCATTAGTCCTTTGGACTAATCTTTCCCTTGTGTCTTTGGTTTTCTTCATTCTCCCTTGCTCCAGATGGGGTGAGACCAGTGGAGTATCTTAGATGGCCACGCACTAGCTTTAAAGACCCTAGATGCTACTAACCAAAGTAGAATGTAGAACATTTTCTTTTCAAACTGCTACGCCAGTTGAGCTAGATGTTCCCCAAGACCATGGTCCCCACAGCCCTCAGCCCAGTAATTTGGTCCCTCAAGGAGTTTGGATGTGCCATCCATGACTTTGTGTTGGACAAGTTGTGCTGGCTTCCCCAGTACTGTGTACTGTCTCGCTCTTCACCAAAGCTACCACTTATCTATTGTCTAGTCAGTGTTTTTCCATCTCTACCCCTCCCCTCCCTCGTACCCATCAAAGATTGTTTCTCTTTGTGTGTAAACTTTATCATGAGTTTTTGTAGTAGTGGTCTCATACAATATTTGTTCTTTCGTGATTGATTTATTTCACTCAGCATAATGCTCTCCAGATTCATCCATGTTGTGAAATGCTTTGCAGATTCATCATTGTTCTTTAGTGTTGCATAGTACTCCATTGTGTATATGTACCATAGTTTGTTTATCCACTCATCTGTTGATAGGCACCTAGGTTCTTTCTATCTTTTTGCTATTGTGAACAATGCTGCAATGAACATGAGTGTGCATATGTCTATTCGTGTGATGGCTTTTATTTGTCTAGGATATATTCCTAGAAGTGGGATTGCTGGATCATATGGTATTTCTATTTCTAGCTTTTTAAGGAAGTGCCGTATCGTTTTCCAAAACAGTGTACCATTTTGCACTCCCACCAAGAGTGCATAAGTGTTCTGATCTCCCCGCAGCCTCTCCAACATTTGTTATTTTCTGTTTTTTTGATTCATGCCAGTAATGTCAGGGTGAGACGGTATCTCATTGTGATTTTGATTTGCATTTCTCTAATGGCTAGTGATTGCGAGCATTTCCTCATGTGTCTGTTAGCTGCTTGAATGTCTTCTTTGGTGAAGTATCTGATCATATCCTTTGCCCATTTTTAAATTGGATTATTTGTCTTTTTGATGTAGAGGTGTTGGATTTTCCTGTAGATTTTAGAGATTAGACCTTTGTCAGATCTGTCATAGTGAAAAACTTTTCTCCCCAATCTGGAGTTTCTCTTTTTACTCTTTTGGTGAAGTCTTTTGATGAGCATAAGTGTTTAATTTTTAGAAGATCCCAGTTATCTAGCTTATCTTCTGGTGCTTGCGTATTTTCAATTATGGTTTGTATCTTGTTAATGTTGTATATTAGGGCCCCTAGAGTTGACCCTATTTTTTCTTCTATCATCTTTATAGTTTTTGGTTTTATATTTAGGTCTTTGATGCATTTTGAGTTAGTTTTTGTGTATGGTATAAGGTATGGGTCCTGTTTCATTTTTTTTGCAGATGGACGTCCAGTTTTGCTATCATCATTTGTTAAAAAGACCGTCTTTTCCCCATTTGATGGACTTTGGACCTTTGTCAAAGATCAGGTGACTGTAGGTGGATGGATTTACATCTGGTTTCTCAATTCTGTTCCACTGGTCAATGTATCTGTCGTTGTACCAGTACCAGGCTGTTTTGACTACCGTAGCTGTATAGTAGGTTCTGAGGTCGATAGTGTGAGTCCTGCTACTTTATTCTTCTTCTTCAATAGTGCTTTACTTACTTGGGGACTCTTCCCTTTCCATATAAAGTTAATGATCAGTTTTTCTATCTCTTTAAAGAATGATGTTGGTATTTGAATCGGGATTGCATTGTTTCTGTAGATTGTTTTGGGTAGAATTGCCATTTTCACAACGTTAAGTCTCTCTATCCATGATCATGGTATGTTTTTCCATTTATGTCGGTCTCTTTTAGTTTCTTGCAGTAGTGTCTTGTAGTTTTCTTTGTACAGGTCTTTTACATCTCTCGTTAGATTTATTCCTAAGTATTTTATTTTTTTAGGGGCTATTATAAATGGTATTGTCTTCCATAGTTCTCTTTATTGGTATATAGGAATCCAACTGATTTTTGTATGTTTATCTTGTATCCTGCTACTCTGCTGAATCTTTCTATTGGTTCTAATAGTTTTCTTGTGGAGTCTTTTGGGTTTTCTATGTATAGTATCAGATCATCTGCAAATAGGGACAGTTCTACATCTTCCTTACCAATTTGGATGTCCTTTATTTCTTTTTCTTGTCTTATTGCTCTAGCTAGAACTTGCAGCACAATGTTAAATAAGAGTAGTGATAAAGGGCATCCTTGTCTTATTCCTGTTCTCAAGGGGAATGTTTTCAGCCTCTCTCCATTAAGAATGATGTTGGCTGTTTTTTTTTTGTTTTTTTTTTTTTTGTATAAGATGCCCTTTATTGTGTTAAGGAATTTCATGGTTATGATTTTGTTTCTGAAAACCATTTTTCCCTTCCATTTGTTTAAAATAATACACATAGATATTGTTGGGACAAGGAGTCCTGATGGTGCAATGGTTAAGTGCTTGGCTACTAACTGAAAGTTGGCAGTTAGAACCCAGCAGCTTCGAGGGAGAAAAGACCTGGCGATCTGTTCCCCTAAAGATTACAGCATAGAAAAACCTACAGGGCAGTTCTACCCTGTCATGTTGCGTTGCTATGAGTCAAAAATCAACTCGACGGTACCTAACATTGTTGGGACACTTGTAACCTGGACTCAGGACTCTCAGATCCCAACAGGACTGCCCTGGTGCTGGAGCTTGGTGGTGAGGGGTTTGGGAGGTATAGATGCACTTCCAACTCCAGAACAAAGTGTTATTTTGTTCTGTAGGTCTTTTAAGCACAAAACGTATACTAGTATAGTTCCACTAATACTCAAGTTTAAACTCTCTTCATTCGATAATTTGTAGTTTTCCTTCTATTTAGTAAAAAGTTTTCTTAGATACATTTTTTTTTTTTTTTCACTTAAGACTCACTCCCACCATTTTCCCACTGGGTTTTAGGTAAAAAGCCAATCATTTTTCTATTTTGGTAGGTTTATATCCGGCGCAAGTACACAGCGCTTCTATTTCAACTCTATTTTGAGATATTTTTTCAAAAGAAGCTTTTTTAAAAGAAAAATTCTGCTTGTTGGAGTAAATGATTTACCGCAGGCAAAAGAGCACAGAAATTGTTCATATTAAATCTTAGAACATTCAAAGTTCTAGTGTGCCTCTGAAGTTTCGCTCTTAAAACTTCAGTTAGTAGCTTTTTCTAATCAGACACCTGTATGCTAAAAACAAGCAAGGTCGGATTATGCAATAGGAAAGGTAAGCAAGGTGTTTACCTTGCTTACCAGATCGTCCATAGTGAACAATTTCACATTTTTCACCACATCAAAAATTCTGCTTTTATGTATGGCTGACGTCTGTCTTTCTCCCAACCTCACAGCACCTTCCTGCAGAATCAAAGCCTCTTTTTAAATTTACAATCCCTAATGGGCGGGTGAGCCAGTAAACAAGGTAAGCCTACTGGATAATCTATCTGCCCCTGTATAAAAGCACATTTTTAGGAATTAAAACTAAGGTACAGGTAGTCCCCAGGTTACAAACGAAATTCGTTCCTGTGTCTTAAAGTCAAATTTGTAGGTACGTTGGAACAGGTGCATATAATTGTTATTTAGCGTTACTTTAGTACAAGAAATAGGATCCCTTGTGGTACTATGTTTAAAGCCCTCAGCTGCTAACCTAAAAGTCAAAGGTTGGAACCCATCAGCTGCTCTGTGGGAGAACTATGTGGCAGTCTGCTTCCGTAAAGACTTAGAGCCTTGGAAACTATGGGCAGTTCTCCTCCATCCTATAGGGTCACTAGGAGTCAGAATACTCAGCTTAGTTTGCGATGAAGAATTTTTTTGCGAGAAGGGGCTTTGAACCGGAACCTGTTTGAAGCCCTGCTGGGAGATTGCATTTCTAACAAGTTCCCAGGCGATGCTAATGCTGCTGGTTAAAACCCAAAACCAAATTCATTGCTGTTGAGTTGATTCTGACTCATAGTGACCCTATAGAACAGAGTAGAACTGCCTCACAGAGTTTCCAAGGAGCAGCTGGTGGATTCAAACTGCAGACCTTTTGGTTAGTAGCTGTAGCACTTAACCATTATGCCATTACCCTAGAGTTGATTCTAACTCATAGCGACCCAATAGGACAGAGTAGAACTGCTGGTTAGGGTGTAGGGACCAATTCTGAGAACCAGTAGTAAGGCAGAAGTTCTTGAAATTTATTATGCATTAGGATCACCTGGGGGGTCTTGTTAAAATGTAGATTCTGTTTCAGTACATCTAGGGTAGAAATGCAGGAAGTTCCTTTAAGGGTAGTGAAAGCAGGTATTTTTACTACTATTTAGAGGTGAGAAAAATGACTAATAACAGGTGAGCAGGTTTAGAGTTCAGCCCCCTGACTCCTAGAACAAAGTTTTTCCTTTATGTTACTCCCTAACCAGCAGCATTAGCAGATCCTGGGAACTCATTAGAAATGCAAATTTTCAGCAGGGTCCAAACTGAACAAACTGGTTTGAAGCCCTATTCAGTGATTGCAAAGTGAGGGCAAATTTACATAACATTAAAGGGCAAGTGGTTGTCCGTAAGTCCAATGTTTGTGACCTCGTGACCGCCTGTGCTTTGAAAAACCATGTTGGATATTCATGTTTAGATGCTATCTTTATCTATGGATAAAGTCAAATTCTTGAAGTATGCTCATTAAAAATTCTTATTTTATTATAGTGCATGACTAGGTATCCCCCATATACACATCTATTTATACACACACACCACACACATAGCTTTTTCTCCAGAATTTTATTTCCATCACTATACATGATATATATAAAATATTTTAAATACAATATATCAAGGACACAGGATCAGTGCTCAGATTAGCATCTCTATAACCAGCTAACAAGCTAGTAATATTCACAAAGAAGACTATATCTACAGCAGAAAGTCATCAGTACCTAGACTGAGCTATTTATTATGGATTTCATTGCAAAAAATACTCTTCTGAAGGCCATTACTACTTTAAATTCTATCTTTAAGCTTTTAGACTGGTTAATCTCAGAAGGTTTTTCCATTTCTTCTTCAAAAGCCATAAAGCCCTTATACAGGATTTATCAAATATCTAGAACCCGAGGATCTTAATATGAAAAGAGCAATTAATGGAATCATCAGAGAGAGTTTCAACAGAACATTATAGTATAAAAATGGCAATAGTAACAAGGCATAATTGTATCAGTTTGTCCCTAATGATTCATGTTAAGAAGGAATGAGGAAACAAGACTTACTTAGCTTAAAACAGAGGAAACAAAACACTGCTTCTTGCTTGTCAATCTTGGTTTTTATTCCATTGATAGTAAGACATAGTAACCGTTATGGATTGAATTGCATCCCTCCAAAAACATGTACTGTAAATCTTATACTATACCTGTGGTTGTAATCCCATTTGGGAATAGGGTTTTCTTTGTTAATGAGGCAGTATTAGTGTAGGGTATATCTTAAGTGAATCCTTTTGAGATATAAAAGAGCAGATTAAGCAAGTAGCAAGGAAACAGAGATGGGGAAGATAGATGCCAGGCCATGTGCAGATCACCAAGGAGCCAAGGAACAGAAGCTGAAAAAGAGACAAAGACCTTCTCCCAGAGCCAACAGGGAGAGAAAACCTTCCCCTAGAGCCAGTGGCATGAATTCCAAGGTCTAGCTTCCTAAACTGTGAGGAAACCGATTTCTATTTGTTAAAGCCACCCACTTGTGATATTTCTGTTATAGCAGCGCTAGATAACTAAGACAGTAACCTGTATTCTCCTTATAAGCGGCAACATTTTTACTTTTACTTCTTTGTGTGGTCCTCGACTGTGTTTGGGATTAAATGGAAATCTTTAGAGCTAAGAAGAAAAAAGAACCGGAGGCATGCTGACATTCTCAATATAAAATATTAAAGGGTACGAGGAACCCACAATGTAAATCAGAGAAAGTTATCACTTGAGAGAATATTAGAAAATAGGAGCCCAGCTGACAAGGTTGGTACCAGGGAGCACTGTGAAGTCCGTGGAGTGTCTTTAGGTTTTTGTCAGGGTTCTTTCTCTAAAGAAATAGAACCAGTGATTATATAAATATATATAAGTGTGTGTGTGTGGAGAAGAGAGGGAGAGAGAGAGAGAGAATGAGACATTGATTTACTTTGAGGAATTTGCTGACACAATTGTGAGGGGCTGGCAAGCACCAAATCAGTTGTTCAGGTAAGAGGTCGGAGATTCCTGCAGTCTTGTGTTAGGCTACAGGAAGAGTGAAGAGTGAGGGAGTTCTGGCAAAATGTCTACTTGTAGTCTGGAGGCAGAATACACCCTAGGAAACTCCTTTTTCCTCTTAAGGCCTTCAACTGATTGGATGAGGCCCATCCTCATTATGGAGGGTAGTCTGCTTTACTTAAGGCCCACTGATTTAATCACGTATAACTGCTTCCTAAGAGAGTCTAGAGTAGTGCTTCACCAAACAACTGGGCACCATAACCTAGCCAAGCCCATACCCAGTCCTTAACCGCAGCTCCTGGCCATGTAAACAAGCTTTGTCCCTCTACTGCCCAGAGCATCTCTCTGCTGATCTTCTGTAGTCCTTCCTTCCTAACTGATAAGTACCTACTCCCTCCATCAGCCCCTGAGGGCTCTCCAATAGATAATCTGCTAAATTTCTCAGTGCTAATGTAATAAAAGATGTCTAAGTATGAAATTTGCACAGAATACTAAGTGCATAAAAATTACCCCACGGCCTGGACTTCCTTCCAAGTATTGTGTTTACTGGTGACAGTATTTTTATTAGTTCCTGCAACAGAAAGGATTTCTGCACAGATTAAAAGGGCGAAACCTTGGGAGCTTGTTGGAGGAAAGATATCTAAGATCAGATATGGCTTTGAGACATTCCTTGAATTACACTATATATGTTGTGGTTGTTAGGTACTGTCCAGTCAGTTACGACTCATAGCGACCTATATATATATATATATATATATATATATATATATATATATATATATATCTGCTAATTTTGTGTAGTCTTTCTCATGGCTTACAATTTGTCATTCGAGCAACAAATTATTGTTGAAAAAAAAAATCAGCTGCTCTTGTGGTCTTCCAGTCACCAACTTCTGTTCCTGGATTAGATTGGGTATGCGGAATCAAAATCCTCAGACAGGTTAAAGAAGTCAGGGATTAATAAGAGATTTTCCCCATCCTTTCAAATTGACCCTTAATTCCTGTTTGATGCTGTCACATAGGAATATTTTTTCTCCCTTCTCGCTGATAATATTATGACCTCAAATACATCACCTTTTCAACTTGACTTCTAAGAATAACTACACACACACCCAGTGAAGGTAATTTAAGGACTAACAGTAAATACGCTTTAGAATTTTGAGATGGTAATACAAACTCGATTTTATTTCAGTTTGCCTGGAACTGAGTAAGTTGAAAAAAGTATATACGTACATGATCATTTACGTTACATCTTCAAAAATTTGGAATTTGAAAATTTCAGAGATGGCCTGCTTGAGTTAAATATAACTCTATAAGAATGTTAACATGATAGCTCTTCTATTGAAGAATATTAATTCTTCTCATTAAGCATATTAATTGACATTTGCTATGATTGCTAAGGGAAGCTATAAGCATTCCTTTTTGGACTACCCAGTGACTGTTTTAAATGAACAATTATTCTACTCTAAACATGGTGAAGTGCATGGCTTTGGAGGATGACTTCTGCTCTTATTTCCTTTGAGTTCAGGATCATTGTTTTGCTACACCTCTCAGTAAAACTTGCACAAGAAATGTAAAAGTAATGAAAGTACTCTTCAGAGAGCAATTACTGGAACTCTGATAACCCTTGTCCTTGCCTGAGAAACAGAATGGATGTGAAATTTACATGCTTTCTGGATATATTGTCTTTGGTAACAAGTGTAAAAGTTTACGAATAAAATCAGTAAGTTGTTTCACTTCCAGACTTGCTTCTATCTGCTGTTTATTCTATAGACAACCTAATAAGGAGACAAATACAGATAATATTTAGTCTGGTTGTAATTTTAATTGCTCCCTTATAATTTTAACTGGTTATAGATTTTGATTCAATTAAGCAACAGCCCAGAAGATGGCAAAGCACCCATAGTGGATGCCGTGATGTGCTGCCCAGTTTTCCCTGCCGGGAATGAGGCTTGAGAGATTTATTATCTACTTGCTCTCAGATGAGTCCCTCTCTGAGAAATGCCCTTAGCCAAAAAGAGCTACCCCGTTCCAGGCCACATCCTTTCCCTGGGAGTCAGCCTTCACTGAGTGACTGATTAGCTTATCCAAGTGGGAGATAAAAGTCAGGTCCTCTTGGCTCAAGGCAGGAAAACTCTGAGAAGTCATGCTAGCTCCAGAGCTCCCATGCAACTGGATGAGGCTTTGCTGTGACTTTATTCAGTTTAAATCTTCCCTCTGTCCAACCCTACTTCCTACACTCCCCGGTCACTTCCCCAATAAACTTCCTGTTTACACATCTCTGTTTCACGGCGAACTGACGTAAAACAACACCTCATATCCGCCTTCATAGATAACACCTCTGTCTTAGTTATCTATGCTACTATGACAGCTATAAATACCACACGTGGATGGCTTAAACAAAGAGAGATTTATTCTCTCACAGTCTAGTAGGCTAGAAGTTCAAATTCAGGGTGCCAGCTCCAGGGGAAGGCTTTCTCTCTCTGTCAGTTCTGCCGGTGGGTCCTCATCATCAATATTCCCTGGGTTCTCAGCACAGGAACTCCAGGTCCAACAGATGCGTTCTGCTCCTGGTGCTGCTTTCTTGGTGGTATAAGGTCCCATGTCTTACTGCTCGATTCTCTCTTTTATAATTCAAAAGAGATTGATTGGTTTAAGGCACAACCTAATCTTATAGATTGAGTCCTGTCTTATCAACATAACTGCTGCTAATCCCATCTCATTAACATAGAGGTAGGATTTACAACACATAGGAAAATCACATCAGATGACAAAATGGTGGACAATCACACAATACTGGGAATCATGGCCTAGCCAAGCTGACAGACATTTTTGGGGGACACCATTCAATGCATAACAACCTCACATCCACACTAATATGAAAGTTTGAAAATCACAGTCATAATTTGACACCCCAGATGAGTATCTGAAAGGGAAAGTTGAGGGTGTGGGGTGGAATGCGATTAATAGGCAACAATCACAGAAGTCTTTTCTCCGGGGAGGACATTATAGCTACAAAATCCAAGAGTTACCAGTCAAGGGACATCTTTCCATGAAGGTACTGATTACTGCAAGTAACAAATGATTGTCCATTTCTCATTCTATGGGTTCATGATTGTTTTCAAGCTTGTGGAAGGACTGTTGTTGTTGTTGGTGTGCGCCATTGAGTCGATTCCGACTCATAGTGACCCTATAGTTCTGAGTAGAACTGCCCCATAGGGTTTCCTAGGCTGTAATCTTTTCTTTTTTTTTAAATTTTTTTAAATTGTACTTTGGATGAAGGTGTACAGAACAAATAGTTTCTCATTAAACAGTTGGTACACATCTTGTTTTATGACATTAGTTAACAACCCCACGACATGTCAACACTCTCCCTTCTCGACCTTGGAGGACATTTGTTTTTGGTGAAAATACACATAACCAAAGTTACACCATTTTAAAAGTTCCTACATGTACAGTTCAGTGACACTGATTACATTCTTCCAGTTGTGCTGCTATTCTAACTATCCTTTTCCAAATTATTCCATCACCATTATCTTCAACTTACTGCCCCCTAGGCTTCCCATCAAACCTTTTGAGTTGTTGTTGTCTGTTTGATCTCACATGGATAATTCTTTTTTTTTTTTTCTGTACCTTAGATGAAGGTTTACAGAACAAATAGTTTAGGCTGTCTCTTCACAGGAGCAGATCGCCAGGTCTTTTCTCCTACGGTGCTGCTGGTGGGTTGGAACTGCTGACCTTTTGGTTAGCAGTCGAGCATTTAACCACTGTGCCACCAGGCCTTCTTGCAGAAGAACTACTACTTATATAAAAACAGCTGTGAAAGTCGTTTGGGCAATACATATTTCCTTACAGATTTCTTCAGTGAGAATGCCAGAGGCCACGCAACAGGAACAACTAATGGATTTGAAAATGGACAATCATTCAGTGAGGCCCAGAAGGTGGCTAAGCAGCCATAATGTTTCTGAAGCTTTGTTCTGAAGGACTGGCTCTCAGAGGGAAGG
Organism: Dugong dugon; assembly: GCA_030035585.1. NCBI lineage: Eukaryota > Metazoa > Chordata > Mammalia > Sirenia > Dugongidae > Dugong > Dugong dugon. The sequence continues at coordinate 109,870,007 of CM057468.1, read as the reverse complement.
ATAGAATTGTAGTATCATGTGGAGAAGTCAGAAAAGTTGATGTCAACCAGTAGAAAAGCAACTCCCACAGGTGAAAAAAAAAAGACGGAAGCTGACCCTGTCTCTGCTTTTCCATGGCTTCTGCTTTCAGCTGTGGCAGACTAGCTTATAGCAAAGCAACCCACCCTCAAAGGAAAACTAGAAAAGCCCTGGTGACGCAGCGGTTAAGAGCTCGGCTGCTAACCAAAAGGTTGACAGTTGGAATCCATCAGCTGCTCCTTGGAAACCCTGTGAGGCAGTTCTACTCTGTCCTCTAGGGTCAATATGAGTTGGAATCAACTCAACGGAACGGGCTTGGTTTTGGTTTACACACACACACACACACACACACACACACACACACACACACACACACGTACATACATATTCGTACATATATACATACACATATATATATTTCCAATCCTCATTATTTGTGGATTGTGTATTTGTGAATTCCCAGGATCACTGAAGTCTTAACTCCCAAAATCAATACACTTGGTGCTTTTCTACAATCATTTGTGGAGATGTGCAGAGCAGTGAAAACTTTGAGCTGCCTTAGGCACACATTCCCAGCTGAGGTCGGACAAGGTGCTGCTCTTCTTGTTTCAGTTCTTAGACTATAAACAAGTGTCTTTTTTTTGTGGTCCACTAAGTGCCGTATTTTTTGCCTTTTTGTTGGTGATTTTTCTGTTTAAATGGTCCCCAAGCACAGTGTTGAAATGCTGTCTAGTGTTCCTAAGTACAAGAAGGCTGGGATTTGCTTAAGGAGAAAATACATGTGTTAGAGAAGCTGTGTTTAGATGTGTACTATAGTTCTATTGGTTGTGAGTTCAATGTCAAGGAATTAACAATATATATTAAATAAGATGTCTTTAAGCAGAAACACTCATAAAACACAGTTATGCATTGATTAGAACCCTGGGTGGTGCAAAACGGTTAAGTGATCCACTACTGACAGAAAAGTTAGTGGTTCAAACCCACCCACGGATGTCTTGGAAGAAAGACCTACCAATCTGCTCCCAGAGGCTCGCAGGAACTTAAGCCCATATTTCCTCTAGGATCAATGGTTCAGTATTTGCTAAGCTAGTGTTTGTAGTGACTTTATTGGAAATAAACACCAGGAATAATAAAAACACACACACACACAAACAAAACCCAAAGACATACACACAAAAACAAAATCCGATGTCAACCAGTTGATCCTGACTTATGATGACCCCATGTGTTACAGAGTGGAACTGCTCCATAGGGTTTTCTTGGCTGTAATCTTTATGGAAGCAGATCTCCAGGCCTTTCATCCAAGGCTCCACTGGGTATGTTTGAACCACTGACCTTTTAGGTTAGTAGTTGAGCACAAACAATTTGCGCCACCCAGGGACCTCTACATACACACATATATATTCACACACATGCGTACATATGTAATAAACATATAGATATTTGTATGTATATGTGTGTCTATGTATACACACACACGTGTATCTGTTTGAAGACATCAGAGAAATTCCAAGCCAGCAAGGGCTTGAGGGCCAGGATGCTGAAGAGAAGGGAAGGGAGGGAATGAGTGCAACATTCAGTGCTGCCTTTCCCCTTGGGACATTTGCAATTTGTCGCTGACGGTCAAGAGCCTGGGAATCTGAGCTTTGTCTGTTTTATAGGGCTGGGGAGACAAAAACTGGAATTCAGAGCTCACTATGGAGGAAAGACACAGTTAAGTAGTCTAGATTTCTGTTATGACTTCTGAAGAGTTACTCTTTAATAGTAATGACAAACCAGAAACAGACCAGCCCATACAAAAACAAAACCCAGCTGCAAACTAGATGTTGTGGATTGAATTGTGTCCCCCCAAAATATGTGTTGTAAATCCTAAACTCTGCCTAGGGTTATAATTCCATTTGTGAATGGGTTGTGTTATGTTAATGAGGCAGGATTAAGTTATGTTAATGATGATTAGGTCATCTTTGTTATGTTAATGAGGCAGGATTAGGGTGTATTTTGTGTCAATCTCTTTTGAGATATAAAAGAGATTAAACAAACAAGTGAGGAGAGATGGGGTACGATAGATGCCAAGACACATGGAGAGTTCCAAGGAACCTTCAGAGCGGACCGAAAGAGAAAACCTTACCCTAGACCCAGCACCCTGAATTCAGATTTCTAGCTGCCTAAACTGTGAGAAAATAAATTTCTGTTTGTTAAAGCCACCCATTTATGGTATTTCTGTTGTAACAGCACTAGGCACTAACTCAATTTCAATTTCAGACTGGATTAAGGTGACTTCCCCTTACCCCAACTGCCTACTAGAAGCAAAATTCTCTAGAATTTTTCACACCCTATGTCTAGCATTCAATTAAAAATTTACCTAATTATAGGAAACAAGAACAAGTGATTAATAGTAATAATAAAAAAAGATACGAGGAAAGGTCTTTAGAAGATCCAGATATTGGAATTATCAAATACCCACCCTGTCCTAGCCTTAGATTCCTAGTTCCTCCACTCTCTCAGAACTTCTAACGTGTTCAAGGTGATATGAACTAATTATTACATAATAATTCATGCTACAAGATGAGGAGAAATGTTTTCCCACATTCTTCAAACTTTTTTAAAATTTTATTAGTGCTTCTAAATAAATATTTAGTTGTAGAACCTAAAAGACATGGTGAGGATTTCAGGCTAAGTAGGAGAAGAGTGTTGGTAAAATGGCAATACTTTGCGGACAGAAAAGGTACTTTGGCTGCATGTGGGCAGCTACCCAGCCTGGCTATGTGGACAGTAAATTGTTCAAAAGCTTCATTAATCTCCACTCTGTAAGGTTCTGTTTCTGTCTGATCTACATACCATAGCTGCTTTATATTTTGAGACCCTCTTCTGTATTTCATGCAGTTCTGTTGTTTTCAAACACTGACGAGGTATGATGTTCTTTCAGTGAAGCAGTTGTAAATCTATAGAACCCACCACAGCTAATGTGAAATCCATCAGGGCATGCTTGCTGGCATTAGGAATGCAGATTACTTTCTGTGGGTTATGCTCAGATGAAGACAGACTTTGTTCAAAGAACCTAGTAATCTGAAAAGATGAAGAATACAGGGCTCTTACTTTTGGTTTTTTAGAGAAAGGAAATATGACAAAATAATATTTCTAGGTCTAGTAAAGGAAAGAAAGGGTCTTTTTTTAATTTTTTTTTTTTAGTAAGTTAAGGTGTTGAAAAGATACAGCAAAATAAGAGGGAAAACAAGAAATTCAGTTGAAAGATTGAATAGTTGGGCCCAATAGAGCTATTGTTCTGTCAGTGTTGATATTACAAATCCCGTCTTTGGGTGTTTATAAAATCCAGTTAGGCCTGGAACAAAATACACTGGACTCTAGCCAGCAAGTAATTTCAAAAAACAAAATTGAATAATATACCTTCAATCATTTTTAACTCTAGGACTTGCAAATTGCTCTACCACCGAACCACCCTGAATGTGCCCAACCTCATCTAACCCAGGATTGAAGTAGATTTCTTTCAGGTAGTTTTTTTGGGTATATGTAAGTGTGGGAAAATACACTTTAAAGGTGCTTTAATTTGGATACATCTCTAAATTAAGCTCATCACTGCTTTCAGGGGTATTTGGGATATATTCAGTACTGTTTATTAATTGAATTAAGCAATTTTAGTAAATACTTTCCAAGCACTAATCTTCAGTTGAGTAATGCTCAGCATTTTAAAGATCTGACTGAAATTGAGGCCCTAAACTAAGATCTCCATAGAATATATTAAATAAGTTTAATGGTTCCAATGCTAGCACAGAGGCCAGAACAACCAAGATACTCAAGTATTATTTACTAAGTCAATCAACCCTGCCTTTGTCCAGCAGTGCTACATAAATATTGTATATTTTATTGATTTTGTCTGAGAGACAGAAAAAGGTGGGAGAAGTCAATGGAATGGACCCTGAAGGGATAGTAAAAGAAAGAACTAGAAAGAAAAAATAAAGGAAGCAAAGAGATGAGAAGACACGGGTGCCCAGAAGCAGACTCGTATGATGATTTATAACTTATTTAACGGACATTATGCTGTTGTAAGTGTAATCAAGAGCATGCATTTAATTGTTAACCATTCATTAATTTAACAAATAATTACTGAACACTTAATATGTAAAAGAAAAAGACTTTTTCTAAGTTCTAGAAACAAGGCAGTGAATGAAACAGATAAACATTCCTACCTGTGTAGAGTTTGTTGTTGTTGTTAGGTGCCGTCAAGTTGGTTCCAACTCATAAAGACCCTATGTTCAACAGAACAAAACACTGCTCAGTCCTGCATCATCTTCACAATTGTTGCTATGTTTGAGCCCATTGCTGCAGCCACTGTGTCAATCCATCTCGTTGAGGGTGTTCCTCTTTTTCACTGACCCTCTACTTTACCAAGCCTGAGGTCCTTTTCCAGGGACTGGTCCCTCCTGATAATATGTCCAAATTACGTGAGATGAAGTCTTGCCATTTGGTAAATTCCATTAACAGTTTTCTAGGCCATAAACTGTCTGTAGGTCTCAAAAGAGATTTTGGTAATAGTTTCCATTTTTTTCCATTCTTCAGGGAGAAATATAGACTGAAAGATTCTAAAGAAATGCAGTACAAATTTTAGGATGCGTGAGTCAATGTAATCCCTTGATAAATATTGCCACTGAGAGTTCTCTTAAGTTTGTCCTGCTGAAAAGGAAGCAAGACAAGCAAGGGCAGTGGGCAAGCAAACCCCAACAGAAAGAATTTGGGTGGGGTGTACTGTTGGAAAAACCAGAGTCGAAGAGGATTCAAACTATCAGGGGTCACCACCAGCCAAAGGGCACTGTGGCCGTCTTCCTTCTGCTATAGATCTGAATCAGAATCAGAACCAAGAATCAAGAGAAAGAGAGAGCCTCCGGAGTCCTGATGTGCTCACCTTGGAAAACACCTCTGCACGTGCCTCTCAAATGCTTGAAGACATTCCCTGCATTGGTCCCAATTGCCCTTCCCCAAGCTGAATTATTCCTTACTTTTGACCTGTACTCATAGGATTTCCTCTTTGAAGATCAGTGTTTCTGTGGATCTCCTGTGTCAGATTCATCTGGACATTAAATGTGGTGGTTTCTGGGCATGCCCAACCAGAATTCCTGGGACTAGGGCTCAAGAGTGGGGCAGCGTTCAGTGATAGCATTCTTGCCTTCCATGGAGGAGTTCCAGGTTAGATTCCCAGCCAATGCACCTCATGCACAGTTATCACCTGACTGTCAGTAGAAGTTTGCACATTGTTATGCTGCTAAACAGGTTTCACTGGAGCTTTCAGAATAAGATGGACTAGAAAGAAGTGCCTGACGATCTATCTACTTCCAAAAGACAGCCAATGAAAACCCTATGGGTCACAACAGTAGTGTTCTTTTCTGTTGTACATGGGGTCACCATGAGTTGGGGGCCAACTCGATAGCAGCTAACAACAATAGGGCTCAGGAATCTGCATTTGTACCAAACTCCTAAAATGATTGAGAGACACATAAATGGTTGAGAATCATCACTGAATGCAGGGGCAGTTAGTTTATCCAGTAAGCAAGGTAAGCATGGTGCTTACCTTGTTTACCAGATCATCTGCAGTGAACAATTACACATGGGTTTCACCACATTTTTGAAATTGCTCACTAAAGATTAGTAAGTAAGCACAAGTAAGCCCACGCTTACCTTGCTTACTGGATCATCCATCCCTGTCAGGGATTGTAAATTTGAAAAGAGGCTTTGATTCTGTAGGAATGTGCTGTGTGGTTGGGAGAGAGACAGATGCCAGCCATACCTTGAAGCAGAATCTTTGATGTGGTGAAAAAATGTGAAACTGTTCTCTACAGATGATCTGGTAAGCAAGGTAAGCACTGTGCTTACCTTACCTGTTGGATAATCAGCCCCTGACTGAATGGATGTTTTTTAGTATACACCCACTCCTTACTTATCAACATGGTTAGGTTCCAAAAGACGAGGTCATTATGTGAAAATCAGCGTCATGTAAAAACGGAGGATGACCACATTAGATCACAAAATGGAGGATGATTACATCATTACACAAGTACCAAATTACATCATTGCATAACTGCAAAATTACATCATTACATAACTGTCAGACTACTGAGAACCATGACCCAGCCAAGCTGATATATAACATTTACTATCACAGCAGATGTTATTCTTGCCTTGCACGTTGGCATTCATTACTGCCAGATGTATGTCATTAATGCAGAAAATGTTTGGATAGTAGATTTTTTACTATTGTCATAAATGCAAAATATCAGATAACAAGATAGTCAATAAGTGAGGAGTAGGTGTATCTAGGAAAAAAATGAAAACGCCTGTTTTCTGTAAAATTTAAAATGAGCCTAAAGCTCATGGCCCTAAATTTGACCTGAAGCATAGATACTACTTTTTAGCAGGTATCTGCACGGGATCAGTTCAACTCCTAAAAACGTTGCAGCAAATCAAAATGTTACATGATAAACTATAAATGAGAGCTCTGGCCTTAAAAAAGGGTGTATGCTGTCCACATCAGAGAAATTAGATTGCTTCAAGCTACCTCTGATATTTCTTCCCAAATAAATAGATAAACAAGTTTTGTTATTATAGCTTTACACCTTCAGGATTTAATGCACATAGATATAATGACTCCAATAATGCAGAACGCCCTGTTCCTGGGACACATGCTGTTAAAAAGGACAAAAATAATTTACTTCAGGCTGAAATAATACTTCAACTTGATGGATGAAGGATTTCAAGTATTCTCCTGGTCTCCTAAAAGTTTAACCATGTACTTTCTCTTTTTGCTGAATACCTTTAGCATTTAATATTCATGCGACATATATTTAAACTGCCGTGTCCTTAAACCATTAGATAATTTTCTATGTTTCTTCACTACCTAGTTAGATTATAAATTTCTGAAAAGGAGATAGCAGCATTACTTAGCTAGAATTAGAACCCTAAATAGGGTCTCCTCACTTCCAAAGCTAATTTGAGAGCCCTGCCTGGCTGTGAAAGGAGACTTGGTGCTTACAATGTTCAAAGTGCTTGGCTGCTAACCTAAAGGTCGGTAGTTCAAAACACACCAGCTGTCCTGTGGAAGAAAGATGTGGCTGTCTGCTTCTGTAAAGATTTACAGCCTTGGAAACCCTACGGAGCAGTTCTACTCTGTCCTATAGGGTCGCCATGACTTGGAATCAACTTAATGGCAATGGATTTGGCTTGCTTTGGCCAGGCTGTGAACTCTTTGAGGATTAGGAAGCATCTACATTTTATATCTGTATCCTTAGTATTTAGTACTGAAATAGAAGCACTGAAGGCTGGCCCTGAGAGCATGAACTTAATGGTTACAAAGGACAGAGCCTCACCCAGTAGGGTGTTCCTGACAGTCTTAAGGAAATGGACGTTGCTCTATAAGTGTCTAAGATCTATCTATATGGGATCAAGTTGACAACAGAAGTTCAAAAAAAATTAGATAGGAAGCTTAGGATAGGAGGCAGTGAATTTATGTCAATGGGGGAAGAACAACTCAGAAAGGGAGGGTGAGAACGGTTATGCAACTCAAAGAATGTTATCAGTGTTACTGAATATTGTACATATAAAAATGTTCAGTTGGTGTATGTTCTGCTGTGTACATGTGTATATGCTTAACAACAACAATAATGAAAAAAATAAAATAAATTATAAAAAAAGAATATATTAGAAGACAATCCATATGATCAACCAACTCTTTAGGGATGAGAAACTCAAACTTCAAGGTTTAAAACTTGTTTCCGGGTAAATTTTATTATTCAGACAGACCCTTCATAACTAAGTCATTTCTTGAGATCAGGAAAAACAATAAGGTGCCCAAGAGAAAAAAATCAAAGAAGTTGCAATATGGGGTTGGGGTGGAAATAACTCAGAAAAACTGCAAGTTCAGTAAGGAGTGTTTATGGCTTGATGTTGGAGATTTTGATTTCTCTCTACAACAGCTTTTGCATACAATGTCTGCATTGTTGTTGTTGTTAGGTGCTATTGAGTCAGTTCTGACTCATACCGATCCTGTGTACATCAGAGTGAAACACTGACCAGTCCTGCACCATCCTGACAATTGTTGCTATGCTTGAGTCCATCATTGCAGCCACTGGGTGAATCGGTCTTATTGAGGGTCTTCTTCTCTTTGGCTGACCCTCTGCTTTACCAAGCATGATGTCCTTCTCCAGGGGCTTGTCCAAATAACATGTCCAAAGTACTTGATACAAAGATTCACCATCTTCACTTCTAAGGAGCATTCTGGCTGTACTTCTTCCAAGACAGATTTGTTTATTCTTTTGGCAGTCCATGGTATATTCAATATTCTTTGCCAACACCATAATCCAAAGGCATCAATTCTTCTTTGGTTTTCCTTATTCATTGTCCAGCTTTTGCATGCATATGAGGCGATTGAAAATATCATGACTTGGGTCAGGTGCACCTTAGTCCTCAAAGTGACATCTTTCCTTTTTAACACTTTAGAGAGGTCTTTTGCAGCAGATTTGCCCAGTTCAATATGATTTCTTGACTGCTGCTTCCATGGCCATTGACTGTTGATCCAAATAAAATGAAATCTTTGACAACTTCAATATATTCTCTGTTTATCATGATGTTGCTTGTTGGCCCAGTATGAGGATTGTTGTTTTCTTTATGTTGAGTTATAATCCATACTGAAGGCTGTAGTCTTTGATCTTCATCAGCAAGTACTTCAAGTCCTCTTCACTTTTCAGCAAGCAAGGTTGTGTCATCTGCATAACGTGGGTTGCTAATGAGTTTTTCTCCAATCCTGATGCCATGTTCTTTTTCATATAGTTCAGCTTTTCAGAGTATTTGCTCGGCATACAGACTGAATAGGTATGGTGAAAGGATACAATCCAGACACACACCTTTCCTGTTTTTAAACCACGCAGTATCCCCTTATTCTGTTTGAACAACTGCCTCAAGGTCTATGTACAGGTTCCTCATGAGCACAATTAAGTGTTCTGGAATTCCCATTCTTTGCAATATTATCCATAATTTGTTATGATCCACACAGTCGAATGTCTTTGCATAGTTAGTAAAACACAGGTAAACATGTTTCTGATATTCTCTGCTTTCAGCCAAAATCCATCTGACATCAGCAATGATATCCTTCATTACATGTCCTCTTCTGAATCTGGCTTGAATTTCTGGCAGTTTCCTGTTGATGTACCACTGCAACCATTTTTGAATTATCTTCAGCAAAATTTTAGTTGTATTGTTCGATAATTTCCTCATTTTATTGGATCACTTTTCTTTGAAATGGGCACAAATATGGATCTCTTCCAGTCAGTTAGCTGGGTAGCTGTCTTCCAAATTTCTTGGTTTAGATAAGCAAGCACTTACAGCATTGCTTCCATTTGTCGAAATATCTCAATCAGTATTCCATCAGTTTCTGGAGTCTTGTTTATCGCCAATGCCTTCAGTGCAGCTTGAACTTCTTCCTTTAGTACCATCAATTCTTGATCACATGCTACCTCCTGAAATGGTTGAACATTGACCAATTCCTTTTGGTACAGTGACTCTGTGTATTCCTTCCATCTTCTTTTGATGCTTCCTGCATCATTCAATGTTTTAATATAGAATCCTTTGACATTGTAACTCGAGGCTTGAATTTTTTCTTCAGTTGTTTCAGCTTGAGAAATGTCAAGCGTGTTCTTCCCTTTTGATTTTCTAACTCCAGGCCTTTGCACATTTCATTATAATACTTTACTTTGTCTTCTCAAGCTGCCCTTTGAAACCTTCTGTTCAGCTCTTTTACTTTATCATTTCTTCCATTTGCTTTGCTGCTCTACATTCAAGAGCAAGTTTCAGAGTACATTATTCATCTAAATTTATAGAAAATTTCTACTTGCTCAGAATCAGTTACTCAGATTGCTGAATGTTTTGTTTCTATTAGAAAGAGGCAAAGGGTGATTGAGAAAGAGAAGAACACAGTTGAAACCAATTTGGCAGCCACAGCCTGCTTTTCTCAGCGTAAACACCAACTAAATTCCCTGCATCAGAGGAGAAAGATATTTTCTTTACATTTAGCAAAGGGTAATTTTGAAGGTTTTGTTTATACAGCAATTTAAAAAATAATAGCGTTGCTTCTTTCAATAAAGAATAGATTGCAAGCACCTCCCTCCCTTTGTATTTTGTTTTCCTTTCACAAATTTGCCTGTTAGTGATAGCTGTTATTTATAAAGCACTTACTTTGTGAAAGGTACTGACTTAGGTGAATTGCAAGTTGTGATGGTTAATGTTATGTGTCAACTTGCCTAGGCTATAATTCTCAGTGGTTTTTCAGACATTATGTATCACCTCTTATTTTGTGATCTGATGTGAACAGGAGTTTCTTGGGGGTGCGGACTGCATCTGTAATATAAATGAATGTTCCGGCAAAGCTCGTTCTCGCTTGATCCTGGGCTTGTCTCATCATCCTCTGACCTCCAGTTTTTAGGCCTTGAGAAGCCTTCATCTTGCTGCCTGACCTGCAGATATTGGATTTTCCAGCTCCTGCAACCCCATGAGCCAGGAGCCTGGTGCCTGTCCTGCAGATTTTGAGTTCATCAGTCCCTACAACCTTGTTAGTCAGAAGTCTCCAGCCTGCTGCCTGACCCATGGATTTGGGACTTGACAGCCTCCACAGTTGTGTGAACTGTTTCCTTGAAATAAATCACTCTCTCTATATTTATATATATGATTTCTGGTTTTTCTCATCTGGAAAACTCAACATAATACATAAGTATAATCTCATTTAATATTCAGAAGTACTCTATGTGCCTGGAGATACTAAAATGACAATATGAGGATAACGAAACTGAGGTACAGTGGAACAAGAGCCCAGGTATTCCAACTCTAAGTGAGCACAATATAGTTCTGTCTAAGATTTATATAAGGAGTGTGGGCAAAATATTGATGTTGTGGGGGGCATTCCTACATTATCTCCGGTACTTCTTTGGGAAGGGTATAAGAAAATGGTATTAAAATGGCCTCTACTTGGTTGGCATTGGGAGGAAAAATTTTTTAAATAATTAATCTCAAAACTTTGTACAAATAATCACTTATTATCTACTCAAAGACATTATACAACTAGATTGGGAAATTTCTGAAGACAAGCTTATATCTTATTTTTTGGTAATCCTTTTAGAATCTAGCAGAGGCAGATGGTACGTCATAAAATAAATGCTCTGTCAACACTGACTGAATGATAGACGTCACAGGGAAAGGGTAATAGTCCCTTTTTTACTGCTGTTGTTGTTACGTGTTGTCAAGTTGATTCTGACTCATAGCAACCTCATGTGACAGAGTAGGTTGCCCCATAGGGCTTCCAAGGCTGTAATCTTTACGGAAGCAGTTTGCCAGGTCTTTTTTCACACAGAGCCACTGGTGGGTTCAAACCGCAGACCTTTTGGTTACCAGCCAAGAACTTTAAGCACTGCACCACCAGGGCTCCAGAATCCATGTACAGGACTTGGCAATTACGTGTGTATCTGAAAGGCAACTTCAGATTAGCCTATCATCTAACCAGCTCCCTGAAGATTAACCAATTGCTAGGAAATATGGTCCAAAAAGGGGAAAAATGTTAATAATGTTACCTAGTGAGAAGATTCAATTAACAGATCCTGAACAAAGGCCAAGAGAGGCCTCACAACTATCATAAATGATTGAAATAGGCATCATTCCCATCCATGGACTATACAAGCCCAAATGTTGTCAGATTTTCTGAGTTAATAAGAAAAGCCATAAACCCAGATTCTAAGTTAACAATTGGCAGTGAACTTATTATTTTTTTAAAGCACCATGCATCTGAACAAAAATGGGGCTGATGTGACTAATGAGTCACCACTTCATGACCGCCATAAAGAAATAAAATATATTTTAAAAAGAAAAAGAGAAAAATGGCAGAGAATTCTACCGTAGCCATTAAGTAGATTCCCTAACAGACAAGATGGCCACATGCACTGGTTTGTCTGGCACAGCCCCTTTTTATGCCTGTTGTCCCAGCATAACTATGAACAGACCTCTCCTCTACTCACAAAAGTAACCTTCACTGGATGGCAAATTTATGGTTACTTTATTCATGGAAACCCATGAATATTTTATGAAAGAGTTATTAGCCATTCTTCAGCAGATATGAACAGATTAAGTTAGACTCTTAAGGAATTTTAATAATTACTGGAAATAGTAAGAATACATGCTACAAATAAGTCAGACTAGTAAAATTCAATCCAATTCAAAAATATTTATTAAGGGCTATCCATACCCAGCTGCTGTGCAAGATGCTGGGGATGGAGTAATGAGCAAAATAATTCTTCTATTTACCCTCATGGAGTTTCCTGTACAGCTCACAAAAAGAAAAAAAAAAAAAAGATTTGAGGAACACACTCAAAACATAACAAGAGAATGTGAGAGAAGAGGACACATAAGGAGATATTAATATAAATGATAAACGTCCCTGAAAATAGAATAAACAAAACAATCAATCATCAGGAGTATAATTGAAAAACAAAATGAAACTTTAAATTGAGATCAGAAATTGAAAATATTTATTGTGACTTGAAAAAAGTAAGAAGTAGAAACAAATTACCATGTGAAATTATTAAGTGCTAAGGAGAAAGGATGGTCCAAATTTCTGGGTTCTTCACAAGGGTTAAATTTTAGATAAAATTTTGTTATTTGTGAGTGTAGATGCATTTTCCTGGTGAGAAGATCCAGTGTTTTGTCATTTTATCATTTTACTTGGATCTCTGACTGCAGTGTTAAAGACCATTATTGTAGTAGAGGGTGTGTTTCACAATTTTTAGAGCTGCTTTTTGAAGGAAAATTCAAAAATTGAATGTCTGCTAAGGAAAAAAATACCCAGTATGACATAAAAAGCAAACCACCTATTTTAAATGTAAACAGAGTTTTCCAAGTTTTTCTGTTCTCCATGATTAATATCCAGCCTCCGTTCTTGGGTTTTGTAGGAAATCCAGCCCTATTTCTCACAGTATTTGTGGGGACATGGTGTACACTCACAAGTATATAAATAATTTTTCCTCTCCTGCTTCTGACCCTGCCTTGGGCTTCTCTGACATGTCTGGCCATCTCTGCACCACCCCATGCAGCTGCAGATCTGCTTCACACCAAAAGAGCCACCACCATCCCTTCCCCAGGTCCCAGCTTCTACTAAGCTACAATAGATTACGGCCAAGACAAAGAAGAGGTACCTAAACAAAGAGAAGGTAACTTTCAGTTGGGTATCAGGAATCACTGCTTCTGTGAGGTGAATACTGTTATCCTCAGTTTTCAGGTAATGAGACTGAGGCACAGAAAGGCTAAGTAGTTTGACCAAGGATACGTATAAATAGCAGGCCTGGGATTTGAACCCAAATAGTTCTTCTCCAAGGAGCCTTGGTGGCACATGGTTTAGCACTCAACTGCAAACTAAAAGATTGGCAGTTCAAACCCACCAGCCCCTCTTCAGGAGAAAGACCTGGTGATCTGCTCCCATAAAGATTACAGCCAAGGAAACCCTATGGTGCACTTCTACTATGCTATATAGGGTCACTGTGAGTTGGAATTGACTCAATTGCACACAACAACAGTTCTTCTCCACGGAATGTGCTGATTTTAGTTCATTACTATTTGTACCGAATCTAACATAAAAATAAGAACAGAGAAAATGAGTAATCAATGAATTGGAAATAATAGATATTTATCAAAATCTATAGACCATAAATAATGATTATCCATTGTTTTAAGTGCACATTGTTTACATACCAAATTTGCCTGTAAAACAGAAAACAAAGAAAAGTTATATAAATTCAGAAAGCAGAAATTTTGAAGAACATATTTTTAGATCACTAATAGAACTAGAAAATATTGAAGTAAGTTAAAGAAAACTGAGATGCTTGTAATATAAACATATTCTCTGAAGAAACAACTGGGCCAAGACTAAACCAAGAAAGATTAAAACAAGCTCTATAGGGTTTTCTTGGCTGTAATCTTTTTTTTGTTTATCCCATGTCTCTCTCTTTTCTTTTTTTCTCTAAATTTTATTTATTTTGTTGAGAATATACACAGCAAAACATACCAGTTCAACAGTTTCTACATATACAATTTATTGGCGTTGATTACATTCTTCGAGTTGTGCAACCATTCTCACCTTCCTTTTCTAAATTTTTCCTCCCTCATTAACATAAGCTCACTGCCCCCTAAGGTTCCTATCTAATCTTTTGAGTTGCTGTTGTCAATTTGATCACAGATAGATAGGTCTTAAAAGAGCATAATGCTCAGGGCATACTTTTTTACTAGTTAAGCTAAACGATTGTCCTGTTTTAAAATGACTTCAGCAGATATTTTTGGTTTAAGGTTTAAAGAACATCTCAGGACAACAGTTTCCGGGGTTCATCTACCCTCCATGGCTCCAGAAAGTCTAAAGTCCATGAGAATTTGAAATTCTATTCTGCATTTTCTCCCTTTTGATCAGAACTCTTTCATGGATCTTTGATCAAAATGTTCAGGAATGGTAGCTGGGTACCATTCAGTTCTTCTGGTTTCATGGCAAAGAAGGCAGTTGTTCATGGAGGCAATTAGCCACACATTCCATCTTCTTTTCATATTCCTGACTCTCCTTCCTCCTCTGTTGCTCCAGGTGAATGGAGAACAATTGTTGTGCATTGGATGGCTGCTTGCAAGCTCTTAAGACCCCAGGCACTATGCAATGAACTAGGGGGTAGAACAGAAGCACTAAACACATTATTAGGCCAATTAACTGGGGTGTCCCATGAAACCATGACCCTAAACCTCCAAACCAAGGAACAAAATCCCGTGAGGTGTTTGCTTGTACATAGGCAGCCTTAGCAGCTACTCTTTTGTTATTGTTGTAAATATATGTATCACACAACTTTTGCCAATTCAACTTTTTACAGGTTTACAATTTATTGACATCAATTACAATAATTGGCTGTGCAACACTATCCTTAATCAATGTGACTTTTCCATCACCGTTAACCCCCTTTTTCTCTCTCCCTCCTATCCCAGTAACCATAATAAACTTTGGTCTCTATACATTTGTCTTTTCTTGTCTTTTTATATAAGTGAGGTCATACAATGTTTGTCCTTTTGTGATTGACTTATTTTGTTAGCATAATGTCTTAAAGCTCCATCTGTACTGTAGCTTCATTTCTCCTACTCACTGAGTAGAATTCCATTGTATATATGTAAAACATTTTGTTTATCCATTTATCTGTTGATGGGCAATTAAGTTGTTCTACCTTTTGACTATTGTGAATAGTGCCGCAATTAACATTGGTGTACAAGTCTCTTTTGAGTCTCTTTCAAGTCTTTTAAGTATATACCTAGTAGTGGAGTTGCTGGGTCATATGTTAGTTCTATTTTAAGTTTTTTTAGGAACCACCACACTATTTTCCATAATGGCTGTGCCATTTTGCTTTCCCACCAGCAACGGATAAAAGCTCCAATTTCCCCACATCCTTGCCAACATTTGTTATTTTCTTTTCTTTTTTTTTTTTTTTTAAATCTTAGCCATCCTAGTGGGAGTGAAATGGTATCTTATTGTGGTTTTGATTTACATCTCTCTGATGGCTAATGACAGTAAGCATCTTTTCATGTTTTTGGTGGCCATTTGAATGTTCTCTTTGGTGAAATGTCTATTCAAGTCCTGTGCCCATTTATTGATTGGGTTATTTGTCATTTTGTTGTTAAGTTGTTGAAGTTTCATGTATATATATTTGTTATTAGATTCTTGTCGGATATATGGTTTTCGAAGATATTCTCCAAGTGGGTAGCTCGTCTTTTCACTTTCTCGATAAAGTCTTTATGAGCAAAAGTTTTCTTTATGAAGTCCTGTTTATTTATTTTGTCTTTTGCTGCTTGTGCTTTTTTTTATTATATTAGATAATCCACTGTTGAAAGCTAGGCCTGACAAAATTGCCCCTGCTTGTTCGCTGAAAAATTCTATGGTTTTCATTTGTGCATTTAGGTCCTTAAACCATTTTGAATCTGTTCTTATGTATGGATCCTGTTTTATTTTTCTGCATATGGAAATCCAGTTTCCCCAGCACCATTTATTGAAGAGACTTCTTTCCCAATCGAATGGATTTAGCACCCTTGTCAAAAATCAGTGGACCATAGATGTGTGGGTTTATTTCTGGACTCTCGATTCTATTCCATTTGTCTATGTGTCTACTGTTATACAAGTACCAGGATGTTTTGATTACTGTAGCTGCATAGTATGTTTTAAAATCAGGAAGTGTGAGTCCAACTTTATTCTTCTCTTTTGACATTGTTTTAGGTATTCAGGGCCTCTTGCCATTTCATATAAATTTGAGGATTGGTTTTTCTATTTCTGTAAAGAAGGTTGTTGGAATTTTGATTGGGATTACATTAACCTATAGATTACTTTAAGTAGTACTGATTCCTTAACAATATTAAGTCTTCCAATCCATGAACATGGAACATCTTTCCATTTGATTAAGTCTTCTTTAATCTCTTTCAGCAGTGTTTTATAGTTTTCATTGTCTAAGTCCTTCATGTCTGTCATGGTTTGAATTATGTCCCCTAAAAAATCCGTTATCAGTTCAGCTGGGCCATGATTCCCAGAATTGTGTGGTTGTCTTCCATTTTGTGATTATAATTTTATGTTGAAAAGGATTAGCGTGGATTGTATAACACCCTTACTAAGGTCACATCCCTGATCCAATGTAAAGGGAGTTTCCCTAGGGTGTGGCCTGCACCACCTTTTACCTTACAAGAGATAGAAGGAAAGGGAAGCAAGCAGAGAATAGGGGACCTGATACCACCAAGAAAGCAGTGCCAGGAGCAGAGTGTGTCCTTTGGAGCCAGGGTCCCCATGCAGAGAAGCTCCTAGTCCAGGGGAACACTGATGAGAAAGCTTACAGAGAGAGAAAGCCTTCTCCTGGAGCTGACACTGTGAATTTGGACTTTTAGCCTACTTTACTGTAAGGAAATAAACTTCTCTTTATTAAAAACATTGATTTGTGGTGTTTCTGTTATAGCAGCACTAAATGACTAAGACAATGTCCCTGGTTAGATTTATTCCTTGGTATTTTATTATCTTAGATGCTATTGTATTGGCTGTAATCTTTATGGGAGTAGGTCACCAGGTCTTCCTCCCTGGGTGGGTTTGAACCACCAACCTGTTGGTTAGAAGCCAAGCACTTAACCATTGCACCACCAGGGCTTCTTAAGACTAAATGAAGAAAAGAGTTATCAAAAATTTCTGAAATGATAAAAACTGTAAATGAAAACTCTATAGAATGAGGCAGAGCAGTAATCAAAGTGAATGTAATCATTTTTAAAATGTTTTTTCTGTGATTGAAAATATAGAAAATAAAGTAAGAATGCAACTTAAAATATTAGGAAAATAAATTTTCAATACCTGAAAAGAAAATTGAAAGCAAAAATTATCATAGTAAAAACAAAATAAAATTAAATATTGAATACAATTTTACAGGGAGGAAGTATTCCTTTAGCTAAGTTCCTAATTTTATAAGACTCTATACAGTTTTTATATCGACTCAGATAATTGATAATAGCTCAGGGGGGTCTATTAAGACTAACTGAACATTTTGTCTTCTCAAAACTCCTGTACAAATAGCCTCCCATTCTTTCAAAATTTCTTATTAAATTGGCGACTGAAACCTGTATTT
This sequence comes from Dugong dugon, assembly GCA_030035585.1. Lineage (NCBI taxonomy): Eukaryota > Metazoa > Chordata > Mammalia > Sirenia > Dugongidae > Dugong > Dugong dugon. The sequence goes on along the minus strand of CM057468.1, from coordinate 109,852,290 downwards.
ACCCAGCTTCAGTTTTAATTTTTTAGCCAAGACCAAATCATAGACTATGAGGGTCTATAGTTTCCTAGTTTTTTCAAAATCATTTGAAAAACAGAAAAGCTGTTAAATCAATGAATCTTAAAGCATGTTCTCCTCATGGTGATAAATATGAACTCCAATACCTTCCAAGTTTTACATCTTTAGTTTTAACCAAGAAGGGAGAGTCTTCTAATTCTTCCTAGGTCCCGAGACTAAAAGTTCCAGAAAAAGGACTCATTAGCCCGCTTTACATCAGATGGTCACCGCTGAACTGTTCAAACGAGCAGAGTGGTGGGGGTGCTATAATTTGCCAAGTGAGAATCAGGTAGCCATCCTCAGCTAAGCTTACCAGGGTCATTGGGAAGAATTCAAGAAAGAAATGGCGACTCATACAGTGGATATGTGGATTTGTGAGTAAGGCAGTTATTAGAGAAAGGGAAAAACATTTGTATTTACTTACTTATTTATACCAAATTTGGATCATAATATATGTAACTTTCTCACAGGCAAAATTTTGTATCATTTACAGATATTCTCAATCGAAAGTGAGGGGAGAGGGAGAGAAAGGAATTTATCTATAAGCAGGGTTCATATTCTGCTAGGAAGCACAGGTGGAGCTGCACGTGTTTGTTTTGATTGGCCTGGCAAACATTCTGAAGTTGGTAGACACTGTTCGTTAAATTAAGTGTCATATAATCATATTACAGAAAAAAGCTTATCTACTCTTGCAGGCTTAAAATAAGAGAGTGTTGATAATGGTGAGTCATCTGAAGTTATCCTACAAAACTAAAATAGCCGTCATAGACTAAGATATTTGAAATACAAGCTTCATGAGAGCAGGGACCGCCCTCGTGTTCTGTACTCCTTCCCCAACACCAACAATATTGTTTGGCACAAGGTAGAGCTTATAGAATTTACTGATTGAATGAATTATTGAACAAATGAGTAGAATGACCAGACAGAAAATGAAGCTGGAAAATAGAGAAAAAAGCAAGATGTGTGAGTGTTTGTATTTTCTAATTATGTCTACTAAGAGGGTCTAAAGAAGTGACATCCCAGTTGTAATGACCATACCTAGGGTGCATATATTGCTTTTTTTGGGTTTTTCTTTAAATTTTATTAATTTTATTGTTGTTATTGAGAATATACACAGCAAACCATACACAATTCAACAGTTTCTATGTGTACAGTTTAGTAACATTGATTACATTCTTGGAGTTGTACAACATATATTGGTTTTTAAATGCCATTCTCCACTAAAAGAAATCAGGGTTCCTGGGAGAAAAGGCTGATTCTGAGGCTGGGGAAGGGAAAGTCCAAGATGGAGCATCTTTTTGTAACAACAAGGAAGTACTCAAAGAGTGATGGGTCTTTGTCTGAAGGACACAGGAACAGCCAGGTTGAAGAGGATTCCACTTTTCAAATCTGGGACTATTGAACAAATGCATAAATAATGATGGTAACAAATTGTAACTCAGTGTATAAAGTAAGAATACATTTGTTCATAAATAAATGGATAAATAAATAAGGACAAGGGAAACCTCTTCCTTATAGCAGAATGCCAACTTATAAATGTAGAAGGAATAATATACTTAGAGAATTCTCAATTACCAACTATCAGAGTAATAATTGACTCACGTAAAACTAATGTATAGATGCTAAAAGTTTTGTTGTTTGTTGCTGTTGAGTCATTCTGACGCATAATGACCCCATGTGTGTAGAGGAGAACTGCTTCATAGGTTTTTCAAGGCTGTAATCTTTTGGAAGCTGATTGCGAGGCCTGTCTTCCAAGGTGCCTCAGGTGGGTCTGAACTGCCAGCTTTCAGCTAATAGTTGAGCACTTAACCATTTGTGCCACCAACGGATGCCTGACGCTAAAGCTGAAGGGTACAAATTTGATGAGGAACTGGATATTTTTACAGTTTCCAAGTATCTCTTCACAAAAGATTTATAATTGTTAAGGAAAGATCATAACTTTACAGTTGAGAAACATGGAAGCTACCACCTAAATCAAGTAATCAAAGTTAATATGAGTAGTGAGTCTATGATGTTTGTTTTATTGAGATTCTTGACAACTTACATATATTTTTAACATATACTCTATATTTAGTAAAATATTTTAAAAGTTTCAGATGGGATTCATTACACTAGATCTGAACTTATGCAAAACTAAGCTTCCTTTATTCTGGGGGAGTAATAAGGTTTTTTCAATCTGGTAGACATGGATTCAAATCCCAGAGCTTTCATGTATTAGCTGCATGTCCCAGCAATTTTCTTAACCTCCCCAAACCTCATATTACTTCTTAGGTAGAATGGAAACCATAGTATCTGATTGCATTGTTGTGAATCTTAAATGAGAGATCATATTCAGAAAGCTTTACCCATAGACATTAGTATTCCTCTCTCCTCCTCCCCTGACTTTGAATACCTCTAGAACTAATTTTTCACTCATTAACCTTCTAATCTAGAGATTAGGTAAGAGGACTAAGACTGATGGTCTGCATCTGATGCCATGATGTGTGCGTGCAGATGCTTGAGCTATCTCAGGCTTCTTACTCTTAGGTCCCTCCGTGTCCCTGCTCTGGGTCATCGTCTGGGTAACTCAGATGTCAAGCTTACTAGCCAAGGGAGCTTTATTATTCTCTTCTTTCTGTGTCCAACGCTGTTGCTAGTGCATTGTTTTGTGTTCACTGAACATCAGATCACTATTATCATCATCATCATTGTAACTGATGATGATAATAAAACAATCTCTCAGGCTTTTGCAGATGACGTCTGGCTGTTTGGCTTTTTCGGTCCTGTTTTCCCAGCCTGATCTAAAACAGCTCCCTGAGTTATCTCTTAGATGATAATGTCTTTCCTAATTCATTTGATTTCACTCATTTTTCGCCTCCAGACTTTAAATGATGAACAAGTTCTGTACAGACTCTTCTCAGAACTGATTAGTTTAGATTCAGTAGCAGTCTTGCAGGATCATGGAGAGACTGCTAAGTTTAATGCCACAATCATCTCAGCTCCTACAGAGTATTCATTTCATTGTCAGCTGGTGGGAACAGGCAATTGCCGTGGTATAAGGCTGATGCCCTTCAGTAATGAAGCACGGCACTGGGATATTTTCATTTCTGAATTCCAAGTGAATACACATTGTCATTTCAGATGCTATTCCAAGAGCTATCATTTGTTGGAGTGCATCTGGTACCACATTTATTTACAGCATTTTAATTTTTCTTTAAAACTTAGGGAATGGGGGAAGTAACTGATTTTGGATATGTGGAGCTCGGCTAGCAAGGTGGGGCCAAATAATATTCTCCAAGGGTAAATTCTCAATTTCTCATCATTTCTAATACAGAAGAGGACATTATAAAGAATAATTGAAAATAGGTAATGGGCAATCAGCCAAAGGGTTTATTTGATAGCAAAGAGACATCTGAGTCCCAGGGAGCAAAAATCAAGTTGTAAGAGAGGCAAAGTGTTACCATGCAGTAATCATGGGAAATTGTGCTACTTTTTACTTTGATACTGAAACGTCCCTTATCCTGCTATAGATGAGATGGTGAGCACTATCTTTTTGTTTAAAAAAGAAAAAGAGAAGAAAGATAATTCCCCCTTTCCCTAGAAAGAGGCATAAAACAACGGAAAACTTTAATACAATACTGAAACATGAATGGAATATAATTAAACAAGTAATTGCAGATATAAAAGACAACCACAAATCAGAAATTTAAAAGCTCAGAGTAGAAACTGTCAACACCCATGTACAAAGTTAGATCAAAGTACAGCAATATTTTCAAGAAATTCAAAGGAAATGTGAGCCAAGAGTTTTATATGCTATAAAGTATGGCAGCTATAGAAAACCCATTTTAACCATGTAAGAGCTCAGGGAAAGTGCACTCACAAGTTCCTGACAAATCTGCTAGAGGACAGTCTTCATCCAATCAAGAGATAATTTTCAAAGAAAAAAACAAAATTTTAGTGAGCATTGTTGCATAATTTTATTGTACATCTGCGATTAAAACAAAGGTGAAGATAAAGGTAGGAGATTAGAATGTAAATGTTTAATGCTCTGAATAAATAGAAATAGCACAATTAAAAACTGGGAGAGGAAAGTATAAAGTTAACATTGTACAAAAGGTATAAGGAAAACTTTAAAACACTTCTGAAATATACACAACATTATATCTGAACAAATGGAAAGGTAGTCCATATTCTTAGATAGGATGAATCAACAACATAAAGATGTTAATCCTCTCAAGGTAATATAATGAGACCTCAATCAAAATATGAGTAAGATTTTTTTAAAACTGAGTTAGACAAAGTGATTCTAAAGTTTATACGAAAAAAATAATGAAGCCAGAATAGCTATGGAGAAAAAGAGGAAAATGGGAGTGGGGAGGCTAATACTAATAGATATTAAAACATATTGCATAGTCTCGGCATTAAAGCAGTGTGGATTGGTGCATGAATAGAATGACATTCCAACTGAGAAAAATAGTAAATCTAAAAACAGACTGAAGTATATATGATAATTTTTTCATCTTAAATCACTGGGGAAAAGATAAACGCTTCAACAAATTGTGTTGGGTTAACTGGAGAAAAATTGGAAAAAGGTAAAAGTGTATCCTTACCTCACACCATACATGATAATAAACTCCTCTGACTGGTCAGAGATCTAAATATTTTAGAAAATAAATATGAAAAAGAAACTGTACTTGTACTAGAAATAAACAAGTGAATTCCTATATAAACTGGAGATGGAAAAAAAAAAAACTCTTCTAATTGTGATTAAAAAGCTAAGCTATTAAGAAAGAGACTGATAAATCTGACCTCATAATAACTTGTAAGACAAAAAACAAAAAACAAACGTGAGCAAATTTAAAACAAAGATAAGATATTGAAGCAGGAAGGAAGAGAAGATTTGCCTCTGTAATCAGTCTTTCTCTTTCCAATTAGATCTTAAATGGATTAGAATAAAGAGATTGGATAAAATGATATCAAAGGTTCTTTAGTCTCAATATTTTAGGATTCTAGTATGCTTGGGCTACCTATACAAAAGCGAAAGGAAGTTATATGCTCCAAGTGAATTTTAGCCTTTTTCTTCCTGACAATGTTTCCCTTCAATCTCTTTGCACAATCGTAGAACTCATGAACTATTTACATTAATCCTTCTCCCTCCTTTGTGGAATCACTAATAGCTTTCTCTCCTGCTTCTCCTCTAAACCTGATGATTGTGCTACCAGGCCATGAAGCAAGCCTTGTGGATGAGAATTTTCATTCCATCAAGCCACTCAACATCCAGGAACTTTAGACTGACCAGTCAACAGTTGACTAAGGACGCTGGGTTTATGCAGTGAGGAACAATGAAATTATTTCAGGGAGTTTTAGCCTTGAGAAAGAAGGTAAGGCATCATAATCCCCACTAATAGGGTGTAAATTCCAAGCCTTTGACTCTGATGTGTAAAAATTGTAGAGCATGTTAAGGAAGTGTAAGAAGATAAACAGGCAGAATTGGAAGAGAAGTAATATTACTTTCAGAAATTATGTGGGCCAATGATGATGATTAAGATATAAGGGCTTTCGAGAAGGTAGAAGAAAGCTAAAAATTTGTGATTTTTTTCTAGAAAAAATTACTAATGTTAGTTATTTGTAACATATTCATTTCTAAAATGGTTTGAGGCTGCTTTTGTATTTGCGAATAAGAGATGCATTTACAAAGGAAAAAATTCATAGGGCGGATGAGATTGAAGACAGTTATACATAAAAGTTTGGATATAAATAGCTATAAAGATTATGTACTCATTTTAGGCATGATTAAGAGCTAAAGCCAAAAAAAAAAAAAAAAAAAAAAAAAGCATGAGATTATACTGAGTTATGTAATTATCACTGTCGGTTAAAAGTAAGCACATCAGCTTACTAAAAGAGAAAGGCTTTCTCCTATGGCTAAATTCTTTGAGTAGTTTGTTTATTCCAAGAATCCTTATATTGGAAATAAGAAGGAAACATTTAACAGTAGTCCTGTAATGAGATTTCTCCTTCCTCAGCGATGCCTGAAGTAATATTGACCCTGAACCCTTGTAAACATTGACTGATGGAATCTACAGGTCAGAAGATAAATGAGGATCTTACAGGAATGCTCTTTGCAGGGCATACCTGGTTTTATTACTGTAAATTAATATGAAATTTATGGATTTATGAACTGCAACTCTGATGAAGAATGGGATTTAGCAAAGCATACAAATTCAAGAGACCCCAAGCTCAGTGGTTTCCCAGTGCTAACTTGACTGGTGATTGATTAGCTCTTGTAACTCGAAAGCCAAATGAACCCAGATGCAGAAAGGATATTATGAAAGTTGTATCTTATATTTGGGCTTCCTAGATATTGATGCTGATTGCATTATTGTTTTAAATTATTTGCTAATCATTAATAAATCTTGAGGCTAAGACTCTTGTTTCATGTGAAGCCAATGGATAATTGAGGCTTTTGTGATTGTGCAGGGACAGTCAATAGTATAAATATCAGTAGCTTCCATTTTCTTTTAGAAAGGATACTGACACATTCTTCGTATAACTATCCCTTACAGTCTTCACAGTGGCTGAAAATCCAACCCAGAGAAAGCAAAGTGTTTCTGTGGGGACTCAAATCACCCTGGTACGAATATGTGTCTTCCTGTGAAATTGGGCTTGTTTAAAACTAGAACTTCACAAATCTAGAGCAATGAATCATTAGCATGTTCTGTAGACTCCCTTTCAAATACTAATTGCCTCAACAGGGCTTTTAACAAGAGCTCTGTAGGGATACCTCTGTCACAAGCTTTCTGGAGAATGCCTGGGGTGTTAAGTATTTGTTGATTTAAAAAAAAGTCCTTAAGATTTAGGAATGATGTGCAGTGTTAAAGACAACATTGTTATAAAACTGTTTTTGTTGTTGTTGTTCTGGAAGATAGACAATTATTTAAACAATCAATTAGTCATTTGGAAACCTTGGTGGTGTAGTGGTTAAGTGCTATGGCTGTTAACCAAAAGGTTGGCAGTTCAAATCCACCAGGCGCTCCTTGGAAACTATGGGGCAGTTCTATTCTGTTCTATGGGGTTGCTATGAGTCAGAATCAACTTAACGGAAACAGGTTTTTTTTGGTTTATCAGTCATTTGTATCTGATCATCGTGAAGCACATTCCAATTCCAGATGAATTGAAATTAAACTCAGAAGCATTCTTTTATGAGTATTACTTGTTTGCAAGAGTAGCTACTAGATGTGCTTTGTCTTTTTAAAGTTGTTATGTACATAGTACTTGTCTATTCCCCACTTTTTTAAAACTTAAAGAAAACATTATTCTCAAGTAAATTTTCCTGCTGGGTAAAGAAAGTATGATCCAGCCTAGGGGGAAAAATGTTCTTCCTGTAATAGTTCCCACTGTAAATTAATGGATGGTCTTTTAGTTAATTGGCCTGAATCAGTCCTGGAGAGCTTATCACATTACATTTATATTTTTTCCTGTAAATCTGAGTATCAGATCCTGGACTCATGGGCATTCTACCAATGTAGAGATGCCTGGGGGCCCTACCAGTAGCTGTGAAATACTCCGTCAATGTTAGTACAACTAATAGGAAAATGCCTCCTTGACAGGAAAGCAAAGGGGGATAAAAAACCAAAAGAAAATAACTTAGGATATGAAGGTCACGAAGAGGAGATTAAGAAATCTCTTGCACGATGGTTCTCCAGGCCCCTGGATTATACTGATGTAGAAAATTCATTTTTACATTTTGAATGCATTCACATTTTATTGGACAGTATTATACACATTACACCTGTAGCTGTGTGCCGTCGAGTCGATCCTGATTCATAGCAACCCTATAGGGATGGAGTAGAGCTGCCTAGGGTTTCCTAGGCTGTAATCTTTATGGAAGCAGATTGCCAGGTCTTTTTCTCCCTCAGAGTGGCTGGTGGCTTCCAATTGCTGACCATTGACTTAACAGATAGGCACTTAACCATTGCACCACCAGGGCTCCTGACATTACACCTAATGTGGTACGTTTCCTCAAATCCATTCAGTTGACAAATGTTTTTAAAGTGCTTGTGTTTGCTCAGCACTGGTCTTTGTGGTAGGGATACAAGTAGTTTACAAGATAGATAAGGCTCCTTCCCTTGAAACAACTTCATCTCCAGGGAGAGACAGAAATTTAATTAAACACTCAATTGATTATTAAATTATAATTGTGATAAATATCTCAAAGGAAAGGAGCTGTGTGCAATGGAAGGTTCTCAACTGATAGATTGATCTGAAATGCCAGTCAGAGATGATCTTTTAATTGTCCAAGATCACACAACTTGAAAGTAGCAGAGCAGGAATTTGAACCCAAGTGTAATCTTACTCTGAAGCACTACATTCACTACCTCTAACCATACAGCTATGATAGTGGTACAAAGCACAATGTAAGCAAAAAGGAAGGTGTATTACTTTTCTACGGATGCTGTAAAACATTACAACAAACCTAGTGGCTTAAACAACATAATTGATTATCTTACAGCTTCATAGGTTAGAAGTACAACACAGGTCTTACTAGGCTAAAATCAAGGTGTCAGCAGGTGTCATTTCTTTCTGGAAGCCTAGGGGACAATCTGTTTTGTTTGCCTTTTCTAGGTTCTGGAGAGGCTGCTTATATTCCTTGGCTCATGGTCCTTTTTTTCCATTTTCAAAGCCAGTAACAATGGGTCGATTCTTCTATATCATTTCACTCTGGCCTGCTCTTCTGCTTCCCTCTTCCTCTTTTAAGAATGCTTCTGTTTACGTTGGGCTCACCCAGATAATCCAAGATAATCACTCTGTTTTTTTTTTTTTATTAGTAGATGTGTTTTTTTAATTTAATTTAATTTATTTTTAATTGTACTTTAGGTGAAGGCTTACAGAACAAATAGTTTCTCATGAAACAGTAGTACACATGTTGTGTTATGACACTGGTTAACAACCCCACAACATGTCAACCCTCTAACTTCTCAACATTTATTTTTTGGTGAAAATACACATAGCCAAAGAAACACAATTTCAAAAATTTCTACATGCACAGTTCAGTGACATTGACTACACTCTTCCAATTGTACTGTTATTCTCACTTAAGATGAAGGCTTACAGAACAAAATAGTTTCTCATTTAAAGTTACTATAAATGTTGCCCTATGACAATGGTTAACAATCTCACAACACATTAACAATATCCTTGCTCAACCTTGGGTTCCCTATCACCAGCTTCCTTGTCCCCTTCTGCCTTCTGGCCCTTTTCGCTGGACTCCTGTACCTCGTTAGTCTCATCTGGTTTTACAGGACTGTCCACTCCCAGGCTGAACAGTGAACCTCGGAGGTAACTTCACCACTGAGCTAAAAGTGTGTCTCGGGGCCATACTCTTGAGGTTTCTCCAGTCTCCTTTAGGCCAGTAAATCTGGTCTTTTTTTTTGTGAGTTAGAGTTATGCTCTACATCCTTCTCCAGCTCTGTCCAGAACTCTCTGTTGTGATCCTGGTCAGGGCAGTGAGTGGTGGTAGCCGGGCACCATCTAGCTGTACTGGACTCAGTCCGGTGGAGGCCTTGGTAGCTGTGGACAATTAGTCCTTCCGACTAATCTTTTCCTTGTATCCTGTTCTCTTCATTCTCCCTTGCTTCCAAAGGGATGAGACCAGTGGAGTATCTTAGATGGCCGCTCACAGGCTTTTAAGACCCCAGACGCTACTCACCAAGGTAGAATGTAGAGCACTGTCTTTATAAGCTGTGTCATGCCAATTGAGCTAGATGTTCCCCGAGACCATGGTCCCCACAGCCTTCTGCCCAGCAATTCAGTCCCTCAGGGAGTTTGGATGTGTCTATGGGGCTTCCATGACCTTTCCTTGTACAGGTTGTGCTAGTTTCCCCTGTATTGTGTACTGTCTCACCCTTCACCCAAGATACCACTTATCTATTGCCTATTTAGTATTCCGCCCCCACCCCTCCCATCCCTGGTAACCAACAAAGATTGTTACATTTTGTGTGTGAACTTTTTCATGGGTTTTTACAATAGAGGTCTCATACAATCTCTGTCCTTTTGTGATTGACTTATTTCACTCAGCATAATGTCCTCCAGTTTCATCCATGTTAGGAAATGCTTCACAGATTCATTGTTGTTCTTTCTCGTTGCATAGTACTCCACTGTGTGTATGTACCATAGTTTGTTTATCCATTCATCTGTTGATGGGCATCTAGGTTGTTTCCATCGTTTTGCTATTGTGAACAATGCTGCCATGAACATAGGTGTGCATATGTCTATTCGAGTGACGACTCTTATTTCTCTAGGATATATTCCTAGGAGTGGGATTGCTGGATCGAATGGTATGTCTATTTCTAGCTTTCTAAGGAAGCGCCGTATCATTTTCCAAAATGGTAGTATCATTTTGCATTCCCGCCAGCAGTGCATAAGTGTTCCGATCTCCCCGCAGCCCCTCCAACATTTGTTATTTCCAGGGTTTTTGATTCATGCCAGTAATGCCAGGGTGAGATGGTATCTCATTGCGGTTTTAATTTGCATTTCACTAATGGCTAGTGATTGCGAGCATTTCCTCATGTGTCTGTTGGCCATTTGAATGTCTTCTTTGGTGAAGTGTCTGTTCATTTCCTTTGCCCATTTTTTAATAGGATTATTGGTCTTTTTGTTGTAGAGGTGTTGGATTTTCTTGTAGATTATGGAGATTAGACCTTTGTCTGACTTGTACTGTCCAAAAATTTTTTCCCAGTCTGTAGGTTCTCTTTTGACTCTTTTGGTGAAGTCTTTTGAAGAGCATAGGTGTTTGATTTTTAGAACATCCCAGTTATCTAGCTTATTTATTGGGGTTTGTTTGTTGATGGTTATGGTTTTTATCCTGTTAATGCCATGTATTAAGACCTATAGTGTTGGTCCTATTTTTTCTTCTATGAACTTTATAGTTTTAGGCTTTATATTCAGGTCTTTGATCCATTTTGAAGTAGGTTTTGTATACAGTGTGAGGTGTGGGTCCTGTTTCATTTTTTTTGCAGATGGATATCCAGTTTTGCCAGCACCATTTGTTAAAAAGACTGTCTTTTCCCCATTTGATGGACTTTGGGCCCTTGTCGAAGATCAGGTGACCATAGGTGGATGGATTTACATCTGGGTTCTCAATTCTGTTCCATTGGTCAATGTATCTGTCGTTGTACCAGTACCAGGCTGTTTTGACTACTGTAGCTGTATAGTAGGTTCTGAAGTCAGGTAGTGTGAGTCGTCCAACTTTCTTCTTCTTCTTCAGTAGTGCTTTACTTATTTGGGGCTTCTTCCCTTTCCATATAAAGTTAATGATTAGTTTTTCCATCTCTTTGAAGAATGTTGCTGGTATTTGGATCGGGATTGCGTTGTATTTGTAAACTGCTTTGGGTAGAATTGTCATTTTCACAATGTTGAGTCTGCCTATCCATGAGCATAGTATGTTTTTCCATTTATGTAGATCCCTTTGGGTTTTATGCAGTAGTGTTTTGTAGTTTTCTTTGTATAGGTCTTTCACATCCCCGGTCAGATTTATACCAAAGTAGTTTATCTTTTTAGGGGCTATTGAAAATGGTATTGTTTTCCTGATTTCCTTTTCATCGTTCTCCTTACTGGTGTATAGGAATCCAACTGATTTTTGAATGTTTGTCTTGTATCCTGCTACTCTGCTGAATCTTTCTATTAGTTCCAGTAGATTTCTCGTGGAGTCTTTAGGGTTTTCTATGTATAGTATCATATCATCTGCAAACATGGACAGTTTAACTTCTTCATTACCAGTTTTGGTGCCCTTTATTTCTTTTGCTTGCCTTATTGCTCTAGCTAGAACTTCCAGCACAATGTTAAATAGGAGTGGTGATAAAGGGCTTCCTTTTCTTGTCCCTGTTTTCAAGGGGAATGTTTTCAGCCTCTCTCCATTAAGAATGATGTTGGCCGTTGGTTTTGCATAGATGCCCTTTATTATGTTGAGAAATTTCCCTTCTATACCTATTTGATTGAGAGTTTTGATCAGGAATGGGTGTTGGACTTTGTCAAATGCCTTTTGTGCATCAATTGAGATGATCATGTGATTCTTTTCTTTCCTTTTATTTATGTGGTGGATTACGTGGATTGATTTTCTAATGTTGAACCATCCTTGCATACCTGGTATGAATCCTACTTGGTCGTGGTGTATTATTTTTTTGATATGATGCTGAATTCTATTGGCTAGAATTTTGTTCAGAATTTTTGCATCTATATTCATGAGAGATATTGGTCTGTAATTTTCTTTTTTTGTGATGTCTTTGCCTGGTTTTGGTATCAGCGTTATGCTGGCTTCATAGAATGAATTTGGAAGTGTTGCTTTCTCTTCTATGCTCTGAAATAGCTTGAGTAGTACTGGTACAAGGTCTTCTGTAAATGTTTTGTAGAATCTCCAGTGAAGCTATCTGGGCCAGGGCTCTTTTTAGTTGGGAGTATTTTTATTACCTTTTCAATCTCTTCTCTTGTTATGGGTCTGTTCAGATTTTCAACTTCACTTTGTGTAGTTTGGGTAGGCTGTGTGTTTCTAGAAATTTATCCATTTCCTCTAGGTTTTCAAATTTGTTGGAGGACAGTTTTTCATAGTATTCTGTTATAATCCTTTTATTTCAGTTGGGTCTGTTGTAATGTCCCCCATTTCATTTCTTATTTGGGTTATTTGTGTCCTCGCCTGTTTTTCTTTTGTCAGTCTGGCCAGTGGTTTGTCAATTTTGTTGATTCTTTCAAAGAACCAACTTTTGGTTTTGTTGATTCTTTCTATTGTTTTTCTGTTCTCTATTTCATTGGTTTCTGCTCTGATCTTTACTATTTCCTTTCTTCCGATGGTTGTGGTCTTTTTTTGCTGTTCTCTTTGTATTTGTTTGAGTTCTGTAGTTAATGTTTTGATTTTGTCCCTTTCTTCTTTTTTGATATGTACATCTATTGCTATAAATTGTCCTCTGAGGACTGCCTTTGCTGTGTCCCAAAGGTTTTGGTATGATGTGTTTTCATTCTTATTTGATTCTAGGAATTTTTGATTCCATCTCTGATTTCTTCTATTACCCACTGATGTGTAAGCAAGGTATTATTCAGTTTCCATGTAGCTGATTTTTTTTCCTTGCTCTTTCTAGTGTTAATTTCTACCTTGATGGCATTGTGGTCAGAGAAGATACTTTGAATTATCTCAACATTTTGGATCTTGTTGAGGATTGCTCTGTGGCCTGAGATGTGGTCTATTCTGGAGAACGTTCCATGTGCATTGGAAAAGAATGTGTACTTTGCAGTGGTTGGACGGAGTGTTCTATATATGTCTATGAGGTCAAGTTGGCTGATTGTGCTCTTTAGGTCTTCTGTATCTTTGCTGAGTTTCTTCTTAGTTGTTCTGTCCTTTACTGAGAGTGGTATGTTGAAGTCTCCTACTATTATCATGGAACTGTCAATTTCTCTTTTCAGTGTTGTTAGAGTTTGTTTTTTGTATTTTGGAGCCCCGTCATTGGGTGCGTAGATGTTTATTATGGTTATGTCTTCATGATGGATCTTCCCCTTAATCATTATATAGTGTCCTTCTTTGTCTTTTATGGTAGATTTTGTCTTAAAGTCTATTTTATCTGAGATTAGAATTGCCAGTCCTGCTCTTTTTTGGTAGTTGTTAGCTTGATATATTTTTTTTGAATCTTTGACTTTTAGTAAATTCACATCTTTGTTTCTAAGGTGTGTCTCTTGTAGACAGCATATTGATGGATCCTGTTTTCTTATCCATTCTGTCACTCTCTGTCTCTTTATGGGTGCATTGAGTCCATTTACATTCAGTGTAATTATTGAGAGATGTGAGGTTGTTGCTGTCATTTTGTAGTGCTTTTTTTTGTGGTGCCAAATGTTTTCTTTGTTCTTCTTATTCTCTTTTGCTGAGTTAGTTTTGTTTGTGGATTTTTTTTCCTTCCTTTTGTTTGTGTAGGTTTTGTTTTTGCCGAGACTTTATGTTTTTCGTCTTTATTTTTATGAGTTGGTTTGTTAACTTTCTTTGTGGTTACCATGAATTTTACCCTTATCTTTCTAAGTTTGAAGCAGTCTACCATTACTTGGTATCACCTTGCCTTCCTCTCCATTAGAAGGTTCTACACCTATGCCGTTTATTCCCTCTTTCATTGTTTTGATGTTGTTGTCATCCATCGATTGACTTCTCTGATTCCCTGTTGTATTTCTTTTGGTTTTGGATAGTCCTCGAGAGTTCATTTCCTAGATTGGTATCTGGCTGGTACGATCCTGCGTCCTAGGTTCTGCCTGTGAGCTGAAGCTGTTTGTCCTCAGATCTAAGAACTCCCTTTAATAATTCTTGTAAGTTTGGTTTGACTTTTACATATTCCCTTAATTTCTGTTTATCTGGAAGTGAGCTAATTTCACCATCAAATTTGAACGAGAGTTTTGCAGGATATATTATTCTTGGCTGACAGTTTTTTTCTTTCAAGATTATATATACGTCAACCCATTGCCTTCTTGCCTGCATGGTTTCTGGTGAATAATCTGAGCTTAGTCTTATTGTTTCTCCTCTGTATGTGACTTCTTGTTTTTCATGAGCTGCTTTCAGGATTCTTTGTTTTTGGTTTTGGCGAGTGTGAAATTGATATACCTTGGTGATTTTCTTTTGGGGTCTCTTCTATATGGGGTTTGTTGAGCTTCTTGGATGGCCAGCTTTTCATCTTTCATGATATTGCGGAGGTTTTCTGTCAGCAGTTCCTCAATGATCCTCTCTGTGTTTTCTGTTTTCTCCCCCTGTTCTGGATTTCCAATCACTCGAAAATTTTTGCTTTTGATTGTGTCCCACATAAGTCTCAGGGTCTCTTCATTTTTCTTTGTTCTTTTTTCTGAGTTTTCCTGAAACAGAGTTGTATCCAAGTGTTTGTCTTCAATTCCACTGATCCTGTCTTCCACCGTTTCAGATCTGCTTCTCAGCCCTGCTATGAAACCATCCATTTCCTAAATCTTGTTGTTTATCTTTTGGATTTCTAATTGTTGTCTTTGTATAATTTCTAGTTGTGAATTTATTTTAGCATTGTGTTCCTGCATCATTTTCCTGAATTCTTCCAATTTTTTGTCTGTATTTTCCATGAATTTGTCTATTTTTTCCACATGTTTGTCAGCTTTTTGCCTCAGTTCTTGGAGAATTCTGAGTATTAGAGATTTGAATTCCCTATGAGGTAGTTCTAGTGCATTTTTTTTCCACAGGAGAGTTATCTGGTGTTTTATTTTGGATGCCTACTGGAACCGTCCTGTCCTGTTTTTGTAAATGTTTTGATATTGTCTGCTGTCTTCGGGGCATTCAGTAGTTATTTTTCTCATTATTGATTGTAGATTTGGTTGTTTTGTCCCTTTTCTTAAAACAATATTTGACTATGTCTGAGCAGGCAGACTGTGTGTTCTTTGCTCTTTGCTCATCTGTGCGTGCAATACTTTTCGCCTCCTTCTCCAACTGGCAGGGTCAGTCACTCAGATATGGTACAGCAGGGTAGGTCTAGCTGAAGAGGAGTTACTGGGATGGGTTGTTTGTGGCACTTACTACAGCCACCAGAGTAGGTCAGTAATCAGTGCAGGGCAGGTTCCAGTAGGCCGTGCCTGTGCTGCTTGGTGGTGTGATGTCAAGCGCATGGTGCAGGTAGGCAGAATGCAGCGGGGAGACTGTTATGTGTGTAGCTAAGATGGATATGGGAGAGAGGAGAGAGGAACAGGAGCCAAAAACCATACAAACAAACAAAAAAGAATGTTAGGGGAGATTGCCATTGGAATGGCCAGATGAGAGACTATGAAATGGAAAAAAACAGAGACAGGAAGAGGAATAATGAAAAGAATGAATAAATAAAAATCAGAAAGGTTAAAGGACCGCAAAGTTCCCAGGGATCCCACTGGTGCAGCTATGAGGTCTGGGGAAGTCACTCTCAGGTGTTGCAGTAGAGCTTGGCTAGAAGGCATAGAGGTATACAATGCCAGGTATTCAGGGAACAGAAAGAGAAGTAAGATATAGAGAGACGAGAAACTGAGCAATGAAGAAAGACAAAAAGGGAAAAAGAGGGAAAAGAAAACAAAACAAATTAAAAAAAAAAGAAGAAGAAAAAAGGCCCCCCCAAAAAATAGAAAAAAAAAAATCCCAACAAAAAAAGAAATGTCCTCAGGGATTCCTCTGCACGTCTGTGGAAGCTGAAGGGTAGTCTCCTTGCCACATAGCTCCTCCAGGCCAGAAAGGGCTCCCAACTGAAGAAAAGGAAAAGAAAACAAACAAATGAACAAAAGCCCCGGGATCTCACCAGCATGGTAGCCCAGACCGGGAAGCAGCTCCACACTTGAATGGGGCTCTGCAGCCCCTCAGAAAGAAGCAAAGATGGCGCCCGGAGCCAGGGACTCGAGCAAAAGGAGGGGAAGGCAGCGAGAGGCAAGCAAGAAATCGAAAGCAGAAGAAAAAAGAAAAAAGCAACACCAGCAGCCAACAAATGGCACTCAGAGAGCCAGCTAGTGCGGGCTGGTTTTTCTGGACAAGAGACTGTGTCCGCAAGAAGCGGAGGGGGCTGAGTGTGGTTGAAGAAGGGTAGAGAGTGGGAAGGGGTATATCACAAATTACTGGTGCTCTGCAGCCCCTCAGGAAGAAGCAAAGATGGTGCACGGAGCCAGGCACTCGAGCAAAAGGAGGGGGAGATGGTGAGAGGCAAGTAAGGAATCAAAAGAAGCAGAAAAAAAAAAGCAACACTAGCAGCCAACAAATGGCACTCAGAGAGCCACCCTCTCGGGTGTGTGGAATCCAAGCAGCTGGTGCTTCCCGTTCAAGAGATGGTGCCCGCGGGAAGCAGAGGAGGCCAAGCGGGGGCGAAGAGGGATGGGGGGTGGGAAAGCACACACTGCAAATTACTGGTTGTTTTGTCTCCCGCTGGATGCTCCGTGAGACTGCTTTCTCGTACCCCCGTTTGCTGGTCTCCGATAGGAGTCCAGGATGGTGGATCCGCACTGCGTTAGCTGGTAGGCGACCTCTGCATGAATCTCTGCTTGCTCTCCGTTCTCTGTCAGTTTTCTCACTCAATTTGGTGTTTGAGTGAGTTATTTATCTCTTCATTTGGTGTTTTAGGGTTTCAGGATTGTTGATTCTCTGTTCTGCTTAGTTTTTCGGATCTTTGCTGTGGAGGGATGGCTTGGTGTTTCTTCCTAGAGCACCATTTTGCCAGAACTCCTCACTCTGTTTTAAGGTCAGCTGATTAGCAACCTTAATTCCATCTTCAACCATAATTCTCCTTTACTATGTAAGGTAACATATTCACTGGCTCCAGGGATTAGGATGTGGACACCTTTGGTGGGGGGGCATTATTCTGCCCGCCACAGAGAGGATATTAATTATTGTTCAAAGGCAGACGAATCAGAGATGACATTTGTTGGGCGGAAGTTTGATAAACAGGGAAGTGAAACAACATGAGCAAGTTATAGAAAGAAGAGTTCAGGTATGGTCAGAGAAGAGTAGGGGTTTTATTTTTTTTTCTAGACCACATCTGCTCAAGTTGTGGAGGTGGTGAAGGAGATATAGTGGATACTAGCCAGGGTAGTTAAGGCACGCCAGATTATAGCATCCTCGAATGGCAAATTACTGAGGTAAGGTTTATGCTATGAGCAGTAGTGAGACATTGAAGAAACTCAGCGAGGCAGCAGTATGCTCAGGCTGTATTTTAGCTTTGTCTTCTCTCATACCAAAAAAGAATTGGTAAATGTTCACCCATTTCAGGAGGTAGCATATGATCAGTAACCCATGGTAATAAAGGAAGAAGTCCAAGAAGCACTGAAAGCATTGGCACAAAACAAGGTTCCAGGAATTGATGGAATACCAACTGAGATGTTTCAACAAACAGATGCAGCACTGGAAGAGCTCATTCGTATATGTCAAGAAATTTGGAAGACAGCTACCTGGCCAACTGACTGGAAGAGATCCATATTTATGCCTATTCCCAAGAGCGGTGATCCAACCGAATGCAGAAGTTATCGAATGGTATCATTAAGATCACAAAGCAAGCAAAATTTTGTTGAAGATCATTCAACAGCAGCTGCAGCAGTACACTGACAAGGAGCTGCCAGAAATTCAGGCCGGATTCAGAAGAGGATGTGGAACCAGGGATATCATTGCTGATGTCAGATGGATCCTGGCTAAAAGCAGAGAATACCAGAAAGATGTTTACCTGTGTTACATTGACTATGCAAAGGCATTTGACTGTGTGGATCATAACAAATTATGGATAACATTGCAAAGAATGGGAATTCCAGAGCACTTAATTGTGCTCATGAGAAACCTGTACATAGATCAAGAGGCAGTCTTTCGAACAGAACAAGGGGATACTGTGTGGTTTAAAGTCAGGAAAGGTGTGTTTCAGGGTTGTATCCTTTCACCATACCTATTCATTCTGTATGCTCAGCAAATAATTTGAGAAGATGGACTATATGAAGTCTGTGACATCAGGACTAGAGGAAGACCTATTAGCAACCTGCAATATGCAGTGACACAACCTTGCTTGCTGAAAGTCAAGAGGACTCGAAGCACTTACTGATGAAGATCAAAGACCACAGCCTTTAGTATGGATTACACTTCAACATAAAGAAAACAAAAATCCTCACACTGGACGAGTAAGCAACATCATGATAAATGGAGAAAATACTGAAGCTGTCAAGGATTTCATTTTACTTGGATCCACAATCAACATCCATGGAAGCAGCAGTCAGGAAAGCAAAAGACATATTGCATTGGGCAAATCTGCTGCAAAAGACCTCTTTAAAGTGTTGAAAACCAAAGACGTCACTTTGAAGACTAAGGTGTGCCAGATCCAAGCCATAGTGTTTTCAATTGCCTCATATCCATGCAAAAGTTGGACCATGAATAAGGAAGACCAAAGAAGAATTGACATCTTTGAAGACCTCTTTAAAGGGTTGAAGTGGCCAAGAATATTGAATATACCATGGACTGCCAAAAGAATCAACACAATTAAGAGAGAAACTTAAAATAACTTGTCTATACTCCATTCCCATTTTAGAAATCCTATTATTTGTATTTGAAGCTGCTATTGGCCCATTGTCACAGGAGTAAACTTTAAGGTGCTTTGGAAGGAGTGGTCATAGCTTTTTGCCCCTTTAGTCATGTGCTTGCTCCCAGGCACATCTGTTCGTGAACCTTGGGTTTGCAGAAGGTTTGGCTGAAGATACTGACACAGTCATGGCTGCAAAGCATATCCTCCTTGTGTAAAACATCTCATAAAGGTCTATTCCCTAAAGCATGACCTTGTTATTATGGAACCCTAATCAAACGAGTTAACATTTAATTACAACCGTCAAACTCAGTTCCCTATTAGAATGAACCCTGAGAAGGTGAGGGCCAAGATCTTGTTCAAACTGATGCCTGGGCAATAGTTGATGAGCTTTTTAAATTGTTTTTTGTACTGAAATTTTCTCCTTTTAATACACCTCTTATGACCTTTGGATATAGGGTTGTTTTGCTGACTACGACCAAGACTAGTCTTTATTTACAGTTTGCATCAGAGTGGCTGGTTTTGTTGTTTTAAACATCATCAATATGTCAGAGATTTTCATACTTAGGGACTGAGGGTCCTAAGTAAAGGGGGAAGACGATCTAAATAGTGACTGATACACCTCCAAAAGGTAACTATTTCATATTTGAACTATGTTTTGTAATATTCAATAGTGCCTTCTCAAAAAAGAAGTCCCTAAGTAGGAATACTTATTTTCCAAAATATAAAATACAGCTTCATTTTTCCATCATAATAGGACTGTATAGTCATTTTAAACAATCCGCAAAAATACATGAAGAAAAAAATTCAAATCACCACAATCTCACTACTGAAAGCATATCTCTGCTAACATTAGCTTATGTTTTTCCAGAGTTTTAAATGCATTTATTTGTTCTTTTAAATATATAATCATACTGTACATATTATTTTATAACCTAATTTTTTCCACAGGAGCAATAGATTATAGATAGCCTTTCAGTTAAAAAAAAAACACAAAGATGTTGGATAATGCCTAGTTAGATGTTTTCTATTTTGGACCAGGGAGGGTAGTGAAGTGAAGGAGCACTACCAAAATATTAGAAATATCAGAAGTATGTATATCTCACAGCCATCCCAAACCCAGGCTAGAATGCAGAGGCTCCAAGGCAGGGTTTCTAAGAAACATGTAGTTTCTGGTTTGATACAGGACTATACAATCACTTTTCAATATAGTTGAAACAAAATTTCTAAATTGCACCTGACAATTTCAAGTCCAAGTTTGTATTTTGCTTTAAAAGACTTTATTGCTGGGATGGTACTGGTAGTTACACATAAATTTACTGGTTACCTTTTTTACGATGAGCTCTCCTGGTCCTTGTTGCTATATAAAAGCTGAATAAGAGAGAGATAAAGCACATACGTGTTCATTTATGTCAGAATCAGTAAAAATGAGTTAGTGATACTGAAGGATGCCTAGACCTTGCAGTACCTATAAATCTGGCAGGTAAGTTCCAGGTTATTAGAGGAAGCTGGGCGGTTTAAGCCAAAAAAGAAAACAAAATACAAAACAAAGAAAAAGACACCCCGTTGCCGAAAAGTTGATTCCGACTCGCATCGGCCCTGTAAGACAGAGTAGAACTGCCCCGTAGGGTTTGCAGTGCTGTAATCTTTATGAAGCCGACTACCACATCTTTCTCCTGGAGAGAGTGGCTAGTGGGTTCAAATCGCTGACCTCTCGTTAGCAGCTGAGCACTTAACCACTGCACCACCAGGCCTCTTGAAGCATAAGCAGCAACTCTAAATTTTAGGTTGGAATTTTTTAGACTACATGTTGCAGCAACAATTTGTCTATTTTGAGATTGGCGGAAAAAAATCAGATACCCAAACTTAATTTTCTTATATCAGACTAAGTTGACCAGTGATCTATAATCCCAGTTCCTGTCCTAAACAAGAGTATTACCTTGTCAAATATAAAAAGGCATCTCCTTTTGTCATGTGATTATAATTCAAAGAATGCTAAAGCTCTAAACTATATTAAAGATTCATCTAGTCAAATAATGTTTATTTTACCGGTAAGGGAATTAAAGGCTGGAGAAGTGACCTTTTTAAAATTATCTAATTAAAAATTGATATCCTAGCTGTTTCAGGAACCCACAGCTTTGACTCCTAGCAAGTCTACTAGACATTGTAGACCCTTTTTAACCTTAATAGACCTTGGCTATGCTACTACTAAGGAGCCCTGTGGTGCAGTGGTTAAGTGCTCAGCTGCTAACCAAGAGGTCAGTGGTTGCTCCTCAGGAGATAGATGTGGCAGTCGGTTTCTGCAAAGATTGCAGCCTTGGAAACCCTATGGCAGCAGTTCTGCTCTGCCCTATAGAGTTGTTATGAGTTGAAATCTACTTGACCACAATGTTTTTTCTTTTTCTTTTTTTAAATGCTACTCATTGCCCCACCACTTGTCTGTCAGTTCGTCGTACTATAGTGGCTTAAGTGTCGCTATAATGCTGGAAGCTATGCCACCGGTATGTCAAACATCAGCAGAGTCATCCATGGTGGACAGGTTTCAGTGAAGCTTCCAGACTAAATCAGATTAGGATGAAGAACTTGGCTATCTACTTCTGAAAAAATTGGCCAGTGAAAACCTTATGAATAACAACAGAACACTGTCTGTTATAGTGCAGGAAGATGAGCCCCTCAGGTTGGAAAGTACTCAAAATATGACTGAGGATGAGCTGCCTCCTCAAAGTAGAGTCGACCTTAATGACTTGGGTGGAGTAAGGCTTTCAGGACCTTCATCTGCGGATGTGGGATGACTCAAAATATAAAGAAACAGCTGCAAACATCCATTAATAGTCAGAACATGGAATGTATGAAGTATTAATCTAGGAAAATTGGAAGTTGTCAAAAATGAAGTGGAATGCATACAAATTGATATCCTAGGCATTAGTGAACTGAAATAGACTGGTATTGGCCATTTTGAATCGGACAATCGTATGGTCTGCTATACCCAGAATGACAAATTGAGGAATGGCATCACATTCATTGTCAAAAAGAAGAATTCAAGATCTATCCTGAAGTACAACACTGTCAGTGATAGGATAATAGCCATATGCCTACAAGGAAGACCAGCTAATACGATTATTATTCAACTTTACCCACCAACCACTAATGCTAAAGATGAAGAAACTGAAGATTTTTACCAACTTCTGCAGTCTGAAATTGATCACGCATGCAGTCAAGATGCATTGATAATTACTGGTGACTAGAATTCAAGAGTTGGAAACAAAGAAGAAGGATAGGGAGTTGGAAAATACGGCCTTGGTGATAGAAATGATGCCGGAGATCAAATGATAGAATTTTGCAAGACCAACAACTTCTTCATTGCAAATACCTTTCTTCAACAACATAAACGATAACTATACACGTGAACCTCACCTGATGGAACACACAGGAATCAAACCTACTACGTGTGTGGAAAGAGACAATCTGCTGTTGTTAGGTGCCACAAAGCCAGTTTCGACTCGTAGCGACCCTATGTACAACAGAAGGAAACACTAGCAGTCTTGCACCTTCCTCACAATCGTTATGCTTGAGCCCATTGTTGCAACCACTGTGTAAATCCATCTCGTTAAGGAGCTTCCACGTTTTCACTGACCCGCTACTTTACCAAGCATGATGTCCTTCTCCAAGGGCTGGTCCCTCCTGATAACATGTTCAAAGTATGTGAGATGAAATCTCACCATCTTTGCTTCTAAGGAGCATTCTAGCTGTACTGGTTTCAAGACAGATTTGTTCATTGTTCTGGCAGTCCGTAATATATTCAATACTCTTCACCAACACCATAATTCAAAGGCATCAATTTTTCTTCCGTCTTCCTTATTCGTTATCCAGCTTTCTCATGCATACGAGGCTATTGAAAACACCATGGCGTGGGTCAGGCATACCTTACTCCTTAAAGTGACATCTTTGCTTTTTAACATTTTAAAGAGGTCTTTTGCAGCAGATTTGCTGAAGGCAATACATGGTTTGATTTCTTGACTGCTGCTTCCATGGGCCCTGATTGTGGATCCAAATAAAATGAAATCCTTGACAACCTCAATATTTTCTCTGTTTATCATCATGCTGCTTATTGGTCAGGTTGTGAGGATTTTTGTTTTCTTCATGTTGAGGTGTAATGCATACTGAAGGCCATGGTCTTTGATCTTCATCAGTAAGTGCTTCAAGCCCTCTTCACTTTCAGCAAGCAAGGTTGCATCATCTGCATATCGCAGTTTGTTAATGAATCTTCCTCCAATCCTGATACCTCGTTCTTCTTCATATAGTCCAGCTTCTTGGATTATTTGCTCAGCATACAGATTCAATAAGTATGGTGGAAGGATACAACCCTGATGCACATAATGGAGAAGCTCAATAACATCAGTCAGAAGAAGGTCAGGGGTCGACTGCAGAATAGACCGTCAGTTGCTAATATGCAATTTCAAGTTGAAGCTGAAGAAAATTAAAACAAGTCCATGAGAGCCAAAATAGGACATTGAGTATATCCCACCTGATTTAGAGACTATCTCAAGAGTACATTTGACACATTGGACATTAGTGACTGAAGACCAGATGACTTGTAGGACGACATCAAGGACATCATACATGAAGAAAGCAGTATGTCATTAAAAAGACAGGAAAGAAAGAAAAGACCACAATGGATATCAGAAGAGCCTCTGAAACTTGCTAATGAATGTAAAGCAGCTAAAGCAATGGAAGAAATCATGAAGTAAAAGAGATGAACAGAAGATTTCAAAGGGCAGCTTGTGATGGTTAAGATTGTGTGTTGACTTGGCTGGACCATGGCTCTCAGTGTTTTAATGTAATCACTCCCATGACTGAATACACTGTGAGTAGCCAATCAGATGAAAGGGAGTCTCCTTGGGGGTGTGGCCCACATCTGTATATAAGCAGATGTTCTGGCTTTTTGCTCTCTCTGGATCCTGTGGCTGCTTCCTGTCGCCTCATCTCCTGTTCTTGGGACTTGAGCTGTCAGCTTATCTGCCGAACCTGGTATTTGTCAGTCTGCACAGCCTGAGAGCAAGAGCCCTGCTCTCCGACCTGCCGATCTTGGGCTTCCCAGCTTCTACAGCAGTGTGACTTGGGAGAGGCCTCTACCCTGATCCACGGACTTGGGACGTTCTAGCCTCTGCAATCACATGAGCTGTTTCCTTGATATAGTCTCTCTCTCTATATATATTTATACACTTTACTGGTTTTGCTTCTCTAGAGAACCCAGCCTAAGACACAGCTCAAGAAGACAAAGTAAAGTATTACAATGAAATGTGTCCATACCTGGAGTTAGAAAATCAAAATGTATTAATGTGTTTGGCATTTCTCAAGCTAAAGAATTGAAGAAAAAATTCAAGCCTCGAGTTGCAATTTTGAAGGATTCTCTGGACAAAATATTGAACAACGCAGGGAGCATCATGAGAAGATGGAAGGAATACACAGAGCAAGTGTACCAAAAAGAATTGGTGGACGTTCAGTCATTTCAGGAGGTAGCATATGATCAAGAACCAATGGTATTGAAGGAAGAATTTCAAGCTGCAGTGAAGGCATTGGCAAAAAACAAGGCTCCAGGAATTGACGGAATTTCCACCTGAGATGTTTCAACAAATGGATGAAGTGCTGGAAGTGCTCATTCATCTATGCCAAGAAATTTGCAAGACAGCTACCTGGCCAACCAACAGGAAGAGATCTATAGTTGTGCCCATTTCAAAGAAAGGTGATCCAACAGAATGTGGAAATTATTGAACACATCATTAATATCACATGAAAGTAAAATTTTGCTGAAGACAATTCAAAAGCGGTTACAGCAGTACGTTGACAGGGAACAGACAGAAATTCAAGCTGGATTCAGGAGAGGATGTGGAACAAGGGATATCATTGCTGATGTCAGATGGATCTTGGCTGAAAGCAGAGAATACCAGAAAGATGTTTACCTGTGTTTTATTGACTATGCAAAGGCATTTGACTGTGTGGATCATAACAAAATATGAATAACATTCCAAAGAATGGGAATTCCATAACACTTAATTGTGCTCATGAAGAACCTGTACATAGACCAGAACAAGGGTATACTGTGTGTTTTAAAATTAGGAAAAATGTGTGTCAGGATTGTATCCTTTCCCCATACTTATTCAATCTGTATGCTGAGCAAATAATCCAAGAAGCTGGACTATATGAAGAAGAACCAGCATTAGGATTGGAGGAAGACTCATTAACAACCTGTGTTATGCAGATGACACAACCTTGCTTGCTGAAAATGAAGAGGACTTGAAGCATTTACTGATGAAGATCAAAGACTATAACCTTCAGTATGGATTAAACCTTAACATACATGAAGTAAAAATCTTCACAAGTGGACCAATAAGCAGCGTCATGATAAATGGAGAAAACAGGAAATTTTCAAGGATTTCATGTTACTTGGATCCACAATCAGGCCCATGGAAGCAGTCGTCAAGAAATCAAACCATGTATCGCACCGGGCAAATCTGCTGCAAAAGACCTCCTTAGAGTTTGAGGACTAAGGTGTCCATGAGCCATGTCATCATTTTTTTCAGTCACCTCATATGCATGCAAAAGCTGGACAATGAATAAGGAAGATCAAAAAAGAATTGATGCCTTTGAATTATGGTGTTGTCGAAGAGTATTGAATATACCACGGACTGCCAGAAGAATAAACAAATCTGTCTTGAAAGAAGTACACACAGAGTGCTCCTTAGAAGCAAGGATGGCGAGACTTCATCTCTTGTACTTTGGACATGTTATCAGGAGTTACTACCCCTGGAAACAGACATCATACTTGGTAGAGTGTCAGTGAAAGAGAAGAAGACCCTCAAAGAGATGGACTGATACAGAAGCTGCAACGATGGGTTCAAACATAGCAATGATTGTGAGGATGGCTCAGGACTGGGTAGTGTTTCTTTCTGTTGTAAATTGGGTTGCTGTGAGTCGGAACTGCCCTGATGACACCTGACAACAACAACCCATTACCGTCCAGTTAATTCCGACTCTTAACAACCGTATAGGGCAGAGTGGAATTTCTCCATAGGGTTTCCAAGTCTGTAATCTTTACGGAAGCAGACTGCCACATCTTTCTCCCGTGGTGCATCTGGTGGTTTTGAACCACAGACCTTTGGTTAGCAGCCGAGTGCTTAACCATTGTGCCACCAGGGCTCCTTTTTTACTACTATCAAATAAACATCATGCATACACACGTTACAATCGTCTCTGATTCTACCTTTTACCAATACAGTCATATGCTTCATAAAGTCCATTTGGGCAACTTCTGACTGCATATAGTTCATGGACCCATAAGCTTATAATAGAATTCAGAAATCCTAATCAGAGAATGGGACATAGTGGACATAACAGGACATAGCGAGCTCTATCACTTTCCACATGCAATACGTATCTCTATGTCTCTTGTATACAAAGCAATTGTGCTGCCATGTGTATAATGGTACAGTAAATATATAACCTATAATGTGTGTGTGTTGATCATCATAATAAATGCCTATGTTACTGGCTTATGTGTGTAATGTACTGTACTTTCTATCATTATTTTAATGGTATCTTTCCCTACTTACAAATAAAAAGTTTAGTGTATAACAGTCTATATAACTGGACTCATAGGCAGCAGCAGCCAATCTTGTGTATTGCACATCTCTTAAGCGTTGTGGTGTTGTCTCTCTGTTTCATTGTTTTTTGAAAATGTTACCGTGAAGTACATCATGACTCCCAAACACAGCAAAACCAGTGCTAGTGATAGCAGCACCAACAGGCAGAGGAGAAGTATCGATTTGGAAGTGAAACACAAGCTCATTAAACGACATGAGGGTGGAAAATCAGTGAACGCTATCGCACATGATATAGGCATGTCTGTTTGCTAAGTATATAATATGATGTTCGCACAATGTCCACATCGCATCACGTCCTATTTCACAGAAATATTGTGGATGTTAAGTGATGCATGACTGTAATGTATTGTCTCCTATCGTCCAATAGAACTGATAGAAGTCAGGGTTACATATGCTAGAAATTAGGTACATATTTTAAACTTTCTTTCCCTTGAATCTATCTCTCCCCCCCTCCAAATTCATATAGAGTGGGCATTAAAGTCTCCAGCTTGACATTAGAGTCTCCAGTTAACTGCCCCATTCAGCTTAATGCACACATGGCATAGTACTGCGCCACTTGTCACAAGTTTCTCATAACATGCTAGGAAAGAAAGAAGTGCTGGAAATCCACACAATTCACAAACTGTATCCCCACGGCCACAAAGAGGGTCAACCACCAGAGTGGAAAAATAGGAAGACAACTTTGAGGATGTTAGGATTTTGGAAAGTATTTAGTGGTTTTCAGAGTAAGAAAACATTGTCATATTGGAATTCAGAAAAGTCTGTCATTTTAAGCCAATGATTTCTGAAAAGTTGTTCTTTAGCTATAAGGTTGAACTACAGGAAATTTCCATTTTTGTAGGTCAAAATGGTTCAATATTTACAATTCCCTGTGATTCAATTTCTTAGTAGAGTACATAGAGATTTTCTCTGCCAAGCATAACTTTTTGTTAATGCGAGGACTAGAAACTGGGGACTTAACGATCAAAGATGAACTCTTTACTTACTCATATTTTAATTATCCCCTTAAATTATAGATAGGAGATTATAGCATAATTCTCACTGGTAAAACCTCACAGGGACAGTGGCTCTCACCTCTGTAATGAAAGAGAAAGGAAAATAGGCAGAGGAACAGTTTAGGGCTAAGAAGACTGAAGCTCACATTCTTGTTTTTCACAGTACAGCCTGTTTTCCAACCTAGTATTATTACTTAGTCCTGTCATCTCTAATACTCTGACAATTACCAAGCTTTCCAGTAACATCAACTGATGATTTCATAACCTCATTTTCACATCTTCCCCCAGCACTGAAAGACGGTGAATTTCATACTGGGAGAAGACAGCACTGCCTATTAAATGATTATAAAATTTTCCTCAATATTTTTCTCCCTGGTCTTATATTTCAATAGGGTAGAGTTTGCAAAATGGATACAGCAGCTTGTAAAAAAGGATTATATTAGTAAAGATCTGTGCCTCTTCAGAGGAAAATGGATTGACTCAAGTGAAATAAAAAAATTCCATGGCGTTCATCTTAAAGCTAACATTAGGAGAGCAAACCTCCTGGGACTTTTTCTGTGCCTCCACAACCTCTTCTGTTTGTAGATTCTAGGCCTTGGTGTCAAAAGCACCTTGCATCAGTATGCGGGGACTCTCATTCCTCTCTCCCGACATTGGGATAGCTGGAGAATGTTAATAATTCACTTTGGAGCTTGATGTATAGAATCCATGTGATCTTACATCTTACAGCAAACAACAGAGTGGGTGACCCAAGAGACCCACCTTTGTCAGGTTTTCAGAAAACATAGTTTCATCTCACTTACCTTTGCCCACAGTCTCTTAGTACTGTGTTGTGAGTCACTGTATACTTCTTTGGTTTGGTATGTTTGAGAGCAAAGACATCTTTTTCTAATTGGTCTTGGTTGTAATAGCTGATCACAGTGATAACTTCACAGTCACGACAATGACATGACAGTGACAATCTGGCCAGCTGTTCCTAAGAGTTAACCAAGGTCTGAGATAAGACCTAAAACGGAGTCAGTGCCCTTTCTTAATCGAGTCAGTTATGCAAATGGCCAGTGGAGTCTGCCTGCAGATTCATGTCTATTGTGAGAAGTAGTAATGCCTTGAGGGTTCTTATTTCAGAGAAAATAAGGTCATTATTCACAAATGATAGGCTGGATCATGCTCAGACTTGGCTAATTTTGAGAAAAAATTTAAACTCAAAGCAACCTTGGTGGAAATGTATAAACCCGAAAAACTGAAAGAATGCAGCAAGTGGAATGCAAAAAGTACAAAGGAGAAAATACTCACGTTTTAGACACAGAAAAGGGGAATCTTAGACAGGAGGCCTGGGGAAAGCCTGAGTTTTGGCAACACAGGAGTCTGCAGTTCTGGATATCTGTCCCCAAGCAGACAGGATGCTGGCTTCGTGAAATCACTGGTGCATATAATAAGCCACCATTCTCTGGTGTTATTGACTATCCAGACTTAACCATTTCTGGAATTCTCTTGCTTGATTTGTATAGTAATTTTCTATGCTATCATTTCAAACAAGTGATTATCCGGTATCGTGAACCTTAGCACCCAGAATTAAGGTCCTCTTTTCAATAAAGTGGTACCCCAGGGCCCAACATCTGGGAATAAATTCACATCTGTTGTAACGACACATAGTTTATAATCTAGTCAAGTCTCTTCATTTTAATTCAAGTTGTATGTCTGTCTAATAAATCTGTAATAGATCTTTTTCTTATTTTTGTTTTTAAAAAATCAAATGTTACTTTCTGAGTTAATAGAAATGAAATTAATTTAGGAAGCTTTTACCTTATTATGAAGTTGTTAAAATGTGGAGTATGACTTTATTCTCATTTAGTTGACCTTTAGTTATTCGTTAAGTAGCTGTGTTAAGGACGTTAATATAGACTCTGTGAGCCATCTCTTGAGAAGGAAGATCCTCTGTGGAAACCACAGTATGGGGATCTGATGCTCAGGTGCCCCAGACAGAGGCAGAATCAGAGCTTCAGAGATAAGAAACTAGAAAAAGAATACAGGAGAAGCAGAACGCAGGATAGTGCTTCAGAACTTGTCTAAATCAAGGAGAAGACTTTAATATACCAGCCTGAGTTAAACCCAGGTGATATTCGGAACATCCAGGGTTCAAAGGGCCTCTAAATTCTGCTTCAGGTAGAATTGAGCTGATGCTGTGGAATTCATCTGGTGGTTGCAGTCCCAGCTCTGGTGATCAGAATGTAATGTTGGTATGTGGAAGGATTTCAGGTGTCCTGCTAGGTGCCCACACCTGGAAAATACCTCAGGTTTGGTTTATTAATCTCTTTCATTTGCTGATGAGGGAGTGAATCCTTGGAAAACATAAAAGCTATGTTGATTGTTTAAGTTTAAAATATACTGTTTTGAGTGAGTTAATCAAAGATAATTTTGAAATGGTTATTATGGCATGGCCATAAACATGTTTAAATTTCAAGTATCAGCTTAAGTTTTCCTGCCTAAGTAGTGTATAGCAGTTAAGCTCATATTAATTTGCAAGTAAAGAAGTGTAGTAGAAAGAAGAGGAGTAGAGTTGCAGTACAAGGAAAGAAGGAAAAACGGTTGCTTAATATCTACTAGTACTGATTTCATTTTACTTGGATCCACAATCAGTGCCCATGGGAGCAACAGTCAAGAAATTAAACAACGTATTGCATTGGGCAAATCTGCTGCAAAAGACCTCTTTCAAGTGTTAAAAAGCAAAAACGTCACTTTGAAGACTAAGGTGCGCCTGATCCAAACCATAGTATTTTCAATCGCCTCATATGCATGCAAAAGTTGGACAACAAATAAGACCGAAGAAGAACTAGTGCATTTGAATTGTGCTGTTGGTGAAGAATATTGAATATACCATGGACTGCCAGAAGAATGAACAAATCTGTCTTGGAAGAAGTACAGCCAGAATGCTCCTTGGAAGCTAGGATGGCAAGACTTTGAGTCATGTACTTTGTACATGTTATCAGAAGGGACCAATATCTGGAGAAGGATATCATACTTGGTAAAGTAGAGGGTCAGTGAAAAATAGGAAGCCCCTCAATGAGATGGATTGACACAGTGGCTGCAACAATGGGCTCAAACATAGCAACGTTTGTGAGGATGGCACAGGACCAGGTTGTGTTTCGTTCAGTTGTGATAGGATCAGTATGAGTCAGAACCAACTTGACGACACCTAGCAACAACATCAAGTACTGAATCCACAATTATCAGAACAGGCATATTACATTTTTCCCCCAATAAAGAAGATGGATTGCCAGAGTGCCCCATATTTACTTAGCCAAAGAAATTAAGTTACTCCCAAGTAACACCTTTGGAAGAGGTTTTGCCATGGTTGAAAGTCTATGGCCATGCAACAGTGAATTTAAGAGGCCTTCAGAGAAATGAAGGCTGCCTAGGTGGTGCAAATGGTTAAGCGCTCGACTAGTAGTCCATAGGTTGGCAGCTTGAACCCACCCAGAGGCTCCTCAGAAGACACGCCTGGTGATCTTCTTCTGAAAGGCCATAGCCTTGGAAATCCTATGGAACAGTTCCACTCCGCACACGTGGGGTTGCCATGAGTCGGAATCAACTCATTGGCAACTAACAACAGCAACAACAGAGAAATAACATCGAGGTGCTCTCAAAAAATATCTATTTACCTGCCAAGAACTATTTCAGATACTTTTAGGCACCAGAGTTAAAAGACAGCTCAACCCAAACTTTATTTTAGGTAGCTTCCTGACTTTGGCCCAAAAACTTTACTTAATTTGATCCTATAACATATACACCTTTTAAAAAACAGTTCAATCAGCTAGACTACAGTAGATTTGGTTTGTTCAGTCCTTAATTTGATTGACTCAATGGCAATCCAATTTAGCCAATAATTAATAAAGCTATAGTTTCTGAATTAACCATGTTGCAGTACATCATTTTGTCATGTTCTTAGCTGGGGGACTTAATACTAGTTGGTTGACTTTTTTTTCCTCATATGATTCTGTTTTTCAACTTTTTCTTTCCACAATACTTACTTTTCTTTTTTACTTAAGTGATATCTGTATTTAAGTGTTGGTTTTTGCCCCTGCTCTTGATTCTACAAAGAGCTTTAATGCTTTTCCTGATGCCAGGTGATTGTTACCTCTTTTGCTGAGGTAACATAATGTTCTTTTCTAGCTGTGCTTTCACTAGAGTAAATATCTTTTATACTCCGTTCCCAAAGGCTCCTTCATCTCCTGCACTAACTGAATACCCTGACTTAAGACCTTTGGGCTGTAATACTTAATTGCAACTAATTTGTGATCCATTAGTACACAGGTTTTGGGCCATGCTGCTTTCTAGGCTTCTGCCCACTGAACACTCATGCTTTTGAGTGATTACTTTTCAGATAGCTTCATGTCTTCTCCCTTTTTCCCAAACTGAATCTCATTTTGTTCATTTCTGGTCCCATTTCCAACCTGTTTTGGGAAATTTACATCATCTTTCTTTCTTCACTAGGTTTGTTTAATAACTTACAACTTGGAATCATCAGCCAACATTGCTTTTGAGAAGTTCATTTCCTATTTCAGGTTATTAATAAATAAAGACAAATTAACTCCTATAGAACATTGTTTACATTTCTCCCAGACAGCCTTACGTATAATTAAATGTGTTAATTTTTCCTATCACATCCCAAGAGTCTTCAGGGCAGAGAATATGCAGCTTTGTCCTTCCCACAAGGATTAGCATAATTCCTTGCACACAGTAGGAATTTAGTAATTATATGTTGAGCAACATTATTGTGAATATTTGTAGGAGACTTCAAGACATCTCTAGAACTAGAAATATTGTCATTCAATCTAACACATAGTTGTATTTTTTTCTTCTTAATGTCTTTCAGCTGATGTTTACCACATGTACATATGCAAATTAATTTGAATTAATATTGTTTTCAAAATTTGATAGGCTGCTTTGAGTCTTTTAAAGTCCAGACACACAATAAGTATTACATCTGTTCTAATCACAACATAAAAAAAAAAAAACAGGAAAGTGTTTTTTTTTGTTGTTTTTTTTTAAAATTAATTAGGCATTTCTATCCTGGTGTTTAAGATTTTGATTGCTTTTGTTATGAGATATTTAAAATGTTTTCCCTTGTCATTTTCTAATTATTACATTAAATAACACAAGCATATGTACAGGAGTGGCATTTCATCCTTCTGTCTCATTTTGCAGGGAGCCTGTAGTGACTGCGGTAGCCTGGAGGTTCCTTTTCATAATTTTCCCCTGGTTTTCTGTGATACCATATTCTCCTGATTACAAATGTAATATCATTTTAAATGTTTGCTTTTTATTCTGATGTTTTGATATACAAATAGCAAATATTTAAAATGATACTATATAAGAATATTTAATGCCCTTGAAAAATATCTAATATGTTAAGTAAAAAAAAAGCAAATTGAAAAATGTTTTTTCCATTAAAAAAATGGAAGAATATACTCCTAAACATTAATAGTGGTAATTTGAATTACAGATGATAATTAATATTTATTTCCTTTTGATTACTTTTTGGTATTTTCTATTTTTTACAATACAATTAAATTACAATGAGTGAGCAGCCGTAAGTGTATCAAGAGGGACCTTGGCTGTTGCATGGAGTACTATGAAGTTAAAATTCCTAAAGTTCTGGTGTTTGTTTGTTTTTTACCTCTAAGACCACACAGCAATTTCTATTGGTGAGTCTAATAATCTGACTCAACAGTTTTTAGGCATTGAAATTGTGGTTATTTTACAGAATGTCATGAATTAGGGCTGGTGAAAGAGTAACTTCGTGCTGAGTGAGGCATTAGTGTGCCCAGAAAGCAAGTGAACAAATCTCCCAATTCATAGTGTGCCATGGATAAAGAAGTATATTTTCCCTCAATATTTCTATAGTCATGATAATGTAAACTATGTCTAATATGTTCAAGGAAACAAAGGAGAATATCGAGGATTTCAGCAAAAAGCCTGCTTAAAAACTATTAAAAAGAACCAAATAAAAATTCTAACAGTAAAAAGCAAATAACTGATATTAAGATCTCACTTGATAGATTAACATCATATTACGCATAACAGAAGAGAAAATCAGTAAAATAGAGAGAGGTCAGAAGACAATATCAAGTACAGAGAAGAATGATGGAAATACAGAAAAAGTGTAAGAGACAGAAGCCACATACACTAACTTATCTATAACTGGAATCTTCTTTATCTGATAACTCTGTTATCTAGACACCCCCTGCCCCCAAGATCTGTCTCGATTGGCTTTTGTTTTTCTTGTTTGCTTTTTTTGTAATTTCTTAGTCATATTGTCTGGACATATTGTGGAGTCCTGGGTCTGTTTTCTGTTTGTTTTATATTTTATTGTTGTTGTCTTTCAGTACCAGCCACTGTATATAAAAATGTACAGATATAATTGGAAGATCAGGGTGGTGCAATCTTTTTGTAGAGAGGATTTAATTTTGCTTTTGGCAAGCAGCTAGTGTTAATAGCAATCCTGTATCACCTCAATCAATAGGGGATTGGGAAGATTTCAAGTTTAGCGTAATTTCCTATAAGAGTTGGTCCATTTCTGATTTATCTTTTCTCCTAAAATGTAGTTCTTTGCAGCCTAGTGGATTACCAGGGCCTGTCTCCTTAGAGAATCCCTAACTCCAATTTTTTATCTCTCTAGCACAGTAAGTCTGCTGAAAACTTCGTTCAGTTTCTCAGAGATATTATTTTGGAAACTGCAAATGCTCAGTGCTGTATATTTTCCATTTATCCCTCTGTTCTTGTTGTTGTTAGGTACCATTGAGTCAGCTTCGACTCGTAGAGACACTAGGTACAGCAGAACAAAATGCTGTCAGGTCCTGCACCACCCTCACAATCGTTATGTTTGAGCCCATTGTTGCAGCCACTGTGTCAATCCATCTCATTGAGGGGCTTCCTCTTTTTTGCTGACCTTCTACTTTACCTAGCATGATGTTCTTCTTCAGAGACCTGTCCCTTCTGATAGCATGTCCGAAGTACACAACATGAAGCCTTGCCATCTCACCTCTAAGGAGCATTCGGGCTATACTTCTTCCAAGACACATTTGTTTGTTCTTCTGGCAGTCCGTGGTATATTCGATATTCTTCACCAACACCATAATTCAGATGCATCAGTTCTTCTTCAGTCTTCCTTATTCATTATCCAATTTTTGCGTGCATATGAGGCAACTGAAAATACGAGAGGTTGGGTCAGGCACATCTTAGTCCTCAAAGTGACATCTTTGCTTTTTAACACTTGAAAGGTGTCTTTTGCAGCAGATTTGCCCAATGGAATATGTTGTTTAATTTCTTGACTGTTGCTCCCATGGGTGTTGATTGTGGATCCAAGTTAAATGAGATCCTTGAGAATTTCAATTTTTTCTCCATTTATCATGTTGTTGTTTATTCTTTCTTAATTAGGACATCTAAACTCCCTGCTCAAAGCAATGGGGAGGCTCATGTGGCCCAGAATCTTCTGTCATCTGATACGAAAAATCAAAAGCAAAATAACTCTGTGAACTCAATGCTTTAGATGCCCATCCTAGCTTCAAAATTCTAGAATATTAAAGTGGTATGTAAAAATTTTAAATTCCAAGAACAAAAGAAGAGAATAAAATCCTCTATAAGCAGTCAAAATGGCAGTCACTCTTAGTTTAATGTCTTTGTGCATGTTCCTATTTGTTTTCTACAGAAGACGTACATATTTACGTCAGACTTTGGTGTTCTCACTTATTTCCATAAGGCATTACAAGAGACAAGATGGGAAAAACTAGTTTAAATTGGAACCTTTTTCAGGGAGCCACATTAAAGAATTAGAAATAGTTTTTTGAAAGTACTTACCAAATTTTTCTTATTGCCTACAACACAGCAAACTCCCAAAGTGTGTATTTTAGCTATAAAACATGTCAATAACAAATATTACAAACATTTTACCAAATATGCTTAGGGTTAAAATGATTTTCACTAATTAACTATACTTTGAAATCTTCATGTGAAGGAATAAAACATTTTTAAATATACCAATCCTCATACTTCTCCTTGAAGTGAGTGTTATTAGCCTTGTTCCAAAAAAGAGTCGTCTGAATGGCCATAAAATCTTGCAGTTGATGGGTGGAACTAAGGCTGCAATGCAGGAGTGATGATTCATAGACCATGGTGCTAAGTATTATCTAGTCGATGTGCTTATAGGTTCCAAGATTAAAGGTCACATACATTCTGTGAGATACAATAATAATGTAATAAAGAACTCTGGTAATGAACTCAGTTTAGGGTTACTATGAGTCAGAATCAACTTGATTGCAATGGGTTTGGTTTCTCGGTTTAGTGTTATGGAATAAGGTCATTACCTATAAAGTAAACGGCACACGTTTAGTGAGAATTACTTGGATGATACATACACTGGCTGACCAGATTAAATAATACATCTGAAAAAATTATAATGAATTTAAACAGAAAAAAAAAAAAACAAACCCGTAATGTGGTATTTGATCGAGCCATAATTTAAATTATTAACTTGCCACCAAAATATACAAAGTATTGATACATTGTCTTCATTTTTAACTTTAACGTTTTATTATGGAAAATTTCAAACAAAAGAGCATGATGAATCCCCATGTTCCCATAACTCTGATTCAATAACCATCAACCCATAGTCAATCCTGCTTATCTTTCCTCTTCTGTAATGAAAGCAAACCCCAGGTGTCATATGAGTTCATCTGGAAACATATCATATATATGCCTAAAAGATAAGGACTCTTTTCTTTACATAACCACAGTGTTATTATACCAAAAACCCTCTGCCATCAAGTCGATTCTGACTCATAGCGATTCTACAGGACAGGGTAGACCTGCCCTAATGCGTTTCCAAGGCTGTAAACCTTTATGGAAGCAGACTGCTACATCTTTCTCCTGCAGAGTGGCTAGTGGGTTCAAATTGCCAAGTTCTTGGTCATTAGCCAAGTGCTTTAACTACTGCACCACCAGTGCTCCCCCACAATGATGTTGAGGGATTGTTACCTCATTTTTTAGATGTTACAATGTTTAAATAAGGTAACAATGATTTTTTTTTTAGATGTTATAATGCTATTGTAACATCTAAAAAAATGAGGTAACAGTCCCTCAATATCATCAGATTTCTAGGTAGTGTTTACTTTTCCAATTGCTTATACATGCCATAATTTTTTTACACTTGTTTCTTAGAATTAGAACCCCATAATGTTCACCATTGCAATTGGTTGCTTTATCTCTTAAGACTCTAATAATTTATAAGTTCTCCTTCCATTTCTCTTTTTCTCCCCTTTCAATTTAACCATTGAAGAAACTACATCGTTTGTCTTGGAGTCTGGACTTTGAGATTGTATCCCCAGGGTATCGCTTAACATGTTCCCCAGGACTCCTTATTTTGTAAATCTGTGGTTGGATCTAGAAGACTGAGCAGAATATGGGTCAATTTTTTTAATTAAGAATACTTCATAGGCGTAGTTGTGTTCTTCCACCAGGATACACATTATGTCCAATATTCTCTCTTTTTGAGATGTTACGGTCACTAATTGTCATTGCTAGCTTCAGTAATTCATTAGGAGTTGCATAATGATGATTCTACGCTTCTACCATTTCTTCTTCATTAGCAGGAATACCTTTATAAAGAGAAATATATCATCATCCCATACTTGGATAATCAGTGGTACACATTTAATTTGGTAGGATAAAAGAATTATTTCTTCCCTTTTTATACCAGTTTTCAACTATGATAAATTAACATTTTTTTTTGTTTTATTTATTTATTTTTTATTATTAAGATACATTTTTAAGAGTTTTAAACTGGAGAGCATTTGTATTGTAATAACTTGGGGCTTTTTTTAAAAGCCACTGTACCATATGAAGTTGTTGCTTTGTGCACTCATATAGCTTAGCCCTCCTAGGTAAATATGTTCCTAACTGATAAAAAAGATAGCCAAAGAAAAAAATACAGAAATGGGCCAGTTGTTCCATATAAGTCTTTTCCATATTAAAGGGTTGGTTAAGTGAGGGGCTGAGCCTGTGATAAAGCTAACTGCATCCCTCTGGTGTCTTACATGTTAAAAAACAGAGCACTGCTTCCTCTCTACCCATAACAAGGTATATGGCAATCTTTTTAGTTGTTTATCTTGAAGATAAAAAATGAAGAGAGGACAAGGCCAAAGCAAGGAAGACTTGGAGTGGCCAGTACTGATTCCTCAGGGCCACTTCCTGCTCCCTAATGTGCCCTTGGTGTCCTGAAAGGGTGCTCTGCTCAGCACCCTCCTGCTTGGCATGCAGCCAGGGTCATGGGTGTATGTGATTCGGGTGGGTCTCAGAGGAGAACACTTTTCAACTATGAGACGAGACAAAGCTAAAATGCAGCCTGACCATACTGCTGCCTTGCTGAGCTTCCTCAGTGCCTCAACACTGCTCATAGCATAAACCTTACCCCTGTAACTTGCCATTCGAGGCCGCTATAATCTGGTGTGCCCTAACTAGCTTGGCTAGTATCCGCTATATTTCCTTCACTGCCTCCATAACTTGAGTGGCTGCAGTCTGGGGGAAAAAAAATCAAACCCCTACTCTTCTCTGATCACACTTGAACTCTTCTTTCTATAACTTGCTCGTGTTGTTTCACTTCCCTGTTTATCAAACTCCCACCCAACAAATGTCATCTCTGATTCCTTTGCCTTTGAACAATAATCAATATCCCTTCTGTGGCAGGCAGAATAATACCCCCGCAAAGATGTCCACATTCCAATCCCTGGAACCAGTGAATAAGTTACTTTACATAGTAAAGGAGAATTATGGTTGAAGATGGAATTAAGGTTGCTACTCAGCTGACCTTAAAACAGAGTGAATATCTTGGATTATCTGGGTGAGCCCAACGTAAACAGAAGCATTCTTAAAAGAGGAAGAGGGAAGCAGAAGAGTAGGCCAGAGTGATACGATATAGAAGAATCAACCCATTGTTGCTGGCTTTGAAAATGGAAAAAGAGGACCATGAGCCAAGGAATATAAGCAGCCTCTCCAGAACCTAGAAAAGGCAAACAAAACAGATTGTCCCCTAGGCTTCCAGAAAGAAATGACACCTGCTGACACCTTGATTTTAGCCTAGTAAGACCTGTGTTGTACTTCTAACCTATGAAGCTGTAAGATAATCAATTATGTTGTTTAAGCCACTAGGTTTGTTGTAATGTTTTACAGCATCCGTAGAAAAGTAATACACCTTCCTTTTTGCTTACATTGTGCTTTGTACCACTATCATAGCTGTATGGTTAGAGGTAGTGAATGTAGTGCTTCAGAGTAAGATTACACTTGGGTTCAAATTCCTGCTCTGCTACTTTCAAGTTGCATGATCTTGGACAATTAAAGGATCATATCTGACTGGCATTTCAGATCAATCTATCAGTTGAGAACTTTCCATTGCACACAGCTCCTTTCCTTTGAGATATTTATCACAATTATGATTTAATAATCGAGTGTTTAATTAAATTTCTGTCTCTCCCTGGAGATGATGTTGTTTCAAGGGAAGGAGCCTTATCTATCTTGTAAACTACTTGTATCCCTAGCACAAAGACCAGTGCTGAGCAAACACAAGCACTTTAAAAACATTTGTCAACTGAATGGATTTGAGGAAATGTACCACATTAGGTGTAATGTCAGGAGACCTAGTAGCACAATGGTTAACCACTCAGCTATTAACTGAAATGGTCAGTAGTTCTAAGCCACCAGCCACTCTGAGGGAGAAAAGACCTGGTGACGTGCTCCCATAAAGATTACAGCCTAGGAAACCCTAGGCAGCTCTACTCCATCCTATAGGGTTGCTATGAGTCAGAATCAACTCAATGTCACACAACAACAACAGGTGTAATACTATCCAATAAAATGTGAATGCATTCAAAATGTAAAAATGAATTTTCTACATCAGTATAATCCCGGGGCTTGGAGAACCATCGTGCAAGAGATTTCAGAATCTCCTCTTTGCAACCTTCAAATCCTAAATTATTTTATTTTGGTTTTTGTTTTCCCCCTTTGTTTTCCTGACAAGGAGGCATTTTCCTATTAGTTGTACTAGCATAGACGGAATGTTTCACAGCTACAGGAAGGGCCCCCAGGTATCTCTACATTGGTAGAATGCCCATGAGTCCAGAATCTGATACTCAGATTTATAGGAAAACATATAAATGTAATGTGATAAGATCTTAAGGACTGATTCAGGCCAATTAACTAAAAGACCATCCATTAATTTACAATGAGAACTATTCCAGGAAGAACATTTTCCCTCCATACTGGATCATACCTTCTTTGCCCAGAAGGAAAGTTTATTTGAGAATAACATTTTCTTTAGGTTTAGAAAACTGGGGAATAGACAAGTACTATGTACATAACAACTTTAAAAAGACAAAGCACATGTAGTAGCTACTCTTGCAAGCAAGTAATACTCATAAAAGAATGCTTCTGACTTTAATTTTAATCATCTGGAATTGGAATTTGATTCACAGTGATCAGGTATAAATGACTGATAGATTATTTAAATAATTGTCTATCATCCAGAACAACAACAAAAAAGAGGCTTTTTGAGAGTTCTGGCAAAATGGCGCTCTAGGCAGAGGCACCACGCCATCCCTCTACAGCAAAGATCCGAAAAACTAAGCCAAACAGAGAATACAACAATCCTGAAGCCCTAAAACATCAAATGAAGCGATAAAGAACTCAGCCAAGCACCAAATGGAGTGAGAAAACTGACAGAGAATGGAGAGCGAGGAGAGATTCATGCAGAGGTCCCCTACCAGCTAACGCAGCGCGGATCTACCATCTTGGACTCCTATCACAGACCAGCAAACAGGGTTACGAGAAAGCAGCCTCACGGAGTGTCCAGTGGGAGACAAAACAACCGGTAATTTGCAGTGTGCGCTTTCCCACCCCCCACCCCTCTTCACCCCAGCTCGGCCTCCTCTGCTTCCCATGGCCACGGTCTCTTGGATGGGAAACGCCGGCTGCTTGGATTCCACACACCCAAGCGGGCGGCCCTCTGGGTGCCATTTGTTGGCCACTAGTGTTGCTTTTTTTTTCTGCTTCTTTTGATTTCTCACTTGCCTCTCGCCACCTCCCCCTCCTTTCACTCGAGTGCCTGGCTCCGTGTGTCACCTTTGCTTCTTCCTGAGGGGCTCCAGAGTGCCAGCAATTTGTGATATACGCTTTCCCACTCTCCACCGTTCTTCACCCACACTTGGACTCCTCTGTTTCCCGTGGACACAGTCTCTTGTCCAGAAACACCAGCCCACACTAGCTGGCTCTCTGAGTGCCATTTGTTCGCTGCTGGTGTTGCTTTTTTTTTTTTTCTGCTTCTTTTGATTTCTTGCTTGCCTCTCACCGCCTCCCCCTCCTTTCGCTCGAGTGCCTGGCTCCGTGTGCCATCTTTGCTTCTTCCTGAGGGGCTGCAGGGCTCCTTTCGAGTATGCATCTGCTTCCTGATCTGGGCTGCCATGCTGGTGGGATCCCGGGGATTTGTTCGTTTGTTCCTCTGCTTCCCATGGTCATGGTATCTTGACCGGGGGGCGCCGGCTGCTTGGATTCCACATACCCAAGTGGGCGGCTCTCTGGGTGCCATTTGTTGGCTGCTAGTGTTGCTTTTTTTTTCTGCTTCTTTTGATTTCTCACTTGCCTCTCGCCACCTCCCCCTCCTTTCACTGAAGTGCCTGGCTCCGTGCGCCATCTTTGTTTCTTCCTGAGGGGCTCCAGAGTGCTGGCAATTTGTGATATGCGCTTTCCCAGTCTCTACCCTTCTTCACCCACACTCGGCCTCCTCTGCTTCCCGTGAGCACAGTCTCTTGTCCAGAAACACCAGCCTGCACTAGCTGGCTCTCTGAGTGCAATTTGTTGGCTGCTGGTGTTACCTTTTTTTTTTTTTCCTGCTTCTTTGGATTTCTTGCTTGCCTCTTG
Organism: Dugong dugon; assembly: GCA_030035585.1. NCBI lineage: Eukaryota > Metazoa > Chordata > Mammalia > Sirenia > Dugongidae > Dugong > Dugong dugon. The sequence continues at coordinate 109,810,611 of CM057468.1, read as the reverse complement.
CCACCTCCCCCTCCTTTCGCTCGAATGCCTGGCTCCGTGCGCCATTTTTGCTTTTTCCTGAGGGGCTGCGGAACTCCATTCAAGTGTGGAGCTGCTTCGCGGTCTGGGCTACCACACTGGTGGGATCCCGGGGCTTTTGTTCGTTTTGAATTGTTTGTTTGTTTTCTTTTCCTTTTCTTGAATTGCGAGCCCTTTCTGGCCAGGTGGAGCTGCGTGGCAAGGAACTCCCCTTCAGCTTCCACAGACGTGCACAGGGATCCCTGCAGACATTTCTTTTTCTGTTGGTTTTATTTTTTTCTGTTTTTTTGGGGGGCCTTTCTTCTTCCGTTCTTTTTTTTAATTTGTTTTTTTTTCTTTTCCCTCTTTTTCCCTTTTTGTCTTTCTTCATTGCTCAGTTTCTTGTCTCTCTATATCTTCCTTCTCTTTCTGATCCCTGAATACCAGGCGTTGTATGCCTCTGTGCCTTCTGGCCAGGCTGTACTGCGACACCTGAGAGTGACTTCCCCAGACCTCACAGCTGCATTGGTGGGATCCCTGGGAACTTTGCGGTTCTTTAACCTTTCTTATTTTTATTTATTCATTCTTTTCTTTTCTTCCTCTTCCCCTTTCTGTTTTTCTCCATTTCATAGTCTCTCATCTCTCCATTCCAACAGCAAGCTCCCCTAACATTCTTTTTTGTTTGTATGTTTTTTGGCTCCTGTTCCTCTCTCCTCTTTCCCATATCCATCTTAGCTAAACACATAACAATCTCCCCTGCCTACCTGCACCGTGCGCTTGACATCACACCACCAAGCAGTACAGGCATGGCCTACTGGAACCTGCCCAGCACTGATTACTGACCCGCCCTGGTGGCTGTAGTAAGTGCCACAAACAACCCGTCCCAGTAACTCCTCTTCAGCTAGACCTGCCCTGCTATACCATATCTGAGTGACTGACCCTGCCAGTTGGAGAAGGAGGTGAAAAGTATTGAGTGCACAGAGGAGCAAACAACAAAGAACACACAGTCCGCCTGCTCAGACATAGTCAAATTTTTTTTTTAACAAAAGAGATGAAACAAACAAATCTACAATCAATAAACAAGAAAAATAACTACTGAATGCCGCGAAAACAGCAGACAATATCAAAACATTTACAAAAACAGGACAGGATGGTTCCAGTAGGCGTCCAAATTAAAACACCAGATGACTCTCCTGTGGAAGAAAATGCACTAGAACTCACTGAGAGGTAATTAAAATCTCTAATACTCGGAATTTTCCAAGAACTGAGGCAAAAAGCTGACAAACATGAGGAAAAAATAGACAAATTCATGGAAAATACAGACAAAAAATTGGAAGAATTCAGGAAGATGATGCAGGAACAAAATGCCAAAATAAATTCACAACTAGAAATTATACAAAAACAACAATTAAAAATCCAAAAGATAAACAACAAGATTTCAGAAATGGATGATGTCATAGAAGGGCTGAGAAGCAGATTTGAAACCGTGGAAGACAGGATCAGTGGAACTGAAGACAAACACTTGGATACAACTCTGTTTGAGGAAAACTCAGAAAAAAGAACAAAGAAAAATGAAGAGACCCTAAGAGTTACGTGGGACACAATTATAAGCAAAAATTCACGAGTGATTGGCATTCCAGAACAGGGGGAGAAAACAGAAAACACAGAGAGGATCATTGAGGAACTGCTGACAGAAAACTTCCCCAACATCATGAAAGATGAAAAGCTGGCCATCCAAGAAGCTCAACGAATCCCATATAGAAGAGACCCCAAAAGAAAATCACCAAGGCATATCAGATTCACACTCACCAAAACCAAAGACAAACAAAGAATCCTGAGAGCAGCTCGTGAAAAACAATAAGTCACATACAGAAGAGAAACAATAAGACTAAGCTTAGATTATTCGCCAGAAACCATGCAGGCAAGAAGGCAATGGGATGACGTATATAAAATCTTGAAAGAAAAAAACTGTCAGCCAACAATAATATATCCTGCAAAACTCTTGTTCAAATTTGATGGTAAAATTAGGTCATTTCCAGATAAACAGAAATTAAGGGAATATGTAAAAGTCAAACCAAACTTACAAGAATTATTAAAGGGAGTTCTTAGATCTGAGGACAAACAGCTTCAGCTCACAGGCAGAACCTAGGATGCAGGATCGTACCAGCCAGATACCAATCTAGGAAATGAACTCTCGAGGACTATCCAAAACCAAAAGAAATACAACAGGGAATCAGAACAGTTAATCGATGGATGACAACAACATGAAAACAATGAAAGAGGGAATAAACGGCATAGGTATAGAACCTTCTAATGGAGAGGAAGGCAAGGCGATACCAAGTAATGGTAGACTGCTTCAAACTTAGAAGGATAAGGGTAAAATTCATGGTAACCACAAAGTCTCGGCAAAAACAAAACCTACACAAACAAAAGGAAGGAAAAAAAAATCCACAAACAAAAGTAACTCAGCACAAGAGAGTAAGAAGAACAAAGAAAACTTCAGCACCACAAAAGAAAGCACTACAAAATGACAGCAACAAACTCGCATCTATCAATAATTACACTGAACGTGAATGGACTCAATACACCCATAAAGAGACAGAGAGTGACAGAATGGATAAGAAAACAGGATCCATCAATATGCTGTCTACAAGAGACACACCTTAGAAACAAAGATGTGAATTTATTAAAAGTCAAAGATTCAAAAAAAATATATCAAGCTAACAACTACCAAAAAAGAGCAGGAGTGGCAATTCTAATCTCAGGTAAAATAGACTTTAAAACAAAATTTACCATAAAAGACAAAGAAGGACACTATATAATGATTAAGGGGAAGATCCATCATGAAGACATAACCATAATAAACATCTACGCACCCAATGACGGGGCTCCAAAATACAAAAAACAAACTCTAACAACACTGAAAAGAGAAATTGACAGTTCCATGATAATAGTAGGAGACTTCAACATACCACTCTCAGTAAAGGACAGAACAACTAAGAAGAAACTCAGCAAAGATACAGAAGACCTAAAGAGCACAATCAGCCAACTTGACCTCATAGACATATATAGAACACTCCGTCCAACCACTGCAAAGTACACATTCTTTTCCAATGCACATGGAACGTTCTCCAGAATAGACCACATCTCAGGCCACAGAGCAATCCTCAACAAGATCCAAAATGTTGAGATAATTCAAAGTATCTTCTCTGACCACAATGCCATCAAGGTAGAAATTAACACTAGAAAGAGCAAGGAAAAAAAATCAGCTACATGGAAACTGAATAATACCTTGCTTACACATCAGTGGGTAATAGAAGAAATCAGAGATGGAATCAAAAATTCCTAGAATCAAATAAGAATGAAAACACATCATACCAAAACCTTTGGGACACAGCAAAGGCAGTCCTCAGAGGACAATTTATAGCAATAGATGTACATATCAAAAAAGAAGAAAGGGACAAAATCAAAACATTAACTACAGAACTCAAACAAATACAAAGAGAACAGCAAAAAAAGACCACAACCATCGGAAGAAAGGAAATAGTAAAGATCAGAGCAGAAACCAATGAAATAGAGAACAGAAAAACAATAGAAAGAATCAACAAAACCAAAAGTTGGTTCTTTGAAAGAATCAACAAAATTGACAAACCACTGGCCAGACTGACAAAAGAAAAACAGGCGAGGACACAAATAACCCAAATAAGAAATGAAATGGGGGACATTACAACAGACCCAACTGAAATAAAAGGATTATAACAGAATACTATGAAAAACTGTCCTCCAACAAATTTGAAAACCTAGAGGAAATGGATAAATTTCTAGAAACACACAGCCTACCCAAACTACACAAAGTGAAGTTGAAAATCTGAACAGACCCATAACAAGAGAAGAGATTGAAAAGGTAATAAAAATACTCCCAACTAAAAAGAGCCCTGGCCCAGATAGCTTCACTGGAGATTCTACAAAACATTTACAGAAGACCTTGTACCAGTACTACTCAAGCTATTTCAGAGCATAGAAGAGAAAGCAACACTTCCAAATTCATTCTATGAAGCCAGCATAACGCTGATACCAAAACCAGGCAAAGACATCACAAAAAAAGAAAATTACAGACCAATATCTCTCATGAATATAGATGCAAAAATTCTGAACAAAATTCTAGCCAATAGAATTCAGCATCATATCAAAAAAATAATACACCACGACCAAGTAGGATTCATACCAGGTATGCAAGGATGGTTCAACATTAGAAAATCAATCCACGTAATCCACCACATAAATAAAAGGAAAGAAAAGAATCACATGATCATCTCAATTGATGCACAAAAGGCATTTGACAAAGTCCAACACCCATTCCTGATCAAAACTCTCAATCAAATAGGTATAGAAGGGAAATTTCTCAACATAATAAAGGGCATCTATGCAAAACCAACGGCCAACATCATTCTTAATGGAGAGAGGCTGAAAACATTCCCCTTGAAAACAGGGACAAGAAAAGGAAGCCCTTTATCACCACTCCTATTTAACATTGTGCTGGAAGTTCTAGCTAGAGCAATAAGGCAAGCAAAAGAAATAAAGGGCACCAAAACTGGTAATGAAGAAGTTAAACTGTCCATGTTTGCAGATGATATGATACTATACATAGAAAACCCTAAAGACTCCACGAGAAATCTACTGGAACTAATAGAAAGATTCAGCAGAGTAGCAGGATACAAGACAAACATTCAAAAATCAGTTGGATTCCTATACACCAGTAAGGAGAACGATGAAAAGGAAATCAGGAAAACAATACCATTTTCAATAGCCCCTAAAAAGATAAAATACTCAGGAATAAATCTGACCAGGGATGTAAAAGAAAACTATAAAACACTACTGCATAAAACCCAAAGGGATCTACATAAATGGAAAAACATACTATGCTCATGGATAGGCAGACTCAACATTGTGAAAATGACAATTCTACCCAAAGCAGTTTACAAATACAACGCAATCCCGATCCAAATACCAGCAACATTCTTCAAAGAGATGGAAAAACTAATCATTAACTTTATATGGAAAGGGAAGAAGCCCCAAATAAGTAAAGCACTACTGAAGAAGAAGAATAAAGTTGGAGGACTCACACTACCTGACTTCAGAACCTACTATACAGCTGCAGTAGTCAAAACAGCCTGGTACTGGTACAACGACAGATACATTGACCAATGGAACAGAATTGAGAACCCAGATGTAAATCCATCCACCTATGGTCACCTGATCTTCGACAAGGGCCCAAAGTCCATCAAATGGGGAAAAGACAGTCTTTTTAACAAATGATGCTGGCAAAACTGGATATCCATCTGCAGAAAAAATGAAACAGGACCCATACCTCACACCGTATACAAAAACTACTTCAAAATGGATCGAAGACCTGAATATAAAGCCTAAAACTATAAAGTTCAAAGAAGAAAAAATAGGACGAACACTACAGGCCTTAATACATGGCATTAACAGGATACAAACGATAACCATCAATGCACAAAACCCAACAGATAAGCTAGATAACTGGGATGTTCTAAAAATCAAACACCTATGCTCTTCAAAAGACTTCACCAAAAGAGTCAAAAGAGAACCTACAGACTGGGAAAAAATTTTTGGACAGTACAAGTCAGACAAAGTTCTAATCTCCATAATCTATAAGAAAATCCAACACCTCTACAACAGAAAGACAAATAATCCTATTCAAAAATGGGCAAAGGAAATGAACAGACACTTCACCAAAGAAGACATTCAAATGGCCAACAGACACGAGGAAATGCTCTCGATCACTAGCCATTAGAGAAATGCAAATTAAAACCGCAATGAGATACCATCTCACCCCAGCATTACTAGCACAAATCAAAAACACTGGAAATAACAAATGTTGGAGGGGCTGCGGGGAGATGGGAACTCTTAGGCACTGCTGGTGGGAATGCAAAATGATACAACCATTTTGGAAAATGATATGGCACTTCCTCAGAAAGCTAGAAATAGACATACCATTCAATCCAGCAATCCCACTCCTAGGAATATATCCTAGAGAAATAAGAGTCATCACTCAAATAGACATATGCACACCTATGTTCATGGCAGCATTGTTCACAATAGCAAAACGATGGAAACAACCTAGATGCCCAGCAACAGATGAATGGATAGACAAACTATGGTACATACACACAATGGAGTGCTATGCAACGAGAAAGAACAACAATGAATCTGTGAACCATCTCCTAACATGGATGAAACTGGAGGACATTATGCTGAGTGAAATAAGTCAATCACAAAAGGACAAATATTGTATGAGACCTCTATTGTAAAAACCCATGAAAAAGTTCACACACAAAATGTAACAATCTTTGTTGGTTACCAGGGATGGGAGGGGTGGGGAGGAAATACTAAATAGGCAATAGATAAGTGGTATCTTGGGTGAAGGGTGAGACAGTGCACAATACAGGGGAAACTAGCACAACCTGTACAAGGAAAGGTCATGGAAGCCCCATAGACACATCCAAACTCCCTGAGGGACTGAATTGCTGGGCGGAGGGCTGTGGGGACCATGGTCTCGGGGAACATCTAGCTCAATTGGCATGACACAGCTTATAAAGACAGTGCTCTACATTCTACCTTGGTGAGTAGCGTCTGGGGTCTTAAAAGCCTGTGAGCGGCCATCTGAGATACTCCACTGGTCTCAACCCTTCGGGAGCAAGGGAGAATGAAGAGAACAGGATACAAGGAAAAGATTAGTCCAAAGGACTAATTGTCCACAGCTACCAAGGCCTCCACCGGACTGAGTCCAGTACAGCTAGATGGTACCCGGCTACCACCACTCACTGCTCTGACCAGGATCACAACAGAGGGTTCTGGACAGAGGTGGAGAAGGATGTAGAGCATAATTTTAACTCACACACAAAAAAAGACCAGATTTACTGGCCTAAAGGAGACTGGAGAAACCTCAAGATTATGGCCCCCAGACACCCTTTTAGCTCAGTGGTGAAATTACCTCCGAGGTTCACTGTTCAGCCTGGGAGTGGACAGCCCCGTAAAATCAAATGAGAATAATGAGGTACAGGAGTCCAGTGATAAGGGCCAGAAGGCAGAAAGGGACAAGGAAGCTGGTGATAGGGAACCCAAGGTTGAGTAAGGATATTGTTGATGTGTTGTGAGATTGTTAACCATTGTCATAGGGCAACATTTGTAGTAACTGTTAAATGATAAACTATTTTGTTCTGTAAGGCTTCATCTTAAGTGAGAATAACAGCACAATTGGAAGAGCATAGTCAATGTCACTGAACTGTGTACGTAGAAATTTTTGAAACGGTGTGCCTTTGGCTATGTGTATTTTCACCAAAAAAAAAAAAAAAAATGGTTGAGAATTTAGAGGGTTAATATGTTGTGGGGTTGTTAACCCATGTCATAAAACAACATGTGTACTACAGTTTCATGAGAAACTATTTGTTCTGTAAGCCTTCACCTGCAGTACAATAAAATATTAAAAAAAAAAGAGGCCTTTAAGGTTTTATAATAATGTCATCTTTAATACTGCACATCTTGTTTCTAAATCTTATGGACCTTTTTTTCCATCCACAAATAGTTAACACTCCCAGGCATTCTCTAGAAAGCTCTGTGACAGATGTATCCCTACAGAGTTCTGTTAAAAGCCCTATAGAGACAATTAGTATTTGAAAGAGAGTCTGCAGAACATGCTAGTGATTCATTGTTCTAGATTTGTGAAGTTCTAGCTTTTAAACAAGCCCAATTTCACAGGAAGACACATATTCGTACCAGGGTGATTTGAGTCCCCACAGAAACACTTTGCTTTCTCTGGGTTGGATTTTCAGCCACTGTGATGACTGTAAGGGATAGTTATATGAAGAATGTGTCAGTATCCTTTCTAAAAGAACATGGAAGCTCCTGATATTTATACTATTGACTGTCCCTGCACAATCACAAAAGCCTCAATTATCCATTGGCTTCACATGGAACCAGAGTCTTAACCTCAAGCTTTATTGATATTTAGCAAGGAATTCAAAACCATAATGCAATCAGCATAAATATCTAGGAGGCCCAAACATCAGATATAGGTTTCATACTATCCTTTCTGCATCTGGGTTCATTTGGTTTCAGAGTAAAAAGAGCTAATCAACCACCAGTCAAGTTCGCACAGGGAAACCACTGAGCTTGGGATCTCTAGAATTTGTATGCTTTGCTAAATCCCATTGTTCATCAAGTTGCAGTTCAGAAACCCATATACATTTGTTATAATAAATCTACAATAAAACCAAGTATACCCTGCAAAGAGCATTCCTGCATGATCCTCATTTATCTTCTGGCCTGTAGATTCCATCAGTCACTCAGTGTTTACAAGTTCAGGGTCAATCTTACTGCAGGCACCCCTGAAGAAGGAGAAATCTCATAGACCCACTGTTAAATACGTCCTTCCCCATTCCGATACAAGGGTCCTTGTAATCAACAAACTACTCAAAGAATTTAGCTTTAGGAAAAAATCTCTCTCTCTCTTACTAAGCTGATATGCTTACTTTTAATTGACAATGAGAATTACATAACTCAATACAATCTCACACTATTTTTTTCCTTTAGCTTCTGTATCATGCCTAAAATGAGTACATAATTTTTACAACTACATCCCAAATTTAACATATAATTATCTTCAATCTCATCTACCATATCAGTTTTTTCCTTTGCAAATGTGAAAACAGCTTCAAACCATTTTTGAAATAAATATATTACAAATAACTAACATTAGTATTTTTATCTAGAAGAAATCTAAACAAATTGTTAGCTTCCTCTACCTTCATGAAAACTCTTGTATCTGTAATCATCATTGTTGGCCCACATAATTTCTGACAGTAATATTGCTTTGCTTCCAACTCTGCCTCTGTATCTTCTTGCACTTCTTTAACACATATTACAATTTCTACACATCATATGAAAGGTCTTGGAAATTATACCCTATTAGTGGGGATTATGCTTCCCTACCATCTTTCTCAAGGCTAAAACTCCCTGAATTAATTTCATTGTCCCCACTCCATAAAGCCAGCATCCTTAGTCAACTGTTGCCTGGTCATTCTTCAAGAATGTCTTTTGTTGTTTTTAGGTGCCATCGAGTAGGTTCCAACTCATAGCAACCCTGCGTACAACAGAAAGAAACCCTGCCGGGTCCTGCACCATCTTGACAATCTTTGCTATACTTGAGCCCATTGTTGTAGCTACTGTGTCAATCCGTCTTGTTGAGGGTCTTTCTCTTTTTCACTCTTCTTCCACTTTACCAAGCATGATGTCCTTCTCCAAGGACTGATTCCTCCTGATAACATGTTCAAAGTACATGAGACAAGTCTTGCCATCCTTGCTTCTAAGGAGCATTCTGGCTGTACTTCTTCCAAGACAGATTTGTTTGTTCTTCTGGCAGTCCATGGTATATTCAATATTCTTCGACAGCACCATAACTGAAAGGCATCAATTCTTCTTCAGTCTTCCTTATTCACTGTCCAGTTTTGGTGTGCATATGAGGTAATTGATAGTACCATGGCTTGGGTCAGGCACAGTTTAGTACTCAAAGTGAACTTCTACATCCGATTAATTCCCTCTTTTCTACCTTTCTACAACTAGATCTCTTTTTCAAGTTATAATAACTGCTCTTGTCTCTTGCCACTTCCATCCAAAAGCAATAATATCTTCCTAGGAACTAGACAGTTTTTTTCTTACTGCTTTTCCTTAACCATGCCCACAATTTTGTAAATTGCCCCATCATTACATGTACTTTAATTGTACCTTTGAGTGTGCTATATATTTCTTGCCACACCATGATGGAAACATCCCATAATAATTTACAGTCCCGGTAGGGCCAAATCACCCCACGTGTTTGGCATACCTCTTTGGATTTACTTCTCCTGCTCCAGTGCCTTCAAACTGTTTTTATTTTTCAAATTCATTGTTTTTGGTAATAATTTTGTTGTGAATTATCTAGTCCTTCATTACTGAAAACGAAATTCCCTCATGCCTGTGTTTTAAGGAAACTGTTCAAAAGCTTACAAAATACTCTTTAGTGAGTCACATGATTGTTCACATGGATACATCTAACTGCAAGGGAGTCTGTGAAATATAATCTTTCGTCTAGATGGTATTATGCCCTGATTAAAACGGGAATTTTGCTAGTAAGAAAATAGGAGAGGAGAAACTAACATCCATGCCTAAGAAGCAAACAGATAATGTCAACAATTTAAAAAATAAGCAATAACTATATAAACATATTATTGAGAAATATAGAAGGGCATAGTAGTAAAACTTAAAGAGTTGAAAAAGATTTCTTCTGGGAAATGAGACTCAGGAGGAAGGAGAGAGGGACATCACAGGGAACTGCTGTTTTTAGTTATAAGCCTTATAGTTTTAATCGACATTTAAAACCATCTGCATGTATTGCTTTGATTTGAATAAAATTAATTCCAAAAAGAAGAGAAATCTAGTCTCTTTCTGTCATAAATCTGTGTGATCTTGGCCCTTATGAGACCCTTTTTGGTTCTCAGTTTCTGTCTCTAAAAATTCTTTATGTTCATATTATGATTTACCATGGAATTGAATTGGACTAACAGCTTCCCAGCATTTTTCCATTTCTAAAATTTCATGATTCTGACTCTTTCTGAGAAAACATTTGGTGCTGGTGTAAAATGTAATTATTACACGTTTAAACACAATACACATCTCTTTATTTTTGCCAGTGCCTTTTAGAACCAGACTAGGTTCCTATTAGCCAGATACAGCAAAAACTCCTGACATTTAAATTTATATTAATGGAAATATTAAAACTGGGGGTTTTCCCTGAGAGCAAGGATAAAGTTTCAGTTTAAAAAATGATAATAACAAATTGGGAAATCTCAGAACATGTGCAACTTGCTTATTTGATAGTTTCTGATATTGGATGACATTAAAATCTGCACGTTGTTTTCTGCATCTGTACCTAGGAGATAGGAATTCTGAGAACCATGCTGAAGATTACTGAGATAGTATCTGTAAAGTTATTTGAGTCCCTTATAGAAAAGACTTGTGTTAAAAGAAATTGAATCACGTCTATAAAATTGCTCTTGGTCTTTTTACTGTCTAGATGAGATCGAGTGTGGAAATGGTTGTACTATTTGGGTTGTTTAATAGTCCTCTTTCCAGTTACTGCTATGTCCATATAGTGCAATAGAGGCTAAGGAAACAAATAATTGGATTTTAGTAAATAATGGAAGAGAATAGGAGTAGGTGTTATACCAGGACAGCATCTACATCTTTCTAGTTGTTCTAACGTGATACATACTGTCTGTAAAGTTTTTCAGCAGGAGTCACAAGTCTTTGCCTTCTTCGGAGGATTGTGTTCTATTTGCTTTTTGGTTGGTTGGTTTCTCTTATGAATCAATGTTACCAGAATTAGCTATGCTTTCTCTGACTGTCCACAAGCTTCCAATGTTTTAATGTAAAGGTTGCTGGAGAATCTTCGTAGTTTAAATGTAATTTTACATTTTGCAGAAAGGACTACTGGAAAATTCAAATTGTCAATGAAATGTACGACCACTTACAGGTAGTCCCCAACTTGCAATGTATTCGAGGTACGATGAACCACACTCACGACTGTCTGTTTTTGGGTTTTTGGGTACATCTTACCGTCAGTAATACATACTATGCACAATGTTGCAGCGTGTAATTTGCTAATATTATCATTCTCAGATGTAATATTTACAACCCCCAAAGACAAATAAAGATGGGATTTATAAAGATACTGATAATAAAAGCCATAATAATGAAAACTAAAAAAAAAAAAAAAGAAAAAAAGATTTTTGACACATCGGAACTGACTTGTGATGGACTAGTAGTTGGAACAGAACCCCTTCATAAGGTGGGGACTACCTGTACATATAAAAGTTACACAACTTGATTATTGTCACTAGATATGTACTCTAAACTGGGTCCCCCTTTTTTTCATGGTAGTGGATAGCAATTTGCACAGACCTGACCAGTCTCACTGATTCTTATTCAGTCTCCCTTATGCCCAACAGAATGCTTTAAGTAGCTGAAGGCTTGTATGTCCAGTAGCTGAGAAACAGACCAACACAAAAATTATACTTAATTCTTAGTACCTTTCCCAACAATTCTGTATTATTGGTTCTTCGTCTGATTTAAAGACAAAACGTGACAAGGCATTATCTAGTAGATAAATAAAATATTTTTAAGACCTTAAGTACTACCCTCTGGGAGAACCAATCCCTATTCTCTCTGTTATAATATGAACAACTCCTTACGTCTGTGAATCTCCTGCCCACAGAGGTACACGTAACATGAGTTACCAATAGATACCATTCAAATTCAAATTTAAACAAAGTATTTACTTTTTTTTTTTTTTTAATTTGTAAGGCAAAAAGAACTCAAGAACCAATCAAAGTGTATTCAAGGAACCAGAAGTTCTCTTTGCACTTGGAACCTGCATCACTTACAGTTTTCTCTTATGCAGTCATTTTGAATCTTTCCCAACTATAGATTCCCTCAAACCTTTCACCTATTTCTCAGGGCTTGTAAAACACGGCTTGGGCCTCCTACATTTAAATCCACCGCTGCTTGAAACATATGCATAAGCTCCTTAAAGGTAGGAGCCATACACTACCCGTTGCTATATCCCCCATGCATATGTAGTATAATGGTCTATATGGTTCAAATAATAAGTAAATATGTATGGACTGAGTGAATGTAAGAACAAATGGCATACATTTTGCAATGCATTCATTTCTTTATGCTTTATCTTGTCATATTCCAAACAGCGCTATTCATTTTCTAAGCCTTTCCTCTCACCTTGCTCTGAAAAGCTCTGGCTACTCTGCCCACCACCATTTCCTAAGGCTAATGTAGGAAATGGTGCTTTGGTTCTACCTGACTCTGATAATTCATGGCAATTTTGAGCTAGTCATGTTGCCTTTGTGGACCTCAATTTACTCAGCTGTAAAAGAAAGATAATGGTTCCTGCTGTATCTGCCTCACAGATTTCCAAAAGTCTCTAATAAAAATGCTTATGAAAAGCTTAAAATCTGAAAGTCAATATACAAATAAAACCAAAAAAACCAAACCCATTGCCATCAAGTCAATTCTGACTCATGGTGACCCTATAGGACAGAGCAGAGCTGCCCCATAGGGTTTCCAAGGAGCGGCTGGTGGATTTGAACTGCTGACCTTTCAGTTAGCAGCTGAGCTTTTCACCACTGCACCACCAGGGCTCCAATATATAAAAATAGAAAGTGATAGTATTAACCAGGTGTTTAGTATAAGCCGGGAGCCTTTCAGGAGAAGAGGGTGCCCCGGAAGGCAGTCTTGTGTCAGCTCTCCCCCTTCTAGGCCCTTCCTTGTCTCCTCATATATCCTGTGGTCACCATGCAACAGCTTGCACATGCACGTTCTTGATCAGAGTGAAACATACGTGACACATGGGCAACAATAAAGGAAAATAAAAAGTCATGTACCAAACTTGATGCCAAATTCATTTTATTTTAGACTTTAAAAATGTACTTTGTCAATATTTAGTGGAACCATTCAGAAAATGCATCACAAGCCATTTACTAGATTTGCTGCATTATTCCTGAAATATGAAAATCTCCTTCAGTCACCTTCATCTCTCGCGTGGATTTTACTGTATAGTGGAGAATACAGATGACAATTGAATAAACAAAGTAACGGGGATGCTCAAACTCTAATGTTTTCTTAGAACAGTAATCCACAAAGCATTCTCAGGGTCTGAAATCTCAGCTCATATTAGTTGTTACTTCTCAGCAGCTGGCAATTTCTTAGGGGAATGGGACACAGATCAGGAAAATTGTAGTGGGGGTGGGAGTGAGGAGAAGGAAGAGACAAAACGGGACATGCAGGTAGAACATTGTGGTGGGCACACTTCTCTAGGATGCTTAATTGGAGAGGGGGACAGATGTTGTCAATTAGGGAGAGAGAGGAAGAGGAGGAGGAAGGCAGTTAATATGAAGGAGGAATTCCTGGAGCAGAGATGAGAGGTACAGAAAGGAAGGGAGAGGAATGGGAGGAGACATAAAATACAGCAACACTAATAGTCCCCTCTTCAAAAGTCTCCTAAGAAGTTATGTTTCTCTACTGATTTTCCAAACAGGCAGGCTAGCCAAAGCTTGCCAAAGAGCCCCACATTCATTATTTGGAAGTTTACTTACAAACACACGGAATAATTTCTTTTTCTAAGACCTAGACCTATTGTTGTTGTTAGGTGCCGTAGAGCTGGTTCCAACTCTTAGCAACCCTATGTACAACAGAACGAATCACTGCCGGGTCCTGTGCCGTCCTCACAACATTGCTACGTTTGAGCCCACTGCTGCAGCCATTGCGTCCATCCATCTCACTGAGGGTCTTCCTGTTTTTTGCTGACCCTCTACTTTACCAAACATGACGTCCTTCTCCAGGGACTGGGCCCTCCTGATAACATGTCCAAAGTATGCAAGACAAAGTTGCCATCCTTGCTTCTAGGGAGCATTCTGGCTGTACTTCTTCCAAGACAGATTTGTTCGTTCTTCTGGCATTCCATGGTATATTCAATATTCTTGGCCAACACCATAATTCAAAGGTGTCAATTCTTCAGTATTCCTTATTCATTGTCTTAGGCTGGGTTCTCTAGAGAAGCAAAATAAGTGAAGTGTGTGTATATATATATATATATATATATAGAGAGAGAGAGAGAGAGAGAGAGTATATGTATATACTATGTGTATATATATATATACACATAGAGAGAGAGAGGAAGATTTACCTCAAGGAAATGGCTCAGACAGTTGTAGAGGCTGGCAAGTCCCAAGTCCATGGGTCAGGCATCAGTCTGGAAGCTTCTTCTGACTCATGTAGCTGCAGGGGCTGATGAACCCAAGATCGGCAGGTCAGATGGCAGGCTGCTGGCTCACAGGCTGTGGAGGTCAATGAATCCCAAGACGAGCAGGCAATATGCAGGCCACTGGCTCAAGTCCCAAGAACCAGAGGTCAGATGATGATGAGCTGATGCAGGATCCAGAGAGCTATAGCAAAGTGTGTATAGTTCTTTTAAGATTCAGTGGGAAAGTCACATCATAGATTTTGTGTCAGAAGCATTCATTAATTGTGGCAAACCTGGCACTCAACAAATATTTATTACAAGCCAGACACTGTGTTTGGTGTCAGAAATAAGGCAATGAACAAAACAAGTAGAGCTTAGAACGTAGTTTAGTGGTTTATACTTTTATTACAAATATACTTTTCTTTATTAAGCTTTTCTTTAAAAGTACTTTTTGGCCACCAGATGAAGAAAATCTACTATAAGTACATCTGAATTTCATGCACTGCATTTCACAGAGGTTGTTATTTTCTCAGTTGACTCCATGTGATAGCTATGATACTTACATAGCATTTAGGACAATGTCTGAAAATAGTAATTATTCAATAAATGTTAGCAATGAGGACAAGGAGGAGGAAAAGGAAGAGGTCAGAAGACTAATTAATTACCAGACTTGAAAATAACATTGTGCCTTGAGACTTAGAGAGGTGCAGTAAACAGAAGAGGTGCACATTCCAATACCTGCCATGTTCCCACGGGCAAATTAGCCTCTCTGGGCCTCCATGTGTCCATTTATAAAATGAGAAAATAAAACCATTCTCTTTCTATGTTACTGGGTGGATAAAATAATATAACGTATGTGATAATTTTGTGAGTTGTAAAATACTACTAAATATGTTGTTGTTGTTAGTTGCCCTCAACTTGACTCTAACTTATGGTGACCTTATATACAACAGAATGAAATGTTGCCTAGCCCGGTGTCATCCTCAGGATTGCCAGTGTGTTTGTGTCCGTTGTTGTGACTATTGTGCCATTCCGTCTCACCGAAGCTCTCCCTCATCCTCCCTCACCCTCTACTTCACCAGACATAACACCCTCCTCTAGTGATTGATTTCTCCTGATGACATGTCCAAAGCAAGTGAGTTGCACAGTGTTCTGTTGTGATCCATAAAGTTCTCATTGGACAATTTTCAGAAGCAGATCACCAGGCTTAAACTGTCTTAATCTTGAAGTTCCGCTGAAAGCTGTCCACCATGGGTGACCCTGTTGGTATTTGGGATACCAATAGCATAGCTTCCAGCATTACAGCAACATACAAGCCACCACAGAATGACAAACTGACAGATAGGAGGAAAGAGGATGAGATTTTGAGATATCACTACTAAATATAGTGGTTTAGTATTATTTATGCTAAATGTAAATAAAAATATTTATCAATATTTATCTTCTCCAAATATAACTAATGTTTTATTGAGAAATTCACACCTAATAGTCTAACTTCATTATTAAATATAAAATGTGAGATCTATATTATTTCTTAGAATATAAACACAAGGGACATAAGAGACAGGCATGTGTTTCTTTTACGGAAATTGTTTCGTTGTTTGGAAAATGGTCTATGCTGGTGAATCTGTGCCATCTTTGTCATCTCCATAGCAACAAACTCTGATGTAACAAACAGAGGAACTTGAAGTAGAAATCAAAAATAGCTCAGAGAGTTGGTAATGGGAATTCAGAAAGTTACTAGCAAGGTAAGAAAATTGTTTCTGTATAAATATTCTCTCTTCTGCCTCTGTTCTTAATATGCAATTCCTCTTTGAAAGTTACTTATTATGTGGCTCTCATATCTTTAAATACCATCTGTGCTTTTTTTTTCCTCTCTCTCTCAAGAAGTTGGATGTTGCAGACTGAAGCATTTTGAGCATTGCAAGCTTGTAACTCCTGATTCACTTAAAGGGACATGTGGTCTCTAGTGTTAGAATTCTTAGGGCTCAGCTATGTTTCTAAGAGTACAATAGTTAGGAATGCATCTCATTACCCTTGACACTTTGGCTCCCCTGAAGGTTAGAATAATGAGAAATTGATGGACTGCTGACTGGATTGTTTTGTATGTCCTGTCTGTTTTAGTATTTTAAGTACTTAAGTACAAATTATGGATAGCATTGCAAAGAATGGGAATTCCAGAACACTTAATTGTGCTCATGAGAAACCTGTTCTTAGACCAAGAGGCAGTTGTTTGAACATAACAAGGGGATACTGCGTGGTTTAAAGTCAGGAAAGGTGTGTGTCAGGGTTGTATCCTTTCACCATGCTTATTCCATCTGTATACTGAGCAAATAATCAGAGAAGCTGGACTATATGAAGAAGAACGGGCATCAGGATTGGAGGAAGACTCATTAACAACCTGCGATATGCAGATGACACAACCTTGCTTGCTGAAAGTGAAGAGAACTTGAAGCACTTACTGAAGAAGATCAAAGACTACAGCCTTCAGGATGGATTACACCTCAACATAAAGAAAACAACAATCCTCACAACTGGACCAATAAGCAACGTCATGATAAATGGAGAAAAGATTGAAGTTGCCAAGGATTTCATTTTACTTGTATCCATAATCAATGCCCATAGAAGCAGCAGTCAGGAAATCAAATGACACATTGTTTTGGGCAAATCTGCTGCAAAAGATCTCTTTAAAGTGTTAAAAAAGAAAGAAGTCACTTTAAGCACTAAGGTGCACCTGACCCAAGCCATGGTATTTTCAATCTCCACTTATGCATGTGAAAGCTGGACAACGGAAGACTGAAGAAGAATTGACGTCTTTGAATTATGCTGTTGGTGAAGAATATTGAATTATACCATGGACTGCCAGAAGAATGAACAAATCTGCCTTGGAAGAAATACAGCCAGAATGCTCCTTAGAAGTGAGGATGGTGAGACTTGGTGTAACGTACTTTGGGCATGTTATCAGGAAGGACCAGTCCCTGGAGAAGGACATCATGCTTGGTAGAGTAGATGGTCAGTGAAAAAGAGAAAGACCCTCAATGACATGGATTGACAGTGGCTGTAACAACAGTATCAAAGCATAACAATGATCACGAGGATGGCATGGGACTGAGCAGTGTTTTGTCCCGTTTTACGTAGGAGGGTTGCTATGAGTCAGAACCGACTCGATGGCACCTAACAATAACAACATTTGTTTAAAGTGAATGATAATAATAGTAAATGTTTATGTAAAGCTCATCATGTGTAGGCAGTATTCTAGGAGATATGTGTGTCTGCGTGTGTGAGTATATAAGTGGATAAAATATATACATATAGCTACATATACATGTACATATATGTACAAAACCTATTGCCACTGAGTCATTTCCAACTCATATCAACTCTATAGTACAGAGCAGAACTTCCCCATAGGGTTTCCAAGGCTGTAAATCTTTACAGAAGCAGACAGCCACATCTTTCTACTGTGGAGGGGCTGGCAGGTTCAAACTTTCAAACTGCCGACCTTTTAGTTTGCATATATATATATATATATATATATATACACCAAACCCATTGCTGTCGAGTTGATTCTGACTCATAGCAATCCTATAGGACAAAGTGGAACTGCCCCATAGGGTTTCCAAGGAGCAGCTGGAGGATTCGAACTGCCAACCTTTTGGTTAGCAGCTTAACACTTAACTGCTGGTGCCACCAGGGCTCCAGGGCAGACAGAGGGATGGACCGAAGGACCGACCCACGACCCATGACCCATGATCCGAAGATATAGATGTGTATTATAATGTATATAGATGTGTATAGATACATAGATACCATATTTTTAGGTAAATAACACGTACCTTTTATGTTTGTTTGCAAACCACGTCCTCCCCCCATGAGGTATTTTTCATAGGCACCCTATGCTAATTTTTACAGTGTTATTTGCTTAAAAATATGGTTATATATACAATCACCACAACAATCCTATGAAATAGGTACTATTATTATCCCCAATTTACAGGGGAGGAAACCAAAGCACAGGGAAGTTAAGTAACCTACTCAAAATCACACAGCTAGTAACGTAACCTGTGTTATTTGTTTTTTCTAGCCAACGGCAACTTATTTGACTTGGTACCTAGAGGCTCACCATCCAATAATTACTACAGGATATACAGTAGTAATATAGTATCTTATTTCTACCAGGGATGATGAAAACTTTACTATTTAAGAAGGCACAGAGAAAAGGAATAAAGAATATTTTTGCTGAATAGACACAAAAAGGAAGGAAAGACCAGTATCTTTTGGCTCAGGCTAAACCCTTGTACTGCACTTTGCAGTAGTATTAATTGTAACAATAAACAAATAAGGACAGAAATGAGCATGTAGGACAAAACATCTAATTCCATTTGGGGCTTTTGGGTGGTCGGGGAAGGAATGTCAGAGAGGAAGAAGTGTCTGAGCAGAACGTTGAAGGATGAATTGAATTTTTCCAGGCAGTCTGGGTGGGTGTGATCGTTAAGGTTGTGTGTCAACTTGGCTGAGCCATGATTCTCAGTGGTTTGGCTGTTATGATGTAGCTTGACAGTCATATAATGATGTAATCACTTCCACCATGAGATCTGATATAATGTGATCACCTCCATGATGGGATCTGCTGTGAGTAGCCAATAAGTTGAAAGGGAGTTACGTTGGGGGTGTGGCCTGCATCCAATATAAGTAGACTTTTGGGCAAGGCTTGGGCTTTTGTTCGCTCTGGATCCTGCAGCTGGCTTCTGTTCTTCTAACCTCCGGTTCTTCGGACTTGAGCTAGCAGTTTACCTGCAATCTTGCCTGCCGATCTTGGGATTTGTTGGTCTTTGCAACTTGTGAGCCAGAAGGAGCATCCCGTCTGACCCACGGACTTGGGACTTCCAGCCTCTACAACCATGTGAGCCATTTCCTTGATATAAATCTGTACATATACTTTTATGGTTTACTGGTTTTGCTTCTCTAGAGAATCCAACCTAAGACAGTGGGGAAGCCGATTTCAACCAGGAGAAAGAGGATACGATATTGAAACATCACTATGCAGAGAGAAAATAGAAAAACAAAGTTGCCTTATCTGAAGGATCACTTCCTTAAAACAAGTGACTTCTTTTTTGTGTTAGGATTATTAATATAAAAAAAGCATGTTTCTGATTTCTCAAGAGGATATACACTTGTAAGACCTTTTGTGGTAATACAGAGCCATTGAAAGGATTGTGGACGATACCTGATTATTTTATATTTGTTGTCACTTTTAAAGAAATATATCTAACTAATAATGACTTAACTAATGAAACTGTTCTCTTAGCATACTTCAAGGTTGTTTGTCCTATACTGCATATGTAAATATTTTAATTGGGAAAGTTGAAAGCTCAGGATATATTAAACTATAATGCTTGGGTTGTAAATTTATCGTTTATGATGATAAACTTCCTCACCCAGACTTCCTAGCAAATTTCAATTCATTTTTTAAATACTGCTTAGACAATACTTCCTTTCTGAACTTTCGTCCCTAATAGCTAATGAGTCTTTAGAAATATTATCTTTCACCTCCCAAATCAGCAAAAGGATGTGAAATATATTCCTTTAGTCTTGAGGGAAATCATCTTCTAAGTGAAGAATGCAAAAACAAACAACAACTATTGAAGGTTTGAAGAGAAGTTCACTTAATCATGACCTTTTTCAGAAGTTCTTGAACAATTCTGATTTGCCTGTTTTTCTGCCCAACTCATTCTTTCCTTTTGTCCCTAAAAGTCTTCAACTTGTTGCTTCTTTTTTATTTATCTAGGTTTATTCTAAATCGTGTGTCATGGTTTGAATTATGTCCCCCCAAAAATGTGTGTGTCAATTTGGCTGGGCCATGATTCCCAGAATTGTGTGGTTGTCCTCAATTTTGTGATTGTAATTTTATGTTAAAGAGGATTAGAGTGGAATTGTAACACCACGCTTACTCAGGTCACATCCCTCATCCAATGTAAAGAGAGTTTCCCTGGGGTGTGGCCTGCACCTCCTTTTATCTCTTGTAAGAGATAAAAGGAAAGGGAAGCAAGCAGAGAGTGGGGGACCTCATACCATCAAGAAAGCAGTGCCATGAGCAGAGTGTGTCCTTTGGACCGGGGTCCCTGTGCCGAGAAGCTCCTAGTCCAGGGGAACACTGATGAGAAGGCCGACGGAGAGAAAAAGCCTTCCCCTGGAGCTGATGCCCTGAATTTGGACTTTTAGCCTACTTTGACTATGAGGAAATAAACTTCTCTTTGTTAAAACCATCCACTTGTGGTACTCCTGTTACAGCAGCACTAGATGACTAAGACATCGTGTTTCACTGGCATTCCTTTGTCTGCTCATAGCTTTGGAGTTTTGTTTCGTTTTTGTTTTCTGTGATGCCCCCCAGGGCTTATGACTAGTGGAATGACATAAAATATTCTCTTTTCAGTGGGCTTTTCCAAATTGCTCTTCTAACTGCTGTTGGAACTGCCTATCCAATCGCTTCATACAATTTGCTATTGCTGGGTATTTTTATTTGTTGAGAGTCATAAGAGACCCAAGTTAATGATACTTTATAAAAGTGGGAGCCATTATGTGTATCTGTGCTTGTGTGTGGGTGGGGGTGGTGGTGGGGAGCTAAAGACAAACCAATCTTACGTATCATAGGGGAAACCCTGGTGGTGTAGTTGTTAACAGCTATAGCCGCTAACCAAAAGCTCAGCAGTTTGAATCCACCAGGCTCTCCTTGGAAACCCTATGGGTGTAGTTCTACTCGGTCCTGTAGGGTTGCTATGAGTCAGAATCAAGTTGAAGGTAATGGATTTGGGTTTTTTTTTTTTTGTTTAAGTGTCATAGAATCCTAGACTTGTGAGCCAAAAGAGACTTTCCAGACTGTTTTTAGTTCAATTCCTTGATTTTACTACAGTGTAAACTAAAGGTTCGTTGGGTGGCCCAAATGGTTAAGCACTTGACTACCACCCAGAGGCACTTCAGAAGTCAGGCCTGGAGATCTGCTTCCAAAAAGCCACAGCCTTAAAAATCCTATGGAGCAGTTCTACTCTGAACACATGGGGTGACCATGAGTTGGAATCAACTCTAAAGCAACTAACAGTAACAATAACAACAAACTAAAGTCCAGAATCCCATGACAAGTATCAGACACCAGATGAGAACATAGGGCCACAGGCTCCCAAGCTGTGCCATCATGCTCCCAGGGCAGGTCTGGCTGAAATCGAGTGAGCATTGCTGTTTGTAAAAAGAAGATTTTTGAGTCTTTGAAAGTACTGACCTGAAAAGCACTGTCCAGTGTGATATGTGGCAGCATCTCTTATTTTGATCTGATTCTTTTCCCTGGCGTGCAAGGGAGTAGAGGAAGATTGCCTTTCAAATTGTTTATTGATGTCCTGAGCACTGAAGCATTTTGCTAGTCAGAAAAGAGACAAAGAATTTAAGTTCTTAAAAGCAATCTTAAAGCTATTTAAAAGGCACAATTTAATACTCCGTAGGAAAAGGGCAAAACAACAAAAAACACCTTTGAAAGAAAATGACCTTTATCCCTTTGCTAAGGGAAACACTTTTTGTCCCCTTAGCCTAAAAACTGATACTGGGACTCATTGAAATTCTGTGTAAGAGAATGGTTTACCTAGTCACATCATCAAAGTGAATCCTTGCAATTTGCTTAAATATTTATTTTTTCTTTCCTCTCATGTCCTGTCATTCAAGCCAGAAGTTTTGGTTTTTCTATAATAACCAGAGAGGTTTTTATTTTTATTTTTCCCTACCCACAGAATTAATCCCTCTGAGTGCCATACACTCTGATGACACTATTAGCTAGGGTTCCTGCATTCTCTCCCCTGGGGCTTACAGTGGATCACCTTGGCTCTTCACTCCTACCCTGGACACTCTCCTTACACTTGCTGTCTCTGAGATGTGACAGTTGCATTCTTTCCTTTCTTTGCCACCCCTTCCGAACTTTCAGATCTTCTTCCAAGTGGCTAGAGAACATGGAGATATGCTTGCTGTCCTCCACAGTAATTTCCCTTAGGTATAGAATTTCATTTCTGGTATTTGAGCAGTGACGAGGGATTTGGGCTACTCTTTCAGAATCCATAGGCCAATATTTCACAGGAGTGATAATAGGAGGGCTCAGAAAAATGAGTCTCACACCTAATTTTACGTAAGAGTTACTGTGGGAAAAGAATTGTAGAAGTTAGAGTCTAGGGAGAAACTCAGTTTGAAGTCTGGTAGGTTGCCTGCTGCGAGGGTAAACAGGGCATGAGTCTGAATGTAACCTTGTCTTTTTGGATGTGCCCCAGAAATGGATCGGAGGCTATTACAGCACACCTGGAACTCATGAAGTAAGCTGCAATGAATCTCATTTAGCCACCTCAAAGGAGGTAGGGCTGAGCAAACCGTGTCTGTTCAGTGTGTTTCCTTATTTTCCCAACTTGCACGAGGTGTATAATACATATGTATGAACATAAATGCATACATACATCTGCCCCCAAGTCATCACTATGTTGGGTTTGTAATTTGCTGCCTTTCTGCAGAAAGGTGCTTTTAAAGTGAGGGTGTTAGCTATTGTACATCTTAAGTCAAGTCAGTAGGTGAGGGCAGATCCTGCATTCCATAAAAGAACACTACTCAGCAGGGGTTTGCAGGCAGAAACATACAGAGATGGTTTATCCTCAGTATGCACCTGACTCTCGTTAGGAGTTGTTCTTTTATGGAGGTTAAGGAGTCGGAACCTTAAAGGCAAGATTTTCTAAATAACCAGTTCTCAAAAACAATAATGAAGTTGGCCTTATGGATAGTTGAATAAGTACCTTGCAACTTCTGTTCTTTATGTGAGTGAAAGTCTAAAAACTGGGTAAAAGTGGACCTAAGGGGCACGGCAGGCTTGCAGTGGTCAGGGAGAAGACAATTTCTGATGTGGCAAGGCTTCTCCAAACATATCTTCTCCTTGATTTCCACTCGTGACTGAAATATCAGCATCATTAACTGCTTCTGGGTTCCAAAGACAGCAGTTGCAGTACTTGTCTGGGGGTGATGTTGAAACCCACTGAGTTACTATGAAAATGAGCTAAGTGCAAGGTACTTTTTACGCTTCCTAGCAAAACACCCAAAGTAAGAGCATACAGGACATATAATAGCTTTGAAAAGTAGAGAGGAGGAACAGGGTGGGAGCAAGGTTTCCATCTGAAAGTGCTGAAGTGCCACACAGAGGCCCTGGGCAGCCTCGAAGGATGCTGAAATGGGGATGAGGACAGTTCACTAATTATTTGATCTTGTGGTATTTTCCAGTTGTTGTTTCCCCCCATGTAATAGTCCACATAGAAACTAATCATAGGTGTAGAGCATACTGTGATTCCAAAGTACATGTTTTTTCTACCATGCGTGTTAGGAGATGTCAGTAACTCTGGATTACTTTAATGTTTTGTGGGTTATATAAGAAGCTACATGTCAGCCTGAATGCCAGTCAACCACGTCATAGTGATTTGGGGGGCAGGAATTGCATTTCCTCCTTAATTTAATTCATAATTATATTATTCATTTATTCATTCAATAAATCATTAAAAATATATATTCAGTAAGTAATGAATAATGCTCATTATGGGCAGAGCTCTATATTAATTACTATGAGAAACTCATGGCTAAAGCAGACATAGCCTTCAAGAAACTATAGCTGTAATGGGAACGGGGTTGTTGTTGTCCTGTTTTGTTTTTTAATGACTAGAAGCTTTCATATGGCAGGGGGACAGGGAAGAGAAATTCAACTTAATGGCAAGTTATTGTCG
Source organism: Dugong dugon (assembly GCA_030035585.1). Taxonomy (NCBI): domain Eukaryota; kingdom Metazoa; phylum Chordata; class Mammalia; order Sirenia; family Dugongidae; genus Dugong; species Dugong dugon. The sequence goes on along the minus strand of CM057468.1, from coordinate 109,785,957 downwards.
AAGAAAAAGCTTTAATGAGTCTTTGTTGTTTTGTGACAATAGACCCATGGACTAGTGTGGAATTGGAGCAGAGAAAAAGAAGGCTTGAATTTTCTATGTTATAAAGTCACCAGAATGTTTTGTTTTCCCTGAATTAATGGGTGGAGGCAGGAGTTTGAAGGCTCTGAGATGGGAGAAGAGACCAGATGAAAGAAGAGTCTAAAAGATAAAGTAGTAGCTGGGCCTCCAAACTAAAAGAGAAAGAAGTCCATGAGAATTTCCCTATGGCAGGGGAGGCTTTCAGAACTGAGAAGATAGATTTGTAATTTAAGCTGTTAATCCCCAAATCTTCAGTACAATGCACTGCTCACAACAGCCTTATATTAAAGGTGCTTTGGCAAAGCAGTACCAAGGTTGATATCTGCAGGTGGAGCAGAGAAGTTTAGAGAGGAGACAGCAATCTCAGGAGGAAAAAGAGTGAGCCAGAAAAGAGCATTGAGCAGAAACAGGAATTCAGAGCTGAGTATCAAGAAATGGATGTAATACCTGGCTCCATCTTCCTTCTGAAATACTGCAAATGGCGTTAGACTTTTCATGTCAATAAAATGGGAGCTTGGGGTCAATCTTATTCATCCAAAAGATACTTACTGAGCACCTACAGGCACATTTCAGGCACTGGAAATACTTCACTTTTTACAGGAAAAGTGGTAACATCTCAATTGAAATCTGAATGATGAATGTGGTGATTTTAAAATATGTCTCCACAAAAGATTAGTGCAAGGGACTAATGGACCACAGCTACCACAGCCTCCACAAGACTGAGTCCAATACAACTAGATGGTGCCTGGCTACCACCACTGACTGCTCTGACAGGGATCATATTAGAGGGTCCTAGGCAGAGCTGGAGAAAAATGTAGAACAAAATTTTAACTCAAAAAAAAAGACTAGACTTACTGGTCTGACAGACACTGGAGAAAGCCTGAGAGTATGGCCCCCAGACACTCTTTTGGATGAGTAATGAAGTCATTCCTGATGTTCACCTTTCAGCCAAAGATTAGACAGGCCCATAAAACAAAAGAAGACTAAATGGGCACAACAGCCCAGGGGCAAGGATAAGAAGGCAAGAGGGGACAGGAAAGCTGGTAACAGGGAACCTAAGGTTGAGAACGGGAGAGTATTGACATGTCATGGGGTTGGCAACGAATATCACAAACAGTATAGGTATTGTTTAATGAGAAGCTAGTTTGCTGTGTAAACCTTCAAATAAAGTACAGCTGAAAAAAAAAAAGTCTCCACATTCTTCTACCTCCTCCATCTAAAACATGGAGCCTAATTCTCCTCCCCTTGAGTATGGGACGATCTTAGTAACTCATTTCTAAAAAAAACAGCATATTGTAGACATGATGGTGAATAAGCAGGTCATATAAGGCACTGTGCTTCTCTCCTGTATCAGTCACTCTGGGGAAGGCTTTGCTACCATGTCATCAGGACGCTTAAGCAACTCTAGGGAGAGGCCTTTGTGACGAGGAACAAAGGCCTCCTGCCAACACTCAGCAAGCAATTGAGGCCTCCAGCCAACAGCTATGTGAGCGAAGCCGTCTTGAAAGTGGATCCTTTAGTCCCAGTCAAGGCTTCAGATGACACAGCCCTGGCCAACATCCTGACTGCAACCTCACTAAATAAATACTCCAATTCAGAACGACTCAAAAAAGCTGTTTTCAAATTTCTAACCCCTAAAAACTATGAGGTAATAATTTTTTGCTTTTAAGCCACTAAGTTTTGGGATAATTTGTTAAATCTAGATAACTAACACAATTATGGATAAATATATAGAGAAAAAATGATTTCCAATCAGAAGAAAGGACAAGTTCTCAGGCTCTGGGATGGTTGCACGTTTGGCAAGTTTGAGACCCTGAAAGAAGGCGTGCATGACAGAGAAGTGAACAAGAGAGTAACGGCTAATCAGGCTGCAAAGGAAGGCAGGGCTGCAGTAAAGAAGGCAGGGCTGCAGTAAAGAGTGTGGATTTTATTGGGAGGAGTAGAGGGAATTAAGAAGAGAAGCAACATAATCAGAGCAAAGAGCACTTGACCACTGTGTAGAGAATAGATTGGGTGGGGGTGGGAGACCAGTAAGCAAGCTATGTCAGCAGTCCAGGCAACAGAGGGTGGCTTGTACTAAGGTGGCAGCAGTGGAGCTGGAGAGAAGGGGATGGAGTCAGGATACACTTTGGAGACAGAAGACAGAACATTTGATTCAGATATTTAAGGAAAAGGTCATGATATTATGGTGAGTAAACGAAATATTCAGTTCTCAATCTAAGAGAGGAACTAACACCTGACATAAATAGCAATAACACAAGACCAAAGGTTCTAAATATCATAGCAGAAGTATAGAAAGCATGGAGGTACAGAGCTTTCTAATGATGGTAACATTTGAATCAAGATTGATTGCTTGACCTCAGTACTGTATTGTTGTTGTATGATGTTGAGTTGATTCCAACTCATAGCAACCCAATGTGACAGAGTAGAACTGCCCCGTCGGGTTTCCTAGGATGCAATCTTTATGGGAGCAGATTGCCAGGTCTTCCTCCCACAGAACCACTAATGGGTTTGAACCACCAACCCTTCAGGTAGCAGCCAAGTAACTCAACCACTGCACCACCAGGGCTCCTTTGACCTCAGTGTCAGAAGCTTAAAATTGGGCCCCCAGTCACCCTGAGGAAAGCCCAATCCTCTTGTTTCTGATGCCTCAGAATGCCCTTTGCACCTACATTCCCAGCACTGGCTGCTGACTCCCAAGTGACCACTCAGGCCAGGCTGAGGCCGACGCCATCACCTGTGAACTCTTCTAGAACAACTAGAGACCCAATAGGAATGTTTGTACATGAGTCTTGACTTGTAGAAAATCCAGTTTTTGATCAAACTTATTTTGGATTCAAAGTTTCAAATGATGGCATCTCAAGCATAAGAAAAATCTGGAAAACAGATATAAGATATAATTCAGTTAAGCAAAATATGCTTCATATGTTGAGTCTCAGTTTGTTAGAGAGTTTTTAATTATATGAATCAGTCAAGAATCCAGATATTAACGTGATACAAGATTCTTTGACCTAGACATCTGGCTATGAATATCAGATGCTGAGGTTTCTGAAAAAAAGTGGTATTTTCTTGTAACTACCAACATCTAACATTCAAATATAATTTTCATTTTATTCTCTTATAGATATACCCATAGAGAAAGTCCTATTTTTAAAAAACTATAAACTCTTTGCATCTAGACAGAAATTCCCTTGAGTTCTATACAAAACTACGACTCCCTGTTTGTATTCCCTGCAATATCAAGGTTTAAGGCCCTGCTTCCAGAATAAGGGGCCCAACTGTTGCTGATAAATCAGCCCTTGATTACTGTGTTAAGAAGTAATATGGACACTAACTAGAGTAATTGTAGAATTCATCATTTTTAGTCATTAAATATATTCTACTTAATAGGCAGGAAGAGGAAAAAAAAAAAAGAACGGCATTTTATCACCTCTAAAAATGATAACAATAGAGAGTGGTCACAAGAAAGAAAACTTAAACATCCTTTCTAAATCTCTTTCAAATAAGCTTAGCTTGATTTTTTAAACTCAAACAAAAATCAAATCTTTTGCTTTGCTACGGTACTCTTCAACAAATCGACATTCGCAGAAAGTACTTTGCTGTGCTGAGAATTTTAAATAAGTAATTAAGTCAGCCAAGTAAGTCAGTATCCGTGTGGAAAATAACCCGATGGCCAGAAGGTGATTCAAATACTGAGCACCTGTTGACTGAGTGGTTTGCAAGCCTCTCCACTAGCAGCTCTCAACCACGGCTGCACCTTAGAATCACCTGGGAAGCTTTGAAAAATGCGGAAGCCCGGGCCTTACCCAAGACCAATTAAATCAGGGTCTCTGGAGGAAGGACCTATGCTCTCCAAGTGATATTGATTTGCAGCCAAGTTTGAACCACTGCTGCATGACTAATGGTTTTTTTTTCCAGCCACATCAGGGTTACTCAGGTGTTTTTCCCTGGATCTTATGGAATTGAAATTTAGAACTCAGTATATGGGTCTATCGTGTAAAGGGCACAAGGAAGTTGGCACTATTTGTGTGTGTGTGATTGACTTATTTCTTTTTTTTATTGTGCTTTAGATTAATGCTTACATAGAAATTAGTTTCTCATTAAGCAGATAACACACGTATTGTTTTGTGACATTGGTTGCTGTCTTAGTCATCTAGTGCTGCTTTCACAGAATTACCACAAGTGGATGGCTTCAACAAAGAAATTTATTCTTCCACAGTCTTGTAGGTTACAAGTCCAAATTCAGGGCTTCAGCTCCAGAGGAAGGCCTTGTCTGTCAGCTCTGGAGGAAGGTCTTTGTCATCAGTCTTCCTTTGTTCTGGGAGCATCTCAGGGCAGGAACCTCAGGTCCAAAGGAGTGCTCTGCTCCCAGCAGGCCCCCAACTCTCTGCTTGCTTCCCTTTTATCTCTTGAGAGAGAAAATGTGGTGTAGGCCATACCTCAGGGAAACTCCCTTTACATTGGATCAGGGATGTGAACTTAGTAAGGGTGTTATACAATCCCACCCTAATCCTCTTTAACATGAAATTACAATCACTAAATGGAGGACCACCACACAATTCTGTGAATTGTGGCCCAGCCAAATTGATACATATATTTTTTGGGGGACATAATTCAAACCGTGACAGTTGCCAACCCTGCAACGTGTCAACACTCTCCCCTTCTTGACCTTGGGTTCCTCATTTCCATTTGTCCAGCTTTCCTGTCCCCTCCTGCCTTCTCGTCTTTGCCCCTGGGCTGGTGTGCCCATTTAGTCTCATTTTGTTTTTAGGGCTTATCTAATTTTTGGCTGAAGGGCAAACCTCAGGAGTGACTTCAGTACTGAGTTTAAAGAGTCGGGGGCCATACTCTCAGGGTTTCTCCAGTCTCTGACAGACCAGTTAAGTTTGGTCTTTTGTGTGTGTGTGTGTGTATTGGAATTTTGTTCTACATTTTTCTCCAGCTCTGTCTGGGACCTTCTATTGTGATCCCTGTCAGAACAGCTGGTGGCAGTAGCTGAGCACCATCTGGTTGTGCTGGACTCAGTCTGGTGGAGGCAGTGGTAGTTGTGGTCCATTAGTCATTTGGACTAATCTTTCCCTTGTATCTTGTTTTCTTCATTTTCCCTTGCTCCTGACGAGGTGGGACGAGTAGGGTATCTTAAATAGCCACTCACAAGCTTTTCAGACCCCAGGCTCTACTCACCAAAGTAGGATGTAGGACATTTTCTTTACAAACTATATTATGGGACGTCGGCACTATTTGCTGCTTATTGCTGGGTAGCAGGTGTGTGCCATGTGATTGCTTTGAATAACTAGGTAAAAACAACTCACCACCACCTGAACAAAGCTGTTTTGTCAATAGGTCAGAACTGCCCAGTCATTATATGAGGTTTCTGAGGTAAAAAGAAGGCAGGATCTTTGAAGGACAATGGAAGAGGAAGCTTAGTAATTACCTACCTGTTCCATGCGGTGTCAAGACACCTGTGAATCACATAGTTGATGAACAAACACTGGCCACTCAGGAACTTGGCTTTTATACAAAACCCAGGAATATTCTGTAAGCTGATAATCATGGGACAATAGGAGGAGGCTGGAGTTGTCTCTAATTGAGGAGAAAAACCCAATCCCAACAGGAAGAAACACACATACACATGACTGTTTGCAACTGAAGGAATAAGGGATAAAGTTTCTTCACAGAGGAATACTTAAAAACTTTTGAGAATGAAGGTCACAACTGAATTCCATTTTCTCCAGCAATCCAAATTATGATATGCTAATTGAGTAAATATGGATTTATTTTAACAAATGGTCAAAGGGTTATGCCCCCTACCACCACCACCACCACCACCACCACCACCACAAATGATCATGTCGTTTGGCCTCTGCTCTATAACTACCCAACATTTTTCAAAGATGTTTTTCAGAGAGCACAGGCTAGCAAAGGGGCTTGGTGGTTGAGTACGGTAAACATCTGGGAATCCAGGTGCTTAACATTTCAATTCTCTGGCACAGAAGTGTTCCTTCATCATATGAGACTGTCACATTATTATTTTGCCTAATTATACCATCATTATCATATTCACTTGAGTGACAAAATGCTAGATTCATGCCCATCAATTTTCTGCTGTGCCTTTCCAGATCAAGGAGCTTTTTCTTTTTAAATCTATTGAATTAGCATGGTGGGCTCCAGCAGCAAAGTGGAATTTCAGTAATAATATTCAAAAATTATATGGCATCTTAGTCCATCCTTATAATTTATGCATTAAATTTAGTTATTCCAAGACTTAGCCATTGAAGCCTGGATTGTTCTGAATTTAATTATGTGCATCAAGACAAATATTTCAGCATGAGAATTTCAATCACAAGAAATGATAAGAAAAAAACAATTTAGAGAGGAAGGGATAACATAACACAAAATATACTTACTATACCAATCTGCTAACCCAAATAAGTCTAATTCTATTGACTTAATTAAAATAATACATTTTTCTTTTAATGTATTTAAAATTGAAGTTTTATAACTGCCGACCTTTTGGATAGCAGCTGTAACTCTTAACCACTATGCCACCAGGGCTTCCCAAAAGCAAGCATAGTTAGTAGAAATTACACAAAAAATAGTCGCAGGCATTGAGAAGTCTGTTATAATTTAACAGATGATTTAGGAAACCTTAGTGAAAAAAGTTAACAGAAAGGCAAGATACTTTAGTTGTTAGGGACTTACAAATGACCTAACTTTAAATCTTGGTTTAGCCATTTATATGTGAACTGGGCACGGTACTTAACCATTCAAAGCTTTATTTTAATGCTACCTAACTGTACATTTGTTGTGCGGATAGAAGTAGACAATGTGTGCTCAATTCTAGTTAGCTATTATTATTAATAGCTGGAATTATATGACGTACATTACATTGCATTATAAAGTAACTTTATTTCGGGTTATAAGTTTGGTAAATAAGAGAGATGAAGTAGAAAACAGTATCTACATTTCAGCTAACATTTAGAAGGTACTTTATAATATTTATGTGAATAAAACCAAAACTTGTGGGGTGGTAGTTCAGCATGGTGTACTTATAGCTGGATGAATAACCCTTAGATAAGTAGTCAACATAAGTCAAACTGAAATCACTAAACAGTGTCTGCTTCAGCTCAGCTAATGGCACTATCTAACCACTCACCCATTCACACAAGTCGAAATCTCTCCGGTCTCTGAAACACTTCCCCTTCCTTCACTGCTCCTCGCCCCTGGCCATTAACTCAGAAGATTTCATCAGTTATATGTCTTCAAAACCTCTCAAACTCTCCTTTCTTTCCATCCCCCTCTCCTGTTATAGCACACATTTGTCTTTCTTGCCTCAGGGTCCTGCCCTTCTCCCATTCCCCCGCCCAGTCTCTCTCTCTTACTTCTGGTTTAACAGCACTCTTACTTCATTACCAGGGTTGCTTTCTCAGTCTTTTTCAATTCATAGAAAGCCTTACCTTTCCTACAAGACAGCTGACAAAATCCTAGTCCACGAGGAGCCCTGGTGGCACAGTGGTTAAGCATTCAGCCGTGAGCCGGAAGGTTAGTGGTTCAAACCCACCCAGCAGCTCCACAAGAGAAAAGATCTGGCCATCTGCTCTCATAAAAATTTCAGTCTAGGAAACCCTATGGGGCAGTTCTACTCTGTGCTTTAGGGTCACTGTTAGTTATAATCGACTTGATAGTGCACACCAACAACGTGAATTAGTTAATACCACAGTTTGAGCTCAGTACTACTGAGTTCTAAAATTGTTAATTTTTTGAGTCATGGTTAAATGTGGCATACACAGTTAAATCCTCTTGATTCACACAGATCTAGAAAAGCAAACCACCAAAATGGGGAATCCATGGTTGCTAGTGATTCTTTAATTCTGTATAAGTCTATGTAAGTTGACACAGTGCATGTGGTACACGAGCCTAAAAACAAATGCAAGGTGCTCTTGCTAAGTATCCAAGAAGAGATTGCAAGTATGACCTAGACAAAGGCAGGTGGTATGGCAGATAGAAGCATGGGCTGCAGGGTCAGACTATCTGGTTTAAATCTGTTCTCTGTGGAGCCTTGGGGAAATTATTCACTCTTTTACTGAGAATCTGTGAGAGCATCCACGTAAGATGCTTAGCATGGTACCTATCATATTTTTGGCATCCTGTGACTGGTAGGTCAAAGTGATGCCCTCATTCTGTATCTCTGGGAGTGTTCATATATGTGAATGTGTGTGTGCTTTAATTTTCCCTTCAAGACTGACCTCCAGCACAATTCACAGAAAGGATGAAACAGAGGAGGAAAGTGGCCATTTTAAAGGTATGGGCCATATCCATATAAGGATTTCCAAAATCTAATTGCTTTTGTGTTGTCTTCCTGAAGATTTCCATTCATAAATAATATTTATTCAGTCATTTAACAAATATTTTAACAAGTATTTATTGAGTGACTACTGTGTCCACTGTTCCAGGCACTTGGGAATACAGCAGTGAATAAAACAAAGCTCCTTTCCTGGCTTACATCCTAGGGGAGGGAGGTGGACAATAAATAAAGGAATAGACAGTGCATCAGGTGGTGCAAGGGCAATAGGGAAAAATAAAGCAGGGCAGGGAGTGTGGAATTTATTATTACTGATGAAAACTGCTGCTCTCCTGCCTGGCTGGCCTTCATTAGTTCCATGAGTGAAGCTGATTAGCCTGCACATAACTGGATACCTCTATACAATCAGCAGAGATGGGACAAGGATAAGGCTGGGGCTGTCAAGTGGGGACCACGGCAGAAACAGCAGTCCTTTACATGAGGGGGAAAAAGAAAAAAAAAAGCCAAACCCATTGCCGTCGAGTTGATTCCTACTCTTAGTGGCTCTACAGGACAGAGTAGAACTGCCCCATAGGGTTTCCAAGGAGTGGCTGGTGGATTTGAACTCTGATCTGTTGGTTAGCAGCCATAGCACTTAACCAGTGCGCTACCAGGGCTCCAGATGCATTAAAAGGTAGTAGTAAAATAATAGCACTAGAAAAGAGCTTGGGAGTGTAAATTGAAAGGTATACTCCAGCACCTCCTAAGGCAAAGTTACTTTTCCAGATATGAAGATTTGAAAAAAAGAGAAAGTAAAACAACTTTAGGTTAGCATCACAATGGGCACTTAAGAACTGTATTAATTACTTATATAAAAGAAATCTTGTATTTTACATAGAGAGATCCAATAAAGACTCACTGATAAGGTGTCCAAAGAGGAGGGAACAGAGGCAGAGAGCAATGAAGATATATGTGAAGAGAATCCCAGGCAGAGGGAACAGCAAGTTTGAAGTCCCAGAGGCAGAAACATAGTTGAATTGTTTGATGAACAGTAAGAAGGACCATAGAGGAGATGACTTCAGTGAGGTAGGAAGGTGGGAAGTAGGCAGAACATACAGAGTGTTTATACCAGTTCAAAGACTTTGGCTTTTACTCAGAATGAAAGTGGGAAGCCAATGGAGGATTTTTGAATGGAGGAGTGAAATGATCTGACTGCTGTTTTAAAAGGGTCCCTTCAGCTACTCTGAGAAAAGACTGAAAGAAGCTGGAGGTTGAGCCCTGTTAAGAGGTAATTGCCATAGTCTAGTGAGAGCAGTTCTACTCTGCCTATAGGGTCGCTATGAGTTGGAGCTGACTCAACAACAATGGGTTTGGTTGTTTGGTTTAGTGAAATTGAAGGTGCCCTGGACCAGCAGGATGATGATGGAAGTGGTAAAAAGAAGTCAAATTCTGGATATACTTTGAAGGTAGAGCTGACAGGATTTGCTCATGGATTAGCTTGTGACAGTTTACAAAATGTTGGTTTATGTGTCAATACATTGTCTCATTTAACAGTCACAACAGGGTGAGAAGTGATTGTAACACTCTGTAAGACAGAGAATTGACAATCTGAGACATTGATGTTGGTGCAAAGTCTAGCCTCAACAGGGCAGAGGTGGGTCCTTGAACCTGAGGGTTATTCTTCCTAGATGCCGCTCCTCTTTAGGAGCCTCTCTTCAGATTTTTTTAAAGGTATTTTTTCCATACAATGGGGGGCAGTGGTGGTTCAGTGGTAAAATTCATGCTTTCCTTCCCTGTGGGAGACCAAGTTTCAATTCCTGGCCAACGCACCTCATGCGCAGCCACCACCTTTCTGTTGGTGGTGACTCCATATGTTACTATGATGCTAAACAGGATTCAGCAGAGCTTCCAGACTAAGATGGACTTGGAAGAAAGGCCTGATGATCTAGTTCTGAAAATCTGCCAGTGAAAGCCCTATGGGTCACAATGGTCCGAACTGCAACTCATCATGGGGATGGTATAGGACCAGGCAGTGTTTCATTGTGCACGGGGTCACCGTGAGTAAGGGACCAACTCAGTCGCAGCTAATAATAACAACATCCCATACAACATCTATTTAAGGTCAGAACAAACATCCTAATTTAATTTGCAGAGCTTTCCTATTGCATATCCATTCCTTTACGCCTTGAGGAATTTCCCAGACTCCTTATCCAGTGGCCTCATACTGTCCTGAGAAGATCCAAACTCCTTGAGATAGCTTACCAGCCTTTTCCTCATCTGGTAATTTCTGCAGCTTCACCTCTGGCTGGACTTCCCCGGCCCCCTGTACCAAACACATTCACACATACACACACACAAGCATACACACATACAAATGCATGCATTAATTGATTACACTCACATGATAACCTGCGGTTTCAAGGTTAACATAACTATTCAGGTATGTATTTTCTGATCTAAAAGGATAAAGACAGTAAAATATGGCAGTGGACCAAAACAGAAACTATCAATTAGTCTTCTCAGAAAATAGTTATTTTAAACCTCAGATATTCCAAAGATGTCCTTTTTTATTTTGTCTTTGTCCTCGCAGTATAAAAGAACTTCTGTTTTTTATTTTTAAAACATTACTGGAGCAGGGCTGATGGGGGGAAGGGGGTGTGGGGAAGATGTAGAAACGGAGATTTTTAAGTAGGCAAGTTATTTCCTTGAACATAATTAGAATTTAAACAGCATGATGCTGATGTTTTCCCCCTCACTCTCATGGTTAAGGAATAAATGAAAATTAACAGCATCTTTACTGAGATCAAACATAAAATGAATCCAGCTTAGTACCTTGTAAAATCAAGTTAATTTCCATCCCTGGGAATAAACAGGCCCTCAAAGGCCTGTGAATGAAAACTCAAATACGATCTTTGCCAATTTTGTTCACTTTAGGTCCTATTTACTCTTTTCAAAAAGCAAGCACAGTATGGGAGGGGTAATGGTGTAGTCTCCAGACAACCTTTCAGGTCTCTCTGTGATGCTGAAACTCTGGGGTATTTGTGAGGAGAGCCACAGAAAGCTGCTCTCAGAAGTAGATTTTGGCATGTGCTATACTTTTCTCCCTGAGCCATCATGGCACCAATAGAAGGCAATTTGGCTGGATTGAGTTCATCAGGAATTGGGCCATAATGTATTTTAGCATCCTCACCCCCCATAGAGAGCGGGAGAGTGTCCCAGCTCCTAATGGTTATTGCTACATGTACAACTCTCCATTCTTTCATTTCCTCTTCTGTGAAATGAGTCTGAGTTGTTGGCTTGATGTTACATGGAGGAAGGGTTCTGCACAGCTTCCTAAGCATCCAGCTCACTGTTTGGTTCATGAAGACAATTAAATTGATCTGTTACTCCAGAGCTCTGTTTTTGTTGGACTGTGCAAATATAAATCACCTCCGAAAAACGACAAGTCCTACGTTAGGATCAATCAGTGAAATGATTTCTAACCTCAGTTGTTCTATAGTAATGATTTTAAAAGGAAAATACAACTGTGACCTTCTAGTAGAAACCAATAAATATTTACTTCCCAATATACAAAACAAACAGATTGGGATGGGGTAGGGTGTGGGCAGCAAATTTTTGAAAGAGAAGAAACTACTCTTACTCTATAGCAATGATTTGCTATCGATTCTGTTCATTTTTTGATGTGTTATAAACCATCTCCTAAAAATGCAAATATTCCTGAGTAAGGTAACACATTAAGTTATTATCAATCACAGCAATTGTGGTAGATTAAATTATTGTTCAAAAATATTTACATGCTGGGCTTGGCATGTGACTTGCTTAGGACTTATGGTGGGCTGATTGTAATTTTGTACTCCTTGACTTTGGGCTCAGTCATGTGCCTTGCCTTGACCAGAGGGACATTAACAGTCTTGACATGTGATTGGATGGTAGACTTTGATCTCTTACATTTGTGCCATTGTCATGTGTCCCTCAGGAAGCTGCTGTCTCTTTAGCCTGAGCCCCAGAATAACAGATGTGGAGAAGATCAGAGCTTAACCTTCAGCAAAGAAGTCTACCCTGGACCAGCCAATATTCAGTTGACCTGCATACACATGAGTGTCTATTGTGTTACGTCAATGTTTTTGGATGGTTTGTTATGCAGCAATAGATAACTAATACAATAATAATAACAGCTGTTAATTAGGCACTTGCTAGTTAAAGGAAACAAAAATCCTCACTACTGGTCTAATAAACAACATCACAACAAATGGCAAAGAAATTGAAGTTGCCAAGGATTTTATTCTGCTTAGATCAACAATCAATGCCCCTGAAAGCAGCAGTAAAGAAATCAAACAACATATTGCATTGGGAAAATCTACTGCAAAAGACTTCTTTAAAGTGTTAAAAAGCAAAGATGTCACTTGGGTGACTAAGGTACACCTGACCAAAGCCATGGTCTTTTCAATCACTGTATATGCATTTGAAAGCTGGACAATGAAAAAGGAAGACTGAAGAAGAATTGATGCATTTGAATTGTGGTGTTGGTGAAGAGCATTGAATAAATTGAAGAATGATCAAATCAGTCTTGGAAGAAGTAGAGCCAGAATGCTCCTTAGAAGAGAGGATGGCGAGACTTCATCATAAGGAAAGACCAACCACTAGAAAAGGACACCATGCTGGTAAAACTGAAGGTCAGAGAAAACAAGGGAAATCCTCCATGAGATGAACTGACACAATAGCTGCAACAGTGGGCTCAAACATAGCAACAATTGTGAGGATGGCACAGGACCAGGCAATGTCGTATTCTGTTATGCACATGGTCACCATGAATTGGAGCCAATTCAATGGCAACTAACAACAATACAGGTAGTCCCCGACTTACAATGGTGTTCTGTTCCAATGGCTCCATCGTAAGTCGGTTCTGACATAAGTCGAATACCTGATCTTTTTTTTTTTTTTTTTTTTGGTTTTCATTATTACTGTCTTTTATTATCAGTGTCTTTATAAATCCAATCTTTATTTGTCTTTGGGAGTTGGGAGCATTACATATAAACTTACAGATATATTTGAATACATACATAAAAAATACACAAATCATAAAAAAAGAATGGTCATAAGTGCAGTTCATCATAACTTGAATATGTCATAAATCGGGGACTGCCTGTACTGGTTAAAGGTGCTATACGTACGTTATCTCATTTAACTCTCACTTAAACCTCTGGACAAGAGATTATTATCCAAATTTTGAAAAATGATATGGTTAGTGAGTGTCAGTGCCAAGATTAGAACACAGCCTTTTATGACTCCAAATCCCGTGCTCCTAATTTCTTTTAGAATAAAATCATTCATTAAAATTAATATATAATTACTGGACCCTAAATATGACCTTCTTACCAAGATGTATAGACCTGTATCATCTGCCCTCCTTCCTCATCTCATTCCATTTTCCCATGACCTTCCACACTGACCTTCCTCCAGACCCTCAAACACACTAAGCTTTTACCACAATGCCCAGCTGATGTTTGCAATTCACCTTTTGTATGTGTTTTCATCTTCATGGAACATTTTCTCTCTGATTTTCATGGCTGGCCCCTTTCCATCTTTTGCATTTTAGAAGGGTCTACCTGACCACCTTAAAATAGTCTTCCCTTCATTTATTTTCTATCTCACCACCGTGTTTGTTTCTTCAGAGCATCACCAGAGTTTGTAATTATTTTATTGACTTGGCTTGTATATGTCTCCATCACCAAATGCAATTCCACTAGGGCAGGGCATGCTTTTCTTGCTTACGGTTTTATCCTGAACATCCAATAGTGTCTTGCACATAGTAGGCACTCAATAAATATTTGTGGAACGAATAAATGAACAGATGAGAGAGGAGAATGAGGAAGTAATGGACAGGATGGTGAATGGTGAATCGCGAACACCAGCTGGGCATTGTGGAAGGAAACCCTGAGTATCTAGGGGCAAGATGAGGCCGCAGAACAGGAGGGAGGGTACTTAGTTTCCTAGTGCTACTGTAACAGAAATACTGCAAGTGGGTGGCTTTAAAGAACAGTTCTGGAGGCTAAAATTCCAAATCAGGGCCTCAGCATGTTGATTCCTTCCTTGTAGGTAGTCCCAGGTATTCCTTGGTTCCTTGGCTTGTAGAAGATTCTCCCTGTGTCCATGCATGCATACCCCTGCATCTATGCTGTTCTTTATATAACTCAGAAGTGATTAGGTGTAGGATCCACCCTATACTGATACGACCTCAGCTGATTGATTATATTATACTAGATTGCATCATGGAACGTGATTACATTACATTAGATCCACAGGTATAGGGGTTAGAATTCCAACCCATATTTCTGGGGGACACAGTTCAATCCATAACAGAAGGCTATTGAGATAAAGGGGGGAGAGCGTTAGAAGCCAGTTTCGCCCAGTTCACAACTACACATTGGATTTATCCTGGGTACTCAGGAGTCTTCACTATTTGAGAAACTTCAAACCAGAGCATGTACTATAGAAAATACATACTAGTATAGGTATGACGCCTTTTTCATTTGAAATTTATCTTTTATTTTCTTAGAGTTAGAGAAAGAGATTATCATAAGAAACAAAAAGGAAAAATCTCACAGCTACTGATGCAAGGGTGTTACAGCAAATGGGATTTTCACTGTGACGCTCACACAGAGTCTTGATGAGTCTCAAGAGGGCAGGTCAGACCGGGGGCCAGACACTGATGAGACTCAGTGGCGATTTTCCATGGGATTGAAACAATAGATATGTCACAGAGCAGAGAAACCCAAAAAGGCCCTGAAAAGATGAAGTATTACTAGGCTCTGAAATGGTTAGTTTATACTGGAGTAGTACACTAAGTTTAGGACAGACTTCTAAATTGGATTATTCAATAATGTAAAAATGAATTCTCAAGTGTTATATTTTAAACTAAGCCTTGCTTCTGTTATGTAGTCATACAAGTCGTGAATTTTTCATTTCAGGTATGATTTGTGAGGGTGCTAGCTGAGAACAAAGGTTTGTTCTTATTATTCTTTTCAGAAGTTGGTATTTATTGAATCTGTTCATTCATTTATTCATCCAACAAATATCTATTGGGTTCCTAATATCTTAGGCACTAAGCTATATTATGACAATCAAAGGAATAAAAGACTCTGGACCTTATGGAGGAATATTGGATTATCCGTGGAGAGAATATCTCCTTGTCACCTTCCTAAAAAAGGGGAAACCTAGAATATTCCACTTCATTTTCCCCTGAGAGTGACTTAACAACTGAGATAATATGATATATATTGTGACCCTAACAATGTTGGACCCTTGGAACTAGACACATTGCTTCAGCTAAGAGTCATGTTGAAGTGTGGCATGGAGGAAGCAGGCCACCTACCCATCCAGTAAGATTTGGGCTTGAACAGTGACCTTAGCAATCCCAGCCATGCTTTCCCGAAGGCTGCAGATTCCTACCCACTTTCTGTACCCAAGGGGAGAGGAGGCAGTCCCTCAAAACGACCAAGACTGAATCCCCTGCCAGCTTTGTAAGCAGGAAAGGTTCAGAGATAATTTAAGTTTTGTTTGAGGAAAGTAAATTACTGACATTTCAGCCTTACTTGACTGTAGTTCATACCTACCACAATAATACCTATCATGATTTGTAATTACATATTTTGTTTTTGTTTACTTCTTGGCTGTTCGTCTCCCTTAACAAACTGTCAGTTCTACGAAGGCAGGAACCTTGCCTGTATTTCACTATGATATCTGTTACAGATTGAATTGTGTCCCCCCAAAAGATTTGTTGAAGTCCCAAATCCTGTACCTGCGATTGTGACCCTGTGTAGGAATAGGGTTTTTCTTTTACACTAATGAGATCTTACTGGAGTAGGGTGGGTCCCAAAGCTGATCCCTTATGCGGGAAGACAGATCCTATGTGATGAAGAAGGCAAATGATCTATAAACCTATAAGCCTAGGAACACCAAGGATTGCCAGGGGCTACTAGAAGCTGAAAGAGTCAAAGGAGGACCTTCCCCTAGAGCCGACACCCTGAATTTGGACTTCTATCCTCCAAAACTGTGAGAAAATAAATTTTCATTCTTGGTAGCCCCCTACTTGTGGAATTTAAGACAATGTCCCAGCAATAGCACAGAGTCTTCCACAGAGGAGATGTTCACTAATTTTCTCAAATAAATGCTGTATTAATGAATTTGGCACAGAATATGAAAGAGACTAATTATTTACTTATCAGTGAAGTATACAAATCACAGTGAAAGATGCAAAGGCGCATCAAGTGCAAAAGAGCCAAAAAAAGGTCAGGGACACAGTGGAGAAGCTTCTTCCCATGCTTCTTATTCCTATTTATTAGCAGTAGAAATTCAACTGTGAAAAAGTCTGCCAAATAACCTCTTCCACATATTCATTAGTGCCTAATATATAACGGTCACTGTGCTGGGTGGTCTGTTGTGAAGAACGAGAGAACAGGGGGTGAGGTTGAAAGGATAAAGTGGATATGGGAACAGGAATGAAAGAGAACAGGGTGGAGAAGTGAAAGGGCAAATTGAGGGAAGGGTACTGTCTTAGTTAGCTAGTGCTGTTGTAACACAAACACCACAAGTGGGTGGCTTTAAAGAACAGAAATTTATTTTCTCACAGTTCTGGAGACTAAGTGTCTAAATCAGGGTCTCGGTGTGTAGATTCCTTTCTTGGAGGTAGTCCTGGGCATTCTTTGGCTTGTAAAGGATCCTCAGATGGCATCTGTCTTCCCCAGTATGTACTCTGTCTATGCCTAAGCTACTCTTTATATAACTCAGAAGTGATTAGGTTTTTGATCCTCCCTACACTGGTATGGCATCAACTGATTGATTACATCATATTAGATTGCATTATGGAAAGTGATTACGTTAGATTAGATTACAATCACAAGTACAGGGGTTAGAATTCTAACCCATATCTTGGAAGGACAAAATTCAATCCATAACAGGTACTCAATAGAGGCCTGAGGCTGATTCCTGATAAGTTATTTAAGAACATTCTCAAGAGCTGGGTGAGTGGACTTCCTGAATAGTAACCATGAAAGGCATGTTCAAGAATCCCAGGAGCCTTGTGGAGGCTGAGTCCTTGCTCACCTTGATTCAGGAGAAGATGGCCCATCACCCACACCAGTGGACAGAGACCAGTTGATTCCCCTCCTGAGGATGGTTCATCAGAACCTTACCAAGCCTGACCAGCAGCAGCAACACCCACCCTTGCCAGAAGACTTGTTTGGGCCTTCATCCCACTTCCACCCCAGGACCAGATCACAATCTTGAGAGACCCCCAACCAAGGAAAAGCTTTTGATGCATTATCCTTATATGATTCTAATCAAAATGTTGCTTTTGTGAAATAACTTATATTTATGCTGATGTTAAGAAATTTTGATTGCCAAATTCTAGGTAAGTAAACTGAAGTTGAACTTCTCTCTCTTGTTCTAGCTCTATCATATGCCCCTCCTTTGCTTATGCCTTTAACATATTCTTAGTCTTCTTATTAGATAACCACATCTCCCAAACATACATTATACACCAGAACACCCATAAGCCCAATGAGAGAAACTGAAACCAAATGGGAAGTGGGTAGGAAGAGCTACACCTGTATTTTGGGGCCCTCAACCAAACAACAGGTCCCTGGGTGGCACAAATGGTTTGCACTCAACTGCAGACCTAAAGGTTGGTGGTTCAAACCCACCCAGCAGTACCACAGAAGTAAAAGGCCTGGCAATCCGTAATCTAAAGATTACAGCCGAGAAAACTTTATGGAGCAGTTCTACTCTGTAACACATGAAATCGCTATGAGTCAAGTATAACAACTCTAATATTTGGTAATCTAACAACTAACAACAACAACTAAACAAACATTAAATACCTGAGCTGTAACAGCCTTGGTTCCACAAGAAATTACAAGTAAGGGGAAGAGGGGTATTTTGAAGCACACAGCAGTGTGCATAATCTTGTTGGGGATTTAGGTGATATTTTAGCTCAAGCCAGAAAGATGAACTGGAGGTGGTCAGGAGAAGAACATGGATGGAGTTTTTAGGGGTTATCTGAGGGGTGTGAGGTCTCATCCCCTTTCATTATACACTTATGTACTGTGTACCATATTTTGTGTGAGGAGTTGATGGTATAAAGTAATGATCCTGGCTCTCATCAAGAGAGCATGTACAGATAGAGAATTTATAATGCCCAAAACAGAAAGTTAGCAGGTGTGGATGACTACTTGGGTTGTCTGTTTTTTGTTTATTTCTCCTGGGTTTGTCCCTTTGCCTCAGTATCACCTGTCTGGATGCTCTATTCTGTTCGAATTATTACAGCATTGGGGAGTTCAAGTGCTGAGGTGTCACCAGGAGTATTGTGTGCTATGAGCTGTATTTCTAATGGCATAAATGGCTTTATACAGTGTGGTCTTAAAACCAGTCATTATCCTTAGAAGCTCGTCAGTTGGTCACAAGGGAAACCAGAACATAGGCTGTTGATGGAGGACCATAATTTCAACTCTACACCAAGTAAAAACCCATTCTAGGAACTTGGCTTCCATCAGTGAGATCAGTAGTTTTATCTACACAGAAAGGAAAAAAAATTTTTTTGTTCTTAATAAAAACATCCTTGAAAACTTACATCTGGCTTTTGATGACAATCCTAAACACTCGTAGCAGAAGCTGGATCTATTTCTGCAAGAAGCTGGGGTGAAAATACAAGCCATGCTTCTCTGACTTGCCTATAAAGGGAAGCCTCTTGCCTCATAGAAAGGTTTAACTAAGCCTCAGCGCTGCACTGGTTGTGGGGAGGAAAATTACATCTCCCCCCATGGTTTAACTGTTAAGGCAAAGTCAAGAATGGGGCTGAGACAAAAGGGATACTCACTGGCCCTTCTTTTTGTTGTTTTGATGGTGGTGAGGTTGGAGTCAGGACAGAATGGAGGTGGGTGGAGAGGGAGGGCATTTCTCAAAATTCACAAATTACTAGTTAAAATGAAATGGCCTTTTGGCACTTTCTGAAGTGGGCCTTTGTGGGAGAAAAACAAATCGTTTGTTTTCCTTTCACTTTCAGCATTGTAAATGATTACCCCTTGAGGAAAATTGTATATGGAGGCTCACAGAACTCATTGTTCTAGTCATTAATGTGACGGGAATGAAAATGATCCTACAGAAAACAAAGGCAGTATGAGTTGGATTACATTTTTTAATGCTCAAAACTGAAATTTTCTCCTAATGTCAGCTTGGTGGTATCTATTAACAAATATTTATTAATCTGTCATTGTGTTTTGTGTTTAAAGTGACAGGATGGGAGGAGGTAGGTCAGAAAAAAGACAGAGAACTAATAAGGCCCTGTTTGGTATCAACCCACCCTACATTTCTACTCTAACTGGGGAGCACATACCGATGCTTTTTTTCAGGATCTGGTCTTTACCATCAAGGAGACATTTAACCTAAAAAGAAAGCCCAGAGATCAAAAAACAAACAAGCAAATGAAATATAGGAGGAATATAAAGATAAAATATACATGGATGCTTCCAGACAATATGTAGATACCAATATCATGTAAGAATAGTGGCAGAAATCTGTACCTCCTGTACTGGCCAGGGAATTCATCACTCGATTCCCCAGATACTTAGGTCAAGATTTTCACTTATAAAGAAAGATTTTCACTTACAAAGGAACATGCATGAATCCATGACAAGAACATCAATGAATAAATAAGAGTTAACAATTACTGACTTTAGAGTTGATAATTTGACATTGTAATTTATACTACAGTAAAATTATAGACGATATTAAGTTCTGGCCAGCTGTTAAATGGTTATGTCTTTAAAACCAATTTGGAAAAGGAGGGCCACAGATCTATGAAATGAAACAATTAGAAAACCACTCCCTAAGGACATTATTTTCCACAGGTAGGGTGACCTTACATTCTGGTTTGCAGGGATTAAACTCAGTATATGCCTATATTGCCCCAGCATAATTATTAATGGATTCCCTTTAACTCTCAAAAGAGTCCTCATTTGGATGAAAAATTATATCTTACCATGGATCATAATGACTGTCATGAAGAGGTCTCATTCTGAGGAAGGTAGACCATTTTGCATTCCAACTGAGTTGTATTTATTGAGCAACGACTACAGCCATGATGATGATGATGATGATGATGATGATGATGATGATAGCAATAATTTTAGCAGGTAATATTCATTTTGTGATTATTATATGCTGGGACTGTACTGAGTATTTTATATGCATTAGCTCATTTAATTTTCACAACAAACTTACAAGGTAAATACTCCTATTTTCCTCATAATATAGATTTAAAAAGAAAATGTAAAGTAAGGGAAACACAGAGCAATTAAGCAGCTTGCCTGAGATCACACAGAGAGTATATGCTGGCCCCAAGTGTTGAAACAGAAATATGTTTACTCCAGAGCCTATTTTCCTAACCATTTCTATTATCAAGAAACTTATATTATAGGTGAAGAAGTATGATATGAGCACATTAAATAGATAACATGGGATAATTAACAAAAGGCAAAATGAATTGTAGTGTTGTAAAGTGTTTTTCCGTCTGTGGGGAAAGGGGTTTGAAAATGTATATAAAATGTAAAACATTGTTTATAGGCTGAACAGTCCCTGGGTGACACAAATGGCGATTGCTTTGCTACTCACCGAGAGTTGGCACTTTGAACCCACACAGAGGCACCTCAGAAGAAAGATCACAGCCATTGAAAACCCTACGGAGCACAGTTCTACTCTGAAACACGTAGGATCTCCATGAATTGGAATCAACTCGACAGCAACTGGTCTGTTATTTTTTGTATAGGCTGAATAGATAATATACCTTGTATCTCTGGTATACTTTTCCAAATACACACACACACACATACACATAGTATATATGTGCCATTATGATTAACATATTATACATTAAATTAAAAGCAATACAGAATTCAAAGTAGTTTTTTCTTAATGCAAAGATATCCTTTTAAGAGACTCACTACTTTCAAGTTTATGTGTGGCCGAGGGCAAGGAGGATACCAGCAAATCAATAAAAGCTGGAAGAATGAATTGCCAAACAGCAGCAAGAGTCTGGTTCACTTGACGAGAGCTGAGCAAAGGTATCTATTATTCTGTATAGGGCTTCAGGCCTGTCCAGCTGATGTATGATTGTACAATAGCCCTCAGGGCTGGAAAGCAGGATAAGGCTGGTAATGCATTATTAAGTGTTGGAATGCTAGAATATCAACAGTGGTGAGTGTGGGATAGTGGTGAGAATGGTACTGGAGGAGGCGATCATGGAGTAATGTGTAATCAAAGTGAGAGGGTAGAATGAATAAAGAGGAAAAGACTGAGGGATGAGATGGTTGAAAAGCTGACTCAGAGTATGAGCAACTTTGAGAGAAACTAGGTAAGGAATAATGACAGCCTCAAATGGAGAAGCATCAAATTCAGGATGCTGGGGGAGAAACCCTGCCTGCCTGGGTAGAAGCCAATGTTTAGTTGGAATGGCCAATGGCTGATGTGGAATGGAGATGAACAGGTCGTTTTGTAGAGAGGAAATAAGAATGACTACTTCATAGACATATTGGGGGATTAAGTGAGGTTATGTTTATAAGGGTTTAGCACAGTATGGGCAAATGCTTAAAAAGTGATTGTTCAGCAAGTGCTACCAAAGAATGGGAAGCATGTTGATAGCAGCGTTTTAGATTAGCATAGAATTGACAGCCAGGGTAAGACTGGGAAGGTAAAGAAGAAAAGCATAAGTGAGCTGCTGAAGTCATCTAGGAAGACATAAGTGGGCAGGACAGTGCAGCAGGGACAGCAGGAGATAGTTTTATGTGGTAGCAGTGATTGGGAGAGGAGAATTTAAACAAATATTGCTTGAAAAGAGAGTAAAGCCTTACAAAACCCTTACAAAATCCTTTGGAAAGTATGCTTCCTTCTTTTCTGCTCTTGCTGTAATTTGCTCTCCCACAACTGCTTCAGGTAACAAATTAATCTCTTTAAATTCAAGTTTTAAGCAAGTTAAATTATAGATGCTAAACAGCAAACAGTGGAGGCTTGCATAACAAGTGTAAACAACAAATGAATGAAGAGGTTTCTGTTCATTTATTCTTCATTGTTTCTGGGTGTCTTGTGATCATCCTCTACTGTTTGCCATGGGAGGCAGTGAGTGTTCTTAATTCTCATCGTCGGAAAGATGAAAGAGCTTCATATCACAGGCGTTGACAGCATACATACTTCAGAAGAGGAAGTTCCAGTGTGAAGACAAATGAATGTTTGCAAAAGCAGAAGAGATATTGCATGGGTGCTCCTCTCAGATGTATGAGGGGAACAGCACATGTGACACTCTGCAGCCCAGATTCAGGATTTTTGATATAGGGAATGGCTTCCATTCTGATTCCAACAAGAACACTAATTGCCCTCCTGTTGTACTGTGTCTGGGGCTACAGCACAAACCTTTTCCCTTAATTAGATTTTGGAGGATTCAGAGAGGGCCTACTTAAGATCTGAACTGTTTCCCCAGGGGATATTATTGGGTTTTTGTTTCAAAAGCCTGGAGGCGAAACCCATCAGCCAATCAGCAAGTTGTACAGCATCCCTACTATGCGGTTGGCTTTGTGGTAGGTGCCTTCTAGGAGCCTATAATTGAATGGAGGAGGCAAAACCTACACACGTGAACCAATAAGGGAACAATGAGGGCCAAACTGGGTGGAGCTGACAGTACAATAGAAATTCAGAGAAAGGAGAGATCAGCGTGGGCTACGTAGCCAAATGTCTTTAAATTATTATCAACTATTGTCATTATAACAATAATAGCAAACATTTATTGAGCATTAAGTGCTCATCATATGCCAGGTACTGTGCAGAGCCCTTTGTGTGCCTTCTCTGGTTTTATCCTCACAACAACTCTGTAAAGTAGGTCCTTTTATTATTCCCAGTTACAAAGAGAAAACAACCTACTCTTATCCTCCTTTTATAAATGAGGATACCTAGTTTTAAAGCAGTCATGTAATTCTTCCATGGTCACAGAGTCAGCAATGCCAGAACCCATACTTGAATGAACACAAGTACAAATACAAATATAAATGCTCCGTTTATAACGAAGTATACAAAACCCAGGTATCTTGTAGTTTGTTGTTATATGAAAGAAAGACAGAAACACAATAGGGAAAGAAGAAAGAAAGGAAGGAAAGGGGAAGGGATGGAGGAGGGGAGGGAAGGAGGGAGAAAACCATAGACCTGGGCTCTGTCTTTCAGGAAATCTGGAGTCTTACAGAGAAACTGAGAGAATGAGTAGCACTTACAACTAAGATGTCAGAACCTGGTTTGCTTCCTGGAAATCACAGTCTCAAGTAAGAGGAGAATTTTTTATACCTGACAGCAACAAATAATTGAGGCATTGTTGAAAATAATGTAAGACTTTGTGCTCACCATTCTGTGCCCACTAAACATAAAAAAGTGTTTATATGAAAAGCTAAAGTTTTTACCTTTTTGTTATACAGTTCTTAAGTTTTAATTTCCTAATTATAAATTTAAAAATTAAGTTATAAAGTGGTAAAACTGGCAGATTACAAGAAACTTTGCAAGAGGAAAATAATACATCTATTGCTAGATTCTCTGAAATATAGGTATTTCATTAATACTTCAAAGATAAATTCTCCTCTTGGAGTAAGTTCAAGGAGAACAGAACTATGCCTACTTTGTAGCCCACGGTATCCCTGTACCCAGTATAGAGCCTGGAAGTACTAGGTGCTCAAAACCATGAGTAGAATGAACCGGAGTCTAGTCAGGATTAGAATGCAGGACACACTTACCTGTGTAGTCAAGGTAAAGGCCAAAGTCACTGAAAGGTTATCTTCACAGTAAGTTCATGATATTATCAGGATATGAATCAAATGAGAACCATTTATCCAGTGGAGTCCACATCTGCTGGTGGTGTAGTGGTTAAGAGCTATGGCTGCTAACCAGAAGGTTGGCAGTTCAAATTCACCAGGTGCTTCTTGGAAACTCTATGGGGCAGCTCTACTCTGTCCTATAGGGTTGCTATGAGTCGGAATAGACTCAATGGCAACGGGTTTTTTTTTTTTTTTATTCCCTTGAAAACTTTGGTTTTTCTTCACCTGGGGGATCATAATCATAACAACATTTATTGAGAATGTATTATGTCCCAGGGATGCCTCAGGTGTCCAACACTACGAGGTAGACTCTCTCTTCATGTTGTACACTGGAAGTCTACAGCTTTCTGGACCTGGGTTAATGAGCAGAGCAGAACCTGAGATTTATGTGCAAATGCATCTCTGAGCATCCCTGTTGCATAGTAAGCTGTTATTTTATCAGACTGGTAAAAGTAAACATCATACAGCTGTTTTCATAAGTCACATAATGTTCAGCTTAATACATGTCAGGTGCTAGTCAAAGCATTAAAGTAGCTTACTCAGTTCTCACAATAAGCCCAGCATTAAGAACTACTGTTATCCTGATTTTCGAGAGAGATTGTGCTGCCCGGAATTACAGAAGTCATAAATGGAGGGACTAAAATCTGAACTCGGAAAAAAAAAAAAAAAAACAAAACCCAAACCTGTTGCCCTGGGGTTGATTCCAACTCATACTGACCCTGTAGGACAGAGTAAACTGCTCTATAGGTCTCCCAAGGCTGTAATCTTTATGGAATCAGACTGCCACTTCTCCCGCAGAATAGCTGGTGGGTTCAAACCACCCACCTTTTGGTTAGCAGCTGAGTGCTTAACCACTGTGCCACCACGGCTCCAAAATGTGAACTCAGGAAACTTGAATTAAGGACCTGCACTCACCACTACAATTGCTGTTGTTAGGTGCTGTCGAGTCCATTTCAACTCATAGTGACTCTATGCATAACAGAACAAAACACTCCCTGCACCTTCCTCATGATCATTGTTATGCTTTAGCCCATTGTTGCAGCCGCTGTGTCAATCCATCTCCCTGAGGGTCTTTGTCTTTTTCACTGACGCTCTACTTTACCAAGCATGATGTCCTTCTCCAGGCACTGGTCCCTCCTGATAACATTTTCAAAGTATGCAAGACGAAGTCTCACCATCCTTGCTTCTAAGGATCATTCTGGCTGTACTTCTTCCAAGATAGATATGTTCATTCTTCTGGCAGTTCATAGTATATTCAATATTCTTCACCAACACCATAATTCAAAGGCATCAATTCTTCTTCGCTCTTCCTTATTTATCGTCCAGCTTTTGCATGCATATGAGGTGATTGAAAATACCATGACTTAGGTCAGGCATACCTTAGTCCTTAAAGTGACATCGTTGCTTTTTAATACTTTAAAGAGGTCTTGTGCAGCAGATTTGCCCAACGCAATGCATTGTTTAGTAATCATGGGAACCTATGGCATTCTTCACCTTGACCCTGTGGGTGGTAACAACTGAATATTTACTGTACTGAAGAGCCAAACTTGGAAACAATAACGATGGGAACAGAAAGAAAAAGCACTGTGGGAGCAAAGCAAGCAGGAAGTGAGCAGTGGCTCCGGGGTCTGGAAAGTGAGCAGGCAGTGAGGCAGAGAAGGCAGAAGGTATGGATTCTCTTATCATTTGCAGGTGAGGGGAAAGGCAGGTAGTGAGGACAAAGATTAGCTTGTCAAAGGTGAATAAGTAAATAGAAATTGAAAAAAAAAAAGAGACAGTAAAAATACTTTCTTGAGAACCTTAGAGATAAGGTTAAATAGTAATAGAATGTTGCTTTGAAGGATTAGCTCAAGGTATGGGGAATAGCAGAGGTGAATTAAACATGTATATGGTTAGAGACCATCTCAAGAATAGATTTGACACATTGAACGCCAATGACTGAAGACCAGAAAAGTTGTGGAATGACATCAACGACATCATACATGAAGAAAACAGTATGTCATTAAAAGGATAGGAGAGAAAGAAAAGACCAAAAAGGATGTCAGAAGAGACTCTGAAAGTTGCTCTTGAATGTAGAATAGCTAAAGTGAACAGAGGATATGGTGAAGTAAAAGAGCTGAACAGAAGATTTCAAAGGCTGGCTCGAGAAGACAAAGTAAAATATTATAATGAAATTTGCAAAGACCTGGAGTTAGAAAACCAAAAAGGAAGAACACACTTGGAATTTCTCAAGCTGAAAGAACTGAAGAAAAAATTTAAGCCTCAAGTTGAAATACTGAAGGATTCTACAGGGAAAATGTTGAACGATGCAAGAAACATCAAAAGAAGATGGAAGGAATACACGGAGTCACTGTACCAAGAGGAACTGGTCGACATTCAACCATTTCAGGAGGTAGTGTATGATCCAGAACCAAAGGTACTGAAGGAAGATGTCCAATCTGCCCTGAAGGCATTGGTGAAAAACAAGGCCCCAGGAACTGATGGAATACCAACTGAGATGTTTCAACAAAGGGATGTAGCTCTGAAGGTGCTCAATCATCTTTGCCAAGAAATGTGGAAGACAGCTACCTGACCAACCAACTGGAAGAGATCCATATTTGTGCCCATTCCAAAGAAATGTGATCCAAAAGAATGCAGAAATTATCGAACAATATTGATGTCACATATAAGTAAAATTTTGCTGAATATCATTCAAAAAAGAATCTGTCTTCTCAATGTCATGATAAACAGAGAAAATATTGAAGTTGTCAAGGATTTCATTTTACTTGGATCCACAATCAACGCCTGTGGAAGCAGCAGTCAAGAAATCAAATGACAGATTGCATCGGGCAAATCTGCTGCAGAAAACCTCTTTGTTAAAAAGCTAAGACGTCACTTTGAAAACTAAGGTGTGCCTGACCCAAGTCATGGTATTTTCAGTCACCACATATGCATGGGAAAGCTAAACAATGAATAAAGAAGACCAAAGAAGAATTGATGCCTTTGAATTATAGTGTTGGTGAAGAATATTGAATATACCGTGGACTGCCAGAAGAACGAACAAATCTGTCTTGGACGAAGTACAGCCAGAATGATCCTTAGAAGCAAGGATAGCGAGCGAGACTTTGTCTCACGTACCTAGGACATGTTATCAGGAGGAACCAGTCCCTGGAGAAAGACATTATGCTTGGTAAAGTAGAAGGTCAGCAAAAAAGAGGAAGACTCTCAATGAGATAGGTTGACACAGTGTCTGCAACAATGGGGGGCATACCAATGATTATGAGGATGGCGCAGGACTGGGCACAGTTTTGTTCTGTTAGACACAGAGTCAGAACCAACTTGATGGCACCTAACAACAACATCTTCTCAATGTAACTTTAATATTGACTACCCAGAGATATGCTTTATGTAAGTGTTTTACTATCTATAGCTCTATTAAGAAAGATAAACAGCCTATCTTCAAAGAGACTAAACAATGCAATACAAACCACCAAAAATAGACCTTTTTTATTATAATCTTGAGAATTGTGTCAAGTCTTCCTTCTCACTTTTAAAATATGCCTCCCCATTGTGTCCTTTCCCTCGGCATATATAGTCTTTTCTATCTGAATAAACAAACTTCCCTCTTTCCTTGTCTTCAAAGCTCACCATCTCACTGACTCCATTGGCTCATTCCCCATTTCAGTCTGGCTTCCATCCCCACATTCCCAGGAAAGTGCTCTCTACATATGGTCACTCATGACCTCCATATTGAACATCCCAGGACTAATGTTCTTGGAGCTCCACCTGTCCTTGACCACTATGACCCTATTCTCTCCTGATGGCTCTTCTCCCATCACTGTGATGGGTCCATCTCATTCTCTTCCATGAGTCCTTATCCCGTCTTCCCTTGAAAGCCAGTGTTCCCCAGGGTTGTGTTGTAGGCCATAATCCGGAACATGCTGCACATATTATGAAAGCAATCTTGAAAAACAGACGGAATAATTGCTTAGGAAGGAAATGTTGAAGAAGACAGAGTGTTGGGATGGTGAAAATGATGGGAACTGTAAATTGAACATGGTAGATTTAAATTGAAAGGAAACTAAAGATTAAACTGTAAAATAAAGAGAGAGGAAAGTGGAATAATCCTCATGGCTTCTCTGTGACTGAACTGGGGGCTCTGGATAAGGCTGAAGAGTGTCAGGTCTGCTCAGGTTGGGTCAGAGGCCTGATCAGCTATCCTGGTTCAGACTGGGCTAACATTACCACAGAGATCAGTAGACGTTCCAAACTCCCTCTAGCCATGACCTTTATTTGGATAATAGATTCTCTTGAGAATCTGATGAATGTTATATTCCATCTTCCTAGGAAAAAGCATGTTTGCACATAGATATGAATTCGAGAAATTCACAAACTTGTGCCCTAAAGTATGGAAGGCTCTAAGTATTGTAGGCAAGTAGACCTCCCCGCACATTAACCTATTCATTTGTACTTTGACCAGAAGCCTCCACTGATGAAAGCAGCGTGGTTCTCAGGAAAGGACTTTTGTAAAAACGGTACTTTTTAATTTTTTTTCTGAAAACGCTATCCTCTACATTGAGTGCCAAAAAGAAAACACAATGATTGTTCTACTGACATATGTTTGCCTTTTTTTGTGAAACTCTTACATGTGTTGGCTTCAGTTCACGGTAGTTCCCAATCTAATTTCTCTCTCATGACCAAATACTTTCAAAAGCTCTCAATATGACTGAAATGCTGCTGTCATTATCCAAGAGGGAAAGAAGTATCTCGAATTTTGTCAATAATGGGTCACTATAGATTTTCTCTCTCGGTAGAGAATGCCTTGGCGTGGTATTAGAAAGTCATTATCGGTATTAAGACACTCCCTTACCACCCATATCTGAGGTAACAGTGGTCAGATATTGACTTGTACTTACTTCTATCCCTATGATACATGTTCATCTATTCATTCATTCAGAAACATTTTTTGAATGCTCTCTAAGTGCCTAGCTCTATGCTAGGTCCAGAGGACAGGACAATGAATGACAGAAAATTCCTGCTTTTAAGGAGCTGAGCTTCCTGATAGAGATAGACAGGCAAATAGATGATAAAGTGTAATGATCAGTTATTCTCAACCCTGGTTTTATAATATTATTACCAGGGAGATTTTTTAAGAAATGATGATGCTAGACTCCAACTAAGAGAGATTGGTTTAATTGGTCTGGAGTGGCTCCTGGACACCAGTGTTTGTAAACAACACCCAGACAATTCTAGTGTGTAACCTCTGTGGTAGAGGACAATGCAAGGTACTATGGGGGCATTTCGGAGTTAGCTAGGACCTAGAATAAATATCTGGTGGAAGGGAGCCCTGAACTGATTCACTCCATGAAGAAGAAGTACTTGGTTGAAGAAGAGAAAAGGCTGTACAAACCAGATGGACAATATATGCAAAAACATGAAAATATGAGGGCACATGGTAGGTTTATTCATTCCTTCCCTCAACAAATATTTACTGAGTAACTTCTATATTCCAGGCACTTGTCCAAGGACCTAGGAGCTAGGTCCTAGTACCAGACAGAAGTCATCCCTGCTCTTAAGATTGATGGTAGATACTGACCTGATACCATTGATTGTAGAGATAAATATTTAGTTACAGATCTGAGAAATGCCATGAGGCAGAAGTGTGGGGAACTATAAGGTTCTAATTGGGACAGACCCAAGTCCCTCTGTGGGGCAAGGAAGGTTTATTTGATGAATTGCTATTTAGGTGGAAACTTGAAGGATGGACAGGGGGTGGTCAGCAGAAGTGGGAACGGAATGTAGAGAGTTGCTGGCAGAGAGAATAGCTGTGCAAAGGCCCTGAGGTAGAAGACCTGGCCAGTGGGTAGTTGAAGCACAGTGAGCTAGGAGTGGCTGATGGGAGGTGAAAGAGGAGGTCATTTCCTTGGAATTGCCAGATTACACAGGGCCTTGCAGTCTTTGTTGGGTCCTGAGAATGTCACATTACTTTCACTTCCGCGCTGCATCAGCAACAGTGCTTTATCTTTCTGTATCTCTTGGCCATTAACACAATACTTCCACAAATATCTTAATTATCCTCAAAATAGCCCTGTCTCTTAGCTAATACTCAAAGATGCTGATTGGCTTGCCCAAGTTCATATAGCTTAAAATCAATCGACAGAACCAAAATTAGAACCCAAGTCTGGTGACGCTCAGCCTGAACCTCTTTCTATCACTTCACAGTTAATATTTTATTAGATTATATATGTTGCATGCAGCTAAGTAAAGGTTGTTCTGATAAATCTGTAATCACTTGTCAACGTTTTATGACAGTACAAAGATAGCAGGAGCACTTTCTAGTTTGTTTATACAAGACTGGTAGAATCAAAAGATGAAGGGCAGATTTTCTGAGTCCTGTAACAGGAACCAGACAGAACTGTCTAGATGAAAGGAATCCATGAAGACAGATCTTTGTGCAGAGCTGGAGGGATCTTATTTACTCAGTAACTGCTTCCAGAAGGAAATGAATGGCTACTCCATGGGCCCAAATGTAAAGAAAAGAGAAGCTTCTTCCCACTGCTTAAGTCTCGCTGATGAGAAGGAAGGAAAGAGCTTTATCCTGTCAAACAAAGGTCGTGAGTCACTTGGGAGCTGGGAGGAAGCAGCCGACATACAGGAAGGCCTTTGGACTGCTCTGGGGCCTCACACTATCTGTGGATGGCCGGGAGGAAAGCTGCGCTTGCCAATCAAAGCTGCCTCCACATGGCCCAGCAGAGCCTTTGCTAGCTGCTGGATTGCTGGTGGGGACAGATCAGGGCACCACCTTCCCCCCAGTGACACACCCCTAAGGAATTTACATAATTCTCACCTGAGTGGAAAAGACTCATGATAGCTGTGTGAGGAATAACAATTCATCCTTTCTGCCACTTTGCCTTGCAGTCGAGGCTGGTGAGATTGTAGCAGCTACCAGCACGAAATGATACTGAGAGAAATGTGCCCTGTAGATACTAAATTGGGACGCAGGTGACGGGAAAATAAGTAAACCACTAACTAGTAAACCAGTAACTATATAGAACTAAATGCCAGCAAAAGGAAAATCTGATGACTTGTTGAAAAAATGCTATCTCTTTAATATCTCTCTCTGTATGGATAGCCTAAATTTGCAAAATTATAAAGCATATCCATTCCAATGAAGAGAACTGAAAAAAGGTTGGTGTTTGGAGTGAGCATCTTATTTCCTTGAACACAGCCAAATACTTTATAACTACATGAATGTCTCATTTAGTCAGTATTATTAGCAAACAAAACATTCAAAAAGCGACCTTCTAGATAACTAAAAGCAAACCCTTTAAGCGTCCAAATATACTCCCATGTCCCCACTTCACCATCCTTCAATCTAATCACTTCCTTTTTCCTAGTTCTAGTTAAGAGTAGCAATCACCCTACCCCTTAAGCCAGGCTCCCCATGGCCCTATTATCTCTCAGATTGCTTATCCAATCTGTCTCCTGGTTTTATAGTTTCCGGTTCTGAAAAGTTTACATATTTAGGATTTTTAAATTAAATTTTGGCAAATATATATATATAGCATAAAATGTGCCATTTTAGCCATTTTTAAGTGTCAGGGGCATTAACTGTATTCACAATGTTGTGCAATGATCACCAGTATTGTTTCCAAGACTCTTGCATTATCCCAAACAGAAATTGCATACCCATTAAGCAATAACTCTCCATTTGCCCCTCCCCCAGCCCCTGGTAACCACCAATCTACTTTCTGTCTCCTTGCATTTGCATATTCTAGATACTTCAGATAAGTGGGATTATATAATATTTGTCCTTTTGTGTCTGATTTACTTAGCCTGATTTTTGAAGATTCATCTATGTCTTGACATGTACTAGAACTTCATTCATTTTTGTGGCTGAATAATATTCCACTGAGCATATATACCACATTTTATTTATCCATTCCTCTGTTGATGGACACTTGGTTTGTATCCACCTTTTGGCTATTGTGAATAATGCTACAGTGAATATTATTGGATATGTATTTGTTTGAGTCTCTGCTTTCAATTCTTTTTGGGTATGTATTTTTCTGGTCTTTCATGCTTCTGTCATTCCATTGGAGAGGGCACCCATTACATGTTAAAGCCATTGGTCCCTGTAGCACCTATTTCCTCAGACTGGTGAGCTGCCTGCCATTGGTCCTTCCAGCAGAAGCAGCACTAACGTGTGCTGGAGCTCATGCAGGTGCCTCACCCTGGCTGTTCACAGGGATGCAAACCAGAAAGAGCTGCAGGGTTCTACCAGCACAGGGCTGGTTTGGTTTCAGATTGCTATGGTGATGTTTTTACAGAATTCTAAAGGGAGCTCTAAAAGAGTTCACCTGGGCAACTGCAGAGTTTTGAGTCTAAAGTCAGTTGAGTTGAATGATGGGATTTCAGTCTGTTTTCTCCCTTTTTCTCTCCCCATTTCCTCTCTTTTTCTTTAAAAGAAGTGACTTGGGCACTGATGGTTCCTCTCTCTAAAGCTGCTGGTGGCATAGGGACTTCACTGATCACTTCGTTCAGATTCTTCTGCAGAGGCTACATTCAAAGCACTGACCCTAATCTATACTCAGATTCACTGGCCGTCTGAGTCAGTCTAATCTCTCTAAGCAGCAGAATCCTACTGATACCATGATAAATACCGACCCTCTGGAAATAGACAACGTGTTTCAGGTCCTTGATCCTCCAGAGGGAACCGTCAGAATGCTTTAAACATTGGGCAAAGTGAGCATGGCAAATTTTTTTCCTTACCAAAGAGATTATTTTATTTAATATGATGTTAATTTATATTATTTATAAATAAGAAATGGACGTAGGATACACTATTGCAATGTTTATACTTTATGGTTAAATTATACCAAAAAATAAACCAGTTGCTGTCAAGTTGTTTCCAACTCATGGTGACCCCATTTATTTCAGGGTAGAACTACATTCTGTAGGGTTTTCAATGTCTATGATCTTTGGGAAGTAGCTTGCCAGGCCTTTCTTCTGAGACACCACTGGGTGGGTTCAAACTACCAACTTTTTGGTTAGTAGCCAAATAGCCAAATGCTTAATTGTTTGTGCTACCCAGGGACTCCTATGTTTAAATTACTGCTGTGTATATTCTCAGCAACAACAAAAAAATTAAGTAAATTATAGTGGGTTGTGAAATTACAGAGGGGTGCAGAGGAAAAAAGCATTGTCTTAGTGTGACTACAGCTTAAGTCAGCTCACATGCATGAGGCTCAATTGCTCATTTGTGATATGAGTTTGAACTAGAAGATTCAAAGTTTCCCACGTTAGTTTCTCCTCTATAACATTTATTTAACTCATCTTACTACTGCACAAATAAATGCATGAGTTAATGCATTTCCAATCCAAGCACAATACATGGTAGATTTATTTTATATTCCGGAGATTGCCTAGTGCCAGTGTATAATAAGAAGTGCTCTTCTTGGGATACAAGAATGCTATTGAGCCCTCATTTACACTTGCCCTTTGATATTTTTTCTACATTAATGGTGATGATTGGTGCTGTGAGTCATCCATACTCCCTGGGATGTTTGTTTGGCTAGGTTTAGACCTATCCCATGGGTCACCGGACAGAAATTTGGTTGGAAGTATCAAAAACAGAATCACACCCATGCCTTTAATTCAGTTTGTGTCATATTGAATTACTTGCCACATTTAAATATATTTCTTACTTTTTTTTTCTTTTTTAATATTTTATTGTACTTCAGGTGAAGGCTTACAGAACAAATAATTTCTCATGAAACAGTAGTACACAGGTTGTTTTATGACATTGGTTAACAACCCCACAACATATTAACCCTCTAAATTCTCAACCTTTTTTTTTTTTTTTTTTTGGTGAATATACACATAGCCAAAGATACACGGTTTCAAAAATTTCTACATACACAGTTCAGTGACATTCACTATGCTCTTCCAATTGTGCTGTTATTCTCACTTAAGATGAAGCCTTACAGAACAAAATAGTTTATCATTTAACAGTTACTACAAATGTTCCCCTTGACAATGGTTAACAATCTCACAACACATCAACAATATCCTTACTCAACCTTGGGTTCCCTATCACCAGCTTCCTTGTCCCCTTCTGCCTTCTGGCCCTTGTCACTGGACTCCTGTACCTCGTTAGTCTCATCTGGTTTTATGGGGCTGTCCGCTCCCAGGCTGAACAGTGAACCTTGGAGGTAACTTCACCACTGAGCTGAAAGGGTGTCTGGGGGCCATACTCTCGAGGTTTCTCCAGTCTCCTTTAGGCCAGTAAATCTGGTCTTTTTTTTGTGAGTTAGAATTATGCTCTACATCCTTCTCTAGCTCTGTCCAGAACCCTCTGTTGTGATCCTGGTCAGAGCAGTGAGTGGTGGTAGCCGGGCACCATCTAGCTGTACTGGACTCAGTCCGGTGGAGGCCTTGGTAGCTGTGGACAATTAGTCCATTGGACTAATATTTCCCTTGTATCCTGTTCTCTTCATTCTCCCTTGCTCCCGAAGGGTTGAGACCAGTGGAGTATCTTAGATGGCTGCTCACAGGCTTTTAAGACCCCAGACACTACTCACCAAGGTAGAATGTAGAGCATTGTCTTTATAAGCTGTGTCATGCCAATTCAGCTAGATGTTCCCCGAGACCATGGTCCCCACAGCCCTCCACCCAGCAATTAAGTCCCTCAGGGAGTTTGGATGTGTCTGTGGGGCTTCCATGACCTTTTCTTGTACAGGTTGTGCTAGTTTCCCCTGTATTGTGTACGGTCTCACCCTTCACCCAAGATACCACTTATCTATTGCCTATTTAGTATTTCCCCCCCACCCCTCCCATCCCTGGTAACCAACAAAGATTGTTACATTTTGTGTGTGAACTTTTTCATGGGTTTTTACAATAGAGGTCTCATATAATATTTGTCCTTTTGTGATTGACTTATTTCACTCAGCATGATGTCCTCCAGTTTCATCCATGTTATGAGATGGTTCACAGATTCATTGTTGTTCTTTCTCGTTACATTGTGTGTATGTACTCCATTGTGTGTATGTACCATAGTTTGTTTATCCATTCATCTGTTGATGGGCATCTAGGTTGCTTCCATCGTTTTGCTATTGTGAACAATGCTGCCATGAACATAGGTGTGCATATGTCTATTTGAGTGACAACTCTTATTTCTCTAGGATATATTCCTAGGAGTGGGATTGCTGGATCAAATAGTATGTCTATTTCTAGCTTTCTGAGGAAGTGCCATATCATTTTCCAAAATGGTTGTATCATTTTGCATTCCCACCAGCAGTGCCGAAGAGTTCCCATCTCCCCGCAGCCCCTCCAACATTTGTTATTTCCAGTGTTTTTGATTCGTGCCAGTAAGGCTGGGGTGAGATGGTATCTCATTGTGGTTTTAATTTGCATTTCTCTAATGGCTAGTGATTGGGAGCATTTCCTCATGTGTCTGTTGGCCATTTGAATGTCTTCTTTGGTGAAGTGTCTGTTCATTTCCTTTGCCCATTTTTGAATAGGATTATTTGTCTTTTTGTTGTAGAGGTGTGGATTTTCTTGTAGATTATGGAGATTAGAACTTTGTCTGACTTGTACTGTCCAAAAATTTTTTCCCAGTCTGTAGGTTCTCTTTTGACTCTTTTGGTGAAGTCTTTTGAAGAGCATAGGAGTTTGATTTTTAGACGATCCCAGTTATCTAGCTTATCTATTGGGTTTTGTGCTTTGATGGTTATGGTTTGTATCCTGTTAATGCCATGTATTAAGGCCTGAAGTGTTGGTCCTATTTTTTCTTCTATGAACTTTATAGTTTTAGGCTTTATATTCAGATCTTTGATCCATTTTGAAGTAGTTTTTGTATACGGTGTAAGGGATGGGTCCTGTTTCATTTTTTTGCAGACGGATATCCAGTTTTGCCAGCACCATTTGTTAAAAAGACTGTCTTTTCCCCACTTGATGGACTTTAGGCCCTTGTCGAAGATCAGGTGACCATAGGTGGATGGATTTACATCTGGGTTCTCAATTCTGTTCCATTGGTCAATGTATCTGTCATTGTACCAGTACCAGGCTGTTTTGACTACTGTAGCTGTATAGTAGGTTCTGAAGTCAGGTAGTGTGAGTCCTCCAACTTTATTCTTCTTCTTCAGTAGTGCTTTACTTATTCGGGGCTTCTTCCCTTTCCATATAAAGTTAATGATTAGTTTTTCCATCTCTTTGAAGAATGTTGCTGGTATTTGGATTGGAATTGCATTGTATTTGTAAATTGCTTTGGGTAGAATTGCCATTTTCACAATGTTGAGTCTGCCTATCCATGAGCATGGTATGTTTTTCCATTTACGTAGATCCCTTTGGGTTTCATGCAGTAGTGTTTTATAGTTTTCTTTGTATAGGTCTTTTACATCCCTGGTCAGATTTATTCCTGAGTATTTTATCTTTTTAGGGGCTATTGAAAATGGTATTGTTTTCCTGATTTCCTTTTCATCGTTCTCCTTACTGGTGTATAGGAATCCAACTGATTTTTGAATGTTTAGCTTGTATCCTGGTACTCTGCTGAATCTTTCTATTAGTTCCAGTAGATTTCTCGTGGAGTCTTTAGGGTTTTCTATGTATAGTATCATATCATTTGCAAACAGGGAGAGTATAACTTCTTCATTACCAGTTTGGATGCCCTTTATTTCTTTTGCTTGCCTTATTGCTCTAGCTAGAACTTCCAGCACAATGTTAAATAGGAGTGGTGATAAAGGGCATCCTTGTCTTGTTCCTGTTTTCAAGGGGAATGTTTTCAGCCTCTCCCCATTAAGAATGATGTTGGCCATTGGTTTTGCATAGATGCCCTTTATTATGTTGAGAAATTTCCCTTCTATACCTATTTTATTGAGAACTTTTATCAGGAATGGGTGTTGACTTTGTCAAATGCCTTTTCTGCGTCAATTGAGATTATCATGTGATTTTTTTTCTTTCCTTTTATTTATGTGGTGGATTACGTTGATTGATTTTCTAATGTTAAACCATCCTTGCATACCTGGTATGAATCCTACTTGGTCGTGGTGTATTATTTTTTTGATATGATACTGAATTCTATTGGCTAGAATTTTGTTCTGAATTTTTG
Organism: Dugong dugon; assembly: GCA_030035585.1. Taxonomy (NCBI): domain Eukaryota; kingdom Metazoa; phylum Chordata; class Mammalia; order Sirenia; family Dugongidae; genus Dugong; species Dugong dugon. The sequence goes on along the minus strand of CM057468.1, from coordinate 109,748,615 downwards.
CATCTATATTCATGAGAGATATTGGTCTGTAATTTTCTTTTTTTGTGATGTCTTTGCCTGGTTTTGGTATCAGCGTTATGCTGGCTTCATAGATTGAATTTGGAAGTGTTGCTTCCTCTTCTATGCTCTTAAATAGCTCTTCTGTAAATGTTTTATAGAATTCTCCAGTGAAGCCATCTGGGCCAGGGCTTTTTTTGGTTGGGAGTTATTTTATTACCTTTTCAATCTCTTCTCTTGTTATGGGTCTGTTCAGATTTTCAACATCACTTTGTTGTAGTTTGGGTAGGCCGTGTGTTTCTAGAAATTTATCCATTTCCTCTAGGTTTTCAAATTTGTTGGAGTATAGTTTTTCATAATATTCTGTTATAATCCTTTTTATTTCAGTTGGGTCTGTTGTAATGTCCCCCATTTCATTTCTTATTTGGGTTATTTGTGCCCTCTCTTGTTTTTCTTTTGTCAGTCTGGCCAGTGGTTTGTCGATTTTGTTGATTCTTCCAAAGAACCAACTTTTGGTTTTGTTGATTCTTTCTATTGTTTTTCTGTTCTCTATTTCATTGATTTCTGCTCTGATCTTTACTAGTTCCTTTCTTCCTGTGGTTGTGGGCTTTTTTTGCTGTTCTCTTTCTATTTGTTTGAGTTCTGTAGTTCATGTTTTGATTTTGTCCCTTTCTTCTTTTTTGATATGTGCATCTATTGCTATAAATTGTCCTCTGAGGACTGCCTTTGCTGTGTCCCAAAGGTTTTGGTATGATGTGTTTTCATTCTCATTTGATTCTAGGAATTTTTTGATTCCATCTCTGATTTCTTCTATTACCCACTGATGTGTAAGCAGGTATTATTCCGTTTCCATGTAGTTGATTTTTTTTCCTTGCTCTTTCTAGTGTTAATTTCTACCTTGATGGCATTGTGGTCAGAGAAGATACTTTGAATTATCTCAACGTTTTGGATCTTGTTGAGGATTGCTCTGTGGCCTAAGATGTGGTCTATTCTGGAGAACGTTCCCTGTGCACTGGAAAAGAATGTGTACTTTGCAGCGGTTGGATGGAGTGTTCTATATATGTCTCTGAGGTCAAGTTGGCTGGTTGCGCCCTTTAGGTCTTCTGTATCTTTGCTGAGTTTCTTCTTAGTTGTTCTGTCCTTTGCTGAGAGTGGTGTGTTGAAGTCTCCTACTATTATTGTGGGACTGTCAATTTCTCTTTTTAGTGTTGTTAGAGTTTGTTTTATGTATTTTGGAGCCCTGTCATTGGGTGCGTAGATGTTTATTATGGTTATGTCTTCATGATGGATCATCCCCTTAATCATTATATAGTGTCCTTCTTTGTCTTTTAAGGTAGATTTTGTTTTAAATTCTATTTTATCTGAGATTAGAATTGCCACTTCTGCTCTTTTTTGGTAGTTGTTAGCTTGATATATTTTTATGAACCTTTGACTTTTAATAAATTCACATCTTTGTTTCTAAGGTGTGTCTCTTGTAGACATATTGATGGATCCTGTTTTCCTATCCATTTTGTCACTCTCTGTCTCTTTATGGGTGCATTGAGTCCATTCACATTCAGTGTAATTACTGATAGATGTGAGTTTGTTGCTGTCATTTTGTAGTGCTTTCTTTTGTGGTGCTGAAGTTTTCTTTGTTCTTCTTACTCCCTTGTGCTGAGTTACTTTTGTTTGTGGATTTTTTTTTTCCTTTCTTTTGTTTTTGTAGGTTTTGTTTTTGCCGAGACTTTATGTTTTTCATCTTTATTTTTATGAGTTGGTTTGTTAACTTTCTTTGTGGTTACCATGAATTTTACTGTTATCTTTCTAAGTTTGAAGCAGTCTACCATTACTTGGTATTGCCTTGCCTTCCTCTCCATGAGAAGTTTCTATACCTATGCCATTTATTCCCTCTTTCGTTGTTTTGATGTTGTTGTCATCCATCGATTAACTGCTCTGATTCCCAGTTGTATTTCTTTTGGTTTTGGATAGTCTTGGCTGAGTTCTTTATCTCTTCGTTTGATGTTTTAGGGTTTCAGGAGTGTTGTATTCTCTGTCTGGCATAGTTTTTCGGATCTTTGCTGTGGAGGGACCGCGTGGTGCTTCTGCCTAGAGCGCCATTTTGCCGGAACTTCCTATTTCTTTCTTTTTTTGAAAAATCAGGAAGATCTGATGTCCTGGGACCTGTAGTGGTTCATTGCAAAATTCTTGTCCCAAGGACGAATGCCCTTTTTTTGTGGGGCATCTACTTTCTATTTTACCAGAGATCTCAGCCTGCGCTTCCGTTTCGTATCTGTCACAGTTTAGTGTCTGAAGGGAGGATTTACGATCCCTACTTAAGAAGTGTTTTAAGGACCCTGGCCTTAATTAAAGTAATTTAATCTAGAGATTCTTTCTGATAGAGAAGGGGTGAATTTACCAGTTACTTTCTCCACCCACACGTCTTATTCTCTTAATGGGATTAAACCCTATGGCCTGTGAATTAGCCAGTCTATCAGGATAAGGGAGTGCAAAAGATTAATGCGCACTTGGCTGCTAACAAAAAGGTTGGAAGTTCACATCCATGCTGAGGCACAATGGGAGAAAATCCTGGCGATCTACTTCCAAAAAACCAACCATTGAAAACCCTATGGAGCACAGCTGTACTCTGACACACATGGGATCACTGTGAGTCAGAATGGACTCGACAGTGGATTTTATTAGGATCATAGAGGAAGTCCCTCTCTAACAAAGACAGTCTGGTCACTCAAATTAATTTTTGACACTCAAAAAGTAGATTGCTTCATAGGTTTAAAATTCTTAATCCTAAAATTGTGCGCTCTCAGGATTCTTGAAAGTTCTCTGTATCATGAACTAATCTACTCAGGCCAGTCTCTATTCCTTTGAGCCTCTCATTTCCTCTAATCAGAAAATTCTCCCCAACCCATTTATATGCTAACAAAGTACCACAAACTGGGTGCTTAAAACTACAGGAATCTATTATTGTCTCACAGTTCTGAAAGCTAGAAGTCTGAAAGCAAGGTGTCAGCAGGCCACACTCTTTCTGATGTAGAGGAAGATCCTTCCCTGCCTCCTCCTGGCTCCTGGTAGTTCCTGGCAAGCCATGGCTTGTAGATGTATCACTTAACCTCTGCTTCACATGGCCATCTTCCTCTGTGTGTGTCCCTGTGTCTCTTCTCTTGTAAGGGCTACACTCACATTGGATTATGCTAGTTAACATAAGATCGTTCCAGTACGATCTTATGTTAACTAAGAACATCTTCAAAGACCCTATTTTCAAATACGGTCACAGGTACTGGTTGTAAGGACTTCAACACATCATTTTGGAAGACACAGTTCAGTCTATAGTACCCTCCAACTATCCAAAGCTTTCTTGATTTTTAGAATCAGCTCACCTCTCAGCTTTTACCCTAAGGGAATTGCAAGTTACAATTAGCCCAGGACAGTTACAGAGTAATTATTAACAGAATCTCTCTCTTTATTCTTGAAAGTACCAAGGTTTGAAGAAAAAAACAATATGTGGTTACACCACTCCTGGCTACCTCCTTTCACAATGATATCTATTTTGTAATTATTGCAACACAAAAACAGTTCATGTTCTAGAATTTGGTAATTATAGTTTTCTTATTTAATAGGAGTCTTCTTTGGTCATGATTTTGTTTTAACATTACCCAGTTTCATGGATACCTCTAACTTTACCTCCTCACAAGACAATGTGCTTTCTAATATCAATAGCTTATCTCAGATTTGTATGGTTTAGCACTTCTCAGAATATGACCCAGGGATCCCTGTGGACCCCTTTAGAGGTCAAAATTAATTTCACAATAATACAAAGATATTATTTGCTTTTTCCACTCTCATTCTCTCAGAAGTGTACCATGGAGTTTTCCAGAGGCTACCTGACATGTGAAATGGCAAAAGATTGAATTCAAGATTCAACTGTTTTCGACCTCTGAAGACATTTGCAGTAACTATTATTCTTACTACTTTTGCTTCGTTTTGGAAACAAATTTGTGTTTATTAAAATATTATTTATGTTATTATGCAATAAGTTGTTGTTTTTGTTTTTAAACAAATTTGAAGTTTTATATTCTAATATGGTGAATATTAGCAAATAGTTTTTAGGCAAGAATGTAGAGAGGTCCTGAGATAAAAAGTTTGAGAATCGCTGATATAGTGTCTTGTACTTTTCAAACAATTTCACACTTATTATTTAATATTGAATAGTCTTTTTTAAATTAAGAAATAAATCACATACTGTAATATTCAATATACCATTTTAAAGTATACAGTTCAGTAGTTTTTAGTAGACTCATAAAGTTGTGCAACCATCTCCACTATTTAATTCCCCAACATTTTCATCACCACATAAAGAAACCTTGTACCCATTAGCAGTCACTCCCCATTCTCCCTTCCTCCTAGCGCTTGGCAACTGTCTGATTCTATCGATTTTTCTATTATGGACCTTTCCTATAAATGGAATTTTACAATATGTGGCCTTTTGTGTCACTTAGCTTAATTTTTCAAGGTTCTTCTATGTTGTATCATGAATCAGTATTTCATTCCTTTCATGGCTGAATGATATTCCACTGTATGAATGTATTACATTATGTTTATCTAATCATTAGTTTATGGACATTTCCATTATTTCTGTTTTTGGGTTATTATGAATAATGCTACTGTGAATATTTGTGTACTTATTTTTTTTTAAATGAACATATGTTTTCCATCCTCTTGGATGTACATGCCTAAGTGTGAAATTGCTGGGCTATGTGGTAACTCTATATTTAACTTTTGGAGGAACTGCCAAACTTTTCCACAGTCGTGGCACCATTTTACATTCCAACCAGCAATGCATATGGGTTCAATTTCTCTACATTCTTATCATGCTATTGTCTGTTTCTGATTATAGCCATCCTAGTGGATGTGAAGTGATATCTAATGAGTGAGTTGAGTTGACTTTGGGTTGCCCCTTTTAAGAGTATTTTTTAAATTTATTTCTTATTTTTAGAAGAAACATAGCCTCAAAGATCACAAATCTTTCAGGATATTTGAGAACTCTGCATATATTGAAAAAAATTAACTTACGTACTGAAAATAGATTTTTTGAATATCAGTCCTATGAGTTGGAATCGACTCAACAGCAATGGATTTGTCTTTTTGGTATAACCGTTGAGTATAAGAGATGAAAGAGATGCCAGATGATGTAATATAAATCCTTGATTTCTACAGGGAGAATGGTAAAGCCTACAAAAGTAAAGTTATTTATCTGGGGTCACCCACGGAGAAGTAATCAGGCAATGAGAAAAGGTGATGGGGGCTCTAGCCAAGGTCTGGAAAAGTTGAAAAATAAAAGGAACTTTCAAACTTGTAGTAATTATCTGACTACAATACAGAGCCCTGGTGGCGCAGTAGTTAAGAGCTGTGGCTGCTAACCAGAAAGCCTGGCAGTTTGAATCCACCAGCTGCTCCTTGAAAATCCTATATGGGGTAGTTCTACTCTATCCTATAGGGTTGCTATGAGTCAGAATCAACTCAATGGCAATGGATTACCTTCCTAGTAAACAACTGGAGTGTTTTCCCAAATATGAAATTGTTTACTCTATCAGCTATCATGGTGTATATAAACCAACAGGAAATAGGCAGCAAGGTTAAGATGAAAAGAGTTGCCGTGAGGTTATCAGACCACAGGAGCGTCTTAAAAAGCGATGACTATCCAGCAATAGTCATTTTTGAAAGTGTGAGCTGGAAGAATAGCAGATAGCTACCCTAAATATTTGAGGTATATTGGGGGTTGGGAGGGTCTTGAAGTTGAGAGGGATTACTCTCATCTCAAATGTATGCCACAATGTGGGGGAAGATGTGCCAAAAAGGGTCAGACTTTTCTTAAGAAGGGGAAATGAAGTCTACCAATACAACCGGCATTTTCTTAGCAATGGTTTGGAAGGGAAAACTTGGCATTGTGTGCATTTCTTCAATTTTCCTGAATAGGACTGCAGTGCGCCAAATTGAAGTCTCTCTAATACCTGCCTGATTGCTTTATGTTTGAGAGAGCTAGAAGGGTATAAAATAAATGAAAAATAAGTGAGAAGAATAAGATAAAGGGAGAAGTAGACTGAAAAATATGAAGCCAGGAGTAAGGTCAGTACTCAAATGCAGGTCACGGGGCCCTTCATATAAGCTAGAAGCGAGCCACAGTCTTGGTTCTCAGTTATCTAGCAGCCAGTTTGGGAAGGGAATTCACTCATCTTGTGGTTCACAATAAATGCAGCAAAATCCCCAGCAGCCAAACAGAATCCCCAGCAGGCCATCCTATTTCTGTGGGTCCTCGGAGAGGTAGAGTTTTGTAATAGCGTCAACAGCCTCTTCAACCACACCCATATAGCAAACCCAGTCGCTGTTCTCAAAACTATGTGTATTTTCTCATTGCTTAGTCAGACAACTTTGTGAGGTGGGTATATCTGAAAGGAAGGAACCTGGTCCACAGAGAGGTTAGGTGACTTGCGCCTGGTGCACAGCCAGTCTGTGGTGAAGGTGGAATTCAAACAGAGGTCTTCTGGCTTCAGAACGCAACATCCTTCAAAGTAAATTAGTGAATTTCTCCAAATTACTCAGAAAAGGCAGTTTTACCAGAGTGTATGCAAGATGGTCCAGGGAAGCAGCTTTGTGACTGGTTTAAATCAGGCTTCTAATAGGGATTCTCAAACTTCAGTGTGCCTACGAATTACTGCCTCAGTTAACAAAGCAGCCCACGTGATTCTAATTCAGGTTGCCCAGGTACAACACATAAAAAACAGTCAACTAGAGCAGAGGTTTTCTGCTATTCCAATGCATTAGAATCACCTGGCCATGAGTTGCAATCCACTTGAAGACCACTACCGGTAGCAACAACAGAATTCCCTGGAAGGCTTGTAAAAAACAGAGATCATTGTCTTCCCTCTCCCTGCTCTCTCCCCAGCTCAGTTTTTGATACAGTGGTGCTGGGGTGGGACTGAGACTTACATTTCTAACAGGTTCCCAGGTGATGCTGATGCTGCTGGACTGAAGACCATACCTTGAGAACCACTGATGTCAGCCTTCCGGCAATCATCATTAATTATTTTCCTTAAGGTGATTAAGAATTAAATGACAGACTCGCCCCCGCCACCCCCCCAAAAAAAAACCCAAACCAGTTTTACTGTGGAGTCATTTCCTCCTCATGGTGACACCATGTGTGTCAGAGTAGAACTGTGCTCCAAAGGGTTTTCAATGGCTGCTTTTTTCAGAAGTAGATCACCAGGTCTTTCTTCTGCGGTGCCTCTAGGTGGAGTTGAACCTCTAGCCTTTCAGTAAGCAGCCTGAGCTTGCTAACTGTTTGTACCACAGAGGAGAGGGGATGTTTAACTATGGAATGAGAGGATGAGTTGTCCATCATTAGAGGTATTCAAGAATGGGCTCTTTGGCACCAACATTTCATGAGGGCCTCGAACAACTTTCCAAACCAGAGATGCTGTGATTCTAGAAAAAATATAGAAAACCAAGTTAGGTAAAGTGTCCTGCCATGAGAATTTGTAATTAATTATCTTAGGGTCCCTGAAAATGGGATTATTATGCAAAATAACAGAGCAGTCAGAAATAATTGCCCTCCCATAGCTTTTGTCTATACTAAGCCACTGGGCCTTTCTGTGCGTGCTGTCTTCCTCACTCTATGGCAAACTCCCTTGTGAAGGCACCGTTATCTTATTCATATCAATTTACTTACTATAACCCATGGCCGTTGAGTCGATTCCTACTTATAGCAAACTTACATAGGGCTCTCCATTTGGGTCTATTTTATTAATCACCTTTCTTTTAAAACTTCCTAGAGTTCAAACTACTCCTCACCACTATCATTTGTTCATTCAGGCCAAATGTACAAATTAAATGGTAGCTATGTCCTCATGAGGACCCTGGGTGGCGCAGACGGTTCGACACTAACCTAAAAGCTGGCAGTTCAAACCCACTCAGTGCCATAGAAGAAAGGCATGGTGATTAGCTTCTGTAAAGATAACAGCCAAGAAAACCCTATGGAGCAATTCTACTCTGACATACATGGGGTGCCATTGAGTCAGAATTGACAGCAACTGGTTTGGTTTTGGTGTCTTTGTGGTCTGTCAACTGTGCAATGATATAAACTGAGAGGAAAATATGGTTCTGAAAATGTGCCTCTGTGAATCCATAGTAAAGACAATAGACAAAAATGTAAGCATGATTAAATTGTCAGGCTAAATGCTGATGTATCTTTTCTTCATTAGGTTGCAAGTATTCACACGGCACACATTTGCTTCCTTTAAACACTGAATTCACTTTATAAGCAATCGTTTTGAACTCCAAGCCACCAAACCCAAATAACAGAAGAAGCTAAGTGATGACGAGCAGCGAATAAATGCTGTAGCTATGCCAACAGAAAATTTCTGCCAGAGGGCAGCTGCTAACTTCCTGCATTCATGTTAATGATACATTGTGAAATATTCCACACTTAGGTAAAAAATAATCTCCGAGGAAGATAGGTCAGCTTGACAGAAAGTGGAATTGTATCAATGCCACTTACTACACTTAAAAATGAAATTGCCATTAAGAACTGTGTTAACACTTTATCTTTTCATTGTCATTAAGTTCAGGGGATGTTCCAAGCCCAAAGGGACAATATTTTTGGTGGGAGAAATACCAGGTTTTTTTTTTTTTTTTTTTTCTGAGATAGAAGAAATGGTACATTGGACAGTGAGCAGCACTGAATTAATAGCAGAACTGAGATGAAGGTGGGGGGATTTATTCCTCATTGGTTTTGGCTGCTAACTGAAAGCCCGGTGATTTGAATACACCAGCTGCTTTGTGGGAGAAAGATGTGACAGTTTGCTTCTATAAAGGTTACAGCTTTGGAAGCCTTATGGGGCGGTTCTACCTGTCCTACAGGGTCACTATGAGTTGGAATCTACCTGATGGCAACAGGTTTGGTTTGTTTTTTAGCTTCTTTAAACCACTTTCTTTAGCTATACCCCAATGTAATTTCTGACTGACTAATCTGAACTATGAATATAAATCCTTTTGACTTTACAGGAGTGAACCCTTGGATCAGTTGGAATCGTATAATAGTTCCATATGATCCATTTCTATGGATCCTTGACTTTTGTTTCCAAGAGTCAAAGAATCATAGCAATCCTCTCAAAGCCCCTCTCAGACTCGTTCTTCTTTCTCACCTAGGTACTGAACATGCATGCTACACCCAGGATCCCAGGATCACCTCTGAATACTTGGAAAGTTCTTGTGAGGATTACAGTACTATCAGATGAGTAAAGTTTGTTGGAATATTACGGTCTTGTAAGGTGAGCAGGTAGGCAAGTGGGAGACAGGCTGAGAAGGAGCAGAGTGAACAGTGTTCTAGACATTGTAACCAGCTGCCATTGAGTCAACTCAGACTCATTGCGACCCCACGTGTGCAGAGTAGAACTGCTTCGTAGGGTTTTCAAAGGCTGAGGTTTTTTTTTTCCCCCTTTTTAAATTTTTTTTATTGTACTTTAGATGGTTTATAGAAAAAATTGTTTCTCATTCAACTGTTAGTACACATATTGTTTCATGACATTGGGTAACAACTCCACGACGTGTCAACACTCTCCCTTCTCAACCTTGGAGGACCTTTTTCTATGGTGAAAATATACATAGCCAAAGATACACCATTTCAAAAATTTCTACATGTACAATTTAGTGACATTGATTGCATTCTCCCAGTTGTGCTGCTATTCCTGCACTCACTATCCTTTTCCAAATTGTTCTATCACCATTATCTTCAACTCACTGCCCCCTAGGCTTCCCATCAAACCTTTTGAGCTGCTGTTGTCAATTTGATCTCACATAGATAATTCTTTTTTTTTTTTTTTTTTGTACTTTAGATGAAGGTTTACAGAACAAATAGTTTCTTAGTAAATGATTAGTACAATATTGCCCTATGACAGTGGTTAACAACCCCACAACATGTCAACACTACCTTTCTCAACCTTGGGTTCCCTATCACCAGCTTTCCTGTCCCCTCCTGCCTTCAAGTCCTTGTCCTTGGACTACTGTACCTCATTAGTCCCATTTTGTTTTATGGGGCTGTCCAATCCCCAGCTGAACGGTGAACCTCAGAAGTGACTTCACCACTGAGGTAAAAGGGTGTCCGGGGGCCATACTCTCGGTGTTTCTCCAGTCTCTGTCAGGCCAGTAAATCTGGTCTTTTTCTTTGTGTTAGAATTTTGTTCTACATCCTTACCCAGTTCTGTCCAGGACCCTCTGTTGTGGTCCCGGTCAGAGCAGTCAGTGGTGGTAGCTGGGCACCATCTAGCTGTACTGGACTCAGTCTCGTGGGGGCCTTGGTAGCTGTGGTCCGTTAGTCCTTTGGGCTAATCTTTTCCTTGCATCCTGTTCTCTTCATTCTCCTTTGCTCCGGAAGGAGTGAGACCAGTGGAGTATCTTAGATGGCTGCTCAAGGCTTTTAAGACCCCAGACGCTACTCACCAAGGTAGAAAGTAGAACATTGTCTTTATAATCTGTGTTATTCCAGTTGAGCTAAATGTTCCTCGAGACCATGATCCCCACAACTCAAAGGCTGAGTTTTTAGAAGTAGATCATCAGGCTTCTCTTCCAAGAAGCCTCTAGGTGGACTCAAATCTTCAACCTTTGGGTTAGCAGCTGGGAGCATTAAGTGTTTTTACCACCCAGGGACTCCTCTAGACATTTTATGGTATTTTCATTTAATCTCCCTTTCCTAAAGGTATGCTAAGCATTCTGGAATTTCCTTTTGCCTCTTTTCTTCTTCCCTATACCCCCACCTTAAAAGCGTTCTACTGCTAACCAAAAGTTCAATGGTGCGAAACCACCAGTGGCTCCACTGGAGAAAGATGTGGCAATCTGCTTCCGTAGAGATTTACAGCCTTGGAAACCCTATGGGGTCACTATGAGTTGGAATCGACTCAACGGCAGTGGGTTTGGTGGGTGGGATGCCCCCACCTACCCAGCCTTTATGTCCTGCATTTACTCCTTTCATCTCCCACAGAGTTCAAGATGAAGATGTGGTTAGGCTTGGTCACCAGAAACCATTCCTCCCCACCCGGGGGCACAATATGACCAGTCATATTTGGGCTCAAGTGCTGACGTAGTCTGGCAGCTGTGATTTTCCTTAGAGCCAGGTCCTCCTCTTCTGGAATGTGCTTTGCTTCTCAGTTTGTGGGAGTTCAGGTTGGCTGCTTCGTAGAACACAGTTCAATCTTCATCTCTTCAGTCAGTCATTTACTTCATGGCATTGGAATAATGATTATTCAAGTTGTAGTTAATAATAAATGATACAAATTTAAGTGTTTGGGGACTGGAACATGAATTTAGGGACTCTAGGGTAGATTATCCTACCCTAGATAATTCTCCTATCCTTTATCTTAAAAAAATGAAAATAAAAGTTAATAGTTAGTTGATATGGGCTTAGAAACCTCACTACATATATTATCCATACATTTGTATTCTTTCATCTTAAGGAATAGAGAGATGAGCACGAAGAAACTGAACATGTGAAAAAGTACCAAGGTAAATGACTACTGGATGCCAGTTAAGGAGAAACAAAATTGATCTTAGTTTTCATAGCTTCTAAAAATGTTATGGGGGCAGAGCTCACATGTGGTGCTCAGAGAGTATCCCCATCTAAGTGCAGTGTCTGGAAGATACTGTATTTATGGAGGTGACTAGAATATTTAAGTAGGGATGCACCAGGAGTTGGTTTCAGAATTAAGGACTAGTTGAGGCTTAGGAACAAATGACTCTCAGGAGAAAATCTGATTGACCTTCCTTGACCTGATAGTCTCAACAATGGCAGTTGACTAAAACTGACGTGCATTTTGAACTCCACAAATTGTAAGATTGGAAATAGGAACACATAATTGAGGCAAATGCATCATCTTTTTATATGTAAATGAAGCTGGCTGTGTTTACCAATGGTAAAATCCTTTTTAGTTGTTGTTGTTGTTTTTTCTTCGTTGTCTCTTTCTTATGGCACTTTCACTCCCATCTTTGTCCTTTGCTTTAGACTTTTTCCTCTTCTAAGAAGGTACTTCTCTCTGTCTTTAAATCCCATCTATCCATGAGGTTTGCCTTTGTAGATACGTCACAAATCAGCTGCCTTCTATAAATCCACCCTGGAAATTAATTGCCCAATTCCTGACTTCTCATGTACCTACCAAAGATGCTCCTTGGACCAACTGCATCTGAATCATCTGCTTGACCAAAATACAGATTCCCTGCCAGACTGAATCAAAATGGGGCTTGGGAAACTTCACGTTTAATTGACTCAATTTTGTAAGCCCAATTCGATAGATTCACTTTTGCGAAGTAGGTATCTATGGGGTACGTTTGCAGTGGAGCAAATATTCCTCATTGAACAAGCCATATGTCTTTGTATGTCTAAAAACTCTGTCAAGAAACTGTCTAAACACTCTATTAAGAAACATCCTATATAAGCAATGAGGCTAATTGGTTTCCATTCATCTAGCTGTCTATCTATCTATACATGGTTTAAAAAACTATTTACTGAGTATTGTATTCAGCTCTTTGCTAGGGATGTAAGGAATGCAAATGAAGTAAATTCTTGGCCCCTCTGCTCAAAGAATGAACAATCTTATTAAGAATTTAAGATTTACATGCATTATTAAAATAATAAATAGTATAAATCAGTCTACTTATAAATTAAAATGTATCTTACACTCAGGCAGTGATTCTCAAATGTTAACGTGCATAAAACCAATCCAGGGAGCCAATTAAACATGAAGATTCCCAAGCCCCCATTCTGATTCAGTAGGGTAGGGAAACTGTATTTGGTCAAGCAGATGATTCACATGCAGCTGGTTCAAGGAGCACCCTGGGTATAGGTGCATGGAAAGTCAGGAATTGGGCGATTGCCAGAGTGGATTTGTGGAGGGCAGCAGATTTGAGATGAGTCTGCAAAGTCAAACCTTAAGAATGGTAAGATTCAAAGACAGAGAGAAAGGGAAGCACATTCTTAGAAGAGCAAAGGCCTGAGGTATGGGACAAATGTGAGAGTGAAAGTGGCATAAGAAAGAGACAACTAGAAAATAGGCCTGAGAGAAGCAAGTGGGATAGCAGCACAAAAGCTAGTTCCCACTCGGCTCATGTTGCCTGTCTATACAACTGGACATCCTGAGCCATCTAACGTTTTTAATACAGAGAAGAAACTCTTCTTTACCTTTGTGCTGGCAGCTGAGTTTCACGTAAGTGACATCTATTCGTAAGACTTGGGGGTAACATAAAAAAAGTCAAGCCCTCGAGCTACAATCCCTAAACCAAACAAACCAGATGCCTATAGATAAATTCTAGGTTCAGTGATTTAGTGTTTACTGTCAAATTAGTAGTCATTGTGGTAGACAAATGATATAATACAAAAAACATTGGTTTAGTAGCCAGAAGGAGCTGGATTCAAAGCATTGTTACATCACTTACTACTTGGGACATTTTACTTACCCTCTTTGAATTTTAGTTTCCAAATCTGTAAAATGCAAATAACAATGATAATAAAAAATAATGATATAAATACAAACCTTGCACTGAGTTGTAAAGATTAAATGAGATAATGAGTATATATAAACACCCTCACACGTAGTAGATACTATGAATGACTGGACAATTTTCTATTTGTTAAGAAGATGTTTTAAGCAGAATAATCCATGGTTACTCAATGCTCTAATTCATCCTAGGTCAGCTAGATAAAACAATACCACTGTGATGTATTAAGAGAAATGTATGTTTTTCTGTACACAGAAGAAGTGAAATTTGACAATTGTGGCTCATCTGTCTTAGACATGGGAACTGGTTAACAATATGATGCTATGTGAGGACACCCTACTCCAAGATATGTTTCCAAGGGACCCAAAGTCTCCTGTTAGTTTCATTTCCTGGTGACTCTTGCAGCTCATATCAGCCATTCATGTTAAATGTGAATTGTTTTGTCAGACCTTTTCCTTCTGTGAAAGTGAAGAGAAAACCCCTGTGGAACAGGAAATGGACTGGGCACAAAGGGAAGGCGAAACCATTTGTAATAAGAGGCATCCACAGAAGATTGAACTGGTGAGAGCTCAGATCACAGAAGGAGGTCCTGCATCTCAGCAGGGGCCGATTACCCAATCAGCAAGGTAAACACAGGCTTACTTGTGCTTACGTACTAATCTGTAGTGAACAATTTCACATTTGTTCACCACATCAAAGATTCTGCTTCTATGTATGGCTGGCATCTGTCTCTCTCACCCCACAGCACCTTCCTACAGAATCAAAGCCTCTTTTCAAATTTACAATCCCTGACAGGGAAGGAGTACCCAGTAAACATGGTAAGCTTTGGCTTACTTGTGCTTAGTTACTAATCTGTAGTGAACAATTTCACATGGGTTTCAGAAACCAGATGCCTACAGACAACTTCTAGGTTCAATGATTCAGTGGTTAGTGTAAATTAGTAGTCATTATGGTAGACACATGACATAATAAAAAACGTTGATTTGTTGTTGTTGTTAGGTGCTGCCCAGTCAGTTCTGACTCATAGTGACCCTATGTACAACAGAACAAAACATTGCCCAGTCCTGCACCATCCTCACAATCGTTGTTATGCTTGAACCTGTTGTTGCAGCCACTGTGTCAATCCATCTCATTGAGGGTCTTCCTCTTTTTTGCTGACCCTCTACTTTACCAAGAATAATGTCCTTCTCCAGGGTCTGGTCCCTCCTGATAACATGTCCAAAATATGTGAGATGAAGTCTCACCATCCTTGCTTCTAAGGAGCATTCTAGTTGTATTTCTTCCAAGACATATTCGTTCTTTCTTCTGGCAGTTCATGGTATATTCAATATTCTTCGCCAACACCACAATTCAAAGACATCAATTCTTCTTCAGTCTTCCTTATTTATCATCCAGCTTTCGCACGCATATGAGGCAATTGAAAACACCATGGCTTGGGTCAGGCGCATCTTAGTCTTCAAGGTGACATCTTTGCTTTTCAACGCTTTAAAGAGATCTTTTGCAGCAGATTTGCCCAATGCAGTGCATCTTTTGATTTCTTGACTGCTAAACATTGGTTTAGTAGCCAGAAGGAGCTGGATTCAAAGCACTGTACATCAGAAACCCATGTGAAATTGTCCGCTACAGATTAGTACTTAAACACAAGTAAGGCCCTGCTTACCTTGCTGATTGGGAACTCTGCCCCTGCCTGCAAGCCTTAGTGTGGTGAGAATGGGCAGCAGAAAAGGGACAACAGGGCACAAGAAGAAGGCGCTGACGCATGTCAAGGGCTTTTCCTTTTGCCTCTGGCTAGTTTGAGCGCCACAGGTCCCACACATTTAGGCCCTCATTTCTGGGAATGTCACGCAAATGCCTTTTCGTTTCTGGTGTCATCTCACAAAGTAAAATCCTCTAAGATGAGAAAGTCAGGCTCACATGGTCTCACCAGGTGGCCTCAGGAAACCTGAGAACAGAAATGGTTTCTTCAAAAAATAGTGACGGAAAAAATTTTTAAAAACCACGCAATGAAGGTACAAGGCATTCTATAGAAATAAACCGAAACTTGAGTACTGCAACCGGTTGGAGTTGTTCCTTTAACGTGTTTTTTTTAGCACAATTTATCATTGCTCCCTATTTCCCTGTTTTTACTGCTTACTCTTTATCACTATTACGATTTATAATTACTGTGTCCCTCTTACATCTGAGAAATGCAAGGTCAAATGTGCCTTTCTGGTTTGGAGACTTTTTATTCATTTTCTTCTGATTTCCCGTATTCACTACCTATGACATATCTTTAGAAATTTCGCTTATTAGAGGAACAAAATGCTTTCACATTTACATTAACAATATGGTGAGTGTTGGTGAAAAGAATTCTTTTCCTTGACAGGAACAGAAAGTAGGGTTACATGAAGGGAGAATTAGAAATGAGGTCTAAATAGTAACCCTCGGTTACACAAGAGTGAGGTGATCTGTGCCAAGACAAGTTGACTAGAAATGATAGGAGATTGGCAATGTGTTTTCTTCTACTGTTTATACTGAAAGCTGGGGGCACAATAGTTGTACACTTGAGGTTTATTGAATGATTAATTTAGGACAAAATGAGAAACAAACCAAAGGGTCCCTAGCGCTGGCAGCGTTGAAATCATCCTTCATATCACTGTCAGAATAGTCTCCACACGTGTGCATACAGCTAACCCTCGGATGGCCCTGATGACTTATCTCTGTGCAAATTCCCTGAGAATTACGTAGTCAATATCAGCACAATAGTACCAATTTAAGCTTACATGAGACCGTATGGTAACTTTGGTTTTCCTGTCAAAGGTGCAGTAGGGGGCCAAGAAAAGCACAGAACTTTGGAGTCCCTGACTGGTACAAATGGCTAAGTGCTCGGCTACTAACCAAAATGTTGGAGGTTTGAATCCAACCAGAGTCCCCTCAAAAGAAAGCCGTGGTGAGCTACTTCTGAAAAATCAGTCATTGAAAACTCTATGGAGCACTGTTCTGCTCTGATATGGAGTCACCATGAGTCAGGATCTACTTGATGGCACTTGGTTTGGGTCCCCCCCCCCCCCACTTTCAAACAGTGAAGAAATCTTCTTTCAACTGCATGTGGTATTGGGGAGAAAAATACTACTCAATATCGGAAGCAGTATTTATTTATCTTTTGAATCTGTTCAGAGGATTCTTGAAGGAGAGAGGTCAGGAGTTCTTCTCTGAGTCAAACTTCATGTCAGCAGTAAAGAAGGCTGCCTGAATATATTACTTGAGAAGCCCTAGAAAACTCATCTGTACCAGCTTCCTTTTCACATTTGCCATACACTGAATTCTCTACTATTGAGGTTGTGATTTTGATTCATATACTGAGAACGTGTTTCCATTGAAAGGACACTGAGGCAGCCTGTAGGGACTCCCTGGAGGTGCCACCCCAGTCTAATAACTAGTCAGAAAGTCAGGAGATGTTGAAAGAGGGAGAGGGGTCTCGTCATGGGCAAACTCAACCAACTTCTTGATTTTGCCGTTTGTTTTTTTTCCAGACTTGTTTAGACTATATTCCAGATAATTAAACCAAGGAAGTAGAGAAAGAATAGTTTCACCTTTCAAAAACCATATGAGCAAATGGTCTTTGATTTCTCACCAACACTCGGGCTTATCTCTCCATGTTAATTGTGACAGTAAAACAATAAAAAAGGATATTTAATTTTAACTCACATTGGTCAGTTTAGGGCAGTGAGGGAAGATGATGGGCTGGAGAAATATTAATCCAGGTTAATCCAGGTTGGTTATTTAATATCTGCCTTATTTTGCGGAAGGCACCGTCGGAGGCACCTGCTCTGTACAATGAAGCTCCTCAGTTATATTTTCATTTATCGTCGGTGTCTGCTAGTAGTTTTCACCCTGTTGATTTTACTGCCCCTGCCTCTTATTGTCCAAACCAAGGTAAGTGAACCTGGAGAACAGGCCAGTGAATTTCCTGATTTATTTCAGTTGTCCTTTTTTTGCGGCTGTTTAGTTGCCTGGCTCAGAACTCCACGTGTGGTGATCTTTTGTGCTTGAAGTCAGGAATGGCTATGTTTTGTGATTTGTCCATTTTTTTCCTTTTTAATGGTTAATCTTGACTGATCTTCAGCACGATTACCTAGAATAATTAACTAGAACATTCAATCAGAATTGTTCTCTGCCTGTCAACTAGCTGAGAGGAAGAACTAAAGAAATCCAACCCTTGGATCTTGTTCAAGTCATCAATCTCCAGGGAATATCCTGGGTTAGCCTAATTCCTTCCCCTGAGATTAGGCAGCAATAGGATACTAGAGGAAAGAGCTAGAGGAACAACTGGGAGGCCCAGGTCTAGCACAGGCTAATGCATTTGCCAGGTCTGTGGCTTAGTGTGGGTTAGAGCCAACCAGAAATTTCATTTTCTTTAGGAGTCCCTGGGTGGTGCAAACAGTTAAGCACTCAGCTACTAGCCAAATGCATTCTTCTGTTTGATTTTAAATGTGGTTAGTCTATGAAGCCCAGAAGAGTAAACACAACGCATTTTTCATCCCTTGATAAAATTATTTAAGTCAGCGAAGATTCCGTGAGCACCTTCTCTGTACCAGGCACAGAGGAACATGTTGGAAGAAACAAGAAAAAACAGGAGAGTGTCACATGGTGAGCACAGAGCACAGGCTTTGGAGCCAAGCTCTCTGCTTCAGGTCCCAGATTTACCACTTAGAAGCTGCGTGACCTGGGCAAGTTACTTAACCTCTCTGTGCTTCCATTTTCTAATATGTAAGATGGGGATAGTAATGGACTTGCTCTGGGGATTAATGAACAAACACTCATTAAGCACTTGGAGCAGTGCCTGGCACTGGGTAAGTGGTAAAACATGAGCCTTCCCCGGTGTGTTGACAGCTGGTACAATTCCCATCAACCCATGAGGCCTTTTCTCTTACTAAAAGAGAATCTCACTGAGTATTAATTCAGATTTTACCAGTTTGGGTTAAAGTGTTGCTGTAATTGTGTGCTGTTGAATTGCAACCCTACAGGACAGAATAGAACTGCCCCATAGGGCTTTCTAGGCTATAATCTTTACAAGAGCTGATCACCAGGTCTTTTCTTCTGCAGAACCACTGGTGGGTTCAAACAGCCAACCTTTTGGTTAGCAGTCAAGTGCTTAGCCATTGTACCACCAGGGCGCCTTTGGGTTAAAATAGAATCATATTAATTGTAACATGATGGGTCCCCCAGCCTCCTAGAAGTTTCTGCTACTGATCAGGGAATTTCTGAGTGAAATTCACGTGAACTAATGAAAAGTCCTTATTGACTCTGACGAGTCTACCCCACCTGCAAAGGTGTGGAAGGGACTGGCTTCTACCACTGCTGGCTGCGGGTTGTCGCCTGCCGGGTCCAACCACCATCCTCCCTGGCTGGGCCTCCCCTTGCACTGAGGTCTCATAGCACTGCCCACCTCTGCTGGCCACACACTGCTTTGAGCTCCCCCTAAGTCTCAAAGAATTTCTAGAGAAAACAGTAGGGTCAGTCAGCTGTTTGGGGTTTTGATTTTCAAATTCTGTGTGACTAGCCACTTTCTCCACCTTGCCACTCTTAGGACACCCCAGCTACTTCTTAGGACTCATATATGAGACTCTGGAAGCCCCCACCCAACCCAAATGACAAATCTGAGTCACAGATTCCAGGCTCTAACCTAAATCCCCTCCCCTCTCTTTGAGGACTTGTTCTCCATCTCCTGTGTAGGATGGCCTTTGCTTTCCAAAACCCCTGGCCAGTCTACCCTACCAGCCCCCACACTTGACTGAATCCCATTGTAAACATATCCTGGTTCACACCAGGACCTCTGCCATATTTTAATATTTCTGAGTTAGTCTCAGTGTATGTCCTTGCTTATGGCAGAGAAAATAGGAAATTAAACCATGTATCATCCGTGCTGCACCTTCCACATATGTATATATGACACTTTGGTTATCCTCCATCATGTCTGGAGAAAATTTACATGAACCCTTTGAAAGAGAAAACAAGTAAATAAATAGGAAGCAAAGTTTTTGTTTCAGTGTATGATTCATTTAAGCGGAAAGCCTGATTCCTAAGAAATGCAGGCATTGATTTTTCCAAGGTGCTTTGTCAAGAGAACATTACGTCTATGAGGAAACCAGGAGCCTGGTATCAAGGTGCATTTGATGAACTTTGTGCCCACTTCCTTTACGCCTAATCAAATCATTTGTTAAAACTCAATTAATGTTAATGGGAGGATTTTATTCCTAGTATGATAACATGATTTCTTTTTTTTTTTTGGCTACTTTAAATGCATATTTAATCATTCGATCAAATGTTAAGTAAACTCAAAGGATATTATTTTAACCATTGCTTACAAGGAAACAGGACTTATTTTTCAGAGAATGTGGATCTTTAGAGGGTATAAAATTTTAAGTAAAGGCTTATTTCAACATGAATACAAATCAATTTACTGTACAATATTTTTACACAAATAAAACGCGCCGTCTATGTTTGCCAGTTGCGCTCTTCCCGCCCTAGGTATTTTCATGACCAACATCTGTCTGACTCTAGAGCCAGTGCTTTTAGTTACAACTTGGTATCCCGTGTCTTTATAGCTTCCACAGTAAAAATTATGCTCCTAATACAGTGGTGAAATGTTGCTTTGCCAACGGAATCCATTTTCTTATTCATTTACACTGAAACCTCAGAAATGCTGTCTTTTTATTTGTCATATAAATCTAAAGATGCTCTTAGTCCTTTGCTAATGAAGTAAATATGATCAGTAAACAAACCTGTAATGTAATTGCTGTTTACATAGACATTTGAGTGAAATTAGTAATCACACTGCATTTTTCTCACTTTGGAGAGGATATTTCTTAAATATTCCCGGATAAGAACTTGTTAAAGTGGCTTAGGCTGTGTGCACGTAGTTCCAGGGATCTCCTTTGTGCAACTTTGTTTTTTAATGACTCTTTACAGCCTTTTGTTATTATATACTCTTCTCAGTACTCTGTACTTTTCCCTTACTTATTTTCCCAGTTCTTCGCTTTTCCTTGTATTTCTATTAATGAAACTAAAGTAAAAAAGAAGGCTAGGTGTGCTTGAGGAGTAGTAAGGGCAGAAAATTGAACAATAATGTTTTATGTTTGCAGAGTACATTTCTTCCAGGTGTGAGACACTCCATCTAGTTCATCCGTCTATTAGTTTATCTATTTATTAAGACTTCTTTTCTAGATAAGAAGGCACAGAAACAACCACAATGATATTGAGCATCATCTTCTAGCAGATTAGTTGTAAAACCAAGACCAGATTTCAATTTTCCCTTGGGTACTTCTGGCTTTCTCTAGAAAATATTTTACACCAAGAGCAACTTGAGCAGAGAACAGAATAGGAGAGTCAGCATGGAAGAGATTAGTGAGCTGGAAGGCACAGGTTGGTGTGGGGAGAGTCTGGCTTTAAGGATTGTCTCTATTTCTGCACCTGTCATGTCACGTATGTTTCCCTCAAAATGTGTTCATTTAATACATCAAGACTTTCAAAGTTTGAAGAAAAATCATAATAAATGAAAGCATTGATATATAATAAGAGACTTATGGTGCTAAGTCTGAAAAAAAAACGAGGTGGGAGAAATGTAATGATTGTAACGAAATATGACCTTTAGAGAGATAAAGGGCCTATTTAGAGGGAGGAAAGTGTTGGATTGGGAAGTCTGCCAAAGAAAACAGAAATGGGTGGGATAGAATTTAAAAAGCCTGCAAGAGGAGGGAAGGGAGGAATTCCAAGAAAACACAAGGAACTTTTCTGAAGGACCAAATCAAATAATTAAATACATGAAGACAAACAATTGATAATGTTTTCAAGTGTTGGTTTTAAATTATGTAGGGGTTTAAGATAAGGGAGAAAATGTTATAAACTCCAAAAAAAAGGAACATTTTAGATGCTAAAGAGCATCAAAATGATAGAGGGCAAGAAAATTTTTAAAAGAAAAAATACACAAAACATAAAAATCATGCTAAAAAGGGAAAAATACAAAGCATAGAAATTATGCTAAAAATAATGTGGTAGATGAACAAACCATAAAATACAAGTGTAATATTTTTATTCCATAAATATTTTATGAGAACTTACTAAGCCCAAAGTGTTATGCCAGGTGAACCATGGGATCTAGGCAGAAGTTTCATTTTCTTTCATTAGGGAATGAATTTGATGTACTCAAATGGTGGATTCTCATTCTGACTCTGCCACTTACTAGCTTTGTGCCACTGAGTTAATTCTGACTCACAGTGATCAGTGATCCCATGTGACAGAGTAGAACTGCCCCATAGGGATTTTTTTGTTTTTTGTTTAGTAGGCAGAATCGTTCTTTATTTGTGTTATGTTTTAGAAGCGGGTTTACAGAGCAAATTAGTTTCTCATTAAACAATTAATACACATATTGTTTTGTGACATTGGTTGCCACTCCCACGACATGTCAACACTCTCACTTTCTCAACCTTGGCTTCCCCATTACCAGTTTTCTGTCGCGTCCTGCCTTCTCGTCCTTGCCCCTGGGCTGGTGTGCCCATTTAATTTCGTTTTGTTTTATGGGCCAGTCTAATCTTTGGCTGAAGGGTGAACCTCAGGAGTGACTTCAGTACTGAGTTAAAAGGGAGTCTGGGGGCCATACTCTCGGGGTTTCTTCAGTCTCTGTCAGATCAGTAAGTCTGGCCTTTTTTTTTTCGTTTTTTTCGGTGAGTTAGAATTTTGTTCTACATTTTTCTTCAGCTTTGTCCAGGACCTTCTGTTGTGATCCCTGTCAGAGCAGTCAGTGGTGGTAGCTGGGCACCACCTAGCTGTGCTGGACTCAGTCTGGTGGAGGCCATGGTAGTTGTGGTCCATTAGTGTTTTGGACTAATCTTTCACTTGTGTTTTTGGTTTTCTTCACTCTGTCTTTCTCCAGACAGGGTGAGACCAGTGGAGTATCTTAGATGGCCACTTGCAAGCTTTTAAGACCTCAGACACTACTCACCAAAGTAGGATGTAGAACATTTTCTTTATAAACTATGTTATGCCAATTGAGCTAGATGTTCCCTGAGACCATGGTCCCTGGCCCTCAGTCCAGTAACTTGGTCCCTCAGGGACTTTAGATGTGTCTATGGAGCTTCTATGACCTTGCCTTGGTCAAGTTGTGCTGGCTTTCCCACTATTGTGTACTGTCTTGTCCTTCACCACAGTTACCACTTATCTATTGTCTACTTGTTCCCCCCACCCACCCCTTCTCTCCCTCATAACCATCAAAGATTGTTTCTTTTTGTGTGTAATCCTTTTCATGAGTTTTTATAATAGTGGTCTCATACAATATTTGTCCTTTTGTGATTCTCTTATTTCACTCAGCATAATGCCCTCTAGATTTATCTGTGTTGCTAGATGTTTCATATATTCATCATTGTTCTTTATCATTGTGAAATTTCCATTGTGTGTTACTATCATAGTTTGTTTATCCATTAATCTATTGATGGACTCTTAGGTTGTTTCCATCTTTTTGCTATTGTGAATAATGCTGCAATGAACATGGGTCTGCATATGTCTATTAGTGTGACAGCTGTTATTTCTCTGGGATATATTCCTAGGAGTGGGATTACTGTATCATATGGTATTTCTATTTCTAGCTTTTTAAGGAAGCATCATATTATTTTCCAAAATGGTTGTACCATTTTGCATTCCCACCAGCATTGCATACATGTTCCAGTTTCCCCACAGCCTCTCCAAGATTTAATATCTTCTTTTTTTGATTTGTGCCGGTTATGTTGGGGTGAGATGGTATCTCACTGTGGTTTTTGATTTGCGTTTCTCTAATAGCTAGTGAACATTTCCTTTTGTGTCTGTTAGCTGCCTGAATGTCTTATTTGGTTAAGTGTCTGTTCATATCTTTTGCCCATTTTTTAATTGGATTATTTGTCTTTTTGGTGTAGAGGTGTTGGTTTTTCCTGTAGATTTCAAGAGAGAGACCTTTGTCAGATTTGTCATAGCCAGAGGTTTTCCCCAGTCTGTAGGTTCTCTTTTTACTCTTTTGGTGAAGTCTTTTGATGAGCATAAGGGTTT
Organism: Dugong dugon; assembly: GCA_030035585.1. Classification (NCBI taxonomy): domain Eukaryota; kingdom Metazoa; phylum Chordata; class Mammalia; order Sirenia; family Dugongidae; genus Dugong; species Dugong dugon. The sequence goes on along the minus strand of CM057468.1, from coordinate 109,725,035 downwards.
AATTTTTAGAAGAGCCTAGGCATCTAGCTTGTCTTCTGATGTTTGTGTATTGTTAGTTATGGTTTATTTCCTGTTAATGCCATGTATTAGGGCCTCTAGCATTGACTCTATTTTTTTCTTCTATGATCTTTATTGTTTTGGGTTTTATATTTAATCTTTGATCCATTTTGAGTTAGTTTTTGTGTATGGTGTGAGGTATGGGTCCTGTTTCATTTTTTTGCAGATGGACATCCAGTTTTGCCAGCACCATTTGTTGAAAAGACTGTCTTTTTCCCATTTGATATACTTTGGGCCCTTGCCGAAGATCAGGTGACCATAGGTGGATGAATTTACAGCTGGGTTCTCAATTCTGCTCCATTGATAAATGTATCTGTCATTGTACCAGCACCAGGCTGTTTTGACTACTGTAGCTGTATAGTAGGTTCTGAGGTCAGGTAGTTGCGAGTCCTCCTACTTTATTTTTCTTTTTCAATAGTGCTTTACTTATCCAGTGACTCTTCCCTTTCTATATGAAGTTAGTGATTAGTTTTTCTATCTCTTTAAAGAATGCTGTTGATATTTGGATCGGGATTGCATTATATTTGTAGATTGCTTTGGGTAGAATTGACATTTTCACAATGTTGAGTCTACCTATCCGTGAGCATGGTATGTTTTTCCATTTATGTAGGTCACTTTTGGTTTCTTGCAGTAGTGTTTTGTAGTTTTCTTTGTATAGGTCTTTAACATTCCTGTTAGATTTATTCCTAAGTATGTTATTTTTTTAGGGGCTATTATAAATTATATTGTTTTCTGGATTTCCTCTTTGCCATTCTCTTTATTGGTGTATAGGAATCCAACTGATTTTTGTATGTTTATTTTATATCCTGCTATCTGCTGAATCTTTCTATTAGTTCCAGTAATTTTCTCTTGGAATCTTTTAGGTTTTCTAGATATAGTATCATATCATGCACAAATAGGGACAATTTTACTTCTTCCTTACAAATTTGGATGCTCTTCATTTCTTTTTCTTGCCTTATCGCTCTAGCTTGGATTTCCAGCACAATGTTAAATAAGAGTGGTGATAAAGGACAACCTTGTCTTGTTCCTGTTTTCAAGGAGAATGTTTTCAGTCTCTATTAAGAATGATGTTAGCTGTTGGTTTTGTGTAGATGCATTTATTATGTTGAGGAATTTCCCTTCTATACTTATTTTGCTGAGAGTTTTTATCAGGAGTGGGTGTTGGACTTTGTCAAATGCCTTTTCTTTGTCGATTGAGATGAACACGTGATTATTCTCTTTCATTTTTATGGTGGATTACATTGTTCGATTTTCTAATGTTGAACCATCGCTGCACACCTAGTATGAATCCAACATGTTTGTGGTGTATTATTTTTTTGATATGATGCTGAATTCTATTGGTTAGAATTTTGTTGAGAATTTTTACATCTATATTCATGAGAGATATTGGTCTATAATTTTCTTTTTTTTGTCTTTTCCTGGTTTTGGTATCAGGGATATGTTGAGTTCATAGAATGAATGTGGAAGTATCCTTCCTTTTCTGTGTTCTGAAATAGTTTGAGTAGTACTGGTGTAAGCTCTTCTGAAATAGTTTGAGTAGTACTGGTGTAAGCTCTTCTCTGAATGTTTGGTAGACTTCTCCTGTGAAGTCATCTGGGCCAGGGCTTTTTGTTGTTGTTGTTGGGTTTTTTTTTTTTTTTTGTTAACCTTTTCAATCTCTTCTCTTGTTAGGTCTGTTCAGATTTTCAACTTCAGTTTGTGTTAGTTTGGGTAATGTCTTAATTATCAGTGCCGCTATAACAGAAATGCCACAAGTCAATGGTTTAACAAACAGAAGTTTATTCTGTCACAGTCTAGTAGACTAGAAGTCTGAATTCAGGACATCAGCTTCAGGGGAAGGTTTTCTCTCTCTGCTGGCTTTGGAGGAAGGTCCTTGTTATCATTCTTCCCCTGGACTAGGAGCTTCTCAGCACAGGGACCCCAGGTCCAAAGGATGTGCTCTTCTCCTGACGCTACTTTCTTGGTGGTATGAGGTCCCTTGTCTCTCTACTCACTTCTCTCTTTTATATCTCAAAAGAGATTGGCTCAAGACACAGTCCAATCTTGTAGATTGAGTCCTGCCTCATTAACATAACTGTTGCTAATCCCATGTCATCAACATCATAGAGAATAGGATTTACAACACATAGGAAAATCACATCAGATGACAAAGTGGTGGACAATCACACAATACTGGGAATCACGGCCCAGCCAAATTGACAGATATTTTGGGGGGACACAATTCAATCGACGACAGGTGGGTATGTGTGTTTCTAGAAATTTGTCCATTTCCTCTGGGTTTTCATATTTGTTGGAGTGTGGTTTTTCACAGTACTCTGTTATACTCCTTTTTATTTCAGTTGGGTCTGTTTTAATGTCCCCCATTTCATTTCTTATTTGGGTTATTTGTGTCCTGTCCTGTTTTTCTTTTGTCAGTTTGGCCAGTGGGTTGTTGAGTTTGTTGATCCTTTCAAAGAACCAGCTTTTGGTTTTGTTGATTCTATTATTTTTCTATTCTGTTTCATTTATTTCTGTTCTGGTCTTTATTATTTCCTTTCTTCTGGTGGCTGTGGGCTTCTTTTGCTGTTCTCTTTCTATTTGAGTTGTTTAGCTAATGTTTTGATTCTGTCCCTTTCTTCTTTTTTGATATGTGCATCTATTGCTATAAATTTACCTCTGAGCACTGCCTTTGTTGTGTCCCAGAGGTTTTGGTATTATGTGTTTTCATTCTTGTTTGATTCCAGGAATTTTTTGATTCCATATTTGATTTCTTCTATTACTCAGTGGTTTTTAAGCAGGGTGTTATTCAGTTTTCATGTATTTGATCTTTTTTCCTTGCTCTTCCGGTTATTAATTTCTACTTTTATGGCATTGTGATCAGAGAAGATACTTTGTATTATCTCAGTGTTTTGAATTTTGTTGAGGGTGGCTTTGTGCCTTAAGATGTAGTCTATTCTGGAAAACGTTCTATGTGCGTTGGAAAAGAATGTGTACTTTGCTGCTGTTGGGGGAGTGTTCTATATATGTTTATGAGGTCAGGTTGGGTGATTATAGCCTTTAGATCTTCTGGGTCTTTGCTGAGTTTCCTTCTAGATGTTCTGTCCTTTACTGAGAGTGGTGTGTTGAAGACTCCTACTATTATTGTGGAACTGTCATTTTCTCTTTTCAGTGCTCTTAGAGTTTGTTTTATGTATTTTGGAGCCCTGTCATTGGGTGCTTAGATATTTATTATGGTTATGTCTTCATGGTAGATTGTTCCTTTAGTCATTATATAATGTCCTTCTTTGTGTTTTATGGTGGATTTTGTTTTAAAGTCTATTTTATCTGAGATTAGTATTGCCACTTCTGCTCTTTTTTGGTTGCTGTTTCTTGATATTTTTTTTTTCCATCCTTTGATTTTTAAAATATTTATGTCTTTGTTTCTAAAGTTTTTCTCTTGTAGACAGCATATTGATAGGTCCTGTTTTTTTATCCATTCTGTCACACTCTGTCTCTTTATGGGTGCATTTAAACCATTTATGTTCAGTGTAATTATTGATAGGTGTGAGTTTATTGCTGTCATTTTGTAGTGCTTTTTTATTTGTAGTGCTGATGTTTTCTTTGTTCCTCTACTCTCCTGTGCTGAATTCCTTTTGTTTGTGAATTTTTTTTTTCCATTTCTTTGGTTTTTGTAGATTTCATGTTTACTTAGACTTTATGATTTTCTTCTTCATTTGGTGAGTAGGTTTGTTAACTTTCTTTATGGGTACCTTGAAATTTACACCTGTCTTCCTAAGTTTAAACCAGTCTTTTATTACTTGATAACATCTTGATTTCCTCTCCATTTGAAAGTTCTATACCTGCACCATTTATTCCCTCTTCTATTGTTCTGACTTTCTTTTCATTTAGAGATTGACTTCTCTGGTTCCCTGTTGTAAATTTTTTAGTTTTGTTTTGTCCTTAATAGTTCATTACCTAGGGTTGTTATCTGGCTGATGTGTCCTAGATTCAGGCTGTTGTCTGATGTTATTGGTTCTCTAATTGAAGGACTCCCTTTAATAATTCTTGTAAGTTTGGTTTGATGTTTACATATTCCCTTAATTTCCATTTATCTGGAGAGGTCCTCATTTCGCCATTGTACTTGAGCAAGAGTTTTGCAGGGTATATTCTTGGTTGGCGATATTTTTCTTTCAAGGTTTTATGTATGTCATCCCATTACCTTCTTCCCTGCATGGTTTCTGCCAGGTAATCAGAGCTTAGTCTTATTGTTTCCCCTCTGTATGTGACTTTTTATTTTTCTTGAGATGCTCTCAGGATTCTTTGTCTTTGGTTTTAGGGAGTGTGATTATGATACATCTTGGTATTTTTCTTTTGGGGTCAAGCCTATATGGGGTTCTTTGAACTTCTTGGATGGTCAGCTTTTCATCTTTCATGATTTTAGGGAAGTTTTCTATCAGTAAATCTTCCATGATTCTCCCTGTGCTTTCTGTTTTCTCCCCTCATTCTAGAACTCCGATCACACGCGCATTTTTGCTTTTGATTGTATCCCATGCTGTTCTCAGGGTTTCTTCACTTTTCTTCATTCTTTTCTCTGATTTTTCCTCAAAGTAGTATCCAAGGATTTGTCTTCAATTTTGCTGATCCTGTTTTCCATTGTTTCAAATTTGCTCCCAAAACCTTTTATGGCACTGTCCATTTCTGACATTTTGTTATCTTTTGGATTTCTAATTGCTGGTTTTGTATGATTTCTAATTGTTTGTTTATTTTGACATTTTGTTCCTGTATTACTTTCTTGAATTCTTCCATTGTTTTGTTGGTCTTTCCCATGACTTTGTCTGTGTTTTTCCATGATTTGACTATTTTTTTCTTATTTCTGTCTGTGTTTTCCTTCATCTCTTGGATAGTCCTGAATATTAGAGTTTTCAATTCCCTGTCAGGTAGTTCCAGTAACTTTTCCTTTACCAGAAGGTCATCTGGTATTTTATTTTGGACACTTTCTGGAGCTATCCTGTCCTTTTATTTTATTTTTTAAATATTTTGATATTGTTTGCTGTCTTCAGGACATTCAGGAATTATTTTCTTTATTTATTGATTGTAGATTTGTTCATTTGTCCTTTTTCTTTGTTATATGGTTACATCTTGGTAGGCAGGCTGGGCGTTCTTTGTTGTTTGTTCCTCCGTGGGCATGATACTTCTCACCACCTTATCCAGGTGGGCAGGGCCAGTCGCTCAGCAGGTACTCTGTCTCTGACTGGGAGCTCCGTGAGCTGCCTTGCCATACTCACTGTCTGTCACTCATGGTGGCTGAGAGCTCTAAGATGGTTGTGCCACACCAGTTCGCAGGGGACCTTCTCTCCACAGCTCTCCTCATTCTCTGTTTTCTGTCAGCCTCCTACTCTATTCGGTTCTTTGCTGAGTTCTTTATTCCCTCATTTGCCACTTAGGGTTCTAGGATTGATGACTGTAACTGTTTTGCTTAGTTTTGAGGGTCTTTGCTGTAGAGGGGTGGTGTGGTGCTTCATCTAAAGTACCATGTTGGCTCCAGCCCTATCCATAATCATTCTTTAACTTGTCACTTCAAGAATATGCTTGTCCTTCCTTTATCTCTTCTGTAAGGGTAAATTTAAAGTTTAACTTCTCCAGACACTGGCTGTGGCTGAGTCAGTACATCCCTCATTCACTCATTCATTCATTCATTCACTGACAGCCATAGGGTTTTCTAGGCAGTAATCTTTACAGAAGCAGATTGCCAGGTCTTTCCCCCGTGGAGCTGCTGGGTTGAGCAGAAGTTTAAATTAATATTTCTGCCTTCAAGTAGCTTGCAGTATTGCTGAAAAGTCAATATATACTAAGATAAACATTAATCATAAAATAAGGTTGTATATAAATACATATCAATAATTGAAACAAATAATTTGTGCTGAAGAAGGTTAATAAAATGTGGATAAGCCACAAAGGATTCATAATCCTTCAGCCTCTAACCACACACAGTCCTGGGATCCACACCAGGTTTCTAGGCCTGAACCTGTCTGCCACCCTAGATCTTCGAATATCCCCAAATATCCCTAAGCTCCCATCACTCAGGCTATGTTGCCTTCATCCTAAATCCCTCCCACATCTGCTTCCCCATCTCCATTTCCACTAGCATTGCTTTCCTTGAGGTCGTCTTCATCTCTTCCTTTTATCTATCATTTCATGAGCTTTCCTCCAATCTCTCCCAGAGTAATAATTTTTAAATGCCAACTTGATCCTGTTTTTTTTGTTTGTTTGTTTGTTTGTTTTGTTTTTTAATGCCCTGATCAAAGTTTTTCAAAGAGTTCCTATTGCCTGCAGGGAAAAATAAAATCTAAATAAAACATGTGTATACTTCAAGATTTTGTCATTTATTTGTCTTACCAACCCTGCCCGAAGCCCCCAATATCCATCTTCCCCACACACATTTTACACTTTAGCAATAGTTCACTATTTATAGAATTCCCATGATTATTCTTATCCCTCTGCCTTTTCACATCTGTGCCCACTTCCTGGAATGCCCTTCTTGGGCATCCTGTCCTTCTTGGGAAGGGCAGCTCAGGCTGAGATATGAACTGAGCATCGTCCTCGAAGCTCTCATTGCATCATGGATACATCTGCCTCCACTTTAGCATGTATCCCATTTTGCTTTTATCTTTATCTCCATCTCCAGATGGTATACATGAGAGCATGGAACATATTTAATTTCTGTCTCCCACAGCACCAAACACAGTACTTGCCATGGAGTGGATAATTGATAACTTTGCTGAATGGATGGCTGGGTGATTTGGCATGGCGAAAAGATGTGGGATTTAAGTTGGATCTTGTAGGAAGGATAGGATGCCAGAGAAAGAAGGTGGTGAGAGGAAGGGACTTCAAATAGAGTGAAGAGAGTGTTTAAAGGGCAGAGGAAGAATACAGGTGTAACAGGAGGGTATGTCTTTCATGAATCTCTTCTTTTCCTTCCATAATACATTTTTTTTAACCTTCTTTGGCAGTAATAATACAGTGAGTCCCCAGATAGCAAATGTCCGACTTATAGACAAATCGTACTTGCCCTTTAATGTTATGTAAATTTGCCCTCACTTTGAAATGACTGAACCAATCCCTACTTCCAACAAATTCTTCATCACAATCACCTTCACTTGCTGCACGTACAGCTTTTAAATCATTAAAAAGTTTTCGAGCCTTTACTTGCACTAACCAACCAAAAAAAAAAAAAAAACCCATTGCTGTCGAGTCGATTTTAACTCAAAGCAACTCTATAGGACAGAGTAGAATTGCCCCGCAGGGTTTGCAAGGCTGTAAATCTTTATGGAAACAGACTGCCATATCTTTCTTCTGCTGAGCGGCTGGTGGGTTCGAACTGCCAAACTTTTGGTTAGCAGCTGAGAGTTTTCACCACTGCGCCACAAGGGCTCCTTTCTTTCACTAAAGTAAAGCTAAATAAGAACTGTATGCACCTGTTCTGACTTACCTACAAATTCTTAAAGACACACTTAGGGAACAGATCACATCCGTAACCCGATGACCACCTGTATATGTGACTGCCCACTATAAACCTCACAACAAATGTTTGAAATAGGCAGTGTTATCCTCATTTTGCAGATGAGAAAACAGAGACTCAAAGAGGTTAAGAAATTTGTCCAAAGTCACATAGTTCCTAAAAGGAGCAGTAGGTATTTGAATACAGGTCTGACTCCCAAGCCCATCAATGACAATGTCTCTTTAACGTTATTTATATCAGATCTTTAAAAGCTTGTGCTCAGTTTGCCTTGCTCTGTTGTTCCTGCATTTGTGATCACAAAAATACATCTTGAGATGAAGCCCCACTCAGCCTAAATTGTAAAGCAACTCCATCCACACTGGACATATAGTACGAGCAAGAAACAAACTTTGTTCTAAGCCTCTGAGATTTTGGAGGTTTTGCCACAGCATAACATAGACTGTCCTGAATTATCTAGCATATTCTGAGAAACTCGCCCAGGTGATTTCTGACATGCTCCTCTGTGGCCCATTTCCTCATCTGCAGAATGAACAAAACTCTTCTAAAAATGTTCCAAATGTTGTCTGTTCATCAGCTGCTTTAGATTCACCTGAGGTATTTGTCTAAAATCACAACCCCTGGGTGTGAAGGCCTGGAGGCTGCACCTATAGCAAACTTCCCAGGTGATTCTGAGGCAGTTAATCAACTGACTGCATACTAAGAATTTCTGATGAAACCCTTACACATAGGTTGGAGAGCTAGATGATCCCCCAGGTTATTTCCAGTTCCATGTGTGTGAAGTGGGTGGCAGGGGGTGTGTGTGAAAACAGTACATTGTGGTGCCTGGTTGCGTATAGAGGTGGAATGAAAGGGAGGAGTTAAAAATTCTCATATAATAGGCACAGTGCAGCCACCTATTCTTTTCCCTGCCACCCATTTTGTATAGAAACTAACAAGAAATGCTAGTTACTCTTCCTTGACTTTGCAGTTGAGCTCGTTCTTACTCTCCATCTCCTGGGATGAGGATATTTCAAAGCATTTCAAGCTTTGAGATTCATAAGAATATTGAGTCTTGTGAAATCACTGCAGCAGTAGGGGTCTGTGTATCACAAACCATGCAAAGCCCTTCATGGGCTCTGTCAAATAATAATAGTGTTTGTTTTTGTAGCACATAGATTTAGAAAGTGTGATTTTTCTTTCTTAATTGCTTTGTGTTCTCTTTAGAAAATCAGTTGCAGTGAGTGAGATCTGTGATTGGTCCTGATTTCCTCAAGCTGTGCTGAGAGGTGATCATACCCACATATGTACTAATTCATCAGCCAAATTGCTTCATAACTATCAGTGTGTCATTGAAACAAGGGAATGGGTGAAAAAAAAAACATATTTTAAACCCTAATTTATATTTCAATTCCAGTTGGAGCTATAATTTAAAAGAGAACCAAGGTGATTTTTAAATATCATCAGCCACATTTCCCAAGATAATTTGACACCCAGAACTTTGGAGGGGAGGGAAAGCCATTATCCAAATTGCCTAGTCATGGCTTTATTTGCCTTTTCTACCTTTGCAGCGAGTGTCCCAGCTGCATTTAGTTGAGGGCATTAAGACAATCTATGACTATGATATTGTTAAATGAGAGCTAGGGAAGTGGAAGAATGCCAGTTATGGGGATTTAGCCTTTGCAGCTAAAAAGTTTAGTTCAAATTCCAGTTTGTTGGCAAGAGACATGAGTACTGCAGAACAAACACAGAGGCATTCACCCACTGGGGTGAGTGTCAAGATATCCAGTGCTGGCAAGTAAGAGAGAAAAAAGGAGAGGGAAAAAGGCAAAGAGAATGACATTCCTATGCTAAGGAATCTGATGCCTAGGAGAGAGATTGTTTTATATAAAAGTCAAGATATATGAGTAAAAATAATAGTACAAAGAACACAGAGGAAGAAAAACTTGAATAACAAATATTACTGAGCACTTACTATATGTCAGGCACTATTGAAAGGAATTGGACAGTCAGTTAAAACTATAGGCTCTCATGGAATTTATACTTGAATCGAATTACACCTCTACCACATACTAGCAATGTGATCAGTAGACCTTACTTCAACATGGAATTACAGTATCTACCTTATAAAATTTTGGTGAGGACTAAACAAGATGATCGTGTGGAGTACCAAGTGTTGCATCTGGCACATAGAAGGCATTCATGAATGTTATTTTCCCATCTTAATAATAAGCCAGAAAACAGATTTGTATGTTTACATGGCAAATATCTTCACCTTAAAAATACACACCTCAAGACAGTACACAATACAGGGGAAACTAGCACAACTTGTACAAGGAAAGGTCATGGAAGCCTCATAGACACATCCAAATTCCCTGAGGGACTGAATTGCTGGGCGGAGGGCTCCGGGGACCATGGTCTCAGGAAACATCTAGCTCAATTGGCATAACACAGTTTATAAAGACAATGTTCTACATTCTACTTTGGTGAGTAGTGTCTGGGTTCTTAAAAGCCTGTGAGTGGCCATCTAAAATACTCCACTGGTCTCATCCCTTCGGAAGCAAGGGAGAATGAAGAGAACAGGATACAAGGAAAAGATTAGTTCGAAGAACTAATAGTCCACAGCTACCAAGTCCTCCACCGGACTGAGTCCAGTACAGCTAGATGGTGCCTGGCTACCACCACTGACTGCTCTGACCAGGATCACAACAGAGGGTTCTGGACAGAGCTGGAGAGAAGTATATAGAACATAATTCTAACTCACAAAAAAAAGACCAGATTTACTGGCCTAAAGGAGACTGGAGAAACCCCGAGAGTATGGCCCCCAGACACCCTTTTAGCTCAGTGGTGAAGTTATCTCCGAAGTTCATCATTCAGCCTGGAGTGGACAGCCCCGTAAAACCAAATGGACTAATGAGGTACAGTAGTCCAGTGACAAGGGCCAGAAAGCAGAAGGGGACAAGGAAGCTGGTGATAGGGAACCCAAGGTTGAGTAAGGATATTGTTGATGTGTTGTGAGATTGCTAACCATTGTCATAGGGCAACATGTGTAGTAACTGTTAAATGAGAAACTATTTTGTTCTGTAAGCCTTCATCTTAAGTGAGAATAGCAGCACAATTGGAAGAGCGTAGTCAATGTCACTGAACGGTGCATGTAGAAATTTTTGAAACGGTGTGCCTTTGGCTATGTGTATTTTCACCAAAAGGAAAGGTTGAGAAGTTAGAGGGTTGACATGTTGTGGGGTTGTTAACCAATGTCATAAAACAATATGTGTACTACTGTTTCATGAGAAACTATTTGTTCTGTAAGCCTTCACCTGAAGTACAATAAAAAAAAGAAAAGAATAAAAAAAAAAATACACACCTCAGCATAAAGAAAACAAAAATCCTTACAACGGACCAATAAGCAACATTATACTAAATGGAGAAAAGATTGAAGTTGCCAAGGTTTTTATTTGACTTAGATGCACAACCAGCACCCATGGAAGCAGCAGTCAAGAAATCAAATGATGCATTGCCTTGGGCAAATCTGCTGCAAAAGATCTCTTTAAAGTATTAAAAAAAACAAAGATGTCAATTTAAGGACTAAGGTGTGCCTGACCCAAGCCATGGTATTTTCAGTCACCTCGTAAGCATGTGAAAGCTGGACAATGAATAAGGAAGACCAAAGAAAAATTGATGCTTCTGAATTATGGTGTTGGCAAAGAATATTGAATATACCATGGACTGCCAAAAGAATGAACAAATCTGTCTTGGAAGAAGTACAGCCAGAATGCTCATTAGAAGCAAGGATGGCAAGACTTTGTCTCACATACTTTGAACATGTTATCAGAAGGGACCAGCCCCTGGAAAAGACATCATACTTGGTAAAGTAGAGGGTCAGCGAAAAAGAGGAAGACCCTCAAAGAGATGGATAGACACAGTGCCTGCAATAATGGGCTTAAGCATAACAATGATAGTGAGGATGGCACAGGACCAGGCAGCGTTTCGTTCTGTTGTATATAGTATAGGGTTGCTATGAGTCAGAACTGACTCAACGGCACCTAACAACAACAACAATAAAATTTATGATCAGCAGTTCAGATGATGTTGAAGTTTGTATACCCCAACCCCCTCCTCTACACTAGACACAAAGCAAATAAATGTTTTGTGGACCTGAAAGGGCCAGGACAGCAAAGAACAAAGGAGTGCAGTGAAGATGAGAACCTGTGGATTAAAGTGTTCTGACATGATTCTGGGGTTACAGCCAGGTTCAATGCCAGAAACCAAGGGCTGGAGAGAGGCTTCCTTGCAGCTGTGAAAGAAAGCAAAAGAGTTAGAGTGATCACTGCCTGGAGCTGTGGTTGCTAGGAAACAGACACTCCTCCAGCCTCCCAGCCAGGGCCTGACCTAAGATATCCACTAGCTGGGTGACTGGATGTGCACTATCTTGGCAGGACAGCAACCCCAGTCTGCCAAGATAAGACTAAGTTCTGGACTGGGAGTTAAGGATTGGCTGGAGGCAACTGTAAAACTGCTAGAAAAGGAAAAGGGAGTATATAGAAAGAGAAAACACAGAAACAAAAAACTTTCACTCAGGATAAATCTTAAAATAAAACTTCAAAGTGCTTTCAACCAACCACCAGTCCATTGCCATTGAGTTGATTCCAATTCATAGCAACCCTATGGGACAAAGTAGAGCTGCTGCATAGGGTTTCCAAGGAGCAGCTGGTGGATTCGAACTGCCAACCTTTTGGTTAGCAGCCGAACTATTAACCACTGCACCACCAGGGTTCCAAAGTACATGAGGACAATGAAAAAAGACTGACAATAAAGTCAGCACAAAGATAAAAACTTTCCAAATGAAATGAAAATAATAGCAAAATCAGAAGGCAAGAAAAGAAAAAAAATCCACAAAAGAAACAACAAATTATTTTTAAAATAAATATAAAACAAGAACAGGTGAATAAAAAAATAACTAGTTAGAAATTCTGGAAATGAAATTTAAAAAAAAGATCAACAGATGAAATTAAACTGGACAAAACTGAACACAGTGAACTGAGGAAGAATACTAGGAATTCATCTACATAAAGTAGAGAATAATAAAGAGACATTTTTAAATGAAAGAAGAATCTGAAGGATAAATTTAGAATTCCCAACATATGTAAATGACATTCCTGAAAAAAGAGGAAATATAGGAAAAATTATATTCAAAGTAATATGGTTGAATTTTTCAGAATTAAAAAAAAAATTGAATTATCAGACTGAATATGCATTCTAAGTACAAGCAGTTTAATTAAAAATTAATCCACATTTAGACACAGTTTAAATAAAATGTCAGACTATAAAGAGAAAATTTTAAAGCTACGAAAAAGAAAAAGAAGAAAAACCTATAAAATGATGATAATTAGATTAACTTTCCATTTTCAACAATGATGAAAACATCTAACAAAGATATATAAGACCCTTGTGGAGAAAAATACAAAATATTACAGAAGGAATTTAATGGACATTAAGAGATATACCATGTTCATAGATGAGAATATTTTAATGCCAGTTCTTGCCCTATAAAGGGTCAGTCGAGGCTCAGCTTTGGTTGGTTGTTTTATTGTTTGTCAAGAGTATGGAGGTAGGCACTTCCAGGCAACCTGGCGCTATAGTCAGAAGCACCACGCTGTCCCTCTGCAGCAAAGATCAGAAAAACTAAGTCAAACAGAGTCACACATCAATCCTGAAACCCTAAGTATCAAATGAAGAGATAAAGAACTCAGCGAAGTGCTGAATGGAATAAGAAACTGACCAAGAACAGAGCACAAGGAGAGATACATGCAGAGGTCCCCTATCAGCTACCGCAGCACGAATCTGCCATCATGGACTCCTATCAGAGATCAGCAAACAGGAGGTATGAGAAAGCAGATTCACGGAGCTTCCAGCAGGAGACAGAACAACCGGTAACCCACGATATAGGCTTTCCCACTCCCCACCCTTCTTCACCTCCACTTAGCCTCTTCTGCTTCCTGCAGCCACAGTCTATTGGCCGGGAAGCACAAGCTTCCCCCCAGTGCCACTTGGATTCCACCCTCCTGCACTGGCCAGCTCCCTGAGTGCCATTTGTTGGCTGCTGGTGTTGCTTTTTTCTGCTTCTTTAGATTTCTTCCTTACCTCTCACCACCTCCTTCTCCTTTCTCTCAAAGATCTGGCTGCGTGCACCATCTTTGCTTCTTCCTGAAAGGCTGCGAAACACCACTTGACTGTGAAACTGCTTCCCAGCCCGTGCCACCACGCTGGTGGGACCCCCGGGGCTTTTTTGTTTGTTTGCTCTGATTTGTTCTGTTTTGATTTGTTTGTTTGTTTTGTTTTTCTTTTCTCAGCTTGGGAGCCCCTTCTAGCCAGGCAGTACAGCGCAGCTTGGAAGCTAGTCCCTTACTCTGTGCAGACGCACAGGGACATCCCTGGGGGCATTTCTTTTTTCTCGTTTTTTGGGTTTTATTTGTTAGTTTTTGGGTTTTTTTTTTTTTTCATTTCTTTGTTTAGTTTTCTTCTCTCTCTTATTCCCTTTTTGTCTTTCTTCATTTCCAGGTTCTTGATTTATTCATTTTTTTCTTTTACCCTTTTTCTTTTTCTTTTTTTTTCATTTTTGTTTTCCCCCATTTCTCAGTCTCTCATCTCTCCTCTCCAATAGCAAGCTCACTTAGCACTCTTTTTTGTTTGTGTGTGTGTTTTTGGCTCCTGTTCCTCTTTCCTCTGTCTCATCTTTCCCATACTCATCCTAGCTCCACACATCACAATCTGCCCCCTCCTTCCTGCCTACCTGCACCGTGTGCTGAACTTCACACTCCCAAGCAGCACAGGCGCAGCCTACTGGAACCTGCCCTGCACTGATTCCCAGTCTGTACTGTCAGCCCTGGTATGTGCCCCAAAAAACCTATCCCAGCGACTCCCCTTCAGCTGGACCTGCCCTGCTGTACCATACCTGAGTGACTGACCCTGCCCATTGGAGAAGGAGCTGAAAAGTATTGCGCCCACAGATGAGCAAACAACAAAGACCGCACAGCCCGCCTGCTCAGACATAACCAAATAAAACAAAAAAGCAGGATGAAACAAACAAATCTACAATCAATAAACGAGGAAAATAACTATGGAATGCCCTGAAGACAGCAGACAATATCAAAACATTTACAAAAAGGACAGGATGGTTTCAGTAGGTGTCCAAAATGAAACACCAGATAATCTTCTACTAAAAGAAAAGGCACTAGACCTAGCTGATAGGGAATGCAAATCTCTAATATTCAGAATTATCCAAGAGTTGAAACAAAAAACAGACAAAATGAGGAAAAAATAGATAAATTCATTGAAAAGGCAGACAAATTCATGGAAAATACAGACAAAAAAAAATGGAAGAATTCAAGAAAATAATACAGGAACAAAATGCTAAAATAAATTCACAACTCGAAATCATACAAAAACAGCAATTAGAAATCCAAAAGATAAACAACAAGATTTCAGAAATGGACAGTGTCATAGAATGGCTGAGGAGCAGGTTTGAAACAATGGAAGATAGGATCAGTGAAATTGAAGACAAACACTTGGCTACTACTCTGTGTGAGGAAAAATCAGACAAAAGAACAAAGAAAAATGAAGAAACCCTGAGAATTATGTAGGATACAATCAAAAGCAAAAATCTGTGAGTGATCGGAGTTCCAGAACAGGAGGAGAAAACAGAAAACAGAGAGGATCATTGAAGAACTGCTGACAGAAACCTTCCCCAATATCATGAAAGATGAAAAGCAGACCATCCTAGAAGCTCAACAAACCCCACAGAGGATAGACCCCAAAAGAAAATCACCAAGGCATATCATAATCACACTTGCTAAAACCAAAGACAAAGAATCCTGAAAGCAGCTGGAGAAAAACAAAAAGTCACATACACAGGAGAAACAATAAGACTAAGCTCGGATTATTTGGTAGAAACTATGCAGGCAAGAAGGCAATGGGATGACATATATAAAACCTTGAAAGAAAAAAATTGCCAGCCAAGAATAAGGTATCCTGCAAAACTCTCATTCAAATATGATGGTTAAATTAGGTCATTTCCAGATAAACAGAAATTAAGAGACTATGTAAAAACCAAACCAAACTGATGAGACTTATTAAAGGAAGTCCTTTGATCTGAGAGCAAACAATATCAGACCACAGGCTGAATATAGGACACAGGATTGTACTAGCCAGATACCAATCTAGGAAATGAACTCTTAAGGACTATGCAAAACCAAAAGAATTACAAAAGGGAACCAGAGAGGTTAATCTGTAAATGACAACAGCATCAGAACAATAAAAGAGGAAATAAACAGTGTAGGTATAGAACCTTCTAATGGAGAGTAAGTCAAACGATACCAAGTAATAACAGACTGGTTCAAATCTAGGAAGATAAGGGTAAATTTCAAGGTAACCACAAAGAAAGTTAACAAACCTACTCATCAAAATAAAGAAGAAAAACATAAAGTCTCAGTAAAAAACAAAACCTACCAAAAAAAAATCCACAAACAAAAGAAACTCAGCACAGGAGAGTAAGAGAAACAAAGAAAACGTCAGCACCACAAAAAAAGTACTACAAAATGCAATCCAACTCCTAGGAATACATCCTAGAGAAATAAGAGCCATCACACTAATAGACATATGCACACCCATATTCCTTGAAGCACTGTTCACAGTAGCAAAAAGATGGAAACAACCTAGATGCCCATCAACAGATGAATGGATAAAAAAAACTATGGTACATACACACAATGGAGTAGTATACAAAGATAAAGAACAATGATGAATCTGTGAAGCAGCTCATAACATGGATGAAACTGGAGGACATTATGCTGAGTGAAATAAGTCAATCACAAAAGGATAAATATTGTATGAGACCTCTACTGTATAGCTCATGTAAAAGTTTACACACAGAAAGAAACAATCTTTGTTGGTTATGACAGATTGGGGGGGGGGTACTAAATAGACAAGTGGTAACTTTGGTGAAGGGTAAGAAAGTACACATTACTGGGGAAGGCAGCACAACTTGTACAAGGAAAGGTCATGGAAGCTCCACAGACACTTCCAAACTCCCTGAGGGACTGAATTGCTGGGTGGAGGGCTGTGGGGACCATGGTCTCAGGAACATCTAGCTCAATTGGCATAACACAGTTTATAAAGAAAATGTTCTACATTCTACCTTGGTGAGTAGCATCTGGGGTTTTAAAAGCCTGTGAGTGGCCATCTAAGATACTCCACTGGTCTCACCCCTTCGGGAGCAAGGGAGAATGAAGAGAACAAGATACAAGGGAAAGATCAGTCCAAAGGACTAATGGACCACGGCTACCACAGCCTCCACCAGACCTAGTCCAGTACAGCTAGATGGTGACCGGCTACCACCACTGACTGCTCTTACTGGGATCACAATAGAGGGTCCTGGACAGAGCTGGAAAAGGATGTAGAACAGAATTCTAACTCACAAAAAAAAGACGAGATTTACTGGCCTGACACACTGGAGAAACCCCGAGATTATGGCCCCTTTTAGCTCAGTGGTGAAGCCCCTCCTGAAGTTTACCGTTCAGCTGGGGATTGGACAGCCTCATAAAACAAAACAGGACTAATGAGACACAGCAGTCCAGGGACAAGGACTAGAAGGCAGGAGGGGACAGGAAAGCTGGTCATAGGGAATCCAAGGTTGAGAAGGGGATGGTGTTGACATGTCGTGGGGTTGTTAACCATTGTCACAGGGCAATATGTGTACTAACTGTTCAATGAGAAACTATTTGTTCTGCAAGCCTTCATCTAAGGTAAAAAAAAAAAAAAAAAAGAATTATCTATATGAGATCAAACTGACAACAGCAACTCAAAACTCCTGATGGGAAGCCTAGGGGACAGTGAGTTGAAGATAATGGTGATGGAATAATTTGGAAAAGGATAGTGAGACTAGCAGCACAACTGGAAGAATGTAATCGATGTCACTGAACTGTACATGTAGGAACTTTCAAAATGGTGTAACTTTGGCTATGTATATTTTCACCAGAAAAAAGTTCCTCAAGGTCAAGAAGGGAGAGTGTTGGCATGTCATGGGGTTGTTAACCAATGTCATAAAACAATATGTGTACTGACTGTTTAATGAGAAACTGTTTGTTCTGTAAACCTTCATCTAAAGTACAATTTAAAAAATTTTAAAAAATAAATAAAAAATAAAAGTTGCCATTAATGGAAAAAAGAAAAAGGAGTATTGAGGTAGACTGTATAAAACTGGCAACATTAAAACACCTTTATTTTCTCTCCTTTAAAAAGACAACACAATAAAAATATGACATAATACCGGTTTGTTAAGGATTTCTTAGAAAGTAACTGCAAGGGTAGGGAGGCTGTGTTAGTAACAGCAAGGCCTGAGGACTCACCGGAGGTATGTGAATCTGAGGGCACAGAGCTAGAAATTGTATCACCCTGGGAAAACCTGGAATAAAAGACCTCATTAAACACAACCAACAATTTTTTGTAAATTATTCAAATGTAGATCAGAATTCACAGACAGTAAGCAGTGTGAGAGCAAAATAAAGCCATAAATGTATGCTAACCTTTAGTGATGACTCAGTATGTTCCAAGTGATTTTATAACAAAATTATTTGTATAAGACATATATATATAGATACATTTCAACCATCAATGAACAATGCCCTACAACAGAAACGTATTGTTTTATACTCAGCAAAACAACTGATTTGATTAAGGATCTCATTCCTGTTGCAACTCCCTGGGAGAGTCCAGAAACTCAGCCTTCTCTCTCAAAAGCAAGGCAGAAGTTTCTTCACCTTCAGGGCCATGTCACTTAGGGGCCGGATTCAGGCTCATCCATAGCATGTAACTTGGCATTGTCTTTCTTTCTCTGAGAAAAACGTCCAGCAAAAAGTTTTCCACCGTGATTGATTATCCTCTGATTGGCTAGAAGTGGAGGAAGGCAGGTATGCAGGGGCCCCACCCCACCAGGCATTGAGGAATGCAATTAAAAGGCATGTGTGCACCCTGCCCCAGAGACAGGTGGTGACTTGGCAATTTCTGGACTCCCAGAGAACTGGGAGTGTGTTTTATAGGCCAAATGAAAGTGAGCATGAACATCTGCATACATTGGTATCAGCACAGAAAATTGACTATATATGGTTACCTGCTTAGAAGAAAATGTGAAAGGAATTTAATGATTGAGAATTTTTTTCTCTCTTGTTTCTCATGTTTATGAAACTTGGCCCTTAGAACCTCTGAAAAAATGATTTCTTTCTGCCCAACTCGAAGGTGCAGAGGTCTTCAGAGCAGCTTCTTACCTTGTCTGTGACAGGGCTTCCTGTAGAAATGTGGCTGTGATTTGCATGTGATTTTCCCAGCCTCCTTATTTCACCCGTGTTTTGCCTTCCTTCTTTCCAGGAAGCAGAATGTGCTTACACGCTCTTTGTTGTTGCCATATTTTGGCTCACGGAAGCTTTGCCTCTGTCGGTAACGGCTTTGCTGCCAGGTTTGATGTTCCCCTTGTTTGGAATCATGCCTTCTAGAACGGTAAGTCTCTCGGAAATGTTTGTCACAATTAGATCCCCCATTTTGTGCTGATCTTTCCATCAAGACAAGCTGTTTTTTCTTTGTCGTAAAAATATAGATAACACAGCATTTGCCAAATCAACATTTCCCATACATACAATTCAGTGAGATCAATTACATCAGTCATGTGTGCTACTATCACCAATATCCTTTACCAAATTTTCCATCCCCATAAACAAAAAGTCAGTGCTTCCAAACCAGTAATTCCCCCCATTTTCTCTCCCTCCCATCCCTGGCAACCACTATTAAACTCTGATCTCTGTATGTTTGCCTATTCTAGGTACTTCATATTAGTGAGATCATACAATATTTGGTTTTTTGTGATTGACTTATTTCAGTCAGCACATTTTCAAGGTTTGTCCATATTATAGCACGGATCAGGGTCTCATTTCCCTTTATGACAGTTAATACTCCACTGAGAGTCCCTGGGTGGGGCAAACAGTTAAGTGCTCGACAACGAGCCAAAAGGTTGGCAGTCTGAACCTATACAGAGGCTCTTCGGAACACAGGCCAGGCCATCTGCTTCTGAAAGGTCATGGCCATAAAACCCTATGGAAACAGTTGTACTCTGCACACATGGGGTCGCCATGAGTAGGAAACAATTGGACAGCAACTAACAACAATATTCTGTACATTGCTGTACGTGTGTCTGTTCATGTTGCTGCTTTCAAGTCTGAGAAGAGTTGTTTTTGAAGGGAGCAATCAAGTGCTAATAGCACTTGCATCACTCAGGTATACCGCCCCTAAACCAAAAACTAAACCCATTGCCGCTGAGTCGAATTCTGACCCACAGCGACAATATAGGACAGAAAATAACCACCCCATAGGGTTTCCCAGGCTGTAAATCTTTACAGAAGCAGACTACCACGTCTTTCTCTGACAGAGTGGCCAGTGGGTTCCAACCGACGATCTTTCAGTTAGCAGCCGAGCAAATCACCGCTGTGCCACCAGGGCTCCTTTGATAAGCCTACCCAAGTTCTTTATTCCGAAAGGTATCTGCCTCACACTAATTTAGCAGTCATAGACTCAGACTCAGTCACTTTGACATATTAAACCTTTCTCTAACATCTAAGATTCCACAAATAAACCTCGTATTTCTTCCACATGATAATGTTGTTTGGTTTTGAAAATTAATATCGTTTCCTCCTACAGTCTTCCTAACTTCAGTCCACATGCTTTTCAGAACTCAACTCCCATCTTCAAACTATTGCCACCTCAACACCAAAACAACCACAGAAAAAGCAAACCCATTGCTGTGGAGTCGACTTTGATTCATAGTGACCCTGTAGGACAGAGTAGAACTGCCCCATAGAGTTTCCAAGGAGTGGCTGGCAGATTCAAACTGCCGACCTTTCCTTTAGCAGCCGAATACTTTAACCACGCACTACCATGGCTCCCGCATCAACACTATCATCTTATTTTCCTAGAACTAACCCCAGTTTGTCAGTGATACTTAAATATTAAGTTAATAAATATAAAGTCTATCACATATAAGGCACTCACTGTGTCGATTCATTTTCTCAATATTTGTATGTTTGCAAAATTGAGTAGATGACTCTCCAAACACTCCCACTGTTGCAAAGCTAAGTGAGACTATTATCTCCCTTCTGATAATGTAAGCCTTATTTTGTTTTCAACTTTATGTGACTATCTGCACACAGTTAGCCTAACTGAAATTTGAAGCAAACCAAAGCTCTTTGGACTTTTGTGGAAAAAACTGGTTTTCAATTCTGTGATCTTTCCAGATAGGGCAACTGACCTTTTACTAGAAAATAGTTGACCAAAACTACAGGGTATTATGGGAAGAGCTAGCGCTTTAGTCAGGAGATCTGAGCTTAAAACCTGATATTTAGCACTAGTCACTTGTGTGATCCTGATCATGTCTTTTAATGATAATGACTCTTTTTCTTCTCATTTGTAAATGGGGAATGATAATGCCACACAACTCAAAGGATATTGTAGCAATCAAATGAAATAATATAGGTGAAAGAATGATTCTAATTAAGTGCCAAGCATTCTTATGAGATTTAATATTCACAGTTAAAGTTTGTTTTGATAGATTTAAACTATCATTCTAGCCTATTGCAGCATCTTTGAATCATAAATCGTCACCGAGCAGGACAATATCTTTACTGTCCTCATTGAAATTCAGAGCCCTATACACCATTGTTTTTGTGTACCATTGTTCCAGGCTTACTTTATCTATTAAGCCAAAGCTAAATACCTAAATTTTCTGAGTATGTTTTATACTTGAAATATATCAACAGTATTGAATTTCTCCCCGGTTGGATTTAACTTGAAATGCTAAATATTTAGAGTGTGCCCAACATGATATTCCAAAACAGGTATCATCAATATCATTGAAAATGTTTATATGTAATTTTTCATGTCTATGTGAAGATACACACATGTGTATATATAGATGTTACAATATGTGTTTATGCAGTCTTTCAATAAATATTTGGTGCTAGGCACTTAGAAACCCATCAATAAATAAAAACAGACAAAAACTCCCTATCTTCCTAGGGAAACGGAGGCAAATCAATAAACCGAATGAAAAGGTAAATTATAGACTGAATTAGAAGGTAATTGGTGCTATGGGAAAAATGCAACAGGATAATGGGGTGAGGAGAGGGTTGCAGTTTTAAACAGAGTGGTCAGGGTAGACCTCACTGAGATGGTGATACTTGAACGAAGACTCAAGGGAGATGAAAGAGTCTTTGTTCAAGTTTTTACTGGACAATTGGTCCATAAACTATATTTGGATATTTGGGCAAAGGCCATCACAGAAGGGGCAACACCCAGTGCAAAACCTTAAGGCAAGTACATGTCTGCAGTGTGACTGAGCAGAGTGAGTGAGTGGGACAAGTATAGAAGATGATGTCAGGGACTGGACCACGTAGGGCCAAAGTAGGCCATTGTGAGGCTTTCACTCTGAATGAAATGAGACCCTCTGTAGAGTTTTTCTTAGAAGAGTGACATAATCTGAGTTAGATTTTGAAAGGATCGCTTGCTCTGTAGTGTTGAGAAATAAGGAGATAGGAAAGAAGTTTTTGCAATAATCCAAGTGAAAGAACATAGTGATTCAGACCAGGAATAGCAGTGGTGATAATGAATATATTCATGATCTGTTGTGAAGGAAAAGACAACAAAATGTCCTGATTGATTGGTTGTGACATATGATTGAAAGAGACTCACAACTTTTTGATTTGCTAACTGGAAAGATGGAATTTCCATCAGCTGATACGGGAAAGACTATGGGCATGGTAGAATCGTTGTAGGAAAGGGTTGAGACCTGGAGTTTAGTGTTGGACAAGTAAGTATGACATACCTTTTAGACATCTAAGCGAAGGTTTTAAGTAGGTAGTTGGATACAAATGAGACCAGAGTTTATGAAAGATAGCAGAGCTATTGGATACAAATGAGACCAGAATTTATGAAAGATAGCAGAGCTAGAGATATAAATCTGAAAGTCATCAGCGTATAGATGGTATTTAAAGCCCTAAGCTTTGGTAAGATCTCTTAGATAGTGAGTCAAGACAGAAAAGTAAAAGACAAGTAATTGAGCTCTGGAGAAATACAACAGTAAGAGATCATTGAGAAGAGAAAGTACAGGCAAAGGAAACCATGGAGGAAAGGTTGTTGAGATAGGAGGAAATGTTATTGAGATAGGAGGAAAACCAGGAGAGTGTGGGTTCTGGAGGCCAAGGAAAGCAAAGGTTTTAAGGATGAGGCAATGATCAAATGTATCAAATCTGCTGATAGGTCAGCTAATGTGAAAACTAGAAAATGACCACTGGATTTAGCAACACAATATAACTAAATATTAAAAAATAAAATTTAGGCTTTATAATCATATGCATTATAATTTGCAAAGCATTTTTTTTTTAAAAGAAACATTTTATTTAATTCACAAACTCGATGTGAGGTAATATTTAACTTTTACATTTGGGCATACTAACTTGTAGAAGTGGCACTCAACTGGTATATGGTTGAGAGAGAACTCAGGTGCTCTGTTTGCAAAATACCATATTTTTTTTAACTAAATCCCATTTTGATACAGAAATATAACTAACTCAACCTTGTAAATAGATTTCAGATTCATTAGGAATTTCGACACACCAATTTTACCTCAGAAATGGTTATATTTGTAAGTGTCATTTATAAACCAGTAGCACCTGCTTCCATTACCTCCTAGACAAGTGGGCTGAAAACAAACACATCTGCTTGTGGCTAGTGTTCTTCTGCGAATATACTGACTGATGAAAACCAAAGAAGGGGCAATACAATGAAAAACAGAGAATGTGAAAATTCCTCCTTAGGTTTAGCAATTAATTTCATTCAGACAACGGGGCTATAGGTTATAGTTTGTGTGCAGTCTATTAAAGGGGTTGGCAAACTATGGGCTTGAGGGCCAAATATAGCCTGAGACTTTATTTTTTTTAAGTAAAGTTTTATTGTAACACAGTCATTAGCCATTTATTTCCATATTGTCAATGCTTTTGTGCTACAATGGAGTCAAGCAGTTGCAATAGAGACCATATGGCTCACAAAGCCTAAAATATTTACTATCTGTGATCATTTACAAAAAATGTCAGTCAACCCCTTGTATAACTAAAGAGGTTACAACAAGAATATCTTATGGTTCTGGATTTCCTTCTGTGTTTAATCACTTACTAGTAATAGCTTCTTTCTATATGTTCCTTTGTACTCTTTAAAGTGCTTTTGAATTTACTCTCATTTAATTCTCACAGTCATGAGGAAAGTAGATGTGTGGGGCTTATTTCCATAGGCAAAACTGCAAAAGATAAGCTAAAATGTCTATTAATCTTTCAATAATTAACCCAAGCATCAGCTCCTATAAGAAGACTTTCTCAATTCCTGTAGGTAAAAGTGGTCACTTACTCTTTAAACCTCAACTGTACCTTGAAGAGGTGTCTCTCATGTACCTATGAACTTTATTGCACTCTTTGTTAACTTGTTTTTCTTCAGCTAATAACCTTTAAGCTCCTAGAGGGTAGGTATTTATTAATTGAACAATATCTACTGAGTGCCAGGCATGTGCTAAGTCTATAAATACAGTGATCAATTAGACACATCTCTGCCTTCAAAAAAACATCTAGTCTAATGGAGGGGCTAGTTAAGTAAAGAAATAATAACTATATAGTTTAAGATGTGGTATAACAGAGGGAAGACTCATCCAACCCAGACTAGGGTATCCAGGGAAGGCATCTTTAAAGAACTGACGTCTGAGTTAACCCAGAAAGGAAGAGAAGGAGTACCAAGGCAAGAGGGAAGTTAACTCCAGGTTAAATGACAAGCCTATGTTAAATCATGTCTGTGTTTGGGGAACTGCACGTGTAGAGAGAAGTGGGTGGGATGGTGAAAGACAAAGCTGGAGAGGTGAGCAGTGAGCAGATGAAGAAGGGTCTTGTATGACATGTTGAGAAGATTGGATTTAATCTTAAAAGCCGTGGGGTCCACTGAAGGATTATTAAAAACAAACAAAAAAACAACCAAAGAAAAAAAACCCAAGTTACTGTTGAGTTGATTTCAACTCATGAGGACCCCATGTGTGTTGGAGTAGAACTGTGCTCCATAGGATTTTCCATGGCTAATTTTTTTGGAAATTGATCACCAGGACTTTCTTCCAAGGCACCTCTGGGTGGACTCAAACCTCCAACCTTTCAGTTAGCAGCTAAGCACATAAACCATTTGCACCACCCAGGGACTCTGAAGGATTATAGGGAGGCCAATAATGTGTTCAGATTTACATTTTATAAAGGTTGCTATGACAGTGTATGGGCGAGATCAGAAAAGGACAGATCATATAATAACCAGGTGAGAAATGGTGAGGGCCTTAGTTAAGGTAGTAACGCGAGAATAGACAAAAGTGGATGTGTTTAAAAGATATGAAAGAACTAGAATAGGAATTGATAACTAACAGGCACAGATTGGAGATGAGCAAGGAATGACAGCCAACTCTCAAGTTTCTGGCTTGGGCAACTGAGTAGATAGAAGTTTTATTCACTACAAAATGGGGTACAAGAAAAAGAGCATATTTGAAGGATGGGGAGTGAGAAGCTGAGAAGCACTGTTTTGGATATATTGAGTTCTTGTGGGAAATTCAAATGGAAATGTCCAGTTTTTTATACCAGTGTGGAACTCAGAAGACTTATCTTTCTGGATGTAAAGATCTTGGTGTCTCAGCATTCATTCAACAAATATGTGCTGTGTGCCTGCTGTGAGCTAGACATTATTTTAGTCACATAGAGATAGAAGTTGAATCCATAAGATAGACCCATCAGGTGAACAAAGCAAGAAGACTGCAAACAGGACCCTGTAGAATACCAGCATTTAAAAGAAGGGCAGAGGAAAACTAATTTGCAAAGTAGGCTGAGAAGGAACATTCAGAGAGGCAGGGGGTAGAACCAGGGAGGGAGAAAACGGTTCACAAGTCTGGAGGCACCAGTAAATGGAAAGAATACTTATATCAAGAGCAAGGGTTGAGAGAGGGGAATAGGAGATTGGAGACAAAGTGTGGACAACTGGGATTTAAGAACTCAGAGACGATAGCTTATTCATTGACTCCCTCACTCCCACCATCATTCATTTAATACTATTTACTGAGCTCCTGCTCTATGCCAACACTGTGCTAGGTGCCGAATATGTGGTGGTGAGCAAAACAGAGTGCTGGTCCTCACAAAACGTGTAGTCAAATAGGGAGGATAGGCAATAACCAGTTAAACAAATAATATTTACATAATGTGATACACTATGAAGAAAACAAACAGGGCTCTGCGATACAGAAAAGTAGTGTGATGTATTTAGAAAGTCCTGATCCTTGAGAATTGAAGAGGTGTCCAACTGGGTAAAAATACCAGGGAAAAACATGTCAGGCATTTATTCCTGCATCCTCCACTTCTGTAAGAGGGTTTGGTGCATGGTAGATGCTTATTCAATGTTAAAATACTTACTAAATGAAATAATAAAGAAATTGACGCAATTATTTATTTTTCCATTACCCAATGACTACAAAATGTAAAGAGATAATATAAACTTTGAAAAACATGATGAATTAACATTTTATAAAACATATAATTGTCCACTGCTTGACTTTTTATTTCAAGGGTGATTATCAATTTTTACTTTTTATTGAAACCAAGCCAAGCTTAGTAAGTTGTATTAAAAATATAGGTACAGTTTAAAATAACAAAGTCACCATCAGAATTGTTTTTCCTTTTTCTCCATGGATCTATAACATCAGAGTTGTTTTGTTCCAACTCTTCTATTTTTTCTACTAGACATTGTTTTTTGTTTTTAAAGGATGTTTCCTCTTACAATCACTCTTTCTGCACAGTCTTGTGATTCAGTCTAGCCAAGCATTTCCAATTGAGATGTTTCAACAAACAGATGCAGTGCTGGAAGCACTCATCTGTCTATGCCAAGAAATTTGGAAGACAGCTGACTGGAAGAGATCCATATTTGTACCCATTACAAAGAAAGGTGATCCAAGAGAGTGTGGAAATTATCGAACAATATCATTAATATCACATACAAGTAAAATTTTGCTGAAGATCATTAAAAAATGGTTGCAGCTGTACATTGACAGGGACCTACCAGAAATTCAAGCCGGATTCAGAAGAGGACATGGAACCAGGGATATCATTGCTGATGTCGGATGGATCCTGGCTGAAAGCAGAGAACACCAGAAAGATGTTTACCTGTGTTTCATTGACTATGCAAAGGCATTCGACTGTGTGGATCATAACAAATTATGGATAAAATTGCAAAGAATAAGGATCCCAGAACACTTAATTTTACTCATGAGGAACCTGTACTTAGACCAAGAGACAGTTGTTTGAACAGAACAAAGGGATAGTACGTGGTTTAAAGCCAAGAAAGGTGTGCATCAGGGTTGTATCCTTTCACCATAATTATTCAGTCTGTATGCTGAGCAAATAATCTGAGAAGCTGGACTATATGAACACAGCATCAGGATTGGAGGAAGACTCATTAACAACCTGAGATATGCAGATGGCACAAACTTTCTTGCTGAAGGTGAAGAGGACTTGAAGCACTTACTGATGGAGATCAAAGACTACTGCCTTCGGTATGGATTGCACCTCAACATAAAGCAAACAAAAATCCTCACAACTGGACCAATAAGCAACATCATGATAAATGGAGAAAAGATTGAAGTTGTCCAGAATTCCATTTTACTTGCATTCACAATCAATGCCCATGGAAGCAGTAGTCAAGAAATCAAAGTTGTCACTGAATTGTACATGTAGAAATTTTTGAAATGGTGTAACTTTGGCCATGTATATTTTCACCATAAAAAAAAAAGGTCCTCCAAGGTCGAGAAGGGAGAGTGTTCACATGTCATGGGGTTGTTAACCGTGTCATAAAACAATATGTATACTGACTGTTTAATGAGAAACTATTTGTTCTGTAAACCTTCATCTGAAGTACAATAAAAAAATTTTTTAAAAAATCAAATGGCACATGACATTGGGCAAATTCTGCTGCAAAAGACCTCTTTAAAGTATTCAAAAGCAAAGATGTCACTTTGAGGACTAAAGTGCGCCTGATCCAAGCCATGGTGTTTTCAGTCTCCTCATATGCATATGAAAGCTGGACAATGAGTACGGAAGACCGAAGAAGAATTGATGCCTTTGAATTATGGTGTTGGAGAGAATGAACAAATCTGTCTTGGAAGAAGTACAGCCAAAATGCTCATTAGAAGCAAGGATGGTGAGACTTTGTCTCATATACTTTGGACGTATTATCAGGAGAGACCAGTCCCTGGAGAAGGACATTATTCTTTGTAAAGTAGAGGGTCACCAAAAATGTGGAAGCCCCTCAATGAGACGGATTGACATAGTAGCTACAAAAATGGGCTCAAACCATTGTGAGGGTGGGGCAGGACCGGGCAGTGTTTTGTTCCGTTGTACATAGGATCATTGTGAGTTGTAACTGACTCAGCAGCACCTAACAACAATAATAAGCATTTCCTAAAGTCTGTTCTCTTGAATACCAGTCCCACGAGGTAAAAAAAGAAAACCCTTGCCATGGAGTCAATTCCGACTCATAGCAACCCTATAGGACATAGTATAACTGCCCCATAGGGTTTCCAAGGCTGTAATCTTTACGGAAGAGCCCTAGTGGTGCAGTGGTTAATTATGCAGCTGTTAACTGAAAGGTTGGCGTTTCAAATCCACCCAGTGGCTCCACGAGAAAAAGACCTCATGATCTGTTCCTGTAAAGGAAACCCCTGTGGGAAGTTCTACTCTATCCTATAGGGTCGCTATTGGAATCAACTCAACAACACATCAGGACGAATCTTTATGGAAGCAGACTACCGCATCTTTCTACTATGGAGCTGCTGGTGGGTAGAAACTGCCAACCATACGGTTAGCAGCCTAGCACTTAACCACTGTCACCAGGGCCCTTTTCCCATGAGGTAGCACTACAAATTTTTTTAAATAAGATTTTTATAATTAAATAAGTTTGTAAAATATACAGTATATGATACCTCCCTCTTTGAAACTGAAAATAAATATTAGTATGGTAAAGGTTGCGAAAAGACATGTAGGAAAGAAAATTTTATTATTGCAAAACTCTCTGTTTTACAAACTTATCTGAACACAAAATCCTTTCTTTGCAACAATGATGAATCTGCAAAGCATCTCATAACATGATTGAATCTGGAGGGCATTATGCTGAGTGAAATAAGTCAATCACAAAAAGACAAATATTGTATGAAATCACTGCTATAAAAACTCATGAAACAGTTTACACACAAAAAGAAACAATCTTTGATGTTTACAAGGGAGGGGAGGAGAGGCTTGGGGAAACAATAAATAGACAATAGGTAAGTGGTAACTTTGGTGAAGGGTAAGACAGTACACAATACTGGGGAACCCAGCACAACTTGTACAAGGAAAGGTCATGGAAGCTCCATAGACTCTTCCAAATTCCCTGAGGGACTGAATTGCTGGGCTGAGGGCTGTGGGGACCGAGGTCTTGGGAACATCTAGCTCAGTTGGTGTAACACAGTTTATAAAGAAAATGTTCTACGTTCTACCTTGGTGAGTAGCATCTGGGGTTTTAAAAGCCTATGAGTGGCCATCTAAGATACTCCACTGGTCTCACCCCTTCAGGAGCAAGGGAGAATGAAGAAAACAAGATACAAGGGAACGATCAGTCCAAAGGACCAATGAACCACAACTACCATGGCCTCCACCAGACTGAGTCCAGTACAACTAGATGGTGCCCGGCTACCACCACTGACTGCTCTGACAGGGATCACAACAGAGGGTCCCAGACAGAGTTGGAGAAAAATGTAGAACAAAATTCTAACTCACAAAAAAAAAAAAAGACCTGACTTACTGGCCTGACAGAGACTGGAGAAACCCTGAGAGTATGGCCCCCAGACACCCTTTTAGCTCAGTAATGAAGTCACTCCTGAGGTTCACCTTTCAGCCAAAGATTAGACAGCCCCATAAAGCAAAATGAGACTCATGGGGCACAACAGCCCAGGACAAGGACTAGAAGGCAGGAGGGGACAGGAAAGCTGGTAATAGGGAACCCAAGGTCCAGAAAGGAGAGTGTTGACATATCGTGGGGTTGTTAATCAATGTCATAAAACATTATGTGTACTAACTGTTTAATGAGAAACGATTAGTTCTGTAAATCTTCATTTAAAGTACAATAAAAAATAAAAATAAATAAAAAATCCTTGCCTTGAAAAAGAGTTTATGTAACTAACATACTTCAGAGCATTCTTTGGGAAACACTGTTGTAAATGGTTGCTCAAAGTGTCTGAACACTTAACTCATCTCTGAAAAGTATTAGTAGAAAATGGCATAAAATATCGGCCCCTAAGCAAGAGTATTTGCTTTATAATAATTTATAAAGGTAAAAGCATTCAAAATATGAAGGGATGACTTTGCAGTTATGGCATAATGGGTGGTGAGGAAGACATTTTGGATTTGAGGCGTGGCTCAGGACTTTTCTAAACCACAGTAACTGCCATTCCACCCTAAGTGCGTAAATCAATTCATCCCACTTTACAGAGACAGAAATTAAGGCATATAAGACACTTGCCAGGTGTTCTTCAGCTCTTTAAAAACACAGTGTCTTGCGTCCTCCTTGTTCTGTACATTTTTCCTTAGTACCACTATTTCTGGTAAGAATACAAAGCGTATTGAAATTTGTATTCAGACTCATGGACATTTCTCTGAACAAAATAGAGAGATTATGTAGTCGAAGGTCAAAGTTAAGAGCGGCGTAATGCTGTCTTTCTTGTGCAATGTTATTTTTTCCCCACCGATGTAAATCAGCAGGGGTTTAATTGTAATTTCAGGTGGCATCTTCTTATTTCAAAGATTTTCACCTGCTGCTAATTGGAGTCATCTGTTTAGCAACATCAATTGAAAAATGGAATTTACACAAGAGGATTGCTCTGAGGATGGTGATGATGGTGGGTGTGAACCTGGCATGGTAAGTGCTGCATTTGCTACTCCCATTTTGTGCAGAGCAAATAGCCAAATCAGTAATGCACTTCCAGGGAATTATTTGTATCACAGTATAATTCATGCCTTTTTTTTTTTTTTCTTTTCACTCTGCAAAAATAAAAGTGATATAAAGTGTGCTTGAGTTGTAGGAGGCAAAAAAACAACTTTCCTTTCACTGCAGGTCTAATTACAGGGAGATTGGAATGAGGGCACACAACCTTCTCACCTTTTATGCACCCTAGGAGTCAAAGCTGAGATAAGCCTTGAACCTCAACAGACAAGATTGATAGACTTCAGAGTAGATTTCAGCCCTGTCTTGTTTATTTAGCTGATTACACATTCAAGACTTGTTCAAGAGCATCCTTGATCATCAGGAAGGATGTTAAGAACCAAACACGGAGACATTACTGAGAAAATACAAATGTGGGCAGAAAAATTCCAAGGTGAACATTTTTCTTTTTTAAATCAACTGTTGCAAAGTGAAGCAATCAATTAAGAAGTTTCCTCTGTGGGATGTGAAATCACTCATTTGACTAATTTTCCCCACTGAAATGAAGTTATGTATTTTTTTTCATTAGTTGTTTTGGTCTCATGTACATAGGCCACCTCTTGTTCAGAACATGGATGTGAGCTGAAGAAAATGTCTAGGGTCATAATTCTTTGCATAACGGCATTATGCTTTTAAAGACTTAGCTGGTCTTTCCCTTCTCATCTTTCTTTGAAAATAAGAAAACTGTACTGAACTCCATTGCATGATTCATAAAGCCACATCTGTGTTTATCATTTATGGAACCAATTGTTTTGCTGAAGACAAAAGCAAAGCCAAAAAAAAAAAAAAAAAGATTTAAATAACTCAGATGAGACGAAGTGCTTTTTGTTCATTTTTGTTACTTAAAAATTTGAAAGCATGAACTTATAGAGAACATTTCGTTCTTAAAATGCAATAGTGTTCCATATCCCCTGGGGTGCTATAGAAATGCATCCCTTTTCTTGGACCCTCTGCTCACTTATTCACTGACCCCAGTAGGGTAGTGCACTCACTGCACAGTGACACAAGAGTACTGTCCATTATGTGAGTAAGTGGCTTTTCAATTTAAGGCATTTTCATCACATGGAAGCTTTATCTGTATCCCAACTTTTATTTATAGGAGGTGTCATGGATTGAATTATGTCCCCCCAAAAATGTGTGTATCAATTTGGCTGGGCCGTGATTTCCGGTATTGTGTGATTTTCCTATATGTTGCAAATCCCGCCTTTATGACGTTAATGCGGGAGGATGGGCAGCGGTTGTGTTAGTGAGACAGGACTCAAATCTACAAGATTGGATTGTGTTTTGAGGCAATCTCTTGAGATATAAAAGAGAGAAGCCAGCAGAGAGACAGGGGAACTTCGTACCACCAAGAAAGCAGTGCCAGGAGCAGAGTGTGTCTTTTTGGACTCAGTGTCGCCACACGAAGAAGCTCCTCATGCAGGAGAACATTGATGAGAAGGCCAACAGAGAGAGAAAGCCTCCCCCTGGAGCTGACGCCCTGAATTTGGACTTTTAGCCTACTTTACTGTGAGGAAATAAATTTCTCTTTGTTGAAGACATCCACTTGTGGTATTCTGTTACAGCAACACTAGATGACTAAGACAGGAGGTTTTCGAGTCCTGCCAATGACTTAAAAGTGTTTCTAGTTTTCTTCTTACTAAGAATCAATTTTTTGGTTTAAACAAATCCCTAAAAAGTTTTCATTTATGTTGTCTGACATGTAGAAAATATTCACCTTCTCTGAATTTTCAACTTACAGTGTGGAATTTTTTTTAGATATGTTTTAAAAGAGAGTCGGAAAATTTCATCAATGGTTCTCTATGGAACGATGTGCTTCTGAATGATTTTCTGGGACCTCCTACTTGAGAGAGATCATAGTTTTTCCCAAGTGTGATGTTGAAAGTTTATAGAGATGGTTTAAACTCTGATAGCCTTAGGTATGCTATTTTTAAAGGAGAAGAACTACTCTATTTATAATAGAAGGTAATGTAATATATCCAGTTCTTGAGAACAGGCAGGAATGTCACATTTAGAAGAGCATAAATAATCGGATCTACAGAAAATTCTGAAACATCATTTTAGCTAGTAATTTTAACAATTTCCTCCAACATATATTGAACAATAGTAGTAAATTAGTAAAAGGCAGATTTATAAATATTAATCTCCCTCCTTGTCCTTGTGCCGCTTTGGCATACAAACTGACAAACAGAGATATGGCCAAAAGATAAAAGAAAGAATAAAGAACCCTAAATTCAAAAGCTGATCACACTTTCATGTTATTAGTTTATAAAGGTAAGCGGTAATCTCTAAAGAGCACTTAAATAGTGGCATAGTGTTAGGTGCTATTATACCCATATACCACCTTGCAGTTTGGTTATCAGTTTAATCAATTTTCCATTTTCTGAATAAGGCTATTATGGATCCTGATGAGACAAATCTCTTAAGAACTCCACTCTTACATGTACCACTTTAATTTCTACAAGGCTTTGACTATACCTGGAGCTCTCATCCAGGTGAACTTTAACCTTCTGTGTTGCAAAAAAAGTTCCCAGCTCACAGAGAACATCCTTTACAGCTAAATAATACAGAGCTAATTAACCCAGAGAGCACAGCTCCGCACTAAAGGCTCTCTGTGTCCTTTCAGGCTGACGCTGGGGTTCATGATCAGTACTGCCTTCTTATCTATGTGGCTCAGCAACACTTCTACTGCTGCCATGGTGATGCCCATCGTGGAGGCTGTGGCACAGCAGATCATCAGTGCTGAAGCAGAGGTCGAGACCACTCAGATAGCTTGTATTGATGGAAATACCAACCAAGGACTGGAACTTGATGGTATCATGTATTGATATGGCCACTGTGGGGTCTAGTCATTTTTGGGCAATAGGCATAAACTCAAGAATTCTTGGCTCAATTTTGAATGAACTCTTCATACACAATGTGATTGAATCTTCCTCTTTCTATATCTTCCAATATTTATATAAGACAATGATGTTACATGAATATTTCACTTTTAACTAATGGTTGATTTTATATTCTCTGGCAAAAGAGGGAGGATGACTTTTTATCATTCTCCAGCACTCTGATGGAATTCTCTCTCCTGTCTTTATCAGTAGACCTTCAGGTTATGCTTTCCTGTCCTGAAATGACCTCTCTGCATACTGTTGGGAATCTTTAAATCCTTCATTGTGTTTGGATGCAGCATCAGATTTTACTGTGATTATTTCTGGCTCCGATGTACTGTTCTGAGGCAGTGAAAAAATGTGGAGGGAATATTTGTGTTTATAAAATACTTTGTTAAGATGAGTGTTAAATACAAGATGAATTTATTTTCATTTTCTAGTACTGCTCCCATTTTCTCACACACACATACACCCACTGATAACCTCTTATTTAAATTATTTTCTTTTTATTTAATGTTTGGCAGAAAGTGTTAATGGACACGAAACAAATGAGAAGATAGAGAAAGCAAAACCACTTCCAGGGTAAAGAATGCTGACATTTTGATTAGGATTTTCCAAATTACATTTTAACAAAATTATAACTGGGTGAATTTATTTTTCAGAAACTGGAATGATGCTGAGAAAATTTCAAGCAGGACAGAATTGGAAAAGGTACATTAAATTTTATTCTAAATACTTATACATGAAATTATGTATTAGAGATACAGTTAGATTGGTGTACGTTTTAAAACCTTTACTACTTGCTTCCTTGTCTATAAAGTATTTTGCTTGCCTAGGTCAAAACATAGTGCAATGATTGGTTAAGCTTTTATGGCTAGACTGAAATTAACACCCTGATTGGAACCATTTTAGGCTCTGGAAACTAGCATCATTATTTTCTTCTTGTACTGGGATTATGGTGATGGCAGTTGGCATCTGTAGTTTCTAGCCCCAGATTGTTGTTTGATATTATTCTTAAAAATCTTGCTGGCCAGATAGCCTGATTTTCATCAGGAGTAGCCTCAGTTCTTCCAGGTTATGAACTTAGAAAGACTCCTATTTGTGTGATTACAAGTCCAGTTATCTTAAATGTCACCATTGCCACTAAAAAAATTCAATCCAGGGTTTTATAAATTGCTACTGTCAAATGCAGGTGGAGGAGCTGTTTTAGCCATTCTAGATGTTAAAAACCTTTGCAGACTATCCCATAGAATTCATTTTCCCTGAATAAATCAATATATTAAAAAAAAAAATACGAGGCTGCTTTGGGAGCAATATATCTGGAGACCACTGAAAAATAATCCTGCATAGAAATAGTCCTAAGGGAACCATGGCATTAGGGATAGGCGAGCAGGACATATGTTCCTTCCTCCGTATAATTCATTAGCATACAACTCAACAGGAAAAAGAAAGAAACTCTCATTATTTACAGAAATCTTAAAACAAAGAGCAATTTCTATGTAAAGAGAAAGCAAATATAAAGATAAGTTTTAAACCGTTAGCTGCAGTATACATTAAGGGTTTCTAAGGATGGGAATTGCATATATATTTATGAAAATGCTACCCTCTTTAGGAATAGAAGTAGTTGTTTTAAAACACAGAAATTCAACGGTTTGTCAGATATATTACCAAAGAGTACATTAGAAATGGTCTTTTAAAACTGTTTTGAAATCGGCAAATCTAAGCAGAAAGAATAGAGGTACACTCAGTAACTTCCTTGTGATCATCTTTAGAAACACTGCCTCCTGGCACATTGCCTAAATGCTGAGTCAAAGCCTTTCAAATTGATTTGCTCTTCAACATTGTCCTAGGCATTATAAGAAGGTCTACTGATGCAAAGATCTACTCCTTACTGAGTCCAGTGGGGAAGATGGGCTTAAAGTAATAAGTGTGACATAAATACCACAACAAAGGCATGCACAGAGGCCAAGCCTTTCAGAAGAGGGAGCAATAGCTTAGTCTGGGGGTGTAGTAGGGAGAAAGTCTGAGGTAAAGACATTTTTGAGTCTGGAAGGATGAGAGAGTGTGCAAGCAGAGAAGTTCAGGCTCCATGAGTACAGACCGTGTGTACTTTGTTCACCATTTTATCCCCTAGCACATTCCTTTGCCAGAAACAGCAGGGATTCGATAAATGTTTAACTATGTTCATTAATGAATGAGTAAATGCAAACAGCGGACAAGGAAGAGGCATTCTAGAGAATACTACTAATTCAAAGTCCCAAACTTATACAAAGCAAAGCTTTTTAAAGAACTATATTTAGTGTGGGTGGTAGAGGTGAGACTTTGTGGTAAGTGAACCTGGTTGGATAGGTTAGGTCAAGTTAAAAATGGCTCTTCAGAAAGAAGTCTACTGATGGAGGTAGGGAGAGGTGGTGGTACAACAAAGCATAGATTAGTGAGTCCCTGGGCAATTGAACGTCATTTGTGTGGAGCTCAGGAGACTGTGAGAAAGAGCCCAGCTGTGGCCCATATTAAGGAGTCCACTACCCTGTCCAAGAATACAGAGCAGAGAAAATCATCATGGCTGTGCTGGTTCTTCAAGCAGCAGAAGAGCGTGGGAACTTAACCCCCTCTGGTAGCAATAATAGCCCATCAGTCCTGCACTACCCCAAAGTAGGCTGAAATATTACTAGAGAGGAAAAGGAATAGGAGAATAAAGGAAGATCCCCAAAAGAAACTGACAGCTATGTAGAGAAATAGATTTTTCAGGTTTCAGTGGGGCATCTGGGAGACCAATCATTGTTCTTAACAGTTTCCACAAGAAATGAATGACAAATGCCCAAAAATGTAGAGAGCAAAGGAGGAATCAACTTGCAAGTTCTTTCCTTCCCCAAGAAGAACTAGTACTACTCCAAAAGATACTCCAGATTTTCACACTAGCTCAATTTCTAAACCTCCAGTCACCTTCAAATGAAAGGAATTAGAAAACCAGTATGCATTTAATGGAAGGCCTGAGATAATTGTTTTCGGCTCATTTTGTATAATTTTGTAATTCCCCAAAGGAAAAATATCCATGAGTAAATTGCATCTTGCTTTTAATTGGGTGTTGTTTACTTTGGGAGAGAAAATTCTTACTGTTGAAAATCAGATTCTACCAGACATCACTATTCAATGTTTTCCAAGGATTCAAAGAGTCATGTAAATACAGTAAGAAACACTGTTCATAGTATCAGGAACTAGGGGCATTAGTTCTTCCAAGTGAGGACACATAAATTGTAGAATCACTGGTCCCTAGATTAAACATGGAAAAGGTATTTTAGATTAGATCAGGTAAGTGCTACAAATAAAAGTTGTTTCTCCAGGATTACCCTTCCCTTATCCTAGATAGAGTGAAGTCGGGTGGCAAAGCCAACTGTTGTCATCCTTAGATGCTGTCAAGTCAGTCCCTGACTCATGGTGACTTCATGCACAAAGGGATCCGACTATCGTGATCCACAGGGTTTTCATTGACTGAGTTTTAGGCAGCAGATCACCAGGCCTTTCTTCCTAGTCTGTCTTAGTCTGTTCAGCATCACAGCAATATGCAAGGCTCCACTGAGAGATGGCGGTGGCTGCGCTTGAGGTACATTGTCTGGGAATTGTACTGGGTCTCCATACGGAAGGTGAGGATTCTACCACTGTCCCCAAGCTGCTCAGTTCTCACCTGACACAACTTTGGGGTCTCCTCATCCAGCAAATCCTGTGATTTATAAAGAGTGCATATAGAGAGGTGAGCAGAAAGAGATGAAACTTTAAGAATCACAACAGCAAACTATGAGCATGACCTCATTCCAGAATTCAATTTTTATTCCAGCCAAAGCCTTAGCTCCGTCAATGGCTATATTTTGCTGAGTTTCCACAAAACATTTTGTGGTTAAAGAAATTATTGACTGTTGATATCTTTTCTCCTATGTATCTTTCAGTTGATGACTCACCAAAATGTCGCTCTTCACATTTTATGTTATTGAAGTATTATCTAGCAAATAGCATAAGCTCAGCCATGTTGGAAGCATCTGTACTTTCTTCTAACTGCACAGCAAATCTCCCAGCTACATAACTTATTTGAATACTGTATTGTGTTTCTTGAAATCTTCAGCAATGGTTTTCTATGAATCTCTCAACAGGATTTTGTAAGAATTGTGTTTTATTTTGTCTTCAATTTCTTTTATATTTTTACTATAAAATATTTTGTATATGTACAAGTTTATAAAATCTAACTGAAATTTTTTTTGAGAATAATAAAATGAGCATTTTATATCACACTCCAGCTTAAGATATAGGACATTACAAGTTCTTTAGATCTTCCCAAGAGGGCTTCCCTGATTCTATCTTCTTCCTGTCACAATCACCTACCCACCTTACTGAGATTGATGAATCTACCAAATGCTATGCTTGCTTTAGCTTTTTGTACATACTCATTCAGGTTAAGGAGGATCCCTTGTTTAGCATGCTAATAGTTTATTTTTATTGCTGTCATAAATGGATGTTGACTATTATATGCTTTCTACATCATTTTGAAATTTTAATTTCCTTTAAATTATTGTGTTGATTTAAATTAATTGACTTTACACCATTTAAACAACATTGCATTTATGAGATTATCCCAACCTGATGATGTTCTGTCACTTTGATTTGATATGCTAACGTTTTATTTAGAATTTTGCACCTATGTTCGTGAATAAGATTGGCTTGTTATTTTCCTTTTTTGTTATGGGTTTTTCTAGTTCTGATACCAAGGTTATTCGAGCCATCTGAAGGTTGAATAAGCTTAGAATTATTTGGTCCATGGATTTTTGGTAGAAGTCAACTCTAAAGCTGTTTGGGCCTGGTGATTTCTTTGTGGAAATATTTTTAAAAACTCATTCCGTTACTTCCCTAGGCTTCAGATTATGAACGTTTTCTCTTTGTGGTAAATTCTCAGTTTTTATTTGATAGAAAGGTCTTAATAATTCTTGAAATATATTTCTGTGGTTATAGAATTCTTGACCTACCATTATGTTTTCTTAGCACTTTGAGATATATTTGTATTGTCTTTTGGCTTTCATTTTTGCTGTTGAGAAGTCAGCTGTGTGTCAAATTACCATTTCTTTGTAGGCAGTGTTTCCTTTGTGATTGGTTTAAAGATTTCTGCATGTGTGTATGTGAATGTGTGTGTGTTTTAGAGTTTCACTTTGATATACCTAAGTGTGTATTTCTCCTGAATGAGTAATGGTCTTTCCCAACAGTTCTTGAGAATTCTCATCCATTATTCCTCAATATCCAGTTGGCTTTTCCTGGTTCTCTTTATTCTCTCCCTCTTGGTCTCAATTAAACACATGTTAAACTTTCTCACTCTATCATCCAGGCTTCTTAACATCTGTTTTTTTCATTTTCCTTGTCTGTGTCCTGCTGGACAGCATTCTGAATAATTTCTTCAAATTTATCTTCTAGTTCATTAATTTTCCCTTCAACCATGTCTCTTCTGTTGTTTAATCCATCCACCGAGATATTTTTTAATATGAATTATTTAAATCTTAATTTCTATAAATTCTATTTATCTCTTTTTAACATTTGCTTGGTAATTTTTATAGTGTGTTATTCCTTATATATATATATATATATATATATATATATATATATATTTAATCCCTGTCTGATTTGTTAATCATAAATAGATTTGCTTATTTCATACTCTGTGCTTAATAATTCTAGTGTCTGAAAACCTTGTGGATCTTTTCTCTTTTTTGGCTTTCTGATGGTTTTTACTTTGCCTTATTTTCTTTTGTGTTTTGTGCTTTTAAATATTGACATAGTAATTTTCCTTGAAATTTCCATGGGAATTCTTTAAGTCCTGAGTTGCAGCTGCCTATAGGGTCATTATGAGTCGGATCGACTTGATGGCAATGGATTTGATTTGGTGTTTAGGAAGCTTTAAACTACATTGTTTTTCTTTTAACACATTGCACCTATTTAGGCTAAAAAAAAAAAAATCATGATTAGGAATTTTTCAGGGAAGCTTGTGTTTCTCTTTCATTCAGCATGATATTTCCTCCTGTCTACTTCTGCCAAGGATACCAGCTTTATGAATGTTTTCCTATTTGATTCCCCACACGGCTGGGCCCTAGGCATTATCTTCCATTTCACGTTCTCTTTGCAACAGAAGAAACTGAAATCCTCAGGTCAAAAGTTGCTTTGTTACTCACTTAAATTCTAAGATTTAATGAAGATTCTTACTTTTTTTTAAATCAGTTTAGTTATGCATTTATGAATATACTTCTTAATATTTTAAACAGCATTTTGTTTATTTTAACAAGAGATATTGTCATGGATTGAATTGTGTTCCCCAAAAAATGGGTGTAGCAACTTGGCTGGGTCATGATTCGCAGCATTGTATGATTGTGTAATCTGATGTGATTTCCTTATGTGTTGCAAACTCTATCACTATGATGAGATTACATGTGATCTCCTTATGTGTTGTAAATTCTATCACCGTGATGAGGTTATACAGATGAGGTCGACAAAATTAGATAGTGTCTTAATGCAATCTCTTTTGAGATATAAAAGAAAGAAGTAAGCAGAGACACATGGGAGCCTCACACCACGGAGAGGGCGGTGCCGGGAGCAGGGCGTGCCCTTTGGACCAGAGGTGCCTGCGCTGAGATGCTCCCAGGCCCGGGGAGGACTGATGCATCACAGGAACCTTTCTCTAGAGCCAACAGAGAGAGAGGGCCTTCTCCTGGAGCTGACACCCTGAATTTGGACTTGTGGCCTACTGGACTGTGAGAGAATAAACTTCTCTTTGTTGAAGCCATCCACTTGCAGGATTTCTGTTATGGCAGCACTAGATGACTAAGACAGATATGATTTCTCATACTGATGGACAGAGAAATCTGCTATATTACCTATATAATATTTCAGTAATTTTTACCACTATAAAAAGAACACGATTTTCCCCCAAAAAACTATCTTAGCTATCTAGTGCTGCTGTAATAAAAAATAACACAAGTGGGCAACTTTAAAGAATACAAATTAATTTCCTCACAGTTCTGGAAGCTAGAATTTCTAAATCTGGGTGTTGGCTCTAGGGGAGGGTCCTTCTTTGTCTCTTTCAGCTTCTAGTAGCTGCCAGCAACCCTTGGCATTCCTGGGCTTGCAGATTCATCTGTTTCCATCCTCCCATGGTATCTCTGCTCTGTGTGTGTCTCTCTATGGCGTTTTCCCTTTTTATAAGATACCACTCAGAAGGAATTAGGCTTAGATCCTGCCCTACTGAGATATGACCTCATTAACAACAAAAGAAAACCCCTCTTTTCAAACAGGGTCATATGTACAGATATAAGGGTTAGGGCTTCAACATAACTCTTGGGGGACACATTTCAGTCCATAACAATGGCTTACTTGTTTTCATTTGTTGCTTTTCGTAAGAAATTACAAAGGCAGTTTCTAAATATTTAACATTTACCAGTACCAGTACCAATTTTGTAAAATAAATACTAGTTTAATCATGACTTCGAACATTGCTGAAAAAAGTAGATTTTCATGAAGAGTTTTCATGTACAGAATGCCAGCTTTCAAATAGCTTTCTATTTATCATACTATTACTGTATAAACTAATATTCCAGGGTACAACCTGCATCGTGGTTATTAACTATACCAAAAGAAAACCACGCCCATTGCCATAGAGTTGATTCTGACTCATAGTGACCCTATAGCACAGAGTAGCACTGCCCCATAGGGTTTCCAAGGCTGTAATCTTTACAGAAGCGGACTGCCACATCTTTCTTCTGTGGAGCAGTTGGTGAGTTCAAATCGCTGATTTTTCAGTTAGCAGCCAAGTGCTTAACTAGTGTGCCACTAGGGCTCCTTTTTATTAACTATAAACCCATTGCTGTTGAATCAATTCTAACTCGTAGCGACCCTGTAGGACAGAATAGAACTGCCCCATAGAGTTTCCAAGAGGTGGCTGGTGGATTCGAACTGCTGACCTTTTGGTTAGCAGCCATAGCTCTTAACCACTGCACCACTAGGGCTCCTTTTATTAACTGTAGTGGATATAAAATATGTTTCAAGGAATCCTGTCGATAATTTCAATTTTCTTGTCAATTCCTTTGAGTTGTTCAGGTTATAACTGATGAGATCTTCACTAGATCTTCATGAAGAACTCATACCGGGAGTAGGGGAAAGAGCCCTCTAATATTTTCTTACTCTTTGCTTATGTGTTATCTTCATTCTATATGTGGTTTCTCCATAGAAATTGTTTGGTTACAGAAATCATTTTAAGTCCCATGCACATTATGGGAGGGCTGATTTAATTAAAAATAAATAAAATCTTTTGTCCACTTAACCAAGCACAGGTAAACTCAATATGCCAAGAGCAAACAAAGTAGCCAAGGCC
This sequence comes from Dugong dugon, assembly GCA_030035585.1. NCBI lineage: Eukaryota > Metazoa > Chordata > Mammalia > Sirenia > Dugongidae > Dugong > Dugong dugon. The sequence continues at coordinate 109,683,094 of CM057468.1, read as the reverse complement.
CCACCGTCAACACCTCTGTACACCGTGAGGCTTCTCCTGTCCCCTGGGAATACATTTCTATGTCATCCACCAACATACAGGCCAGGAAGGCACCAAGGTCAATCTGTGCATTAATTATGAGTAAGGATTAATTTATTTCTTGGTTTTTTTTAGGTAAAAAGATAAATATTGGATCTTCTATAAAATGTGGCAGATTGAATAGGTCCCTTTTCCTCCACTCTACCCAGAATTTCTATTAAAACAACAACAAATAGACTTTAAATCATAACTCTACAATTATACAAGTATTAAGAAAGGAATTGACTACAAAATTATTCTGGAAGCTAGAAAACGAAAGGATGAGTACAAAATGACTTAGATATTTCACAAAAGCTGAATCCTACATCAGCTGGCTAGAAAGCCAATGAACAATCCACTTTCCATAGCAAGAGCCCTGAAAGTTTTTAAAATGATGAGAAGTGAGAATGAACGAAACATTGTTTAAGAAGCAGTTAAATTCCCAAATTTTATGCCCAGCTCCGCATGGATACAATTGCTGTTCCTCTATCACACAGAAATGTATTCTGTAGACATGGTAAAACAGTGGGTAAGGGGAACCAGCCCAGTTCAGGGTTGGGGCAAGGTGTCACAATGAAAACAGGAGGGAGTAGTGCATGGAAGTATACATACTGAAAGCTGATAACCCTGCCTTCTACCTTGAATAGCCTTGACCACCAGGCCAATACCCTTCAGGTGTAAGCAGGCAGGAGATCAGAAGTTTCTTCCTGGTGAATGCAATCAGCACAGAGAAAAGATGTAAACATATTGACACCAGGGTTTTCTCAAACATGACCCAATCAGATGACATCACAGTGAAGCTCACAGTCAAACCCAAATTCCAAAATGCACATGCTCAGTTTCCAACCAGATTGTCACTGCCTTAAATATGAGCAGACAACCAAAAGTTACTGGACGTCTGAAGAATGCCTCAGACATGAAAGAGGGGTCTGAAAAGACAAAAGTGACTTACAGGAAACAGGGACTGTGCAAGATGACAAAAATTCAAGAGAAGAAACTATCACTAATACATTCAGAGAGGTAAGCAAAGAAACTGCATCCACAAAATAAAAATAGAAGACAACAATATTAAATATATAAATATGAAATATAAAATGTAAATTTTAAAGTATATAAACAAGAAACAATATAAAAATATAAGTGGAAAATTTACTAGACAAAACAGGAAGAAAAAGACAAGAAAATAATAGGAGTTTCAGAAAGAGAGAAAAAACAGAAGGATACATGCAAAAAACTCAAAATATTTTCCGTAATGGAAGAATATATTTTTCACAATAAAAAGACCTACTGAGTGTCAGCACAATGGATATAAACAGACCCCACAGGCAGGGGCCTATCTACAGAAAGTAGCGCCTGGAGCAGTTAGTGTTAAATCGCTGAATGACCTCTCCCAGCTGGCAACGGAAACTGTGACAGCCAATAGAAACTGCTCGTTGGTGCCCGGACTCAAGTGGTGCCCAGGGCCCGTGCCCTACCTGCTATACCTTAGTTATACCTAAAATTCCAAAATACTGAGGATAAAGAGAAGATCTTAAAAGCTTCCAGAAAGGGCAAAAAACTGATTCCTTAAAAAGAATAAAAAATATGAATGTCTGCAGACTTCTTCGTAGCGATACTGGAAATTCAGCGGCAATAGAAAATATCTTTAAAATTCTGAGTAACATTTATTTCCAACCTATAATTCAATACTCAAAAGCCAAATTATCCATCAGATGAGAGGACAGACTAAGGACTAGACAGCTCTTTGCAGGTCCAGAGAACAAATGACTACACTTAGGACAGGCAGAAAGGCCCTGCAGAAATGTCACCAAGACATTAAAACTGTTAGAATATTTGATGTAGATTAGGTATTCTATCATTTGATTTGTTCTGAGAGAAGATTTAAATAGCCTTGGAATATTTGGGGCTGATTTATTGTTAGGTACTTAGAAAACCAAGTGAGAAAGGGGAAAGACATTTACTAATTCCAGGGGAAAAAGGAATACAAAAAATGAAAAATAATTATAGTATGTTATATTGCTCAGTGGAGCCCCGGTGGTGTAGTGGTTAAGAGCTTGGCTGCTAACCAGAGGTTGGCAGTTCAAATGCACAGTCACTCCCTGGAGACCTGTGGGGCAGTTCTACTCTGTTCTATAGGGTCGCTATGAGTGGAAATTGACTCAACGGCAACGGATTTTTTTTTTTTTCTTGAAATATTGCTTAGCTGTGAATAGAGCGCTAGACAAAGTACTGAAACACTGAACTGTGGTCTAAACAAAATTATGATGTAGTCATAGTGGGAGGAGAATGGAGAGTTGGAAAGTATGAGTGTGTTCAGTGGGGGAAGCTGTGAAAGTTAGTTGTAATGTCTACAAATGAGAAAGAAGGAGATAGTATAATATGAATATTATTAATATATGTGCAAATAAATGTCAAAAACAGCTAGAAGTTTTGGAAGTGGCTGTCTGGCAGGCATAAAACAGTTGGCAGAAACTAATACGTTTTTGCAATCAGCCTTGCATAATTATTTAAATATAAACAGAAACTCTAATGTTTTCATACCAAACCAAGCCCAATGGATTATCTTGTATACCCCTTTGGAGACTACTGGTTTAGCCGATGCTGATTCAAGTATGCGTTTTTAGCACCCAAGGTTGGAAATTTGTAAACTTGACCCTGAAATCTGCAATCACTGCCACGAGGTGGCAGTAGTGAGTTGTATCTGGGCCTGTGGGATTTCTGTTCTGAAATGTCAATTTAGCACCACCAGGGTGAGAATGTCAGAGGATGCTGCATTTGGGCATGTCCTAGTCAAAATTTTGTCAGTTACCTGGATGATGTGAAAGCATAGATATTAAGTCTTAGAATCATGGAATAACTCATGTATGACAGAATTAGGATTCAATAAAAACACAAAAGGTTAGAATTGATGGGGTAAAGGCATCATGAAATGCAACAAAATGCAGTCTTAGATGTAGGTTAAAAACACAATAAGTAAAAAGTGTGCTGGAAGGCAGGATGGTACAGGGAAAATCATTGAGAAGGAACTCAGATACATGGATTTGGGTTTCCATTCTGCAATGGCCAGTCACGCCACGTTTGAGACTCATTTTATTCGAATGAAAATTTTGACTTTGAATCAGTTAACCTGTAAATACCTGTCTGCTGTAATACTCTATGATTCTTTTATATTAAAAAAATTTTTTATTATTGTTGAAGATATAAAATATCAAGAAGGAAGCAAAAACACTCCTAATCCCATGATCAAAAATAACCGTTGTTAATATTCTGATGTATTTCATTTCTGCCTTTATATCCAGGACTGTGTATGTATTTTTTTTATTTAAAAAGAATTATTCCATAATTCTCTATATTTAATTTCATATAAGTCTCTTTTCATGTAACATAGCACAAGCACTTTCTCATGTCATAACATGCACATAGCAATGTCCTTTGTTCCTTTATCACAAGGAGTTTTCTCTGCCACTTAATCCCTAGCAGTCCCAGCCTCACCCCTTTAGACTCTTTGCTCCTCCTCCCTTCTTTGCTCGGAGCTTTTTCTCTTCCAAACTCTTAGAAGAAAATACATACACATACATACACATCCCTTCTCCTTTTATGGAAAAGCATAGTGATTATTTTGTTGTCTTGGTATCTGCAAAAACATGTGCCCTTGTGATTGTGCTTTCAACCCCCAGATGACTTAAACCAACATCCTCTTGTGCTTAGGGTCAAACTTATTGATCTCAGGTTAAAACTACTGTCTAGGCAAACGTCTAATCTGCTGGGACCCCACTGTGTTTCATCGTTTCTGTACCAATAGTCAGCTCCATGAGTAGTTCATCCGAGGCTTTCGTGAGAGCACGATTCTTCTGCTCAGTGCCTTCTACTCCTGTCCCTCTGGTCCTCAGTATTTACCCCCTGCTTCAGCATCATCCCTTCGCCAAATTCAACCCAGCAATCACACGACTGAATTGCACTGTCAGAAAATAAACAATATCAAAACATAAGGTTTCCAGAAGGAAATAATGTTGAGCTGTTTGGAAGGATGAGTAGCAGTTAGATGGAGGAAGGGAGGAACAGAGTTCTGGGCAGAGTAGAGAAGGCAGCATGGAGCAAAGGCACAAGGCATCCGAGACAAGAAGGGCAGCATGTAGTTTTGTGGGACTGAAATAGCAGATGGAGCGAGTGGATGGAGTCAGGGTCAGATTACCCAGTAAGCAATACAGATTAGTAAGTAAGCACTAATCATCCCGTGCGTACCTTGCTTACTGGGTAATCCATCCCTGTCAGGGATTGTAAATTTGAAAAGAGGCTTTGATTCTGTAGGAAGGTGCTGTAGGGTTGGGAGAGAGACAGATGCCAGCCATACCTAGAAGCTGAATCTTTGATGTCGTGAAAAAATGTGAAATTGTTCACTACAGATGATCTAGGAAGCAAAGTAAGCCTCGTGCTTACCTTGCCTATTGGATAATCCACCCCTGCCTAGAGTTGATACTGTAGAGGTAGACAAGGGTGAAATCATGAAAAGTCCTGAATACTGGGCTGAAGAGCCCAAACTGTGCAAACAAACAAAAAAAACCAAAACCCATTGCCGTCAAGTCTATTCAGATTCATGGCAACCCTATAGGACAGAGTAGAACTGCCTCATAGGGTGAGGAGCCAGCAAAAACATAGAGACGATTACATGAGCCTCACGTTTGCCAGCTAGATACACGAATGGTGCACCCCCCATCCCATCTCCCAAACACCTCCACTTAACCTTTAGTTGGTATTATCAAGATGTATCAATACTATCACTTGCTACAGAATTTAAATTTACCCTGAAATTTTTTATAACTTATTTTATTTTTGTTGTTGTTGAGAATATACACCGCAGAACATACACCAACTCAGCAGTTGCTACATGTAAAATTATATGACAGTGATTACATTCTTTGAGCTGTACAACCATTCTCACCCTCTTTTTCTGAGTAATTCTTCCCCCATTAACATAAACTCACTGCCTATAAGTTTCCTATCTAATATTTCGAGCTGCTGTTGTCGTTTTGATCCTGTATAGATAGATCTTAAAAGAGCACAATGCTCAAGGCAGACATTCTTTCCTAGTTAAGCTAAACTATTGTTTGGTTTTGAGAAGACTTTAGGGAATATTTTCGGTTTAAGGTTTAAAGATTATCTCAGGGCAGTCGTTTCAGGGGTTCATTCAGCCTCTATGGCTCCAGAAAATCTGGATTCCATGAGGATTGGAAATTTTATTCTTCATTTTCCTTCTTTTGATCGGGATTCTTCTATAGAATCTTTGATCAAAACATTCAGTAATTAAATTTACCCTGAATTTTAATGCCTTTATAAATCATCTGTGATAATTGCATAAACATCACTCTATGAAGTACTATTAGTGGATGTTTTAAAGGTCATAAAGATATAGGGGAAAAAAGGTATGGGAAACCCATAAGGGATAAATGATGGTAAATATATTAATATTATTATATTTTGATTGTTTATTTTATATAGTGTATGTTTTAAAGATCATAAAGATATAGGGGAAAAAAGATGTGAGAAACCCGTAAGGGTTAAATCACGGGAAATATGTAAATATTTTCATATTTTGATTGTTTATTTTGTATCTGACAAGGCATTTCAATTATTGTTTATATATGTATATACATACGTATGTATGCATATATTTGCAGTTACATTTTTATATGAAATTTATTTTTCCTTTGTACTTTTGAAAGTTTTAATTCAACAATGAGAAATCATATATACATTATAATTTTAAGTTTCCATTCTTATCATCAGTTTAATCATACCCAGATTATATATCCAAATTACACATCACTTTCTGGTTTATGTTTGAAAAGTCTTTTCTGTAGGCTTCATAAAGTATACTTCATTAAGTAAAATCACTCATAAGAGTTTTTAAACATTTTTACTGTTTTATTTATATACCATTTTTTCAAGTGTTCAACAGAAACTTATGTATGAACAATACAAATTATTTCTGTGTAGAAAATATAAGGCATAGGAGACATTTTTTAAGTATTTCTTGTGAAAAGTAGATACCTCTAGGGGCTGGCTTTTAAGATAATTAAAAAGTAAAAGGTAAATTATAATCTAATACACCTGACCTCTGCCATGCTAAATGCCATCCCCACATCCATGATGACTTTGAGTGAGTAGTAAATTTTTTCTTATCCTGCTTTCTCAGAAAGATCTTTTCGTTGCCAATGTCACAGACTGCTTGCTTAGCTGTATGAAATAGGGCAATTCTTCTGTTTTTACATTTTTAAATACATCTGGTTTTTTTTTTTTAAGTGTGTAGAATATGTCTGAAATAGGCAAGAATTGATGCAAGGTTTGTAAGGAGGCTATTACAGTAACCCAGGCCAGAGAGAAGGGTGACTCAGACGAGACTGGTTGCAGTGGAGATGGAAAAAACTGAATAGAGTCCAGTCATGTTTAATTGGACAAAACTGACCAGATTTGGTGGTGAGGAAGAGAATGTTTTCAAGGAGGACAAGCAATATACTATAGTAGCTAGGACTATGAGCTTTTAAGCAAGACTACCATATTTTTATGCAAAGAACGTGCACCATCTACGTTTGCTTGCCAACAGCACCCCCCTCCCCACAAAGTATTTTCATAGGCGCCACTACGCCAATTTTTTTTTACATGTTTCTGTAAAAAATTAGTACAGCGTACTTAATGAAAATGCCTCGAGGAGGGAGAGCGCAGTTGGCAAACAAACACAGAAGGCACATGTTATTTGCGTAAAAAGATGGTACATGGTTTCAAAATCCAAATCTGCTCCATGATCTTGGGCAAATCAGTTAACCACTCTGTATCTCATGTTTTCATCTGTCAGCTGGGGATAATAATTGTACCAACCTCATAGTGTTGCAAGAATTGAGTTTAAGAGAGTGATCTTTATATACTAAGCCCTCTGTAAATGTTTGTCATTATGGTAATGGTGATACCATTAGCTTATATATGTGATAATGAAGAAGTTTGAGGAAGGAAATATGAGTTTGGTTTTCAACATTTTGAGTTGGTGTTTTATTTAAGACATTCAATTTATGTTGAACAGGCAACTGGATATATGAGTCCGGAAAAAAGAGGCCTGGGCTGGAGATAGAAGTTTGGTGGTCTGATATATCAGTATTCATTAAATCAATTAAAAATATATGAGATTTCCTAAAGAGAAATAATGGAAAGATAAATGCTATTATGGCTTGCTAAGACCAGAAATAGAGCTGTTCTCATGGTCCATTTTCTTCTATAACAGATCTCAGTTACAGGAAGTAAATATAGAACAAAGAAAGACCACATGATGTGTAAACTTATGTGCTTGTGCATTGCTTACTCTTCTACCATCGGCGGACTGACCACAATCACTGGCACCTCCACCAACTTGATCTTTGCCGAGTACTTCAATATGTAAGTGCAAGTGTTGGATTGTTGATTTAACAAATGGATAGTGCACAACTTACAGTGATTAATCTTACCTGATTCAGAGGATCCAAGGATAGAAATGCTATGTTGAGTTAACTCTCCTTTGTTTCCCATTAGGACATCTACAGGTCTAGGGACTTTCTCTTGTAAGAGAGTTAAAGATGCAGTACATAGTGAATTAATAAGTAACAGGTGCCAACAGATGTCCCAGGCCAGCTCAGAGGAGTTAACTGATGACTAGCCATAGAGGGTTTAAGCTTTAAATATTATCTCAGGGTAATAGTTTCAGGGATTCATCCAGCCTCCATGGCTCCAGAAAGTCTGCAGTCCATGAGAATTTAAAATTCTGTTCTGCATTTTCACCCTTTTAATCAGGATTGCTCTATAGAATCCTTAATCAAAATGTTCAGTAATGGTAGTGGGGCACTATCCAGTTCTTCTGGTATCATGGCAAAGGAGGCAGTTGTTCGTGGAGGTAATTAGCCACATTCTCCATTTCCTCCTCCTATTCCTGACTCTCCTTCTTCCTCTGCTGCTCCAGGTGAATAGAGACCAATTGTTGTGCCTTGGATGGCTGTTTGCAAGCTTTTAAGACCCCATGCACTACACAATGAACTAGGAGGTAGAACAGAGGCACTAAACACATTATTAGGCCAATTAACTGGGTTGTCCCATGAAACCATGGCCCCTAAACCTCCACACCAAGGAACCAAATCCCATGAGGTGTTTGGTTGTACATAAGCAACCTCAGAAGCTACTCTTTTTGTGTGTGTGTCATTGTTGTAAACATATCTATCACACAATTTTTGGCAATTTAACCTTTTAAATTGTACAACTTATTGTTGCAATTATAATCATCAGCTGTGCAATCTTACTGTTACTCAATGTGATTTTTCCATCACCATTAATTAACCCCCCTTTTTCTTCTCCCTCCCACCCCTGGTAACAACTAGTAAAGTTTGGTCTCTACACATTTGCCTTTTCTTGTCTTTTTGTATAAGACAGGTTGTACAATATTTGTCCTTTTGCGATTGGCTTATTTTGCTCAGCATAATGTCTTCAAGCTCCATCCATATCTCCTACTGGCTGAGCAGTATTCTGTTGCATGTAGGTACTACATTTTGTTTATCCATTCATCTGTGGATGGGCATTCAGGTTGTTTCCACCTTTTGGCTATTGTGAATAGTGCTATAATGAACATTGGTGAACGAGTCTCTTTTACAGTCTCTGTTTTCAAGTCTTTTGGGTATACACCTAGGAGTACAATTGCTGGTCATAGGGTAGTTATATTTTCATTTTTTTGATGAACTGTATGTGGTCACTTTTAAATGACAAAAGGCAAGGTGTAAGCTAAACAAGCGCTGGAACTTTATCATTTCTATAAAGTTCTCTACATTACCTGGTTTCAAAAAATAATAAACATATGTTAATGGTGTTTTTATTACTTCTGTATATTTTCCCATTTTTTCCAGTTTTTCAACTTTGTCTTTGTGTTACTAATTTAAGGGAAAAAAATGTTAAAGAAAACTGTTTCTCAAATTTCCTGTTGTTATTACATAGTCATGAAATGGGTAACTGTATGAAAATTTTTAAGGAGCCCTGGTAGCATACTGGTTAAAGCATTCACCTGCTAATGGAAATGTTGGTGGTTCGAACCCACCAGCTGCTCTGCAGGAGAAAGATGTGGCAGTCTGCTTCCGTAAAGATTTACAGCTTTGGAAATGCTGTGGAGCAGTTCTCTGTCCCACAGGATCGCTATGAGTCAGAATCGACTCAAAGGTAGTGGGTTTGGTTTTTTGGTTTTTATGTGAGAATTTATTTGGTACTTAGACTATATTTTGAAGCTTTAAATGTGAGGTTACCAGTGAAACTGTACATTTATCTGGCCTTTTTACATTGTTGTTTTGTTAATGTGTGAGAGAAAAAGCTGAAAACAATGAGGAAAAAGATAGGAAAAGTTCATGTTTTCCATAGGATTTTTTATTATTTTTATCTGTCCATATTTATTCAGTCGACTGAGTCTCAAACAAATGTCTAATTCTAAGAAGGACAGAGTAGCATGTTCCTGGTAAGATGGTTGCAGTTGCTTTGGAGAGAAGAAACAGAGGGGACAACAGTTATGACAGACTGCATGGGGCTGGATTAGAGATACGTAAGTGCGTGAGATGCAAGCTACCAGTATGAAATGAGAACAGACATTCAGTCCAGTTAAGTTTATTTTCACCTGTTCCCAAACCTGCTGTGTGTCTTTCCTCATTCATATACTTATGATTTGAGTAATAATAGCAAAACACACACACCCATGCACACCCATTTCTTGTGTATTTAATGAGCCTCAGGTATTGTACTAGGTTTTTTCCCAAACATTTCCTTGCAGAGTGAATAAAGGGAACAAAAGTAAAAACATACACTCTCTTGCTTTTGTGGATACAGCAATAATTATGTAGGTACAGAGTCAAGACGAGACAAAAAGTAAAACCAACTGCTATACTTAGTGGTGAGCACATCCCACGACTTCCTCCTTGGCTGCAGCACTGGAAGCATATAGCCCTGTAGCACCTCAGTAAGCATTGCAAAGGCTTCCACTTGTCACTGTGCATGAACACTTGTCTGTATTTTTGCCCAGGCGCTATCCCAAATGCAATTGTATCAACTTTGGATCATGGTTTATATTTTCCTTCCCGGCTGCTCTTATTATTCTCATCTTGTCTTGGATCTGGCTTCAGTGGCTTTTCCTAGGATTCAAGTAAGTATATATTCCATATTAATCTGATAAATCAAGCTGTCTAGGAGTCCCTGAGTGGTGCAAACGGTTAACATGCTTGGCTGCTAATGGAAAGGTTGGAGGTTTGAGTCCACCCAGAGGTACCTTGGAAGAAAGTCCTGGCAATCTACTTCCAAAAAATCAGCCATTGAAGACCCTATGGAGCACAGTTCTACTCTGACACGTGTGGGGTCACCATGAGTTGGAAAAGACTTAATGGCAACTGGTTTTAAGGTTCCAAGTTCTCAACTCCTTACCCAGGGCGGCTTCACATCTGTCACAGATGTTGCATTTCTGTAGTTCTCTTACTCACCAAACTGACACACACAAAGACGCGTTAAGGATAAGCTAGAATATATCCATCTGGGTCTCCTATGAATCCTAAACCAATAAGGTGTTATGAATGGGCAACAAAGGTATAAGAAACACATTGTGATGAGGACCCAGCCCAACTTGTCAAAATGGCACTTTCAGAAGTTTTGCCCCTCCATTTGATTTAACATGGAGATTTTCTCAAGTTATTGAATTCCTTAAAACTGTAGCATACAGGACTTCCTGCTTCATGCCAGCACCAAATCTGTTGTATCGCCTTAAAAAAACAAATTAAAATAAAGATCTGAGACAGTGTTCTGTGAAAAGAGTAGTGGATTAGGAATTGGGTGCCCAGGGTCCAAGTCGTGGCTCCTGGCAGGCCAGATGTGTGATCTAGTTCCACACCTGACCCTGGCCCAGTCTCAGTGGCTTCACCCGTGAAATGACAGAACTCAATCAGCCCGTCAGTAAGATCACTCACTTCCAATGTATATTTCTAAATGGTATGGACCCAACTTGAACACATAAAGTTGAGGTAAGAAACTCTGATTAATAAAGAATAATTATGCCACTAAGATATCAAATATATGTGATTTGAGGAGAATTTCAAAATATTACCTTGGCGGGCTGGAGCTGGTGATTTATAAGTACCAATGCGTTCTACGACTTAGATAACAGCTAGCATTTAAAATTACACAGGACTCATCAGCAAAATTTAAAACAAAGCATTCTATTTTCAGTTCATATAGCAATACTCCAGCAATGGTTTGGCTTTTGGTATAGCAATACTCCAAAAAGAAAGGGGAACGGCTATGCGTCACACTGTGAGGATTTTTTTTTCCCTGAAAACAAAACAAAATTGACAATTCAAATTCATTCTTATAAGATTTTATTTAAATAATTTCAAAGACCTATGAATAAAACAGCATGCTCCCTTCCAAGCCATCAAGGCTGAAGTCAGCTATTTGTATTTCCTTTGAAAAGCAAAATACTCTGATTAGGTTGGTTCCAGGCCCTGTGGCCACATTTTCCAAGCCTGGTCATATAAGGGCTGAATTCCTCCCGTTGCCTCTTCCTGGTTTTTCTCCAGAACTGCCACAGTTTTTTTAGCAGTGGAGAGATGGTGCTAATGCTTAAAAAAAAAAAAAAAACCTGTTCGTCCAGATTGTGGGAGCAGCATGTGGCAGTCCTCCTACTGAAGCAAATGTGTGGAATGTCACTGACTTCAGCAGGTGGGCATCAATGGGGAGAGGCCAGCTGCATACTAAGTGCCCCTCCCTGGGAACTCAAGCCTTTGAGGGTCTGTTCAGTTGTACACAGAGCCATGCAGTGTGCAGAGACACAGGAATCCCAAGTCTGTGGAGAACCCATCCAGTCCCAGACCCACAGCTGTTTCCTTCTTTGTTGCTATATATTATGACTTTATAAAATATGTATGCAATCATTGTCATTGATTTACAGTGGCTCACCACTTCAAAAGGAGAAGCTATAAAGATAAAGGACAGATGCACTGAAATGTGTTCTCACGAGAAAACTAATTCCAAGAAGTGCATACATTAGACCAAGCCCATAAATCATGATCAGTGGCACGTTTAAACAGTCCCCTGGCTGTCCACTATTAGACAGTGCACACCCTCGTGCTCCCACTAATTTTTCAGTGTCCTTTCAGTCAGCCAGGGTGTTCACCTCCAGAGGCTTTAGATCAACAAACAGAAAATAATCAGCCCCTCCCCTGGCAGGCACCCATACATTCTGATTAGTGAGTTGACTGTTAGCACAGTTAACTCGCCCATTATAAATGACCCCCACATACTTGGGAAGAGAAGCTCATCTATCAGTGCCACTGAACTTATTTAAATGGAGAGGTTGATGTATTGTCATATGCTTCATCAGTTCCTTTGTGAAGGCATTAACCTTCATTTGTAGCAAAGCCAATTTGGTTTTGACTTAACTGTTTATTGTCCCCAACCAAAGTGACAAGATATATATACAGTTGACTGGGGGAACACACTTTCTAAGGAGAATCTTAATTGCTTTCTTTAACTGTACTTTTTTAGTCTACAAATGGTTCTCAAAGTAGTCCATGGAGTAGTTTCTTATACTAGTAGTATTTTTGTTGTGACAGTGGTAAAATTTCAAGGGTGGCATTAGTTAATTATTTGAGATTATAGAAATTAAATATCACCTTATTGATCTTAAATGCAACAGCATCTATCTAATTGTTTTCAATGATTGGTGCAATTATGCATGTGCAGAATGGGTGCTTTAATGGTTGAGGGGAGGAGGCTGTGGTACCACCATAGTCCAAACAAGTTCCAGTAGCAGAGTTACAGAAAAAAAAATATATAGAATATATATATATCTATGATAGCTACTCTCCCACCACCTCAGTGTTCCCACCTACTCCCTCAGAAATATCCATGTATACTTAACTCAGCAATTTTATATAAGAAATTGTCTCTGCCTTCTATACCTACATATAATATACACTCTAACTGAGCTACACATAAACATTCCATGAGTTAATTCATAGGAATTTTCCCATTTATTTCTTCCCCTGGAAGGATTTTCTTAATGTGTTTATTAATCTAGAGCAGTACTTCACAGAAACTGTTCAAAATTTTGAAGACCTTGGACCTCCTGGTGGAAAATTTAGTAAAATAAGCAATAAAAACTGGTCATTATTGTTGGAAATAAGCTAGAAAATTATCTAGTAGATGAAAGTTGGACATAATGGGTCAAGAAACTTGAAGAAAAAATGTAATAGGGTCAGTTTTGCTTCTGACAATAGACCTAGTTTGGACTTTGTTCATAAGCAGTGTATGTGACTTCCCTGCCTTGGTGTATAACTTGAGATTAGCCTACTTTGTGAGAAGTGATGGATCTGACAGCCAGCTGTGTCATAAGTTTGTCAAACATATTAATGAATCAATCAGTCAACAAGTATTTTCCATGTATGCCTGTATTCTAGAGATATTGGGCCAAAGAAAACATCAGTGACACTGTCCCTGTCCTCAAATAATAATGGAGCAGTTCTACTCTGTCCTATAGGGTTGCTAAGAGTCAGAATCGACTCAATGGTAACAGGTTTGGGTTTTTTTTTTTTTTTTGGAGGGGGGAGAGGGATAAAACTTAGACACATGCAACAATTAACAATCAAAATAATGTACAACAAAGTGTTAAATTGGAAGTGAGTGGTATATGAAAAAATTCCAGTGGCGCAAAAGGACTTGGAAGATGAAGAGATCAGTGGAAGATATTATGGAAAATATGGAACAAATATTGAGCATTGAAAAGTGAGCAAACCAGGCAAAAACAGAAAAGAGGGGAGAGAACACTCCAAGAAGGTGGAGGTATAGGTGGAAAGCACGTATTTCTGTTGTTAGCAGGGATATTTGTATTTTATGAAGCTTGCACATAAATGTCTTCCATAAAGGAAAGTGGTGTTGAAAGAATCCTTTGCTTAACAGGCTTAATTATTCTTTTTAGTTTGAAGGAGATATTCAAATGTGGCAAAACCAAAACAGTCAAAGAAAAAGCATGTGCTGCAGTGATTAAACAAGAATATGAAAAACTTGGGCCAATGAGGTAAGATTCACAAACACACACATACACACACACCCCAGTGTGCTGCTTATACTGCAAGTAATTATTTAAATGCAGATAAGCACATAATTGTCTATAACTCTTGATAAGTGTCCCAAATATGCTACCCTTTGTAAATATAACTTAATACGACAAAATACATGTCGTCTAACTAAAAATTGCTAGGTGGAATGATAAGCAGTTGAGGAACCCACAGAGGATTAAGAGCCTTTTCGAGATCCTCTGATGGTCTCAAAGTATTGGCACACCCAGTTTTTACAGTGTTCAGCTAAGATTACTCCTGACAATAGCTCAGGAAGATTCTACAAACATCCTGGCTGAGAAAATAAGAAATAATGGGACTAGAATTTTTCCACAGGTATCAAGAAATTGTGACCCTCGTCCTCTTCATTGTAATGGCCCTGCTATGGTTTAACAGAGATCCTGGGTTTGCTTCCGGTTGGGCTGAACTTTTTTCAGAGTAAGTGTTACGTGTTATGTTTGTCTGTCCTTCCTGTGTTATATCTATTTCTCTCCTAAGTGGTTCCTATAGCTCTGAAAGACTTTAGATTTTTCCTCCTTTCCCTTGAAAAGAATTTTTCAATTCTAATCTTTTCAGAAAAAAAAATTGTGAAGACCAAAATCTAAGGTAAGATCACAGACAGAACAACCATGGTTACACTACCCTATGACTAAAAATCAAGGTCCTATATGACTCCTATATTCATTGCAACCAGAATGCTCCTTAGAAGCAAGGATGGCGAGACTACATCTCACATACTTTGGACATGTTATGAGGAGGGATCAGTCCCTGGAGGAAAAGGACCTCATACTTGGTACACTAGAAGGTCAGCGAAGAAGAAGAAGACCCTCAACGAGATGGATTGACACAGTGGCTGCAACAATGGGCTCAAGCATAACAAGAATTGTGAGGATGGCACAGGACTGGGCAATATTTCGTTCTGTTGTACATGGGGTCGCTACGAGTTGAAGCCGACTCGACAGAACCTAACAACAACGACAACATATTCATTGCAGCATTATTCACAATAGCAAAAAAATGGAAACAACCTAAGCGCCCATCCACAGATGAAAGGCTAGACAAATTGTGGTACATACACATAATGGACTACTATGCAGCCATAAGGAATAATGAAGACTTCTCAAAATATAACGTGGGTGAATCTGGAGGACATTATGCTGAGTGAAACACATCAGTCACAGAAGGGTAAATATTGTATGATCTCACTATTATAAAAGACAAGAATAGGTTTCCATATTAAAAAAGCAATATTCTTTGGTGGTTACTAGTCATGGGAGGAAGAATGAGGGGGAATCACTTTCTAGACAGTAGACACTTGATAGTTTTGGTGATGGGAAAGGCAATACCAAATAAGGGTGCAGTCAGCACAACGTGACCAAGGTAAATGATGACACTAAGAAGTACATAAGAATAAGGGACAATTTTTTTAAATGCTATAATACACAGCGCTAGTGGTGCAGTGGTTAAGAGCTACGGCTGCTAACCAAAAAGGTAGACAGTTCAAATCCATCAGCCGCTCCTTGAAAACCCTATAGGATAGTTCTACTCTGTCCTACAGGGTTGTTATGAGTTGGAATTGATTTGGTGGCAACAGGTATTTAGCAGGTATGGGTATATAATATATACAATTTTGCAGCAACGGTAATAACAGCTAAAAATATGCGTGAGGTTATATAGATAGATATGTGTGCATATATATGTAAATACAGGCACACATAAATATATGGATGTGCATGCGTAGCTGTATCTGTAGGCATATGTATATACATGTTTATCTGTGCTGCATATATATTCATATATAAAATAAAGCACTTAGGGGCACAGTTACAGATACTTCCTAGATACAAACAAATACCTCACAGGATTGGTTTTACTGGTTTAAAAGCTTAGGACCATAGCCTCATGGGGCAACTTGGTCAATTGGCATAACACAGCTCATAAATGTTCTACATCCTAGTTTGGTGAGTAGCATCTGGGGTCTTAAAACTTGCGAGCAGCCATCTAGGATATAACTATTGGTCTCTACTCATCCAGAGCAAAAGAGAGAGAAGGATACAAAAGACTCAAAGAAGAAACTGGTCTATAGGACTAATAGTCTACACAAACCACAGCCTCACCTACCTTGAGACCAGAAGAACTAGAAGGTGCCCAGCTACCATTGCTGATTGTTTCGACCAGGGACACAATAGATGGTCCCAGATAGAATGTGAGAAAAATGTAGAACAAAACTCAAATTCCTAAAAAAACGCCAGACCAGTAGAGATTAGAGAAACCCCTGAGACTATCGCCCTGGGGTACCCTTTAAGCTTGGAACTCAAACCACTCCCAGGGGCTGCCTTTCAGCCAAATGACAGACTGGCTCATAAAATGAGTAGTATTACCTTTAATTACTGTGCTCCTAGAGCAAAGATGAGAAGGTGAGGGGAAACAGGGAAGCTAGATTAATGGAAACAGAACAACCAGGATGGAAATAATGAGAATGCTGACACATTGTGAAAAATGTAACCAATGACAATGACCAATATGTACAGAAATTTTTAAATGAGAACCTAATTTACTGTTTAAACTTTCACCAAAAACACAATAAAATATTAAAAACAAATAAATAAATAAAAATAAAGGTCCTTTAGACAAGGCTATTTCTTTCTTTACAAAATTAGAAACAACATCTGTATAAGGGCCATGTTCCATGGTGTTTAGGAGCATAGGTTGTGGAGCTACACTGCCTGGGTTCCAATCCTGGCTCTTTCACTTACTTTGACAAAATCATTTAACCTTGCAGTTTCTTCATCTGTAAAATGGAGATAATAATATCACTTAGAATAGTGCTTCCCTTATCGGTATAGGAAATGCTACGTTACAGTCTTGAGGCAGAATTTCTTCTTCTGCTACCCATTCAACATTCTCTTTGACCTCAGTTAGCATCTCAGCTGGTCATGGTTCTTTGCCTGGTGGGGTGACCCAAATCGTCATTCTTGAAGAGTCTGGGTCATTTATAGTCCTGCCTGAATTGGGTTGTAGTTTTCCACTGATCACAGGACAGTTAGTACTAAGAGACACCCTAACGAATTTCCTGTATTCCAGATATACTCTTCCTTACCACCATTGTGTCATTGCAGTCTAATTTCCCCTTGGTAATCAGGATCAATTACCCCTGTCAGTACAGTAACTCCCTTCTTTGCTTGTTGATTCAGAGACGTAAGGGGCCCAAAGTGGCTGGGTGGCAGTCTTAACTTCCCATTTAATGGAATCATTTTATGTCTGCTTTGGAACTAAGGCCTCTGGACCAGCAGAGCATAAAATACCAGGGACAGGAAGCAAAAATTTTGCTAGGGATAATAACGAGTGGTGCCATTCCTATTTCCACTCTTGAATCCTGGCTATGGGAGAAACAGCACCATATGTCAGATGCTGAATTAGAGCATATTCAGCCTCCTGGAAAACATTGTCTCAGCCCTGCAAGATACTGCCACCTAGCTGGTGCTGTAACCAAGTCTTAAAAAGGCCATTTCAATATTCTATCAAGCCAGCTGCTTCAGAAAGTAGTATGCTTCTTATACCAAAAAAAAAAAAAAAAAAACCCACTCAATTCTTCTTAATAATCTGATATGACTTTACATTCTGTGATTTTTGCCAATTTTATTGTTTGACTTCTCTGGAGGACTATTTCCTTGGTTTGATATCTTGCCTTTTTCTCCATTTATTTTCATTTTTGTACTAAACTAGTTCACTACAAATTCAGCCCAGCCTCTGTTTTATAGATAAGGAATTCCTCAATGAGTAATAAGACTGATTTTAAAATCTAATGCTAGAAGCTGGGTCAAAGTTAATTTTATCTCTCAGTGTCTTTTATACCAGCAGTCACGGCTGAGTCATGTCAAGTGAGGGGGAAGACTGTAGCATAATTTTCTAAATTAAGGACCGTCCTACATGTCAACATAAATAATTTGGTTTAGAGGTTTGTGTTCCAAATCTGTCTTTGACTGAAGTACTCTGATTCCTAAATTCAACAGATTTCTGAGTTGGACTTCCTGTCTCACATCCCCAGCAAAAACTCATGTATTTTTAGGCAGAAACCAAAATTGTATTCTGCCCACTTGGAATAAAGGAATTCCTGCCTCCCTGAATCAGAACCTTCTGGTCATATAGGCATTGCCAACATTTTTTAAAAGGTGCAAAGACTGAGTCCAAGTTCCTCGTCATCACACAAGTAAAGCAATGTGATACACTGACATGCTATAAAGGATCAGCTTCAGTTTTCTAAACTGTTTGTTTCATTTGAAAGAGTAAAGCTTTTTATTTTGAGGGGTCTTAACAAAAGACATCATCCAATTATTCAAAGCAAGAACAGTCAGATGGTTTGATATGTGCTTTGAGTTTTGTAATAGGACCTGTTGTTGTTGTCAGGTGGCAATGAGTCAGTTCCTACCATAGTGACCCTATATACAACAGAACAAAACACTGCCCAGTCCTGCACCATCCTCACAATCGTAATGCTTGAGCCCTTTGTTGCAGCCACTGTGTTAATCCATCTCATTGAGGGTCTTCCTCTTTTTCACTGACCCTCTACTTTACCAAGATTGATGTCTTTCTCCAGGGACTGATCCCTCCTGATAACATGTCCAGAGTATGTGAGACATAGTCTCTCCATTGTTGCTTCTAAGGAGCATTCTGGCTATACTTCTTCCAAAACAGATTTGTTTGTTCTTCTGGCAGTCCATGGTATATTCAATATTCCTTGCCCACACCATAATTCAAAGGCATCAATTCTTCTTTGGAACTCGAGGCTTGAATTTTTTCTTCAGGTCTTTCAGTTTCAGAAATGCCTAATGTGCTCTTCCCTTTTGATTTCCTAACTCCAGGTCTTTGCACTTTTCATTATAATCCTTTACTTTTTCTTCTCAAGCCACCCTTTGAAATCTTCTGTCCAGCTTTTACTTCATCATTTCTTCCATTCACTTTAGTTACTCTACGTTCAAAAGCAAGTTTTAGAGTCTATTCTGACGTCTATTTTGGTCTTTTATTTCTTTCCTGTCTTTTTAATGACCTTTTGCTTTCTTCATGGATGATGTCCTTGATGTCACTCCATAACTTATCTGGTCTTCAGTCATTAGTGTTCAGTGTGTGAGATCTATTCTTGAGATGATCTCTAAATTCAGGTGAGATATACTCTAGGTCATATTTTGGCTCTTGTGGAGTTGTTTTAATTTTCTTCAGCTTCAACTTGAACTTGCATACGAGCAACTGATGGTGTGTTCTGCAGTGGCTCCTGATCTTATTCTGACTGATGATATTGATCTTTTCCATCATCTCTTTCCACAGATGTAGTCGATATGATTCCTATGTATTCCATCTGACAAGGTCAACATGTATAGTCGTTGCTTATGTTGTTGAAAAAAAGGTATTTTTAATGAATAAGTCATTGGTCTTGCAAAATTCTGTCATGTGGTCTCCAGCATCATTTCTGTCACCAAGGCCATATTTTCCAACTACTGAACCTTCTTTTTGTTTCCAACTTATGCATTCCAATCACCAGTAATTATCAATGCATCTTCACTGCATGTTTTATCAGTTTCAGACTGCAGAAGTTGGTAAAAATCTTCAGTTTCTTCATCTTTGGCATTAGTGGTTGGTGTAGAAATTTGAATTTGTATTAATTGGTCTTCCTTGTAGGTGTATAGATATTATCCCATCACTGACAGTGTTGTACTTCAGGATAGATCCTGAAATGTTCTTTTTGACAATGAATGTAATGCTGTTCCTCTTAAAATTTGTCATGTGATTGTCTGATTCAAAATGTCAAGGTGACATCTTCCCTTTTCAACACTTTAAAGACATCTTTTGCAGCAGGTTTGCCCAATGCAATGCATCTTTTGATTTCTTGACCACTGTTTTCATGGGTGTTGATTGTGGATCCAGGTAAAATGAAATCCTTGATAACTGGAATATTTTCTCTGTTTATCATGATGTTGCTTATTGGTCTTCCTTGTAGGCATATGAATATTATCTTATCACTGACAGCATTGCACTTCAGGATAGATCTTGAAACGTTCTTTTTGACAATGAATGTGTTGCCGTTACTCTTCAATTTGTCATTCCAAGCATAATAGACAATATGATTGTCTGATTCAAAATGGCCAGTACCAGTCCATTTCAGCTCACTAAAACCTAGGATATTGATCTTCAAGTGTACCATTTCATTCTTGACTATTTCCAAGTTTCCTAGATTCATACTTTATACATTCTATGTTCCGATTATTAATGTATGTTTGCAGCTGTTTCTTCTCATTTTGAGTCATGCCACAACAGCAAATGAAGGTCCCAAAAACTTTTCTTAATCCACGTCATTAAGGTCAACTCTGCTTTGAGGAGGCAGCTCCTCCTCAGTCCTATTTTGAGTGTCTTCCAACCTGAGGGGCTCATCTTCTGGCACTAT
Organism: Dugong dugon; assembly: GCA_030035585.1. NCBI lineage: Eukaryota > Metazoa > Chordata > Mammalia > Sirenia > Dugongidae > Dugong > Dugong dugon. The sequence goes on along the minus strand of CM057468.1, from coordinate 109,662,460 downwards.
ATCAAACAATATTCTGCTGCTATTCACAAGGTTTTTACTGGTCAATCTGTTTTTTAAGTAGGTCGCCAGGTCCTTTTTCCTGTCTGTCTTAGTCTGGAAGCTCTGCTGAAACCTGTCCACCATGCGTGACCCTGCTGGCATTTGAAATACCGGCGGCATAGCTTCCATCATCACAGTAACGCGCAAGCCACCACTATACAACGAACTGACAGACAAGTGGTGAATTTAAAGTATATATTCTGTAAAATACATTTGTTATGTAAAGTTTTTAGGTAAGTAGAATTTCCAGAGCTAGAGTGATGTATGAAGATTTATAGCTACCACCTAATGTTTTCATTCCATCTGCTTGAACCTGGACTGAGGTCAGTGTTTCTTTTCATACAAAGCAAATCAGGTTACATGATGCCTGACCCAACCTGGCAAAAATCCAACCTAAAATTATATCTGAAATCAAATAAGGAACAGTAAAATTATAAATAATAGTCAAATTTGTAGAATAAAGGCTGCCAGCGTAGCTTTTTACTCAACAAAGAAAGAAATTAGTTCTGTATTTAAGAGATGCAGATTGCTTTAAATTTTGTTATATTGAGAAATATAATGCATTTCTGTGATTATTAAGATTTTTCAAGTAAATTACAGGAATACAGAGCTTCTAGAGTATGTACACATTGCCCAGCGACAAGGAAGTAAAGTAATCTTTAAGGTGTTCATATTTCTTCTCATGCTATAAAGATGCAGTAGTTAATATCACTGACTTCTAAAACTGAATTCTAATCATCTATGCCCATTTCACTTACATCTTATCTCCAGGTGCTTCTTAACTGTTGAAGTTTCTGGAAAGTTGTCTTATTTGCTAGAATGGTCTGGTGATTCTAAGACCCCCATCTGTTCCTGAATCAATCTTAATTTGTACAGTGATCATGTATGAGCATCTCAGAACCCGTTGCAACAATTAATATTCTTGATTGAGTTTCATAGGGTACAGTGATTAAAATGGGTTGATTTCGTTTGTATAATATGGCTCAGGTCTATAACTGTAGAAGCAGGTGTTATGTCTTAAAAAACAGATCAATTCCTTTTGACAATTTACATAAAAGTTTTCAAGAGTTTTTGGGGTCTCTAGAAACATCCATCCCTAGCCACATTTTAATAGAAAGATGTTATAAATCAAGTATATGGGGCTTTGCCTCTTTTAGAGATTGTTTCATCCTCAATTCTCTGCCAATCTAATTTTTAAAAATAACTGATTTAAAGTAGAAATGAATGGATCTGTAAGAGTGTCCAAAAGGGAAGTTTTCCAGGTTGGCCTGGTATATCAGCATCTGTATACATGGTACTGAAAATAAGGATAGATATATGGGAATATGATTCTGATATTTTCAGTTTTACTAAAGTATGTAATGGAAATCAATAGTTTTTAGAGGAGATTATCCAGAGAAAATGATCTATAGTACCACTACTACTTATGTACTTTTAGAATAATCAATTGATATTTATTTCATATAAGTTACTGATTCTATTTTTTAATACATTCATTTGTCCTTTTTCAGGTACCCAGGTTTTGCTACAGATTCAACTGTTGCCTTACTTGTAGGACTCCTGTTTTTTATTATCCCAGCTAAGCCATTGACTAAAACTACACCCACAGGAGAAACTGGTTAAGTATCATTTATAATTCTGGATGAATTTGATAGAAGAGTAAAAATGTACTCTGTTGGTTTCAATTAGCAGTTAAAACAAAAGGAATGGACATGCTGACACAAGCTCTGGCCTACCAGGTCCTATTTGCAAACTGCAACCCCTGTTCAGCCAGAACATGTTCTCTACCCACAAGGGGAATCCTCTTTGCAGAAGTGACAGGTTGATTCCTTTATGTACCATGGTTAGGGCTCTGCCACAAGTGGTAATATGTGACCTGTGATAAGCTTCCTTCCCTGCCATAATTAAAATTAATCTCACTATGGAAAACATAGGAACAGGAACTCGGATGTCATTACTTTGTGATGAGCCCTTGGTAATGAATGCTGAGGACCTAAGAAGGTGAGGAATTCAAAGGGAAAGAGCATTTACAGCCTTCTAGTGGTCCTGAAGAAATGCACATCAACTCCAAGCAAGCCATAACCTACTGTTACCATTGAAAGAAAAGATAGTGGGAGCATCCATTATATGTACAACACGTGGGCAAAGAAGCATGCACGTTTGCACACACATGCCCCTAGAAAAACACATACCTACTTAAACATAGGATTCATCCATATTTATACTTTATACCTATTTTGGGTGGTCATATTCCTATGTTGTCAATATGAAACAAATGGTTTATAATCGTTTGGGAATAATCGTGTAGAATTTAGTTTTTTACATGAATAGAATTGGGAGTCATGCAGTTGGGTTGACTTACCTGGATCCTTGAGCCATAATCTATAAATGGCTAGTGTATCAGATTTCTGAGACACGATGTATGTGACCAGCATAGTGTAAAAGCAAGTGACTTCTGTTTTTTACTCGAGATTAGAATATCACATAAACGTGTGTTATAATGAGATGTTGCAATGCAGGACATTTATATTCATAAGAGATCTTGAGGACTCTGACCATTATAGTCAAAGTTCTAAGGCCTGGCTGTGGCAAGTGTTGAGGAACCAATACCTGGCTTTTGCTTCCCTGGCCGCCACATCTGAATCTCCCCCTCAGAGGGAGCCTTGCCCCTATCCACCTTTCTCTCTCCCCTCATTCTCCAAAGCTTCTTCTCCCTGATAAACTCATTCACATTAGTTTTAAAAATGGCAGGTGAGATATAATATGTCAAATTTTAAATGAGAGGTACAGTCCAGAAATGTTTGAATTTCAACAGGATATATGGCCTTAATCCAAGTAAGAAAGGTGATGGCAAAATGTTAGTCATTAGTGAGGGCTGGTTTGTTTTTGGTCTCAGGGAAGGAGATAGGAAGGAGGCTTATTAGAAACTTTGAAATCTCATCGTGTAGACGGCTGCCTGCTACACATTAATGTTAAACGGGCTTAATGTGTTCATTAATAAAGTTCTTTCTCGACAGATCAATGGAGAGATAAGGACCCAAATATTAAAAGAAATCTTTATAATAATTGCTTTATGAGTATCTTAAGGGACTCACTAAACCAAAAAAAATAAAAAATAAAATAACTCATCAAGTCGATTCTGACTTACAGTGACCCTATAGAAGGGTAGAACTGCCCCGTAGGGTTTCCAAGGAGTGGCTGGTGGATTTGAACTGCTGACCTTTTGGTTAGCAGCCAGTCTCTTAACGACTGCACCACCAGGGCTCCAGAGTCTCCCTAAACCCATAACCGCTTGCCATCGAGTCAATTCCGACTCATAGTGACCCCACAGGACAGAGTAGAACTGCCCCATAGAGTTTCTAAGGAGCAGCTGGTGTATTTGAACTTCTGACCTTTTGGTTAGCAGCCAAACTCTTAACCACTGCACCACCAGGGTTTTCAGGATCTCACTAGTGATACTTAAATTATTTCATCCGAACTTTGAACTTTTTTTTAAAAACTGGAATCCTGGTGAATGCGTCATGCCCTTCTTCATGATTAAAAAAATAATAAAATAGTCAAGTAAATAGTAGTGAGTAATAATTATAATACTATAGTCATGCTATCAAAACCAGTGGAACATTACAGACATTTTGCATAAAGAATAGTGTAGTCCCGTGCACTATGTTACTTATAGTAGGCAACGAGTTAGTGGAATGAATGACTGAATGAATGAATAGCGTTATAAATGACAATGTTACAATTTATCTAAATTTATTGTATAATATTACCCAAGGGATTTTTCTAAGTTACAGCATTTCTTTAAAACAATATGGGAATATTATAAACTTCCTATAAGATGGCTGTTCAGTATTCTGGAAAAAAAAAATGTCATGTCATATTTCAAGCAATGTGTAACTATAGGACTTTTGTGTTGCAGTTGCTTTTGATTACTCTCCACTGATTACTTGGAAAGAATTCCAGTCATTCATGCCCTGGGATATAGCCATTCTTGTCGGTGGAGGGTTTGCCCTGGCAGATGGCTGTGAGGTAATACTCTGCGTCTAGGATATTTAACAGCTAACGAGACTGTTCAAAGGAACACAGAGACATTCAGGCTTTTGGCATATTCGACTTTATTCTATCATTTTAATGATGCAGGTTTCAATAACCATCAGTGCGTATACCACACAGATGAGCTGAGTTCAGAGTTCAAGAATTTTTACAGACTGCAAGCATAAAAGATCATTGTTATGGTGTTCCAGCATGACAAAAGAAATAAAGCAAAGAAGATTAAAATTCTTAATCCATGAAATTGTATTAGAAGACTAGCTTAGTAAGAAAAAGCGTATATAAAAATAATATGTAAAGTAATTCCTATTGAACATATTTTTTGTTTATTTACCTTATTTCACAATGAATTTGAGTAGCTTCTAGACTTCTCTTCAAAATATCATGGTCTTATTGTTATCAAAGAAGAAGGAGGAATAAGATTCACGTTAAATGCACTTAATAAGTGTTTATTGAATAAAATCCAGAGAGAATTTCACATAACCTTTTTTAATGTTGTACATCATCTTAGGGAGAAATTGAAACACCAGAAGGAATAAAGTTGGCTATTTCTGTGACATATCTGTCCAGTTGCTATAGCTCAGCAGTCTGGCGAGGCCCTTGGCCTTTGGAATCGCCCTGGTCATTTTAGGGTTGCTGGAAGAAAAATATCGTCTCCAAAAATTCCTTTAAAATTCTTCACTCTTTGACTAATCGAAAACTTTTCATTTCTGCAGTTTGTAGTCTTTTGTAAAACAGTCAAAGTTCATGGGTGTTCCATTTCCTCCTCCAAATTCCTTCTCAAATTGTAAAGGATAGTAAGAAGGTGTTGTGTCCAGCCCTTTAGATCCAGGCAGTTAAATTTTTATACTTATACTCCTCAAGACCATTAACTATCTCTTCTCATCTTTGCTTCTGACTTCACTGTCAATTTTTCTGTGTAGAATTTCGATACTGAGCTTTCAGCAAGAGGATTTAGTAATAGCTGTAAGTCTTAGAAATTGTCTCAATTCTGAGTGCCACTTACATCTTTTTAGGTCTAGATTTGGCTTGTCTCACAGAATACCCAAATACAAATGAGAAATGTAAGATAAATACACTTTTTCCCCCAACTTTTTCAGCAGTAATGTGGTCTGGTTTCTCAGAATAAACAACTTCCATCCCTAAGTCCGTTCAGTTGAATTGTGGGGAAATCAGAATCAGGAAGTCTGACACTGATGTGAACTTTGCTCATTTCTCTTCCTCAGAATGTCTGTCTGGATTGGGTCCCAGACATTCACTGTGGTTTTAAAAGCATTGGCCAGACTATAGAATAGCCAAAATCGAAAGAAATGAAAAGTGGTGGACTTCGCCTGATGAACTGTGTTCTCTAAGTGAAAGAATCAGAGGAATCATGGAGGGAGGTCTAATTTGCTATACAAGTCATAAAACATAGAACCAGGTCTCTGTAGAATAGAGAATACCCCTGGAATACCCTCCCCCTGAGCAGTCAGATTGAAAGCATTAGCTTCAGAAACATGGCTGAGGTAAATTTGCCCCTAGAAACTGGTTTTACAAAGATTTGGAGATTATTAATTTGCTTTAACTTATCACAAGGTGTAATTTTTCTGGTAAATGTCCAGAACTAGATAACCCTTTAAGTTGGGAATGGGGTGACAGCAGCTACTAGGTGTTCACCTTATTACAATTCTCTCTTTCTTAAATACCTCTTGATTTTTCTTTTTTTTTAACATGATCTCCAGATCAAACCGAAACCAAACCCATTGCCAGAACTGCCCATAGGGTTTCCAAGGATACCTGGTGGACTCCAACTGTCAATCTTTCGTTTAGCAGCTGTAGCTCTAACCGTCACACCACCAGGGTTTCCAATCTCCCTATAGTCACTTTCAATTCTTATCATGTAGTCCCTTTCAAATTCTTATCCAATAAATCACCTCTCCTCTCCCCTGTCACACAATCCTCAGAATTCATCTCCTAATTAAACAAGGAGGATTTAACACTTGTTTCTTCATTCCCTCTCAAATTCCCATTTAAATGGCAAAAAAGGGAACAAAATAGCATAAATCCATAAAGACAAAGAATATATGAGAGAGGAGACAGTAACAGACAAGAGAGTTGATAACATTTGGAAGATGGAAAGAGGATGTTTGAGGGGTAACTGACTTGGTAGAGTAGAAAGATGAAAACTATGGGCCTGCAAAGAGAAGGGCCAGCAAGACATAAGACAATTAGCCCAAGGATCCTGGAAGCACTCAGGATTTAGAGATAGCAGGGTAAAAGCCCATGCTGAGAACAGAGGATAGCTTAAAAAGTGTTTAAGGGGCTCTCCCTAGTTCAGAACAGCCAGGGATCTGTTCTTCCTCCTTTGTAACAGAAAACTGGGGTTTACTCTCTAACAGCATTGAACTAAAGAGACACTGGCTCACAGCTCAATTATCTACAGTAGAGTCTGCCATTCAACAGCCCTTCCACAGACACAGAGGTTCCAGTTATCATTTAACATGAGTAGGTAGTCAAGGATCACCAGTCAATTGGAAAAGCCTCTGATATTGTAACAAGAAACAAACAAACATAAAAAAAGAAAGGACCATAGAAAAAGCAAGTATAATGGAGGAAGCAAGGACAACTTTAAAAAGTTTGTCACTGATTACCTCAGAAAGATGTTAGGAACATTACAGGTATGAAACTAAAATAGAATGGTATTAAAAAAAAAAAAAAGGCAACAAGGAAGAGCCCGTGAAATTTAGAAATAAGATAGCAGAAATAAAAAATTCAGTAGCAGGGTTAGAAGATAAAGTTTGAACACATCCCAGAAAGTAGAACAAGAAGACAAAGAGAAGGTAATTATGAAAAAAAATAGGTAAGAAAATTAGAGCATCAGTCAAAAATGTCCAAGAGCCAACTACTAGGAGTTTTAGAAAGAGTAAATAAGCAAACAAACAAGAAAATAGAAGGAAGGACACTTCCAAAAAAACAATACAAAGACATTTCCTGGGACCGAAGGCTTTGGGATTCTGGACTGAGTTAGTGAATGCCCAACACCAGAGTATTCATGAAGATTTTGGAACTCTAGGGATGTAGATAGTTTCCCAGCAGCCTCCAGAGAGGGGGAAGAGTATACGTCCAATCTTTTCTAGCTGCATCTAATCAGACATCTACTTTATTTGTAATCATATTCTGGGATGAATTTGTGCCAGTATGACTTAAAGAGTAGACAGTATTTTTCCAGCTAAAAGTCAAAACCTATATATATATGTATATATATATATATGTCTAAACCACAAATAGACTCACACATGCAGTAGCTCCCTGGAATCTTCTCACGAAAGGAGGATTTTCCCTTCCATTGATGGGAGGGAGATTTGGGAAACAGAAGAACATGAACAACATACCTGCTAATCTGAGTACAACCTATTTTTCTGCGTTACACACAATGAATCAAAGATCAGAATGGTTTTGGGCTTCTAAACAGTCCAACTGGAAGCCACAGGAAATTGGAAAAATGGCTTGAAACCACTGAGTGATAATTATTCTAAATCTAGTATTCTATAAAAGCTAAACTATCAAAACAGTGTGAAAATAAAGAGGTTTTCAGACCTGCAGAGACAAAAAAAAAAAAAAAGCTGCCTCCCATCCACCACTTCTCAGGAAGCCACAGAAGGATGAGCTGCACCAACCCAAAGGAATAAACAAGAAAGGAAGCTAGAGAGCCCCATATTGGAGGGAGTCGAATGGGATTCATGGTACGGTAGTGAAGAGAGGTCCCAGAATAACAATGGAGTAGATCTAAAGAGCATCAAATCCAGATGGAGCAGGAGGAGGGAACACTCCAGAATGGAAGTTTCCACGGGGGAAAATGGAAAAGAACAATTAACTGATATGTTTGAGTGCTTAGAGAGTCTTACTGGAGAGTGTACTGAAGAATAATGATAGGTACTTAGAAGACTAAGCAAACAAAAAGAATGAAGCAAATTATTTTGGGGGAAAAAAAAAAAGATTTTTTAAGTGCAAATGTAATCCTTGTGCACTAAGTGGCTCAGTTGTGAATAATATTTATATAATCATGATGTAAAATATTAAATATTGATCTAGCCAAAAATTTTGATATATCAGTGTGAGGGGAGTGGAGGGATGGAAAATAAATATTTGGTGGATGGTGTAAGAAAAGTACATCCCTATCGAACTTATCAGGAAGTCAGTAAATAATACATAAACTTAAGAAAGAGCATAATTAGAATACTATTTTGAAAGCTTTCTATAAATACCTAAATACAGCTAGAAATAGCTAGTAAGGGTTGAAAGTTGTTGCCTCTGGGGGATAGAGCTTAGGAATGGGGAGATGTGGATCAGAAGGGCTGCTCTTAAAGTCCTACAGAACTACATGACTTGTTAAAATATCCACATATATTAATTTAATAAAATTAATATTTAATTAAAAAAATGTGGGAAAACAATTCACACTTCTTAAAGCATGTTGGTAGTGTTAAAATAAGACCGAGAGCCACCCAGATCTACAAAACCACAGAAAAATATGAGAAAATTATATTTTAGAAACTGATTCTGAGAGCCAATTAGAATTTTTTATGTATTTAAATTGTCTCTAATAAAATAAATTATTAATGAATGACAAATATTGCAAATTTGTTTTTTAGGAGTCAGGACTCTCCCAGTGGATAGGAAACAAATTATCTCCTCTAGGTTCGTTACCGGTATGGCTAATAATTCTGATATCTTCTACGATCGTCACATCTTTAACAGAGGTAGCCAGCAACCCAGCTACCATTACTATTGTTCTCCCAATATTATCTCCACTGGTGAGTATTCCATTTATGCCCTGTCACTATTCATCAAGCATAGGGATTTACTCTGAAATACTGGTTCTCATATTGTGGTGTGGGATCTCATTTGGCCTGAATGGCCCTCCTACAATTAGCTTAAAGAGTGGTCTATATTAGCATTAATCATTTTTGTTTTAGGAGATCTCAAGTTCAGAGACCTATTTTCTTCCCTTTTCAAGTGGCTTGATCTTAAGTGAACCAGCTACCATCTCTCCCCACTGTTCCTTCATCTGCAGAAAAATGAGAGGGCTAGTCTAGGTCTATTGCCGCTGTAAGGCTTTGGGACTCAGTGTTTCCTGGCAACTTTAGTGCCTAACATTGCCATGTCTCCCTGCGGAAGATTATTCCTGGCATTCTGAGATGTGCTTCATACAAGTGATTTGCAAGTGAATGAAGGGCTGGGCTTACAGTTCACGTTTCAAGCTTAGATATCTTAGACATAGTTCTCTACCGGCCCAGAAAAGATTTTTTAAAAAAAAAAGATAAGAAGCAGACAGAGATGCTAGGAGAGGCAGAGAAAAACTGCCTTCCTTTCTTCTCCCACCTAGATGTCTTCCCTGTCTTTAATTTTACCTTTGCTGACAATTACACGAAACAGCTTTAAGTAAAAAGATGTTCTTATTCAAGCAGATGAGTTTGATGAAAGAAAAACAAAATAAATGAAGAAGGATAGCCCTTCTGGGATTGTTCTGCTACCAGCTGTGAGAACTGATGATGCTTTCGCTTAAAGCTCCCCCACCCCCACCAAAGGGGCATATGTTGACATTCTTGGGCTGCTGCATCATATTAGATTTAAAAAAGTAGGCAATTTATATTAGTAAAATATCATTTGAGTTTTATTTTTTTCTGTGTTCTCCCCTGCCCCCAACGCGGAGCAGTTACAAAATTTTGTGATAACTTAAGAATAGTAGTAACACTTCTTCTATGATGATCCCAAAGCAGATTTTAGTTTACGTACACCACAGAGGCAGGGGTACAATGAGAAGCTCTGGAGCCAGTGTTACCTGAGACCCTACCCAAGCATTACCAGCTGCGTGCTTGGGCATTACTTTAGTTTCTATGGGCCTCAGTTTCTTCACCTGTTATCTGAGGGTATTAGTAGCCATCTCATAAGGTTATTGTGAACATTAAATAAAGATAAACATATGTATTATATGTATATATTTATGTATATAAGTATATACATTTATGGAAACCCTAGTGGTGTAGTGGTTAAGAGCTACAGCTGCTGACCAAAAGGTCAGCAGTTCGAATCCACCAGGCGCTCCTTGGAAACCTTATGGGGCAGTTCTACTCTGTCCTGTAGGGTAACTATGAGTTGGAATCAACTTGATGGCAACGGGTTTGGTTTTTTTTTGGTTTAGATACATTTATTACATATATGTCTTTAATTTTCACAATAACCTTATGAGTTGTACATACATACATACATACATATATATATATGCATGAATGTGTAAGGAGCCACTGTGTTACAACAGTTAAATACTCAGCGGCTAACCGAAAGGCTGGCAGTTTGAACTCACCCAGTGGCTCTCCAGGAGAAAGACCTAGCGATCTGCTTCCGTAAAGATTATAGCCAAGAAAACCCTATGGGGCAATTGTACTCTATCACCTGGGGTTGCCATGAGTCAGAATCGACTGTACGACACCCAACAACATTTATGTATGTATATACACACACACATACACAGCACAGCACCTAGCACTAAGTAAATGGTTGCAATTTTTTAAATTTAGTTTCTGGAATAAAAGTTAATTTTCTAAATGAGCTAAGCTATAATGCCTAAATGAGTACCTATAACCAAATAAACAAGAGAAAAAGACATTTTCTGGAAAAAAAAATTCTTCCAGATACAGCTGTACTTACAAAGACATAATTTTATGTCTTCAGGTTTCAACCTTCTTCTGGGAAAGTTTATTATAGTAAATATGCTCGTTTTGATGCCTGGTGCCTACCGTCAATTTTACTGGGATTTGTTTTTATCTTTTCCAATAGGCTGAAGCTATTGAAGTGAATCCTCTTTACCTTTTGCTACCTTGTACTCTGTGTGTTTCATTTGCATTCCTCCTACCGGTAGCAAATCCACCCAATGCTATTGTGTATTCATACGGCCATCTCAAAGTCATTGACATGGTGAGTTATCAAAAAGAATATTATCGGATCTAGTATACTTTTTTGGTGGTCTTGGGTTATCTCTCTTTTTATACGCTAACCAGCATCCGGGTAAAGCATGACTTGAATTCTGCTTCAGAAGGTTAGTGCACGACTGGTCATAGGGTTCTTTTTGAGAGTATAACTAGAAAGGAACATGCCATTCGAATTCCTGATCACAAATACAGAGATATTGAATGCACCAGTAATGCCCTGAAGGAAGGAAAAGAGTAGCTCAGCATGGCTGCTTAAGCTCGCATGTCAAGATCACGATTCAATCCAACCTGGGCAAAAGGAATAAATAGTAAAGGATCGGGTTAATGAAAGTCAGCAATCAAAATAGCACTATGGTTTGCTATCACAGACATTTATGCAACCAACATTTGCTCTGAACAAGACATTGGGCTCAATGCCTGACAGATGCCCCAATTCAGATACCCATCATTCTCTGGCTTCCTGTTACTGGCACACTGATGTAATAGAACAAGCATGTGATGATGGAGAAGTTAAGTGATAAAACATACACATCGTAATGAAATACAAACTAGGGCCGGAGTCAGAAACTGGTTTGAAAGCATTGTAGTCAGGTCCCATATTCATTATCAATCTCCAAACCAGCCCAAACAAGCCAATAACCAAGGAAAGGGTCCTGCGAACACAGTTCCAAAGTAAGTCCAGCTCTCATGCTTCCACCCAGAGTCCTGTTCCTGAGCCCCTGCTACATAAAGGCTCTGGAACTGCCTCCACAAAGAAGTCATATAATATCCTTTTGGAAAATAAAATCTGTATAATGCAACATAAGCAATGTTCTTATGTATGCATATTAAAAAAATAAAAACAGGTTTCCGGACTAAATAACTGGCTTGCCCTCGTGGCACAGTGGTTAAGTGCTTGGCTACTAACCAGAAGGTCGGCAGTTCGAACCCACCAGAGGCTCCACAGGAGAAAGATATGGCAGTCTGCTTCCGTAAAGATTTATAGCCTTGGAAACCCTATATAGGGTCGCTGTGAGTCGGAATCGACTTGAAAGCAATGGGTTTTTTGTTTTTTGTTTTTTTGGTTTCTGTAATAATCATTCCTAGGTATTCCCTTTTGCTTTAGGACTCCATGTTTTAATACATAGGCCAGCAAACTTCCTTTATAAAGGGCCAGATAGTAAGTACTTATGCCTCTGTGGGCCGTACAGTCTGTCACGACTACTTCGGCTCTGCCATTGTAGCATGTAAACAGCCATAGATAATACATAAAACAAATGTGCGTAGCTGTTGGCCAGTAAAACTTTATTTACAAAATAGGCCACAGGCAGTAGTTTGCTGACCTCCTAATAGATAGACAGCACCTTGGAAGTGGTTTAATAGGCACCAGAATGATGACCGAAGAGCTAGACAAAGTGTGAACTCTAAAGATGAATAGAAGTGGCATTAATAAGTCTCAGTAAGAGAATACAGAAAGGCAAACTACTAATATTGAGTGGATATGAAGGATCTGGTTATAAACAGCTTGTTATCATAGGGGGTATGGTGGCCTGAATTTATTCATTGAAATATGATATGATAAAACACAAATTGTGATTTAGCACAAAATGACAAATTTTTAAAGGGGTTTTTCTCTAGTCAGAAAGGCTTAGGCATGTTCCTAAGATGACCCACTCTGAGACTCTCCACCTAAATGGCATTCAGTTGGGGACAAATTCTCTTTTGGCATGAGTGGAAGAAGACCCCATGTTTTTTGAAATGACAACAATTTCTACTGATCATTTAGGAGTCATGTAAATCTGACATATGCCTTCTGCAACAGTATTCCAGTTCTCCCGGAGATTCGTCCTGGGAGACTGACTTTCACGCTCTTTCTGGTTTAAGGTTAAAGCTGGACTTGGCGTGAACATTGTGGGTGTTGCCGTGGTGATGCTCGGCATGTTCACCTGGATCGTGCCCATGTTTGACCTCCACACTTATCCCGCTTGGGCTCCTCCTCTGAATAACCAGACCATACCATGACCAGCAGGAGTGTTCTGACTATCCTGTGGTGAGTTTTGGAACCATTATGAATTCACTGTAAAATCTGGCTCTGAATAACTGATAAGCCATTCAAACCAGACCTGGTTTAGCTTCTGTGGTTTCAGTGAGACCTGCTGTCAAAAGTCAAAACTTAAGTGCCCACATCTCCTTTGAGGTACAACCCAAGGACCTCTACGCGTCTTCATCAAGAAGCCTGGGCTTGAGATTTTGCTCATGGACCATCTGCATCTTGCTTTGTCCGAACATTTATTTATAACTTGACCTTCAAAGAGATTAGAGCATTTGCTTCATCTTACACTTCAAGTTCAGATTAACATTTCATTTATTTCAGATACCCTGTATGAAACTAGATATAGGAAATAAAATACAGAAGTTAATTAGCATTTGGATAAATTGTTTCTGTAGTGTTTCACAAAGGGAGTTTGCTGAAACACCAACCCTGTGGTCGGTCATCTGGTGGTGCAGACAAAAAAATTAATGTAAATGGAATGTGAAGTCCCTCATTAAAAAAAATCCCACTCATATTATTCTTCATATGGAAATAGTATAAAATTAAAATGGAAGTAGTAGTTCCAAAAGTATAGCTGAATTCAATCCATGAAACTACAGAAAACCCATAGATAAGGATTCATTTCTCATTGACCATATGGTTGGATTAATTTAATATAATCCATACCTTTATGAGTTTAGTGCACTAAGAAATGCATTTTGTAGCAGCATGCATCAGGCTTGATATGATTTGCACTATTAGAACAGTATAATTAGAAAGGAAAACTAAACTCTATAAAACTATTAACACGTTTCTGTATATGTGTAACAACTTTGCTAGAATGTTTGTCTTATTTCTGAAATATATAATGATAGATGTAAAAAGAGGAGATGTAGAAAATTTAAATGAATTATTGCTGTCTATACAGGCACAGAAAAAAGTCACAGAACTCCATTATATAAAAATTGAAATGAAATTTCAGAGACAAAAATAAGTTAAAAACTATTGGCATATTTACTAAAAGAGAAAAAAAAATTATTATTGGCAAACCACAGAGGAAAAGGAAGACAAAACTGAGCATCCACACAAAAGTAGAATGAGAATAATCCTTTAGCACTCAGGATATGACGAATGGTAAGGTCTATTGGCAGTTAAAAATTAGATTAAAAGGAAAAAATAACAACTGGAACAAAATAGCGTGCACAGGTAAGAAAGATGGAGTGGTTAGAATACAGCAACTCTCAAACTAAAAATAAGATGGAATACTAGGTTAAAAAGACACCTTTGCTAATTTTATTTTATTTTTTAAATTTGAAAAATAATTCTATTTTCAGCAGCTATCAAATCAGAGTACATGGCAAATTCTGGGGAAGAGTGCTTGGTTAAGTAAAATATTCGGCTATTCTCCCAATGAGATATTCAACAGTTTCATCACTTACTTCAACAATTTAATTGCAAATGATAAATAGATGTTCATTATTTTACAAACATGGTTATAGCATACTACTTTCTTTGCCAGTCAGTAAAAATCACTAGGAAATAACAATTTTAATTTTTTTCTGACCTAGAATTATTCCTGTTAATGAAAATTGTGCAAAGTTAGAGCACATTTAGCATATTTACTGACGTCTCAAAGATATCACCTTCATAACTTAAAGAGAAAGCTGTTTTATTGTTGTTGCTTAAGGGTTTTTTTAATCTTTGCTTTTCAGCCTTAGTAAATCATTAATGTTGTCCCTTTAACTCATTAAAAATTTCCCTCGTTGAAAATTAAAAAATATATATATTAGTGTACCTGCTTTTGTTGTCATTGCTGTTGTTTTATGAATTCTTTTTCTATATGGGTGGAATCATCATAGAGAAAGAAACAGGATTATTTTTCATCAAAACTGCTATAATTCCAATCAGCAGTACTTAAAATTTATTTGAAAAAGCAATTGAATGATTTATATACTGTTTCTTTCCCTGCTGTTGTGGGGCCTTTGTTAATTTTACTCTTCATTGGTACCTTTGCAGAAGATATTAGACCTACTTTCTTGTTTTGCAAATAAATCTATAAAATTTTTTTTTGAAATCATATGTAATACAGCAGGTTTTTTAAAAATTAAGACATTTAAAATATTATATATGAAGAATTGTCCATGTTCATTATTCGTCCATGTTTATTAGTCAATGGAAATTTAGTCATTTTTCAAAACACATTTGTCTATTTTAACCAGTAAATATAAATATTTCAGTTTTGTGTAAATCTTCTATGTTTATTTACTTGTTTCTTTCGCTATCATACGTTACACATTTACTTACGATTCATAGTATTTATTACATTTCTGCTTTTTTCTAGTCACTCAATTTATCACTGTTGAATTATATGATGATATGTTTTCATTATGAGAAAATGAAATAACTTTTCAAATTCTAATGAGTAAGTTTTTCTCTCAAGAAAATAATATAAACATTCTGCTTGAATAATTTTAATGAATTGCTTCCAACGGCTGCCAACTGGTTGCAGGGAAAATAATACTTAGTCAAAATTTGTGCAAGCCACATAGTTCTCTTGCTACACCTTTATGTTTGGTTGACATATCAAAAATGACTTAATTCATCCATTTCCTGTTTATCCTATTTACATCAAAGTTCTCAAGCTCTTTTAGTTTGAGGGTTGCACAGTCTTTGAAAGTTTCCAAAAGGCGGCCCTAAACAGATGCTCAAACAATCTTTGTCCTCCCACTCTACGGTCGGTAGTGTTTTTGTGATTTTCTTGATCATCACTTAAAGGGTAACAAGAAACTTTTGTCACTTTAAATCCGAGTATCTTATTTAGGATTAGATCTTGTCTAGATAATAGTAGCAATTTCACTAAATGCCTATTTACCGTCTGTTCGGGCAAATCTCGAGGACTCCTCTGACATGTGCGGATCCTTCACTCACCCCAACGGCAGCTATAATGTCAGCGTCTCTAGAATTCAGATTTCCCCTCGTCTCCAATCTCTGCACTGTTTTCACCTTGGTTTGCTTGTATCCAGAGCTTTGTTTTCTCCATTCAACCTGGGAGGCTGGGAAATACACATTCAACCAATACTAGTAATTAACCTTATTAGCAAAAATGGATAAAACAGTATCATGGTACATTAATTGTGTCTTGACATATAGACAATATACCATTATATGTAATAGATTATTATAATTAGGTAAATTATTATATATCTGTCGTGGACAAATGTATGATAAGCATATGTGATCACCTTTTGTTCCAAAATTTTATTAGTTTAATTAAACTGTTATTATTACTTGCTATGTGGATTTTGCCAAATTAAATGGTTTTATTTTTAGGAGGGGGGAAGTTTACACCAGGGATGAAAGTATAAGCCCAAACAAGCTGGGTCAGTTTTGTTATTCTAACAGGAATCTAAAAATGAAAACAGAATTATTACTCCAGCACAGCTTTTAGCCATGTTGTTCCCAAATAAAGCACTTGATTAGTTTAGCGGAAATTTGCTGAGCAAGCATTGGGAATGGAAATATCAACAGCACAGGTCCCCACTGTCGAGGAAAAACCAGACTATTAATCCAGGAGTAAACAAGTAAACACAGCATACAAATGGAGCAGAAATTGAAAAGATTTTCCAAATAAGGAAACTATCATTTGTCTAGAAAGGAAAAGCCACAGGGTTTAAAAAAAAGACCTAAAGAGGTTTTCATTTCTGAGAATATCGTAGTATAAATACTATTGTTTGTCCTTGTTAGTTGCTGTCGAGTTGATTCCAGTTCATAGTGTTCCCATGTGCAAGAATAGAACTGCTCGATAGGGTTTGCAAGGCTGTCACCTTTTGGAAGCAGATCACCAGGCCTATCTCACGAGGTACTGCTGGATGGGTCCAAACCACCAACCTTTTGGCTAGTAGTCAAACGTTTAACCACTTGTGCTACCCAGGGACTCCTAGTATGAATACTAGAAGAAAAAAAATATCTTCTTAAAGCACTACAATAAAAAATATTGTATAACATATGTCACTGAGTCAGCAAGAAAATAATGGAAGTCCTCAAAAGACAAAGATGAAGCACAAGCAAGAATCCAGAGATTTAAGGACTGAAGGTGACAAGCACTAATCCCTAGAGACCTTGAAATTCTCATTTAATGGGTGCACAGGGAACAAAGGGATTGCAGACCAAGCTAGACTCAGCCCGGTTAGGAGCTGAAGAGAAAACGCCTACGTTGGTAGGGTTCCAAAGGATGATAGTCTCAGTGAAAATGTGAGCTAGGAAAAAAACCCGCTCCGTAGAGGAAACATCCAGGGAATGTCCATATTTTGGCCTATGCACTAGGTGGAGGGCGGGGGGGAGGGAAGGCTCCCTGAAAATGCCTAACTACACAGATTAGAGGCCTAAAGTTCTAGTACCAGCATAGGTGCCAAAAATTCAGTCTGAAAATTTATTTTAGAATAATCTTGGGTTGATAGTAACCCCAAGCACCTGGCAAAAGAAGGAACACACCATTAACCTAGAGCTCAGAAAACTACGGAGGTTAAAGTTCCATGTCAGTTTTTAATTAAAACTTACAAAATCCACCAAGAAACAAAGCATAATGTATAAGAGCCAACATAAACTGAAGATACAGAACCCAAAGTACAAAGATACCGGATATTATAATTATTAAGTACAGACTATAAACAGAAGAAGTTTAATGTTTGAAAATATAGAAGAGGGTGTTGAAAACATAGTAGGTGTGGGAGGCAGAATTCTAAAATTGTCTCCTTAAGATTTCCATCTCCTAGTTATTCAACCAAACACTAATCTAGGTACTGCTGTGAAGGGACTTTGCAGATGTGATTAAGGTTACTAATTAGCTGGCCTTAAACTAGGGAGAGTATCTTGAATCATCCAGGTGGGTTCAATGTGTTGCTATGAGCCCTTAACAACAGAAGAGGAAGTCAGGAGAGATGACGCCGCAGAATGGGAAGTCGGAGAGATTCAAAGCATGAGAAAAACCCATGCCGGCTTTAAAGATGAAGGGGGTTAAAAGCCAGGGAATGTGGGAAGCCTCTAGAAGCTAAGAACAACCCCCAGCTAAAATCTATCAAAGAAACAGGGACCTCGTCATACAACCTCATGGAACTGAATTTGATCAACAGCCTGAATGAGACTTCTAGAACATTCTCTCCACGCGTCTTCAATAAGGAATGCAGCCCTACAGCACCTTGATTTTATCCTGTGAGGCCTGTGTTGGACTTCTAATCTACAAAACGGTAAGATAATAGTGAGTGTTATCTTAAGCCACTACCTTTGTGGTAATTTGTTATGGCAGCAATAAAAAATGAATACAATAAGGGATAAAAGACCATGAAAAGTGACTAGATAGATCTGAAAAACTAGCAAATAGAAATTTTAGAAATGAAAACCTTAGTATCAAAATGAAAAACTCCTTGAATAGGATAAATAGCACGTTATACACACCTGAAGAGAAAGTTCGTGAATTTGAAGACACATCCCAAAAAATTACTCAGAATGCGGAACAGTGAGAGACTAAGAAGTGGTAAGCAAACATATGGTAAACATATGAGTAAAACAAGCTAGTAATAAAATACTGGACAAGCATATAAGTCCAGAGGAGGCTTAATGTCTACTAAAATTGCTGCATTATTTAGGAGGAGGGTAGAGATCATGCTTAGTTATAGAATTTAAGTTTACATGTTAGCATCTCCAAAGTAGCTACTAAAACAGCAACAACAAAATATGTAACCCCAAACTAGTAATAGAAAATGGGACTATAGGGCAAGGGCGCTCAACCAATCCAAAAGAGGCAAGAAAGAAAAATAATGGAATCAGAACTAGGACACATAAAAAGCCCAAAATACAGGAATAATTCTAAATATACCGATTTTTGAAATGAATATACTGAATCCCACTGCCATCAAATCGATTGACTCATACTGACCCTATAGGACAGAGTAGAACTGCCCTATAGAGTTTCCAAGGCTGTAAATCTTTACAGAAGCAGACTGCCACCTCTTTCTCCTATGGGGCAGCTGGTGGGTTCAAACAGTTGATCTTTCAGTTAGCAGCCAAGTGCTTAACCACTGCACCACCAGGGCTCCTAAAATGAATGCGGATGGGTTAAATTCACCAATTAAAAATCCAAGATTATCAGATAGGATTTAAAAAAAAAAAAAAAAAAAAGCTGTATTTTATCCATATGAGATGCACCTAAAACATAAAGACAGAGAAAATTTGAAAGAGCACAGAAAAAAAAAAAATTCCAATTACATATTACCATTAGAAACTTGGTGTAACTATACTAAAAAAAAAAAAAAAAAAAACTGTTGTCTTTGAGTCAACCCTGATGCATGTGTCAGAGCAGAACTGTGCTCCATAGAGGTTTCAATGGCTTATTTTTCGGAAGTGGATTGCCAGGCCTTTATTCGGCGGTGCCTCTGGGTGGACTCCCACCGCCATCCTTTCAATTAGCAGCCAAGCACAGTAACCGTTTGCACCACTCAACGACCCCTATAAACATATTAAAATTAGTTAAAAAAAAAAAAGGAAAAGACTTTAATACATAGAAAGCAAGTTATTATCTGATGTTAAAAAGGAAAAAAATCATTATGGAACTATAACAGTTCTAAATTGTATTCATCTAATAATCTAGACTCAAAATATATAAAGCAAAAATTGAAAGAGCTAGATGGATAAATTAAGAAACCACCATGAAAGTGGAAGAAGTTAACTTACCTATCTTAACAACTGAACTATCAAAAGAAAAAACAAATCAGCATGAACATACATGGTTTGGACAATACAATTTACATGTTATAATATTGTATCCAATTTTTGACAAAAATCACATTTTTTCTGTCATGCATAATTTCATGAAAATTGGAAGATGTTAGGCCATAAATAAGTCTCAATACATTACAAAACTATTAATCATGCAAATAATTTTCTGACTATAAGGCAATTAACTTGGAAAATTGATAACGAAAAATGTAAAAAAAACCCATACATTTGAAACTTAAAAAATATTTCTGTATAACTTAGAGTGTAAAGAAGAAATCACATCAAATGTTTGAAAATACATAGGAATTATGAAAATGAAAATGCTCAGTATGAAATTTGTGAGTTGTGACCAAAACATCACTTAGAGGAAATTGGGCTTAAATGCTCAATCAGAATTAGGAAATAAGACTAAAAAGCAATGTGTTCATTTTAAACAGATTATAAAAGAACATAAATAAATAAATCAGAGAAAGTAGAAGAAGGAAATTATTAAAGTTACGTGCAGAAACTGACAGAAAATAAAGGTACATAGAGAATATTAAGAAAGTCAAAAGTTTAATTTTTGAAAAAAACTTTACAAACTTTTGGCAAGATTGATGAAGAGGGAAAGAAAGCAAAAACGAACATTGAGAATGATAAAGGGACATAATTAAGATGCAGAAATTGAAAAGATAATATGTCATGAAAAACTTCATTCTAATACAATCGAAAACGTACATGAAAAGGGGAAATCCCTAAAATATAACTTCCTGAACTGACTCAAGAAGAAATGATAACCAAATGACCTTAAAAGCATTTTAAAATTTTAAATATACCTACTCTCACTTATCGACTATCTTTGTTATCTGACATTTCACATTTACGACAATAGTAAAAAATCTACTATCCAACCATTTTGCACATTAATGACGTACGTCTAGCAGTAACAAATGCCAAGGTGCATGGCAAGAGTAACGCTAGCTGTGATGGTTAAGGTTATGTGTCAGCTTGGCTGGGCCATGTTTCTCAGTGGTTTGGCAGGTATGTGATGATGTAATTTAGCAGTTATGTAATGATGTAGTCATCCTCTATTTTTGCATAATGCCAATTTTCATATAACAACCTGGTCTTTGGAACTAACCATGTCAATAAGTGAGGAGTGGGTGTAAATAGTTCCAATCCTTCCAACAAAAGTTAAAGCATTCCCTTTTTAATAAGGAATAAAATAAAGATGTCTGCTAACATCATCACTTCCATTAAACATTTAACTAGAAGGCCTAGCTAATAGAGTAAAACAACAAAAGTAAATACAAGGCGTAAGAATTGGAATGTAAGCAGGCAGGCTATCATTATTCACATATGATAAGGTTTCTACATACCAATCAGAATTATTAAATTATACAAAATCAATATACAAAAATTAATTGTATTTTTACACAATAGTAACAAACTGTCAGAAGATGCAATTTTAAAAAATTGTTATGGTACTTAGGAATAAATAAAATATGAGCAAGACCTTTATGGAGAAAATTATAAAACTTTAAAAAGACACTAAAGACGACCCAAGTAAATGGAGAGAGATACTAAGTTCATAGGGAGACTCAATATTGTAAAGATGTCAATTCCTCTAAATTGATCTGTCCATTCAAAGTGGTTCCAATCAAGATCCCAACTGATATGGGAGGTAGATGGGTACTTGACAAGCTGATTATAAAATATTTATGGAAAAATAAGGTCCCAGAATAGCCCAGAACTAAAGAACAACTTTAAACTATTTTTCTTTCCTGTTCCCTGGCCTAAATGCATATGACACCTTCAGCATCCAAGTGTGAATCATATTTTACTTTTATATTGGAAATTCCAGTAAAATTCTTTTCCATGATAGCTTTTCCAATAAGGTGATAAATCTTCTAACTTCCTTTCTAATGACACATTCTCTGCTTCTCTCACTAGATTTTTAGCTCATATCCCTCCTCCACATTGTGTAGGGAGGAGAGATAAAAATAGGGTATTCTCTCTCTAGGGGTGGCTGTTTCCCTATTTGTCTTTCAGATCTCCAGAATAAAAATACTTTGGAAGACCTATATATCACCACCAAGAAATACACACTCTTCAAAAAAATAGACAAGGACTCTAACTCATAAGCACATCAAAGAATTTGTGTGTGTGTGTGTGTGTGTGTGTTTCTGAAAGACCTGTTCAATAAGTGCGTTATAAATGATGTCTCATAATCTTCACAATGTACTTCCTGAAAATGAACTTTAGTCGGTTGGTATATATTGCAACCTTACAATACCTACAAACTGTCATCTACTTTTCTAAAACTTAAATCTTTTCCTTTTTTGTTAGTTCTCCAAAAGATGATGGTTCTGTTCAAATATTTAAGCCACCAGCTTCCATATGATAAATAATATTGTGTTAAATTGATTCTTTAATTTTAGTCTGTGGGAGCAAAACATACAATTAAGCTTTTTCTAGTCCATTCCTTTTTTCTTTATTCTTACACTTTACAAAATGAAATAACTCAAGAATAATTTAGAAGTACTGTTTCCTCTTTTTTTTTTTTTTTTTTTTTACAAATTATAAATAAGTGGGATAATATTTTCTCCCTCAACTCTGTGTTCATACCCATGAATGATTATCTGAGGAGACAGGAAGATGGAATCTGGGCATGGCTGAAATGAACTTAGTCTTAACAGTGAGTATATAAAAGTCTCTGCATCTTCACTCACTGTGTTTGCCATCTGAACCAAGATGTTGATGAATTATATCAACTTAGACCTAGGAATCTTTCCTTCAGCCCATCGCAGAGATATTCAAACAGACTTGTGGGATTCTTTACTCAAAACATTAACTGGAACTCAAAGAGCTCCAGAAGGAGATGAAATCCAAGGTAATGGCCATAAAATGGAAGCCTGACTTATTTTAACAGTCTGTAATGATAAGAAGACCTTAGGGCCTTGTAAATGTACTCTTCTTTTTGAGTGTAAAGATGTTATTAACTTAATAGCCCTTCTTTCACATTTAGAGTAGACACTCCCCTTAGTTAAATTGTTTTGGCACAGCTCAACATCATATAAGTAAAAGCACTGTGGTCCAATTGAAGGAGAGTAGGGTTTGTACTTGGAAGACATGGGATGAAGTTCCAGCTCCACTATTTATTAGCAGTGAAGCACTGAGCTAGTCACATAACTTCTCTGAGTCTCCTTTATCTCTTCTGAGATATTCAATACGATGATAATACCTACCCTACCTAGTTCCCAGCTCTACCACTCCACTACAGAAAGGAAAAATCTTTGTTAGGGGGTCATGTTTCTACATATTAAAACTTAAGCTCGTAGAGGGATTTTATAGTCTTGTAGTTATATTGTTATTGTTAGGTGCCTTCGAGTCATTTCCAACTCATAGAGACCCTACGTATAACAGAACGAAACACTGCCCAGTCCCCACCATTGGCTATGTTTGAGCCCATGGTTGCAGCCACTGTGTCAGTCCATCTCATTGAGGGTCTTCCTTTTTTTTGCTGACCCTCTACCGAGCATAATGTCCTTCATCAGGGACTGGCCCCTTCTAATAACACGTCCAAATTAGGTGAGACGAAGTCTCGCCATTCTTACTACTCATGAGCATTCTGGTTATTCTTCTCCCGAGATAGATTTATTTGTTCTTCTGGCAGTCCATGGTATATTCAATATTCTTCACCAACACTATAATTCAAAGGCATCAATTCTGTTTTAGTCTTCCTTAGTCATTGTCCAGCTTTCATATGCGTATGAGGTGACTAAATACTATGGCTTGGGTTAGGTGCCCCTTGGTCCTCAAGGTGACATCTTTGCTTTTTAACTCTTTAAAAACGTCTTTTGCAGCAGATTCGCCCAGTAAAATACATCATTTTATTTCTTGACTGCTGCTTCCATGGTCGTTGATTGTGGATCCAAGTTAAATGAAATCCATGACAACTTCAATATTTTCTCCATTTACCATGATGTACTTGGGTACACAAAAAAATGAAATTATCTTTCTCTGTCTCTCTCGGTATAATTTAGTTCTCAAGCCCCTGTTTTGCTTAGCAGTAGGACATTTAATCAAACTAAATCGAAGTCAATTTAGTCATTTCAGTGTTTTCACTGTCATTTCAGAGTTTAACTTAGTCAAGTCAGGTTTTTGTTTTTTAATCCCTCTCTTATTCCCTTCTCCTTGTAGTTTATCTAAATTCTGTGACCCTTACATATGAAGCTTTCACAGTAAGATACATCTCATTTTTTATCATGAGCATCTGTTCATACTGGCTTCCTCTTAGTTGTGCAATCCTCTGAAGTTCACAAATCCCATCACTTTTGATCATCACTGCTGATTCCGAGATCCATCCATGCTCCCTGGCTCATATATCTCACATCATCCCTCTATAGAAGACTCTTCATCACAGTCACAAGTCACTATTGATCCACCATGTCAAGGGTTTAGGGGACTTGGTGCTCTCTGCACTTCTCTGAGGTACCAGGAGTCTTGGGAGGGTAGTGCATCTCAGGCCCACTTGTGTCTGAAACTCATTGCCACCAGTCGACTCTACTGCAGCTACTCCTTGTTAAGTACAAGGGAGGTGGAAACTGAAGCTCACGTCTTACACCAGAAGAACAGGTTACAAGTTAGTTCGTGGAGAAAATAATAGATATAACCTATAGCCACAGAACAGAGAGAATCAGCCTAGCTCAAATGGAAACCAAAAGATTGTCTAGAGCAGTGGCTATAAGCACAGTATCTGGAGCTTGGCCACCAAGACCAAATCTCTGCTCCACCACTCGCATCCCATATGTCCTTGGATGAGTTATTTGACCTCCACTTGCTGCAGTTCCCTCATCCTAAAATGGGCTATGAATAGCATAAGAATGTCATTATAGTATTATAAGGAGTCGTGATGGCACACCAGCTGCTCTGCAGGAGAAAAGAACTGGCAATTTGCTCTCATAAAGATTACAGCCTAGGAAACCCTATGGGGGCAGTTCTGCTCTGCTCTATAGGGTCGTTGTAATTTGGAATCGACTTGATGGCACACAGCAACATGAGGTTTAATGAGTTAATACATGTAAAACACATAGAGCAGTGACTGGCCGTAGTAAAATCGCAATATTAGGTATTATTGCTGTTATATTATGATTATTCCTTAGAACATCACACAAAAGGAATTGCCTACAGTCAATCACTAGGCTTGGTAAAACTCCTCCAAAAGACTCTTAGGCAGAATCTTATTAAAACCTTAGGTAAGTGAATTGTGTTTAAGTTAGAAAGGTTATTCCTAGTTCGTAACACCTAAGCAGAGATAGAGGATGACTCAATTTTTACCCAATTACTCCTCGGTTGAGAGGGAACACTAGAGCTAAAACTGAGGAAGTGTGCATTTAAAAAAAAAAAATCTCCATTTACAGAATTCAATATACAAAGGAAATATAGGAAAATGCAGGCACTGTATACAATACTAAAAAACAAATTTAATATCTTATTGGACTAACATGGCAGGTTCCTATAGAATGAGCCTCTCACCCATTTAATGATGCTCATCATTAGTTTTCACTTTAGGGATTTTTAGATAGTTCAAATCCCCTGTGTTGCCAGGGCTCCCTGGAGCTTTGTCTGCAGGGTTGTTGATGAATCTGGGCACCTGCTGAGTTCAACCTCCCCTCTGACCTCCCCTCAGTGGTGAGTCTATGGCTGGGCAACTGAGTCATACCTATGCCTTTGAGGTTATTGTTCTGTAAAAAAGTACATATTGAAGATTACTAAGATATCAGAAATGTCACATAGCCTCTCCTTTATTCAAAGTAAATTAGTGTATTCTTCCATGACATGTAATAGCTAGGATTCCCATTATTTTTCTTATTTATTCTCATTGCTTGATTCTGTCCTTTATTTGGCTCACCTTTCTTTCTTTACACATTTTCTTCTTTTTTTTTAAGAGATGTAAATGTGCTTGGATTCTTCAGAAGAATCAGATACTGTGTTTATTAGGGCTTCTAAGAACAGTGGCCTCTTGCAGTGATCCTATATAAAGAAATTACCAAGTTAACTTTCTATAACAACTTCATAGTTGATTCGATTCATATTCATATTTGAGATGGCTTAGGAATACATCTTCAAATCAAGCCTGAAAATAAAATATAAGCCTTATATTTAGTGGAATGATATCAAACTCCAGGACATTCTGGAAGAGAGTAGGGAGAGAATTTGGTAGAAGCAGCTCTTAGGACAGAAGAGAAGGAAGTTTCTGAAGAAAGTACTTTTGAACAACCTAAACACAACTGTCATGAAATATGCTTCTAGTTTGAAGAAAGAGTGTAGTTCCTCCAACAAGTGTGTGTCAGTTAGATGGTAGCTTCCAGACTAGATTCCAGGGTCTTTCCTTACCTCACGTTTCTTGAGGGTATTTATGAACTTTTACCACCTTAGGCAATTTAAAATAAATTGTGTACCAGAAGTGCTAATCTTTCAGACTAAAACAGGAACCTAATGAATTCTAGTTATAAACTGTAAATCAACTTGGGGAGAATTGACATCTTAAAAATGTTGTGTCTTCTGATCCATGAACAAGGTCTATTTATTTATTCTTTAATAGTAAAATACTTGAGCAATGTTTTATAGTTTTCAGTATGCCGTCTTGCTCATCTTTAGACATATTTATCCCTACGTATTTCATATTTTTGATGCTATTGTATTTCATTTTTTATGCTATCTTAAGTGATACTGTTTTTCGAGCTTCAATTTCCAATTGTTTGTGACTAGTATTTAAAATACAATAGATTTTTATGAGTTGATTTTGTATCCTGCAGCCTTGCTAAACTTACTTATTATATCTAGTTGCTTCTTATACATTTCACAGGATATTCTACATATACAATAATGTCTTCTGTGAACAAAGTCAGTGATATTTCTTCCTTTTCAGTCAGGATACTTTTATTTCTTATTCTTGGCTTATGACATCCTGTCTTTTCCCTTCTCCTAGTAACAAAGCATTAATTTTTCAACGAACATGATGTTAGTTGTAGATGTTTTATAGAAG
This sequence comes from Dugong dugon, assembly GCA_030035585.1. Lineage (NCBI taxonomy): Eukaryota > Metazoa > Chordata > Mammalia > Sirenia > Dugongidae > Dugong > Dugong dugon. Next base: position 109,635,591 of record CM057468.1, on the reverse strand, counting down.
CTCTTTATTATATTGAGGAAGTTTCTTTCTATTGCTAGTTTGCTGAGATTTTTTTTTTAAATCAGGGATGGATGTTGGGCTTGTCAAATGCTTTTTCTGCATCTTTTTGAGTTGGCCTTATAGTCTCCTATTTTAGTTAGTTAATATGGCAAATATATTGAATTAAAACAACCTCAGACATACTCTATTATCCTATATATATATTGTTAGATTCTATTTGTTAAAATTTTGTTAAGAATTTTTACATCAGTGGTTAGGAGTGATATTGGTCTGTAGCTTTCTTTTCTTCTTTTTTTTTTTTTTTGTGTGTGTGTGCTTTGGTTGGTGGGGGGTTGGCATTATGGGAAAGCTAACCTCAGAGGATGAATTTGGAAGTGTTCTCTTCATTTGTCTGGAGGAGCTTGTTTAGAATTTAATCCTTTTAAATGATTGAGACTTGTTTTATGGCCCAAAATGTGATTTATCTTGGTAAATATTCCATGGGCCCTGAAAAGAATATGTATTCTGCTATTGTTGGATGAAGGATTCTAATATTGGGTCAATTTGGTCAAGTTTGTTATTTTATATTCTGTATATTCTATATGAAAGATTTTCTTTATCCTTACTGATTGTGTGTCTGCTTGTTCTATCAATTGTTGAGAGAAGAGTGTTGAAATATTTGCCTATAATTGTAGATTTGTCTATCATCCTTACGTTTTTATCAGTTTTTGCTTTATGTTTGTGAGTATGAAGGGGCAACATGTGGTGATGGAACTGCTCTATATCTTGAGTGTATCAGTGTCAACATGCTGGTTGTGATATTGCATGATAGTTTTTCAAGATGTTCCCAGTGGGAGGAATTGGTAAAAATTACAAGGGCTCTCTTTATATCATTTCTTACAACTACTTGTGAGTCGATAATTATCTAAAAATAAAATAGCTTAATTATAAATTATGTATTTTTGAGTGTTAAGACAGAGAGACAGAAAGAAAAAGACTTTTACTGAGTGAGAGTGCCCAAAATGCTTTTTCAAGTTGTTTCTGGAGAAGTAAGATGTCAGTCTTGACTTTAAAGAGCTCTGGGGGTGCAAGAGTTATGCACTTGGCTGCTAACCAAAATATCAGCAGCTGGAACCCACCAGCCACTCTGCAGAGAAAAGATGTGGTAGTCTGCTTCTGTAAAGATTACAGCCTTGGAAACCCTATGGGAGGTTATATTCTGTCCTATAGGGTCACTATGAGTAGGAATAGATTCCACGGCAATAAATTAGTCTTATCTTTAAGGAGCTCTGGTGGCACGATGGTTAGAGCTTGGCTGCTAATGGAAAGGTCAGTGGTTCAAGCCCACCAGCAGCTCTGCAGGAGAAAAGACCTGGTGATTTGCTTCCATAAAGACTATAGCCTACAAATCCTGTGGGACAGTTCTACCTGACATATAGGGTCGCAATGAGTCGGGATTGACATCAGAGCACACGGCAACAGCATTGTAATGCTGAGGAGCCCTGGTGGCATAATGGTTAAATGCTTGGCTGCTAACTGAAAGGTTGGCTCTTGAAACCCACCAGCTGCTCCTTGGGAGAAAGATGTGGCAGTCTGCTTCTGTAAAGATTTACAGCCTTGGAAACCCTATGGGACAGTTCTCCTACAGGGTCGCTATGAGTTGGGATCCACTTGACGGCAAATGACAACAGTCTTATCTTTAAAATCACCTCTTGAAATCTAAGCTTGCAAAGGTTTAGGGTACCCCTTTATTTTGTCTACTTCAATGGGGAAAAAAATTTAAAAGGGTCTGTAGAAAGCTTGCAGGTCTGCTGAAATTTTCCAAGGCAATCAGCTTTACATTAATTCCTAGTCATTAATATAATCCCTTGTCTTCGCTTTTCACTGGTCAGTGTCCTTTTAAGTTCTCAAGTCCAGTGGGATTCTTAAAGTATCTCTGGTCACACAAGTGGGCTCTTCACTATCAATTATGCCTCGCATTATTGAGGTGGCAAGAATTTTGTGGGAGTAGCTGTCAGTGCTTATTTGTTGTATCATTCTAAGCCCTCTCACCACAAATAGTAATTTATGGTAAGAACCATGGAGATGGAGATTGGGGTGAAAGGTGGGAATAGAGTAGCTCTGTTGATATATGGGGTCTTAAGAGTTACATGGGGTCTTAGAGGTACTGAAGAGATGGATTCAACATCTCTGTAGATGCGGGGTGATATTGAGTCTCGTTTTCCTCCCCCTAATTTTATTCTTCACATTCATCTACTTTTCATTCCTCTTATCTGAAAGGCTGATGGAGTGTGGGGATATATGCCATTTAAACATGGCTGCACTATTGACAACTGCAGCCCCCACAGACCTCTATCCTGTGTACGACATGTTGGAGACTTGTCAGCGATAAGAAAGAGATTAGGCACGACTTGTTTTCCCAAACCTATTGTCCTGTTGCTGATTGGCTTGTTTACCTGAATTTCTTCTCCCTTGCCCGAAACTTACTGTTACTCACCCAAAGCCCATTGTGCTGTTATTTGCTTCACTGCTAGCTGTATTGACTATAAATAAACTCCTGAGACTGGAGCCGGGGTTTGACTCCTCAGAGTGACCCTCCTGGCCCCACTTCTCTGTAAGAGTTGTGGAATTGGTTATTGTCTCCGCCGCCCCGGCATTCGCCGCCGCTGAGACAATGGAGTACCTTTGAAAAGCACTCAGGATGTCAGTGTGAGAACTGAAAGATGTATCATACCATAATCACATATTCTCAAGGAATTTTCACATTGTTCATTTTTATTAGAGTCTGATTAAGTGCCTCATAAGAGGCTGTGGGACAATGTCTAAATTATCAAAGCAATCTTCATTAACATTGCTTGTAACTCTTCTTCATGAAGAAATGCAACTTACTAAATTGTGAGATTTTCCAAAAATTTCTTGTTGACATTTTCTAATCTTCTTTTAATTCTCTTAGAAGAAGTATAACAAACGATGATTTGTCCTTTGCCTCTCAAGTATTGTTTTGAATTCCTATGAGAATATGCATAAGAACTCTCTGGTGAGTAGGAAAATCAGCTGTACCCGTTTATTCTGATGTTGAAGAAAAACTTCTAGAAAGGATGCAAATGTAGTACATTTAACATTCATTCCATATAGTCTGTGCCTTTTTACCTTAGTGATATTTAAGTCTCCATCCTTAATGACCTTGATACAATAATTAAGTTCCTAAACTGTTTCTTATAAAGCCGTATAATAAAACCCAAGAATAATGACAAAACATCACTCAGGAAAAGCAAGTCTTGGAAGGACATAGCAGAGTGGGGTGGAATGGGTTGGAGTGGGGCCTGTGAGTTGAGGGCAGAGGGAGGGAAAGGAACGCCACAATTGTAGTTCAGGAGTCTGGTGATAGACAGAGTTGACTCTGAATATTTTTATCTAGAGAGCAAACTTCATAGTCTTAAGAACATACTCCATAAATATCAATTATTTTTATCTATTTTTAATTTTTGCTATGAAATACTTAAAATATACAGAAAATACTAACAATAACACCAGTGTATCCGCCATCCTATAGACCCACCATGCAGATTTTTAAAAATAATAACGATTTGTAATATTTGTTTCATATATTTTTCCCATAAGAAGTAAAAATATATCCTGTATAACAGCAAATGCCTCCTCTTTTCCCAGAGATAATCACTAGTCTGAATTTGGTGTGTATCATTCCTATTCATGCATGTTTTCATACTTTTTCTACATTTGTGTGTATGTATAAATAATTTATAGTATTGTTTTTAGGGTGTTTTAATGGTTTTATATAATTCTCTGGGTACCTTTTTATAATTTACTTTTCCTATTAATCATATTAATACAGATATATCTACTTTATTCATTTTAATTACTCTGTAGTATGAGATTTTTATTTTAAAAGACAATTTTTACCCATTCCCCTAATGACAGACAATTAATTTTTCTATTTTTTCCTAGTAACATCCTTGTACCTGCTCTTGGTGTGCACATGTGGACTTTTTTTCTAAGGAAGATCAATGTAAACAAAATCACTCCATTATAGAGTATAGACATTTCCAATTTTATTAAGTGTCTTAGTCATCCAGTGCTGCTAAACCAGAAATACCACAAGTGGATGGCTTTAGTAAAGAGAAGTTTATTCTCTCATAGTCCAGTAGGCTACAAGTCCAAATTCAGGGCATCAGCTCCAGGGGAATGCTTTCTCTGTCAGCTCTGGAGGAAGGTCCGTGTCATCCATCTTCCCTTGGTCTGGGAGCATCTCTGCACAGGAACCTCAGGTCCAAAGAACATGCTCTGCTGCCGGCACTGCTTTCTTGATGGTATGAAATTCCTATATGTCTCTGCTCACTTCTCCCTTTTATATCTCAAAAGAGATTGGTTTAAGACACTATTTAAGACACTATCTAATCTTGTAGACCTCATCAGTATAACTGCCACTAGTCCATCATATTACATCATACTGATAGAGTTTACAACACATAAGGAAATCACATCAGATTACAAAATGGGACGCAGTCATACAATACTGGGAATCACGACCCAGCCAAGTTGGCAGATATTTTTGGGGGACACAATTCAATCCATGACATTAGGTATTTTCTTTTTTTAACTGTTATTGTGTGTTAGGTGAAAGTTTACAGAGCAAATGAGTTTTGCATTCAATAATTGGTGCATAAAGTTTTCCATGACTTTGGCTGCATTCTCCACAATGTGTCAGCATTCTCCCCATTTCTGCCCTAGGTTCCTCATTTCCTTTCATCCTGACTTTCTACCCCTTCCTGCCTTCTCATCTTTACTTTTATGCAAACGTTGCCCTTTTTGATCTCATATAATTGATGGTTCTAAGGAGTGTGTTCCTCTTGGGTGTTATTGTTTATCTTATGGGCCTGTCTATAGCTTGGCTTATTAGATATTTTATAGTTGCTGTATACATTCATTTATACTCCTGCTTGCAATGTATAAAAGTTCTCATCTGCTCATGTACTTGCCAACACTTAGCATTATTAGACATTTGAACTCTTACTATTCTCATAGAACTTTCACCTTGATATTGTTTTAATTAACACTTTCCTGATTAGTCATTAGGTCGAGAATTTTCATACATTTATTTGCCCTTGGCGTTTCATCCTCTTTAAATTGTCCATCGGTAAATAATATTTTCCCCAATTTTCTACTATCTTTTTTTATTGATCTATAGGACTTTGTTACATTAGCTAATAATAATTCTTATGGTAGGTGGTTTTTTGTTGGTTTGTTTTTCTAGTTTTTAAGATGGGTTTTCTTTGAATCCAGTTTTTAATTTTAAAATAGTCAAATGTATCTAGCTTTGCTCTTAGTGTTTATGTTCTTGCCCTTTTTCTCTATATGGCATCTACTCTATGTAACTTATTGAAGAAACCCTTTCCTGCCTCAAATGGCTAAAGCTATTTTCTTATGTTTTGCAGCAAAGTTCATATGTAAAATTAGCCTATAAATTTTCTTTATTTATTTGGCCTTGCCCAATTTTATAGTTAAGGTTATACTAGCCTCATTATGTGAGTAGGGTATCTTTCCTATTTTTTCTGTTCTCTGTAATCAATTATATAAGATATGGGTTGTCTTTCTTCATGGATGTCTAGCATTTTTCTTGAACATCTTATTATGAAATTCTTAAATATACCATAAAGATGAGAGAATTTTTTAGTGAGCATCTCTATACCTACCACCTAGATTCTACCATTAACATTTTTCTCTACTTGCTTTATCACATATCTGCCCACCCTTCTATCCGTCTAGGAGTTTTGGTTAGTAAGTAGGTTATAATTGCTTATTCTGTTTATTTAACATTATAAATCAAATGTTTTATTTTGTTATCGGTGATTTTCATCTTAGTTTTCAAAATGATTGGAATAAAGTTTTTAACCCGATTCTAGTTATTTTAACTATCTACTGTATTTGTAACTATGTCCCATCTCCTCCACTTTTTTTTACAGACTGATTAATCTAGTTCACAAAACAAGTCTCAGTAAATTACAGCAAGTTTATGTTTTCTGACCACAATGCAATAAAATCAGTAGTTAATAGTAAAATGATAGATCAAAACATCCCCATATATTTGAAAATTTTAAAACATTTCTACTAAATTTGGATGCAATGTGAATTGCATGTTATGTGGTTGTGTATGTTACCAACTGGTTTGTGTGGTTTTATTTAGTGTGAATTTTCATATATGTTTAGTATATATTTGCTCAGATCTTAGTATATGCCTTTAATGAGATTCCATAGTTCTCTTCTTATAGGCCCCATTCTGAATTTATGTAACTAACATTGTCTATCAGCAGAACAAATACTTTCCAACCAGGCTACTCTTTCTGAGGGATTCCATATCGTGTTCACCTGATTTGCTATACTCGGTATATGCCTCCCTTCACTCAATTCACGGTGTCTAAAAACTGCCATCCCATCTGTTCTTGCTGTGAGATGGCATGTGTCACTGATTTTTCTTACCAAGATGCCTGTTTGTACTCAGATGACTTGTTCTTTTTCTGACTCTGAGAAGGGCTTGCTTGAAGGACATTTGCTGGACTCATAGAATGACACTTGCACATTGCCATTACTGACAATGGTATCTCTAAAGACTACGTTGCTCTTACAAGTAGATGAGGTTTTTTTCCTCCAGGTATTTTTCCCTGAAGCTCAGAATCAATAACATATGAGGACTTCTGGATGGAAAACACTGTACTCATGCTCTATTCATTTGGTTAGTCACAGGACACTCATTAGATTCAAAGTTGTATTTGGACCTAATCTGAATAAAAATAATAGCTCACATTTATTGTCTGTTGTGTAGTGTGCATTGTGGCTCTAAGCAATTTACCTGTTTTATCTCATGTATTTTTGATGTGACTATTTTATTTCACAGTACTCACAAATAACATTTCTAACCTTCTTCCTAGAGTAAGATGTTTGTTTCATCAATTTGTTAAAGGTGGGAAAAACTCATTTAGTTTAGATTCAGCGTTGGCTGGGTTGGTTATAAATGATAAATGAGTTTTCAGCATTTCTCTCTTGCCCACATGGGAAGATTAAGTTAAGATTGCCACAACATATTGGATTAGCATAGTTTCAGCTATTATTTGCATATGCTATGGAAAAATATGCAAAACCAGCCAAATGTAATTTCATGTTTAGCCTTTAATGCCCTTAAACTCTTGCCATTGACTGTAGAAGATTATTAATGATCCTCCCAATTTTGTTTTTTTATTTTTCTTCTCCATTCGTTTTGGTGTTACTTACTAAAGCACTTTTTGCTGCCTTCACATGGCTTATTTAATGGTTTTCATTAATGTTCAAATAGATGAGGGAAAAGTACGTATACAGTTCTCGTATACTCTATGGAGACAGAATCTGGTCTGTGTTTTACTGGAAACTGAGAGCTCCAGTAAATGATTGTTCCAGATGTTGGTAACTACACACTTCCTTTTTAGCTTCATGGTGGATCTATAGGTCACAGAGCTAAGAGATGCAAGGTTTTCACTCTTATGGCTCTTTTTAGGTTGCCCATAGTTTTCTCTATTCTGGACAAAACTCCTTTTTAATCATTACATAGAAAACTGTTTGCACTTGGCCAGGATCTGCCCCACTCCCAGTCCCTTCAAATGCATTGAAGAGGATAAGGGCACCTCAGCAACTGTTAAGAGAGGGAAGAGTAAAGCACACAAACAAACAGCAACAACAAAAATCCCGGCTTTCGACATGTCTTAAAATCTCTTATTCCAGGAGATTCTGATTTTTGTTACACATTTGCTCACTTTATATAACTAGCTTACTAGTTAGTCTTTGAATGTCTCATTTTTCCCCTCCCTTGTATGTAGATCAGAATTTCTCAACAGCAGCACTATTGACATCTTACTTCAGACAACTCTTTGTCGTGGGACGCATGAAGTAGGGCTATCTTGTGTATTATAGAATGTTTAGGAGTATCCTTGGACTCTACCTTTTAGATGCTGGTAGCACCCTCCCAGTTGTGACAACCAAAAATTTCTCCAAACATTTGTCAAATGTCCCCAGGGAGCAAAATCACCACCATTTGAGAAGCACTAATATAGATGATAATATTAACCTAATTTAAAGAAGATAATTAATTGTAGAAAACTAGTGTGGCTATTATAACAAAATATTTTTCCAAATTTTAAATTTAAAAGTGAGAAGAATATTTTCAAAAATGGATTACCTTACAAAAAGACACTAAATAATTCAGACCACAGGAATAATGTTAATATGACCAAGAGAGCTGCATTATAGCCATCAGGGTATAACAGCTGGCTGTTAGGCATTTTGTATTATAGTAACAAAGACACACTACTCATACTTTTATTCAGCAGTTTTGAAGTGATTACTCTAGGAAGTGTGTGGAGCCCTGGTGGTGCAGTGGTAGGGTTGCTATGAGTGAGAATTGACTCAACAGCAACAGGTTTGGTTTTTTTTTGGTAGCAACTGTGCAGAGGGCAGGGGATATAAAAATGAAACAAAAGAACAGTTCTTGCCTTCAAGTAAAATGATGTATGATACACGTAGTTTTTCTGAAGATATAATGTTCATAAAGACTGTAGACTATGTTGTATAGTGTTAAACACAGTATGAAACAGACATTGAATAAAAGTTTAATTCTAAAATTTGTCATTGCATCAAATTTTACCAAAATGCTGTGTATTTTTGCAGGTGGCAGTAAAAAGAAAAACTGTACCCAGTAGAAACTTCTCTTTAACCCTCAGTTCTCTGCTTCACATTATTCCCAGAGGTCATCACCATCTTGAAGTAGCTGTGTACACTGTCAGTCCATGATTTTCTACCTTTATTTCATAGGAATATACCCATATCAAAACCCATGGCCATCAAGTCGATTCTGATCCATAGCGACCCTCCATGACAGAGTAGAACTGCCCCATAGGGTTTCCAGGGAGCAGCTGGTAGATTCAAACTGCTGACCTTTTCGTTAGCAGCTGTCTTAGGCTGGGTTCTCTAGAAAAGCAAAACCAGTAAAGCGTATAAATATATAGAGATAGAGATTTATATCAAGAAAATGACTCACGCAGTTGTAGAGGCTGGAAACTCCCGAGTTCATGGGTCAGGATAGAAGCTTCTCCTAATTCACATAGCTGCAGGGGCTGGCAAATCCAAGATCAGCAGGTCAGAGAGCAGGGCTCTTATTCACAGGCTGAAAAGATGGAGAATCCCAAGATGGGCAGGCAAGACCTCAGGTAAGCTGTTACCTCAAGTCCCAAGAACCAGAGGTCAGATGAACAGGACCCAGCTGCAGGATCCAGAGTGAACAAAAGCCCACGAGCCTTGTCAGAATGCCCATTTATATTTGATGCAGGCCACACACCCAAGGAAACTCCTTTTCAACTGATTGGCTACTCACCGCAGATCCCATCATGGTGGTGATTGTAACAAATTTCATCATGGAAGTGATCACAACATCATACAACTGCCAAACCACTGAGAATCATGGCCCAGCCAAGCTGACACACAACCTTAACATCACAGCAGCTGAACTCTTAACCACTGTGCCACCGGGGCTCCACTTTTCATAAATAGTTAATCCTCTTCCAGTGCTCTAGAAATAAGTGACGTGATTACCCTTGTTTTATTAATTCAGAAGCACAGAGAGATTAAGTGCTTTACCCATATTCTTTAAAAAATAAAAGCTACTGAAAAAGATATTTCATGCTGCCTTCTGTTTTAACCATTAAATGATAGTTGATAGTTTCTTCCTTTCTTCTGCATATAAAGGTTGGATTCCTTTTTTCAAGCAACAATACACTTCCCACTTTGTGACATTCTATTGAATTCTAAGCACCTAATTTTCAGCAAAGAAAGGAATCTAATTTTAATACACATTTAAAAAATTTACCGGGGTGGGTAGAAATATTTTCATACTTGAAGCAAAGTCTAAGGAAAACGTTTAGAAAAGACTGAAATGGCTTAGTGATTTTGAACTCTCTAAAATCTAAATTTGTGAAGGAATTTACTAAACTAAACAGGATGGAACAATGCCATTGTGTTTAGGACTTCTTTTATGAGCCTGAATTTAGAAAACAAAATACTGTTCTGCAGTAATTCTGTAAAGATTATTACTAAAGCACTGATTCTTAAACGTAAGTCTGAGCATGGCTACAAAGGAATATTTTATGTTGAGGGCACTGGTCATGAGGGCAAGTTGATCTTCCTGGCTTTCATAGCTTCTGAAGTTATTACACTTGACCATATGAAGAAAGTTTATTGATTATGTATCAACAAAATGTGGAAAGATGGGTTGATAAATATGAACCTTGATTTAAATGGGATTACACACAGTGTTGAGTAGTTGGTTGCACTGAGTTTTATCTAGACTGTTGGTTCACATCATTTTTCATCCTCTCTACTCTCAGATGAGTCAGTCTCTGAGTGGTGCAAATGGTTTACATTCAGCTACTAACCAAAATGTTAGCTGTATGAACCCTCCCTGTGGCACCATAGAAGAAAGGTCTGGTGACTTGCTTCCATAAAAATTATAGCCAAGAAAAAACCCTATGGAGCTCAGTTCTACTCTAACACGTGAGGTCACCATAAGTCAGAATCTAGTCAGTGGCAATGGATTTACTCTTAGATAGAGTCTGAGTGGCCCAAACAGTTGGTTAACACTTGGCTGCTAATAAAAGGTTGGCAGTTTGACACCACTCAGAGGCTTCTTGGAAGAAAGTCCTGATCATCTACTTCTGAAAAATCAGCCATTGAAAACTCTATGGAGCACAGTTCTACTCTGCATATGGGGTCACCATGAGTCAAAATCAACTCAATGGCAACTGGTTTGTTTTTCGTTTTACTCTCAGATACCATCTATGGCTCCAAGTACAAGTATGCTGAGTAAATATTCCACACTCAGTTCTCGCCTGGACATATGGGAAGCTACCTCTCCAGATATTCTTGCAGTTAGGCAGGCTAGGTTGACTAGTTCTGACCAAAGAACTGTGAATAGAGATGACATGGGTTACCTCCCAGCTGAGGGCAGCAACCACCCCACCCCCTCACCTCCCCACCCCCACCCCCCAGTACAAGTCTCTAGTCTTTCCTTCTACTGCAGCAAACGCTGAAACCTGGTCCTGGGATGGTAACACCTCTATCAGCCTGGATCCCTGAGTGATTATGTGGAGCAGGGCCTGCTTCTGCTCTGTTTTGAACTGTAAACCTTTATTATATTAAACCATTGAATTTCCTGGTTGATTTTTTTTTTTTTTTTTTTTACCACAGTATAACCTAGTTAATCTTGATGAATATGTATGGCAATACTTTTTCCCTAGCCCTACATAAACACTGGAAGAAAAGTTGATTGCAATTATATGCTTATGATACATGGCTGTCTTCTTTAAAAGAAGAATAATCAGTTGAATCCAGAATGAATATAGTAAAGTTCTAATATTAACAGGACCACTGACGTTATATATTTTTACTGAATTTAAATGTATTTAAATCACATTATGAGTATAGACATAGCCTTTCTGCCTTACACTTTTTCTGACATTTTTCAAATCATTTCAGTTCCCTGTGCCACAATTTCCTTACCACAATAACATAATGAAAATTAGGATCACTAGTTTGAGAACATTGTGAACTTCTCAGTGGAATGTACTTAACAAACAACAGCACAGGTTTTATTTGCCTCTGATTTTCCAGGGCACATACAAATCAAAGAGTGGTGCTTACATAAGTGTAGACCTATAAATGCATCATAAGGTGATGCAAATTGACATTATGTACCTGACTTAGTTCTTTCTTCTACTACTTCTTCTCCTAGAAATGGTGAAACCCTAGATATTACAATGTTTCTCTAGTTCCCGAAATAGCCTCTCAACCCACATGAAAGGAAAATTTACTTCTCATTAAAATTAAAAAAAGCACTTTAAAGCTCAAACTTACTCACAGCAACAGTCATTGGGTCTAAGTCATTTACACATTTACACTGACAGAGTAAACCCCCCTTTCCAAATCCAAAAGTAAGGAAAGGTTACTAGATGTGTGTTATTTTCTGGTTCAAGCCACAATCTAGAAATCACTAGCTTTGTGACATCGAGCAAATCATTTAATCTCTTACCTTCAGTTTCCTCAATCCAAAGATGAATTCATAAATAAGTGCCTCTTACGGTTGTTTCTGACACTTAATTATTACTCAAAAATTATTTGGTGATTGAATAAATACAAGAGTGGATGATAACTATTAACTTAAATTGAATAATATTCGTGAAGATATTTTCTAAATGATTAAGTGCTAGTGAAGATATGAGTACTATCACAAATATGTTGTTGATTCCGACTCATAGTGACCCTATTTGTCCTATAGGGTTTCCAAGGAGCGGCTGGTGGATGTGAATTGTCAACCTTTTGGCTAGCAGCCTGAGCTCTTAACCACCATCAGGGCTCCATCAGAAATATGATAGTATTTTGAAAACACCACATTTTTATTGTTTGTTGGCTGTAAGAGTCTAAAACTGACTTGCATTAACAAACAACACAGAAGAATTCTTATGGATTTATGAGCATTTAGTGGACTACTCAAAAACTGGGAAATTCCTTCCATAACAACATGAGTAAAAGGGAGCTCCTGTGTCTTCCTGTAAACCTCTGCACCCATCCCCCAGCCCTCCAACCCCTTGGCTTGGATATAGTTTTTCACAATATGCAGGAACTTACCTGTAAGGTGAAGTTTCTAGGCTAGGAAGATCAAGATTGGCCTTTTTAATAACCCTTTCAAGATCCAATTATTTTCTGCTTTGAATTTTTTTTTATACCATGTGTTTTCATTAATAGAAGGCATGCTAAATCAAACAGCATTCCTGACATTTTGTTTTGAAATATGGATTTTGATACATATTATGTGGGGCACATGTTTCCCTCTGGGCTCTGCTGGTACGTCACTTAGGGCACATCCGTCCCTCTGGCCTCCGCATCGCCTTGTCGTTTCCTTGGCCGGTGCATACAACCTATGACAGCTGGAAATGCGGTAACATGAACCTGGAACCATCACAACTTCCAAATAACACAGGAGCCAGGAAATAGACTTACAAGGCTTATCTCCCAGTAAAAAAGCCTAAAGAGACAAAAGTTTTGCAAAATCACACTCCAGGTGCAACACCTAATACAATACGCTCTCGTGGTGCCAATGCCCATTTTCAAGTGTTTTTTTTTTTTTTTTTTTTTTTTTCAGTTTCATGCAGTTAAACAGATCCTCACCTTGCAGCAGCATGCACTGTAAGTGGGAAAGCAGCTTCCCAATAAACCTTAAAAAAAAAAAAACCAAAAAAAATACCAAACCTGTTGCCATAGGATGGAGTAGAACTGCCCCACAGAGTTTCCGAAGAATGCCTGGTGGATTCGAACTGCTGATCTTTTAGGTAGCGGATGTAGTTGAAAATGTAGGTGGGTGATATTCGTCCCATGAGTCAGGAAATGGTTTTAAAAATGATTAACCAGAAGTAGTTTGAGGGGGGCCAGAGGAAGGATGTCTTTAAACCTTAGGCTTCTACGCTCACCTCTCAGGGACGAGAGACCACCAGGAATATACCTACTCCATGGGACGCTTATGGAAGACTTTTCTCCAACGCAATGAATATCTGTGAACAACGTTTGACTCTGAAGTACCTCAGGGGCTAGGTTTAACCTGCAATATAGTTTGTTGTGTTCTGTGCCGTTGAGTCAATTCTGACTCATAGTGATCTTACAGGACAGGGTAGAACTGTAGTACAGGATTTCTAAGGGTGTAATCTGTACAGAAGCAGACTGCCACATCTTTCTCCCGTGGAACAGCTGGTGGGTTCGAACTGTCCACCTTTTAGTTAGCAGCCAAGCACTTAACCACTGAGCCACCAGGGCCACCAAAAGGTGAAGCAACTGTTTCAAACTATATCTTCAAAGAAAACCACTTACTGAGGTCAAGCTAAAATACTTCTTAACTGTTAGGCTCTAACATCTACGAGTTCAGCAAAGCATCAACTCATATCTGGTTCTGTTTTGCATTGACTTAGAGAAAACTGTTTTTCCTTAGACATCTGTAAAAATGGCTTGGGGGTGGTGTTTGACTTCTAACCACACAAGCGGGTAGGAGAACCAGTATCAACAGCCCAAGGCTGATTCCTTTGAGGCAGAGGTCAGACAAGCCTCGTCTCTTCACCATCTTTACCAGTTCTGCCACCAACCATCCCTCACACAGAACTCTCTACTTTACTGCTGAGTTCAATAATTCATTGCAATGGCCACACAGAACTCACAGACCATATTCAAAACAATTATGGGGTTTATTAGGGAAGTGACAGTTACAATTCAGGCTCAGGAACACTCAAGATACCGTTCTTCATCAGGATGGCCTCTTCCCAGACGTGCTGTCAGGCACACCTCTCCCTGGCCCTCAGTCTCTGGCCAAAGGCACTCAGCTTTCTCTCTCCATGGGCCAGGAAGCCCACCACACCATCTCCTGCTGCCGGGTTTCTGCTGGTGTGGGGGGGATCTCTTTTGCTCATCTCGCTTTCCTTGGTGGTGGGCTTCTCCTCTCTGCTCTGAAATTGTCTCTCTTTTAGGGTAAAACTGACCAATCCCCTTGGTAGACCACAATTACTCTATTACATGGTCACCTAGGTGAGAGTTACAACACCATGGCGAGAGAGGCTGCTCACGAAAGTGATTAATCGCACTGCAACATCAGTGCTTGTTTTTGTGATAAACGAGCATCTTTCATCTCCCACCCTCAGACTCCAACCTCCACTTCATATCCTCCTTTCTTTCTTTCCAGAATTCTGAAAGTATTTCATCACCAGGAAAGAACGACTTCGACTCAAGAATTCTACTTAGAACTTTAGAGATGTGAGGCAACTTACTGGTTATCTATAAAACTGATCTTGGACATACAAATAAAGCTATTAAATTATTCTTTTATCATTTCATTAGAGTAGGACAACCTAATTAGCTAATGACTGGTGATTACAATTGTATCACCTTTTCTTTTTTCTTTTGCATTGTTCTAGACTCTTCTCTACACCTTTCCCTACGGCATCGCCAGCACAATTTTTTTTGTTTTTTGTTTTTTTTAATCATGTCCTACTATGAATGGTTAATAATGCAAACAGCAATTAAAAAAAAGTCACAAGGAAAAAAGTTGAATTAATGGTTTATTTAACACTTTCACAGTTCTTTAATGTAGTTTTTTAAAAAATAATTCCGTGGAGCTCAGTTCATAATGGACAGCCACTAGAGGCTTCCGAAGGGGTTTAGTCTTCTCTAAGTTCAAAGATGTTTGCCAAAAATAACACTCCAATAAATTAGAAGCAATTAAGGTGGGGGTACGAAGCTCCTTCTGGTTTGCAGTCTCTCTATGGTCTCTGCTTTTTGTTTTCAGGGGTCCCAATGAGTCAGACCTGATTTTTCCTGAGGGTGCAGTAATGAGGGGGTACCAACACAGCTCTCTCAAGTTTTCTCTCAATCCTCTTCACTCTTTCTTATAAATAAACCATCAGTCAGAAGGATGTGAGGGATACAGAGGCTCCTTCCCCATCACTGCCTCTATGTTCCTGAAAGAAAAGAAAACAAAATGTACTGTTAACACCAGAAAGTGTCAAACTATTTATGTAAAAATAGCTATACAAGTTGTGAAATAGAATTCATGGTTTTATTCTGTTATTTTTATTAAAAGTGAATATATGAAGAAAGTGGGAGAGCCCTACAACTACCTCCAAATAAATTTTCCCCTCACCACAGCCATTCCGCACTCTCCATCAAAAACACCTTTTTGTCACACTACTCCTACTAGGCAGCCTATAGGGACATAAGAAGCTTTCATCCCCACCACATTCACACGTGGGTCCCTTTTAGTTACTGCGAAACTAGAGCTCCTTCACAATACGACTTGCTACAAAACAAAATTTGGTGGAAAATGGATTTATTTTCACTCCATATAAGACTTAGCAACAGCATGACCTCACTGGGAGAAAGCCTCCCCTCTAGAGATCTCCGCCCAAGTATGCACTGAGAACTGCATGGTATCTGTATGGTTTCCCAGAGCCTTATTGGCTCTATGATTAAAGCACAAACATCATTTTACAATGAAATCAAATCACCATATGGTTCAAGTAACTGAAGAAAGGGTAAATATTTTTTGACACTTGCTTTATGCTTGGATATAGGGAAGCAATCCTTAGAAACTCTTCTTTTTAGTAAAATGCAATGATGGAGTTGTTAGATTGCTTCCCCCATCCCATATCACAGATTCTGGTTTTCATTCCAAATTAGAATCTTCTTCCCCAGACTCCTACCCCTGGCACTTTTTTTTTTTTTTTTTTGGCAGTTAAGAAAATTATTTAACATCTTGCTCTTAAAACATAATTTGAGTTATGTTCTCTTAGGCACCCTGAAGCCAGAAGGCACCACATAAATAAAACTAACTGCATTTTGAAGCAGGCTCTAAGCTGGCTAATGGAAACTGAGATGAATTGCTTCGGAATGGAAATCAACTCTCATCCCTGCAATCACAACACCTGTCCTAACAAATAAGAGAACTGTTGCTTAAAGAACAATTTTCTACATATAAATCTCTCTTGTGTATTTCTAATCATACTTATCATCATACCAGCAAAGTATATAAATTAAAAGGAAGCTTGGGTCACAGTTGTGGGGTCTTCATTTCCTAACACCCACCCATCAAGCTTCAGCTGGGGTTAATCTACCAGACCTGCACAATTTGTTCCCATAGCATTTTTGCTTCTACCTGTGGCCATTAAAAATCACTAAGCCTCTGGGCTAGAATATTGCCCTAATTGCTACTTTTCTATGAATTGCTCAGAGCCAACCACCAGCAGAACTGCCTTCTTCTAGAGAATGTGTTTTTTCAGTATTCTAATTTTTCTTGAGAGGAAATTCTATTCTTTTAATGTATGTTTGTCTACTCAGTGGAGTTGGTTGGACACAGTTCGTAACTTCTGTGAAAGCTCTGGTTTCCCACATGGATTCTTAACTCAAATCTTAACACTTTTATAATAATTATGATAATGGCCACCTAACCAAAAGGAAATACTTCAACTTGACTCTACAGGGCATATGTTTGCGGTTGTTTGGGTTTGCACTCAAATCATTTGCTTTCTTATTCAGTCTTCACGATCAAAAACTAAAATGAGAGATACCACTGAAGATGGTTTTAGATATAGTGCAAAATCCTGCAATAGAGGCAACTTAAGATAGACATTTTCTCAACAATCTGCAGCAACATGACACATACCACATGGAAAAAAATTACTTACTGATGTTGGTAACATTAGTTGAGAAGACAGAAAGAATGAGAAAAAGGAAGATCCAAAGGGACATGATTACACAGTTAGTAAAATACAGATTTTTAAAACATTTTCTCAGAACATGATTCTTATTCATTTTGTCATATTACGTGTAACTCATTTAATCCATATTTGATTGGAAACACTTATAATATTTATGATTTTTTATCACTATGAACCTTTCTGCAATAAATATTCGTAAATACACCTTAATATGCATCTGACCAGCAAGTTGCTCACATACCAGAACTGACACAGCATTTATTGGAGAATAATAGCCAAGCCCGGGGTAATCTGTAGCGGGTGGCAGTTCCCCGTCACCCATGACATCCAGAGTCAGTGCTCAGTGAAAAAGCAGGACCAGGCACAAGAGTCCCTAAGAGGAGCCCTGTGGACTAGTTTAAAGGGCCATAAGTGGGGAGCCCCAGGCTTTCCTCATCCTTAGGCCCAGGTGGAAACCCTGGTGGCATAGTGGTTAAGAGGTATGGCTATTAACCCAAAGGTCAGCAGTTTGAATCCACCAGCCGCTCCTTGGTAACCATATGGGGCAGTTCTACTCTGTCCTCTAGGGTTGCTATGAGTTGGAATCGACTTAATGGCCATAGGTTTGGATTTTTTTTTTTTTTTTTTTAGGTCCAATCTTTTAACAGTAAGACTCAGCAGAACTCTGGCTTCCTGCCCTAGGCTACCATTTCAAAATCTATGGCTGATTGAAGATGAAGGGGAGAACAAAAATAGAGGAAATATTTTGGAAAAAATAACAAACAGAAGACATTTTAAAATCTTTAGAATAGTGCTTTGAGTGACTTTTAAAGAATAGTTATTTTCCGTGTTTTGTAAATTCTTCCACAGTCTAGAAAAAGATGGAAGTTTTTTTCACTCATAAAGCCAGCATTACCTTGACATACACATTTTATAATAACATAAAAAAGAAAACAAATCATCCATTAAGTATATGGATACATTGCAAATGCACTGAAAAAGGCTTAGAAGGATACACACCAAACTGATGACAGTAGAAAAGGGGTCTATGATTGGGATGGTGGGCACAGTGTACTTTAGCCTCATCCATAAAGTATAATTAGTTTTACAAATAGATTGATTTCAAATATTACTTATTAAATTGAAACAATGTTTAAATGTTAATAGTTCTTGCCTTTGGTTATTTGTTGTTGTTTGATATTTTTTAATCTAATCATGAAAAATTGTATTTCTTACATCATGCAATGTAAAATGAGGAAAACCATATGCTTGTGACTCTCTTACCCACCATTACTGTTTTTGACATTTGTGTTCTGATTTTGGTTAACAGTTTTACTGAAATATATTTTATATACCATAAAATTTACCTGTTTTAAGTGTACAATTCAATGTTTTTAGTTAATTTACAGGTTTGTACAAGCATCCTTGCAATCCAGTTTTAGAGCATTTTCATCACTTCGAAAAGATCACTCTTTCCAATTGTAGTCAATCTCCAATCACACCACCGTCCAAGCAACCACTAATCTGCTTTCTGTCTCTATAGATTTGCCTTTTTTGGACATTTCGTAAAAATGGAATCATACAGTATGTCTCTCCGGTGGCCCATTGATTAAGCGCTCAGCTGCTAACTGAAGGATTGGTGGTTGGAACCCACCAGTGGCTCCACGGGAGAAAGATGTGGCACATGGCAGTCTGCCATGTGCTTCTATAAAGATTTACAGCCTTGGAAACCCTGTGGGTCAGTTCTACTCTGTCCTGTAGCGTTTCTATAAGTCAGAAAATTCCCAAGGGCATCGAGTTTTCTTTTACTTAATATGGTGTTTTTGAGTTTCAGTCATGGCGGCAGTGTTATCAGTAGTTAGTCCTTCTAATTGCTGGGGAGTGTTTCACTATATGATACACTGCATTTACTTTATTCTTTTATTAGTCGACGGGCATTCGGAAGTTCCCATTTTTTAGCTACTATAGGTAATACCTCTATGAATATTCACAAACAAATCTTTGTGTAGACACTGTTTTTATTCTTCTTGGGTAGATAACGTTGGACTGAAATTGTTGATTGTCTAATACATTTATGCTTAACTTTTTATGACACTGCCAATCTGTTTTCTACTTTAGTATTTTCCACTTACCATTTTACATCCCTACCAGCAGTGTATGAGGGTTCCAGTTTCTCCACAACCTTGTCAACTATTGTTATTGTCTGTATTTTTTATTATAGTCATTCTAGCGTGTGTGAAATGGTATCTCATGGTGGTTTTATTCCGCATTTCCCTAATTACTAATGATTTTGAGCATCTCAATGTGTGTTTTTTAATCATTCCTCTATCTTCTTAAGTGTAATATCCATTCCAACTTTGCGCATGTTTAAACTGGGTTGTTTATCTTCTCATTAATGATTTATAAGAATTATTTATATATTCTGGGTACTAGTCCTTCTTCTCCAGTTTGTGGCTTATATTTTCGTTTTTCTTAATGGGGTCCTTTGAAGCGCAGCAGTTTTTCTAATGATGAAACCCAATTTATCAATTTCATCTTTTGTGGATCCTATGTTTGGTGTCATATCTAACAATGCTTTGTCTAACCCGGTGTCACAAAAATTTTTATCTTCTAAAATTTTATGCTTTTTTTTTCTTACATTTAGGTCTATAAAAAATTTTGAGTTATTTTTTATGCAGGGTGTGATATAGGCCAAATGTATCCTTTTGCCTGTAGATGTTGAATTGTCTCAGTATAATTTATTGAAAAAAAACCTATCTTTTACACATTGGTTTAATTTGGTGCTTTCAAAATTTAATTAAGGGTTTCTTTCTGGACTCTTAATTTCATTCATTGATATATATGTCTATTTTTATACCAATGCTATACTGTTTTGGTTACTATCACTCTATAATATATAACCTCATAATTTTTCTCAGTACTGTTTTTTAGTTTTCAGTGTACATTGTCTTCAATTTCTTTTAATTCTTTTTTTATGCTATTATGATTGAAATGGTTTTCTTCAATTTATTTTTGGATTGTTCATTGCTAGTACATGGAAGTAAAACTGATTTTTGTAAACTAAGCTTCTACCCTGTGACCTTGTAGAATTCATTAATTAGTTCTAGTAGGTTTTTTTTTTTTGTTTTGGTAGATTTCTTGAGTCTGGTTTAAAAAAATATATTTTATAAAGCTATTTTGCTTTAATTTCACATCTAAGCTTGACGCCTAGCCCTTTTTTTTTATAACCATGGCTTCCCTAGTCTTTGCTTTTTTATTTTGATTTCTCTCTCTTCGACGTCAACGTGAAGCTTTCTCAGGAAGGCTATACCCTATGAGTTCCTCTGTATCTGAGAAATCTTTCTATGGTCTTCATTCACATGATAACACCTTACTAAGGAATCACATGTGGGTCACATCTTTTTCCTTAAAATTATAAATTTACTGATCCACTGACTGATTTCATTTCATCAATATAAGGCTGGTGTAATTTTTATTCGTTTGGTATTTTGTTTTATTATGTTTTCATTCTGAATATTTATAGAATTATTTGCTTACCCTTAAAATTTAAAAATAATTATCAAAATACAGTCAAGGGCCACATAATATTTGCTTGGGCAACGTCTGACTGCATATACATCCATGGTCCCATAAAGTTATAATAGAGTTCAGAAATCCCAGTCGGAGAACAGGATGTAGTGGACATAACAGGACATAGTGAACCCAACAGCTTCCTGCGTGCAACACATGTATCTTATGTCTCTTGTACACAGGCAGTCGCCAGGTTATGAATGAGATCTGTTCCTAAGCCTGTTTTTAAGTCGATTTTGTAGGTAAGTCAGAACATGTACATACGGTTCTCATTTAACATCAAGAAATCAAATGTTTGCCGTAGTATATAGTATATATTTTACTTTTCTATGCATATAAAATACTTAAGAAACATTTCCAAACTACACAATATTTTCATAAGCTCACAGAGTAGTGGGCGCGTTCGTTATTACGAACCATTGCATTTAACTCAAGTTTTTAAAATAATAGGCTTTACGGCAGTCCATTCTTAAGTATGAGCTGCCCATAAATCGGACATTCATAACCCAGGGACTGCCTGTAATATGGTGTTCGCACAATGTCCAAATCACGTAACATCCTATTTCACAGAATGTATCGTGGCTGTTAAGCAATGCATGTTTATATGTCCATATGTTGACATTTTTAAAATTTTGCCAAAATTTGTCCATATGTTGTTCTTATATTTTGATTATTCTTATTACTTGGTGAACTATTTTGACCTGAAGACTCAAACCAAGAAAGTTTTTCTTAACTATAGTGTTGATCATTGCTTCTCTTCTTTTTCTACTCTTTTTCCCAGTTATCAGCCCTTTGTCCTCTGTTTCTATGATTTTCCTTTGTATTATTTTAATCTTTCTAATCTTTCACTTGCATTCTAGAGAGCATTGCCTCACTTATTGGTTATCATACAGTAACAGTGGTCAGAGAATAATATTTAAAAAGTTAAACACATAATTTTTACACAAATATGCATAGAATACATATCTAAGATTTATATAACTCACTGCTGAGAAACCAGCAAGATAGTAGAACAGAAAAGGCCTGAAATTTTAATCTTTTGAAAGGTTTGCTTGCAAGCTTGTTCCTTGGCTGGCATCTGGAACTTGGATTTCAGGGTGGATCCCACCGTTTTCTGACAAGAATCGTTATCACTGTTCCTAAAGTGTTTGTGAAATAATGTGATTTCCTTCTGGGACTAATGAGCTTCCATGGTAGAAAACATTTCCCATGTGTTGTCACAATTTAAGCACATCCCGTGTGATTCTAGGTGCCTGGGTGGCACAAACAGTTTGCCTTTGACTACTAACCTAAAGATTGGTGGTTTGAACCCACCCAGTAGCACCATGGAAGAAAGTCCTGGTGACTGCTTCCGTAAACATTATAGAACACCCTATGGAGCCATTCTACTGTGAAACGTATGGGGTCTCTATGAGCTGGAATCAACTTGAAGGCAACGGTTTTTTATTTTGTTTTGGTTTTTGGCTTTGAGTGACTCCACTAAGAGAGGATTTTTGGAAGCTCTGCCTGATTTCCTCCAAACTTCGATCATATGCCTTTTACTCTTGCTTATTTTTCTTTATAGCCTTTTGTAATAATAAGTCATAGCCTTAATTATGACTATATGCTGAGCCCTGTGCACCCTCCTAGTGAATTACTGAACCTGGGAGCGATCTTGGGGACCCCTGACACAATCAGGTACCTAATCGATAGTAAGTCAAACCAAGTTATATTTCCCTAGAGAGTCCCATGGCCTTAGTCAGGTTTGTTAGACAACGCTCCAGTATAAAAATTGAAAAGACATCTCTCATTTTCTTGACTTATTTCCAAGTTTTGAATTTTTTTTTTTTCTTAAGACACTCTGCTTTTTACTATTTTTAATACAGATTTAAACTTGGCTATTGTGTTTTTAAATTTCTGACAATATTCTTTATATTATCAAGCTCTCTTTTTATTTTTCCCAGCAACTTTTTCCTCTCAATTTGTTGTCACATTGTTTCTTCTTTTATCTATTATTTTGCAAATTTCACAAAAGCATTTGTGTGTATGTTTGTGTGTGTTTTGAGAGCATAAATCAGATGTTTACTGAAGTTTTTGCCTGCATCTTCTGTACAGGTAATCTTTTTCCAGAGTATGCTTTTTCTATAGTGAGTGGAATGTGGCCCTTATTTTGTTAGCAAATTTTTTTCAGCAGGATTTATTTTTCAGCTCTTTGTTCAGTCGTTAGCCCATGCTAAATTCCCGCTTAGTGTTCCTCATAATTAAACTTTCTGCTTAACTAAATTAAATTTGGGCCTTCATGTTTTATTTTCAAATATAAGTGTTGCATGCTGGCTATTTAGAGTCCAAACAGTGTCCTCTACTCAGGAAGTATGGGTGAGTTCTTCCTTTATTTTCTTCCCATCGCTGCTGCTATTTCCCAGCATAACCAAACAGATTTTGCATTTATATCCAGCAGAATTTGTTTGGTATTTCTACCACATGGATGACACCTCTTCCTAGTTTCTAATATGGTACTAGATTTTAATACTATTTTATATCCCCTTGGTCTTTTCAGTGAAAAGCTGAGAGCATAAGAGAAAGACACCTTTGCTATTGTCTCCCACCCAAGTTTACATGGAAGTCTTGTGATTTACTCTTCTATTTGTTTTTTGGAATAGCATTTAAAAGTCAACTGTTATGGATTGAAGGGTGTCCCTCAAAAATATGTGTTGGAATCCTAACCCTATACATGTGGACATAATCTCATTTGAGAATAGGGCTTTCTTTACTGTGTTAACAAGGCCAGATCAGTGTAGGATGAGTCCTAAACCTAATCACTCTGGGGATGTAAAAAGAGCAGATTAGGCACCGAGACAAGCAAGCACAAATGGGGATGATAGAGATGCCAAGCTATGTGAAGATTGCCAAGGAATCAAGGAATGCTGGAAGAGACAAGGATATTCGCCTAGAGCTGACAGAGAGAAAGAGCTTCCCCTACAGCTGGTGCCCTGAATTTGGACTTCTAGCCTCCTGAACTGTAAGAAAATAAATTTCCATTCTTTACAGCCACCCGCTGGTGGTATATCTGTTACAGTGGCACCAGGAAACTAAGACAGCAACAATTAAGCCCTCTTTCTTTATTTTATGAGAGTAAACGAGATAATACATATAAAGCACATGGATTCCTAGAGAAACTGAGATTCAGATCATATTTAGGTACTTTATTATAGATTTCCCCACCTTCTGTGCATTTGGTTGGAAGACGTTTTAATAGTTCAAAGCACTACAACAGCAGATTTATGTTGTCTTTTATGGATGTGTGTACTGCTAGAAACAGTTCAGGCCAAGGCATGCTGTGGAGAGGAAAACAGAAAATCTGTTTGAAGAAAATATTCCCAGCAAAATTATTCATACAGAGCTTCTTTTAGTGAAAGCATGACTTTGTCATCTTGCCAGGGACAGCAAGAGCTACTGATGGTGATTTCCTGAATATCTCACAATTTGGCAAACTAGTAAATCCAGGAAATCATATTATATAAGCTCACAGCATGAACCTTTTAGTCCCCATCATTCCTAATAGATTTTAAGAACCTCATTTCTCTGAGCCATCTTGCTACCCATTAGTTTCTCAAGCCCACTGCCCTTTGGGCACCCAAACTCACAAACTTAGAGTTGTATCTAAGGAGAGAGAGTGGTATTTGAAAGTGGCAAAATAGGAACCTCCTACAGTGCAAATTTAATACTATTCACTTTTTTTAAAAGCTAAAATCTTCAAGGGCAGAGACCAAACTTGAACAGAGCATTTAGGAAGGGAAAAAAAATCTCTGCAAAGAAACAACCATACACAGGACTATTAGACTCTTAAGGGGAAAAAAATCACACAGATCTTGTACACTGTTGTATTCCACTATCTGGTACAATACTTGGCACATGGTAGGTACTCAAAGGAATAAATAAATTAATATTTTCTCTTTAATAGTTCACATTTATTCCTGCTGTCTTAGTTATCTAGTGCTGCTATAATAGAAATACCAGAAGTGGGTGGCTTTAACAAACAGAAATGTATTCTTTCACAGTTTAAGAGGCTGGAAGTCCAAATTCAGGGTGCCAGCTCCAGGGGAAGGCTTTCTCTCTGTGTCAGTTTGGAGGGAAGGTCCTTGTCATCAATCCTCCCCTGGTCTAGGAGCTTCTCAGCACAGTGGCTCCAGGTCTAAAGGACACGGTCTGCTCTCGGCTCTTCTTTCTTGGTGACATGAGGTTCTCATCCTCTCTGCTCACTTCTCTCTTTTATATCTCAAAAGAGATTGACTCAAGTTACAACCTAATCCTGTAGATTGCGTCCTGCCTCATTAACATAGCTGCCTCTAATCCTGCCTCATTGACACCATCGAGGTTAGGATTTACAACACATAGGATAAATACATCAGATCACAAAATGGAGGACAACCACACAGTATCAGAGTCATGGCCTAACCAAGCTGACCCAGTTTTGGGGGGGACACAATTCAGTCCATGACAGTATACCCTTTGGCCCACAAAAACTCATGTCCTTATCACATAAAACAATTTCACCCCATCGTATCATTTTAAAAGTCTTAAATCAACTCCAAGTCCAAATTCCATCCTGAGGCAAAATTCCTCTTCATCTCTGAAATCTAGCACATAAGTTATCCGCTTCCAAAGTACAATGGTGGAATAGGCACAAGGTAGACTTTTCCATTACAAACGGGAGAAAGTGGAGGGAAAGAAGGCATAACAGGCACCAAACAAGTCAGAAGAACACATTATATTAGACCTCAAGGCTTGATAATAATCGTCTGTTCACTGAGACCATTAGACAATGGCCCTGCCCTCCAGACTCTGGGTGTTGGCCACACTCTCTGGATTCAGGGTGGAGGACCATTGGCCTTGGCTTCGGCTCTGCCTTCCAGGCCCATTGGAAAGACGACTCTGCTCCTTCACATTTGGGCGGCCCCCTTCTCCTAGTCCATCTGAGTAGCAACTCCACCCCCTTGGCCCCAGCAGGTCCTGTTCTTCTGCCTCTTGGCTATGGCAGCCCCGCCCCCTCAGCTTTGGGCAATGGATCCAGCCCCATCCCACTGGCACTTGTGAAAGGCAACCCCACACTCTGGAACTGAGCTGACGAAGATCTGACTCTGAAACCTGGGAAGCTGTGGCCCCAACTTTTGAAACCCCAGAAGCCATGGTTCCACACTTGAAGACCCCAGAGGTCATGGCCCTACTCTTTGAGACTGAGGCAGCTGGGCTTCCTGAGTTCCTTGTCTCTTCAGTTCTGCTTCCTGGTTCTTTGACCTCTCAGCCTCTTGGGCCTCTTGGTCCATCGCGGCACCTGCCCTGCTCCTGAAAGTGTTCCAAAGCTCTTTAGCTCTACCAGTAAGTGCCTAGAGGTACCCTACTCTGCCAGTAAACCTCAGCAGGAAGACACTCAGCTCTCTTGCTCTGTGAGTCGGCAAGCCTAGCTCCACTGATGAGTGCACGGAGGCACCCCACTCCACCCGGAAGCCTCCTGCCCAACGGCTCTCAGCTCTCTCCCTCCGTGTGTTGGCTCCTGAGCCATCTCACACCAGTCTTCTGGTTCTGCTGCTGCCGTTTCTCTGCTGCTGCTTCTCACGGACTGCGCTGTCTCCGGTATTACAGCTCCCCTCAGTTCCTTCTGAGTCCTCACTAGAATTGTCTTTGATGTCCATAATTCCACCAACAGTCTCTTCAAGGCAGTCTAGGCTTTTAGTATTAGGCACTTTAAAACTCTTCCAGCCTCTACCCATTACTCAATTCCAAAACCGCTTCCACATTGTAGGTGTCTGTTAGAGTAGAACCCCACTCCTGGTACCAGATTCTGTCCTAGTTATCTAGAGCTGCTATAACAGAAATACCACAAGTGCGTGGTTTTAACAAACAGAAGTTTATTTTTTCACAATTTAGGAGTCTAAAAGTCCGAATTCAGGGCACCAGCTTCAGGGGAAGACTTTCTGTCGGTTCTGGGGGAAGGGCACATGCTGGCCTTCCTGTTGACATGTAGGTATGATTTCAACATGTGAACCCATCAATTCCACTCCTTGCTTTATCCTCTTTCTATGATTAATAGGCACTCTGCTACAAAAACAAAGAAGGGAGAAAGTAAGGGAAGGAGGGAGGAAGGAAGGGAAGGGAAGAAGGAAGGAAGAGAAGAAGGAGGGAAGGGAAGAAGGGAAGAAAGAAAGCTGCAGTCAAGTCAACTCTGAATCATGGCAACCTTACGTACAACAGAACAAAACGTTGTTTGGTCCTATGTCATCCTGACAATTACTGGCATGTTCTAGTCCATCATTGTAGCTATTGTGCCAATCCATCTCACCTAGGGTCTCCTTCACATCTGTTGGCCAAAGAAATGAGGACATAAATATTTCCTAATGCTGGATCCTGCTGACTTTCTCCTTAACTTCGTTCTCTGCTTAGCCCCCAAGGTCTGCGAGCCTTGCTGAAAACCAGTGCATTTTCCAACCATGAAGCAATGTCCTCTCTCTTAATCCCTGACCCAGTTATACCTGTGAAATTCCTGGTGGCAAACAATTTATACATTCATTGTTACCCAAACCCACTTGATCTGGGCAGCCAGTTTCCACAGGACTTGGTCTCAGCCACTGACAAGGTCCCAGTCTAATTACTAGTATCATAGACCTCAGCTTCCCTTCTAGCAAAGACTCTAATTTCTAAATAAATTGTATGTCTAAGAAGGCAATATTGAAACTTATTTCCAGACAGCAAATTGGAAGTAGAATTTTCTTATACTCTTTCATTCTGAGTACCTCACATAGCACTGTCTAAATCATCCAGTTCTGCTGTAGGGGGAAAAACGACAAAAACCATACGCTAGAAATATTAAAATATGACTTTGTGCGTATTCAGGAAGAAATGAGGGGAGCATCAGCCAGAGACAAGGGACTACCAAATCTCATTTCTTAACCTAACATTGTACAGTTTAACCCAAGATTCCCCAACATACATTCTCCAGGAATTTCTTTGGGATTCATAGTGTAGAGAGTCTTGTACCTAAAGGAGAACACATTTATCAAGCTACTACATTTCACAAGAAATTCAACTGTACATTTGAAAAGAAGAGGAGATCAGATAATCTGAAGAACAAGGGTGAGACTGACAATTGAAAATCTGTAAAGGAGTCTTGATGGTTATTCAAACAGGTAACTATTAAGGATATTTCTTAAGTTGAGTGTGTAATTTTTAGAAAATATGACAAAGTTATGTTGATTATGGGAGGACTAATTTCAGCTTCAGTTCTCAGTCCAGTATATCAAGTTACAAATACTGTATTTTATGCAAATAACACGCACCTCCTGCATTTGTTTGCTGGCCACGCCCTCCCCACGAGGCACTCTCACAAGCACTGCCATGCCAATCCTCTTTTACATGTTCCTGTGAGAAAAAAAAAAAAACAAAAAAAAAAACATAGAACGCTTAGAAAAATACCTTGCTGGGGTGGGGGAGGCGCAGCCTGCAAACAAATGAAGAAGGTGCGTGTTATTGGCGTAAAATACAGTAGTGCATTCTCCCCCTAGGTGTAGTTTCTATTTTAGACTAGTTACTATAACTTCCCTCTTATCTGAGAGTGGTTGGCCTCAACATTTGGAAAATATGGTATTAGAGGGCACCAATTCAATCAGAGTAGCAGCTAGGCAACTCAAATCATATGTCTCAAAACTTAATATATCCACAATAAAACTGGGTCACTTGGGGGTCTCAACATAGTGCTACAGCAAAAACACGCACATACACACACCAGAGAGCCCTGAAAATAATGCTTTACTAAAGGTCTCAGGGAAGGAAGATATACGGCACATTGCACAGATGAAGTTCCCTAAACACTCTTTAGATATTTTTCCTTCTCAGATTTCCACTTTTGGACACAGCTGGTGAAAATTGGTCCCTTTCTCTCTTTCCTCACAGTCTGCCTAGTCTTTTAAAGCCTAGTCTGCCTCTCCTATTTCTTTACTTTCAGTGTTCCCGTCTAGTCCCACCCAAACCCAAAAGCCCATCCTCTAGACACTATCCTCCTGCAGCAAGCTCTTGCTTAGAAGGCAAAGGCACAACCGTCTCCTGCTCTGATGGGTTTTCTTAAAAATAAAAAAAATAAAAAATAAAAAAAACAGCCTCCTTGGAATTCCCTAACTCAAACGTGTGAAGTGGAGTTTAGATTTTTCTGTCCTAAGTCAATTGCAAAGGCTCTTCTTAATTTTTGAGCAATGTGCAGAGATGTCCAATCCCTCTCTCTGCCTCTCACCCACCCCTGAATGGCTGGTTGGGAATATTTTCTCCTTACTCAACAGTGCATTATAACCATTTTTTTTTTTTTTTTTTTAAGTAACCATTTTCTCCTCCTCCTCGTCCTTCTTTTTAATACTTTATAATTCACTTCAGGGAAGCAAATAGGGTAGTAAGATCCCTGGGTACACAAACGATTTGCACTTGGCTGTCAACCAAAAGGGTGGCAGTTCAAACCCACCCAGTGGCAGCATGGAAGAAAGTCCTGGCAATCCGCTTCCAAAAAGCTAAGAAAACCCTATCATGCTCACTTCTACCCTGTAACACATGGAGTGGCCACAAGTCAGAATTGACTCGACAGCAATAGGTTAGATAGGGTGATATAAGCAAAATAAATCTAACCGTGCAAAATTAAGTTAGAAAGTTTTACAGTCGGCATCCCTGGCTCCTAAGTAGATTACAACATTCAGTTCCTGGTTTGGTTTTTCTAGGTTCCGCGTACACTCTCCTTTTATCTGATTCTTCTTGTCTGATTCCAGAGAGGAGTGTAGTTCAGTGGTTAAGAAGGCAGTCTCTGAGACTCCTAGCTCTACCGCTTGCATGTCCCGTTTCTGTGTCATGGGTGGTGATCAGCTGGAGGCTCTGGGCACCAGGGTGGCTGCTCAGCCAGCTGTGATCGTTTCCAAAACTCACCCTCCCCCATTTGTCCCCAAGATAAGGCCTCACCACTGAATTCACCTGAGCACATCTCTTCCTTGAGACCATAAATACTGTATTCTAAGACACTACCGTTCATGTGAAAAAATCTGGGGCACTTTCAGTCTCTACTTTTTTTTTTAAAATCTATGAAGTCACTTTAATTTTATCCAGAACAGTCCCAAAAATTTGATCCGAAAATAAATGAACTATATTCAAAATAATTTGGATGCTTTATAAAGTGATTTTTTAATATAAAGGTAAGTAATAAATACATCATAGACTCTTCTAAAGAAGATAAAAGTTATTTTCCTTCAAGGCCAAGTTTTGAAATTTGACTCTGAGGAATTCTAGGCATCCTGGAGGAGAAAGTCATAATGTTTTCATTTAAAGTTTTCCTATTAGTCAAAATGAACTAATGTAACTTTCTCATTTCCTGGATTTTTTTTTTTTTTAAATAAATTACCTCTCTTCTCATATGAAGACTTTGTAAAGAAAAAGAAAATCAAAATAAGCAGAAACTAGTTCACCTACTTTCCAGAACATACATTTTTGGTGCTTTGCACAATGCCTTTCCTGTTCCAGAATATTTTCAGCAAAAGTTTCACAATTTGATTTGTAATTCAAGACAGGCTTATAGACAGTTTCCTCTCCTAGATTACATAGGGGTAGACTTTCAGAGAATATTTTCATTAACAAATGGTATTTAAATTTTTCAGTAATAAAATGTAAGGCTATGATTAATAGCCATTATTAAAAATCTAAATATGAAGCATTCTTTTCATATCTTGTAGTTTCTGATGAGCCCATTTGGAGGACAAATATGTCCCTGGTAGGTTGCCTTTCATTTACAAAATTTCCAGATTATTTTAAATCAAATTTCTTTCAACTTTATGTTTGAGTTTATCTCAGAAATTAGATTAGCTAAAATATCAGATGGCTCTTTGGAATTGGCCTTTGCAAAAAGTAGTATCTATTCACTGTCTTTTAAATATCAGTCTAATTCAGTTGTGTCAACCCCAGCCATACAGTCTAATCACCTGGAAGATTTGAGTTTTTTTAATATTAATGGGGGACATGTCTAGAGATTTTAACTTAATTGGGTTGGAGTAGAGCTTGGACCCAGTAGTTTCTAAGCAGAACCAGTGTTTGAATTACCGGTTCTCCCTAAAAGGAGAAATTGAGTCAGGGGAAACTGTAGAACCAGGGATGTCTGTTGATATCTTTTTTATTCCATGAAGAATCTCATGCTAAACGATGGTGTAAAATTATCTCCTTTCATATGTTTTCAGTTGCTGTATTTGTGTTGAATTTGGTCTACCCTTATTTATCCAGGGGCTTTATGTTGAGCAGGTATATGGGGAAGACAAGCCTAGAACAGAACCTAAGATTGAACCATCTCCCTCACATGTAAAGCTTACAGGCTAGCTTCCTTATACTGAATGTGGAAGGGAGCTCTTTACATGGACAGCTTAGGACTTTACCCAGGAGGGTCAGAGGGTTTGGAAAGGGTGACATGCCACAGAAGTCTGGGGAGGTCATGCCTGATCCCCTGCTGGTGCACAAGAAGATTAAAAAAAAAAAAAAAAAATTAAACAATAGTTGCTGCCTGTCCAGCAGATCTCGACTCATGGCAACTCCATGCATTTCAGAGGAGAACTGAGCTCCACAGAGTTTTCAATGACCGTGAGCTTTTCAAATTAGAGGGCCAGGCCTGTCTTCTGAGGAGCCTCTGGCTGGATTTGAACTGCCAACCTTTCAGTTAGTAGCCAAACACCATTTGCATCACCCAGGGACTCCAGAATATAGAAGCCCCTTAAAAAACAGGAGCTCCTGGCCGCATCTGATGTGGACTCCCTAAGGAGACACATTAAAACCCATTCTCTCTGCTTTCCAAAGTATTTGAGTTTAGTATCATTTTGCTCAACCAATGGACAAATTTTGGGCAACCTACTCCATGCCTAGCACATAATAGATGCTCTGTAAATATTTTGTGAATTAATAAAAATGTCAATAATAAAATGCTTATTGCGTACACAGGGGAAAAAAAGCTGTCTTTTGAGCCTCAGATAAAAGCGTACTGATTTATGATGAGGAAATACTTCTTTTTTTCTTTTTTTAATTTAGCAAGCTCAGTCATCTGTGTCCCTGTTGTTGCTGTTAGGTGCCGTCGAGTTGGTTCTGACTCGTAGTGACCCTGTGTACAACAGAACAAAACCCTGCCTGGTCCTGCACCATCCTCACAACCGTTGCTATGCTTGAGCCCATTGTTGCAACCACTGTGTCAATCCATCTCGTCGAGGGTCTTCCTCTTTTTCACTGACCCTCTACTCTACCAAGCATGATGTCCTTCTCCAGGGAGTGATCCCTCCTGATAACATGTCCAAAGTATGTAAGATGAGGTCTTACCACCCTCGTATCTAATGAGCATTCTTGCTGTACTTCTTCCAATACAGATTTGTTTGTTCTTCCAGAAGTCCATGGTATATTCAATATCTTTCACCAAGAGGTCTTCCTTATTCACTGTCCAGCTTTCACATGCATATGAGGTGACTGACAATACCATGGCTTGGGTCAGGTATACCTTAGTCCTTAAAGTGACATCTTTGCTTTTTAACAATTTAAAGAGATCTTTTGCAGCAGATTTGCCCAATGTGTCATTTGATTTCTTAACTGCTGCTTCCATGGGTGTTGATTGTGGATCCAAGTAAAATGAAATCCTTGACAACTTCAATCTTTTTTCTGTTAATCATGATGTTGCTTATTGCTCCAGTTGTGAGGATTTTTGGTTTCTTTATGTTGAGGAAGATTAACAAGACTGTTGTGCTAAAAGCTGATGTTGAGAAAGAACAGTTGATATAAGAGAAACAACTGGAACAATAAGGTCTCATTGTATTATCAGTAAAACTGCAACAATAGAAATTTGTCTTGGTTGCATAATAGAAGTTTACATTTTGTTCTGAATACTGAGTGTAAGAAGACAGGAAAATATCTAATACACATGCAAAAGACATGCATTCTAAATGGCTTAAATATTACAGCAAATATATTCTAAGCCTCAACTATGGTAAAATTTTAATGTGTGAAACAATGAATTTTCTGATCAAGCTAAGTAGATAAAATAATAGGTTTTTTTTTACATGAAATTAAGACTCATGGTCTTATATACTTTCCATGTTACCACAGAAACCCAGTAATTGTCACATTGCTTCCTGCTACAGTTCCAGCAAAGGATTGAAAGCCAGTCAATGTTAGCTACCAACTCCTGGGGGCTTCTGAAGTTTGCATGCTGACTCTGTAATTAAAAGCCTGTTCGAGGAAGCAACTGTCAGCTCAAGCCTTCCCTCCTACGGTTGGATGTCTGTCAACTCAAGGATTTATTTTTTTAATATTAGAACGTGTCGGTTGCCATCTGAAATAAATTTTTTGATGATTTAAGCAAACACCGAACTCCTGATGGTTAAATAAGAAAGATACAAAAAATACAGAGTTGCTTTGAAAGCAGTTCTTCTCACACAGAAGAGGATTTTACCTAAGAACTCAGTGCGGATCATAAACGTTACATATTCCCACTTTAGAGAAGAAACAAGGAAAATACACACGTAAATATGTGTCTGTCTGTGTGTTCTGGGGTTAGAATTTTTTAATAAAAGAACCTAGAAAAAACTCAGGACTCTTATCACTACATCTGTTCTGGTGAGCACAAATACATTTTTAGCAGGAAAAGTAGAAGTTTAGTTGCGAAGATGATATTTATCCATCATGTGCTTTAACACCTTATTGAACAACAATATGCCTATCCTATCTTCATGCCAAAATAACAAGTTAATTCTTTTAATTTAAAAAAAAAGTTGTTGGTATCGTTTGAATATAGGCACATGGTGATATTTCTCTGCTGAATTCATTCGTGAAGTTTGACTATGCTGTCTGTACATTTATGTATTAACATCCAGTCTGTGATTTTGATGGTGACAGAGTAATGGTAAAAGTTCACATAACTTCTTGTCCCCATCAACTAAAACTTTATCCCCTGGAGATTCTCATCAATTATTTCTGGGAGTTCCACGAGTCTCATATGTGCTCTCAAACCATTCGAATTCTATGAGACATCAACTGCCTCTGCTCTACTGCAACATTTCTTCCTCTTGTGGTCTTCCTAGAAAGGATCACTGGGACACCAACCACTCACATTCTCATAGTGCTGTGGTTCCCCATTGCACATGTGCTTCCTAAACTCTGGTCATCCTTCTGTGCACGTTCCTTCTCCCACAGAAGTTTTGTCTGGAGTAATACATCACACCTGCTGCTGTCAAGTCAATAGCGACCCTATAGGACAGAGTAGAACTGCCCCCCTAGAGTTTCCAAGGAGCAGCTGGTGGATTTGAACTGCCAACCTTTTGGTTAGAAGCCTGACCTCTTAACCACTGGGCCACTAGGGCTCCATCACACAGCCCCCTTCATTTCCTCCTTCTCCTCTTCTTCCTCCCTTAGCCTCTGGCACTACAGCTTTCCTCCTCTGCTGTCATAAACAAAAGGTCTCACTCAAACTAACCATGCAAGTCAATTCCTTTAGGTCCTACCCAAAAGGACTTGTCTGAATCTCAGGTCTTAAGAAAGGATAGCGCCTATACATTCATTCCTTCAACAAGCACTTATTGAGAACTTTCAAAATTTCCAGTGCATCATTAAAAATAGCTATACAGCATGGAGAGTAATGACAGGATGATAAGAAAAATACACTAAGGTAAGAGGAACATTAAGCTCATTCCTCTTCCTAAACTAGATGAGTAGCAGTAGGGTGTACGTGTGTAATTATATTCAATACTTGCTTTTATGAATTGCCTCTAGATAACTTTTACTACAAACCTTAACAGCAAGAATTCCATCTTCATTTCATAGTTTTATGGACATATCTAGAGGCTTATTTGAGGAGTTCACTCAATAAATCCAATTAATAGCTAATAACTCTCTCGCTAAGATCGCTCAATTGCTTAAGAAGGTGGCACATGTTACGTTTTTATTTGCAGGCACTGGAATAAATTACTAGATTTTGATTCCACACTGTTAAACATGTAGGGGTTATGAGCATGCTAAACCAATTACTAATCTCTTTCTTGTCTGATGAATAAATACATTTTGGCCTCCTGCTACATATAAGAAACTATGGTAGATGTTTAGATGCATTAAAAAATATAGTCACTGACCTGAAGATACTTATCATCTAGTTTTGAAAGGAAACCATGTATTTACAAGTAAATACAAGGCTGTGTATTACATTCCAAATTGGTAGAATTGATAAAGTAATAGAAACTTAAACATTACTAAAAATATATGTATCACACTTATACAGTAGCATGGATCCCTGATTAGTAACTGTTTAGAGATAAATTTTTAATATCCTTGATCATTTTCCATAAAATCTCTTTGTAGCTTGGCAAAGCTTACTAGATGATACCTTGTAATTGATAAATGAATTGCATTCTTTTTCAAATAAGAATAGTTCCCTTGAAAATTTATTCTCTCTATTTGTTTATTTAGGTAATACATGAACTTGGTATTCAAAAGTTTCAAAAATATGAACTGTGAAAGTTGAATCTTAATCCCTTTTCTCTTTCCTGGCCACCAAGCTCACTCCCCTGAGCCAACACTTCTGCCAGTTTCTTGTGTATCCTTCTAGAGAGATATCCCTTTACAAATAATATATACACTTTCTGCTTTTTAATATGAATTTCAGAATATTATGCACACTCTTTGTATCATTTTATTCACCAAATACCATATCTTAGAAGTCTTTCCGTATCAGTGCATATAAAAGTGGATATGCCATAGTGTATTCAGTCAATCCCTATCTTAGGCTGGGTTCTCTAGAGAAGCAAAACCAGTGAAACACCTCAGTCTCTCTCTCTCTATGTATATACATATATATATATACATAGAGAGAGAGATTTATATCATGGCAATGGCTCACAAAGTTGTAGAAGCTGGAAAGTCCCAAGTCCATGGGTCAGGCTGGAAGCTTCTTCCAACCCACTTAGTGGCAGGGGCTGGCAAACCCATGTTCCAGACCTCAGAAGCTGACAAAACCCGAGGTTGGCATGCAAGCTGCTAGCTCAAGTTCCAAGAAACGGAGGTCGGATGAACAGAAGCCAGCTGCAGGATCCAGAGTGAGCAAAAGCCTACGAGCCTTTCCAGAAAGTCCACCTATATTGCATGCAGGCCACACCTCCAAGGAACCTCCTTTTCAATGGATGAGCTACTCACAGACGATCCATCATGGAAGTGATCACATTGTATCAGATCTTATCATGGATGTGATTACATCATTATACAACTGCTAAACTACATTATAACTGCTAAACCACTGAGAAGCATGGCCAAGCCAGGTTGACACACAACCTTAAAGATCACAGTCCCCTACTGAAGAACATTTAGTTATTTTCCTATTTTACTAGTACAAGCACTGCTTTAGTGGATATCCTTGTACATATATTATTTCTCAAATCAAATGGAATTTCTGGATTAGAGATAGATGTATTTTAAATTTTGATAGAAACTGCCAATTGCCCTTCAGCAATAAATTTCTCTAATGGCAAGTCACTTGTGAGAATAGCAAATCCATGGAAGATACTTCTACCCTGATGTAATGAACTTTCTTTTTCTTTAGCAATATAGATTTCCTTGTCTTAATGAGAAGTAGCATTTAGCATACGCCTTAGAAATTATATAAAAAGAATCCAGGAGGGGGAGAAGAGAAAGTCACTTGTTCCCAGCTATTTCATGAAAAATGTACACATGTTTCTGTGACCTATGAAATTCTTCTTTCTAGTACACTGATTCCAGAGTCACCGTAGCTCTTGGAACGTACTGAACACTTGAAAACACTACCAAATGATTTTATAAAATGTCAGTAGCAAAGCCCATGGTGTTCAACAAATACTCAATACTAAGGTCATATAGATCTTCAAGAAAGCTGAACAGCTGTCTTCTCAAGAAAAGCCAAGTGGTTTAAAGCCTTACATTTTAAGCCTGTATCTAAAATGAGAGTAGTAAAGCCAAAATTGTTTAAGAACTATTACAGATGTAACATTTTGTCTTAAAAATTAACCAGTCAATGGTGCAATTGTCAGGAACCTGGTAATTTTGGAAACATATTTTTGGGCTTTTTTTGGTCTAGCACTAAGGGTTTGAACAGGGTGAATTTGGAAATTTTCTAACAGTAGGATCTGTAATTATGGTCTAATAATTTTTATGATAATTTTTTCAAAATTTATTTTTTAAGTCAACAAACAATATTAGACAAATATTTATGGAGTATCTATCATGAGTCAGGCACTGTTCTACACATATGCTGGGAGTACTTAATGAATTGTATATGATCTCTGACTTCTAGTAGTTTATAGCCTAGTAAGAGAGAAACATATATTAATAAAAAAGGCAGTAAGGTAGTTCAGAATTACTAACAGGGGTCAGCAGATATTCAAAGGAAATAGGTCGATTATATCTGTGGAGGAAGCAAAGACTTCAGTAGAAGAGGTAACCCTTGAATTGAGTTTAGAAAGATGAGTTGACACTCAACATGTACTTTGGAAATGGGGCTGACCCAAATGAGTAAAGGCCAGGGGGATGAAACATTTGGCATATTCCATGAGAAAATTTCCAGAAGAGGCAGAGAAAATTATATACAGTCATGAGCCACATAACATCTGTTCGGGAAATGTCCGACTGCATATACATCCATGGTCCCATAAGTTTATAATAGAATTCACCATGGTCCCATAAGTTTATAATAGAATTCAAGTATCCCGATTGGAGAATGAGACACAGCAGATGTAAACAGACATAGTGAACACAACAGCTTCCCACACGCAACACATATATCTCATGTCTCTTGTATAAAAACAATTGCCAGGCATATAATGGCACAGTACAGGTAGTCCCTGCTTATGAATGAGTTCCATTCCTAAGTCAGTTTCTAAGTTGAATTTGTATATAAGTTGTAACAGTTAGGTATGGTTTTTATCTAATGTCATTTAGTTTGTCTTAGTATGAGTATATAGTGTACCTTTCTATGCATAAAAAAACATTTTAAAAAAACACTTCCAGATACACTAAAACATCTTTAACATAATACAGCAATAATAATAATAATAATGTCTGGATGCTTGTCACAAAGTAGCACCTATTTGTTATTAAGAACCATTATATGTACCTCAAATTTTTAATATAATAGACTTTATGGGAGTTGGTTCCTAACTACAGGTTGTAGGAAAGTCGGGCGTTCCTAACCCGGGGACTGCCTGTACGTATATAACCTATAACACACATGCCTTGATAGCCATAATAAACGCCTACGTTAGTGACTTATGTATGTACTGTACTGTACTTTCTATCATTATTTTAATGTGAACTTTCCCTACTTACAAATAAAATTTTACTGTATAACAGTATATGCTTTGACTCATAGGCAGCAGCATCTAATCTTGCGGATCGTGCATCTCTTGAGAGTTGTAGCGTTATTTCTCTGTTTAATTTTCTTTCAAAAATATTACCGTGAAGTGCATCATACCTCCCAAATGCAGCAAAATCAGCGCTAGTGATAGCAGCAACAGGAGGCAAAGGAGAAGTATTGATTTGTAAGTGAAACAAAAGTTATCCCATATAGCTGTGCTAAGTATATAATACGGAGTTCGCACAACATCCAAATCACATAATGTCCTATCTCACAGAATGTGTTGTGGACGTCAAGGGACACATGACTGTATACGTAAAATGGTGGAAGGATTGGGGACAGTGAAGGAAGGAGCAGGAAAAGAATGCAGTTTGAGAAAAGGTTGGAAGAAAAGATGAATACTGAATCCTGGGAGAGTTTGTATAACATCTTCACATGTTTTGACTTTATATCTTCTAAGGCGAAGTCTCTCAAAACACTGTGCCATGTACAACTGATAGGCCAGATTTGTTATAAGTACACATTCCATGAATAAATCAGCTCTGGGGGTGACTGTAGGGTAGTCAGAGTTCCCAAGCTGGTCATTCTGGGCAAGAAGTCTCATCTGTTTACCTCAGTATTTATGTAATTTTCTATGTGTGCTATGAAAAGGGAGAAGGTAGAGATGCACTCCTCTAAGTAGTAAGGAGCTTGTTAAGGCTTTTAAATTGGTGAATGATGTGTAGTTTAGGAAGATCTTAGGAACTAAGAGTGTTGCAAAGGTCTGTATGAAGGATAACAAATGTTTAAAGGCCAAATATGGAGTTGAGAATTGATAGTAAGGAAAAAAAATCATACCTTAATACCTCTAAGGAGGTAAAAGGGTGACACTCATGTTTTAGCTTCACTGACTAAGAGCATAATGATGTCTTTCACGGAGTTTAAAAATAAAAGCTAAGAGCGAGCTTTTGTGACAATGATGAGTTGAATTTTAGAGTCTCTGCATATGAAATGCCAATGGAACATACAAGATGCATATGATACACTAGTACAAATGTCAAATATTACTGTTGAACATTTGAGTACTTAAAATCAAGCAGTCATTGTTAGGTGCCGACAAATGGGTTCCAACTAATAGCGACCCTACGTACAACAGAACGAAACACCGTCTGGTCCTGCACCATCCTCATAATCATTGCTATGCTTGAACCCATGGTTGCAGCCACTGCGTCAATTCATCTTGTTGAAGGTCTTCCTCTTTTGTGCTGACCCTCTACATTACCAAGCATGATATCCTTCTCCAGGGACTGATCCCTCCTGATAACATTTCCAAAGTATGCGAGACGAAGTCTTGCCATCCTTGCTTCTAAGGAGCATTCTGCCTGGACTTCTTCCAAGACAGATTTGTTTGTTCTTCTGGCAGCCCATGGTATATTCTATATTCTCCACCAACACCATAATTAAAGGCATCAATTCTTCTTCCATCTTCCTTGTTCATTGTCCAGCTTTCACATGCATATGAGGTGACTGAAAATACTGTGGCTTGGGTCAGGCACACCTTAGTCCTCAACGTGACATCTTTGCTTTGTAACACTTTAAAGAGGTTTTTTGCAACAGATTTACCCAATGCAATACATCATTTGATTTCTTGACTGCTGCGTTGATTGTGGATCCAAGTACATTCCCCTGAAATGTCTGAATGTTGCCTGCTTCAAGTAAAATGAAATCCTCGACAACTTCAATCTTTTCTCCATTTATCATGATGTTGCTTATTGGTCCAATTGTGAGGGGTTTTGTTTTCATTCTGTTTAGGTGTAATCCATATTGAAGGATGTAGTCTTTGGTCTTCATCAGTAAGTGCTCCGAGTCCTCTTCGCTTTCAGCAAGCAAGGTTGTGCCATCTGCATATGGTAGATTGTTAATGAGCTTTCCTCCAATCCTAATGCTGTGTTCTTCCTATAGTCGTTTCTCAGGTTATTTGTTTGCATACAGATTGAATAAGTATGGTGAAAGGATATAACCTTAACACACATCTTTCTTAAATTGAAACCACTCAGTATCCCCTTGTTTTGTTCAAACTACTGCCTCTTGGTCTACGTACAGTTTTCACATGAGCACAGTTAAGTATTCTGGAATTCCCATTCTTTGCAATGTTATCCATAACTTGTTATTATTCACACAGCTGATGCCTTCACATAGTCAATAAAACACAGATAAACATCTTTCTGATATTCTGTTTTCAGCCAAGATCCATCTGACATTAACAATGTAATATCCCTCGAACCACGTTCTCTTCTGAATTTGATATGAATTTCTGGCAGTTCCCTGTCAAAGTACTGCTGCAACCGTTTTTGAATTATCTTCAGTGAAATTTTACTTGCATGTGATATTAATGATATTGTTTGATAATTTCTGCATTCTGTTGGATCATCTCTCTTTGGAATAGGCACAAATATGGATCTCTTCCAGTTGGTTGGCCAGGTAGCTGTCTTCCAAATTTCTTGGCGTAGATGAGCGAGCACTTCCAGTGTTGCATTCGTTTGTTGAAACATCTCAATTGTTATTCCGTCAATGCCTGCAGCCTTGTTTTTCGCCAAAACCTTCGGTGCAGCTTGGACTTCTTCCTTCAGAACCATTGGTTCTTGATCATATGCTACCCCCTAAAATGGTTGAATGTTGCCTAATTCAGGCAGTAGAAACTATAAATACTAGAATTATCCTGTTCCAGTTAGAAACCGCCTTGACTGTACTAACAAATACAGTCAATCCACATTATTCATGGATTCCATATTTGCAAATTTTCCTGCTCACTAAAATTTATCTGTAACCCCAAAATCAATACTTAGATTGCTTTCATAGTTATTGGCAAACATGCTGAGTGGCAAAAAAATGAAGTCACCTGATGCACAGTTTCCCAGCTGAAGTTGAACAAGGCGACATTCTGCCTTCTTATTTCAGCTCTTGTACTGTAGATAAGTGTTCTTTTCACAATCTACTTAGTGCCATATTTTTCTCATTTTTTTTTTTTTGTGCTTTTTGTTGGTGATTTCACTGTTTAGAACAGCCCCCAAGAGTAGTGCTGAAGTTCTATCTGCTGTTCCTAAGCACAAGAAAGCTGTGATGTGCCTTACAGGAAAATACATGTGTTAGATAAATGTCTTAGTTATCTAGTGCTGCTATAACAGAAATACCACAAGTGGATGGCTTTAACAAAGAGAAATTTATTTTCTCACAGTCTAGTAGGCTAGAAGTCCAAATTCAGGGTGTTAGCTCCAGGGGAAGTCTTTCTGTCTCTGTTAGGTCTGGAGGAAGGTCCTTGTCATCAGTCTTCCCCTGGACTAGAAGCTTCCCCACGCAGGAATCCTGGGTACAAAGGATACGCTCTGTTCCTGGCACTGCTTTCTTGGTTGTATGAAGTCCCCAACTCCCTGCTTTATCTCTTGTAAGATAAAAGGTGGTGCAGGCCACACCTCAGAGAAACTCCCTTTACATTGGATCAGGGATGTGACCTTAGTAAGGGTGTTACAATCCCACCCTAATCCTCTTTAACATAAAATTACAATCACAAAATGGAAGGCAACCACACAATACTGGGAATCATGGCCCAGGCAAATTGATACACATATTTTTGGGGGGACATAATTCAATCTATGACAATAAGCTTCATTTAGGCATGAGTTAGAGTGCTGCTGGCTGTGAGTTAAATGTTAATGAAGCAACAATATATATTTTAAATAAGATGGTCTTTAAACAGAAGCACACATAAAACAAGATTATGTATTTGTTGGCTGACAAAAATGCTGTGACTAGAGGGCCATAGGAACCTAACTCCATCTTTCCCCTAGGAGCGATGGTTCAGTGTTTGTGGCAGCTTTATAGAACATAACTACCATGAATAACAAGAATTAACTGTATGTGAAAAAATATATTAAATGTGATAGGGATTTTTTTCCATGCAACGTGACAAATGTGGAATTGGCTCTTCCAGGACTTGATGCCTCAGCTCTAGCATGTGATCGATGACCCAGGAACTCTAGGCCTTTCTACTCTACTGTCCTTTCTGGCAGTTTTCAGACTTAAGGTCACCACAAGGTCATGAGATGGCTGCTGTCCTTCCAGCATGCACACCCACATTCCCTGCAGGAAGAAGGGAGAAAAAAAGGGCATATGCCAGTGGAATATCCTTCTTTTAAGGAGATTTCCTAGAGGTCTCACCCAATGACTTCTATCTACACTTTGTTGGTCCAAACTGTGACATATACTAAGTGCCCATCAACAGGTGACTGGATAAACAAAGTATGGTATACACACACAATGGAATACTATACAATAATGAACAATGATGAATCTAGAGAGCATTAGGCTGACTGAAATAAGTCAACACAAAAGGACTAATATTGTATGAGACCACTATTATAAAAACCCAAGAAAAGGTTTACACACACACACAAAAATGATCTTTGATGGTTATGAGGGAGGGGTGGGGAAATGATTAACTATATAGCAGATAAGTGTTAACTTTGGTGAATGGAACAACAACAACACACAATATAGGGGAAGTTAGCACAACTTGACCAAGGCAAAGTCATAGAAACTTCCTAGACACATCCAAACACCATGAGGGACCGAGTAACTGGGCTGAGGGCTGGGGACCATGATCTCAGGGACATCTAGGTCAATTGGCATAACATAGTTCAGAAAGAAAATGTTCTACATCCTACTTTGGTGAGTAGCTTCTGGGATCTTAAAATCTCGTGTGCAGCCATCTAAGATACAACTACTGGTCCCATCCCATCTGGAGAAAACGAGAATGAAGAAAACAAAAGATACAAGGAAAATATTAGTCCAAAAGACTAAGACTAATGGACCACATGAACCACAGCCTCCACCAGCCTGAGCCCAGAAGAACTAGATGGTGCCTGACTACCATCAAGAACTACTGTGACAGGGATCACAATAGAAGATCCCAGACAGAGCAGGAGAAAAATGTAGAACAAAATTCAAATTCACAAAAAAAGACCAGACTTACTGTTCTGACAGTGACTGGAGGAACCCCCAAGACTATGGCCCCCGGAAACCCTGCTAACCCAGGACTGAAGCCACTCCTGAAGTCCACCTTTCAGCCAAAGATTAGCTGGCTTATAAAACAAAGAATAAAAAATGTGAGGAACATGTCTCTTAGTTCAATCAAGTATACAATACCAAATGGGCTACACCTGCCCAAAAGCAAAGATGGGAAGGCAGGAAGGGACAGGAAAACTGTAAGAATGGACACAGGGAACCCAGGGTGAAAAGGGAAAGGGGGAGAGTGATGACACGTTGCGGAAATTGCAACCAATGCCATGAGACAATTTGTGTATACATTTCTGAATGAGAAACTGTTTGTACTATAAGCTTTCACCTAAAGCACACTAAAATTTAATTTAAAAGAAAAAACTGTGACATATAACAGACTTTATCTGCATGGGTATCTGCAAATGTGATTTTTCAGCTGGGCACATTGCTATCCCAACTAAATTAGAGTTCTGTTAGGAAAAGAGAAAGGAAACTGAATACTAGCTACATCAGTAATAGTCTCTGGCTCTCAAGCTGTACAGATTAAGAAGGGGCAAAATCATTTGAAGCTTTACTTTGAGGATATGATACTCCACATTTACATAATTGGTTTTTTTGTTTTTTGTTTTTTGTTTTTTACCTTTTCAAAGTACTTGCTCATACATTGTCTCATTTCATCCTCAAAACAAACTAGTGAAATAGGTGGGCAGTAATGTGTTCTCAATTATCTTTATGAAGCAACAAAAAAGTCAGGGATAGTAAGCAGTGAAAATAAAACTAGAAACCAAATTTTATAAGATCAGGTTCTTGCCATGGTAATAAAGAGCAAGACTGACTGATTTTTAATTTAGCTGATGGAACATTTTTATTACTTAGTCCCTCTTTGTTCACTCTTCAGAAGGCACAAGAAATTACAGCAGTTTATTTCAAAGTTGAAATCAACTTGGGAAAAAGAGCCTATAATTTGCCTAAACGACTCAAGAACCAATACTGGAATGGCATCACCAGCTCCCATCAAATGAATGCTAATAAAATATATGTTCAGGTTGGGAGCAAGGAGGAAAATGGGTGGTTAGACAGAGTGTTTCTCTTCCCTCTCATTCCTTTATTTCCATTTGCTCCTCACTGTGGTGGAGAGGGGCCTTTGGTAAGTCAGTGATGTTGTTTGCTTAATAACATGTTGAATTTATGCCAAGAGATGCAACTGAATGTATATATTGTAGATAGTCCATTTTGAAGAAACTGGAAATCAGAAGCTTCCTGCTTTGAGGGATGGTAAGGACCTATCTCTGTCTGGTCATGGGTGACTGGCAGTCATTCTTACCTCAGTGAAACTTGCCTCCAGAATGGAGCTGAACTCTCTAAGGGTAGCTGAAGGCTAGAGAAGACAGTGGGGGACCTGGAGGAAGAAGAGAGCAGGAGACTAGAGACAGAAAATATCCCAAGAGGCAGGCTCTGTATGTACAAAAAGGCAAAAAC
Source organism: Dugong dugon (assembly GCA_030035585.1). Classification (NCBI taxonomy): domain Eukaryota; kingdom Metazoa; phylum Chordata; class Mammalia; order Sirenia; family Dugongidae; genus Dugong; species Dugong dugon. Next base: position 109,590,828 of record CM057468.1, on the reverse strand, counting down.
AAAAAAAAAACAGTTGCCTTTGAGTAGGTTCCAACTCATGGCAACCCCATGTGTCACAAAGAAGAACTGAGCTTCATAAGGTTTTAAGCATATCGTCAGGCCTTTCTTCTGTGGCACCACTAGGTAGGCTCAAACCGCCAACCTGTCAGTTAATAGTCAAGCACAATCCATTTGTACCACCCCAGAACTTCACAAAAAGGCATCTTGATGGAAAAAAGTTTTACCCACCTATGGGCTTCCGTTTATGTCTGAAACAACTAGTCATGTATTTATTTTTTTTCCTAATAATGGACTATACCCACATTTGTTTCTAGATATTATGAGATGGAATAAATCTATCCATTGATAAAAATAATAATAAATTCTTGAAAATAGTTTCCAAATATTTGAGTCATAAAATTTGCACTGGTAGTAGTCTCTATTTATTAATACCTCTCTTATGCTTTCTTTTAAAGCTCTGCATATCATACGAAAACACACGAGTTGACATAACTTGGTTAGATGCCCCTGAGTCAGTTCCAACTCACAGCAACCCTATGTACAACAGAATGAAACACTGACCGGTACTACACCATCCTTACAATCATTGTTTTGATTGAGCTTATTGTTGCAGCCACTGTGTCAGTCCATCTCATTGAGGATCTTCCTCTTTTTTGCTGACCCTCTACTTTACCAACCATGATGTCCTTCTCCAGGGACTGGTCCCTCCTGATAACATGTCCAAAGTTTGTGAAACAAAGTCTCGATATCCTTGCTTCTAAGGAGTATTGTGGCTGTACTTCTTCCAAGACAGATTTGTTTGTTCTTCTGGCAGTCCACGGTATATTCAATATTCTTCGCCAACACCATAGTTGAAAGGCATCAATTCTTCTTTGGTCTTCCTTATTCACTGTCCAGTTTCACATGCATATGAGGCGACTGAAAACATCATGGCTTGGGTCAGGCACACCTTAGTTCTTAAAGTGACTTCTTTGCTTTTTAACACTTAAAGTGTTAAGAGGTCTTTTGCAGCAGATTTGCCCAATGCAATGTGTCGTTGATTTCTTAACTGCTGCTTTCATGGGCATTGATTGTGGATCCAAGTAAAACAAAATCCTTGACAACTTCAATCTTTTCTCCATTTATCATGATGTTGCTTATCGGTCCAATAGTGAGGATTTTTGTTTTCTTTATGGTGAGGTGGAATCCATACTGAAGGCTATGGTCTTTGATCTTCATCAGTAAGTGCTTCAAGTCCTCTTCACTTTCAGCAAGAAAAGTTATGTCATCTGCATATTGCAGGTTGTTAATATGTCTTCCTCCAATCCTGATGCCCTGTTCCTTTTCGTATAGTCCACCTTCTCAGATTATTTGCTCGGCGTACAGATTAAGTATGTTGAAAGGACACAACCCTGGTGCACACCTTTCTTGACTTTAAACTACGCACTGTCCCCTTGTTCCGTTTGAACAATTGCCTCTTTGTCTATGTACAGGTTCCTCATGAGTACAATTAAGTGTTCTGGAATTCCCATTCTTTGCAAAGTTATCCATAATTTGTTATGGTCCACACAGTCGAATGCCTTTGCATAGTCAATAAAACACAGTTAAACATCTTTCTGGTATTCACTTCTCTGCAAGTGTGCTTGGGGGAACTTTTCATTCTTGAAAAAGAGTGCCTCCTTTTAGCTTCAACCTTTTACCAAATGATCCTTTCTTTCCTTTTGTCCAGTTGTGTGTGTGTGTGTGTTTCTGATAAGTCAAATCTCTTGGTTTTGAACTGAGGTGTTGTCACTGTTAAATGTTAATACAATGACAAAACTTTCTAAATATTGCATTTCCTTTCCAGAAAACCTTTTGATATTCCTTGCCTGAGCAATTTCCCATTAAGTAAAAAATCATTCATTATGGTCTCCATTATTATATAAACAAGCCAACTTCTGACATTTCTGCTTTAGAAACATTATACAATATTCCCTTCCAACAATCACCTTACTTCTTTCAATATGTCTCCTTTTCTGACTCACATATTTCCTTTCAATTACCATCCTATTTACCTTTTAAATTAATACTTAGTGAAAAATGTGAGTGCTGTGACAATGTTATGAAAATAATCCCACACAAAACCTTTAAGAATTTTTCTTTTCCATTAACCTTTGTCGTGAGGGTTGTTTTCATTTCTTGTGAAAGGCACATTTATCAACCAAGAATCAGAGTACAGTAGTTTAGGAAATGGAGCCATTTCTTATATTTGTGTGCATTTTCTCAGCTCGGAGAAAACACAGCGCAGACTTCTCTTAGCCGACCACGTCTCAGTGGTCTGCTGAGTACTTCACACTTCATGACTTTCTGTATTTCCTTAAATAATGACAACTGCATTTTCAAGTGGAAAATGTCTTTGGCAGCTCGAGTAATTTTTCTGATTTCTCTCTTTTTTTTTTTTTTTTTTTTTTTTTTTTTGCTTTGGTTGGGCTTGCATCATCTTTTTTGGGGAAGTTTATCTGTTCCTTCTGCCTTCTATTTTCTTCTCCTACTTCCGACAACCAGGAAATACAATGTCTTTAACGTCATTCTCCAACTTTCAGTCTTTCACAAAAGTAAAGAGAAAAATGTCTGAAGTTAATGAAAGGCACTTTTTCCTTCACCCACTGGGGAAATTGAAAATATGACCTTTCTGAGAGACATATTGAAAGACAGCTTAAAGTTGGATAAAATCTGTGTCAAATTAAGTGATCCTCCGCCCCATAATTGCTCATCAAGTAAGCTCGTGTACTCAGTAGGATTACTCAGGAGCCAGCCTAGCTTGTGCAATTTACAAACACTCTCGCCTTTTTTCCCCATGAATTATCCCTTAGTTTCAACCCCATTACTTCTGTCATTTTTCAGCTCTCACCCATTTGCTGATCAAATTACACATCAGACACCAGTAACCTTGGACACCAATTTCCAGCCCAGTAAGTTGAAATGAAGAAGCTCACAGCAATGTCTCCTCTACCTGAGCAGAGCATCTTCATTTCTATGCTGAGAAGAAAATCAGTATCCTATGCTTGATTTGGTTAGGACTAATGATTTGCCCTGCAGCTAGTGTCATTTTTTTAGCTTGTAAAATAGGAACAAATAATCCTTTTAGAATGGTTACGAGAATGGAAAAAGGTCCTACTACATAATCAACAAAAGAGGTTACAATGAGAATAATAATAACAGCAAGTAAGCAAACAGCAACTTATCTAGGACTTTAAGTGATGCAAAAGGGTCTCACATGCAGGTTTTATGTGCATCTGTTTTATAACTTATCCTCACTAATAAACCCAAGAATTAGGTAGCTTGTAGATCTTATGGGAGACCCTAGATGTGCAAATGGTTAACATGCTCAGCTGCTAACCGAAAGGTTGAAGTTTCCAGTCCACTCAGACACCTATGGAAAAAAGATGGTGATCAACTTCTGGAAAATTAGCCACTGAATACCCTATGGAGCACACTTCTACTCTGACACACATGTGGTCGTTATGAGTTGGAATTGACTCTACGGCAACTGGTCTGGTTATAAGTAGCACAGATGAGGAAATTTAGAGACTTCATATGAGTTACCCAAGGTCACATACCTGAGAGGAAGCAAAACCTTGACTAAAACAAGGTCATCTGACTCCATTCCCCAAACTGTCTTTCTACACATTTAAAACAAAAATTAACTTTAAAATAAAATAAATGAACTTAGCCTATTTACCCACATTCATAAAATACTATTATTTTAATCATTGATAAATAGACTCTTAAAATGGAAAAAGTCTTATAACCCACCTTCTCACCCCATTCAAAAATCTTTTCTAAAGCATACCTGACAAGAGGGTACTCTGGCTTCCTCTTAAATATCTCCAATGCCAGGGAGCATTCCACCTCACATATAGCAGCCTAGTCCACTATTAGATAGCGTGAGTTATCCTTTCTTCTATGGAACAAATATTTTCTTCCCTTTAGCTTAAAAACACCTATATCATTTGCTCTTTCTGTGCAGGACACTCCGTCGAGCACTTGGTTGTGTTCTCCAAGTCCTCTTACCCTGGTGTACCAGAAAACACAGCTCTATGATGGCTCTGCATATATTTTAAGAGCGGTACCCTTGTATCGTCTCTTCTCCAAGGTAATTTCCCTAGACCCTCATATGAGATAGTTGTTGGGTTCCTCTGTAGTCATGACGTTCCTAATTATCAAAAGAACATCAGATTGAAATCCCAGCTCTTCTCTCAGAGACATTTGAGGAGTCACTTAGACACTTAAAGTCTCAACTCCTCTCTCCTACCCTCCATCAAAGGATGAGAAAACTTAAGCCCAAAAGGGTAAGTGACTTGCCTGTTGTTGTTGTTAGTTGCCACGGAGTTGGCTCCAACTCATGGCAACCTCATGTATAACCGAATGAAACGTTTCCCGGTCCCGCACCATTTTCATATTCTTTCGTATGTTTGAGTTTATTGTTGTGGCTATCATGGTACTCCATCTCACTGAGGGTTTCCCTCATGTTCACTGACCCTCTACTTTACTGTCTTAATTATCTAATGCTGCTATAACAGAAATACCACAAGTAGATGGCTTCAACAAACAAGTTTACCCTTTCACAGTCTAGTAGGCTAGAAGTCCAAATTCAGGGCATTGGTTCCAGGCGAAGGCTTTCTCTGTTGGCTCTGAAGGAAGGTCCTTGTCATCAATCCTCCACTGGACTAGGAGCTTCTCAGCACAGGGACCCTAAGTCCAAAGTACATGCTCTTCTTCTGGCACTACTTTCTTGGTGGTACAAGGTCCCGCCATCTCTCTGCTTGCTTCTCTCTTTTATGTCTTAAAAGAGATTGGTTTAAAACACAACCTAATCTTGTAGATTGAGTCCTGCCCCATTAACATAACTGCCACTAATCCCATCTCATTAACATCATAGAGACAGGATTTACCACACAGAAGAAAATCACATCAGATGACAAAATGGTGGACAATCACACAATACTGGGAATCATGGCCTAGCCAAATTGATACACATATTTTGGGTGGACACAATTCAATCCATGACATTTACTAACCATGATGTCCTTGCCTAAGGATACAAAAATCATAGAGTTAGTGCACTGCATGCCAGGAGTCCTGGATGGCCTCCAGTAAACACTATCCTAGTAGTATTATTACCTAATGATTTAAATATATATATATATATACATTGCCATCAAGTTGATTCCAATTAAACCTGCAAATATGAAATGCTTGAAAGTCCCTAGAATATTGATAATCATTGAAAGAAAATGCTCAGTTGATTCTGTAATTAAAGTCAATGGGTCATTTGGTATACTTCTTTCTTGGGGCTAAACCCTGAAAAGCATCAGGGTTACCACAGAAGCAATGCCTACTCTTAGTGGAAAATCACTTCCAAGATTGTTTAGAGCTCTAACACCCTACAAGTCTGTATTACATGTCAGATGATGTCAAGCATTCTTCTTCTAGATAAAATTTCTTGTAAGACTATTATTGTTGAATTTCTGACCTACTGAAAGACTCAAAGAAACCCCTTGAAAATTTCATATGTCTCCCAGTCACCTATTGAGCAACTTGAAGAAACTGCTTGAAAATTGTCGTGTATCTCCCAGTCACTAAAATTATGTAGGCTATCAGGAGTCCTGTAAAGAGCAGTGCTATATATATTTAAAGTGTATTTCTAAGATCTTGATCCAAAGAAGATATGAAAGACACAAATATTTATCTAACTGGTATAATTGAGGAATAGATTGTTTTGATTAGTCCTCAAACTCTTGCTAATTGAACATTCGTCTCCTTTCGTAATACAATTGCTGGGGTAATGCAAAGATTTGTGACACAAAATTTCTTATGTGTGAATAATTACATGGTTTTATTCTTAAATAATGTGTTTTTAGAAATATGGTAATTCTACAAACCAAAATCTGGCAGCATTTTGAAAGGAGTTTAATTAAGTAGGCATACAGGAAAAATACATCCTCCAAATTTTACATCAGTAGAAAGTAGAAAACTTTGTAAGTGTAATGATAATGATTCTCCCTTCTTAAGTCTGCAGTTATGAAATGATCGTAGTATCAAAACTAAAGCAATCAGAAAACTAAGAAGTTTGAGGTGTTTCTGAGAGATAACAGAGGTTTGAAAGTATTTGTAACAGTCACAATTAAAATGCTCTTCTCCCACGCTCCCTGCTTTATGAACTCATTCTTGTTAGTTGCCATAGAGTCAGCTCTCACTCATGGTGACCCCATGTACAACAGAATGAAAAGTTGCCCAGTGCTGTGCCATACCTGGGGAGCTCACCATCCAGCATGGTATTAGACAATATTCTGTTGTAATGCACAGGGTTTTAATTGGCTAATTTTTGGAAGTAGACCACCAGGCCTCTCTTCCTAGTTTGTCTTAGTTCACCAAGGGTGACCCTGCTGGTATTTGAAATACCTCTGGCATCACTTCCAGCACACAACACAGAAGGCACCACAGTATGACAAACTAATAGATGGGTGGTGGTTTGTGAACTAAGCATCTGTGAGGAGTTTGGTATACTTCTGTCATTAAAGCTTACTTATAAAAACTTCTTCTCCAATGGATTAAGATCACTGGAATTTCTAAAAAACATATTTATTGTCCCTTTGTATTATAACAATAAGAGATGTACATCTTAGAAAACTGGGAAATATAGGAAAGCATACACACAAAAATTAAAATTCAAACTCCATTACTCAGATGCGAGTACTGTTAACATCTTAGTATATATCCTTTCAGTCTTTGTATATTCCTATATTTGTTGTTGTTGTTGTTAGATGCTGTAGAGTCGGTTCCAACTCATAGTGACCCTATGCACCACAGAACGAAACACTGCCCAGTCCTGCACCATGCTCACAATCCTTGTTATGCTTGAGCCCGTTGTTGCAGCCACTGTATCAATCCATCTCGTTGAGGGCCTTACTCTTTTTTGCTGACCCTGTACTTTACCAAGCATGATGTCCTTCTCCAGGGACTGATCCCTCCTGACAGTATGTCCAAAGTATGTAAGACATAGTCTCGTCATACTTGCTTCTAAGGAGCATTCTGGTTGTGCTTCTTCCAAGACAGATTTGCTCTCGTTCTTTTGGCAGTCCATGGTATATTCAATATTCTTTGCCAACACCACAATTCAAAGGCATCAATTCTTCTTTGATCTTCCTTATTCACTGTCCAGCTTTCACAAGCATATGATGGGATTGAAAATCCCATGGCCTGGGTCAGGAGCACCTTAGTCTTCAAGGTGACATCTTTGCTTTTCAACACTTTAGGGAGGTCTTCTGCAGCAGATTTGCCCAATGCAATGCGTCTTTTGATTTCTTGACTGCTGCTTCCATGGACATTGATTGTGGATCCAAGTAAAATGAAATCCTTTACAACTTCAATCTTTTCTCCATTTATCATGATTTTGCCTATTGGTCCAGTTGTGAGGATTTTTGTTTTCTTTATGTTGAAGTGTAATCCATACTGAAGGCTGTGGTCTTTGATCTTCATCAGTAAGTGCTTCAAGTCCTCTTCACTTTCAGCAAGCAAGGTTGTGTCATCTGCATAATGCAGGTTGTTAATGAGTCTTCCTCCAATCCTGATGCCCCCTTCTTCTTCATATAGTCCAGATATAGATAATAAAGCACATAGGGGTAACAGCTACAGATACTTCTTAGACATAACCAAATACATCACGGGGTTGGTTTTCTGTGTTTGAGGCTTAAGACCATAGTCTCATGGGACAATTCTGTCAAATGACATAGTATAGTTCATAAAGTTTATGTTCTACATTCTAGTTTGGTGAGTAGTGTCTGGGGTCTTAAAAGCTTTCAAGCGGCCATCTAAGATACAGTTATTGGTCTCTACTTGTCTGGAGCAAAAGAGAAAGAAGGAAACCAAAGACTCAAAGAAGAAACTGGTCTATAGGACTAATAGTCTACACGAACCACAGCCTCACCTACCTTGAGAACAGAACTAGATGGTGCCCGACTACCACTACCAACCGTTCCAACCAGGGACACAATAGACGACCCTGGATAGAATGGGAGAAAAACGTAGAACAAAACTCAAATTTCTAAAGAAAGGCCTGACTCACTGGACTGGTAGACGTTAGAGAACCCCCTGAGACCAGCCCTGTGATACCCTTTAAACTTGGAACTCAAACCACTCTCAGAGGTTACCTTTCAGCCAAATGACAAATTGGCAGGTAAAATAAACAATGTCACCTGTGAGTACTGTGCTTCTTTAAAAAAACATCTGTATGAGACCAGTCAACATTTACCCTAAAGCAAAGAGAGAAGGTAATGAGGGGCAGGGAAACTAGATTAATGGAAACAGACCTACCAGAACAGAAATAATGAGAATGTTGACACATTGTGAAAAATGTAATCAATGTCATTGAACAAGTTGTATAGAAATTGTTAAATGGAAACACAATTTTCTGTGTAAACTTTCACCAAAAACACAATAAAATATTATTAGAAAAAGAATGAATACATTGTGAATGAGTGTCCTAGAGATTGTCCCTATGCAGAGTGTCGAGCCTGAGTGCAAAGACTTCTATGAAATGTATTTTACTCTCCAAAGGCCTTCTTCCTGACTCTGCAGTATTCCCCAACTAAGAGCTGAGTCTCAGGTGAGTCGCTGTTGCTCACTGCAGTGCTGTGCACCTACAAGATGCCAGTAAGCAGATGCTAATCAAATGAAGTGGAAATAAGTAGAACTTTATGTAACATTATGGCCTCTTTGCTTTCAATGTAATATAGACTAAATGATCTATAAATTTACTTGGATCAACAATCAATGTCCATGGAAGCAGCAGTCAAGAAATCAAAAGACGCATTGCATTGGGCAAACCTGCCGCAAAAGATCTCTTTAAAATCTTAAAAAGCAAAAGTCTTACTTTGATGACCCAAGCCATGGTATTATCAGTCACCTCATATGCATGCGAAAGCTGGGCAAAGTAAAAGGGAGACCAAAGAAGAATTGATGCATTTGAATTATGGTGCTGGCAAAGAATATTAAATGTACTATGGACTTCCAGAAGAATGAACAAATCTGTCTTGGAAGAAGTACAGCCAGAATGCTCCTTTGAAGCTAGGATAGCGAGACTTCGTTTCACATGTTATCAGGAGGACATGTTATCGGGAGAGACCAGTTCCTGGAGAAGGACATCATGCTTGGTAAAGAATAGAGTCGGTGAAAGAGAGGAAGACCCTTAATTAGATGGATTGACACAGTGGCTGCAACAGTGGGCTGACACATGCCTTCTATTGTGAGGATGGCACAGGGCAACGTTGGTTCTGTTATACATAAGGTTGCTGTGAGTCAGAGCCAACTTGAGGGAACCTAACAACAACAGATGTCTATATTATTTTATTCCTATCAATCTCTTCACATATCTGGTCATGAGTCTTTAATAACTGACGTTTTTATCTTCTGTAGCAGCAGAAGAATGAAAAGCTTTGCTAGTATTGTGGCTTCCATTCCTGTGTCTGATTAGCCAACTTTGGCACATGAGCCTGCCTTAAGGAGCCCTGGTGGCGTGGTGGTTAAGCTCTCGACTGCTAACCAAAACTTTGGTGGTTTGAACCTACCAGCCGCTCTGCAGGAGAAAGACCTGGCAATCTGCTTCCATAAAGATTACAACCTAAGAAACCCTATGTGGCAGTTTTACCCTTTCCTATAGGATAACTTTGGATCTGAATCTAATCCACGGCAACAGGTTAGTCGTGGCAAACATTTGTTCTCTCTCTGCTTCTTTGGCTTTAAGAAGGGTTGTGAAGTGTACATCTGAGTATTTTGATCACTTCATTTTCTTTCTTTTCCAAGTGGCATTTAATACTAAACAAATACTGATCAGAGGTTTAGAATTATTCTTGGCCTATTGTGTTTCCATGGTTACAGGCCTGTGTTGTTCATCTTCCCAACTAAGCCTCAATGACTTACCCTGCCTTATGACCCATGCTTATTAAATCTTGATTGCTGTGTTCCATTGCTATGAGTTGGAATTTACTGGATGGCGTTGGGTTTTGGTTGGGTTTTGGCCTGTTAGTTATAACACTACAATCACTTCTAAAGGAGGCAGTCTTCCTACATTGGAATTGAAGCATCTGAACAGAAACATCACTTTTTCAATATTTTTCACTTTTGATGACAAAGTCCACACTGAAATAACTGGACCCTTATTAAGCTACTCTTTGGGGAGAGCAACATTTTTTACCTTCTTTTAACAGTGTTATTCCTTCATGATATTCTCCTCAATCTACGATTACTTGTCTACTTTTCTACCTTCCCCAACAGCAAAACTATTATTTGCTGGGTTTTTGTTTGTTTGACTACCAAGCAATAACAGATTACTATGATAAGGAAGATAATAAAGTTGTGCTGCCAAATTATTAGAATATCATAACCCTAATTAATAGAAAATATTTTAAAAATAAAAATGTAATTCAACTCATTTGGAGTGCCTGCTGCCCTCTGTAAGAAAAATTTGGGAAATCTTAGATAATTATACAAATAAACAAAGTTGAAGTAAATCATCAAAGGAAGGTAATTGAAAAATATTCTTAGGATTAGGCACAGTTGCATATAACAATAGCAGTAGTAATAACAAGAAAAAACAACAGTCTTAAGTAAGAAGTTTATTTATTTCTCTCATAAAAGGGACCTGAGGGGAAACAGTTCAGGTAAGTCAGGGGTGGTAACTCCACTGCCATCAAGAACCCAATCAATCTGACCCAGGAGTTTCTGTTCTCACTGTACTATAGCACCCTTCACTTACTTACCATTTGTCTCAATTCCTTTACCTTCTGCTTTTTACATAGTTACATTTCTTCCACCCATTTCCTAACCAGCACTCACTGAATAACCTAGCCTTTCTATTTTGAGAAGAAAGCTACAGCAGTCTAGGGTTAGTTAATTTGTTCATTTATTCTCCCTCCACACGGCCTAATATTGTTCCCGGCATGTAGCAGGTGCTCACTAAGTAAATAGGGGAGGAATGAAAATGAACAAAGAAGGTAATTGCTGATATACTGGTAAGTTGTTTCTGGTGAGTGGTTTCAGGTGAGTGGAGGAAGAACTAGATCATAAAGTGTGAGAAGAAATAGAAAGTAAGAATGTCGTCGAGGTGTGCAAACCTGAGTTTTGTATTAAAAGACTGTTGTTGTTGTTAAGTGCCATCGGGTTGGTTCCGACCCATAGCAACCTCATGTACAACAAAATGAAAACACTGCCTGGTTCTGTGCCATCCTCACAATCGTTATGCTTGAGCGCATTGCTGTAGCCACTGTGTAAATCCGTCTCGTTGAGGGTCTTCCTCTTTTTCAGATTTTGTGCAAGTTTGGTTTTGATTGTATAGTTTTTATTTGTTTTGATTTTACTGTCTGGGAATGTTGAGAATGTTTGAGGGTAGAGGAAGCCTAAGGGGGAAAGACAGAGAGAGGGAGAGAGGGAAGAAGAGAGAAAGAGAGGATATTTGTAAAATGTGCAAGTGACCCCAAACGAAATGGAGCAGATGGAGAGCAGAGCCTCAGTGAGGAGAGAGAAATCCACTTCCTGAACTGTATGGAAAGATATAGACACAGGAACAATGATTAATCTTCTTCACAAAGACTTGATTGGACACTCTTGTTAATTGAGAAACTGATGATAGGACAGAAAATGTACGTGGAAGGGAATAAAAGAGGAAACATGTTGATGCCCAGCCAAGCAGTAGCCTATGACCCTGTTTATACATGGGAGGTTAGGTGCAGAAAATCCAGCAGAGGTTACTGCTACAGACTGGTGAGGCAGAACGCTAGAGAGAGTAACACTGAAGGAGTTGATTAAGACGTCACAAGGGGACAGGGAGCAACCAAAATGGATAAAGAGAAAGGGTTAGTAAAAGCCAGGCTCAGGGTATTTGGAGGAGGAGACTGAGGTGAGTGGGGGAGATGAGAGGTGAGTAGACTTTTTCTCCAATAACCATGCTCTAGTCAGATCACTGCTTTCCAAGGTAATTTGAAAACAAAACCAAAAAAGTGCTCTTTTAGCACATGACAACAGAAAAGGAAAGGAAAAACATCATGTACTGATCTACTCTTTGAGGATATTCAAAGCACCGACATATTGCTTATTATCATATTTTGTAATCATAGAGTCCTTGCACCCAACTGACATTTTTCTCAAGTATCCCTTTTATTTTCCTTGCCACCACTGCATTTTTAAAAAAATTTATTGTGTTTTAGGTGAAAGTTTACAGTGCAAATTAGTTTCTCATTCAAAAATTTGTACTGAAGTTGTTTTGTGACATTGATTGCAAGCCCCAAAATGTGTCAGCACTGTCCCACTTTCCCTTTCCACCCTGGGTTCTCCATGTACATTCATTCAGTTTTCCCGTCCTTTCCTGCCTTCTCATCTTTGCTTTTGGGCAGGTGTTGCCCGTTAGGTATTGTATACTTGATTGAACAAGAAGCATGTTCCTCACGTGTGTTAAATTGTTTTTTTTATAGGCCTGTCTAATCTTTGGCTGAAAGTTGGACTTCAGGAGTGAGTTCACTTCTGAGTTAGCAGGGTGTCCAGGGGCCATAGTCTCAGGGGCTCCTCCAGTCTCTGTCAGGCCATTAAGTCTGGTGTTTTTTTTTTGTGAATTTGAATTTTATTCCACATTTTTCTCCTGCTCTGTCTGGGACCCTCTATTGTGATCTCTGTCAGAGTGGTTCTTAGTGGTAGCCAGGCACCATCTAATTCTTCTGGGCTCAGGCTGGTGGAGGTTGTGGTTCATGTGGTCCATTAGTCCTTTGGACTACTAGTCTCCTTGAGTCTTTGGTTTTCTTCTTTCTCCTGAACATGATGGGACCAATACATGTATTTTAGGTAGCACCACCACTGAAGTTTATTTCCATGGTAATATTTTCAAACTTACCTCTTCAGTTAAATGCAATCTTGAACTATTACTCCAAGAAATAAAGAATGAATCAGTATATACTCCAGACACAATGTCAAACCACCATTCATGGTAACTTTTAGCTATTAACATGAGTGCTGAATTTCTCCATGAAGAGGTCCCTATGGTTTCAATATCATTACAGCTAGCATTCATATTGAATTATTTCCCCAACATGGGTTGGATGTTCAATAATCTACCCACACTCCCTCCTCTAGTTCCCTTTGTGATATTAAGTAAATATTTTTAAGAGTCTAGGAAATGCCTTGCAAAAATCTAATTAAAGTATCCATTGAATAAAATATTTACTAGAATCTTATATTCCAGGTACTATTGTGGGCACTGGGGATACAGTAGTACACAAAACAAAATTTCTTCCCTCATGATACTTTCATTCTGGTGTGAAGAGTAGACAATAAACAAACACCTTAGTATATGGTATGTCAGATGGTAATAAGTGCCATGAGAAAAAATGAAGCAGGGAAGGATAGGCCAGGTGAGGTGGGAGTGATGAGAGAGAAAAGGCTATCTTAAATAAGGTGATACTAGAAGGCCTCCTTGTGAAGAAGATAAATAAGCAAAAACCAGAAGGAGGTGAGACAATAATGTAGATCCCTGGGGAAGAAGCTAAGTAGGATTGGGGATGGCAAATTAGAAGATCCTAAGAGACCCTGAAGAAGGAGGCTGCAGGGTCAGAGAAATGATGGAGTCAGGGAAAGGAAGATCATGTAGAGCCTTATAAGAAATTCAGCTATTATTCTGAGTGAGATAGGAGGTCATTGAAGAGTTTTGTGCAGAGAAATTATACGATCTGACTCACATTTTAAAGGACGACTCTGGACACTGTGTTAAAAATAAACTGTGGATGGACAAGAGTGGAGTCTGGAGGTAACAGATGATGGGTGCTTACTCCAGGGTAATAGTCGTGGAAGTGGTGAGAAATGATAGGTTTCGCAATATAGTTTGAACATATAGCCACTGCCCTCGAGTAAGTCTGACTCATGGCAACCCCATGAGTCACAGAGTAGAACTGCTGCATAGATTTTCTTGGCAGTGATCTTTACAGAAGCAGATCACCAGGTCTTTCTTCTGTGGTGCCGCTAGGTGAGTCTGAACCACCAACCTTTCAGTTAATAGTTGAGTGCAAACCATTTGTGCTACCCAGGGACCTTTTGAACAGATAGCCAACCTTATTTGCTAATGAATTGGGTGTTGTATGTAAAAGAAAGAAGGAGTCAGCAATGACTCCAATACTTTTGACTGGAGCAATTGGAAAGTTAGAGTCGTCATTTGAGGCAATGGAGAGGACCACAGGAGGAGCAGGTTTGTTGCTTCTCTACTGATGAAAAAAATGATGCTGATAGAAAACGAGACTCAGTGATGATAAATTGGAATGTAACAAATACCACATAATTCTTGCAGATGTCTAGAGTTAGCTAGAAGAATAAGGGATTGAGAACAGTTTTTCCAGGTAGAGCTGAATTGAATACTCACCAAACCCAGGCTCTTGAAGCAAAGACCAATTCATTTTGTGCTGAAGAGCAGAGTAGGTGGAAGAAATCCCAGCACCCCTCTCTTCCAATGCGTCACTTGTGGTTCTAAGAAAAGTTCTTCTCTCAGCCAGGGTATCCTCTCTCAGGCTGGAACTCAGGAACAGTGGATTTAATGCCAATTGTTACTCTTGTAGTGGTATTTGACTAATGGTGGGTTCCAGTAAAGTCTTCATAACAACAGTAACCAAAAATTGGAGTTGGCTCTCAAATTTTTATTGAAACAATAAAGATATGCATCACAGAAATCCAAGTCTCTGAGTATGGCTCAGAGTTTTTAATAGCTTTTTTTCCCTCCTGCTTCAGCATGAGAAGCAAGGAATTGCACCTTGTTGTTCACATCCGCCATCACCCTCTATCCAAGGTTGTTTCATCGGTAGCATGGGCTCGTTTCTAATTTTCTTACTGATCCCTGAGAAAAATTCAGTACTAATGGATATCTTTTTATTTTTGGATCACTTGACTTCTCTCACTTAGTGAAGCAAAGTTAAGTGATCCTAAAATAAGACATCTGTTTCTGCATAAAATGTGTATCCACTTTTGTTTATCCCAAGCAATATATTATTAACCTAAATATCATTCAGTTATTTATATAACTTTAGTTATACAGTTATATTAACTTCCTCCTGTTTCATATTTCTTCCTTTCCCAAGGCAAGATAGTCTTTAAAATATTGTTCAGGAGAGTACTTTCTTAGGTTTATCTGCATGCAATTGCAAGAAGTAAACTGATTAATCACACACAAAATAATATATCACATCGTGAAAAACTAAAAAGGAATATTGAAACTGTCATACTGTATTTTTTAACATAACGTGACTCTATCATATATATATGATAATGTTTGAGTTCATTTGAGTCTTTTTGTACCTAGTATCTTTCAAGAAGATTAAAGGAAGGTATAAGAGACTAAGTTACAAATATATATATATATATATATATAAATGAGACAGAATACAAAATAAGTAAAACTTTTTGCAGTACAGACTGATAGGCAAAATCTTACTAATTTTATATAGTCTCCACAGGCTAAAATATATTCTATTTCTCTCATTTTGTCTTTGATAATAGAAATAGTATTTACAAGCAAATCAAGGACTGCAAATTATAGTTTGAAAATTTTTTCTTCAAAATTTTATAAGAAGTTTTACAAAACCCTTCCTTTTACTAGCTTGAAAAAAATACTACTAGGTTTTTTTGTTTGTTTTTCACCATGCTCATTTTCTTATAGAACTTTATACAGAGAAGAAGCATTCTTATATTTGGAGCCCAAAACAACAACAAGATAGTTTTAACATTTGAGGTTCAATTGTTTTTATGCTTCTTGTTGCTACAGCTGATACTTATTTTTCACACAAATACTTTTGGTAAAAGAATCAGTACGCCAATCATTTCACTGATAACTTTCAGCCGTGTTCCTTAGCACATGCAAATCATGGAGAGTGACAGAAAAGAGCAGAGGTTCTGGAGCCACTATACCAGCTCCACTTATACTGCCTGTCCTGCAGCTTCCTCATTACTAACATGGGGATAATGACAGTCCCTACTTCAAAGGGTTGTTGTGAAAATTCATACTTACAGAACCCTTAACAGAGTACCTGGCATAGTGTTTGTAAGCATTCCATTACTTAGATTTTCTTATTACTGCTATTATATTTCACTTACAGAGACATTTTTGTTTCTTCCAGTCCAGTCAGATGAACCATGAATGATAACAGTGGGAAAGGCTGAGTAATAGTTCTGTGTCTAATATTACATGTGTATACTTTTCTTAGGAGTCCTGGTGGCGCAGTGGTTAAGACCTTGGCTGCTAATCAAAAGGCTGGCAGTTAGAATCCACCAGCCACTCCTTGGAAACCCTATGGGGCAGTTCTGCTTTGTCCTATAGAGTTGCTATGAGTCAGAATTGACTTGACAGCAACAGGTAAAAATATTTTCCTTCAGTCTCTGAGTTGCGATGGTAAGGTAGACATCTATCTACTTCTCTGAAAACAGCCTGGGAAAAGCCACTATAAAGAGAACCAAGTGAGTCTAGATTTTCACACAAAATAAAACATTCCTAAATCCATCAAAAAAGAATATATTATATAAAGGGAAGAAGGAAGGAAACTCAAGGAAACACTTTTTTCCTCAAGATTGGCAAATACTGAAACTTAGGTGCCTTTGAAGCATGTTTTCTTTATAAATAATCTAAGGAATTTTTAAATATCTAAAAGATCCCATATCTTAAGCTCATTTCACTCAACACCAAAAAAAAAACAAAAGAAGGGATTATATGCCTAAAAGCACACACACAAAAAAACTAATTTGTAAAAAAAAAAAAAAAAAGATTCATCTCATACAACAGTTGTTAGTGCTGTGTCAACAAATGAATATTGACTAGGCAACTTGAAGATAACGTTGGAATATTGTCTGTTTAACTGTAAATGGAAATCTAAATTGAGTAAAGATGTTAGTATAGAAGTAAGAATAAAATTTCAACTGTCAGAAAAGGTGTCCATCAGGGTTGTATCCTTTCACCATACTTATTCAATCTCTATGCTAAGCAAATAATACGGGAAGTTGAACTAAGTGAAGACCACTGCATCAGGATTGGAGGAAGATTCATTAAGAACTTGCAATATGCAGATGACACAACTTTGCTAGCCAAAAGTTGAGAGGACTTGAAGCACTTACTGATGAAGGTCAAAGACCACAGCCTTCAGTAGGGATTACACCACAGCATAAAGAAAGTAAAAATCTTCACAACTGGACCAGGAAGTAACATCATAATAAATGGAGAGAAGATTGAAGTTGTCAAGGATTTCATTTTACTTGGATCAACAATCAATGCCCATGGAAGCAAGAGTCAAGAAATCAAACTACATATTGCTTGGGGCAAATCTGCTGCAAAAGATCTCTTTAAAATCTTAAAAAGCAAAATGCCTCTTTGGTAAGTAAGGTGTGCCTGACCCTAGCGATGGTATTTTCAATTGCCTCATATCCACACAAAATCTGGACAATGAAAAAGAAAGACTGAAGAAAAATTGACACATTTTACTTATAGTATTGGTGAATAATATTGAACATACCATGGACTGCCAGAAGAATGAACAGATCTGTCTTGGTGGAAGGAAAGCTGGAATGCTTAGAAGCGAGAATGGTGAGACTTCGTCTCACTTACCTGTGACATGTTATCAGGAGGGACCAGTCTCTGATGAAGCACATCGTACTTGGTAAAGTAGAAGGTCAATGACAAAAGGAAGACCCTCAATAAGATGGACTGACACAGTGGTTGCAACAGTGGGTGCAAGCATATTTACTAGTGTGACAATGGGCAGGACTAAGTAACATTTCATTCTGTTATATGTAGGGTCGCTGTGAGTCAGAACCAACTCACCTAACAATAACAACAAATAATAAAACTTCGGCTATCTAGGTGTGTTAGTTTCCTAGGGCTGCTGTAACAAATTGCCACAAACTTGATAGCTTAAAACAACAAAAATGTAATCTCTCATGGTTCTGGAGGCCAGAAGCATGAAATCTAGGTAGTGCCATACCCCCCGCCAATGTCTCCAGAGAAGGGTTCTTCCTGACCTCTTTCAGCTTCTTTTGGCCCCAGATATCCTTTGGCTTGGGGCTGAATAACTCCAATCCCTGCCTCCGTTTTCACATGGCCTTCTCCCTTTTGTGTCTCTGTGTCTCAAATTTCTCTCTGTCTTTCTTTTATAAGGACACCTGTTATTGGATTTAACAAAAAAAAAAAAAAACCAAGCATGTTGCTGTCAAGTTGATTCATAGCGACCCTATAGGACAGAGTAGAACTGCCCCATAGGGTTTCCAAGGAGCAGTTAGTGGATGTGAACTGCCAACCTTTGGTAGCCAAGGTCTTAACCACTGTGCCACCAGGGCTGCATTGGATTTAAGGCCTGCTCTAAATCCAGGTTGATCTCATTTCCGTCTCAAGACCCTTTAATTAGGTCTGCAAGACCCTTTTTCCAAATAAAGTCACATTCACATATCTTTTTAGAGGTGGCCACTATTCAACCCACTACAGTAGGGTTACCCAAATCTTTTTAGGGGTGAGTGTTGGGACCAGGCATGATATTATTTAGTAAATTTTCTTCTTCGGGAAAGACCAGCTACCAACTAAAGACCAAATGTCAGAATAATCATAGTCATAAATCTAACAGCAACCAAAGAAAGAATAAAGGAGGAACTTTCAGTTCATTATCACTCAGCTCCTATTTTAGTCTGGATCTTCTAAGAAGCAGGATAGGATTAGATGTGCAAGAGACTTATTTTAGAAATGCTTATGAAAGAAAAAGGGAGGTAGCTGAAGAAGGCGAGACCATGATGCATTTGTGATGTTTGTGAAGGAGATGGAGCAGGAAGGAGGACTGTGTGCGAAGAGTCTTAGATTGAAGTACATTTTTAAGAAAGTGTTAGCCAGGCCAATAGAGAATTGTTGAGCCACAGTTGTACAGTTGAGGAATCCCCTGTCTCACAGGAGTGGACCAGCATTAGTACCACGACTGTCATAAATTATTGACTAGAAGAAGCCCACGGGAAGCATGGCCTCAGCATGAGTGCAGAAGTGGATCCAGAAGGACAGCAGCTGTTATGTTCCTAAAAGCCAAAGATCTGAATGGTGGGCATTATGGCCATCACAGTCTACTCGTTACACCATGTAGATCTACTTCTCCGTGCAGCTTCAGGGAGCATTCACAGCTCCTGTGATCCTTTCATCTTTAGTGGAAATTTAGATGAGGGAACTCTAAGAAATAAGGAACTCCTTATAAACTACCAAAGATGCCCTCTGGCTCTCATACTTGCTAACGGCCCTTGGTTTCTTATTCCTCGGCAGGGTGTCAGTACAATTTAGCATGAACTTGGTAACTCTATTGTCTTCTTAGGTATTTTTCCCTTTATAGCTTTCAGATGACTGAATTATCACAGATGCAAGAGCCGTCCATTCTATTATGATATTTTTCCAGATCACCACTGGTGAAATCTGTAGCAACTGGCCACCACATTGTGTCAGGGACCACTTGTGCCTTAAATAACACTCAGGTTGGCATCCTCTTTACTGCCAGAATATGAGTCAGCCAGTTCCAAAACCCCATCTTACCACCTGTTCTCTCAGACCATTCCTGGCACGAGTTTTGTTAGTTCAGGTCTTCCAAGAAGCAGACACCAAAATAACATTAGATATGCAAGAAATTTCTTGGGGGAAATACCTTTTAAACAAAAAGAGAAGGAAGCTAGGGAAGACATAAAACACAGAATAAGATGCAAGGCTCAACTTTATAAAGGAGAGGAGGAAGGAAAGAGAATGGGTCGGGAAGCTTCTCAGATTGCACTGAAGTTCTAAGAAAGTTTTGGCCAGGTTGGTGGAGTATCCTCCAACCAAACTCACCCAGTTGAGGAGTTCCCCATCTCACAGGAATGGACTTACCTTATCCTTCATCCCCACTCTGGGACCTTGGTGCAATTGTGCTTGTGGATCCAGAAGAGCAGCTGCTGGGGCCAACAGTCAGTTATGCTTCCAAAAGGAGGGATCTGAGCAGCACGTTTTCATAGCTGCCACAGCTCCTTTCCTGATGGGTTTATGTAAATACTGCCCTCTAAAGTTCTGCAAGGCACAATTCCTTGATGTTCCTAAATCCTAAATATCTACTGCACAAAATCTCCTCTCCAAAACGCGTCATTTCCATTCTTTCCTCATTCTCAATTGACGTGACCTTGCTTCTAATCTCCCTGAGGAAACAGGCATAACCAGAAAGGAACTTCCACATACTATGACCATGGCACCTACCAACTTACCTACATCTCTACCAATTTACAGGAACTCCTCCACATGACTAAACCCCAGCTCCTATTACTTACTCCAGGACAAAGCTCCGGCAGAGTCAATCTCTCTCTCTTTTTCTCTTCCACTTCATCAGTTTCAGTCTCTCTACTACATCGTTCCCATCAAATACAAACATGCTGCTATTTATCTGTAAAAAGATTGACTCACATCCTTCTCCAGTACTAACTAATATCTCTGTTTCCCTGTACAGCAATACTTGTTTCCAATTCCTCTCCTCACATTCTCTCTTGAGACTTTCAAAGAGTAAAACATGCTGCTCTATAAAAGCGAAGTTTTACTGAGGGCGAGAGATACAGTCTGAACTGGGAAACACAAGGTACGAATGAATGTACCGACGAGGTTTCAATTTACAGAAGACAAGCAGGGTCTTTTATGCAGTAAAACCAGGAACTTATTGAATAAAAATCTGATTGGTTGACGTTTTAAAATTAGTCAAGAAATAGTCACAGGACAATTACAGAATTTCAGAGGTTTTGGTTATCTGGCTGTAACTGACCAACTGACTTCCTAAGTAGTGATTGACAATGGCTTCTTAACTTTTGCAAACACCTGTAAGACTCCTTTCTTGAAACATCCTTAAAAAATCATTATTGCATTCCTCCCTGTTACAGCTTTCTGAGAGAAAATAATTCCTTCTTCTTATCTAGTTTAAACTATACATTTCTCAAGCTTCTCAGTAAGTATTTCTGAGAACAATGGTTAGGAGTTGTCCCTTTTCAAAGTTAAGTACAAGCTAGAAAAAGCAGAAGACAGTCTTAAACCAAAAATGAAGCTTGATTCAAAATGGGGTTTGACCTACACCTAAGTCTGCCATTTCAGTCATGCTAAGTACCTCAGATTTGAGTGCTCCTTTGCAAGCCCATCAGACTATTATTCCAATCAATTATTCTCCATAATTCTACCAAAACAGCTCTTGGCACAGGTCCCATTAACCTCCAGTTGCTAAAATCCAATGGTCAATTCTAAATCTTCACCTTACTTTGTTGATCAACCACATTTCATACAATTGATAGCTCAGCCCTTGAGGAAACACTTGTTTCTTCTTCTACCAAAGTGCTTATGCCTTCTTGGTCTCCTGTACTCATTCCTCATCAACATGATCACTAAATATTAGTGTTCAAGGTTTGGTCCTCAGAGCTCTTCTCTATCTATACTCACTCACTAGGTGATATCATGTAGTTCCATATGCTTATATAACATCTGTAAATGCTGAGGACTTCCAAATTTCTATCTTCAGCACAAACCTTATCCTTGAACTGTAGGTATACCCTTGAACTGCACACTCACCATATCCAAATTTATGTCTAATATAGGCATCTCAAACTTAACATACCCAAACTCCTTTCCCTTCCCCAGGATCCAGAAGAGATCCTGGTTCATAACAGATATTTAATACTTGCTGAATTAATTAATGAATGCAATGATAACTATCATAGTTTTTATATTTCTGGGGAAAATTCTCTTACCTGTGAATTAAACTTGTTGTAGTTGTTAGGTGCCATTGAGTTGGTTCTGACTCATAGTGATGCTATAGGACAGAGTAGAACTGCCCCCCATAAGGTTTCCAAGGAGCGGCTGGTGGATTTGAACTGCCAACGTTTTGGTTAGCAGCCGAGTTCTGAACCACTACACTGCCAGGGCTTTGTGAATTAAACTATGACCTGCTAAATACTATTTATTTCTTTGGGTAGTTTGCAAAATGGAAATAATAGGAAAGAACAGGATCTTCTTTGCTTCCAGCAAGGTTGATTATATGAATTCATGGTTAAACAGCATTTTATGTAAGATCAAACATTTTTGAAATGTGTCTCATATATGTGCATTTTATGATTTCCTCATTATTGTATTCATGGAAATACTTATGTAGGGAAGTTCTAAATCTATCGATAAGCTTCTGCCTAATGCACATTTCCCTGCCAAAGTGTTGGAGTGATGCTTTTCATTGAGGTGCTTTTAATTGGGATGATCTGATTTAAAGGCATTTAAATCTGATTTAAAGGCATTTAAAGTTCAGATTGGACACACGCTTGATAATTTCCAGCCCTATAAATTTTGAGAAAAGAAGTGACAAACATATATCAGATAGGATTTGAGTAAAGGCAGTTTACACTATTGGTACCTTTTTTTTTTCTTGACCTCTGGGACAATTATTTACAGATTTTATTTTTCTGCTCTTTGTGTGTTTTTGAGCTGATGTTTGGGCATAAGGAGATAGTTTCTAGCAAAATAATGCCTGTGTGCAGCATCTTTACTAATGAGAAAACACTGCTTCTAAACTTTATTATTTCCAAGGACATAGTACCAGTAAAGCCTTCCTTGGCTTTGCAAATAGGGTTAAGGCAACTTGTTGAGAGCTCTAAATTCTGGGGTGGGACAAGACCAGGAAGGTTTGGCAACTCTTTTCCTTTGTTTTCCTCTCTTGCCTTCTGGCTATTCTAATTCCCCCTGCTCCTTTTTCCTATGCTAATCTTTTGGGTGGTACAGAGGTATCCTAAGGCATCCATGAGGTTAGCATCACTGTTGAACCCATAGCTGATGAGTCACTGACCTGGTAGATGAGAAAGATACAGCGGGTAATCAAGTAAAGATTTCTCACAGCTCCTCAGTAGCCCAGCTACCTGTCATTCTCTTTTACCACATAATGTGAAGGATTTGTTCAAAATATCTCTCTAAGGTATTCAACCTCTGAAAATATTATACTACCCCAAAATAAGAGCAAGGATTTTCTTTTTTTTTTTAACATTTTCTAAAAAAACTCCTTTTTTTTTAATTGTTGTACTTTAAGTGAAAGTTTACCGTTCAAGTTAGTCTCTCATACAAAAATTTATACATACATTATTATGTGACCCTAATTGTTCTCCCTATACTGTGACAGCACACTCCTCCTTTCCACCTCTGATTTCCCGTGTCCATTCAACCAGCTCCTGACCCTCTCTGCCTTCTCATCTCACCTCCGGACAGGAGCTGCCCATTTAGTCTCATGTATCTACTTGAGCTAAGAAGCACACTCTTCACGAGTATCATTTTACATCCCATAGTCCAGTCTAATCTTTGTCTGAACAGTTGGCCTCAGGAGTGGTTTTAGTTCTGGGTTGACAGAGAGTCCGGGGGCCATACTTTCTGGGGTTCTTCCAGTCTCAGTCAGACCATTAAGTCTGGTCTTTTCTCTAGAATTTGAGTTCTGCTCCCATTTTTGTCCTGCTCCACTCAGGGACTCTCTCTTGTGTTCCCTGTCAGGGAGGTCATTGGTGGTAGCAAGGCACCATCTAGTTTTTCTGGTCTCAGACTGATGCAGTCTCTGGTTTATGTGGCCCTTTGTCTCTTCAGCTAATGCTTCCCTTGTGATTTTGGTGCTCTTCATTCTCCTTTACTCCAGGTGGGTTGGGACAAATTGATGCATCTTAGATGGCCACTCGCTGGCTTTTAAGACCCCAGACGCCACTCACCAAAGTAGGATGCTGAACATTTTGTTAATAAACTTTGTTATGCCAGTTGACCTAGATGTCCCCTGAAAGCATGGTCCCCAAACCCCCGCCCCTGCTACTCTGTCCCTCGAAATGTTTGGTTGTATTCAGGAAACTTCTTAGCCTTGGTTTAGTCCAGTTGTGCTGACTTCCCCTGTAGTGTGTGCTGTCCTTGTCTTCATCTAAGATAATTCTTGTCTACTATCTAGTTAGTAAAAAACTCACTTCTTTTACATACTGAAAATGTCTCAGCTTAGACCTAAGTTGTATCTCCATTGGAATCAGATAAATTTATTCATGACTGGAGCATCCTGAAGGGTGGCTATGGGTTGCCTGTATACGCAAGGACCTAAGTAATCCCAAAGGAGCTCTGGTGGTGCAGTGGTTAGAGTATTCAGCTGCTAATCAAAAGGACATTCGTTTGAACCGACCAGCCGCTCCTCAGGAGAAAGATGTGGCAGTCTGCTTCCATAGAGATTGACAGCCTTGGAAACCCTATGGAGCAGTTTTACTCTGTCCTATAGGGTCGCTAAGAGTTGGAATCAACTCAATGGCAACAAGTTTGGTTTGGTTTTGGAAGTCATCCCAACGCTAGAAGTTACCAGACATGATGTGCATTTAATCAGTGATTCTCTAATTTTATCAGGTATCAGAATCACCTAGAAGGCTGGTTAAAACACAGATTGTTCAGCCCCACTGCAGTTTTTGATTAGTAAGTCTAGAGTGGGGCCCTAGAATTTGCATTTCTAACAATCTCCCAGGTAATGTTGATGCTGCTGATCCACCCTTTGAGAACCATTGCTTTAGATGTTGCAAGAGAGCAGTGCCTCTGAAGGCAGTGTTTGTCATTCTTCCCTAATTCCTCCCAGCCTCATGGACTTATATTATGTCCTACGGAGAGGCAGTCGAAGTAAATAAAACATCTCTGAGATTATCTGAATATGACAGAAGGAGGATGGGAGTTACTCTTCTCCACAGTACCACAGATCACCAAAAGCTCTGCCCCTTGAGAGTCTGAAGGTTCCCAGACATCAGGAATAGTACCTAGTGAGAATGAGGAAAACAGGCGCAGTACTTAGTGGGATTATGTATGTCACTTGAATCTTAGTTGTTTTGTCCTCTGAGTGCTGCTTTTTATTCCTTTTGGTCAAAATTTTGACTAAGGCCTTCGGGTTGGCCTCATTTTAGTATTAAATTAGACTTCTTATATTTCCTATAGTTGGAAATTTGCCAGTTGACTAGGTACATGCTCCCAGGGTTTCAGTAATGTGTATGTTCAATAAATTGCAGACTAAACACATTAATGCTTTGATTCTTATTTAAAGGATGAGATAAGAAGCAAAGGGGAAAAAAAATGCTTCAGGCCACACAGGTTGATGGCAGAATTAGAAATAACAGAGATAAGGCTCTTTAACCCAACTCTGACCACTTTTCCTTTTAGTTACTATTAGATATTCTTTAAAATGCTGGCCATTTGGGAACAATTGCCACATGTGGAAGATCGGTTCTGATTGTTACTAAATTCCAGTAGCCAGGGAAGACAATTTACTTAACTAAAAGGAAAACATCCGAATCCACTCTTCTTTGACAAACCTGGAATTGCTTTAAGAACAGTCAAAGGCGTTAAAACTCCACGACAGACCTGCGGGGAAGGTGGTCCATTTTTCAGGAAGAGAGTCATGAAGAGGAAGGCGGCTAAACAAAATGGGTGTTCATTGCCGGGTGAGGAACAGGAGATTGGTGAAATCATTTTTCCCACAGTATTACAGAATGGATGGAATCTTCCTCCTCAGAATAGAAATATAACGGAGGAAAATGAGACAGTGCCACAAGCTAAACAAAAGCTTACACTACCCTATGTTGCAGCAAGAGTAGGCTTAAGCTACTTCTAAAGGTGAATTACCTCTGGATGTATATAACAGAGAAGCTAAAAGTGGTATACTGAGTATAATTCTTCATAGGAGAGAAGAAGGCTGCATTTAGAAGCCATGACCGTACTAATACTATTCGATAATTAAAACATGCATGGAGTTTGTGAATGGTTGAAAAGGATTAAGGAATAGCTTTGAACATTTCATTTATAGTTACAGAAAAGTTGTGGCGTTTCCAGGATAATCAATGTATCAGATTTCTGGGTGATATCAAAAGAACCTGCTGCATATTCACAAATTCAAGAATAAGAAAGTACCAGCAAAATTCACGTTGTATGAATGGACTCAGGGAAAAATTATACTTGAAGAGAAGCATCTTCGTAGTATGAATTAACAAAAACTATGTCCCAGAGAACTGGACACTCCTGTCATTCTTCCAACTGTGAACAGCTTGTGAAATTAAGAGCCAACTTCACCCTACAGATGATTCTCAAGGTAAAAATATATGTAGCAGTTTTGTTTTTCTCACCACCCATGCAAGGTATTTTCTCCACAAAGGTGGCTAAATCAGTGGATCTCAAAGTCAACCGCCCTTTAGAATCAGATGGGGTGATTTTAAAAATACTGATGCCCAGGCTACCCTCACACCAACCAATTAAGTCAGAATACTGAGGATGGGACTTGGGGCTTAGTTATTGTGTTTAAAGCTCGCTAGGTTACTCCCAATGAGCAGCTTTAAGTCTTACAGTCTTCTCAGGTGAAATTCATGTACGTAACAAATAGTTCCTAAGAAGCCTGCTTGTCTTTGTCCTTATGTATAACCTGACTTATCACAGTGGTCTTAGTCTCTTCTGTCTATTGACATTTTCTCTGAGTAAGCCCAGGGACAGTTACTACATATAGGTACTTACAAATTACAAATACAGGTACTTATAAATTACAAATCAGCTACAACTAAAGTTTGGTACCTAGTTCTTAGAGTTGGTGTGTGTACTGGTTTCCTATTGCTGCTGTAACAAATTACCACAAATTTAGTGGCTTAAAACAACACAAATGTTTTATTATCTTACAGTTCTGGAGGTCTGAAGTCTAAAGTGAGTCTTACAGGCCTAAAATCAAAGTATCGGCAGAGTTGCATTCCTTATGAAGGTTCTGGGGGAGAATTCATTCCTCACCTTTTCCAGCTTCTAGAAGCTGCCTGCATTCCTTGGCTTGTGGCCACATCACCCTCACCTCTACTTCCATCATCACCTCTGCTCTGACTCTGACCCCCCTGCCTCCCTCTTATAAGGACTTTGTGATTACAGTTCGGCCCATCCATGTCTTCCAGGATTATTTCCCCATCTCAAGAGCTTCAACTTAATCACACCTGCAAAGTCCCTTTTGCCATGTAAGGTAACATATTCACAGGTTTTGGGGATTAGGACTTGGACATTTTGAGGGGGGACATTTATTCTGCCTGCAATGGTGTAAAAATAAACTACCATGGGATGGGGGTATAATCAGCCTATTGCTGAATTCAGATTGAATTAATTTCAGGTCTAATTTGCCAGTCCCATTGGTCCAAAGACTGGTCAGTAAGGCAGCAGTGCAGATCGTGGGAACTACCCTTACCACAATGTCACGTGTGATTTATAGGACTTTACAATTGTCATTGTCTGTATTCAATTTCAATGCATTTGTTCGCATGAAAAGCCACAAGACACAAGTTTTTTTCCTAAAAAAAAATAGCTGCCAATTTGGGCACATTTATATTTTAGCATATGTGCCAATTTCAATTGCTTGAATGACATAGGGATATATTACATGTAATAATAGAGTATATTTCTCTACTAGGCTAGGAGGCTGGGTTTTTGGTTTCCAAGGCCCTTACACTTGTAATAGAGTAGAACACATGGTTCTCTAGTCTATTCTCTTTCCTAGTCATTTGTTCAGCAGATATTTTCTGAGTACCTACTAGGTGCTTCAAGGAGCCCTGATGGTGCAACAGTTAAGCGCTTGGCTGCTAACCAAAAGGTTGGTGGTTCGAACCCACCCAGGAGCTCCACAGGAGAGAAAATCCTGATGATTTGCTCCCATAAAGATTATAGCCTGGAACACCCTACGGGGCAGTTCTGCTCTGTCATATGGGGTCACTAGGAGTCAAAATTGACTTGACAGCAGCCAGTGTGCCCATTCTCCTTTGTCCCTTCTCTCCATAAAGAACTAGACTTTGTGGAGTGGGAGAAATTAAGTTCATGTCTCTATTGAAATCTATGTTTTCAAGCAAAGTTTTGCTATAAATTAACCTCACTGTAATTTACATGAACTAGGACTGATCTTTCAAGCTCTAAAACAGCATAGCATATTTGTAGAAGAGCTTTTTTCTTTTACCTGTGGCCAGGCACTTGACATATGTGTTATCCAACACCAGCTGGAGTGCTGTTAGGAAGTCATCTGTGGAGACCACTCAGGAAGATGTTTACAGCTCCGAGATCACATGTAACTAGAATTGCTCCTAATATTCTCCTCCATCTCTGCCCTTGCTCCTGTAACATTTCAGCAGCATGCACTACCCTAAATCCAGTTCTAGAACTCCATTCCATGAATATGTTACTCACTTTTGGTAAAAGTAGACCAATGCACCAGGAAGGACTCCACCTTTTCAAAACCTGGCATGTCAATGGCAGCTAGTTTAACACACACTTCCAGGCTGTGGTTTAGAGAGGAAATAGCAGGGACTCTAATAAATTCCCATAGACAAAGTACATCCAACTTTGTCTAAAATGTCTATAGTCTCAAACAACGCTCCTCCCTAACCTATAATGTGGTTTCAGCATTTCTGGCAGTGTCCTTCTGATCCTGGGATAGAATGCTAAGAAACATCTTGGAGTGGGTTCTGTTGGCTTCTAGTCCTCTGTACCACGTTTGTCAGAAATACTAAAATTGCATTCTTGGTAATTCTAGGATGATGGTTGAATCCCAGATAGTATTGGTTACGGCAGCAAAGAAACCTGAATATGTGGTTTAATCATTACTTGAGCCTCTGAGATTCAGGTAAAGCTTTGTTAAAATCCCAATTATAGACTTGGGGCAGGTTGAGCCTTCCCAACAAGGCCCACATCTTATTTTCTCAGTTTTTGAAATCTATTCTCCTGAGTCTACAAGAACTTCTCAACTGATATATACCATCAGAGACAGGTTCAGAGTTCTAACCCTTTACAAATTCTGTGAGAAATTGAAATGGTCTCTATATTTATATGAATCAAAAACTTTCCTGAACATTTCTTAAGTTGAACAGAAGAATCACATGATATAAGGTATATTCCTATGTCTCTGCTCCCTTCCCAAAAGCCAGTATTCCTTTTATAATATCCTCCTTCCATGTGCAGCTCTGTAAAGTGTTGTCCTGTTCTTTGTTCTTGCTGCTTTGCTTGCTGGAAGCAGGCATACCACAAGATCTGCATTTCCCTAGATCTACTTTTCTCCATCTTGTTACAAATTTATATTTTTAAATTTTATGGAGAACATAATTTATATATAAATATATTTATTTTTAAATATATGTTCTTATTAAACCTTGTTGATCATTATTATCATTTTATTATTTGTGAAATTCAGGTGCATAGAATTAAGTTTATTCAGAGAGGAAAAATATTATCAGACCACATACTACCTCTCTCTCTCTCTGTTTCTGGCATTATTCTACATTCTCAGTCCCAGGATCTCTAAGCGGTTTAAACTATAGGTGTTTATTCTGCTCATGAAATAAATTTCAGAGTTAAGTCATTCAAATATTAATTAGCATTCAACAATATCAGCTTCTGTGCTGACTTCTCTGAAATTTCTCTACTTTCGCCTCAGAATCACAAAATGGCTGCAGCAACTCACAGCATCATGAACTCACAGAATAACACCCAACAAAGGAAGAAAAGAGGAAAGAATTTTTCCTTACAAGGTTCTCTTATTGAAGATGAAAGTCTTTCACAGAAGACCTCATCAGGCTTCTCCTCTCTTCCCAGGGCCCACAATTGTTTGTCATGCCCAAACCAAACCAGAAAGAGAAACAATAAAATAAGAGTCTGGCATTTCCAGTTCCTCTACTAAGTGACAGGTTCTGCCAGTAAGGAAAAAAATGCAGGAAGTCATCTCTGGGGAAGGCAAACAAATGTCTGCATGTTCTTTGACTATTATGAGACTATAACACAGTTTATCTGTTACTCCACCAATGTTCGTTTATACAGTTACCAGTCCTTTGCTATTACAAACAACACTAAAATACCAGACTTATGAATGTCTACTTGTATATAAGTGTAAGAATTTCTCTAAAATATATAATATATGTGTAGAAGTAGAATGACTATAGAATAAGGTATTTAAATTTTTTAATTTATTAAATATGACCAATTTTTGCCAGTGTAACTATATTAATCTACATTTCAACCAGCATTACATAAAGATTTCCATATCTTAAACTTGACTTTATCCAATTTCTATTTTGTTTTTTAACGTGAAGAATGAAAAGCATTTCTCACATTATTTGCATTTCTCTGATCACTCGTGAGATTGAGCATCTCTTTAGGTATTTCTTGGTTATTATCGGTTACCATTTGGTGAATTGACTACTCTTTCATTTGCCTGTTTTCTGTTTTTTTCCAATAAGTTTTTATGAGTTCTTTATATATATTCTAGATACTAATCTTTTTCTGATATATATGTGTGTGTTTATATATATATATATATATATATATATATATATAATATATGTATGTGTCTATATACATATATGATATATACAGTATTTTTGCTGGCTGAAAGTAAACTCCAGGATGGGGAAGAGTCATCCACCTACGTGGGGATATGTGCCATTTAAACATGGCTGCACTATTGACAACTTCAACCCCTCAAAGGCCCATATGCTACACACAACATGTTGAGACTTGTCAGTGATGAGAAGGAGATTAGGCACGACTTGTTTTTCCAAAACCTATTGTCTCATTACTGATTGGCTTGTTTACCTGAAGTCCATTCTCCCTTGCCCAAAACTTATTTTTACTCATCCAAAGCCCATTGTTCTGTTATTTGCTTCACTGCTTGCTGTATTGACTATAAATAAACTCCTGGGACTGAAGCCAGGGTCGACTCTTCGGATTGACCCTCCTTGGCACCACTTCTCTGTAAGAGTTGTGTAGTTGGCTACCGTCACCTTTCCAACACACCTATGCAAAGGATCTCAGGGCACAGCAGGCTCATCTTGAGCAATGTGAGCAAAAACAACCTCACTATGTGCAACAAGAACAATTCCCAAAGATATAGAAAGCTTATGCTCAAGGCTTTGGAATTAGCAGAAGACCAGCAGCTAATGATTCCATGGCTGGATGCGAGGAAATGGACAAAGGAGTGTGCAATGATTTCTCTGAGCTAGAATATCCAAAGGCCAGTTAGGAGAGTGGCCTGCACTGGGTAGTGGTAGTTAAAGTTCTTGGGTTCCAGCAGTTTTGCAGGTGGAGTCTCCCTACAAAGACTTTTCATTATCATTTTTGTTTACTCTCACCCTTTAGTTGTAGCATCCATCCCAGCTGCTATGGAAACTGGGGAGACAGGGTTTCTGTGGTTGGCATTGACTGAATAGTGAAGGATTTATCATTCCTGGGCTCAAATTTTAGGCTAAAAGAGTGAAGATATTATTTAAAAAAGATGGAGGAAGCAGCTAAGGGCACCTCAGATAGAGAAAGAAGAAGAAAAAGCATGATTATAAAATAAGTATGCCTTTTATGGGAATAACCAAATCATCTTAGGAGCAAGAATCCATACTCAAACAAATTTTCCCTGCATCTAGTCCTGATAACACACCAGAAAACTAAGCACAAGCAAATCCAGTAATGGGAAAATGGCAGAGTCAAAAATGACCTGTGAAACTTTTGCATCCAGAGGGAGGTGCTGTCCTGCATGAGGCAATGTTGAGATCAGGCACTTGTTCCCTACCTAGAAATTGCTGCAGAGATTCTGAGTCCGGAAGGATACTTTGAGGTAGAAGAACGATGCCCATCCAACTCACTGTCTTCTTCATTATCAATTACACGCTCCTGTCTTTGACAATCATTGTGCAGAGCAGCTTAATTGTTGCAGTGCTGGGCAAGGAGTGGGTACAGGGCAAAAGACTGTTACCCGTGGACATGATTCTCACCAGCCTGGGCATCTCCCACTTCTGTCGGCAGTGGGCATCAGTGCTGTACAACTTTTGTACCTATTTTGATCCTAATTTTCTATTTTGGTACTTACCAGTCATCTGCGATTTTGCTAATAATGCCACATTTTGGTTCACCAGCTTGCTTGCTGTATTCTGCTGTGTCAAGGTCTCTTCCTTCACCCACCCCATCTTCCTCTGGCTGAAGTGGAGAATTCCAAGATTGGTTCCTTGGCTGTTGCTGGGTTCTCTACTGTTTTCTTATGTGACAATCATCCCTTCAACAATTAGGAGTCACACCCGGTCGCAGATCATCATGGAGAGTTCCCCTAGAAATAGTACTGCAACTGATAGACTTAAGATATTCGAGCAGTGTGTTAGCATACCTCAGCAAATAGTTACGTTGGCTATTCCTTTCCTCCTGTTCCTGGCCTCCACCATCTTGCTCATGACCTCGCACTCGCAACACTTGGAGCAGATGCAAGACCACCACAACAATGGCTACTGCATCTCCAACATGAAAGCTCATTCCACGGCCCTCAGATCTCTTGCCATCTTCCTTATCTTCTTCACCTCTTACCTTCTGACTTTATTGGTCTCCATTTTAGCTCTCCTATTTGAGAAGAGATCCTGGTTCTGGGCCTGGGAAGCTGTCATCTACACTCTAAGCTGTATTCATTCCACTTCACTGATGCTGAGCAGCCCTACATTGCAAAAGTTTCTAAAGAAAGGGCACTGAGGCCAATTGCCAGGCCTTCAGGATCTCAGCTTCCAACTACCACAAGACTTAGCAAGGTATTTTTCCTAAAGATGGTTTCATCTCTTAAGGGATGTTGGTATCAGGGTTATGAATTCAATTTTTTTTTTTTCACATTTTATACACACTGTCTCTGTCTCAGGCTGACATTCTGTCTCTGCCATTAGAAGACTGAGACATCTACTGTGGGAAACCCATCCTAAGGAAAAAAGGATGTGGCATCTCAAGCTTCACTGAGAAAGAAAGGCTTAGTCCCTGGTGTTGTTATTAGGTGCCATCGAGTCAGTTCTGGCTCATAGCAACACTATGTACAACAGAACAAAACACTGCCCTGTCCTCCGCCATCCTCACAATCATTGCTGTGTTTGAGCCTGTTGTTGCAGCCACTCTGTCAATCCATCTCCTTGAGGGTCTTCCTCTTTTTCACTGACCCTCTACCTTACCAAGCATAATGTCCTTCTCCAGGGGTGAATGGAAATTCTGATCTTGTCTGTGTCTATCAGTCTGATTTGTCTCCCAGTCCAGTCATCCCTTGAATTCATACTTGAAACTAAGAGGACCAAGGGTGCAAAGTATAAGTAAAAGCTCAAAGACAATTTTCTCTAAAGACTGTGCCATTTGGTATCTCTCAGCGGCATGCTTTGGAACCTATCTACTGTTTGCACAGAAAGGGGAGTGAAGCATTGTTTCCCACATCTATGCAACACTCCATGCCACCTTGGCAACTCCCTAGCTCCAGCTTCAACTGCAGTCGAAGGTGGGATGGAATCCGGTGGATGCAGTAATGTCTGGGGAGCAGAGTCATAAACAGTCAAGAAGAGACTGAGTAAATAAAAAGGAAAAAAACTATTTATCAACATCCTGGTGGCTAACCAGTGACCAGGACTCCCCTGGACTTTCCCAGGAATGTCTAGGCGACTGGTGGAGAGGTGCGTTACAATGGTTTGGGATCCTGTTTGAACAAATAGGACAAGAGTCAGTAAAATGTGGTTTCTTGCTATCTATGTGACTTCATTAGTCCCCACAGCTAGAGAGAGCTGGTGGAAATAAAAGCTGTTACCCTCATTTGTGTGGTAAATAGACCATGAGGGAGTGTCATGGATTGAGTTATGTCCCCCCAAAAATATGTGTATCGATTTGGCTGGGCCATGATTCCCTGAATTGTATGATTGTCCACCATTTTATCATCTGATGTGATTTTCCTATGTGTTGTAAATCCTGCCTCTATGATGTTAATGAGGGGGGATGGGTGGCAGTTGTGTTGATAAGGCAGGACTCAGTCTACAAGATTAGATTGTCTCTTGAGCTGGTTTTTTTGGGGGCTCAAAAAGAGAGAAGTGGGCAGAGAAACAGGGGGACCTCATACCATCTAGAAAGCAGCGCCAGGAGCAGAATGCGTCCTTTAGGCCCGGGGTTCCTAAGCAGAGAAGCTCTTAGTCTAGGGGAAGATTGATGGAGAATAAACTGCTTGTTAAAGCCATCCACTTGTGGTATTTCTGTTATAGCAGCACTAGATGACTAGTACAGGAAGAAAATACCATCCCCATGTACACACAGACAACACTCCAGACGCTGTTAAATATTCTTAATTGTGTAACCATCTCCTTTTAATTAAAGTGCAGTGGAAAATTTATCCAGGATATGTATGAGGTGGAGGCTTTAGAGGCAGTTGAGGGGGATGTAGAAATAAAAATAAATAGAAATAAAATAGAAACAGAAATAATAACTACCCTTACATTTGTAGCACCCCCATAGTTCACAAATAGCTTTTATATACATTGTCTCATTTTGAAATGAAAAGACAAGTCAAGATCATCCAGTCCAATCTAGTTCAAATACAGACCTAAGAGGCTCAAGAGATTTACTTAAATTCGCATTGCTGATTAATGGCAGATCTAAAGTCAAAACAAAAGAGTAGGATACTGTCATGGATTGAATTATGTCCCCACAAAAATGTGTGTATCAATTTGGCTGGGCCATGATTCCCAGTACTGTGTGGTTGTCCTCCATTTGGTGATTGTAATTTTATGTTAAAGAGGATTAGGTGAGATTGTAACACCCTTACTAAGGTCACATCCCTGATCCAATGTAAAGGGAGTTTCCCTGGGGTGTGGCCTGCACCACCTTTTATCTTACAAGAGATACAAGGAAAGGTAAGCAAGCAGAGAGTTGGGGACCTCATACCACCAAGAAAGAAGCACCAGGAGCAGAGCACATCCTTTGGACCCGGGATCCCTGTGCCTGAGAAGCTCTTAGACCAGGAGAAGATTGATGACGATGAGGACCTTCCTCCAGAGCCGACAGAGAGCGCCTTCCCTTGGAGCTTATGCCCTGAATTTGGACTTGTAGCCTACTGGACTGTGAGAGAATAAACTTATCTTTGTTGAAGCCATCCACTTATGGTATTTCTGTTACAGCAGCACTAGATGACTAAGACAGATACCAAGAGATAAATTCAAAATAAGCAAAGAGTTTTACTTTGGAAAAAGATGGTTAGGGTTTGAAAGGTGTAATAGAGAGTAATAGAGAGGGTTGGAACAAGGAAATTATTTTGAAAGCTTGAGTTAGCTGTGTCTGAAATGAAGGCACCTAGAGACTATGCATGGAGTCCTGGTGACACAGTGGTTAAGAGCTATGGCTGCTAACCAAAAGGATGGTAGTTCGAATGCACAAGCCGCTCCTTGGAAACCCTATGGGGGCAGTTCTACTCTGTCCTATAGGGTCACTATGAGTCAGAATCAACTCAACGGTAATGGGTTTGGGTTTTTTTTTTTTTTTTTTTTAAAGAGGTTATGCACCTGTGTTGTTCAACTTATAGTCTACCCTATATAATGCTCATTATCCATAGCAAAGAGTGTGTTGTCTGATAACTCACTAAAACATAAAGAAGGCTGTGTCCCTGGATTTTAGGAGCAAATGTTTAGCAGCCCATGGGTGGTAGCAGTGAATTTAGGAGGAGCCATATGAGTGCTGCTGTCCAGTACTTGTATACACACACTTCTAAGGCACCAAACCATTAGCAACTGAAAAGTAGACCCTCCTTCTTTTGCCTGATGCCCCATGAACTTAATGAATGCCTTATGATGTAGAGCAGACTAACAACCATGGTGAATACTTGATACTACCTGGCATGAAGTATGTTCCTAATTAGACACATCAGAATTTTTTCATTAGTTGATGTCTTCTCTTCCCCTTCCCGCATTCCTTCTGTGCAGCTTACTTGTGTTCAAATATTTCAGTTGCACCTTTTTGCCTATTCCTGAGCTTGGTGTTCAAGACTTGCCCAGATCTGCCTCTGAACCACCTTTCAAGCCTTAGCTTCCAATAATCTCTAACATAAACCCAAATGTTTGTACCAGACTTAGGTGTTCATTGTTTCATAAATATTCATACATTGCTCTACATCCTCACACTTGCTGATACCTTCTACCTTTCCTTTTCTGCATTCCCTTCTTATGGCCTGGGATGACTGTAAAAGGGGTCAAGTGGGAAAACCCCAACTTTATCACTAATTGTGTGCTAAGAATCAGCAGAAATCCAGTTCTCACCTGGAAGTGAACTCAGGCCTCACCTTCCCACATTTTTTGTTACTCTTCTCCAGCCACTCCTGTTACACTTCCTCTCTCTGACCCTAACTACCCAGAGTTAAGCCAAACTTCATCCCCGGCCAACCTGAGCCAGGTCAAATATCCCAGGCCACCTGAGGCCAGGTTACTGGCGACCAGCCGTAGGACAAGAGTCTGCAGGACTCCTTGTACTTCTAACCAGCCAGCCTCCCCTGGGACTAGTTCACAAGCTAGAGGAACTTTATCCTTCTTCTTCGACTGCTCATACAGCCTCTCTCTGTCACCCAGCCACCCAGAGCTGGATTTTCACAAATCAGTTCTGTCCTGGCAGCCCCTGCAGGCTCATTGCCCCTTGTGGTTTCATTAATTCTCTATAACAGCTTACAAAATTCACAGAGATGACCTACACTACCAGAAAGGATATTAGTGAACAGATGCATCAGGCAAGGTCTGGGAGAAGTCTCACCAGCACAGGGCTTCTATTGTCCCCAGAACGGTGAAGCAGGATGTTCTCACTGATCCAGGAAACCTGACTTAGGAATTAAAATTGGAACCATTATTCCCTGCCATTGAGTATAAAGACTGTGATCCAGCTGGAGCAACAAGGTCTCACAAGGACACATCACCTGGGTCCTAGGGTATAAAAACAGTAGCTAGGACAATCTTGAAGCTCTGGTGGTATAGTGGTTAAGAGCTCGGATGCTAACCAAAAGGTCAGCGGTTTAAATCCACCAGCTGCTCCTTGGAAACCCTATAGGGCAGTTCTGCTCTGTCCTATTGGGTCACTATGATTTAGAACCATCTCGCCAGCAATGGGTTTGGTTTTGTTTAACGGGAAGACAATCTTGGAAAATATCTTTTAGGAAAACTTTCACATAAATAAATACTTAGATAGAGCATGAAAGACCCACATTCTTTCCACTCTTACCTTTTCCTATTCAACCCAAAACCAAACCCATTTCTGTCGAGTTGACTTCTGAGCTCTTAAACACTGCATCACCAAGACTCCTTTTTTTCTATTAGCATTCAGTAAATCGTAAGATTTGTTGGACCAATGAAGACCCTCCTGACTCTCGTCACTGAAACTTGTACCAATGATTATTAAGAAAGACAAATCAAAATGTAGAATCAATCACGATTTAGCAGTTTTTAGCCAATCTGTGAAAAGGTGAAGTTTTTAATGATTTTATCCATTTGTAATGCTAATATATATTGTTGTTTCTGTAACATTCCTCAGACTCGGGCAGACATGGCTCTGGCAGCATGCTTGTCTGTTTCCCACTTTTCCTTCTTATAATATATGCCAAATGAAATCTTTCTTCTTGCTTTACTACAACTTTGCAGTGATTTTACCCTAGGACAAGCCCCAAAAAGGAAGCTCCAAGGTCCAGGGTCCTTTAATCATTGAGACCTCAATGAATATGCATGACAGGGGCCTTACTACATAGTTATGATAGATCCAATCAATGAATATGCATGATTGCATCATGCCCATACTTACCTGGCTATTTTGGAAAATAAGACATCTTGATTGCTAGAGTTATTTCCAGAAACTAGTTCCAAAAGGCCAAGTTGACTTCCATAGCCTTTAGATATGGTATATATATATATATATACAGGTAGTCCCAATTTACAACATATTCAAGTTACGATGAACTGCACTTTCAACTGTCCTTTTTCGTACAGCTTATTGTTAGTAATATTTACTACATACAATGCTAAAATATATCTGTAAGTTTGTATATAATGTTTCCAACCTCCAAAGACAAAGATCTGTTTACAAAGATACTGATAATAAAAGGTAATTATAACGAAAATTTAACAAAAAAATGAGGTTTTCAACTTCCATCAGAATCGACTTATGACAGAGTCATCAGAACAGAGCCCCGTCATTAGTTGAGGACTACCTATATATATATATATATATGACACATTTGGAGAATTACTCCCTGTCTCCCCTTAATACTGACAAAGCCAGAAATTGATAGCAGATCTCTTGTTTTTATTTTGGAGTTTTCTTACCCACAAAACTAAATTCACTTTAAAGAAATCCCTGCCCCAAATCACTCCTCCAGCAGCTTTTCTTTCACCCTAAGTTCCAAATCCTTTCTTCCTGTTTAAAGCCAGGCTTATTAAATTTGAATCCCAGAAGATATGGCTGGGTGGAGGGGCAGAGACTGTCTCCTGAACTGATATTCCTTGATCTCAGTAAAAGGGGTAGAACAGGGCTCAATCAATCACATTAAAATTAGCCAGTGGTTGATCTTCAATATTTCTCCCTCTTCTTCTCTTTATAAGCCCCATTGTACCTAACTTTTTCCAGCCATTTGCTTTTTCTGGAATCAAGATGCTCTCCCTATATGCTCAGAATAAATCTTTATGTTCAAATTTTGGTGAGTTTTGATTATTTTTAACAATATCATCAGTCAGTATTTAACAGTGCCAGTGTTACAACCTGAAATATAAGAATCAAAAGACATTGGCATATTACGAGAGTCTCAGTTAGTCATTAGTCTTCAGCATCA
The DNA here is from genome assembly GCA_030035585.1 of Dugong dugon. NCBI lineage: Eukaryota > Metazoa > Chordata > Mammalia > Sirenia > Dugongidae > Dugong > Dugong dugon. The sequence goes on along the minus strand of CM057468.1, from coordinate 109,552,156 downwards.
GTCCATCACTATATCATATGGGGGAGAAAAAAAAACCTTCTCAGGCTGAGATCTACTGCAAACCTCCATCTGGTCTGGTCAGGTTTTACAGGAGCCAAAAGCAGGCATCATCTCAACTTTACCTTTTCAGGCATCTGCCAAAATTGAGGTAAAAAACCCATTGCTGTTGAGCAGATTTTGACTCATAGTGACACCATAGGACAGAGTAGAACTGCCGCATAGGGTTTCCAAGGAGCAGCTGGTAGATTTGAACTGCTGACCTTTTGGTTAGCAGCCAAGCTCTTAACCACTGCACCACCAGAACTCCAAATTGAGCTAAGAGGTACATTATTCCCTTGCTCTGTCTCAAGGTATTAACAACGTTGAAATTCCCATTACATAACCCATATGGGACATGAGGTTTGGCCACTGTACTGTCTAGTCCAGTAGGTGCTTCCCCCTCAATCCACTCATTCAGTTACAGCCATTACACACAGTTAAAATTCTGGTTCTGGCCTACTACATCAGTTAGGGAAAAACAATTAGTTGAGGTGATGTGAGAAAAAACAGAATTATTATATCAACATTCTTCCTCATGTCCCCTTTCCCAAGTCCACCAAAAACCAAAGTAGTTTATCCAGTGAGGATCCTCCCTTGTCCTCCCTTGTTTTGAGTGTGAGCACACACAGGAATATGTGTAAGCTAGCCACTCCATGTTTTTATCTCTGTCTGTTTTAAACAGCCAATGTTTAAATTGCCTATTCTTACTCTGGGGATAAAAGCACGCTCCTTTCGTGAAGGAAAACACAGGATCTTCTTTTCAGTCTCTATGGTAGAACTCTGAGCATCTGCATCCATGACTGCATAAACAAAAGTCCAGTCCAAAGTAAGGGTGGCCCCTCAGAGCTACTAGCCTCAGTCTGCTTTGTAAGTGTTAAAACAAAAATCATATTAAGCCAATAATATAAACTGATTTGAAGTTGATTTAATATGTACAATTTTCAAATTGAGCATCACTTCTGACTAGAGAGTTAAAGTATTGTTCCAAAGTGAAAAGAACTTCCAGTCTTATACCCCATGTTATTGACGTTGCCATGGAAACAGGGCCAGAACAGTGTTTATATAATAACGATTTACCCTAAAACACAGCTTCCAGTCTGACCCTGGAGTTTCTGTTTCTCCAAACCGAGGGCACATAGATAACTCTTCAAAAGAGCATAATGCCCAGGGCAAAATGCCCTTTACTAATTAGCAAGAAACTACTCATTGCCTTTTAGTCGATTCTGACTCACTGCTACCCTATAGGACAGAGTAGTACTGCCCCATAGGGTTTCCAAGGCTGTAATCTTTACAGAAGCAAACTGCCACATATTTCTCCCGAGGAACAGCTGGTGGGTTCAAACTGCCAACCTTTTGGGTAGCAGCCGAGCACTTAACCACTGTGCAACCAGTGCTCCTTTTTAGCAAGAACTTAAACGCGAAAAAGAAAAACAAACAAACCCACTGCCGTGGAGTCAGTTCTGACTCATAGTAGAACTGCCCCATAGGGTTTCCAAGGAGCAGCTGGTGGAGTCAAACTGCAGACCTTTTGCTTAGCAGCCAACCTCTTAACCACTTCACAACCAGGGCTCCAGAAAGAACTTAAAGGTGAACAATTCAGAAAAGGAGGGTGAGAATGGTTACACAACCCCCAGAGTGTAATCAATGCCACTAAATGGTACATGTAGTAAACTGTTGAATTGGTGTATGTTTTGCTATGTGTATTCTCAACAACAAAATAAATAAAATTATATTTAGAAGAAGAAGAACTTAAAGGTGACTTTGAGGAGACCAGTCTTCACAAGGCTCAAGGTTCAAAAGAAGATCTTATGTCAATGGCCTAGGTGACTTACCCCCAACTCCATTAATCCTGGAAATCCGGATTCCAGGAAGATTAAAAACTGTTTCCCATCAACTGTGCACATGGCTTTCCCCCAGGGGAATCTGCCTGCCTAGTCACTCAGTCTTTCTTTCATGCTGGCATACAGCACAGTTTATACTGGCCTTTCATGCCTCAGAGTGTTCAAGAGGACCAATGTCTAAGCTCAGCCCAGCTCCGTATTGCTGCTCCTCACCTACTTCCTGTTCGTCTCATGAACACACCTGGTCACCCCATCAAGTATCCATCTGCTTGCCAGCTACCACCAGATTTTAGTCCTGGAGAGGGGTTTTCCTCAGGGGCATTGACATTCCTGCCTCACTGTGTTACCAAACGCAGTGGGTTTGCGGCTTGTACTCTCGTTAAGAATAACTAAGAGTCAAGTGGATTTAAAGCAAGGGACAGTCTATTACTCGCAGCAAGTAAGGAGACAGGGAGATCACTCTCAAAGCACTGTCACTCCAAACAAAGGGCTGGAGAAAGTTTTATACTACGCAGGAAAGGGGAAGTCATATATATTCATTGATTTCATACATATTCAAAAAGGAGTTGGGCTAGGATTTGGCACAAAAGTGGCTGACGGACTCCTTGAGTCATAAATGGGCTGGGTCACTGCTTGATGATGTATGTCCTGTGATTTTGGTTCCTTGGCATGGACTTTTGGTTCCTAGGCAATACTTATTATGGGATAGGGCCATATGGCAGTCAACCTGATCTCTTACCACGTATGCCCAGGATTCTGGTTTTAACTGATAGCTCTGAAAGACAGCTGCAAGCGGAAAGATTAGGAGGCAGCAGATGACATTGCACTTAAACTTTAACCATAAGTGAGGTAAACAGTGTTTTTTGGTTGATACCATTCTTCTTCTAGAAAACTTTTAACTGACATAACTTGTTGTGTAAGGCCTTTTCTGTCCCTAGCCGGTCTGATTTTCACAGGGCTGTACATGGGCATCTTCCCAACAGGCCGGGCCTTCACTGCCTTTTTTCCTGACTCCACAGTCACTGCTCACAACTGAAATTTAAAACAGCAAAGCTTTTTACAAAAGCAGAGTCTTTCTCTCTCTCTCTCTTTTTTTTTTTTTTTTTTTCGGTAACTGCCCTTCAAATGCAAACCCCTGTGCTCCCAGCCACTGAGGTTGGGTGGGTCTGCAGGTAATTGCCTTTCAAATGCAAACCTTCTGCTCCAAATTAAACAGTCTTCACTAGGTGAGGCTCAAGTTTTCAACCTAAACACCCAATCTACTCTCCACACCGGGCTATTGTATTGACCAAGTGATCTGTGGGCTCAGGGCAAATCTTAACTTCCCCTTTTAGTATATTCTAGCCCAAGTGATCTGTGGGCTCAGGGCAAATCTTAACTTCCCCTTTTAGTATATTCAATTAGTATTAGCATGAAGGGTGGTGTAGCGTAGGATTTAATATCTTAGAGAATTAATAGAGAGATACTCAAGTTTGACATGCATAAACTCATTTAGTTTATTTCAAGGTAGTCTTGGCAAGGCATGCAAGTAAGACCTAACAACATTCATTTAAAACCAGAGAATCAGAATTAACAACTCCGATTACAATGTTAGTTCAATAGTTTGAGTCCAAATCTTTAGACTTCAGACTTTTACCCTAAACAAGAGGTCTTGGCAGGAAGGCTTAATCAGGGCTCGAACTTGGTGGAGGTCCCTCCTAGCTAGCGTCCGAGGTGGTGGCAGCGGGCAGCATCTCAGCAGGCTCTTGGTGTTTGCCTCTGACTTCTCTCAATAAGTGAGCAGAAATTAAGGATTGCTATGTGATTTGGTCATCTTGGTTCCGCACAACAAGGGCTAATGTGTAACACCAAAGACCAGTATGTTACGTCTTTTCTCCAGGATTAGAGATTAGCCGAATGACACATCTTTTCTATCAAGGCTAGAGATTAATGAGGTTGTTAAGACTTATGACTCAAGGCTAGCTTACAAAGATTAACTATGTTATGTCTTCTTTTATAACAGCATGTCAGGTCAAAGTCAGCTTAACTTAGAGATTGTTTACCACATTCTTCACATACTTCTAGGTTTCTCTAAATTCAGAAATTTTCTAAATAACTATCTTATGAGTTATAGGTTTCTAATGACTTATAGTTAATGCTAAAGAGCTTCATAAAGGTAGTCATATTTCTAAGTTCAAATTACAAGGGCTTATACGTACGTATTTTGAAAGCATAATAGAGATTTATACCTTGTAGGATTTGAGATCATTATAGAAACATACACTGCAGGCAGACCTACGTTTCTTCTGTTTTTACAAAAGGTTCCCCATTTGGACACAATATTTCTCTCAGAATACACTCAGAAACCCTTTTTAAACATTTTGGTTTTCATCCAAACTTCCCGTTTCCATCCGCTGATCATTCTACTCATTCCCATGCATTACAGCCAAGGATTCCTGGCTGGGGTCATACAAGGAAGACCCTGGCCGCTGGTCAGCCATTTTGATTCATCTGCTGAGCCCTTACCCAAGCCATATTAGGCAACAATTCTCATTGTTATCTTTGCCTTGTGTCTTCCACTCCTCTGTACCATGTCAGAATACTAAAATTGCATTTTTGGACATTCTAGGATGATGATTTAATCTCACACATTGTTGGTTACCCCAGGAAAGAAACCTGAAAATGTAGCTCAATTACTACTTGAGAGTCTAAGGTTGGTTCAAGTCTCAAATGTAGACTTGGAGAGTTTGAGCTTTCCCAGCAAGGTCCACAACTTACTTTCTCAGTTATTCAAGTCTATACTCCTGAGTTTACAAGAACTTTTCAATTGCTTCTCTCATCAGAACCAGATTCAGAGTCCTATCCCTTTACAATTCTGTGAGAAATTCATTGTCTATATTTGCATAAGTCAGTACCTTTCCTGAATATTTCTTAAACTGAACAAAAAGTCACATGATGTAACACACATTCCTGTCTCCTGCTGGCAAACCTTACTCTCTGCTCCCTTCCCAAAAGCCAGTACTCCCTCTATAGTATCCTCCCTCCACATGTAGCTCTATAAAAGCCTTGTCCTGTTCTTTGTTCTGGCTTCCTCTTGCTTGCTAGAGGCAACCACACCACAGGATCTGCATTTCCCTAAATCTTCTTTTCTCTATCTTGTTAAAAATTTTATTTTTTTTTTGATTGAGCACATAACATATATAAATATACTTATTGTTTTTTCTACATATTATATTTTATTAATTCTTCTTGATGATTATTATCATTCTTTTATTATTTGTCAAACTCAGGTACACAGAATTAAGTTTATTCAATCAATGCCACCCACAGAGAGGAAAAATATTATAAGTCCAGGTTCTCTCTATCTCTCTATTGTTATTCTACGTTCAGTCCCAAGATCTCCAAGTATTTTAAACTATAGTGATGTATTCTGCTCATGAAACAAAATTTCAGTTAGATTATTCAAGTATTAATCAGCATTCAACAATATCAAACTCTGTATTAACGTCTCTGTTATTTCTCCTGTTTTTCCCCTGAGGGGAAAAAAATGTCTGCGGCAGCTGCCAGCATCATGCACTCAACACAAGAATAAAAGAGGAAAGAATTTCTCCTTATGAGTCTCTCTTTTCATATCAGAGAGGAATGTCTTTGACAGAAGATCTCATCAGGCTTGTCCTATGTTCCAAGAAGAGCCCAGAATTGATTCTCATGCCCAGAACAAACCTGTAAGAGAGATAGTAAACTAAGAGTCTGGCATTTGTGGTCCCACCAGTAAGAGGCTGGTTCTGATAATAAGGAAGAAATGTAGGAAGTTATATTTGGGGAAGGCAAACAAATATGTGCATGGTCTTATGCTGTCATGGGACTACAACATATTTTATCTCTTATTAGTCAATTGATGATGATTTAGACAGCTGCTAGTCCTTTGATATTGCAGCCAATTCTGACATAAACAGACTTATAAGTGTTTACTTGGATATATATATAAGAATTTCTCTATAACATATAATGTATGGAAACCCTGGTGGTGTAGCGGTTAAGAGCTACGGCTGCTAACCAAAACGTCAGCAGTTCGAATCCAACAGGTGCTCCTTGGAAACGCTATGGGGCAGTTCTACTATGTCTTATAGGGTCGCTACGAGTCAGAATCAATTCGATGGCAACAAGTTTAGTTGTTTTTTCTTTTTTATATATATAATATGTAACTAAAAGTAGAATGACTGTAGAAAAAGGACTAGACTATAGATAAGTGGTAACTCTGGTGAAGGATAAAACAGTACACAATACAGAAGTCAATACAACCTGACCAACGCAAAGTCATAGAAGATCCATAGATACATCCAAACTCCCTAAGGGACCAGGTTACTGGGCTGAGGTCAGGGACCATGGTCTTTGGGGACATCTAGCTCAATAGGCATAATATATATATATATATATTTTTTTTTTTGTACTTTAGATGAAGGTTTACGAACAAACTAGCTTCTCATTCAACAGTTAGTACATATGTTGTTTTATGACATTGGTTAACAACCCCACAACATGTCAACACTCTCCCTTCTCGACCTTAGGTTCCCTATTACCAGCTTTGCTGTCCTCTCCTGCCTTCTAGTCCTTGCCCCTGGGCTGGTGTGCCCCTTTAGTCTCATTTTGTTTTATGGGCCGGGCTAATCTTTGGATGAAGGGTGAACCTCAGGAGTGACTTCATTACTGAGCTAAAACGGTGTCCAGGGCCATACTCAGGGTTTCTCCAGTATCTGTCAGGCCAGTAAGGCTGATGTTTTTTTGTGAGTTAGAATTTTGTTCTACATCTTTTCTCCAGCTCTGTCCTGTCATAGCAGTCAGTGGTAAGGAATTGTGGTGCCAGGGGTTAAGAATACTATTTTTTTTTCTCAACTTTTATACATATTTGGAATGCTAATAAATGGAAGTCTGTCATTAGAAGACTGAGACATTTCCTGAGAAAAATAACCATCCTAAGGAGAAAATGATGTACCCATCTCAAGTTTGACTAAGAAAGAAGGTTTAGTCCCTGGAGGGAAATGCAAATTCTGGTCTGCTCTATGTCTATCAGCCTTGTTTATCTCCCAGTCCCGTCATCTCTTGAATTCATATTTGAAATTAAGGGGACCAAGGGTGTGGAGTATAAATAAACACTAAAAGATTATTTTCACCAAAGACCCTGGCCATATGGTATCTCTCAGCAGCATGCTTTGGGACCTGTCTGCTATTGCAAAGAAAGGAGAGTGAAGCATTCTTTCTCATCTCTCAACAGAATGTTATGTAGTCTTGGCATTTCCCAAGCTCCAGGTTCAACTGCAGTCGAAGGTGAGATGGAACCTGGTATATGCAGTAATGTCTGGGGAGCAGAGTCACAACCAGCAAAAATAGGATAAAGCAGAAAAAAGGAAAAATAAATAGATACCAACATTGTGGTGGCTGACCAGAGCTCAGGCACTCCTTTAAAATTCCCAGGAATGTCTGGGAGTCTGGTGGAGAGGTGGATTTCAATGGTTTGGAATCCTGCTTGAATAGATAGGACAAGAGTCAGTGAAATGTGGATTCTTGCTATTGATGTGACTTCAGTAGCCCTCATAGCCAGATGAGACCTTGCATGTTCTAAAATCTCAGAAAGCTGGTAGGAATAAAAACCGTTGTCCTCATATGTGTATTAATAGACCCTGTTCTTGTTGTATGCCGTCAATTTGATTCTGATTCATAGCGACTCTATATGACAGCATAGAACTTCCCCATAGGATTTCTTAGGCTATAATCTTTGTTTTTTTATTGTTGTACTTTAAGTGAAAGTTTACAATTCAAGTTAGTCTCTCATACAAAAATATACACATACATTGTTATGTGACCCTTACTGCTCCCCCTATACTGTGACAGCACATTCCTCCTTTCCACCCCTCGTTTCCTGTGTCCATTAAACCAGCTCCTGACCCTCTCTGCCTTCTCATCTCACCTCCGGTTGGGAGCTGCCCATTTAGCCTCATGTATCTACTTGAGCTAAGAGGCACACTCTTCACAAGTATCATTTTACGTCCCATAGTCCAGTCTAATCTTTGACTGAAGAGTTGGCCTCAGGAATGGTTTTAGTGCTAGGTTGACAGAGAGTCTGGGGGCCATGCTTTCTGGGGTTCCTCCAGTCTTAGTCAGACCATCTGATCTTTTTACTAGAATTTGAGTTCTGCACCCCACTTTTGTCCTGCTCCATCAGGGACTCTCTGTTGTGTTCCCTGTCAGGAGGTCATTGGTGGTAGCCGGGCACCATCTAGTTTTTCTGGTCTCAGACTGATGCAGTCTCTGGTTTATGTGGCCCTTTCTGTCTCTTCAGCTAATGCTTTCCTTGTGACTTTGGTGTTCTTCATTCTCCTTTACTCTAGGTGGGTTGGGACCAAGCAGAGAAGCTGGAGGGTTCAGACTGCTGACATTTTGGTTAGCAGCTGAGTGCCTAACTATTGTGCTCCCAGGGCTCCTGTAATAGACCATTTGGAGTGGGGAGAGTGTGTCGCCCATCTCCATATACACACAGATGACATTTCAGAGGCTGTTAAATATTCCTAATAGTGTCACTATCTCCTTTTGAGTAATGTACAGTGGAAAACTTATCCAGGATATGCATAAGGTGTGGTCATTAGAGGCAGTTGAGGAGCATGCAGAAATCCAAATAAATCCAAATAAAATAGAAACAGAAATAATAACTACCTTTACATTTGCAGCACCTCATAGTTCACAAGGAAACACTGGTGGCATAGTGGTTAAGAGTTCAGCTGCTAACCAAAAGGTCAGCAGTTCAAATCCACCAGGCGCTCCTTGGAACCCTATGGGGCAGTTCTACCTTGTCCTAAGCGGTCACTATGAGTCAGAATCTACTCAACAGCAATGGGTTCTCTGGTTTTTATAGTTCACAAAGAGCTTTTACATACATTTTCTAAGTTTGAACTGAAAGAGCTAGTCACGATGTCGTTAAATACAGACCTAAGAAGCTCAAGCAACTTACGTAAATTCTCACTGCTGATTAGTGGAAGACCTTAAGTCAAAGCAAAATGGATACTAAGGGATAAATTTAAAAGGAGCAAAGAGTTTTACTTTGGATAAAGATGGTTAGGATTTGAAAGGGAGATACTTTAAAAAGAATAATAGAAAGACTTAGAACGAGGAAATTTGGAACAGGAAGAGGGAAATTCTTTGCAAAGCTTGAGTTAGCTATACATGAAATAAAGACACCTAGAGGCTATGCATCTGTGTTGTCCAACTTATGAATACTACTACTACTATTCATTGCGGTGGAGTCCATTCCAAGTCATAGTGACCCTACAGGACAGAGTAGAACTGCCTCACAGGGTTTCCAAGGAGCATCTGGTGGATTAGAACTGCTGACCTTTTGGTTAGCATCCGAGTTCTTAACCACCATGCCACCAGGGCTCCAACTTATAAATAAATAGTCTACCCTATATGATGCTCATTATCCATAGCAAAGAATATCTTGCCTGACAACTCACAAAAAACATGGGGCAGAAGATAAAGAAGACTGTGTCCCTGGGTCTTAAGAGGAAATGTTTAGAAGACTATGGGTGGTGGCAGTGAATTTAGGAGGAGCTATACGAGTCAGAATCAACTCGATAGCAGCGGGTTTGGTTTTGGGTTTATGAGTGCTACAGTCCAGTATCTGTATACACATACTTCTATGGCACCAAACCATTAGCAACTGAAAAGTACACCCTCCATGAGCTTAATGAATGCCTGTGATGTAGAGGAGACTAGCGACAGTGGTGAATTCCTGATAATACCTGGTGCAAAGTATGTTCCTAATTAGACATCACAGAATTTATTCACTAGTTTATGTTTTCTCTTCCCTCTCCCCCATTCCTAATGTACATGTTACATAGATTCAAATATATCAGCTGCACTTTCTTCCCTACTCCTGAGCTTGGTATTCAAGACTTGGCCCAGATCTGCCTCTGAACCACCTTTCAAGGCTTAGCTCCCAATAATCTCCAACACAAACTCAAGTGTTTGTACCAGATTTAGGTTTTCATTGTTTCATGAATATTCGTGCATGGCTGTACGTCCTCACATATGCTGATGAATTCTACCATTTCTTTTTTGCATTCTCTTTTCATGGCCTGCAATTACTTTAAAAGGTATGAGATGGGCAACCCCACCTTTATCATTCAAAGAAATTGAGTCTAAGAAATCATTCCATATGCATGCAGGGAGATCATTTCACCTTCAAAAACAAGTGGGCCAAAGTAGGATAGTTACAATTGTAAAAAATAAATAAATAAATCTTAGAACAAGCTCAAAACAATAATATAATTTTTTTCATAATTTAATAAATGATTTGCAAACTGGGGACATGCTTGAGTCTCCTATGCAAGAAGGAAAAATGGGAAAAAAAAAAAAAAGTTCCCAATGATTTGAGTTTTCACAGAAGCTTTAAATATTTTTCTTCTTAGTGAACACAAGTGTCCATGATGACCAAGTACTTAATGGTTACCGAGTGTACATTAAAAAGTAGCTGCTAAAAATCTGGCCTTCCACCCATCTGTAGCTTGAGACCTCTTGAAATTTAAATTGAGAAAGCCCAAAGTCTTTTTCATTAAATCACTAGGTAATGGTTTTATTATTGACTACTGTTTTCTAGCAGGAAAAAGGCACATTTACAGCGCTGTAGAGCAGCTTCTGGTGGGAGCAGGGGGCAGTCAATGCTTTTGTAGTTTGGGTCAGGCTTTTTTACAGTTAATTTTTGGTTTCATAGGCAAGAGAAAACCCTTAAAATCAGAGTAAGATGTCTGTTATTAATTTTTTCCTTTAACATCACTAACTGTGTGATAAGAATCAGCATGAGTCCAGTCTCCACCTGCAAGTGGATCCAGCATCACCTTCATACATCTGTATGCCTCATCATGAGCTACTTCTGTGACATTTCTTCTCTTTGACACTAACCACCCAGAGTTAGGTACCAGGAAAACTTGAGCCAGGTCAAAACATCCCTGGCCATCTGGAGCCAGGTCATCAGGGTCCAGGAGGCTCAGGTGTCTGCTCAAATAGGCTCAGGAGTCTGCACAAATCCCAGCACTTCAGATATATGACAAAAACTTCTCTCAGACCAAGATCTATTGCAGGCCTCCATCTGGTCTGGTTAGGTTCTACAGGCTCCAAAAGCAGACATCATCTTGACTTTGCCTTTTCAGACATCTGCTAAAATTGATCTAAGAGGTATATTATTGCTTTGCTTCAAGCCTCTCTTGAGGTATTAACAATATTGGATCTCCCTTGTTATGTAACTCAGTGGGATATGTCAAAGAGTAACCACATATACTCTGACTAAAGAAAAATTGAGATATTTATTAAAAATACAGAGATAGCTCAAGTCGAGGATAGACTGAACTCCATGCAGTAAAATCCAGTAATCCAAAATGGTAACACTGTGGTGACATTTTATAAGGGAGGAACAAATAACAAGAAGTACAATACTTGATTGATAATTATAGGCTTAGACCATCAAAAGACATTACTTGATTGGTAGTAGATTATTATAAGGCAGGACTTTCTGTGGCTGGAACTCATAAGGTGGGAATTCCTGTAACAGAAGCTCATGAGGTGATTGACTTAAAAGGACATAGGTGTCTTTCTTAGATTGGTAATAGTGTTGTAGTTACAAAGGTATGTGACTGGGGGGGGGAGTGTCGCAGTATAGTTATGTCATCATTACTGGACATTCCTCCCTTAGGGGCATCACAGTGAAGTTATGTCATTATTACCAGACATTTCTTAGTTTTATGATTAGGTCTGCATGGAGGATGGCTGTTGCTAGGGTGAAAATGGAACTAGTAACAAAACAGTCATACCCAAACCTCAAGCTAGCTATTTCAGATTTTAGCTTGCTAAAAACCAGACAGTTTGTATATACTTACTACTAATTATATAAACCTAAATATAGCTTCACCTAAGTTGCTGTCATGGATTGAATTGTGTCCCCCCAAAAATGTGTATATCAATTTGGCTAGGCCATGATTCCCAGAACTGTGTGGTTGGCCTCCATTTTCTGATTGTAATTTTATGTTAAAGAGGATTAGGGTGGGATTGTAACACCACCCTTACCCAGGTCACATCCCTGATCCAATGTAAAGGGAGTTTCCCTGGGGCGTGGCCTGCACCACCTTTTATCTCTTGAGAGATAAAAGGAAAGAGAAGCCAGCAGAGAGTTGGGGACTTCATACCACCAAGGAAGAAGCATCGGGAGCAGAGCATGTCCTTTGGACCCGAGGTTCCTGCACAGAGATGCTCCTAGTCCGGGGGAAGACTGATGATGATGAGGACTTTTCTCCAGAGCTGACAGAGACAGAAAGCCTTCCCCTGGAGCTGACGCCCTGAATTTAGACTGTGAGAGAATAAACTCTTTGTTAAAAGCCATCCACCTGTGGTATTTCTGGTAGAGCAGTACTAGATGACTAAGACAGTTGCTGAGAGCATTACCAGATATAGGCACCCTCATTTGTATCTTGTAACATCATTCTATCTTGTAACATCATTGTAATAAGCTTAGAGGAAGAGAATAGACAGTTAATCCTAGTAAAATAGGAGGATCAAACACAACAATTAAGTTTTTAAAAATTAATTAGTCATTTAAAGGGAGAACAATTCCTAACCTTGTAATTAATAAATTATTACAGATACTACTCCCCCAAAAAAAGAAACACAAAAACTAATAGGTTTATTTAGGTGTTGGGAACAACATATGCCACACTTAGAAATAATTTTAAACCCGTCTATGAGACAAATAAAAAGAGTAAGATGTTCATTTGAGGGCCTACATAAGAACATACTCTAACACTTTTACAAAAAAAAAAAAAAAAAACAAACTCACTGCTGTGGAGTCGATTCTGACTCATAGCAACCCTATAGGACAGAGTAGAATTGCCCCATAGGGTTTCCAAGGAGTGGCTGGTGGATTTGAACTGATGACCTTTTGGTTAGCAGCCGAGCTCTTAACCACTCTTACACCTCTACATCCTGAACCAAAAACTCAGTTTAGAATGGTTATATTCACAAAGTTTTGACACATGGCTCTTACAGATTAAAAATCTTACAGACTCTAAATTTAATCCTATTGCCTCTTGACCTAAAAAGCTTCCTTGGGTAGAACACAAACATTTCCCCATGGAAAAGCTGTAGGATCGTATGAAGCACTGTCACACACAGAGCCACTGACTGAAAAAAAGAGTGTTCGGCTCAACATACCACAACCAATCCCGGCATGGGGCCAACAAATGTATGACTCACAAAAAGTGAAGCATCTAACCCGAGAGTTCTTTCTCAAGCAGGGCATACGAGTGAATAACGCCCCTCTGCGTTAACTGAGAAAAATCTCAACATAGCCAACAGCGGGCTTGGTGGTATTTTTGAGGGGTTAGCCAATCCCATCTCAAGCAGTTGTGCAATGAGAGACAATTAGATTCAATTTGTAAATATGACTGACCAATGCTGTTTTCCACACCAAACAGACCCAATATTGTTTAAATTTAGTTAGTCTAGGTTTTACCATGAGTACAAACCTGTATTTCATTAATCCAATTAATAACTATTAGCCAATCATTCAGGATAGATCTTGAAATGTTCTTTCTGACGATGAATGAAACACCATTCTTCTTTAATTTGTCATTCCTGGCATAGTAGACCATATGACTATTTGATTCAAAATGGCCAACAGAAGTCCATTTTAGCTCACTAATGCCTAGGATATTGATATTTATGCATTCTATTTCATTTTTGATGACTTCCAATATTCCTAGATTCATACTTTGTACATTCCACTTTCCAATTATTAATGGATGTTTACAGCTATTTCTTCTAATTTTGAGTCATACCACATCAGCAGATTAAGATCCCAAAAGCTTGACTCCACCCACATCACTAAAGTTGATTCTACTTTGAGGCCCCGCGTGTCTGTCAGTTTGCCATACTGTGATGGCTTGCATGTTGTGTGATGCTGGAAGCTATGCCACCAGTATTTAAATATCATCAGGGTCACCCATGGTGAACAGGTTTCAGCTGAGCTTCCAGACTAAGACAGACTAGGAAGAAGGACCTGGCAGTCTACTTCTGAAAAAAATTAGCCAGTGAAAACCTTATGAATAGCAGTGGAACACTGTCTGATATAGTGCCAGAAGATGAGCCCCTCAGGTTGGAAGGCACTCAAAATACAACTGGGGAAGAGCTGCCTCCTCAAAGTAGAGTCGACCTTAATGACATGGATGGAGTAAAGCTTTCAGGGCCTTCATTTGCTGATGTGGCACAACTCAAAATGAGAAGAAACAACTGCAAACATCCATTAATAATTGGAATGTGGAATGTACAAAGTATGAATCTAGGAAAATTGGAAATCATCAAAAAATGAAATGGAACACATAAAAACCAATAACCTAGGCATTAGTGAGCTGAAATGGTCTGGTATTGGTCATTTTGAATCAGATAACCAACAATACGCCCTACTATGATGGAAATGACAAATTAATAGGAATGCTTTGCATTCATCATCAAAAAGAACATAGCAAGGTCTATCCTGAAGTACAACACTGTCAGTAATATAATATCCACACACCTACAAGGACAACTAGTTAATACGACTGTTATTAAAAATTTACCCACCAACCACTAAGGCTAAAGATGAAGAAATTGAAGATTTTTACCAACTGATACAGTCTGAAATTGATCAAACATGCAATCAAGATGCACTGATAATTACTGGTGATTGGAATGCGAAAGTTGGAAATAAGGAGAAGGATTGGTGGTTGAAAATATGGATGGCCTTGGTGATAGAAATGATGCTGGAAATGGCATGATAGAATTTTGCAAGACCAACAACTTCTTCATTGTAAATACCTTTTTTCAACAACGTAAACGGCAACTATACACATGGACCTCACCAGATGGAATATGCAGGAATCAAATCAACTTTGTCTGTGGAAAGAGATGATGGAAAAGCTCAATATCATCAGTCAGAACAAGGCCAGGGGCCGACTGTGGAACGGACCATCAATTGCTCTTATGCACATTCAAGTTGAAGCTAACAAAAATTAGAACAAGTCCATGAGAGCCAACCTTGAGTGTATTCCACCTGAATTTGGAGACCCTCTCAAGAATAGATTTGATGCACTGAACACTAATGAGCAAAGACCAGACGAGTTGTGGAAGGCCATCGAGGACATCATACATGAAGAAAGCAAGAGGTCATTAAGAAGACAGGAAAGAAAAAAAAGACCAAAATGGATGTCAGAAGAGACTCTGAAACTTGCTTTTGAATGTTGAGTAGCTAAAACAAACAGAAGAAATGATGAAGTAGAAGAGTTGAACAGAAGATTTTAAAAGGCAGCTCAAGAAGACAAAGTAAAGCATTGTAATGAAAAGTGCAAAGACCTGGAGATAGAAAGCCAAAAGGGAAAACATGCTCGGCAGTTCTCAAGCTGAAGGAACTGAAGAAAAAGTTCAAGCCTTGAGTTGCAATAGTGAAGGATTCTATGGGGAAATTATTGAACAACACATGACTCATCAAAAGAAGATGGAAGAAATACACAGAGTCACTATACAAAGAATAATTGGTCAATGTTCAACCATTTCAGGAGGCAGCATATGATCAACAACTGGTGGTACTGAAGGAAGAAGTCCAAGCTGCTGCAATGAAGACATTGGCAGAAAACAAGGCCCCAGAAACTGGTGGAATAACAATTGAGATGTTTCAACAAACGGATGCAGCACTGGAAGTGCTCATTCATCTATGCCAAGAAATTTGGAGGACAGCTAACTGGCCATTCGACTAGAAGAGATCCATATTTATGCCTATTCCAAAGAAAAGCGATCCAACAGAATGCAGAAATGGTCAAATAGTATCATTAATATCACACTCAAGTAAAATTTTGCTGAAGATCATTCAAAAGTGGTTGCAGCAGTAACTGACAGGGAACTGCCAGAAAACCAAGCCTGATTCAGTAGAGGATGTGAAACAAGGGCTATCATTGCTTATATCAGATGGATCTTAACTCAAAGCAGAGAATACCAGAGAGATATTTACCTGATTTTTTTTTTTTTGACTATGCAAAGACATCGATTGTGTGGATCATAGCAAATTATGAATGACATTATGAAGAATGGAAAATCCAGAACACTTAATTGTGCTCATGAGGAAGCTGTACACAAAACTGAGGCAGTTGTTCAAACAGAGCAGGGGGATACTGTGTGGTTAAAGTCAGGAAAGGTGTGTGTCAGGGTTGTATCCTTTCACCATACCTATTCAATCTTTATGCTGTGCAAATAATCCGAGAAGCTGACTATATGAAGAACAGGGCATCAGGATTGGAGGAAGACTCATTAACAACCCGCGTTATGCAGATGACACAACCTCGCTTGCTGAAAGTGAAGACGACTTGAAGCACTTACGGATGAACATTAAATACCATAGCCTTCAGTATGGATTACACCTCAACATGAAGAAAATAAAAATTCTCACAACTGGACCAATAAGCAACATCATGATAAATGGAGAAAAGATTGGAGTTGTCAAGGATTTCATTTTACTTGGATCTACAATCAACACCCAAGGAAACAGCAGTCAAGAAATCAAAAGACGCATTACATTGGGCAAATCTGCTGCAAAAGACCTCTTTGAAGTGTTGAAAAGGGAAGATGTGGTCACCTTGAAGACTAAAGTGCACCTGATCCAAGCCATAGTATTTTCAATTGCCTCATTTGGATGCAAAAGCTGGACAATGAATAAGGAAGACTGAAGAAGAATTGACACCTTTGAATTGTCGTGTTGGAGAAGAATACTGAATATACCATGGACTGCCAAAAAACGTGCAAATCTGTCTTGGAAGAAGTATAACCAGAATGCTCCTTAGAAGCAAGGATGGCAAGACTACGGCTCACATAGTTTGGACATATTGTCAGGAGGGATCAGTCCCTGGAGAAGGACATCATGCTTGGTAAAGCAGAGGGTCAGCAAAAAAGAGGAAGACCTTCAATGAGATGGATTGACACAGTGGCTGCAACAATAGGCTCAAGCATCACAATGATTGTGAGCATGGCACAGGCCTGGGCAGTGTTTCGCTCTGTGGTGCATAGGGTCGCTATGAGTTAGAACCGACTCGACGGCACCTAACAACAACAGAATAACTGTAGAGTAAGTTGTGTGCATTTTTTATTTATTAATTATGACCAAGTGTTTTTTCTAATGTAACTATATTAATTTATATTCCTACCAATACTGCATAGAAGTTTTTGTTTCTGTATTTTTTCTTAAAGTTTGCATTATCCAATTATTGTTTTCTTTTTTAATGTGAGTGATGAAAAGTGTTTTCTCACTTTTGATGGCGTATCTCTGATTACTAGTGAAGTTAAGCATCTCTGTGTATTTATCAGCTATTATTATTTACCATTTGGTGAATTGGCTACTCTTTTATTTGCCTGTTCTTTTTTTTTTTTTTTTTCTTAAGAGTTCTTTGTACATACAGTAGATGTTAATCTTTTTTTTCTGACCTATAATGTGTATATATATTTATGCTATGTATGTGTGTGGAAACCCTGGTGGTGTAGTGGTTAAGAGCTACAGCTGCTAATCAAAAGGTCAGCAGTTCGAATCCACCAGGCACTCCTTGGAAACTCTATGGGGCAGTTCTACTCTGTCCTGTAGGGCTGCTATGAGTTGGAATTGACACAGTGGCAATGGGTTTGTTTGTTTTTAATATGTGTGTGTGTTTTTATATATGTATGTGTATGCACATATATGTATATATATACGTATATGTGTATGTATGTGTATTTGTGTGTGTGTATATATATATATATATACATGTATATATGTATATGTATATGTGTATGTCCATATAGTATGTTTGTTTGCTAAGAGTAAACCCCAGAATGGGGAAGAGTTATCCATCTATGCACAGGATCTCAGGGTCAGAGCAGGTTCATCTTCAGCAATGAGAGCAGTCACAAAAGCAAACTCACTATGCGATTCGAAAAAACTAGTGATATTACTGCAACAGAACAACGCCCAAAGAAGTATAAAACTTATGCTCAAGGCATTGGGATTGACACAAGACCAACAGCTGAGGATATCACACCTGGAATGGAGGGAATGCACAGGGGAGTGTGCAGTGATTTCTCTGAGCTAGAAAATCCAAAGGCCATTTAGGAGAGTGGCCTGCATTGGTTAGTGGTACTTAAAGGTCTTGGGTTCCAGCAGTTTTGCAGATGGAGTCTTACTGAAAAGACTTTTCATTATCATTTTTAATTTACCCCCACCCTTTGGTTGTAGCACCCACCCCAGCTGCTGTGGAAGATGGGGAGACAGGATTTCTAAGGTTGGCATTGGTTCAGCACGCAGCAGAATAAAAACACTACCCAAGACATGACTGAACAATCCAGGATTTGTCTTTTCTGGGGCTCAAATTTCAGGTTAAAAGAGAAAAGACATCATTTAAAGAAGATGGAGAAAGAAGCTAAGGGCACCTCAGGTAGAGAAAAAGAAAAGAAAGATCATGGTTATATATAAGTATGCCTCTTATTAGAATAGTCAAATCATCTTAGGAGCAAAAATCCACAGTCAAACTGAAGCCAGTCCTGATAAACTAGAAAACCAAGCGTAAGCAAATCCTATAGATAGGAAAATGACAAAGTCAAAAATGAGCTAGGAAGAATTTGCATCCAGAGGGAGGTGATGTCCTGCATGAGGCAATGCTGGGACCAGGTACCTGTTCCCTTCCCAGAAATTGCTATAGAAATTCCAAGTCTGTGTCCAGGAAGATACTTTGGGGCAGAGGATGTTGCCCATCCAACTCACTGTCTTTTGAATTATCATCTCTGTGCACCTGTCCTTGACAATCATTGGGCAGATCAGCTTAATTGTTGCAATGCTTGGCAGGGAGTGGTTGCAGGTCAAAAGACTGTCACCTGTGGACATCATTCTCACCAGCCTGGGCATCGCCCGCTTCTGTCTGCAGTGGGTATCAGTGCTCCACAGCTTTTGAGCCTATTTTGATCCTAATGTTATATTTTAGTACTGATCAGCCATCTTGGATTTTGCTAATACTGCCACATTTTGGTTCACCAGCTTGCTAGCTGTTTTCTGTGTCATGGTCTCTTCCTTTACCCACCCCCTCTTCTTCTGGCTGAAGTGGAGAATTACAAGATTGGTTCCTTGGCTGTTGCTGAGTTCTCTGCTGCCTTCTTATGTGACAATCATCCCTTCAACCATTTGGAATCACATCCAGTTTCAGATCACCATGGGGAGTTCCTTCAGAAAGAGTGGTGTAATTGTGTAAATGACTTAAGACATTTAAGGAACATTTTGTCTGGCCTCAGCAAACTGTTGTGTTGTCTATTCCTTTCCTCCTGTTTCTGGCCTTCACCCTCTTGCTCATGGCCTCACTGTCACAACACTTGGGACAGATGCAAGACCACAACACTGGCCACTGCAACTCCAGCATGAAAACTCACTCCATGGCCCTCAGGTGTCTTGCGATCTTCCTTAGTTTCTTCACCTCTTACTTTCTGACCTTATTTGTCTCCATTTTGGCCTCCTATTTGAGAAAAGGTCCTAGTTCTGGGGCTGGGAAGCTGTCATCTACACTGTAAGCTGTATTCACACCTCTTCACTGATACCAAGCAGCCCTAATTGAGAAAGTTTTTAAAGAGAGGGCGCTGAGGTTAGAGGCTGCCTGAGGCTCAGGGCTCAAGACCTCTGAGCAAAAGAGAGTTTGCGTTGATGTTATGAACCAGTGTTGTTCTTAAGAATTCTCTACATGATCGTGATGCATACACCATGGATAAAAGCCTCGTTCTCTTTCATCCTGGTATCCATCTGTCTCTACCCTACTACTTTCTTTTCCTTTCTCCAATTTCCATGATAGTCAGACTTTCTTATGACTATCCATCTCTCCTTAGTCCTCTCTACCTCTCAGATCTTACCCCCAGTACATTCTACAGATGATAGCCAAAATCATGGTGTTCACACATTATTTTTATCCCTCTCAGAACTTCCAATTACTTCTCACATTTACATAAGCCCCTCCCCAGGAGAATTTATTGCCCACGCCCTGAATGCTCCCCATGTTAATTCCTCCGTTCACTTTCCTAACTTTAGTCAGGAAAAGATCTTACCATGTCTCTGGATCTGCCTCTGGGTCTTTACCCAATAATATAGCGTTCTTTATTTGGTCTTCCAAATATTCCCTTTATTATTTTAAAAACTCAACTCAAAATTTAACCCCAATTTCCTTTCCAGTTGCCAAGACATATACTCTCCCCAGAAGAGCAGGCTACTTGTTCAGTCTAAGTTTGGATATCTTACTACCTCTCCATATATTGGCAAGTTAATTCTAACAACTGCATATGATTTCCATTGGCTGGATTCTTGTATCTCTATTTTATGACAAGGTGGAATAAACTTTCTGGCAGGATTCCCATTTTGAGTCTTAGCTGGTTTTCTGCCATATACAATATAGATGTCATCTGGGAACCCCTCTTACCACATAACATCTGAGTGACATTAGCATATACCTTCTATATCTCTCTATGCTGTGCTCTGTGACAACCCAAAGCCCTCCGCAAATGGATAAGAATACAGAAACCACAGTAATCAACTTTCTTATTCTTTAGAAGTCTTTTCAAGCCTCCTCAATCCCAAAAGCTTCTTCCATGTTCTTTTCCTATTGTAGGACCTCATCTCACATTCTCCCCATGGCATCTCTCTCCTCATTTCTCTCCTCTCCACCCCTAACCAGCAGCAATAAAGAAAATCTTCTGTGGATGCTTGCAAAGAAGTGTCTTGGTACCAGACAACTCCCAGTCCTCTAGGATCTCAGCTTCCATATACCACAAGACTTAGCAAGGTATTTTTCCTAAAAACAGCTTCATCTCTTCAGGAATTCTGGTGCCGAGGGTTACAAATGCTTTTTTTTTTTTTTTTTTTTACTTTGTATACATATTGGGCATGTCTGATCAACTGAAGTTCTGGCTCCGCTCTTAGAAGACTGAGACACCTCCTGAGACAAAACCATACTGTGGAAAAAAGGCCATATGCATCTCAAGCTTGACCGAACATTTCCTGAAGGGAAATGGAAATTCTGATCTTGTCTGTGTCTATCAGTCTGGTTTTTCAGTCCAGTCATTCCTTGAATTCATATTGGAAATTAAGGGGACCAAGGGTGTAGATATAAGTAAACACTGAAAGACCATTTTCACCCAAGACTCGGTGCCATTTGCTGTCTCTCAGCAGCATGCTTTGGGACCTATCTTCTGTTTGCACAGAAAGGGGAGTGAAGCATTTTTTCCCACTTCTCTGCAGGGACTTATGCAGCCTAGACATCTCCCAAGCTCCATGTTCAGCTGCAGTCAAAGGTGGGATGGAACCTGATAGATACAGTAATGTCTGGGGAGCAAAGTCATAACCAGAAAAAATAAGACTGAGCAGAAAATATGGAGAAGAAAATGATAAATATCAACATCGTGGTAGCTAACCAAAGACCAGGAACTCCCCTGGAGACTCCCAGGAATGTCTGGGAGACTGGTGGAGAGGTAGGTTACAATGATTTGGAATCCTCTTGGACAGATGTGACAAGAGCCAGTGAAATTTGGATTCTTGCTA
The DNA here is from genome assembly GCA_030035585.1 of Dugong dugon. Lineage (NCBI taxonomy): Eukaryota > Metazoa > Chordata > Mammalia > Sirenia > Dugongidae > Dugong > Dugong dugon. The sequence goes on along the minus strand of CM057468.1, from coordinate 109,530,646 downwards.
TTGATGTGACTTCACTGGTACCTACATCCAGATAAGATCTTGCATGTTCTAAAATCTTAGATACCTAGTAGAAATAGAAACTGTTATCCTTGTATACGTATTATCGAGGGGGAAAAATACCCATTTCCATATACACACAGACAACACTCTAGAAACTGTTAAATAGTCTTAATAATGTCATTGTTTCCTTTTGAGCAATGTGCAATGGAAAACTTCTCCAGCATATGCATGAGGTGGGGCCACTAGAGGCAGCTGGGGCAATCCAAATATCAGAAAAAATAAAATAGAAACTGTAATAATAACTACTACTGTTACATTTGTAGCATCTCATAGTTCACAAAGGCCTTTTACATACATTTTCTCATTTTGAACTGAAAGGACAGGTCAGGATGATCCAGTCCAACCTTGCCTGGAATACAGACCTAAAAATGTTGAGAAATTTACATAAATTCACACTGCTGGTTAATGGCAGACCTAAAGCCAAAAGAAAAGAGGAGGAAACCAAGAGATAAATTTGAAAGGAGCAAAGAGTTTTAGTTTGGAAAAAGATGGTTAGGATTTAAAAAGAGAGTTACTTTAAAAAGAATAATGGAGAGTTTTGGACCAAGAACAAGGAAATGTACGTTGTTGTGAGTTGCTGTCTAGTCTACTCCGATTCATGGTGACTTTGTATATAACACAACAAAATGTTGCCTGTTCCTGAGCCATCTGCATCTTCTAGCACTAATTAGACAGTATCCTGTGGTGATCCACAGGGTTTTCATTGGCTAATTTTTGGAAGTAGTCTGTAGCCTTTCTTTCTAAACTGTCTTAGTCTAGAACCTCTGAAACCTGTCTACCAGGGGTGACCCTACTGGTATTTGAAATAGCAGTGGCCTAGCTTCCAGCATCACAGCAACACACAAGCCAAAACAGCACGACAAACTGACAGTTTACTTGGCACCAAATGTAAGCTCTGTCCCATTATTAAATTTCTCTTTTATCTCTGTCTTCACAATACAGCTTTTTACACAAGAAAATTCAATTCATGTTAAATGATGAGAATGGGGTGATGAGTATTGTTGTTGTTGTTAGATGCCTTCGAGTCAGTTCTGACTAATAGTTACCTTACGTACAACAGAATGAAACTGCTTGGTCCTGCGTCATCCTCACAATCGTTGTTATGCTTAAGCCCATTGTTGCAGCCACTGCATCAATCCATCTAGCTGAAGGTCTTCCTCTTCTTTGCTGACCCTCTACTTTACCAGGCATGATGTCCTTCTCTGGGGACTGATCCCTCCTGATAACGTGTCCAAAGTATGTGAGACATAGTCTTGCCATCCTTGCTTCTAAGGAGCATTCTGGTTATACTTCTTCCAAGACAGATTTGTTCGTTCTTTTGGTCATCCATGGTATATTCGATATTCTTCTCCAACACCATAATTCAAAGGCATCAGTTCTTCAGTCTTCCTTATTCATTGACCAGATTTTACATGCATATGAGGTGACTGAAAACACCATGGCTTGGGTAAGGGGCACCTTAGTCTTCAAGGTGACATCTTTGCTTTTCAACACTTTAAAGAGAGCTTTTGCAGTAGATTTGCCCAGTGCAATTCGTCATTTGATTTCTTGACTGCTGCTTCCATGGGTATGATGGTTGTGGATTCAAGTAAAATGAAATCCTTGACAACTTCAGTCTTCTCTCCGTTTATCATGATGTTGCTTATTGGTCCAGTTGGTGAGGATTTTTGTTTTCTTTATGTTGAAGTGTAATCCATATTGAAGGCTGTGGTCTTTGATTTTCATCCGTAAGTGCTTCAAGTCCTCTTCACTTTCAGCAAGTAAGGTTGTGTCATCTGCATATCACAGGTTGTTAATGAGCCTTCCTCCAATCCTGATGCCCCATTCTTCTTCATATAGTCCAGCTTCTCGGATTATCTGCTCAGCATACAGACTGAATAGGTATGGTGAAAGGATACAACCCTGACACACACCTTTCCTGACTTTAAAGCATGCAGTATCCCCTTGTTCTGTTCGAACAACTGCTTCTTGATCTATATACAGGTTCCTCATGAGCACAACTAAGTGTTGTGGAATTCCCATTCTCCGAAATGTTATCCATAATTTGTTGTGATCCACACAGTCGAATGCCTTTGCATAGTTAATAAGACACAGGTAAACATCTTTCTGGTATTCTCTGCTTTCAGCCAGGCTCCATCTGATATCAGCAATGATATCCCTTGTTCCATGTCTTCTGATCCGGATTGACTTTCTGGCAGTTCCCTGTTGATATACTACTACTGCAGTGGCTTTTGAATGACCTTAAGCAAAATTTTATTTGTGTGTGATATTAATGATATTGTTCAATAATTTCCACATTCGGCTGGATTGCCTTTCTTTGGAATGGGCATAAATATGGATCTCTTCCAGTCGGTTGGCCAGGCAGCTGTCTTCCAAATTTCTTGGCGTGGATAAGTGAGCTCTTCCAGCACTACTTACGTTTGTTGAAACATGTCTATTGGTATTCCATCAATTCCTGGGGCCTTGTTTTTTGCCAATGCCTTCAGTGCAGCTTGAACTTCTTCTTCCAGTTCCATCAGTTCCTGATCATATGCTACCTCCTGAAGTGGTTGAATGTCGACCAATTCTTTTTCGTACAGTGACTCTGTGTATTCCTTCCACCTTCTTTTGATGCTTTCTGTGTTATTTAATATTTTATGCATAGAATCCTTCACTATTGAAACTTGATGCTTGAATTTTTTCTTCAGTTCTTTCAGCTTGAGAAATGCCAAGCGTATTCTTCCTTTTTGATTTTCTATCTCCAGCTCTTTGCACCTGTCACTATAATACTTTACTTTGTCTTCTTAAGCCACCCTTTGAAATCTTCTGTTCAGTTCTTATACTTCATCATTTCTTCCTTTTGCTTTAGCTACTCGGCATTCAAGACCAAGTTTCAGAGTCTTTTCTGGCATCCATTCTGATCTTTTCTTTCTCTCCTGTCTTTTTAATGACCTATTGCTTTCTTCATGTATCATGTCCTTGATGGCATTCCACGACTCGTCTGGTCTTCACTTATTAGTGTTCAACGCGTCAAATCTATTCTTGAGATGGTCTCTAAATTCAAGTGGGATATACTCAAGGTCATACTTTGGCTCTCATAGACTAGTTCTAATTTTCTTCAGTTTCAATTTGAACTTGCATATGAGCAAATGATGGTCTGATCCGCAGTTGGCCCCTGGCCTTGTTCTGACTGATAATATTGAGCTTTTCCATCATCTCTTTCCACAGATGTAGTCGTTTTGATTCCTGTGTATTTCATCCAGCAAAGTCCATGTGTGTAGTCGCCATTTATGTTGGTGAAAAAATGCATTTGCAATGAAGAAGTCATTGGTCTTGCAAAATTCTATCCTGCACTTTCCGGCATCATTCCTATCACCAAGGCCATAGTTTCCAACTATCAATCCTTCCTCTTTGTTTCCAACTTTCGCATTCCAATCTCCGTTAATTATCAATGTATCTTGATTGCATGTTCAGTCCATTTCAAAAGTTGGTAACAATCTTCAATTTCTTCATCTTTGGCCTTAGTGGTTGGTGCGTAAATTTGAATAATAGTCGTATTAACTGGTCTTCCTTATAGGCTTATGGATATTATCCTATCACTGACAGCATTGTACTTCAGGATAGATCTTGAAATGTTCTTTTTGATGATGAATGCAATGTCACTCTTCTTCATGTTGTCTTTCCGGGCATAGTAGACCGTATGATTGCCTGATTCAAAATGGCCAATACCAGTCCTTTTCAGCTCACTAATGCCTAGGATATCAATGTTTACACATTCCGTTTCATTTTTGATGATTTTCAATTTTCCTAGATTCTTACTTCATACATTACATGTTCCAATTATTAATGGATGTTTGCAGTTGTTTCTTCTCATTTTGAGTCATGCCACATCAGCAAATGAAGGTCCTGAAAGCTTGACTCCATCCATGTCATTAAGGTCAACTCTACTTTGAGGAGGCAGCTCTTCCCCAGTCGTATTTTGAGTGCCTTCCAACCTGAGGGGCTCATCTTCTGGCACTATATCAGACAATGTTCCACTGCTATTCCTAAAGTTTTCCCTGGTGAATTCTTTTCAGAAGTAGACTACTGGGTCCTTCTTCCTAGTCTGTCTTAGTCTGCAAGCTCAGCTGAAACCTGTCCTCCATGGGTGACCCTGCTGGTATTTAAACACTGGTGACATAGCTTCCAGCATCACAGCAACATGCAAGCCCCCACAGTACGACAAACTGACAGATGCGTCGGGGGGAGGTGATGAGTAACAATGCTGAATTCTGGAATTTGGAATTGCAAGAGATCTCATACTTTCAATCAGTATTTGCTGTCAACCTACTATGTGCTACTGGGAATACAAAAATGTTAGGGTAGCTTGATCAACATGTGTTCTTCCTGGGAGTGAGGGCCTTTCCCTGAAAGTTTCACATATTGACTCTGTTACCTACGGTGGACCACTTAGATGTGCCCTGATCATTCTAATTTCAAGAGGATCCAGGTAGAAAGAGGCTATGGGTGTTCCTCAGTGGGGCAAGGGCTGAGAGGAGTTTAGCAGACAAGTGCCTCTCCCTTACCAAGGAATGATGAAGGGCAGAAATCCTCGGGGTGGTCTAAAGAACAGGAAACAGCTTGCATTTGGACTATTACCCCAACAGAGGGCACCAAATGGCCGGCTTACAATAGCCCCAGACAAATAAGATATCTGCCTTTTTTTCTTTTAATTTCTCCTACCCCATCAACTTGATGATCCTGTAAAAGCAAGAAGAAAGAAGAGAAGGTGATAGGGGAGTGAAAGAATCAACCCCTCACTTTCTTCCCTCTTGGTCCCCAAGCTCTATGTCAGGTCTAAAGTAGGAAAGAGAAGAAGCTTTTAATTGAATATGAGATTAATATTTTGCTTTAGACTCTTTCAAACCTGAAAATGAGACCATCCTAGAAAACTATGGACTTTATCATGCTATCGGGAGCTGGGGAAGAATGATCTTCAGAGTGTGTTTGAAGCCTAAGGTTGGATAAAAACTTGGTTCTTCTGGGTTTAGCATATTCAGTAAATTTTTACATGAGACATAAAAGTCAGTAAGATGTGAAATGCCACTACATTTTCTCTGAGATTGCTTGTCAGGTATTGCTTGTCAGGTATTCCCCTTATACAAAGACTTGGAAATAAATTCCTTTCTCAGAAGGAGCTAAAACAAAGGCCAAGGGAAAGGCCTACCTCTGATGAGTCTTAGTTTTCCTGCTACCACAGCCGTCAGGACTCCCTCTTGCCTGAATCCAAATAGAACAGCTTACACTGTGGACTCAAATACAATACCATTCCCTACACAGGAACTCTTGGCGTAGTTTCTCTCTTTGCCATTTTTGTTTTGTCTTTGTATGTTGTTAATGGTGTTTGGCTTTATTTTTCTTGCATTTCTATTGTAAATTGTGGCAAGTTCTGAAATTGGTCTTGTTCATTCAGAAAGGAGATGTAAAAAAGGGCAAAAGAAGAGAAAGAAAGACTACCAAGGATAAAGGTGTGAGTAGCATTGAAGCAATAAAACAATTATGACATGGTTCTATTGTGATGTGGCAGTTGTAAACCAATTTAAAAAAATCTAGATTTACATTTATTCTAGAAATGTATATTAAGGAAGAGAATTTGGGGACACCATTTCTATAAAGCCTGGAGGAGCATGTACTTACAATCAGTATTTTAAAAACTTATTCCTATGACTGTTAATAATGCCAAAAGTCTTCCGAAAAGGAAAGGGAAATAAATGCATTTTCTTTATCCTTTCTGCACAGAGTATTTAATAGAACCCTTGAGACTCAAGGGTTAGCCATGTCTCAAACTCCCAAAGCAACATTTCTTTAAGGTGATTTATCCTATTTTTAATAAAAACTTAAGAAATTGACCTAAGTGTCAATTAACTTTTTGCCAGTTTTGACGGCAAGGATACAGTTGGATAAACTCTATTGCAGTACCAAATTTCTTTAAATCATTTTTTAGATAAAATATATAAAATGACAGGCTACATTGGTTGGGTAATGGCTAAATCCCTTATTACAAATTACGTATTTCTTTACATTTTGATCTAAATACTAGATTTAAGAAAAAAAGATAAACAGCTTTTACTAAGAAGATACACGAGACATAAGTAACTGAAACACAGTCAAAATAACTGAGAATAATTACTTGCATTTGCGGAGGAAAACAGATCTCAAAATTTATTTAAGCTTAGAGAAAGATAAATTTCACAAGCCTTCATTCTTAGAGTCTAAAGATAGACTGTGTAGGTAGACATTTCTTGAGAATATTGGCACACTGGCATTGTCAGTACTTGAGGGCTTGAATGAGGCCCACTCCAAGACCTTGGAAGTAAGATTGCCCTCTGAATAGTAAAGTAAGAAATCAACTTCGCTCCCTACTTCTGCCTTAAATGTAACAACCTAAGGATTAACCAGAAAATGGGTAGCTACAGGATCCTCCAATTAAACCTTAGGTTTACGGTTTAGGCAAAGTCCAGATTATACCATAGTACAAAACCCATTCCCATTGCCGTCAAGTCGATTCTGACTCATGGTGAACCTGTATGTTACAAAGTAGAACAGCTCCATTGGGTTTTGTTGGCTGTAATCTTTATGGAAGCAGACAGAGCCTTAAGTATTTACTATGTGGTCCTTTAAAGAAAAAGTTTGCCCACCCCTGCAGTATACCCTTGTGCTTCCTTCACCCGTTATTTGTTAGGTTGTGCTGGCTAGGCTTGGCATAGGGGAGGCAATGAGTTCCCCTCTTATTCTGATACAGCCTCAATCTTAGGTCAGCCCTGTGTGCTTGGGCCTCAGGGATAAGGTTTTCCCAGTATTTCTGCCCCTTCTCCCTGTAGCCAAGCTCTACCTTTATCTTTTGCACTACCCAGATAGGATATTATACATCAGTATAGTAGTCACAAGGATGGGGATATACAGTGAAATCTTTGAGAGCCAGAAGTTGATGGGAGTGCCTTGTTTTTCTGGATCTCGCAGGTTTTCCACCTTTGACAGGGTGCAATCTTACCACTTTTCTATTGCTCTTTTTAGTGGAAAATATTTGAGTTTTCTGTCTCTGACAGGCTTCCACCTTTCACAGGTTCCGGCTTTGACAGATTTTCCTGTATAAAATGGACAGCGTAGAGAGGGTTAAAGCCGTCCTTTCTTGCAAGAAGGGTAAAAAATCAATTGGCTACAACAGAACTGCCTCCTCTAACAACTTAGTGCATCTAAGCCAAGTGCAGGAAGCAACAAATAGCCGAAGAACTGAAGTGATGGCGCAGAAGCAAATCAAATTTCTCTAGTCTGTTACCAGTGGCAAACATCTACCGGAAGAAGAAACCTGGAGCACCTACCACGTGATGCCCGAGGAGCACAGCCCCCCTTCTTTTTCAGTAATTCTCAAGTGCTAAATAACAACAACAGTAAAATCTAATCTTGTAAGAGTGTTCCCTAAACTTTCCTTATCTTAGGAATCATCTAGGCTGTAATTAAAAACACAGATTCACCAAAAATAGACCAGACTTACTGGTCTGACAGAGACTGGAAGAACCCCCGAGACCTATGACCCCCACCCCCAGACACCCTTGTAACCTAGAACTGAAACCACTCCTGAAGTTCACCCTTCAGCCAAAGATTAAAAACCAAACCAAACTTGTTGCCATCAAGTTGATTCGGACTCATAGCGACTCTGTAGAACAGATTAGAACTGCCCCATAGGGTTTCCAAGGAGCGGCTAGTGGATTTGAACTGTGGATCTTTAGACAGGTCTGTATAACAAACAATAACACACGTGAGGAAAGTGCTTCTTAGTTCAATCATGTATACAAGACCAAAAGGGCAATACCTGCCCAAAAGCAATGATGAGAAGGCAGGAAGGGACAGGAATAATGAACGGATGGAAACGGGGAATTGGGGTGCAGGAGAGTGTTGACACGCTGCGAGGATTACAGCTATGTTACAAAACAATTTGTGTATAAATTGTAGAATGAGAAACTAATTTACTCTGTAAAGTTTCAACTAAAGCACAATTAAAATAATAATAATAAATACAGATTCCCAGGAACCAGTCTAGATTACCAAACCAGGATCTCCAGAAGAGGTGCCTCAGAATGTATATTTTTTACCAGGACCCACGTGATTCCTATAATCAGAATGGTCTGGAAATCACAGTCTCTAATTTATTACTATAAACAGCATTTTCATATTACTGGCTAATAATTTCTGATGATCAAGGCAAGATAATCCTAATGTTTAAAACTAAAATATTAAATACTAGGGGCTGCCTGTGTGTTTGTAACTATAATTTCCTTTCTGGTGGTATAAACAGAAGGAACTCAATATTGAAGTCACCTTGCAGTAATTTTTAGTAAGAGGCTGGTACCAAATTAAATAAAACATTTTATTGTTTTAGCCTGAATAATTTCCTTTAGAAAAGTAATCAAAGATAGAGATAACCTTTTTAAACAAATTATTCCAATGCATGTAAAATTATATGAACAGGAACAAATCAAAATTCATTCATAAACACGTGACTGACGGATAGTAGAATCACTGCTCCAAACCTCCTGAGAGTATATAAGAGAATCTAATGTAGTTGGAGAAAATCTTTTTGAAATGTCCAGGACTGCACGTCAATGGAAATGTATCCATTTTAGTTTTAGACAAATGGGAGAGTTTCTGATGAAAATTTTGTCTTTTGTAGGAAAGGCAAAAGACATTGAGGCTGGGTTTTAATTTGGGGAAACGAGAATGAAAATGCTATATCAAGTGATTTGAATTCTCTTACAAACCACCTCCCTTGAGCTTTTGTTGTCTGACTCTTAGGCAGTGTTTCTTAACATTTGGGCTCAGTATTATCCGAATTAGAATTACTTGAAGTAAGTGTTTAAAATGCAAGTTCCTAGGCCTCCACAGACTTAGTTAATTAATATTTCAGAGGTGCAACCCAGGAAGCTACATTTTTACAAAGTATCCCAAATGATTTACATATACATCAAAGTTGGGAAATCAATGCCCTAAAGCGAGGACCAGCAGACTTTCTCTGGAAAAGTGTCAAATATTAAATACAGCCTTGGAAACCCAATGGGGCAGTTCTACTCTGTCCTATAGGGTTGCTATGAGTCAGAATAGGAACTTGCAACGGGAATATATCTTTTTAAGGTACACTTAAGAAATTTCTTTAAGAAACTTAACAAAAAGAAATGGCAAAACAAGCTCATACATATAGAGAGATGCAAATCCTATACAATCTATTCTATCAGCCAGATGGAACTTTTCCCAGCCTGGAGAATTACATTTACTCCTCTCACACACAAATCTCTCTGTAAATAGTCCATCCAGGTAGAATTCATCTATTCAATAATGCAAAATAATAAAAAACATACGCATGTATATTACATATACAAAACACATGTAAGAACAAAAGAACAAAGAAATACAAGTTGCTGATGCAGGTTCCATAACAACAAATGTCTTAACGTGATAGATTAAAATCATGACCAAAGACACTCCCAAAAACTTTTTTTAAAAAAGAAAATACTCTCTCTGTAAGATAAAAACTTAGTGAAGATGTGTGAAAAGCTTGAGGAAAAAATGACAAGACAAAAAAGAACGAAAAGTAAACTTCTGAAGTGGGAAGACAGTAAAGCGATTGCTCCATGAATGGAGCAGCTGAAAGGAGAAGAAACTGCTGAAAACAAACTAAGAAGTATGGCCGGTAGGCTTAAGATAAGAAAGCAAAATGAAATGTAAAAGAACAAAGAGTTTGTTAAAATTGTGGTTACATTTGAAGACATGGTAGAAGGGTCCTGGAGTACTGATAGTGTTTTACTTCTTGATGTAGCTATTTATAAAGTTCATAAAATTTATAATATTATAATTATATTATATTATCATAATATAGTTATAATATGTTATTATAATGTATTTATAATACAATTGTATTATACTATTATAGTTATAACACCATACTTAATAATGCTAGCCTTCCAAATACTATAATTAGAAGTTTGCATAAATGAATCCTGTCAAAATCTTAGAAAACCAAAAGGGAAGAACACATCTGGCATTTCTCAAGCTAAAAGAACTGAAGAAAAAATTGATGCCTCGAGTTGCAATTATGAAGGACTCTACGGGAAAAATATTGAATGACGCAGGAAGCATCAAAAGAAGATGGAAGGAATACACAGCATCACTGTACCAAAAGAATTGATTGACATTCATCCATTTTAGGAAGTAGCAATATGACCAAGAAACTATGGTATGGAAGGAAGAAGTCTGTAAAAAATGGTATGGAGGTGATGTCCGACCTCCTCCAACCCCACAAGGGAGAAGGAGAACCCAGATCAACAGCTCAAGGCTGACTCCCATGAGGTGGACGCCAGACAAGCTACCTCTCCCCACCATCTTTACCAATTCTGACACCAACCGTCCCTCTCACAGCACTCTCTACTTCTCTGCAGGGTTTGATAATTCATTGTAATGGCAACACAGAACTCACAGAACATACTCATGATTATCGGGTTTATTAGGGAAGTAACAGGATACGATTTAGGCTTAGGTACACTCAAGGATACAGTTTTTCCATCAGGAAGCCTCTTCCCAGCCGAGCTCGCAGGCACATCTGTCCCTGACCCTAGGCCTCTGCCCAAAGGCACTCAGCTTTCTTCCCTCTGAGACGGGAAGACCACCATACCATCTCCTGCTACCAGGTTTTGCTGCCTTCAGTGTTGCAGCTGCCTCCCGGGTCCAGGAGCTTCTCAGCACAGGGATCCTGGGTCAAAAGGACTTGCTGGCTCCTGGCTGGTCCTTCTTGGTGGTGGTAGGATTCTTCTCTTTCTTGCCTCTGGGGTGGCTCATTTCAAACCCTGGCAGGATGGCAAAACCAACCAATCCCTTTGGTGAGTGACAATTACCATATCTGCCCAGTCACACACAATCACCTGGGTGGGAGTTGCAAGACCATGGCAAGAAAGGCCACAAAAAAGCAATCCATCACACCACAAAGTCCAAGCTGCACTGAAGGCATTGGCAAAAAACAAGACTCCAGGAATTGATGGAATACCAATTGGATGTTTCAACAAACAGATGCAACACTGGAGGTGCTCAGAAGTTTTGAAGAGAGCTACCTGGCCAACCCACTGGAAGGGATCCTTATTTGTGCCCATTCCAAAGAAAGATGAGCCAACAAAATGTGGAAATTCTAGAACAGTATCATTAATATCACACACAAGTAATATTTTGCTGAAGATCATTCATAAACGTTTGCAGCAGTACATCAACAGGGAACTGACAGAAATTCAAGCCAGATTCAGAGTAGGAAGTGGAATGAAGGGTATCATTGCTGATGTCAGATGAAACTTGGCTGAAAGCAGAGAATACCAGAAAGATGTTTATTTGTGTTTTATGGATTATGCAAAGGCATGCAACTGTGTGGATCATAACAAACTATGGATAATATTTTGAAGAATGGGAATTCCAGAACACTTAACTGTGCTCATGAAGAACCTGTACATAGACCAAGAGGCCGTTGTTCAAACAAAACAAGGGGATATTGTGTGGTTTAAAGTCAGTAAAGGTGTGCGTCAGGGTTGTATCCTTTCATCATACTTATTCAATCTGTATGCTGGGCAGATAATCCAAGAAGCTGGACTGTATGAACAAGAATGTAGCATCAGGATTGGAGGAAGACTCATTAACAACCTTCAGTATGCAGATGACACAACCTTGCTGGCTGAAAGTGACGAGGACTTGAAGCACTTACTGACGAAGATCAAAGATCACAGACTTCAGTATGGATTACACCTCAACATAAAGAAAATAAAAACCCTCACAACTGGACCAGTAAGTACATCATGATAGAGAAAAGATTGACATTGTCAAGTATTTCATTTTACTTGGATCCACAATCAACACCCATGAAAACAGCAGTCAAGAAATCAAACAAAGTATTGCATTAGGCAAGTCTGCTGCAAAAGACCTCTTTAAAGTGTTAAAGGAGCCCTGGTGGTGCAGTGGTTAAGAGGTATGGGAGCTGTGGCTGCCTACCAAAAGGTTGGCAATTCAAATCCACCAGCCGCTCCTTGGAAACTCTATAGAGCAGTTCTACGCTGTCCTATATGGTCGCTATGAGTTGGAATCAACTTGACAGCAACAGGTTTAAAGTGTTAAAAAGCAAAGATGTCACTTTGAGGACTCACGTGTGCCTGATCCAAGCCATGGTATTTTCCATCACCTCATATGCATGCAAAAGCTGGACAAGGAGGATGCCCTTTATCACCACTCCTATTTAACATTGTGCTGGAAGTTCTAGCTAGAGCAGTAAGGCAAGAAAAAGAAATAAAGGGCATCCAAATTGGTAATGAAGAAGTTAAACTCTCCCTGTTTGCAGATGATATGATACTATACATAGAAAACCCTAAAGACTCCACGAGAAATTTACTGGAAGTAATAGATTCAGCAGAGTAGCAGGATACAAGATAAACATTCAAAAATCAGTTGGATTCCTATACACCAGTAAAGAGGACGATGAAAAGGAGATCAGGAAATCAATACCATTTTCAATAGCCCCTAAAAAGATAAAATACTTAGGAATAAATCTGACCAGGAATATAAAAGACCTATACAAAGAAAACTACAAAACACTGCTGCATGAAACCCAAAGGGATCTACATAAATGGAAAAACATACCATGCTCATGGATAGGCAGACTCAACATTGTGAAAATGGCAATTCTACCTAAAGCAATCTACAAATACAATGCAATTCCGATACAAATACCAACAACATTCTTCAAAGAGATGGAAAAACTAATTATTAACTTTATATGGAAAGGGAAGAAACCTCGAATAAGTAAAGCACTACTGAAGAAGAAGAATAAAGTTGGAGGACTCACACTACCTGACTTGAGAACCTACTATACAGCTACAGTACTCAAAACAGCCTGGTACTGGTACAACAACAGAGACATTGACCAATGGAACAGAATTGAGAACTCAGATGTAAATCCATCCACCTACGGTCACCTGATTTTTGACAAGGGCCCAAAATACATCAAATGGGGAAAAGACAGTCTTTTTAACAAATGGTGCTGGCAAAACTGGATATCCATTTGTAGAAAAATGAAACAGGACCCATACCTCACACCATATACAAAAACTACTTCAAAATGGATCAAAGACCTGAATATAAAGCCTCAAACTATAAAATTCATAGAAGAAAAAATAGGACCAACACTTCAGACCTTAATACATGGCATTAACAGGATACAAACCATAAACATCAACACAAAAAACCCAACAGATAAACTAGATAATTGGGATCTTCTAAAAATCAAACATCTATGCTCTTCAAAAGATTTCACCAAAAGAGTTAAAAGAGAACCTACAGACTGGGAAAAAATTTTTGGACAGTACAAGTCAGACAAAGGTCTAATCTCCATAATCTACAAGAAAATCCAACACCTCTACAACAAAAAGACAACCAATCCTATCAAAAAATGGGCAAAGGAAATGAACAGACACTTCACCAAGGAAGACATTCAAATGGCCAACAGACACATGAGGAAATGCTCGCGATCACTAGCCATTAGAGAAATGCAAATTAAAACCACAATGAGATACCATCTCACCCCGGCATTACTGGCACGAATCAAAAACACTGGAAATAACAAATGTTGGAGGGGCTGCGGGGAGACGGGAACTCTTATACACTGCTGGTGGGAATGCAAAATGATACAGCCATTTTGGAAAATGATATGGCGTTTCCTCAGAAAGCTAGAAATAGACGTACCATTCGATCCAGCAATCCCACTCCTAGGAATATATCCTAGAGAAATAAGAGTCATCACTCGAATAGACATATGCACACCTATGTTCATGGCAGCATTATTCACAATAGCAAAACGATGGAAACAACCTCGATGTCCATCAACAGACGAATGGATACACAAACTATGGTACATACACACAATGGAGTACTATGCAACGAGAAAGAACAATGAATCGGTGAACCATCTCATAACATGGATGAAACTGGAGGACATTATGCTGAGTGAAATAAGTCAATCACAAAAGGACAAATATTGTATGAGACCTCTATTGTAAAAACCCATGAAAAAATTCACATGCAAAATGTAACAATCCTTGTTGGTTACCAGGGATGGGAGGGGGGGGGGAATACTAAATAGGTAATAGGTAAGTGGTAACTTGGGTGAGAGATGAGATAGTACATAGTACAGGGGAATCTAACACAACCTGCACAAGGAAAGGTCATGGAGGCCCTATAGACACATCCAAACCCCTCGAGGGACTGAGTTGTTGGACGGAGGGCTCTGGGGACCATGATCTCGGGGAACATCTAGCTCAATTGGCATGACACTACTTATAAAGATAATGCTCTACATTCTACCTTGGTGAGTAGTGTCTGGGGTCTTAAAAGCCTATGAGCGGCCATCTAAGATACTCCACTGATCTCATCCCTTCGGGAACAAGGGAGAACGAAGAGAACAGGATACAAGGAAAAGATCAGTCCGAAGGACTAATGGTCCACAGCTACCAAGGCCTCCACGGGACTGAGCCCAGTACAGCTGGATGGTGCCCGGCTACCACCAATGACTCCTCTGACCAGGATCACAACAGAGGGTTCTGGGCAGAGCTGGAGTAGGATGTAGAGCATAATTTTAACTCCCAAAAAAATAAAATAAAATAAGAAGACCAGATATAATGGCCTAAAGAATACTAGAGAAACCTCGAGAGTGTGGCCCCCAGACACCCTTTCAGCTCAGAGGGGAAGTTACCTTCAAGGTTCGATGTTAAGCCTGAGAATGGACACCCCAGTAAAACTAAATGGGACTAACGATGTACAGGAGTCCGGTGACAAGGGCCAGAAGGCAGAGGGAGAGTAGGAAACTGATGATAAGGAACACAAATTGAATAAGGACACTGTCGATGTATTGTGAGATTGTTGACCACTGCTATAGGGCAACATTTGTAGTAACTATTAAATGGGAGGCTGTTTTGTCCTGTAAGCCTTCATCTTGGGCGAGAATGGCAGCACAATTGGAAGAGCATAGTCAATATCACTTAAATGTGTAAGTAAAAAGTTTTGAAATGGTGTTTAAATAAAATAAAAATAAATAAATAAATAAATAAACAAATGAGGGGAAAAAAAAAAAAAAAGCTGGACAAGGAATAAGGAAGACTGAGGAAGAATTGATGCCTTTGAATTACGGTGTTGACAAAGAATATTGAATATACCATGGACTGTCAGAAGAAAGAACAAATCTGTCCTGGAAGAAATATAGCCAGAATGCTCCTTAGAAGTGAGGATGGTGACACTTCATCTCACATACTTTGGACAGGTTATCAGGAGAGACCAGTTCCGGGAGAAAGACATCATGCTTAGTAGAGAGTCAGCAAAAGAGGAAGAGTATCAACTAGATGCATTAACACAGTGGCTGCAATGATGGGCTCAAGCATAGCAAGGATACAATTGTGAGGATGGCACAGGACTGGGCAGTATTTTGTTCTGTTATACATAGGGTTGCCATGACTCGGAACCGACTTGAAGACACCTAATAACAATAACAAAAAAAAAAAAAAAAAACTAGGAAGAAGGAGTAAAAAAGTATTACTATTTGCAGAAGGTATAATTGTCAATCTGGAAGTTAACTAGAAACTTTGTATGAAACACAATAAGAGTGTTAAGTATGGTGATTGGACAAAAAAAAATTAATGTATAAATAAATAGCCTTCCTACAAACTAGCAACAATTAGAAACTGCAATGGAAGAAAATAATCTTTATAAAATAACATCAAAGTTCAAAATTTCTAGGAATAAATTTGATAAGAAATGTGCAACATATATGAAGAAACTTTTAAAATGTTCCTGAAGAACACAAAAGAAGACCTGAATACAGGTAAAAACATTTTGTAATCTTGGACAAAATGACTCATAAACATTTATTTTCCTTAATAAATTTAATAACTCTTCTTAAAAATGTTCTTAAGGGGTTTTTTTTACACTAGATAAGCATTTTCTAAAATTTACATGAGAAATTAATATGCAAAATAGGTAAAAAATAATAATAATAATTCTGAGAGAATGAGAATAGTAATAAGAGGAGATAGCCCTCCAAATAAGAAAATCTATTATAAAGCTTCAGTAAAAAAAAAAAAAGTGATACTGATGCATAAGTATAATATGAGGAATGATTTCCAAGATATATTTTAAATGAAAAATACAAATTAAATGATTTTGTAGAATATGCCCTCTTGTGTTAAAAATAAATAAATAAATGAAAGATAAGGCTATATAGTCCTATCTTTGACTTTCCAGAAACTACCTATGTAAGATGGTGTCTTAGTTATCTAGTGCTGCTATAACAGAATTACCACAGGTGAGTGGCTTTAACGAACAGAAGTTTATTCTCACACAGTCTAGTAGGCTAGAACTCCAAATTCAGGGCACCAGGGGAAGGCTTTCTCTCTCTGTCTGCTCTGAAGAAAGGTCCTTCTCATCAGTCTTCCCTTGGTCTAGGAGCTTCTCCCTTCAAGAATCTCTGGTCCAAAGGACAAGCTCTGCTCCCAGCACTGCTTTCTTGATAGTATGAGGTCCCCTGTCTCCCTGCTTGATTCTCTCTTTCATATGTCAAAAGATATTGGTTTAAGATACAACCTAATCTAGTAGATTGAACGCTGCCTCATTAACATAACTGCCACTAATCCTGCCTCATTAACATAATGACATAGGATTTACAACACATAGGAAAATCACATCAGATGACAAAATGGTGGACAATCACACAGTACTGAGAACCACGAACTAGCCAAGTTGACACAGATTTTGGAGGGACATAATTCAATCCATAACAGATGGCATGGGTTGCTTCTGGAGAGAAAATGAAGATTAAGAGATTGAGGTGGGGGTGAGGTGATATATTTTTCAGTATATATCTCTTTGTTTCCTTTAAATTTTGTGATATAACTTTATATTAATTATTTTAAAAATTTGTGAAAGCAAAAAAAATTAAATCACACTTATATGCACATTTTAGAAAATTATGAAAATATAAGGGAATAAACCAAAATTAATTGTAATTCCATTGGCGGGAGATAGCTATTGTAAATGTTTGCATTCCTTTCTTTTCACTCTTTTGCTTATGTGCACGTGATGGAAGCAACATTCATTAATGTATGAAACTACTACATAGTAGGAGGAGATAACCAATGAGAACATATGTACTGATTAATAACCAGCTAGAAAGAGGGAGAACAAAAGGGAAGAAGAAAAGCTGATTTGGCTGGGGCTTGAGGGTGAATCTGAAGTTCTTGCATATGAGAAGCTTCAGAGTATCTCCAGAGTATGAGAACTGTGATAAATTAAGGAACTTTTGAGAAGGATTGTTGTTGCTAATCTGTTGGACCCATTGTATGTCCTTCCAAAGATAGAGGGGATGATTAGACATACCTCCTTAATAATTGGGGTTCCTAGACCATTCTCTAAAAAAATGACTCCCTGTAGAGACAGAGGAGTCCCTGGGTGGTACAAATGGTTAACACATTCCATGGAGGTTCAAGACCATCCAGAGGTGCCTCAGTAGAAAGGCCTAGCAATCTACTTCCAAAAAATCAGCCACTGAAAACCCTTTGGAGCCCAGTTCTACTCTGACACACATGGAGTTTCCAGTCATCTCTGACTCCTGGCAACGGGTACTAGTAGAGACAGAGCCATGTGTAGCCCTGTGATTCACTTATTTAACTTGTGTGTAAGTTAATAAGGAGCCCTGGTGGCATAGTGGTTAAGAGTTTGGCTGCTAACCAAAAAGGTCGGCAGTTTAAACCCACCAGTCTCTCCTTGGAAACCCTATGGGGCAGTTCTTCTTTGTCTTATAGGGTCACTATGAGTCGGAGTTGACTCGACAGCAATGGGATTTTTTTTTTTTTTTTTTTGGTGTGTTAATACACTTTTATTAGTAAACATTTACATTACTACTTTTAAACGTAATAAATGTTTCCTTAATAAATGTTTTTATTACTCCCTTTGGGGGGGAGGGGAAATAACACCTTAGAAATATTTATGCCCTCAACCCTCCCACAGTTAAGAAATAATTTCATTAAGTCACAAAGAAATGAAACCCTAACTGAATGCATGTTTCTCACCTGGCAAGTATCCTTTCTTAGACGAAAACGTGGAGCTAGCACTTATGCCCCGCAAGACCTCCTGCCACAAAACCCAGCTGGTACTTGTGCTTCTAGGTAGGAAAAGAGTCCCTCTTATGAGGCTTTTAGAATGTGTGATGCAAAAATCTCTTCACCACATCCAGACATCAAACTGCAGCCCTCCCCCTTACCCACTCAAGCTTCCCAGACATGGATGTATCCAGTGATAATCCCAGAAGCTCACAACTGGAGGGGCAGTACACAATGACTCATCTTTGAGTCAAAGGTTTATCTTCTTTGTACTTCTTTCTCCCTTGCCTTCTCTCTCACCTTGTCATAATAACTAACTTTCTATGCCATCAAACTCAACACACTGCTCAATCTCTCTCACAGAATAAAAAACAAAAAAACAAACCAGTTGCCACTGAGTCAGTTCTGACTCATGGCAACCCCATGTGTTGCAGAGTAGAACTGTGCTTCATGGGGTTTTCACGGCTGTGACCTTTTGGAAGCAGATTGCCAAGCCTTCCTTCCAAGACAGCTCTGGGTGGGTTCGAGCTACCAACCTTGCAGTTAGTAGTCAAGCGCTTAACCATTTGCACCACCTAGGGACTCCCCTCATAGACTACGAATTGCCAAAATGGTACAGTTTTGATTCTTGGTAGCTTTAGAATATGAGAGCCTGAGAGAGAGCTAGTGAGGGTTAGTTGGTGCGTTTTCTTTTTAACAGACTTTTATACCTAGAGAAATGTAGTTTTAGAAGGCATTTAGCTAGAGGGATAGACAAAATTGTACTTTTATCTAGAATATTTTTGTGTTGTCTTTTTTTCAAAAAAATCCGTAACTCTAACTGCATTTTCTAATTTAAAAAAGTCACTTAAAAGCTCTAGTCATAATTAAGTGCTTCATTTATTTTGAGTTCATGTAAAAAATGACTATAACTTTTAAAATTCTAGGGACAAATTATAATATTCTCCATTGATATCTCTACTAGTAGGCTTTGGCTTAATTTTTCTTTTCTTTTTAATGCCTTAACATTGATAAGTGGGAGATAGATAAATGTGACTTTATGTTTTATAAAATTTATTTCATACTGAATACAAAGATTTACACTTTTATATGTTTTTTTATATAATATTATGAACACTTTCTAATGCCAATACTCAAACTATTTCAGAACATAGAAAAGGCAGGGATACTTTTGAATTCATTCTATGAAGCCAGCATAATCCTGATACCAAAACCAGGCAAAGACACCACAAAAATAGAAAGTTACAGATCAATATCTCTCATGAATATAGATGCAAAAATTCTCAACAAAATTCTAGCCAATAGAATTCAGCATCATATCAAAAAATAATACACCACGACCAAGTGGGATTCATACCAGGTGTGCAAGGATGGTTCAACATTAGAAATCAATCAATGTAATCCATCACATAAAGAAAAGAAAAGAATCACATGATCATCTTAATGCAGAAGAGGCATTTGACAAAGTCCAACACCCATTCCTGATAAAAACTCTCAATAAAATAGGTATAGAAGGGAAATTCCTCAACATAATAAAGGGTAGCTATATAAAACCAACAGCCAACATCATTCGTAAAGGAGAGAGGCTGAAAACATTCCCCTTGGGAACAGGAACAAGACAAGGATTCCCTCTATCACCACTCCTATTTAACATTGTGCCGGAAGTCCTAGCTAGACCAATAATGTACGAAAAAGAAATAAAGGGTATCCAAATTGGTAACAAAGAAGTTAAACTGTCCCTATTTGCAGAAGATATGATACTATACATAGAAAACTCAAAAGACTCCACGAGAAAACTACTGGAACTAAGAAAGATTCAGCAGAGTAGCACGATACAAGAGAAACACACAAAAATCAGTTGAATTTCTATACATCAATAAACAGAACTATGAAATGGAAATCAGGAAAACAATAGCATTTATAATATCCCCTTAAAAAAATAAAATCCTTAGGAATAAATCTAACCAGGGATGTAAAAGACCTATACAAAGAAAACTACAAAACACTACTGCAAGAAACCAAAAGAGATCTGCATAAATGGAAAAACATACCATGCTCATGGATAGGCAGACTCAACATTGTGAAAATGTCGATTCTACCCAAAGCAATCCACAAATACAATGCAATCCCGATCCAAAATACCAATAGCATTCTTTAAAGAGATGGAAAAACTAATCATTAACTTTATATGGAAAGGGAAGAGGCACCTGATAAGTAAAGCACTATCGAAGAAGAAGAATAAAGTAGGACAATTTGCACTACCTGACCTCAGAACCTACTATATAGCTTCAGTAGTCAAAATAGCCTAGTACTGGTACAACAACAGATACACTGACTAATGGAACAGAATCAAGAACCCAGATGTAAATCCATCCACCTACGGTCAACTGATCTTTGGCAAGGGCCCAAAGTCCATCAAGTCGGGAAAGACAGTATTTTTATAAATGGTGCTGGCAAAACTGGATGTCCATCTGTAAAAAAATGAAACTGGACCCATACCTCACACCATACACAAAAACTAATTCAAAATGGAGCGAAAACCTAAATATAAAGCCAAAGACTATAAAGATCATAGAAGAAAAAAATAGGATCAACCCTAGAGGCCCTAATACACGGCATCAACAGGATACAAACCATGAGTAACAACACGCAAATTCCAGAAGATAAGCTAGATAACTGGAATCTTCTAAAAATTAAACATTTATGCTCAAAAGACTTCACCAAAAGAGTAAAAATAGAACTTACAGACTGGGAAAAATTTTTTGGCTATAACAAATCCGACAAAGTCCTAATTTCTACAATCTACTGGAAAATCTAACACCTCTACAACAAAAAGACAAATAATCCAATTAAAAAATGGGCAAAAGAAATGAACAGACACTTCACCAAAGAAGACATTCAAGTGGCTAAGAGACACATGAGGAAATGCTCGCCATCACTATCTATTAGAGAAATGCAAATCAAAACCACAATGAGATACCATCTCACCCTGGTTTTACTGGCATGAATCAAAAAAAACAGAAAATAACAAATATTGGAGAGGCTGTGGGGAGATTGGAATTCTTATGCACTGCTGGTTGGAATGAAAAATGGTACAATCATTTTGGAAAACAATACCATGCTTCTAGAAAGCTAGAAATAGAAATACTATATGAACAAACAATCCCACTCCTAGGAATATATCCTCAAGAAATAAGAGCCATTACACAAATAGACATGCACACCCAAGCACTGATCACAATAGCAAAAAGATGGAAACAACCTAGAGGCCCATCAACAGATGAATGAATTAAAAAAACTATGGTACAAACAAATAATGGAGTAATCCACAACAATAAAGAACAATGATGAATCTGCTAAACATCTCACAACATGGATGAATCTGGAGGGCATTATGCTGAGTGAAATAAGTCAGTCAAAAAAGGACATATATTGTATGAGACCACTACTATAGAAACTCGTGAAAAGGTTAACACAGAAAGAAAGAAACAATCTTTGATGGTTACGAGGGAGGGGATGGAAAAACACTAGATAGATAATAGATAACCTTTGGTGAAGGGTAAGACAGTACACAATACTGGGGAAGCCAGCACGACTTGTACAAGACAAGGTTATGGAAGCTCCATAGACATATTCAAATTCCCTGAGGGACTGAATTACTAGGCTGAGGGCTCTGGGGACCATGTTCTCAGGGAACATCTAGCTCATTTGGCATAATATAGTTTATAAAGACAATGTTTTAGGTTCTACTTTGGTGAGTAGTGTCTGGGGTCTTAAAAGCTTGTGAACAGCCATCTAAGATACTCCACTGGCCTCACTCGGTCTGGAGCAAGGGAGAGTGAAGAAAACAAGATACAAGGGAAGGGTTAGTCCAGAGGACTAACGTACCACAACTACCACAGCCTCCACCAGACTGAGTCCGGCACAACCAGATGGTGCCCAGCTACCACCATTGACTGCTCTGACAGGGATCAAAATAGAGGGTCCTGGACACAGCTGGAGATAAATGTAGAACAAAATTCTAATTCACAAAAGAAGACTAGACTTACTGGCCTGACAGAGACTGGAGAAACCCTGAGAGTATGGCCCCTGGACACCCTTTGGGCTCAGTAATGAAGTCACTCCTGGGATTCACCGTTCAGCCAAAGATTAGACAAGCCCATAAAACAAAACGAAGCTAAAGTGGTACACCAGCACGGGGGCAAGGACTAGAAGGCAGGAGGGAACAGGCAAACTGGTAATAGGGAACCCAAGATCAAGAAGGGAGAGCATTGACATGTCATGGGGTTGTTAACCAATGTCACAAAACAATATATGTACTGTTTAATGAGAAGCTAGTTTGTTCTGTGGAAACCCTGGTGGCACAGTGATTAAGAGTTCGGCAGCACCTTTAGCTAAAGTACTAAAATAAAAAAATAAAATATTAAAAATGACAATTTAGGATAACACTGTTACACAAAGTGGGTCTTTTCTAGTTCCATCCTCTTATTCCACCTAACACCTTCCCCCCACCCCCACACCCCCGCCGTAATGCACTAGGTTTGAGGAAAAATTCCACAAAACCACAGGGTATGGATGAAGAAATAGGCCTTACAGAGAAAGGGGAAATGTACATAGGTTAGATATCCTTGGGTGGTGTAAATGATTAACATGCTTGGCTGCTAACCGAAAGGTTGACAGTTTGAGTCCATCCATAGGCACCTCAATACAAACACCTGGTAATCCACTTCTGCAAAATCAGCCATTGAAAACCCTATGGAGCACAGTTCTTACTCTGACCCACATGGGGTTGCCGTGAGTCGGGGTTAATTCAATGGCAACTGGTTTTACATAGGCTATGGGTCAGCAAGTGGAGAGAAGGAATGGGGCACCCAATCCTTCTATCACCCCTCATAGTCCTGCTAAGGCCAGCGTACTGCTGGGCCCTAAGAGCAGGTCCTAAGTGTGGAAGCCTCCCCTCCCTAAAGCTCTCCCCTTTTCTATGGCAAGCATGAGAAACCAGCCTTGTCAGTATGAGCATGAACAAGCTGCTTGCCAGCCATTCACAGGGATTGTCTGGAATGATAGTGGCCCACACCCTGAGACCTGCAGAACCATGGGAAACTGCAGTCCCAGCTGCCAGTGGAAGAAGCTGCCAACCAGTCCTGTGGGAAGATGAGCTTAGTTGCAGCCCCTCCTTTTGATAGAAGGGCAATCCCGGATACCAGCTGTTAGTTGTCTAGGTAGCCCAGAGTGATCCTCCAGGATTATTTTCAGCAATCCTGCTGCAAAAATAACCAAACCCATTGCCACTGAGTCAATTCTAACTCATGGTGACCCCACGTGTGTCAGGGTAGGACTATGTTCTATAGGGTTTTCAATGACTGATTTTTCAGAAGTAGATCACCAAGCCTTTCTTCTGAGTTGCCTCTTGGTGGACTTCAACCATTAACCTTTTAGTTAGCAGGTGAGTATGTTAACCATTTGCACCACCCAGAAACTCTGGGAATCCTGCTCATGACCCACAAATCCAGTATTCATCATATAAAACTACCATAGTTTCCACCACATGTCTGTCAGTTTGTCATACTGTGGTGGCTTGCATGTTGCTGTGATACTAGACGCTTTGCCACCAGTATTTCAAATACAAGCGGGGTCACCCTTAGTGGACAAGTTTCAGCAGAGGTTCCAGAGTAAGACAGACTAGGAAGAAGGACCTGGCAGTCTACCTCTGAAAAACTGGCCAATAAAAACCTTATCAATGGCAGTGGAACATTGATATAGTGTCAGAAAATGAGCCCCTTAGGTTGGAAGACACTCAAAATATGACTGAGGAAGAGCTGCCTCCTCAAAGTAGAGTCAACCTTAAAGACATGGATGGAGTCAAGCATTCAGGACTTCATTTGCTGTTGTGGCACAACTCAAAATGAGAAGAAACAACTGCAAACATCCATTAATAATCAGAACATGGAAAGTACAAAGTATGAATCTAGAATAATTGGAAATTGTCAAAAATGAAATGGAACACATAAACATTGATATCCTAGGCATTAATCAGCTGAAATGGACAGATACTGGTCATTCTGAATCAAACAATCACATGGTCTACTATGATGAGAATGACAAATTGAAGAAGAATGGCTTCAGGTTCGTTGTCAAAAAGAATATTTCAAGATCTATCCTGAAGTACAATGCTGTCAGTGATAGGATAATATCCATACACCTACAAGGAAGACCAGTTAATACAACTATTATTCAAATTTGCACACCAAACAGTAAGGCCAAAAATGAAGAAACTGTAGATTTTTACCAACTTCTGCAGCCTGAAATTGATCAAACATACAGTTGAGATGCATTGATAATTACTGGCAACTGGAATGTGAAAGTTGGAAACAAAGGAGGACTGGTAGTTGGAAAACATGGCCTTGGTGATAGAAATGACACCAGAGATCACATGACAGAATTCTGCAAGACCAGCAACTTCTCTGTTGCAAATGCATTTTTTCACCAACATAAATGGCAACTGTACATGTGGACCTCACCAGATGAAATACACAGGAATCAAATCAACTACATCTGTGGAAAGAGACGATGGAAAAGCTCAATATCATCCATCAGAACAAGGCCAGGAGCCAACTACAGAAGAGAACACCAATTGCTCATATGCAAGTACAAGCTGAAGCTGGAGTAAATTAGAACAAGTCCATGAGAGCCAAAATACAACCTTGAGTATATCCCACCTGAATTTAGACACCATCTCAAGAACAGATTAGATGCATTGAACACTAATGACCGAAGACCAGACAAGTTGTGGAATGACATCAAGGACCTCGTACTTGAAGAAAGTAAGAGGTCATTAAAAGGCAGGAAAGAAACAAAAGACCAAAACAGATGTGAGAACAGACTCTGAAATTTGCTCTTGAAAGTAGAATAGCTAAAGCGAAAGGAAGAAATGATGAAGTAAAAGAGCCAAACAGAAGATTTCAAAGAGTGGCTCAGTAGACAAAGAAAGTACTATAAAGAAATTTGCAAGGACTTGGAGATAGAAAACCAAAAGGGAAGACACGCTCCACATTTCTCAATCTGAAAGAACTGAAGAAAAAATTCAAGCCTCAAGTTGCAATAGTGAAGGATTCTATCAGGAAAATATTAAATGATGCAGGAAGCATCAAAAGAAGGTGGAAAGAATACACAGAGTAATTGTACCAAAAAGAATTGGTTGACATTCAACCATTTCAGGAGAGAGCATATGATCAAGAACTGATGGTACTGAATGAAGAAGTCCAAGCTACACTGAAGGCATCGATGAAAAACAAGGCTCCAGGAATTGACGGAATACCAACAGAGATGTTTCAACAAATGGATACAGCACTGTAAGCACTCTCTTGTCTATGCCAAGAAATTTGGAAGACAGCTACCAGGCCACCGACTGGAAGAGATCCATATTTGTGCCTTTTCCAAAGAAAGGTGATCCAACAGAATGCTGAAATTATGGAACAATACCATTAATATCACACACAAGAAAAATTTTGCTGAAGATCATTCAAAAGCTTTTGCAGCACTACATCTACAGGGAACTGCCAGAAACTCAAGTTGGATTCGAAAGAGGACATAGAACCAGGGATATCATTGCTATTATCAGATGGACCTTGGCTGGAAGCAGAGAATACCAGAAAGATGTTTACCTGTGTTTTATTGACTATTCAAAGGCATTCGACTGTGTTGACCATAACAAATTATGGATAACATTTCAAAGAATGGGAATTCCAAAACACTTAATTGTGTTCATGAGGAATCTGTACATAGATCAAGAGGCAGTCAGTCCAACAGAACAAGGGGATACTGCGTGGTTTAAAGTTAAGAGAGATGTTTATCAGGGTTGCATCCTTCCACCATACCTATTCAGTCTATATGCTGAGCAAATAATCTGAGAAGCTGGACTATATGAAGAAGAACAGGGCATCAGGATTGGAGGAAGACTCATTAACAACCTGCGTTATGCAGATGACACAACCTTGCATGCTGAAAATAAAGAGGACTTGAAGCACTTACTGATGAAGATCAAAGACCACAGCCTCAGTATAGGTTACACCTCATCATAAAGAAAACAAAAATCCTCACAACTGGACCAATAAGCAACATCATGGTAAATGGAGAAAAGAATGAAGTTGCCAAGGATTTAATTTTACTTGAATACATAATCAACATCCATGGAAGCAGCAGTCAAGAAATCCAACAACATATTGCATTGGGCAAATCTGCTGCAGAAGTCCCCTTTAAAGTGTTAAAAAACAAAGATGTCACGTTAAGGACTAAGGTGCGCCTGACCCAAGCCATGATGTTTTCAATCACCCCATTTGCTTGTAAAAGCTGGAGAGGGAATAAGGAAGACCGAAGAAGAATTGATCCTTTTGAGTTAGGATGTGGGTGAAGAATATTGAATATACCATGGACTGCCAGGAGAATGAAGAAATCTGTCTTGGAAGAAGTACAGCCACAATTCTCCTTAGAAACAAGGATGGCAAGACTTTGACTCACAGACTTTGGACACGTTATCAGGAGGGACCAGTCCCTGGAGGACATTACGCTGGGTAAAGTAGGTCAGAGAAATAGAGGAAGACCCTTAATGAGATGGATTGACACAGTGGCTGCAAAAATGGGCTCAAGCATTGCAATGATTTTGAGGATAGGGCAAGACCCGGCAGTGTTTCACTGTGTTGTACATAGGGTCACTATGAGTTGGAGCCAACTCTATGGAGCCTAACAACAACAACCACCATAGTTTATTTAACCTTTTCACTGATTGTGGCTATTTAGGCTTTTATTTTTTCATCTGTATTAATAAAGTTAAAATGAACAACTTTTTGCATAAATCTTTGTATGCATCTCTGATTGTCCTTAAGGCTAAATTCCTAAACATTGTGGGGTCAAATGGCATCAGTTATATTAAGGATTTGGTATTTACTGCCAATTTGCCTCCCAAAAAGGTTACAGTGCCCTCTACGTTTGTTTGCCAACTGCACCCTCCCCCTGTGAAGTATGTTCGTAAGTGCCACAGTACCATTTTTTTTTTCACACGTTGCTGTAAAAAAATTAGCACGTAGTGCTTATGAAAATACCTGGGGCGGGGGGCATGGTTGGCAAACAAACGTAGAAGGTACACGTTATGTGCGTAAAAATACAGTATACTAATTCAGGGTCTCAGTATTTATGAAAGTGCCCTTTTCACCAATTCTTCCCCAACTATTTATTTTTTAAAATATCCCCTAGTTTGACAAGTGAAACATGGTATCCCATTGATATTTTAATTCACATTTCCTCAATTGCTAATGTGTAATGAACAGTTTTAAAATTGTTTGCTAATTATATAAATCCAGATTGCCTGTTTATAATCTGAGTTCGTTTTTCTGTCTGGGTGTTAGTGTTTTGTTATGGATTTGATAAGTTTTTAATATGTTAATAATACTAACCATTATTTTTCTATCATATCTATGATAAACATTTTTCCAGTTAATTAAGATTTTAATTAAAGATATAATATCTACTATTCCTTTTAAAAGTTCACTATTATTCACTGATTTCTGATCAATTATTCCTAATTTCAGACATGTCTGGTATCATGAAGGATTTGGGGGAGGGGATATATGTTTTTATTTGAAAAAGATTTTGTCTGTGTGTATGTAACTAATAGTAAAATCAAATGCAGTCTTTGAAGAAAAAGGGTGTGGGGGCAAAATATTTTAACTCGTTTATTAACCTTTCTAGTAAAATATTTCATCAATGTAAAAATAGTCTTTCTAATTGAACCTCATCTTGTTCCCAAAAACACATTTTAATTTTCTAGTTTCAAAGGTATATAGTGTGAAGCTCATTTTTTTTTCCCCACCATGAGCTTCATATATAATAACAGTATACAGGAAATAAAAATTGTCTTAGTTATCTAGTGCTGCTCTAACAGAAATACCGCAAGTGGATGACTTCAACAAACAGAACTTTATTCTCTCACAGTTTAAAGGTCCGAATTCAGGATGTCAACTCCAGCAGAAGACTTTCTCTCTCTGTTGGCTCTGGAAGAAGGTCCTTGTAATCAATCTTCCCTTAGTCTAGGAGCTTCTCAGTGCAGGGAACCGAGGGCCCAAAGGACACGCTGTGCTCCTGGCACTACACTCTTGGTGGTATGATGTTCGTCTGTCTCTGTGCTCACTTCTTTTATATGTCAAAAGAGATTGACTCAAGACACAACCAAATCTTGTAGATTGAGTCCTGCCTCATTTACATAGCGGCCTCTAATCCTGCCTCATTAACATCGTAGAGGCAGGATTTACAATACATGGGATAATCACATCAGTTGACAAAATGGTGGACAATCACACAATACTGGGAATTATGGCCTAGCCAAGTTGACACGCATTTTGAGGGGACACAGTTCAATCCATAACACAAGTATTAAGGAAAGGGATCAATTGTGGTTCATCAACTAATCAACAATACAAACACAAAACTGCTCCGAATATAATAATCAAATAAAGGCAATTTTTCTCATATTCACTTAAGACTGAATTGGTATCTCCAGTATTTGAGAACTGTCATATCTTATGCATTTAGTAATTTTTCTGTCAAAATATTTCAACTTTTTCTTCTTCTATCTTTTTGCCTGGCAAGAGCAATTTTCCACTTGCCTAATTCAGCAAACCGTAACTTTTTTCTCTCCACCTTTAATCTTCATCATGTGTTTGCTTTTCTGGTGACTCCAAGTACAATAGAAGGAATGTTGCCTGGTCCTGAACCATCTTTGTGATCGTTAATATGCTGTAAGGTATTGTTGCAGCCACTGTGTATTTTGAGTGCCTTCCAACCTAAGTGGGCTCACCTTCCAGTACTATGTTGGACAATATTCTGTTGTGATCCATAGGCTTTTCATTGGTTAGTTTTCAGAAATAGATTGCCAGGCCTTTCTTCCTAGGCTTTCTTAGTCTGGAAGTTCTGCTGAAACCTGTACACCGTGGGTGACTCTCTTGGTATTTAAAATACTGTTGGCATAGCTTGCAGCATCATAGCGACACACAAGCCACCACAATACAACAAACTGACAGACGAGTGTTGGACAATTTGTTTAGTAGGTTAAATAATGATTTTACATATCTGCACTGAATTACAATCTACTTTCCCATGCTGTTTGATTCGCATTCTGAGCTGATGTCAGGCAGAGAAGTAGGAGAAAAGTTTCTTTCATCTCTGGTTCTACACCACGTAAGGATGGAGGCCGAGAGCTCTGGTTAAGGAGAGTTGTAACATGGAAGGTGATTGTTCACCATGTAATAGCACAGCCCAAGCCTTCAACACTGTTGCCCAGGTTTACAGGTTGGACCAGATGAAACACATATAGTCTGTACGAACCTAAGGGGTCTGTAGAGCCAATCAATTAGGGAGACAAACCACATGACAGAGGAAGATTTTTTGTAGAGTGTCAGTTCTTTCTTTCTTAGAATAAAAGCCAATTTTACGAACAAAGCATCAGGGAGACAGGGAGGGCAGAGAGGAAAGGGAAGATAAGGATTTGCTTTTCACTAAAACATAAAAATTTTACATGTGAAAGCTGAGATTGGCTTCTGTGCTGGTGTTTGGATTTTATTTTCCAGCTAGAATTTTCTTTTTCACATTACAGCAAGAATATTATAATTCACCAGCATTTCCTAATATTGCTACCATATCCTTACCCAACTGTCTCAGGTCATCTATTTAAATTTTCCTTCAGATTATACATTAGGTAATTGTTAATATTTCAGACTTCCGTTTCATAAATTAATTTTAACACTTTTATCTTGAGGGAGAGTGAGGGTGGGAGAGAGAAAATGACTGCAAGCTAAGGTCAGAGCCCATGAGAAGGAAAGTAAGTATTCACTTCCATCTGAAAATGTACTTCAGTCAATTGTTTGGATAAACAATCTTAAGAGCATGAAAAGATCCTTGTGTTTACACACAGCTTGTATTTCTACACGGTATGAGATCTGGATGTGTAAACACCGGAAGTTGCCACAGCTTCTCCCTCAGGAAATAACACCCACTTCTTTTGTGCTGAGAGTCTGGGAAGCCCTCTACTGTGTCAGGGGAAAAATCATCCAAGACAAGAAACAAAAAAGAAAGAAAGAAACCCTACTGCTTGAACCAGATAAACCAACTCTGAAACACAAAGCAAGTTTGAGTTACGTTAAGAAAAACATTAAGAAAAAAATATTCAGAGGCGAAGAAAACACACATTAGATGTCTGGTCACATCAAAAAGAGCATATGCTGTCTTATCAAACTATGAGCAACAACAATCTCTATTGAAATATATATATATATATTTTAAGAAGGCACCAAAGGAAATAAAAAGACTAAAATTAAGTTTAAACTATGTCTTTCTTTCTTAGGGTTCTCTAGAGAAACAGAACCAAGAGATATATATATACAGAGAGAGATTTACTTTAAGGAATTGGCTCACGTGATTGTGGGGACTGACAAATCCAAAATCTGTAGGTCAGGATTCCAACACGTATTTTGAGGGGACACAATTTAATCCGCAACAGTCCCTGAGTCTATGGATACAGCCTTCTGTGCATGGTGTAGTGGGACTACTGAAGGAGATGGGCACAGGGGCCGACATGGGTGATTTGGGTTACAGCACACTTGTGCTTAAAAAGCTTTTTGGAGGATAGCATTCAGTTTTAGTTTTTCATCAGAGATGTTAAAATTTTCTAAAATTAAAAAAAGAAGAAGTCAGAGAGACAGAAAACTGAATATAATAGGGCTTAAAAGTACTAAAAAAAGAATCTACAAAGAATGAGAATGGGATGGGAAAGTAAATTACTACATTCTATTCTGATTCTGGAAACCCTGGTGGTGTGGTGGTTAAGAGCTTAGCTGTTAACCGAAAGATCAGCAGTTCAAATCCACCAGGTGCTCCTTGGAAACTCTATGTGGCCGGTCTACTCTGTTCTATAGGGTCACTATGAGTCAGACTCAACTCAACGGCAATGGGTTTGGTTTTTTTTTTTTTTTTTGTATTTTTTTGCTTTAATTTTGATTCTTGCACCTATATTTTATCAGAGCTCTTAGATCTCACTTTAAATACTTTTGTCTTTTCCCTATAACCCTACATTTTTCTTCTCTTCCTTCTAACTTTCCGTATTTATTCCTTCATTGCTCTTAGTTCCCTTTACTTCTTTTCTTTCTTGTCTTCTTCTCTTTCTTTCTCTAGTTTCTCTAATAACAAGAGATGTGCAAAGCATAGAAAATAATGGAGGGAACATTTTCAAATTTCACAGAAACATGGCTGAACATTTGGGGTATCTGTTCATTTCTGCTCTTCCTCTCCTCTCCAGAAGCATGAAGAAGGAGGAGAAAAAAAAAGAAGAGCAGGAAGAGGAGGAGAGAGAGGAGAATGAAGGGAATTTCCACAATTAATATCCAGTGACCTTTGGGGGCAGTTGGACAGGAGCTTGAAGCAGTAAGGAGAAACCAAACCAAAACATGGGAACAAATAGAGAAGAATAAAGAGAGGGTGCCAATGAGCAGGGCAGGAAATAGTATTACTGGTGAATATAAAACAAACAGGAAAGTATATAAATTGAATTATTAAAATATATATTCTATGCTTTCAGTGGTGAAAGCAAAAGTCTGATAATCCATTATGAAAGCTTTTGTTGCAATAGTATCTAAATGGCATACCAATTAGGAAGTGAAATCATGGCTAAGTGTACTATTTAAAGAATATGTTAGCAACATTAAAAGATATAGCACATATAAATTCTTAAACACTGCCCACTCATAATTTTTAATAATTCAGTTTAATATGTAGCTGCTAGTTCAGACAAATGGTTTTAGCATAGTTATTTATTTAAATAATGCAAGAATTCACTAAATCTGAAGGTTGGTAGTAGAATAGAAAGGCATTAAAATTGTTGTATTTTTATGATATGTTCTTATAGCAAATGTCAAAATCCTCTAAATTTAAGCAAAGATGAGATTTGCAGTCTATTAGAACACCAGAAGTTAAGAGCTGAGAACTGACAAATATTTATTTCTGTTCAATGTAATGCCCTATTATAAGGCCTTACTTTTTTAATTTGATGATTATACTCCCACAGATTGTATGATTTTCCTACATCTATTTTAAGATACATAGTGAGGCTATCGGTAAACTTAGTTTTTATTTTAAACTATTAGTAGAGCAACTGTGGAAGGGTAAACTAATCCAATGATTCGTTAAGAGTAAATGTATGTTAAAAATGCTTTCTCTAATTCCAGTCAGCCAAATTGTTGAACATTTTCTACTCTTTCTTCCAGACTCTCTATTAGGTGCTAAAACCAAAAAAAAAAAAAAAAAAAAAAACCAGTTGCCTTCGTTTCGATTCCAAATCACAGCAACGCTAGAGGACAGAGTAGAACTGCCCCTTAGGGTTTGTTTCCCAAAAGCGGCTGGTGGATTCGAACTGCCGACCTTTTGGTTAGCAGCCAAGTTTTTTAACCATAAGGTGGATCACTATATTGGGTGAGAAACAAAAATACAAATAATCACAAGACCACACTTGCTTTTGGTATGCTTTAATAGTACAACAGAACAGTGGGAGAACAGATATGAGAAAGACTAAAATAATAATAGGAAGATGTCATGGTTTGAATTATGTTCCCCCCAAAAATGTATAAATTTGGCTGGGCCATGATTACCAGAATTGTGTGGTTGGCCTCCATTTTGTGATTGTAATTTTACGTTAAAGAGGATTAGGGTGGGATTGTAACACCACCCGTACCCAAATCACATCCCTGATTTGAAACATCCCTGTAAAGGGACTTTCCCTGGGGTGTGGCCTGTACCACCTTTTATCTTTCAAGAGATAAAAGGAAAGAGAAGCAATCAGAGAGTTGGGGACTTCATACCACCAAGAAAGAGGCACCGGGAGCAGAGTGTGTCCTTTGGACCCAAGGTTCCTGCACAGAGAAGCTCCTAGTCCGGGGAAGACTGATGGTGATGAGGACCTTTCTCCAGAGCTGACAGAGAGAGAAAGCCTACCCCTGGAGCTAATGCCCTGAATTTGGACTTGTAGCTTACTGGACTGTGAGAGAATAAGTTTCTCTTTGTTAAAGCCATCTACTTGTGGTATTTCTGTTAGAGCAGCACTAGATGACTAAGACAGAAGATCTGGAAAATCCTCACGGAGAGGTGAAGACATTGCAGTGCCTCAGTGCCTGCCATAGACATCACAGGAAAACAAAGCCCCGAGAAGGTGTAAAACAAGAGCAAAGGCTCAGAGGTAGGGATGCTCTTACTTCTGAAGTCTCTTCCCTGTATCAATCTGAAATCTGCTTCCCTGTGATTTTAGCCCACTGGTGTTTCTCCTCTCTCTGGGCTCACACAGACTAAAACTATTCATTCCTTCAAAAGAAGGGGAAGCTGAGGAACAGAAAAGTTAAGTAATTTGTTCAGAATCATACGATTAGTTCATGGTGAAGCAGGATTTGAACACAGGCTGACTGGCTCCATTTCATACTTTTAACCAACTTACTACACAGTAAAGAGAATGTCTCAGTCACTGGGTGTCCTATTCATCTATTGCTGTGAAACAGACCACCACAAAACTTAGTTGCTTACAACAATCACCATTTCATCATATCTCATGATTTCCTCTGTCAAGAATTCAAGGAGGGCTCAGGGGAACAAGTCTTCTGCTTCGTGTGATATCAGCTGAGGTCAATTTGTGGTTTTTAACTGATCTGGGAGTCCAAGATGGCTTCATTCATGTGTCTGGCGCCTTGGCAAGGACAGCTGCAAAACTGGACTCGGCTGGAACAGTTAACTGTGGGACCTACACAGACCATTCCAGCTGGCAGCCTCAGGGTAGTCAGAGCTACTTAAATGGAGACTGAGGGCCACCTAGAGAGTGTTCCAAGAGAACCCTGTGGGGGCGGGAGGGAGGTTCAAGGATTTTATGACCTAACCCTAGAAGTCCCTTGTATTACATTCTACTGATCAAGTAAGTCACGAAACCCAGCCCAGATTTACCAGGAGGAGATTTAGAATCTACTTCTCAACAGAGGAGTAGCTGAGAATTTGCAACCATCTTTAATCTACCACAGATAGTCACTTGCCTAAAGTCAGAAACTAGTTCCTTGAACTTTATACCCTGTAATTATCTTGATGCAGTTTAGCATAGAGCTGCTTCAATGAACTGTGAATATGAGTCACCTGCACTAGGAGTTAGGAGACCTAGTTTTAGTCCTGATTTAATGATCAAGCAAATCAATTATCTTGGGCAAATTATTAAAACTCTCGATGTCTCAGTTATCATCTGTAAAATAAAGGTGTTGGGCCATTTTAGTAAGAGACATTCATCCTTTTCCTGGGAATCTTTAGATGTGAATCCTAGATTCCTAGAGTCAGGTGCGGAGAGGGCGCTACACTACTCTTTGCTTGTTATTTAGCCCCAGCCCCAGCCCCAGCGCCAGCCCCAGCGCCAGCCCCAGCCCCAGCCCCAGCGCCAGCCCCAGCGCCAGCCCCAGCCCCAGCCCCAGCCCCAGCGCCAGCCCCAGCGCCAGCCCCAGCGCCAGCCCCAGCCCCAGCGCCAGCCCCAGCCCCAGCCCCAGCCCCAGCCCCAGCCCCAGCCCCAGCGCCAGCCCCAGCCCCAGCCCCAGCCCCAGCGCCAGCGCCAGCGCCAGCCCCAGCGCCAGCCCCAGCCCCAGCCCCAGCGCCAGCGCCAGCCCCAGCGCCAGCGCCAGCCCCAGCCCCAGCGCCAGCCCCAGCGCCAGCGCCAGCCCCAGCCCCAGCCCCAGCGCCAGCGCCAGCCCCAGCGCCAGCCCCAGCCCCAGCCCCAGCGCCAGCCCCAGCCCCAGCCCCAGCGCCAGCGCCAGCCCCAGCGCCAGCCCCAGCCCCAGCCCCAGCCCCAGCGCCAGCGCCAGCCCCAGCGCCAGCCCCAGCCCCAGCCCCAGCCCCAGCCCCAGCCCCAGCCCCAGCGCCAGCCCCAGCCCCAGCCCCAGCCCTAGCCCTCCAATATCATCTCCGACTGCTTCTGTTTCTCTGGAGAACCCTGACTAATACAACTGTGGATATTGAAAATGCTTCAGAATATAATAATGTTCCTGTTAATGGCAAGTCTATGCTAATAAAATTGTCAGTCCTCTCTTGATGACCCAGTGCAGAAGAGAGGCCCTGTAGGGAAGCTCCTGTAACATCTGCCCCCACCACATTCATTTTTCCAGGCAGCACTCTTCAGCCCCTCTTTTGTAGACAGCGTATTCACACACCATTCCAGCAGAAACACATCACTGGGCTCTCAAGGTTTCCAAACAAGAATCATTCAAACGCCTGGAAAGATTGCTCCATAATCAGAAAGCATTCGAATCAAACCTGTCTTTGCTTGTAAAATCACCCATTCTCTTTCCATCTTGTTCTTTAATGATGCTTATTATTTTCTTCTCAGGGGAAGTACCGTCAGAATGCTCCTTAGAAGCGAAGATGCCAAGACTTCATTTCATGTACTTTGGACATGTTATCAAGAGGGACCAGTCCCTGGAGAAGGACATCACACTTTGTAAAGTAGAGGGTCAGCAAAAAAGAGGAAGACCCTCAAGGAGATAGATTGACACAGTGGCTGCGACAATGGACTCAAACATAGCAACAGTTGTGAGGATGGCACAGGACCAGGCAGTGTTTTATTCTGTTGTACACAGGGTCGCTATGAGTCTACAGCACCTAACAGCAACAGCAACAACGTTATTGTCATGTCCAAAGTTAAATGTCTTTTGAAGCTTAACCAGTTTGTTCCTGACATTCATTTCAAACTCATGCTACAATGATATCATGGCTTTACTCCTGGTATCACATGTTGGTTAGCTGAAGTTATTTCTTTTGGATTATCTAATATCTAGCTCAAAAGCAAGAATGTTAAGGAAATATAACAAGCAGCCAGGACTGCTAGTTTTTAGGCTGGCAATCTTCCCATCTGCCTTCAGAGTGATGGATTATGTAGGAGCAGGGTGAAGCTATATTACATACTAGAGCTGCAATACACATGACACCCCACCCCTCAACATTTTTCTGATCATTAGTGTCTCCTATCTGTTTGTGAAAACCAAAATCAAAGAGAAGCATTTTCTGAAGTACAACATGGGTAGTCCTGAAGGATTTAAAGTTTCATGCTGCATTATATAACATTTAATCCCAAAGAGATAAAAATTTTTCGCATCTCAATTTTCTCTCAATTGATTACACCTAATAGAAAGTCTCAACTTCATTCACGTCTTAAACAGAACTCTAAATCTTACCAATTTTTTTTTACATAAATAGAAATCAGGTCAGACCCAGAGCCTTTGGCAGGCAATAGTATTTTACTATGACTTAATTTTTTGTGTATTTTTGGTGTATTTGTTTTCATACATGCCTTCTATTTACTCCAAGTCATATTCATTTCCATTTATATTAGTTATATAGTCAATTTAAAGCAAATGTTAAATAAATAATTATAAAAGTGGCCATAGATATGGCAAGTATCATGAAGGTAGTACAAGAATAAATGAATTTTGGAAAACAGTGTATGAGGAAATTATGACTGTAACAGAGATCCATTCATCATATCAGTGGTTGTCATTGCCATAAATGGCATGCAGAAAGAGGCAATACCATCAGAGATGGTTTTCTTTATACTAAAACTGTTGTATTTATGTTTTGTATTGCTCTTTACAGAGGACATTCCATGTTAAAGAATAGTTATTTATACATGTAAAGCCAGATTGATTTAGTTATGATACAGGTTCAGCTGCTATTACTGATAACCAAATTAAAAATGTCTCAGATAGGATATGTTTCCTTTTTCTACCTTAGTAGCCATATTGTAAGGAGTCCAGGTTGTTATTGTTAGCTACTGTCGAGTTGGCCCCGACTTATGGTCACCCCATGAATTCCAGAGTAGAGCTGCTCCAAAAGGTTTTCTGGGCTGTAATCTTTACAGAAGCAGATTGGCAAGCTTTTCTTTTGCTGAGCCACTGAGCAGGTTCAAACCACCAACCTTTCGGTTAGCAGCTGATTGCAAACCCCTTGCACCACTCAGGCTCCTCCTAGTCCAGAAGGTTTCCATATTTCTTGTTGCTTCTCTCCCATTCCTGGAGCAGCTGCCAAGTTGAAAGATACCTTACTCCCCTCCCTCCATGTCTCAGGATGGAGGGAAAGGCAAAATAAGGAAAGATCCTTCCCTTTAAATGACATATTTCGGTAAGGACTAACTCATATGGCCCCATTTAAATATGAGGGAGGCTGGTTGGTCATATGGTTCACTGAAAATTCCAGTACCAGAAGAGAACAAATATTGAGGGACAAATAAAAGTCTGTTCAAAGATTCAACGGGTTTCTTAAGCGACAGAAAAAGTAAAATTCATTTAGTATAATTTTGTCATTAGAAGCATTTTATTGTATCTTATTGTTCCATTGCACACCAAATTAAATACAAATCTAATATCCAAGTCCCTCCACAATTTCCCACAATATAAAAATACAGCATCAAGTTGCAAAGACAGCTTAAAATGACAATATATTATAACTACTTCTTTTAACAAAACCGTACAATATGACTGAATTGATCTGGGTGACACCGGTAGTTAAGCAAGATGGGAATTTAGGCATTTAAGAACATGTATATGGAGTTTATTTCCTGAAGATATAAGCTGACACTAAAGGCTAGAAAGGTATTTTTATATTTTTAGCATGGCTAAACAACCAGCACTTCACAGAAGGTAAACTCAAGACTCCCACAGAAGAGGCTGACGCTGACAAATAAAAATGAGGTTAAGCAGAATAATTATTAAAATCTCTCTGGTAAAACTTCAGAAAAACAGAAGTTAAAGCCAGATGCTTCTGTTACCCAGCTCATCCAATTTAAGTCTACTCAAGAAAAGGAAAAGCTCTTTTCTGAGACTTCATAGCAATTCCTTGAGATTTAGGGGGCTTGATTAACATTTGCCAAGGCTGGGACACTTTGTGTGAAATCCCCAAAATCTTAAAAACTGAAGTATGGGAAGTCCCTGAAATCTGTTTTAAATCATATTCATTATCATGATGCCACCATTGGGGAAAATAACTTCAAAATTTTCAATATCCTGGAAATGATTGTGCCCTGTGATAATCAGCAAGTCTACTGAGACCTCTACCTTCCAGAAAGTAACACAGATCCCATTTCAATATAAACCTTAATATAAAAATGAAAATAGGATAGGAACAATGATTATTAAAATAATTAGA
The DNA here is from genome assembly GCA_030035585.1 of Dugong dugon. Lineage (NCBI taxonomy): Eukaryota > Metazoa > Chordata > Mammalia > Sirenia > Dugongidae > Dugong > Dugong dugon. The sequence goes on along the minus strand of CM057468.1, from coordinate 109,492,169 downwards.
GTAACAGTATTATTACTTATTACTTAAATGATATGAGACTATAAGAATTCACCTACATATTAAGCCAGAATATGGCTTCATTCAAACAGATGAAATACATCATTTTTCTTTCAAATCTTAGAATACTACAAAAATAGAAAATCTGTTTTCATCCATACCTAAAAAATTAATGCTACGCTAAAAAAAAAGTTGCCATTAAGTCGATTCCAACTCATGGTAACCCTATGTATATGAGAGTGGTACTGTGCTCCATAGGGTTTTCAATGGCTAATTTTTTGGAAGTAGGTAACCAGGCCTTTCTTCCAAGGTACCTCTGGGTGGACTTGAACTATCAACCTTTTGGTTACCAGCGAGCGCATTTGCACCACCCAGGTACTCCAATGCTACAGTGGATGTGAATAAATTATCTTAATTGTTATTAGGTATAGATCTAAGCATAATTTCAGAGTAGGCAGAAACTCTGTCTTCCCTTCAAGTCCAGCTCTTCTGCAATTTCTCTTTTTGCTGGTCTTTTCTAATCTTTCCAGCACCTGGTCTCCTTAAATTCTCTTCTACCCTATCTTTTCCACGCCTTTCCCCCATGTCATTTGTTAGCTTTCTTTTAATCTGCTCCATTCCAGTAACACTATCAAAGAAGCATCTGATAAATAAAGTAGTAGTACATTACATTTATATTCAACTACTGACTTCTGTTGGGTGCCGTCAAGTCAGTTCCAACTCATAGCAACCCTATGTACAACAGAACAAAACACTGCCCGGTCCTGGACCATCCTCATAATTATTGCTATGTCTAAGCCCATGGTTGCAGCCACTGTGTCAATCCATCTCGTTGAGAGTCTTCCTCTTTTTTGCTGACCTTCTACTTTACCAAGCATGATGTCCTTCTCCAGGGACTGGTCCCTCATGATAACATGTGCAAACTATATGAAACGAAGTCTCACCATCCTCACTTCCAAGAAGCACTCTGGCTGTACTTCTTCCAAGACAGATTCGCTTGTTCTTTTGGCAGTCCGTGGTATATTCAATATTCTTTGCCAACACCATAATTCAAAGGCATCAATTCTTCTTTGGTCTTCCTTAGTCATTGTCCCCCTTTGGCATGCATATGAGGTGATTGAAAATACTAAGGCTTAGGTCAGGCACACCTTAGTCCTCAAAGTGACATCTTTGCTTTTTAACACTTTAGAGAGGTCTTTTGCAGCAAATTTGCCCAATGCAACACATCATTTGAATTCCTGGCTGCTGCTTCCATGGGTGTTGATTGAGGATCCAAGTAAAATGAAATCCTTGACACCTTCAATCTTTTCTCCATTTATCATGATATTGTTTATTGGTCCAGTTGTGAGGATTTTTGTTTTCTTTATGTTGAAGTGTAATCCATACTGAAGGCTGTGGCCTTTGGTCTTCATCAGTAAGTGCTTCAAGTCCTCTTTGCTTTCAGCAAGTAAGGTTAAAGAGTTGTTAATGAGTCTTCCTCCCATCCTAATTCCACGTTCTTCTTCATATAGTCAAGCTTCTCTGATTATTTGTTCAGCATACGGATTGAATAAGCAAGGTGAAATGATGCAAACCTGACACACACCTTTCCTGACTTAAACCACACAGTATCCTCTTGTTCTGTTCAAATGACTGCCTCTTGATCTACATACAGGTTCCTCATGAGCACAATTAAGTCTTCTGGATTTCTCATTCTTCATAATGTAATCCATAATTTGTTATGATCCACACAGTCAAGTGCCTTTGCATAGTCAAAAAACACAGGTAAACATCTTTCTGGCATTGTCTGCTTTCAACCAGGATCTATCTGACATCAGCAATGATATTCCTCCTTCCATGTCCTCTTCTGAACCCTGTTTGAATTTCTGGCAGTTCCCTGTTGATGTACTGCTGCAACCATTTTTGAATGATCTTCAGCAAAGCTTTACTTACGTGTGATATTAATGATATTGTTTGATAATTTCAGCATTCTATTGGATCACCTTTCTTTGGAATCGGCACAAATATGGATCTCTTCCAGTTGGTTGGCCAGGCAGCTGTCTTCCAAATTTCTTGGCATAGAAGAGTGAGCATCTCCAGCACTGCATCCATTTGTTAAAACATCTCAACTGGTATTCTAACAATTCCTGAGGACTTTTTTTTTTTCTTTTTTTTTCCCAATGTCTTCAGTGCAGCTTGGACTTCTTCCTTCAGTACCATTGGTTCTTGATCATATGCTACCTCCTGATATGGTTGAACATCAACCAATTGTTTTTGGTACAGTGACTCTGTGGATTCTTCCATCTTCTTTTGATGCTTCCTGAGTCACTCATTATTTTCCCTGTAGAATCCATCAATATTGCATTTCGTAGCTTGAATATTTTCTTCAGTTCTTTCAGCTTAAAAAATGCCAAGCATGTTCTTCCCTTTTGAAATGCTATCTCCAGGTCTTTGCACATGTCATTATAATACTTACTTTGTCTTCTCGAGCCACCATCTCAAATGTTCTGGCCAGCTGTTTTACTTCATCGTTTACATTATCTTTTACTTCATCATTTCTTCCATTCACTTCAGGTACTTTATGTTCAAAAGCAAGTTTCAGAGTCTGTTCTGACATCCATTTTGGTCTTTTCTTTCTTTCCTGACTACTACCATATTTATATTCAAGATTGACAGTGGAGAGGGTGGCTAGATATTTGTTTGTGCTTTCATTCTTACCCTCTCCCACCAACAGTACCCTAGTTTTCCATGAAAGAATTTACTTTCCACTTATCTTGGTCATCTGAATTGAGTTGGATTAACCCTACCGTAGCTCTAGCTTTTGTCATCTGGAATCAAGTGTCTATAGAAGACCAAGCTTTTGATGGAAATAAAGAGTATAAGCACTTTGAGGTTAATTGCTTGCTTGCTTCTAAGTGTACTAAAAAACTTGGAAAAATAAAAGGATCAGCATAGAGCTTCAAATTCCCAGATCAAGAAATAGGGAATGAACCATAAATCTTCTGTGTCTACAGTGAAAAAAAAAATTACTACTTGTAATGGTTAAAGTTGTGTGTCAACTTGGGTGGGCCATGATTCTCAGCGGTTTTGCATTTATGTAATGATGTAGTTATCCTCCATTTTGTGATATAATGTAATCACCTCCATCATGTGATTTGATGTGATTAGCCAATCATTTGTAAGGGGAGTTTTCTCAGGGATGTCTCCTGCAAGCAATATATATGGATGTCTGGCAAAGCTCACTGGCTTTTTCTCACTCTGGATCCTGCATCTGGCTCATCATCATCTTATCTCTGGTTCTTGGGACATGGGCCAGCAGCTTGTCATATTGTCTGCTGATCTTGTGATTCATCAGCTTCCACAGCCGCTAAGCCAGCAGCCTGCTGTCTGACCTGACAATCTTGGGTTCGTCAGCCCCTGCAGCTACTTGAGTAAGGGACAGCCTCCAGCCTGATGCCTGGCCCACAGACTTGGGTCAGCCTCTACAACTGTGTGAGCCATTTCCTTGAGACAAATCTCTCCTCTCTACAAATATACACTTCATTAGTTTTGCTTCTCTAGAGAACCCAGCCTAAAACACCTCCCGTAGCTAAGGGTTAAAGTTTCTGAAAACAAACCCAAAGTCTAAAACTTTGCGAGGCTAAATTGTAATGTACACTGAATTCACAGCCACAGATTCTCTTATTTTAAAGTTAAGGAATTTATTGGAAAAGAGTGAAAATTGAAATAAGAGCATCAGGAAAACTCCAGAGAAGCAGGGGACTTTGAACCTCCAAATTCTGCTAAGCCACCTTTGCCAGTAGAAGCAGTCCCTTCTTCTTTTCTGCGGATGCTAGCTTCCCCCTGCCTAAGGAACCTGTAATAATCTTTCCAAGAGAATTGCCTTTCAGAAAAATGTTAATCTTCCTCTTCTCATTGCTCTTTGCCTACAACCAAATTAAAATCCAGGGGCTTGGGCACAAAGTATGACTTGGGAAGAGGTGATATGCCCACTAATTGCAAGATTCTGCCAATGTACATCAACCAAAACCTGGGGAATAGTTATTGTAATAGATTCCAAGGATGTTGGATTAGGAAGAAGGAATGTAAATTATATGCAGCCAAATTGATTAATTCAGGGGAACTAAACCAGAAATTCTGAATTTAGTGTGTTAACTCAGGTAGCTGGGTTGGCTATGTGGGTTTGATTGCTTGACTGAAATTTGTAACCAAAAGTTGTCCCAAGTACCTTGGTATCCCGTAGAGAAAGGGACATTGAATGTTGTAATGACTTTATAATGTGTGACCTGTTAACCCACCTCCTAACTATGTCCTCCAGGAAGATTCATTTTCTTTACCAATGCTTGGAGAAGTACACTAGTGAGGAGAGCAACAGCATACTGAAGGCCTCTGTAATAGCTGTTGTCTGGAGGCTGACAGTGACAGTAGGAAATGCTGCTATTTAAAAGGTTCTCTGAATTCAGTGGTGGATTATGTGAACCCAGTGTACTAAGAACCACCCCTCACTCAATCTTCAATGCCGAGAAGAAGACTGGTTTAAAAGAGATGATCAATAAATACTTTTGGATTAATGAATTGAATAAGTTATCTCTTTTTAATATTGAAATAAGTCTCTCTAGTGTCCGCATACCTACATTAGCAAGAAATTCCTTATCTCTCTCTTTGGATCTCCATTCCCCTGAATTGTCCAACAACCTGAGAGGATTGCTCATTCCAACAAAGTGGTAGAGGCAGAATTCTAAAAATTGCCCCAAGGTTTTTCCCTAATCCCGGAGACTGTTAGTGTGATAAAATATCATGCCCATAAATATGTTACATTACAAGGCAAAAGGGACTCTGCAGATGTTCTTAAGGTTACTAATCAGCTAACCTTAAAATAGAGAGTGGCCTGGGTTATCCAGGTGGGTCTAATATAGTCAAATCAGCCCTTTAAAAGCAGAAGCAGTAAGCAGAACAGGAAGGCAGAAGTGAAAGTCAGAGAGATGTGAAGCATGGAGAAGGACTTGGCCCGCCATTGCTGGTTTGAAGATGGAGAGGACCATATAAGAAAGAAACTGATTGGATTAGGGAGCTGAGAAAGGTCCCCCAGCCAATAACCTACAAGTAAACAGGGACCTCAGACCTACAGCAGCAGTAACTGGATTCTGCCAGCAACCTGGCTGAGTTTGGAAGTGGATTCTTCCGAAGAGCCTCCAGATAAGAGCCTAGCCTGAAAAACAACTTAATTTCAGGATTGTAAGACCTTGAGCAGAGAATCCAGCTATGGTGTGCCCAGACTTCTGGCCGACAGAATTGTGAGCTAATATATGGGTGTTGTTTTAATCCACCATGTTTGTGGTAATTTGTTACACAGCAATAGAAAACTAATATAGGAGCCATTCCTGAGTACAAATTCCAGTAAGATAAAGTACTCTTTTAGCCCCTTAGTTCCTCTATACATGAAAAAATTTTCTGCTGCCCTTGCTTCTGTCGATATCTTACACTACTGCCATTGAAAACGGTGTATTTTGCATGCTTAGCTTATCCTTGTCCAATTCCCAGAACAGCCTACGTGTTCTTAGAAGAAGTTTGGGCTCAAATGCTTACAAGTCTTTAGACCACACTCACTCACTGCCTCAGCCATTGTTTTCAAAGCATACCACTATGCCAGGTGGCTTGAACCAGGGGGCCTTCTGGTCTCAGCCAGAATCTGTGTTGGAATCAGCCTTCCTCAATAACACTCTAGGCCAGTGGTGAAAAACTGGTGGCCACACAAGGAAAATCCAGTCGCAGGATGTTGGTGTTTTGCCAACAAACCAAACAAACTTAAATATTTAATAGGAATGGTGGGTATGTACTTTCCACAGCTCCCATCATTTCCTTATGTCTTATAAGCAGCAGTTGTACATATTTATGCTACCTGCATTGACTCCCAAAAAGAATTGAGTTTGTAGGCCCTACCAATGAGCTTGGACCTACAGTCCAGACTCATCCTTTCCTCGGATGAGAACCCACATGACAGACCTTAGTGTCCTTTTAGAATTACCAATTCATTCAGTTTGCCCAGTATTTTTTCAGTTTTAGTACTGACCATCCCTCTTCCTGGGACATCCCTTAGTCCCAGGCCAACCAAGATGATTGGTCATCCTATGTCCTCTCCTGCCAGAAAACCTCAATTGGAATCACATCAATCAAAGAAGTCCGAAAATGTTGAACCCCCAAAATAACAGTGTTGATCTCTTTGCTCCCAAGGCACACATTGTCTCCTAATCACATTTTCCTGTCTTCCTGTAATAGCCTGTTCTCTGAAATATGGGATACTAGGAAGAGGTGTGTCTTAGTCATCTAGTGCTACTACAACAGAAATACCACAAATGCATGGCTTTAACAAACAGAAATTTATTTTCTCACAGTCTAGTAGGCTAGAAGTCCAAATTCAGGGCATCAGCTCCAGGGGAAGGCTTTCTCTCTGTTAGCTCTGGAGGAAGGTCCTTGTAATCAATCTTCCCCTAGTCTAGGAGTTTCTCAGGCACAGAGACCCTGGGCCCGAAGGACACGTTCTACTTTCTTGGTGGTATGAGGTCCCCGTGTCTCTCTGCTCACTTTTTTATATCTCAAAAGAGATTGACTTAAGGCACAATCTAATCTTGTAGCTTGAGTCCTGCTTCATTAACATAACTGCCACTAATCCCACCTCATCAACATCATAGAGATAGGATTTACAACACATTGGAAAATCACATCAGATGACAAAATGGTGGACAATCACACAATACTGGTAATCATGGCCTAGCTAAGTTCACACACATTTTGAGGGGACACAATTCAATCCATAGCAAGGTGACTACTTTAATTACCTATTATCAGTTTTCCCCCAGGGCAATAAGTAACTACTTATGTTACATGAATACAACCAAGACAGGCTCCTGAAATGATTATTTCCAGAGCAAGTAAGAGCTTCTCCAAGCAGATTTGCAATCTCCAGCTAAGCAGAGAAACGACTGGCATGTTTCAAATGAAATCTTGTCTAGTTTAAAGCTCTCCTATCTTCCCCACTATGCTGTGAACTCCTTTAGAGCAGAGACTGTCATGTTTATCTCTTTATCTGTAATGTTCAGAACAATTTCTAACAAATACCAAAGTTCTGTGGAATGAGTCCAAGTATGAGAAGGCTAGGGCCTAGCCAAGGATAATGGGGTGGGGCACAAAGGAATGGATAGATTAAATTAGCATCGTAGGAAGGAAAGAGTTATAAAGGGGGTAAGGAGCTGAATACAGTCTAGAAGTTTTAAGGTTAGAGAACAAGCAGGCAGCATGAAAATATGGATAAAGAGAGTGAGAGTTCTGCTTTTTCAACTGGTTTTAAGGTGGAAAAATGCAATTTCATTGGAGGATATAATTGGGAATTTTTAAAGTCGACAGAAGACAGAGTGATAGAATGAAGTTTGGGCAATGTCTATGAATGTAAGGTATAAGGAGCTCTCAGAGGCAATTAGCATCTGAAGGAAATAGTAGTTGCTTCATGACAGATCATAACCAAATTAAAGGGAATCAAATGGAGAATGAGCCAGCAATGAAGAAACTTCAAGAGCAAATAGATAAACAGAGAAACAAGAATAATGTGATTGTGCCAAAGTAGCCAGGCCGACAGCACTGTCAAACACCTAGAATGGAAGGATGAGAATAGACTGTCTGATGGAGATATACACTGGCCATGTATTATATTTAAATGATTTCAGTAAAGTGGAAATAATGGAAGCCACAGTAGAGAACACAAAAACATGAAGAAATAGGAAAAGCCTGCAGAGATACCCTGTTTGATGAAGATGAAACAGAGAATGTAAAGGCATAAAGGGTTCCTTTTTGAGCAGAGGTGGTACCTCCACATGTCTGAATCCAGCAGGGCTGGAAGTAATGGGGAAAAGATGGAACAATGATAAAGAAAGCCAGAAAAACAGGCACGGGGAGACAAGTCTGAGAATAGATGGATGAGTGAAGAATAGGTACGTCTGTGGAGAACAGCTGGTTTACGGTTATGATGTCGGGAATTTGGGGAGAAGTGGGGGGAAAAAAAGAGATGCCACAATCAGTGATGTTTTCCCAAAGAGACATTTCACAGTGCCTGGAAAGAAATGATCAATGGGGAATAATAAACTTTCCAAATCATGAGTTCTATTAGTGGTAACGAAAGGAAGAATAAAGAGAAAGCAGAAGATGGTATGAAAATATGGATTGCTTCACCTTGATTTGCCTTGTCAGTCTCCTAACTTTCATTTTAATAGTATTCCAAGTGTGTAGTACTGCAGTTGATCATAGTCATGCATTTTGGATTAGTGAAGATTTAACAATAAATTTTATCATGACTTTGGTGCTAAATTATGCTATGTACTAAGTCACCGCAATTATGAAACATGATTTTTCAAATTCTAGTTCAATAGTAAGGTACATACACACAAGCAGTCTTAAAAAGATTAAATATATGTGTACATATATTCCAAATTTAAATATGAAAATCATATTTATCATACAATCTTAGGTTTTGAAGAGATGTGATAATTTAAGAAGAGCTATTTTCTCATACCCAATGAAGATTATGAGATTAAAAAAAAAAAAGCTTTAAAAACTCCCCATCAGTTGAAGCTTATGTTACTTGAACATTTCCCTTCTTATTTGTTATTCTTATCTTCAATCTAAAAATTCAATACAGCCTTAACATAGTTTGAGTTACATTTATTTACTAAATTCCCTTATTTTTCACATCTTGTTTAAGAATTTGAAGAAAGTAGGAGGGGAGGAGCGCTCTTTGAACTTCTACACTAACACTGCTTTCATGGAATCATGTGCAATTAATTGGTACCTGAGCCTCATACCCATGTGTATCCTCCTGAAAGAAACCTTAAAAGTTGAAAGAAATGTTCAATAAGCATGCGCAGTATGTTCAAGTGTTGGTTCTCAAGACTATATTTTCAAGCAAATTAGGCTTCTGGTTTGCAATTTTCCTCTTTTACTGTTAGAAGAGAGCAGAAATAAGCATAAATAATCATTAGAAACTTTGTTTTTGAAATGAAAATGGCCTTATTTCTGTTACTGATGATCTCTCTGCTTTTGCAGATACTGGATAACAACTATTAAATGAGTTTATTTTACTAACTCCTTGCTCAGCTCTCTGAGGTTGTAAAGAAAAGACAAGCCTAGATAAGATGTTAGGTTAGTCTAAAAATGTTCTGGAAAGGAAGGAAACTTGGGACCCTATCTCAGCAACTATTATCTTGTTCAAAAGTGTAGCCTCTCCAGGGCTGGGATCACTTCAAGCTTTATAAAGAACCAGAACAATGGCAAACTTCAGTTATGATATTTCAACAGGCCTAGGAACTCGCCTTCAAGTAGGTGCCAAAATGTTCACTAAAACATGGTATCTTTTTTATAAAATTGAAAACAACAAAAATGGATGCAAACTAACTACATAAAAAGGGAAACAAGGGAATGATGGATGTGGAACTTAGGCTGATGGTCACTTTGGGCAGATGGGAGGAGAGGCAGAAATTTGAGATAAAGCAAAACATGCGACATGGTATCTCACATTAATATGACAATCCAACATGGAACACCACCTCAATTGGGCAGAATTTTGTTCCAGGCCATCCCAGTGGCAGGTGGCATCCTTTATGTTTATACCATACAAGTTTACTTTATAAGGGCCTGTATCGGTTTCATTTCCTGCATCAGGCATAGCCATAGTAACTTAAATCATAAGTTCATCTTTTTAGATGGGGTCTGAAGGCTCACTTGTCCACAATTCCTCTCTGGTGTCACTGCTTCTGAAGGTACCAAACCAAACCTGTTGCCGTCCATTTGATTCCAACTCATAACGACCCTATAGGACAGAGTAGAACTGCCCCATAGGGTTTCCAAAGAGTGGCTGGTGGATTTGGACTCCCAACCTTTTGGTTAGCAGCTGAGCTCTTAACCACTGCGCCATCACAGCTCCTTCTGAAACTAGGTGCTGTCTAAATGGTAAAACAGTGGTTCTCAAACATGACTGTATAATAATAACCTGTAATGCTTCTATAAAATGTAGATTTCAATCCACAAGGTCTGATTATATTGATTGAGTAAATCTAGAGAGAGATCAGTTCCTGCATTTTTAAAAAGTACCTTCAATAGTTCTGATGAAGGTGGTAGAGGATCACACTTTGAGAAATTCTGTATAGAGGAAATCCAGAAATTGATTTGTGTTCTCAGCTTTTTCCAGAGTTGCTTGAAGCTACTTAGAGGTTTAACTAGCCACATAATCGTGTATAAAGGTACTCAAAGTCTAAATGTTTCATTATAGGACCAAGACATCCACAGAATGAGAAGAGAACTCACTGGAAAGAAAAGAGAGTTTTAGATGTTACCTTTCACATCGAAAGAAGAAAAAGTGTCGTATCAGAGATGACTCTGTGCAAGGTGGCTGTGATCACCACCATCACCACTTCTACACTGTTAGACACTGTTAGGATGGAGGCCATTAGAAGACTCTACCCAGCTGGGCTTGGAAGGCTGATGAGATCGTAGCCCAGTGGCAGATGGTAGCAATAAATAAAGCAAAGCACCAACAAATGATGGCAGGAAATGAGGATTCATATTGGGAGGCAGTGCACTACAATCTTAACTAACTAATGAGAAACAAAGTTGAGTTAACTAAGCTCATCAAAGCCTTCAGTATTATATAGTGTGAAATTGAAAAAACAAAATCTTTGCCAAACAAAAGACTATTTCTTTTATGGAGAACTTAAACATCATGATTTATATCTTCTCATATTGTTAGATATTTCCATTACCACATTTTCCTTGAAATACTTTTTAAATGATTGTTCCTATATTAGCAGTTAAGCGTTATGAACAAGTCTGGAAAGACACATAGAACATCTCTAGGAAATTTTGCTGCTAGGTGGCAATGCAAAAGTTAAGAACTACTTTATTAGGTAGCAGTAGAGACAAACTGTCTCCCACAAGTAAATTTCCTGAAGAGATTAAATGTATAATACTTCTAAAATATTATGGGAGATTTGATTAAAACTATCTATTCAGCGGAGAGGATTTGGAGAAGCAGTGTCAATGAGCAAGAATGGGAAGCTGGGTTCTAGAGGAAAGATCAGAAAGACTAAGAATGAAAGACGCTGGAGCAGGTTAAGCACCAAGACAGCACAAGTTAAGGGACCAAATAAAGAACGAGTTGAGGGCATGCAATCTTTCTTTTTCTTTTTCTACCTGGGTTTATAAACCTAACTCTTCACTTACTAACAGCAAGTCTTTAGGATTAATTTCTCAGTGTCTCAGCTTCCCTATCTGCTCTTGTTGTTATTGTAGAATTGCCTCATAGGGCTTCCTAGGGTATAATCTTTACAGGACCAATTCACCAGGTCTTTTCTCCAGCAGAGGTGCTGGTGGATTCAAACTGCTGTCCTTTTGGTTAGCATCTGAGCACTGAACCGTTGTGCCACCGGGGCTCCTTCCCTATCTGTAAAGTGGGGATAATAATGGCATTTGTGCCTCACAGGACTGTTGCAAGTAGGCAATGAGTTAACTAGGTAAAGTGCTTAGAACAGTGCCTGGCACATAGTAAGTGCAAGTGGCTCTTAGCTCTTATAATCGACTCTTATAATCCCCGTGGTTAGCCAAATCCGTTCTTCTCTTTCAATTTAAACTCATATTCTCTAATTCTGTCATTCATAGGGGTAGGGAATAGTCGGACACACCTCTGCATGATGGCCCTTCAACGCTGAATGATTCCATGTAATTGGAAATATTTGTGGGTGGAGAGCTCTTCAGGGAAACGTAGGTCTCAATCTAATTTCACAAAGTAACGTTAGGAAGGAAACGGTCAATGAGGTTACTCCAAATCAAAATACTTTAGCACTTTAGAGAAAGATCCTTAATCCATCTTCAGGCCACTAAAGCGTGGAGAGAGAAGCACTAACGTTCAAAAGACATGTACGAAAGGGCTTCTTCCACCTCTTATTTCTTAATATATTTTAAGGCTAAAATTAAAGTTTAGAGAACATTTTAATCTATTAAAATAGATTAATTTAGAATCTATTTCTACATTAGGAAACCAGAGTGTTTATTTTGTAGCTTGAGTTTTATGACACATGATTTTAGTTTATCCTAATTTTGGTTTTAATCACCTATTTTTAAAATTTGTTTTATGTTTTGTTGTTGAGAATATACACAGCAGAACATACACAATTCAACAGCTTCTATGTGTACAATTTAGTGACATTGATTATATTTTTCAAGTTGTCCAACCATTCTCATCCTCCTTTTGCCAATTGTTCCTCCTCCATTAACCTCTATATTAAATAGCAGCTTGAAGATAAAAGACACTGCATACATGTATTAGGGTTCTCACAAATCTAGCAGATATTTTTACCCATTAAAAAAAAGAAAAAAAACATTGCTGACCAGTCGATTCTGACTCCTGGCAACCCTATAGGATACAGCAGAACTGCCCCAAAGGTTTCCAAGGCTGTAATCTTTATGGAAGCAGACTGCCATATCTTTCTCCCACAGACCAGCTGGTGGATTTGAACTGCTAGAGGGCTCAATCACTGCACCACTAGCACTCCTTTACCCATTAGAGGTGTTCACTAAGTATTAGTGCTCGATGAAACATTATGGGTAAATTAGATATTTAGGAGCTAACTTAATTTCTGAGTTTTGTTTAATAGAAATAGTGGCAACTGGTAAAGATAAAGATACTGATGCCCAGTAAATATACCTTTCTTCAAACAGTGTAAACAAATAGCAGGTAAGATGTGGTATCTGTCTCATAATCTCATTTTATTTAATGTTATTTTAGGAAATTTTAAAAAAGTAAAGATTTGACTTCCATTAACTTCTCCAGCTTAAAAAAAGATGATGTATAAGGAAATTAGACTGGTATCAAATATCTCAAAAGCAACACACAAAACAAGGCAATTTTGGAACAATATTGCCAGAAACTCAAGGGAAAAAAGTGTGAACCAAGAATTTTATATCCAGCTATGCTGTCCTTCACATATTAAGGCTATAGAAAAATGGTTGTACACATGTAAGAACTCAAGGCATACTGTACCCATGAGCCCTTCTTGTTGCCGGTGCTAAAGAACTATTTTGTTAAAGTATAGTAATTCCTTTTGTTTCAATTCAGGTTTTTTTTGTTAAATTCAAGAAAATTTAAATTTAAAACTTCATATTTAAAAAAGCTTTCTAAAATTATTTCTTTCAACTTCTCAGTATACATGTATACAGATGTCTGAAATGATATTTGTCAAATATTCATCGTGGTTAGCCTTGGGTGGTGGGGTTTGTGGTAATTTTTTAGTTTTGTAAATTTTTTTGTATTACTGAAAATTTATAAACATACATTCCTTTTAGAGACAAAAATTATTCTTAAGAATTACTAAAGATTCACAGCATAAAAAAATATGGTGTAGGTTTTCCAAAATAAAAATCAAGACACATGGTATGATTAAAAAAAAAAAAAAAATTCTGATTTGTGAATATATGTTAAGTAATGTGTTCCAAAGAGAAAAAAGATGTGACAGTCTGCTTCCATAAAGATTATAGCCTTGGAAACCCTATGGGGCAGTTCTACTCTGTCCTATAGGGTTATGAGTTAGAATTGACTCAGTGGCAACCGGTTTTGTTTTGGGTATGTGTTCCAAAATTATTTTCTTAAGCTACATTCAAAAAGTTGATTATTATAGTGTAAAACTAAATGCTTATTAATCTTCTGAAAACAGTATAATTATATGAAAAAATATAATTATATGGTTATTACCCATGAAAAACACCTTTGTTTTGTATCAGTGACTGGTTTTGCTTTTGAAGATTACCTGCTACCCTAGAAATGTTAGAGCAAGGAAGGTTGAGAACTAAACAGGTTAGTGAAGAGTCTGGCCAATTATGACTTAAGATATCTTTTTTTCTATGTGGACTGTTGTTGGCCTGTTCTGGAGCAGGAAAGAGAGAGTCAGGAAGCAAAGTTAGGCCAGTTACACCACCCCGCCTGGATTCCCCACCCAGGTTCCCAAGTAAATACACTTCTAAATTTGACTCCAGTACCCAAAATCTTTCTAGGATATACAGGGGCAGATTAAGCAGTAAGCACACAGTCCATACAAGTTTACAGTAAACAAGGTATCTTTTATGTGGTGGAAAATAGGTGAAATTGATCACTACAGATTAGTAAGTAAGCACAAGTAAACCTGTGCATACCTTGCTTATGGGGTAATTCGTCCCTGAGGATACACCATAGAAAAGACTGTCCCATTTTGTCTAGGTATAAACTTGTGCTCTTTAACTTATCTGAGTTACACTAAAGCCATATTATTTTTTCAAGAAAAAGAGAAATAATACTATCTTTATATATTTAAGAATAATTGTTTTTCATTTTAATACAGCATAGTTGATTGACAGAATTTGGCTCCACAGAAATCTGGATTAGTCTTTCTTTAGTATAAACCATACACACACAGAGACAGAGAGAAAGGCACACACACACATCTCTCCATAACCATTTGGCCTGATCTTTCCATGACAAGGTAATAATATGAGAATTAAAATAAATCTATATTAATTGACATATACTTAAGGGACGATACATTTAAAAGATGGTACAAAATATGTTTTGAGTTTGGTATAAATGTTGACTTCATAAGTGTTTGTAAACTTGCTAACTTAAATGTTTGTTGAATTGATCAGTGTTGAATATGTAATAATGTGTGACAACTTAAAACATGTTTTGCATACTTTTTCAATAAGTGGGAATTATCATATACTGCTGATTGAGTATAAATTGGTTACTTGACTATATGTATGAAAAGTCCTCTAGTGTACAGATATTTTGACCCAGCAGTTTTATTTATTGGAGTTTATTATAAGGAGTAGTAAAAGGAAACTCATTTAAAATTTTATTTACAACAACAATCATCAGATAATTTTGAGCAATAGTAGTATTTGGCATACTATTATTCCTCTGGGTATATTTGGTCTTTTGTGTTCTGAAGTTACACTAGGCTGTGTTTGTATGTAGATTTTCTATTATTTGCCATGCTTAGGGATTTGCTGAGCTTCTGAATCTGTGGATAGATGTCTTTTATCAGTTCCGAGAAACTCTCAGCTATTATTTTTTCAAATATTACCTCTGGACCATTCTCATTCTCCTCTCCGTCTAGAACTCCAATTATATGTTTGTTTGGCTTTCTCACTCTATACACAATACTGCTTTTATATTTTCCATTTCTTTGTCTCTCTGTGCTACATTCTGGGTAATATATTTAACTCTAAGATAGTTTACTAATTTCTCTTTTTCTGCAGTGTCTAATCTGCTTTTAAACACATCCATTCATAATTTCTAATTTTTTCAATTATTATTTTTTCATGCCTAGATTTTCTACATGGTTTTGATTTTCAAAATTTGATTTTTCATTCTTTAAAGTTCCTTTAAATATATTACAGACTAGTTTTATATTCAATTTCTGATCATTCAATATCTGAAATCCCTGTGGGTCTTTTGCTTCTGGTGTTTCCTACTAATGGTGTCTTATTTTCTTATGTATTTTGTGGTATGTTACTATGAGCTCTTCAACTTTCTTGTAACTTTATTGTAGGATTTTTTTTTTAAGGCTCTTGTTGATCATGACTTGCTCCAAAGAGATTCTGTTTGTTTCTGTCAGGCAGCTGGAGAAACTACAGATCTGGACAACTTTGAACCAAAATCTTAGCCTGACATTTCTCACATCAGCTAGGTAGTAGATATTTGGGCTGTAAACCCATATGAGAATTATATTGTGGTTATTAATTTTCAGGGAGATGTATCCCTCCACCTT
This sequence comes from Dugong dugon, assembly GCA_030035585.1. Taxonomy (NCBI): domain Eukaryota; kingdom Metazoa; phylum Chordata; class Mammalia; order Sirenia; family Dugongidae; genus Dugong; species Dugong dugon. The sequence goes on along the minus strand of CM057468.1, from coordinate 109,476,357 downwards.
GGGCCAAGTTTTGTGATAGTAAATTCTTCTTAGCAGTCCCATTCTGGGTTCCAATCTTGACTTACATGTTGGTTTAAGCTCATTAATGCATTTAAAAATATCAAATAAATATGAATAATATAAATAATAAATTTTATCCAGAATGTTAGTTGTTTTGTAGGAATGTTGATCAGGGTACTAGTCTTCCATAGTGCCAATAATGGAATACATATATTTAACAAGCAATTATATTGGATTGCAACAATTAATGCCATGGAAATTATGCATAACATATTTAAAGTACAAAAAACAGTATCCTACCAACTAGGTAAATCAGTAGACTATAGTGTAGAGTTTTACTATCACAGGACTGAAAGATAAATGGATTTGTAGCTTTGACACTAGTTAATTGTGTGACTTTTGGCAAGGGTGGTGGTCATGAAGATGCATTGCTTAGATCTCTTTTCGTAAGAATATGTTGCAAGATTTGTAGTTGACTGATGATCTCCAGCTGCCACAACCTTTAGATCTACCTCAGAATCCACATCAAAACCACATTTTCCACAGGCTCCCCACCACAGCCAATGATTGAGTATGGCTGGAGTATTAGAGCTGGCCATTTCTTCTCAACTCAGGACTAATCTGATGGGAAATCTTTGCTCTAGGAGACACCAGTCCCCTCTAACTAGAGCCAAGGTTTGTAATAGTCTGGTCAAGACTTTCAGAGCTGCACTGCATACTGAGTTTCTTCCTTACACAACCTTCTTTCCTTCCTTCTCTGCTTTCACAAGTTTCAGTACTATACCAAAGCCTGAAGGCTCTCCCTACCTTCTCCTGTTCCCTCTCCCCTTTATCCTTCACAGGAATTTCTCCCAATATATCTTTTGCATCTCTATCACATCTTAGCACCTGCTTCTCAGAGGACCCAAACTAACACAGCAGTTTACTTAACTTCCCTGCTTCTTACTTACTTCATCTATAAATGAGGATAATAATGCTTACATTACTAAGTTGAGGTTTTTTAATTATTTGTTTATTTATTTATGTTGTTGAGAATATACACAGCAGAACATACACCAATTCAACAAGTTCCACATGTACAATTCAGTGACATTGATTACTTTCTTCAAACTGTGCAACTTTCTAAGTTGTCTTAAAGATTAAAAGAATAATGTATACAAAGTGCATACCATGGGGTCTAGGATATTGTGAGCACTCAATAAATGGTATTCTTACCATAACTTCATTGAAAAAACAGCAGAGGATTAACAAAATATGTTTTGGACCGGGGGTGATTTTCTTTTTGGTCATCTTTGTGCTTATCCATATTTTCCAAAATTTCTTCAGTGAATTAGAAAAACAAATATAACAAGCTCAGATATTAAATTTGGGTGACCTTAAGCCTAGATTTTTTGTTAATGCATTTGGTAATCAATCTTCAAGTTAACAATTACAGAAGTGATCAATTAAATAATTTGGAAATTAATTTTCTCGGCTGAAAATTTCCATTTCTATCCACGTCCTAAAATGTTAATTGTTTAACTTGTAAATTAAAGAAAATACTACAGAAAAATATGTGTTCCTGAGCAGAACATACACTACTATACAAGTGGACCTCGCCAGATGGAATTCGCGGGAATAAAATCAACTACATCCTTGGAAAGAGACAATGGAAAAGCTCAGTATCATCAGTCAAAACAACACCAGGGGCTGACTGCAGAACAGATCGTCAATTGCTTACATGCAAGTACAAGTTGAAGCTGAAGAAAATTAGAATAAGTCCAGGAGAGCCAAAGTATAACCTGGAATATATCCCACCTGAATTTAGAGACCACCTCAAGAACAGGTTTGACACATTGAACACTAACGAATGAAGACCAGCCGAGTTGTGGAATGACATCAAGGACCTCATACGTGAAGAAAGCAAGAGGTCATTAAAAAGACAGGAAAGAAAGAAAAGACCAAAACGGATGTCAGAAGAGACTCTGAAACTTGCTCTTGAACATCAAGTAGCTAAAGCAATTGAAAGAACTGATGAATTAAAAGAGCTGAACAGAAGATTTCAAAAGGCAACTCCAGAAAACAAAATAAAGTAGTATAATGACATGTGCAAAGAGCTGGAGTTAGAAAACCAAAAGGGAAGAACACGCTCAGCATTTCTCAAGCTGAAAACACTGAGGAAAATATTCAAGCCTCTAGTAGCCATATTGAAGGATTCTACAGGGAAAATATTAAACAATACAGGGAACATCAAAAGAAGATGGAAGGAATACACAGAGTCACTATACCAAAAAGAATTGATCAAAGTTCAACATTTTCAGGAGGTAGCATATGATCAGGAACCTATTGTACTGAACGAAGAAGTCCAAGCTGCACTGAAGGCATTGGGGAAAAACAAGACTCCAGGAATTGATGGAATACCAACTGAGATGTTTCGAGAAACAGATGCAGCACTGGAAGTGCTCACTCGTCTAGGCCAAGAAATTTGGAAGACAACTACCTGGCCAACCAACTGTAAGAGATCCATACTTATGCCTATTCCAAAAAAAAAAAGTGTTCCAACTGAATGTGGAAATTATCAAACAGTATCATTAATATCACACACAAGTAAAATTTTGCTGAAGATCTTTCAAAAGCGGCTGCAGCAGTACATCGACAGGGAACTGCCAGAAATCCAAGCCAGATTCAGAAGAAGATGTGGAACCAGGGATATCACTGCTGATGTCAGATGGATCCTGGCTTAAAGCAGAGAATACCAGAAAGATGTTTACCTATGTTTTATTGACTATGCAAAGGCATTTGACTTTGTGGATCATAACAAATTATTGACAGCATTGTGAAGAATGAGAATTCCATAACACTTAATTGTGCTCGTGAGGAACCTGTACATAGACGAAGAGGTAGTCATATGAAAAGAGCAAGGTAATACTGCTTTGTTCAAACTCAAGAAATGTGTGCACCAGGATTGTATCCTTTCACCATACTTATTCAATCTATATGTTGAGCAAATAATCCAAGAAGCTGGACTATATGAAGAAGAAAGGGACATCAGGATTGGAGGAAGACTCATTAACATCCTGTGTTATGCAGATGACACAATCTTGCTTGCTGAAAATGAAGAGGACTTGAAGCACTTACTGATGAAGATCAAAGACTACAGCCTTGAGTATGGATTACACCTCAACATAAAGAAACCAAAAAATCCTCACAATTGGACCAATAAGCAACATCATGATAGGTGGCGAAAAGATTGACGTCAAGGATTTCATTTTACTTGGATCCACAATCAACACCCATGGAAGCTGCAGTCAAGAAATCAAACAACATGTTGCATTGGGCAAATCTGCTGCAAAATCCCTCTTTAAAGTGTTAGAAAGCAAAGACGTCACCTTGATGACTAAGGTGTACCTGACCCAAGCCATAGTGTTTTTAATTGCTGCATATGCATGCGAAAGCTGGACAATGAATAAGGAAGACCAAAGAAGAATCGATGCCTTTGAATTATGGTGTTGGGAAGAATATTAAATATACCATGGACTACCAAAAGAACAAACAGATCTGTCTTGGCAGAAGTACAGCCAGAATGCTCCTTAGAAGCATGGATGGAGAGACTATATCTCACATACTTTGGGCATGTTATCAGGAGGGATCAGTCCCAGGAGCAGGACATCATGCTTGGTAAAGTAGAGGGCAGCAGAAAAGAGGAAGACCCTCAACAAAATGGATTGACACAGTGGCTGCCACAATGGGCTGAATCATAACAACGATTGTAAGGATGGTGCAGGACCGGGCGGTGTTTCATTCTGTTGTACGTAGGTTCGCTATGAGTCAGAACCAACTCAACAGCACCTAACTAAACCAACAACAGCAAGCAAAACATTTTTGAAATTTTGTACAAAGTCTGTATGTTCAAAATTTTACACCTAAATAAATTTCTAAAGAAGACATACGCTTTTGCTTCTTACAAAATCTTTTATACACGTTTGTATTTAATGTGTCTGTTTTAATGGCTCCATTTTTCTATGATTAAAACATGTTCTTAAAATTCTGTTCATTATACTTTTGCACCTCATTTAGCAAAATGTTGTTGTTAGTTGCCACTGAGTAAATACCTATAAATCTTAAAATTTGTGCCAATTTTTCCTTTTGAGTCTAGCACGTATTAAAAAATGTTAACTTTATTATTTTCAGAAAGTAGTTTTTGCTGTAATAATTGCAGAATATTTTGTAAAAGCTGAAACATTTTTCACCTTAATAGCAGTGTCTTTAACAGTGGAAACTAAAAAACCAAAAAGCCAAAACTCTATCATACAGTCTTGTGAGAGCTTCTGCCAATGACTTTTAATTTGTCAAAATGCCTCAGTGTATGGGGCAACACCAGCAGTTGCTACCCGTTATCCTTTCCCCTATTCTTCTTTGCCAGAAAAAAAAACTAGTTTTATTTGTAAAGTCAACGTGCTCAGATAAAACTCACTTCCTATACTGCCTTGCAGCTAATTGTGCGCTTGTCACTCGGTCTTAGCCAATGAGATAAAAGCAGAAATGTGTGGGATGGATGTGGTCTGGGAAAGCTTATCCTGTCTTTAAAAAAATGTGGCAGATGCAGCTGGTGCTATTCATCTCTTCTACTTCTTTTTTAGAATTTAGATGTCATACCTTGAGTTGTAGCAGCCATTTGTGACATGAGCCATTTATGACAAAGACAGAAGGATTCTTGGTTCTTGATGGCATGTTAAATAACTAAACGCGCTCTTAACTGATTGATACAGTTCCCTCCTAATTGAGAAAACTACTTCGCTTCCTATGTTCTGTCATCACTTGTCTCCACCGAACCAACACCATCCTCAGCCCTTCCCAGACTTCTTTTCACTCATGTCAAGTTCTGAAGTTGTTTCATTAGATTATTCTAATCTTTACAAAAATTATTCAGAGCCTTGGATACTACATACCAAAACTTCTTCCTTTCAAGTAGTACCAGGATATGTTTTACATATTAAACATTAGCATGTGTGATTCCTTTGTTGTTTCCCACAAGACAGAATTGGGAAGATACATAACAATAGAGAATCAGAATGGTTCAAGGTGATTTTTTTCTATGAAGCCCAAAATAATTTTTGGTTGGGTTTTATCACTCATAACATCTCTTATATTTCCCACTTGGGAAATGGGCAAAGAAATTTAAATTACTTGAGATCATCCAGTATTAAGCTAAAAATTAGAATCCAATGATCATCCACATCTGAATTATTTGAATTATAGCTTTGCAATGAGTTTAAGATGTTTTCCTTCCATTTTGAATTCTTTTAAATACAAGCTTATTTTTAAATTTTGTGTTCAATAGGGTTTTACTTTGCTTTTACTAACGTTTGTTTTCATCCTCTACATTTAAATTTCCTGTATTTAAGCAATTTCCTACTGAAATTCGGTCTTCAGGTGAGGTTGATGACTGACTGCTGATGATATATGAACTGTAGAGAATATTTGTTGTTGTTGTGTACTATCGAGTCAATTCTGACTCATAGTGACCCTATAGGACAGAGTAGAACTGTCCATAGGATTTCCTAGGCTGTAATCTTTATGGGAGTAGATTTCTACATCTTTCCTTCCTCAGAGCGCTGGGTAGGTTTGAACCACCAATCTTTTGGTTAGCAGCCAAGTACTTAACTATTGTGCCACCAGGACTCCTGCTGTAGAAAACGTACAGTGACCAAAATGTTCTTTACTTGCATGAGTTTTTCACTCCCTTTACATTAAAATACTTTGTCTCCAAAATCTCTTGTTAGCATTCAAATGTGGTACCTGGAATAAATAATATTTTAAGTCATTATCACTCACTGACACATCTTTTAATCAAGTTAGTTAGTATACACGATCCATTGAACATTATGTAGATAAGCTTTATAGCTAAATCAGTTCCTCTGTTCATGAATTTATTATTTTTGAGTGGTATTTATTAAGAGAACTGTATTTTAGCTTTTGACCGGAGTTATAGCAGGTTAATGTATAACTTCTGGAAGGATACCAAGCATTATTTCAGTGCTAGAAATATTAAAAACTAAAACTGGAAATTGAGATGAGAGACCAAGAAATTACCTTAAACCTCAATGGTATTTACAAAAAAAAAAAAAAGTAAGATAAGCTTAAAAAGTTGATAGGTTTAGGGATCAAATACTAAAACCTGAAATGGAAATTTAATATATTCTCTTCAACTGTTATAAATCACTCAGATAAAGAATAACTCAATAGAGAGAGGATAACTCCCAAAAGAAAAAAATGGCCAACAAATACTAAAATTCCTCAACTAAATATTTAAAAATGAAATGTAAATTAAAACAACAGCGTGATACCAGGGTTTTTACCAGCCAAACTGGTGTATTTTAAAAATTGGTAACAATCATTGTGTTGAGAGTACAGAAAAAACAAACAAACCAAAAAAAAAAAACAAAACAAAACAGGCATTCCCTTGTGTTAAGGGAAAGAAGGTTATTTGATAAAGGCTTTTTGACAATTAGGTGCTATGTATCACAACTTTTCTGGCTATTTAAAAATATGTATCAAATCTTCTGAAATACATATTCATTGCCATAGAAATTCCTCTCCTAGAAATTTGTTCTGAGAAAATAACTGATGGTATCTGCAAAAAATCAGCAGTATTAAAAGCTATAAATATCCAGTAATCAGGAATTGGTTAAATAAATAAATGCATTTCATAAACTATTGGGTAGTCTTTTTAAATGGGCATATTAAAACATGTTTGTTGACATCTAAAATTATTCAAAAGTATTGCTAATGGGAAAACATTTTCTAAAAAATAAAAAATATGTATACATATAAAATATAAATAGATATAATTTTGGGAATGTATACCACCGTGGTGGGAGTTTGTGTGGTATCTGTTTTTTTTTTTTCCATTTGGCTCATCTATAATTTTTGAACAGTGAACATGTACTTCACAAAGTTTTTAAAAGTATTCTAATAATTTGTATACACAAATAGATATGCTTCCAACATACCCTTCGAATAAATCTTAAGCTTTGATCCTTTTTAATGAAAGAAAATTGGAAAATGTATTAAAAACTCCTGAGCTGTACACTTAGCACAGAGTCTCTGTCTCTAACTGCTGTCCTTCTTCACCCCTAGTGGTAGAGTTCCACAGTCGTATTTGTAATGGCTAAAGGTAGTGGACCAGGTACAGACATTTGAGCAAACAAAACCACTCAGTGTCTCCTTCCCCATAATCTGGAACTGGAATTCAGATTTTCTAGTTGACGTCACGTGAACTGAAGACAAATAAACCCAGATCTATGGGATGCCATGATAGAAAGTAGAAAATTGGTCTGCTCAGAGAGAGAAAGAAGACAAGGAAATAAGAGTGAAGATGGGAGGCCATCTAATCCCAAAGAAACAAAAACTGTAACCTTAGTTACTGGGTCTTTTCCAAAGCTTACAATGTCTCATTGTACTCCCTAGCTCCAGATTTCAAAAGATACCTATACACTCATAATAAAGTCTATTCTCTCCTTAAACTAAGTCACGTTACTTTCTGTTATTTGCAAAGAAAGAGCATGGAATAAGATGTAGTCTATCAGTCAAAAAAGCAGAAATCACATCAGGTGTTTTAACAAAGAGAATTTAATAGAGGGAATTGGTTTAACAGGGACTAGAGGATTGAAAAGACAAAGAGGAACACTGATGTATCACAGAGGTAGTAACTGCAGTAAGCAGATACTACCCACAGAACTGAGAGTGAGAATATTAGAAACTAGTGTTTGGGGGAATGACTGCCTCACTGGCACTTGTACTTCAGGATCTTGAAGAAGATGATCCAGCAAGCTGAGACTCAGGTATCTGAGAATAGAATGCCATCCAACTGGTGCTGGTCTCAGTGAGAAGGCAAAATGGGGCTAGTTGTAATTATGAGTTTGGGAGAAAGAAGTGAAGACCGGAACCAACTGCTACTCTTAGTGGCTGCTACTTCCATTGTGAAAAAACCGTTGCTCAGGTGATGCTGAAAGGAACACGAAGCAAAACACGAAATAGCACGGCCTTTCTTACTCCTCCAGACTTCCAGTCTCCCTTTAGAGTTTTCTACTGTCAAAGTCATGTTAAACCGGTCTTCCATGTAAGCATATGGATATTAGCCTATTGCCGACAGCATTTTACCTCAGGATGGATGTTGAAATTTTTTTTTTTTTGACGATGATTATGATGCCATTTCTCTAAAATTTGTCATTTCCAGCATAGTAGACCGTGATTGTCTGATTTGAAATGGCCAATACCAGTCCATTTCAGCTCACTAATGCCTAGAATATTGATCTTTATGAGTTCCACTTCATTTTTGATGACTTCCAATTTTCCTAGATTCATAATTTGTACATTCCACGTTCTGATTATTAGTGGATGTTTGCAGCTGTTTCTTCTTATTTTGAGTCGTGTTGCATCAGCAAATGAAGGTCCCAAAAGCTTGACTCCATCCATGTCATTAAGGTCAACTGTACTTTGAAGAGGCAGCTCCTCCCCAGTTGTGCTCTGAATGCCTTCCAACCTGAGGGGCTCGTCTTCTGGCACTATGTCACACAATGTTCTGCTGCTATTCATAAAATTTTCACTGGCCGTTTTTTTCAGAAGTAGACCACCAGGTCCTTCTTCCTAGTCTGTCCCAGTCTGGAAGCTCCATTGAATCCTGTCCACCATGGGTAACTCGGCTGGTATTTGAAATACTATTGGCATAGCTACTGGCATCACAGCAAAATACAAGCCACCATTATCAACAAACTGACAGACACACCAACCACTAATGCCAAAGATGAGGAAATTGAAGATTTTTACCAACTTCTGCAGTCTGAAATTGACAAAACATGCAATCAATGTGCATTGATAATTACTGGTGATTGGAATGAGAAAGTTGGAAACAAAGAAAAATGATTGGTAGTTGGAAATTATAGCTTCGGTTATAGAAATGATGACAGAGATCGCATGAAAGAATTTTGCAAGAAGAATGATTTATTCATTGTAAATATCTTTTTTCAACAACATAAACAGCAACTCTAAACATAGACCTTACCAGATGGAACACACAGGAATCAAATCAACTACATTAGTGAAAAGAGGCAATAAAAAATCTCAATATCATGAGCCAGAAAAGGCCAGGGGACAACTACAGAACAGATCATCAATTGCTCGTATGTAAGTTCAAGTTAAAGATGAAGAAAATTAAACAAGTCCACAAAAGCCAAAGCTTGACCTTGAGTATATCTCACCTGAATTTAGAGACCATCTCAGGAATAGATTTGACACACTGAACACTAATGAATGAACACCAGATGAACTGTGGGGTGACATCACGGACATCATACATGAAGAAAGCAAATGGTCATTAAAAAGGCAGGAAAGAAAGAAAAGACTAAAACAGATGTCAGGAGAGGACTCTGAAACTTGCTCTTGAATGTAGACTAGCTAAAGTGAAAGTAAGAAATGATGAAGTAAAAGAGCTGAACAGAAGATCTCAAAAAGCAACTCAAGAAGACAAAATGAAGTACCATAATGAAATGTGCAAAGACCTGGAGTTAGAGAACCAAAGAGAAGAACACGCTTGGCATTTCTCAAGCTGAAAAAGAACTGAAGAAAAAATTCAAGCCTCAAGTTGCAATATTGAAGGATTCTATGGGCAAAATAGTGAACGATGCAGGAAGCATCAAAAGAATATGGAAGGAATACATAGAGTCACTGTACCAAAAAGAATTGGTCAACGTTCAACCATTTCAGGACATAGCATCACTGAAGGGAGAAGTCCAAGACACACTAATGACATTGGGGAAAAACAAGACTCCATGAACTGATGGAATGTCAATTGAGATGTTTCAAAAAATGAATGCAGCACTGGAAGTACTTACTCATCTATGCCAAGAAATTTGGAAGACAGCTGCCTGGCCAACTGACTGGAAGAGATCCATATTTGTGCCCATTTCAAAGAAAGGTGATCCAATAGAATGCTGAAATTATCAACTAATATCATTAATATCACATGCAAGTAAAGCTTTGCTGAAGATCATTCAAAAATGGTTGGAGCAGTACATTGACAGGGTACTGCCAGAAATTCAAGCCAGATTCAGAAGAGGACATGTAACAAAGGATATCATTACTGATGTCAGATGGATCTTGGCTGACAGCAGAGAATACAAGAAAGATGTTTACCTGTGTTTTATTGACTATGCAAAGGCATTTCACTGTATGGATCATAACAAACTGTGGATAATATTGTGAAGAATGGGAATTCCAGAACACTTAATTGAGCTTATGTGGAACCTATACATAGACTGAGACAGTGGTTCGAATAGAACAAGGGGATACTGCATGGTCTAAAATTAGGAAAAGTATGTGTCAGGGTTGTATCCTTTCACCATACTTATTCAGTCTGTATGCTGAGCAAATAATCCTAGAACCTGGACTATGTGAAGAAGAACGCAGCATTACGATTGGTAGAATACTCATTAACAACCCATGATCTGGAGGTGACACAACCTTCCTTGCTGAAAGTGAAGAGGACTTCAAGCATTTACTGATGAAGAGCAAAGGCCACAGCCTTCAGTATGGATTACACCTCAACATATAAAGAAAACAAAAATCCTCACTACCATACCAATAAGCAACTTCATGATAAATGGAGACAACACTGAAGTTGTCAAGGATTTAATTTTACTTGGATCCATAGTCAACACCCATGGAAGCAGCAGTCAAGAAATCAAACTACATACTGCAATGGCAAATCTGCTACAAAAGACCTTTTTAAAGTATTAAAAAGCAAAGATATCACTTTGAGGACTAAGGTGTACCTGACCCAAACAAGCGATGATATTTTCAATAGCTTCATATGCATGCCAAATCTGGACAATGAATAAGGAAGATCGAAGAAGAATTGTTGTTATTGTTGTTGTTAAGTGCCGTTGAGTAGGTTCCGACTTATAGCGACCCTATGCACAACAGAATGAAACACTACCTGGTCCTGCACTATCCTAACAATCGTTGCTATGCTTGAGCCCTTTGTTGCAGCCACTGTGAGTAACCATCTCGTTGAGTGTCTTCCTTTTTTTCGCTGACCCTGTACTTTACCAAGCATGATGTCCTTCTCCAGAGACTGATCTCTCCTGACAACACGTCCAATTATGTGAGATGTAGTCTTGCCATCCTTGCTTCTAAGGAGCATTCTGGCTGTATTTCTTCCAAGACAGATTTGTTCATTCTTTTGGCAGTCCACGGTATATTCAATACTCCCCAACACCACAATTCAAAGGTATCAATTCTTCTTCCGTCTTCCTTATTCATCATCCAGGTTTCATGTGCATATGAGGCGATTGAAAACACCATGGCTTGGGTCAGGGGCACTTTAGTCCTCAAGGTGACATCTTTACTTTTCAACACTCGAAAGAGATCTTTTGCAGCAGATTTGTCCAATGCAAATTGATGTCTTTGAATTATGGTGTTGGCAAAGAATACTGAATATACCAAGCACTGCCAGAATAATGAACAAGTCTGTCTTGGAAGAAATACAGCCAGAGTGCTCACTGAAAGTGAGGATGGCGAGACTGTCTCACATACTCTGAACACGTTTTCAGGAGGGACCAGTCCCCAAAGAAGGACAATCATAATTGGTAAAGTAGACAGTCAACAAAGAAGAGGAAGATCCTCGACAAGATGTACTGACACAATGGCTGTCACAATGGGCTCCAACATAGCAACAATTGTGAAGACGACACAGGACCAGGAAGTGTTTAGTTCTTTTGTACATAGGGTCACTATACTTCAGAACCAACTTGACGGCAGCTAACAACAATACTGTCAAAGTCTAAAAAGGAGGCAGCTGGCAAAGCAGAAATGTGCTTTGCAGAGGCCCAGCCCTAGTAAGACAAGACAGAATACAAACAGGTAGGTTTGAAACTGAGAGAAAATGCCTTAATAACAAGCAAACATGGAAAAAGTACATTTTATTTTACTTCTTAATTCCACATTTTATGCCAAATGCAGTCTAAAAATACTTGTACAATGAATGAATAAACTTTAGAGAAACCATAGGAACCACTCAATAGATAATGAATTCAGGGGAAATTTGCTATTTTGGTAGTCAATGCTGTACGAAAAAAGTCTTTTAATTAGTTTTGTTAAGTCCTAAATATAATTAGCTTCATGAATTTAGAGGCAATTTTATAGGTTTCTGTTGAATGAAAATGAAAATTAAGTTGCTAACTTTTTTTTTGTTCAAACATATTGAATTTTGACAGTATTTGCATGTTAACATCTTCTGTCCACTGAGAGATGTATCAATTAAATTATTCTATTTTAAGGAATTCAAAACAATAAATGAACAGAAAAACTTAAATAGTATTACAGACTTTGTAATTCTAGATAAGATATAGTAGATAGAAGTAGGTCAAGCTGCCAATGAAAGATCTAAAAGAAAAAACAAATTAATTGAAATATTATATTTTTAAGGACACTCTAGAATCAATGATGACCAGACTAGTTAAAATTCCAGAAAATGAAGCTCTCTTCCCAGGCAAGCTAATGGTCACCAGACATTTCTTTCCTGGAGGCATTTGCCAGTTCTGGGCATGTGCTGCAGATAGTTTGCAAAGATAGCCATGAAAATTCAACCTACTACTGTACACATGTTCCTTAGCAGTGTGGCTTTGCCACTCCTCCCACCAAGAGGAAGAGTCTATTTCCTCATTCCTTGAATATGGGCTGGCCTTGTGACTTGCTTTGACCAGTGAATTGTGGCAGAACTGATGCACAAGTTCTAGAGCCTAGGACTCCAGAGGTCTTCCTTTCTTAGAACACTGACCCGAGATTGCCATGTAAAGATGTCTGGTCTAACCTACTGGATGATGATAGGCCAAGGGGAGGAGAATCTGGGTACCCCAATCTATAGCCACTATTGTCGTTGTTAGGTGTTGTTGAGTCGGTCTTCAACTCATAGCAACCCAATGTGACAGAGTAGAACTGCCCCCATGGAGTTTTTTAGGCTGTAATCTTTAAAGAAGCAGATCACTAGGTCACTCCCTGACAGAGGTGCTGGGTGGGTCTGTACTGCCAACGTTGAGGTTAGCAGCTGAGTACTTAACCGTTGTGCCACCAAAGGATCCTAATCTATAGCTACTCCCATGTACCAAACATGTGAATAAGGCCATCTTGGACCATTCAGCCCCAGTTGAGGTGAGAGATGACTGTAGCTACATGAGGACCCCAGGTGAGGCCAACCAATAAGCTACATAACTGATTCTAGCCCAAATTTCGGACCCAAAGAATTATAATGAAATAGATGTTTTGAAGCCACTAAGTTTGTAGGGGGTTGTTACATAGTAATAAATAACAACTGAAGAAAATGGTGTCACTAATGGGGTGTGGGGGGTGTGGACCACACCAGGTGACACTGTCAGAGGGGGTGATGCCAAAATGAAATAAAAATATCCCTGTAGTTAGTTATAACAACAAAAACATTTTTTGTAAGCCCAGTTTCCATGTATCAATATACCTACAAGGCTAAATCTCTATGCTATTTACTTTTTGAACCTTCTAACGTGCTCTGGTTGGAGCTGTTATTATTGCCCAATTACAATGAGACCTCAAATCGCATGGTTTCTTCTTGCAAGTGCTACAAGCAAGGGCTGTTGTTTTCATTGCTGCTGGTGTTTTTCCACTTGCTGATTTTGTTAAATTTTCTGGTGTTTTAGCTACAATATTGTGTTAATTAGTATTTGTTGACCTATATCAATAACATTTTTGAGAATGAAATAGTAATTAAAGGAAAAGAAGGAATGATGATATACGGGAATTATGATTTACAAGTAACATTAGTACAAATATCATTACTAAGGATTCTGGTACAGGAGGAGGTCCATAGTGAGCGGGAGACACCATGAGTTACCTCACTGGGTGACATCAACCCTAGTGATGCCACTGACTGAAGGACTAGCCTAGAAGAAAGGAAGGAAGAGAAACTAGTGAAGTTTTTAATGTTCACATGGGCTGGCATGATGGATTAGAATCTAGAAGATCCCTAAAACTTTGACTAGTTTTTCTTATGGGATTTTTCTGAAGGGTGGGATGATACAGGAGTCTAGGGAGCAGCTGATTCAGAAACATCTCACGGGCAGAAAGGAAACTCTCACAATGTTGCAATGCTTAGGAGACAAAGTCTTGCCAGAGGGAAGGGGTCTGCGTCAAACACATGTCCAATCTCACACTCAGGAAATTTGTCAGATTTTGAAGCTGCATGAAGTGAAAGGACACAAACTTCAGCTTAAACTTCTGAAGGGCCAAATTAATCTCCCGCAAAGTTCAGGTTTGAAGTCACAGAGAAGTGCTAGGTTTTCAATCAAAAGCCAAGGAGCCTCATGCTCAAGGAAGAGAGACCACTCAGAAATGAACAGAGACTAAATAAAACAGCAGCCCAATTTAATCTTAAATTAGACTGAAGCTATCAGCTCCTCACCCTTCCCATCTAACAAAAGAAGGGACAAACCCTCCCCGGGGAAAAATAACATCAACCCCAGCCTCTATAATTCTTTTATACACAATGTCCAACGTAAAATAAGAAATTATGAGCCCAGTCCTGACACAGGCACCCAGCCCAGATGGCACTGAAACTTGTCTGGTCACAGACACCAAGGGGAACTCAGAAAATGCCAAGGCCAAAGTGTAGCCCCACCTGAGGCTCAGGGCTCAGAGCTTGTGTAGATCTAATGGCAGTGTGCTCCTGGAGTCCTGTGACCAGGCACTCAATATTAGGGCCCAGTAACAAGGGAGAAGCTGTTTCTCAAAAGAAGGATGGTTATCTTCCAAAGACAGCATAGTTTTGCTATGAAACTGCAGAAGCTTAAGCATGATTCATTGGTCAGGGCTGGCCATAGGGCTCATAACTATGCCACAAACACTTCAAGCACAATTGTGTCTGCTGGATCATGTGAGTCAAGGGAGAGAGTAGTTTTCCTTCAATCTGGACCAGATACAGAGACTTCTTTTGCTCCATACGGCACTCAAAGGTGGCAGCTTTATAGGTTATCTGATGAGTATGTTAGAGCAACATACTCACATATGGCACAAACTACTTCCAAACCTCAAAAGGGTACACGTGGTACTATGCCTCTTTTTTAGCAGTTGCACATTGCTGTCTAGTTGATTCTGACTCATAGCGACCCTATAGGACAGAGTAGAACTGTCCCATAGGGTTTCCAGGGAGCAGCTGGTGGATTTTGGGGGATTTGAATTGCCAATCTTTTGGTTAGCGGCCTAATGGTTAAACACTGAGCCACCAGGGCTCCTTAATAGCAATAAGGAGTGCAAAGTATAGCAACTTTTAGCTTTGGAAGGGATATTTCAACAATGTTTTAGATAACTGGATATCGAGAAACTTCACTGAGATGGTAGGCTCCTGTACTTTATAGGTTCTGTTTTCTATCTTCTGCATGCATGTGTGTAACCCTGGCATCTAGAATACCTAGTACGTAACTTAACGATAGGAAAGCCTAGTGGTGTAATGGTTAAGTGCTATGGCTGCTAACCAAAAGGTTGGCAATTGAAACCTACCAGGCACTCCTTGGAGACTCTATGGGGCAGTTCTACTCTGTCCTATAGGGTTGCTATGAGTTGGAATTGACTTGATGGCAATGGGTTTGGTTTTCGATTTAACCTGATGATATGGAGCCCTGGTGGAGCAATGGTTAAGCGCTTCGCTGTTAACTGAAATGTCAGTGTTCAAACCCACCAGTGGCTCTCCAGGAGAAAGACCTTGCAATTTGCTCCCGTAAAGGTTACAGCCTAGGAAATTCTATGGGGCAGTTCTGCATTATAGGGTCACTGTGAGTTGGAATGCACACAACATCAACAATCTGACGATGTGAGCAATATGGCCCAGGATGCTATTTTGTAGACTAAATTATGGCACAAAACAAGGCAGTTGATATTACCCTAAGGTAAGATGATGATATTGTATTGCTATCCCTGCCAGGTGAAAGTAAATTGCTTTAGATGTTTTCTGTTTGCTATCATATAAAAAACACTCATTTGCCAGATAGATAGCTTCATAGCAGACTTTGCTGATCTGCTCACATAAAGAGACTGTATCTGTACCATTTGAAGTTACCAGCTGATGAAACTTACAATTATCCACTGCCATTCACCAAGACCCAGCTGTTTTCTGCACAAACTAAACAAGCATGTTTAAAGGGAGTGTGATAGGAGTCACCATCCCTGCATCTTCTCCTTCTGTTGTACATAGGATCGCTATGAGTCAGAACCGACTTGAAGGCACCTGACAACACCATCTCTGCATCTTAACCTTTAGATGGCACAACTAGTTTCTGTACTTCTGCTAGGACGGGTTTTGATTTGTGATTCAAATTTTGGTAAGGTGAGGGAGTTCCAGGGTCTTCTACTTGACCCTTCCTCCAATAGTTATCATTACTTCATATGTTAGGGAGCCAATGCAGCAATTCTGACAGGTGCAAAGTATATGTATTTAAACTATATATGTAAACTCTTGGGAAAATTTACAGGATCTTGGGAGGACCCTCTGGGCCCATTATGAGACAGATTTGGGCCAAAATTCTGTTTATCACACAATGGCCCAGTTGACTAGGAAGACATTCTGGGTCCCCAGGTTTTGGAATTGGCTGCTAGCTAGTATCCAGTAATTGCTCCCAACAAAGTCCAGATATTTCTCCTTTCCAAAGCATAGTTATTTATTGTAGTAAATGCCATTGATTCCTCTGGAGAAGACTGGAGAAATTTTCTCATACATTATCACAATGTTTTTGGCTCCCCTTCAGTCAAGGTGTTTTGGTCTATAAGATGAATTGGACCTGTGAACTATCTCAGGTCTAGTTATCAGATGAGGGACTCGAGTGAGGCAAGTGAGGTGCCTAGAGTACAAAATTTAAGGAGGCTGTCATTCTTAGTTTTGTATAAGTGTGGTACTTGCATGACCCTGAGAATGAGTGCCTCCTTAAGAGTGAGGCACCGAGGGCACAAACTTTAAGGAGGCATTTATTTGCAGGTTTGTGCAAGTGCAGCCACTGTACTTGCAAAAACCTGAGAGTGGGTGTCACCTTAAATTTCATACCCTAGATGCCTCACTTGCCTTACCCTAGTCCCAGCCATATAAGGGACAATGGTTGCTCAGTTCAGGTCTCTTTTTGCCCTCCTGAGGGTGTTGTTGTTTTTGTTGTTGTCATTTTTTGCTGTTGTTGTGTTATGTAGTTCAAATAACATCTAAGTGGACTGCCCATCTGATTCAGTCCTAAAGACCTCATTATTACTAAGCCTTACGTGTCAGATAATGTTGATTATGTCTCTCTATAGCTATCGTCACAGATTAGAGACATGCCAAGTCTCTTTCCCGTATAATCCTGTCACTTCCACATAAGAGACATATTGAGACTGTAAATTCAAATACAACTGCAGTTTAGTAGCTTATAGGATCTCTGTGTCTTTGACTTTTCTGCTACATCAATTAAACTGGAAAAATTCTTTGCAGAGTAGTTATAGAAATGCCTTGATTCTGTGACCAGGCCTTGAGCAGATAACTTAAAATGTGACTTTGTCATGTTCTTTCTTTAAGCTCTGCATTGTAGTTAGAAGCAGCTTGTATTCTTCCCACTCTTTATAATGATCTATGGCAGCAGACTAGTCTGTCTGCAAAAGCCTAACGCTTAGCAGGCAGGCTTTCAGTTGACCACAGGTGATAATCTAAGTAATCTTGTCATCACTGTGGGCCATAAACTGCTGGAGCCCTCTCCTGGTAGCTAGATCTTCGCTATGTTAAACCAAAACCAAACCAAACCCATTGCCATTGAGTTGATTCCAACTCATATAGAATTATAGCCACAGGTATAGGGGTTAGGATTCCAACACATATTCTTGGCGAACACAATTCAATCCATAATATCCTGTATTGTTCACATAAATTCCTTTTTTGTTTAAGATAACTAGAGTCAGTTTCTACTGTTTGCAAATAAAAACCCTAAATGATACATTTCGGTGTTAAAAGAATGTTTTGTTGACTTGGAAAAAGATTTCCAACAAATTACTCCGTAAAAAAAAAAAGGAACCTGCAAAATCATGTGATATGTTCAGCAAAAATTAATACATTTGTATAGAAAAATATTTGAAATGTATATATCAAACACTTAACAATGATTTTTCTCTGGGTGATATGTTATTGATGATTTTTACTCTCTTTGCTAATTCTTACGTATCATGTATTTTTAATACCAGTGTATCGCTTTTTCAATCAGAAACAAATATTTCTTGGAGAGAAAAAAACTGTCAATCAGATTTTGATATTAAATTTCAATTAATTAAAAAAAATTTGAAAAATGTTAACTAAATTCAAAACTAAAGGAAAGAATAAGGCTGTTTTCATTATTCAAATACGATCTAAAACTGCAACATGGAAAAACAAGTTGACCACAGCCAGTGTACTCTGTTTGTGACTTAGCCAGGCCTGAGGTGAAGGGTCTATGGGTGGAGGAGTTCTACTAGATCATTGCGAGACTTTAATTCCACTCTTGCACTCTGGGCAAGGCTGATTACACTGGAGTATTCCTCTGTCTAGCTCTCTGAAGCCTTCCCATTTCTTCACCTGTTATTTCTTCTCCTTTTTGCATTAAGACTATTTTCATTTGCAGCTAACAATAAACCTAACTCAAATCAGCTTAAGCAGAAAAAAAGACGTGAGGGGAAGGGTATTACCTTCAGTAACAGGAAAGTCCAAGGATGGAGATAACTTCATACATTGTTGTCAGATGACATTGAGTCGGTTCCCACTTGTAGGGACCCTATATACAACAGAACAAAACACTGCCCAGTCCTGCACCATTCTCGCAATGTTGTTATGCTTGAGCACTTTGTTGCAGCTACCATGTCACTCCATCTCCTTGAGGGTGTTCCTCTTTTTCGCTGACCCTCTGCTTTACCAAGCATGGTGTCCTTCTCCAGGGACTGATTCCTCCTGATAACACGTCCAAAGTATGTGAGATGTAGTCTCTCCATCCTTGCTTCTAAGGAGCATTGTGGCTGTACTTATTCCAAGGTGTATTCAATATTTTTCACCAACACCATAATTCAAAGGCATCAGCTTCATACATGGAGTTCAAATAAAGTCTTCAGGACGCCCCACCCTCTACTAGCTCTACTTTCGTCTACTGGCTTCACACTCATAAAGACTCTCTTAGAAGTGTCCCAGAAGCTCCAAATTGGCATCCTCTCTGATTAAATCCAACAGGAAAAGTGTTTTCTTTCTTAACAATTTAAGAAAATTCCCCAAATTGAGTCTCTTTGAACCACTCACTGTGACCAGGGAGATTCTGATTGGCCAGGCCAGAGTCACCCATCCGTGGGACCAGAATGGAGAGTCAGTCTACCTCATCACATGAACCAAGAGTAAGGACAAATGCACAAAGGAAACATTAGTTCTGTTGCCAGAAGAAAGGGGACTCCATGTTGAGCAGACAAATCCAGCAAATATTCATACCAGCATTTGTTTTCTAAATCTATACAAGTATAAAGAGAAGCCCTCAGCTTCTAATTGAAAAGTTGGAGGTTCAAACTTACCAGCCGCTCAACAGGATAAAGATGTGATGTCTGTTTCCGTAAGGATTACAGCCTTGGAAACCCTATGGGGAAGTTTTACTCTGTCCTATAGGGTCACTATCAATGACAATGAGTACACAAGTGTGTTAGTTATCTAGTTCTGCTTTAACAGAAATACCACAAGTGGGTGGCTTTAACATACAGAGATTTATTTTTTCACAATCAGGGTACCTGCTCTAGGGGAGGGATTTCTCTCTCTGTTGGCTCTGAAGGAAGGTCCTTGTCTCTTCAGCTTCTCTTGCCTTGTTCTTTGGAAATCTCCAATGTGGCTTGGCATCTGTCTTCCCCCATCTCTGCTTCCTTTGTCTGCTCTTTTATTGACTCAAGATCCACCCTACACTAATCCTGTATCATTAACATAACAAAGACAACCCATTCCCAAATAGGATTATACCCACAGGCATAGAGGTTAGGATTTACAACGCATATTTTTTGGGGACAATTCAATCTACAACAGCAAGTATGGAAAGATGGGAGCAAGAATTGAAGTTTTGAAAATTTGCCAATTCCTCTCTTTCCCTTGAAGCTCTGTGTACAAACAAGGAATGAAGCCAATGACTACCATGATGGGATGGAATGTCAGGAGTTCTGAGCTTTGGTCACAGCAAGGTCAAGACCTGATTATTATATGATTTAATGTCTCTCAATATCAGTTTCCTCATTTGATAATTTAGTAGGAGTGATGAGAGAATTGAAAAAGATAAGTTTTAAAGGTCCCTACCAGTGCCCAAATCCTATGATCCTTGATCTTTTATTTTAGAAATTGTTATTTTTAATATAACATGCTTCATAATTATTATTCAGATATACCCTATTGGACTAATCTTGTTGTCTGGTACTGTTGTTGTTGTTGCCCTCCCATCAATTCCAACTCATAGCGACCCTATAGGACAGAGTAGAACTGCCCCATAGGGTTTCCAAGGAGTACCTGGTGGATTCGAGCTACTGACCTTTTGGTTAGCAGCCTGGGCTCTTAACCAGTTCACCACTAGGGCTCCTCTCTGGTACTAGGTTGTGAGTAAAAACAAACCTATGCTGTCCAATGACAAATAAACATAAAAAAAAATTTTTTTTATAGAAGCATGGATACATATTTTGATCGGATGGTTTTTCAGATCTCACTAACTAATACGTAATTTGGATGTTTTTGTGGATAAAGGATCATGTGTTAGGAATAGATTACAGCCCATTATGAAAACATGTAGCACAGATACCAGGTACGGAAACTGTGCCATCAGCATCCAGGAGAATACTGCCTAGCAAATTATAATCATCATTTTTCAGTGATCTCTAGACAAGATTGTATAGAACCTTTGATAAGAAGATAGTAATAGTTACCCTTTATTGAACACATGCTATGAGTCACATTGTAGTGTTCTATATAGTGACTATAAGGTAAGATACAAGTATGAGAACATGATGAGGAAATTAGGACACAGTTACCAGATCTGTTAACTCGGTTCACAGATCTGGTAATTGGCAGAGATAGATGTCTTCTCAGGTCTCTTAGACCCTATAAGGCCATTGTCCTTCCCACTTTGAGACCATACCTTTTCATAATCTCCAAAGATGGAGTGGCTTGCATTTTTCCCTCATGTCTGGAAAGTTGTTTTCTGTGAAACATCTCTGTCACATTTGAGTCTCAGACAAATTCACACCAAATGAGGGAAAGTCCATAATAATGCAAAAATACTATTACAAAGTTGTGTTTTACTTTAAAAGGCCATTTATTATCTGATGGGGAAATACAGCATCTTGACATAAAAAAGAGACAACTGGCTCTTTTTTCTAAAATGCAATTGGTAATGATCTTGCAGGAACTGTCTTACTAGAATGTCTCAAAGAAATGTGATATTTGGTTAGTAAGTTAAAATCCATTTAAAGATAGCAGTATTAATTTCTCTCTTTTTTCCAGGTTATCCAGAATAACTGTCTGTTTTGGAGGAAGATACCTCTGAAGCAAGAAGCACAAATTAACTTAGTGGCTGAAAGTTTCCTAGTCTTAAGAATGGTGATTGTTCCTTATTAAATCAGTGGACACGGATCAGCAAAGCTGCCTCCAAAGGTAATTTTGGATGATGACTCAAGCCCTACGGGAATCAAGGCAAAGATTTCCTATGTGCATGTTGATTTGACCGTGTCTCATAGTGCCAAAGGCAGTAACAACCTGCAGCAGCGAGCATGCTGATAAAGTTGCTGGATGTTGGTGCAGGGAAAGAGAAGCTCAATAGGTCACTAGTCAGTCCAGCTAAAAGATTTCTTTGTATTCTAAATTTTCACAGCAAAATGATTTTTTACAAGCTTAGGTAAATCTCAAGAGGTTGAATAATGATTCACAAGCCAACTGGAATGTTTCCATTTTTGATGTAGTCATTATTTTGGTAATGCCATTGATTGCTTAATTCTGCTAGTTTCTTTAACAGCAAAGGGAAATGGAAACCATTCCTGTAATTGCCAATACACAGCTTTGCACAGAAACCAGTTGAACTGGAATGAAAGCTATGCCAGGGCTTCAGTTAATGAGGTTTCCCAATCAATCAGCAGTGGTTGCAGAGAGTCTGCCTTAGGGGTGAGCTACTCCCGGTGAACGAGGTGTTCTTAGCTGTTGCTATGGAGCTACCATGAGTGCCTCTCAAGAATTTGGAAATAAGGGAAATGAGTTTGCCTTAAGAGACAAACTTTGAAATCAACGTATAAGGTAGCATTAAGGAAATAATGCCTCAAAGAGATTGAATGGCTCCCCTGGCTAAGTGTGAACTGATTGAATGAAATAACAACATATTTAAAGAAAGATTGTGTTAATGAAGGGAAAATGAGCTTGAAAGAGAGAGATTGAGGCTGTAGAGCCAAGGGTTTTTTTTCAGCAGTTGCTCCCTGTCTTAGTCATCTGGTGCTGCTGTAACAGAAATCTCACAAGTGGATAGCTTTAACAAAGATAAATTTATTCTCTCACAGTCTAGGAGGCTAGAAGTCTGAATTCAGGGTGCCAGCTCCAGAGGAAGGCTTTCTTTCTCTGTCAGTTCTGGGGAAGGTCCTTGTCATCAGTCTTCCCCTGGTGTAGGAGCTTCTCAGAGCAGGAACCCCAGGTTCAAAGGACATGCTCTACTCCCAGTGCTGCTTTCTTGGTGGTATGAAGTTCCCCTTTCTCTCTGCTTGATTCTCTCTTTTATTCTCAAAAAAGATTGACTCAAATATGACTTAATCTTGTGGATTGAGTCCTGCCTCATTACCATAACTGCTTCTAATCCTCCTCATTTACATCATAGAGGTAGGATTTACAACACATAGGAAAATCACATCAGATGACAAAATGATGGACAGTCACACAACTAGCCAAGTTGACACACATTTTGGGGGGACACAATTCAAACCATGACACCACCCCATGTTTGTCAGAATAGAATTGTGCTCCACAGGGTTTTCAAAGGCTGATATCTCCGGAGTAGATCACCAGGTCTTTCTTCTGAGTTGACTCCAACCACCAAACTTTCCATTAGCAGCCAAATGTGTTAACCATTTGCACCACCCAGGGTCTCAAAAATACAAAAGTAGGAAGCGTCAGTTTAAGTATCCAGAGAAGGAATCTGGCCAACACAAATCTCATTGGCCAGTCTAGCTTTGTTTTAGAGATGGCTGCTGGCTATCTTTACCTGAAACTAATTAAACATTGGAATATTGCAACTTCCTTTGCTCTAATTCAAACTTCTAATTATAATAATATGGTTGTCCCTAAAAAGATGGTTTTTATGATTTCTTTTCTGAATTCCTCATGATATATTTTGCCTCTCTCACAACTAAGATGCATATTTGAAGATGTCTTCCTATAGGTATTTCTAAGTTCTTACTAATCTTTTTTTTTTTAACTATTTATAAAATGTTCTATTTTATCCTGTGTTCCACGTAGTAAGTTACTAAGGTTGCTTTTGGACCCTCATTATAAAAGTTTATCAATCTCATTTAAAATAAAGCATATAAGTACATTGCTATCTTCACTTCCAAACAAACCCAAATTTTTAGTAAATCTTCACTTATAAGGACTTTTAATAATAGCCTTAATCTTCTAGTTTGTCTTATCCTCTTCAGTGCTAATCAACCAAATTGTATATTGCAAATATGGCTCTCTTAATTAAAACATGATCTTTATGTTATTACATCATAAGGAATCTGATTTTTTTTGCCAAAAATAGTATAATAAATTTTGTATTGCAATAGCTAAATTATATCACAGCAGTTGAAATGTCATTTAATTTCATACTGTTCTAGAGAATGTCAAAATGATACATTCAATCATTAAGATAGGAGGTTAAATTTGGAATTAAATTGAACTCTGATAAATAGCAACATTCATTGGCAGCCAGCAATACCTGAGGTGCCATGAAAACCAAAACATCAAATTATTTTCTTATTCCATCTTAGTGAACCTCAGGCTCAGTTGTAAAAGATTCAAATAATCTTGTCTGATTACTTCAGTTCATTCCCATGCTGGCTAAGTAAACTTAGCAAAAGTTTTCTAAAATAAGTCATAGCCTTAATGGTCTGACTGAGACTGAAGGAACCCCCGAAGCCATGGCCCCTGGATGCTATGTTAACTCCAATCTAAAACCATTTCCGAAGACCCCTCTTCAGACAAAGATTAGACTGGACTATAAAACAGAAAATAATATTCTTAAAGAGTGTGCTTCTTAGTTGAAGCAGATACACGAGACCAAAGGGGTAGCTCCTGTCCGAGGCAGGATGAGAAGGCAGGAAGGGACAGGAACTGGTTGGATGGACACAGTAAACCCGAGGTGGAAAGGGGGAGTGTGCTGTCACATTGTAGGGATTACAACTAGTGTCACATGACAATATGTGTATACATTTTTGTATGAGAGATTAACTTCAGCTGTAAACTTTCACCTAAAGTACAATAAAAATAAATAAATAGATAGAACAAATCGTAGCCTTGAGACGTCTTTCTCAGGGCTAGGGCATAAAGTTGTGTACGCACAGCTTTGTTGTTGCCCTTGACTCAGTTCCAACTCATGGTGACCTCATGTGTGCAGAGTAGAACTGGGTTTTCAAGGCTGTGACCTTTCGGCTGCAGATCACCAGGTCTGTCTTCTGAGGCACTTCCGGGTGGGTTCAAACTGCCAACCTCTTGGCTAGTAGTCAAGTGCTAACCATTTACACCACCCAGGGATACCCTATGCGCAGCTCTAGTGGGTGCCATTCACTTTCATGGTTGCGCTAGACTTGTGTATTTCTTACCACAGTTTTGTCTCAGGAGACTGTACACAGCTTGAGAATGAGGAGATTTTCTCCTAATCTGAACAAAAGCACCCTTTTGGCTATACCAGGTCTGGATTCTTTCTCTAGATACACACAGTAAGCCGGAATCTCTGCCTGATTAGACGACAGCTTTTACTAAACCTATTTCTTTTGTGCAAATTCAAATTTAACATTTCCCCAAGGAAACCAATGACTTTATTGAGGATACCATGTTTACGGTAGAAATCTTAATGGAAATCTAATGAATTTACTATTGGTTCTTCCCTGTTACAGTGAACAGTTGTAATTTATTTCAGTGAAAATATGGCTAAGAACTTTGAACATCATAATATTAAATGGGATACAACTAGACAAAATATTGGAAAATTAAAAATGAGCTATGTATATTAAAAAAGCAATATAAGAAATAAAGTAAAAACAAAAGTACAACCAGAAATGTTACCTTAAAATACTTACGAATATTAGAAAGAAAAACAGATGGTCCCCTATTAAATGTTGAAAAGAAATTATTAAACAAATGACAGTGAACTCAAAAACAATATATTAATATAAAGGTATGAGGGAAGGTAAGTCCATGCACTAACATTTATGCTCTGATTTTGAAGATATGGGAGAACAACACTTGGAATAAACTCCCCCAAACGGGAGAGCAAAAGATGAAGATGTAAGTGCAGTTATATTGTTAGGTGCTGTTACTTAACCACTCATAGCAACCCCGTGTGACAGAGTAGAACTGCTCCGTAAGTTTTATTGTCTGTCATCTTGACAGGAGAAGATCACCAGGTCTTTCTCCCACAGAGCCGCTGGGTGGGTTCAAACTGCCAGCCTTTTGGTTAGCAGCCAACTGCTTAACCATTGCACCACCAGAGCCCCTTACGTATATAGGAATTTATAATAGGCAGAATCATACAGGTGAGCAAAGAGAACTTGAAAAACAGAAAAGAACACAAGAGAAGGGAATGTTGTCCTGCGGTCAAGAGAACTTTAGGGATCTTATTGCAAAAGAAGAAAAATAATGAAGACCTTAGAATAAATGCTACAAAGAAAAAGGAAAGAATGGCAGAAAGGAGAAGAGAGTAGTCCCCAAACAAGGAGGAGTCTCTGGGAGGTACAGTTAACTTGCTCAGCTACTAACCCAAAGGTTGAAAGTTTGACTTCTCAAAAATAACTTCTGCTTTTGAAAAATTAATCACTGAAAACCCTATGAAACACAATTCTACTCTGACATACATGGGGTCACCATGGGTTGGAATCGACTCAACAGTAACTGGTTTTTTATTATATTGAACCCACCTGGTTAATCCAGGATACTCTCCCTATTACAAAGTCATCTGCTTAGCAAACTTAATTCCATCTGCTACTTTAATTCCCTTTTGCCATGTAACATAACATATTCATAGGTTCCAGGGGTTAGAATGTAGCTATCTTTGTAGGAAGGCATTACGCCGCCTACCACACTGCCAATTAATAATATTACATATACTTTTAATCCCTGTATTACTATCCTCATTTTACACGTGGAGACAATGAGGTAGAGTAATTAATTACTTTGTCTAAGATCAGACAGCCAGTTGGGTAGAAGAGCTGGGATGTAAACCCAAGCCATCAGGCTCTGGAGGTTCTGCTCTTATTCAGACTACACTTTATTCTCTCAAGGAATCCTTTCATCCTTACTTTGAAAATCAAAAGCTAAACCAAATGCTGTTGAGTCAATTCCAACTCATGGTCATAAGTAAAAAAGAGAGAGAGAGAGACTGCACTGTGGAGTTAGACTACCTGCATTATTCATATTTCAGCTCTGCCACTTACTAGCTGAGCAAACTTGAAGTAGTTAACATCTCTAAGTCTCAAATTTCATATGCTGTAAAGCTGGTATAATAACAGAACTTACTTCATGGAGGTTTTGTGAGAATCAAGTGAAAACGTTTATGTAAAGCTCTTTGTAGAGAGCCCAGCCTATAATACGCATTTTCACCTTTACGTAAATGACAAAGTTTCTGGATATTATATTGTTGTTGTTAGGTGTCATACAGTTGGTTCCAACTCATAGCAACCCTATGTATAACAGAATGAAATGTTGCCCAGTTCTGCACCATCCTCACAATTATCACCATGTTTGAGCCCATTGTTGTAGCCATTGGGTCAGTCTCGTTGAGGGACTTCCTCTTTTTCACTCACCCTCTATTCTACCAAGCATGATGTCCTTTTCCAGGGACTGGACCCTCCTGATAACATGTCCAAAGTAAGTGAGACAAAGTCTTGCCATCCTGAGTTCTAAGGAGCATTCTGGCTTTATTTCCAAGACAGATTTTTTCATTCTTTTGGCAGTCCATGGTATCTTCAGTTTTCTTTCCCAACACCATAATTTAAAGGCATCAGTTCTTCTCCCCCCTTCCTTCTTCATCATCCAGCTTTCACATGCATACAAGGAGATTGAAAATACCATGGCTTGGGTCAGGTGCACTTAGTCCTCAAAGTGACATCTTTGCCTTTTAACACTTGAAAGAGGTCTTTTGCAGCAGATTTGCCCAATGCAACATGTTTGATTTTTTGACTGCTGCTTCCATGGGTGTTGATTATGGATCCAGGTAAAACGCAATCCTTGATAACTTCAATATTTTCTCCATTTATCATGATGTTGCTTATTGGTCCAGTGTGAGGATTTTTGTTTTCTTTATGTTGAGGTGTAATCCATGCTGAAGGCTATAGTCTTCGATCTTCATCAGTAAAGTGCTTCAAGTCCTCTTCACTTTCAGCAAGCAAGGTTGTGTCACCTGCACATCACAGGTTGTTAGTCTTCCTCTAATCCTGATGCCATCTTCTTCAGATAGTCCAGCTTCTCAGACTGTTTGCTCGGCATACAGACAGAATAAGTATGGTGAAAGGATGTAACCCTGACACACACCTTTCCTGATTTGAAACCATGCAGTATCCTTTTGTTCTGTTCAAACGACTACCTCTTGGTCTATGTAGAGGTTCCTCATGAGAACAATTAAGTGTTCTTGAATTCTTATTCTTTGTTGTGTTATCCATAATTTGTTATGGTCCATACAGTTAAATGCCTTTGTGTAGTCAATAAAACATAGGTAAACATCTTTCTGGTATTCTCCGCTTTCAGCCAAGACCCATCTGACATCAGCGGTAATACCTTTTGTTCTACGTCTTCTAAATATGGCTTTAATTTCTGGCAGTTCCCTGTTGATGTACGGCTGCAACCATTTTTGAATTATCTTCAGCAAAATATTACTTGTGTGTGATATTAATGATATTGTGCAATAATTTCTGCATTCTGTTGGATCACCTTTCTTTGGAATGGGTACAAATATGGATCTCTTCCAGTCAGTTGGCCAGGTAGCTGTCTTCCAAATTTCTTGGCATAGATGAGTGAGCGCTTTCAGTGCTGCATCCATTTGTTGAAGCATCTCAATTGGTACTCTGTAAATTCTTGGAGTCTTTTTTCTTTTTTTTTTTCCCCAATGCCTTCAGCGCAGCTTGCACTTCTTCCTTCAGTACAATCGGTTCTTGATCGATGCTAGCTCCTGAAATGGCTGAGCATCAACCAGTTCTTTTTCATACAGTGACCATGTATTCCTTCATTTTCTTTTGATGCTTTCTGTGTAGTTCAGCTTTTTGCCCATAGAATTCTTCAGTATTGCGAGTCTTGAATTTTTCCTTCAGTTCTTTCAGCTTGAGAAATGCCGACCATGTTCTTCCTTTTTAGTTTTCTAACTCCAGGTCTTTGCACATTTCAGTGTAATACTTTACTTTGTCATCTCAAGCCTCCCTCTGAAATCTTCTGTTCAGCTTTTTTACTTCATCATTTCTTCCATTCAGTTTCACACTCTACATTCAAGAGCAAGTTTCAGAATCTCTTCTGACATCCATTTTGTTTTTTTCTTTCTTTCCTGTATTTTTAATGATCTTTTGCTTTCTTCATGTATGATATCCTTGATGTCATTCCACAACTCGTCTGCTATTGTGTCATTAGTGTTCAATGCATCCAATCTGTTACTGAGATGGTCTTTAAATTCACATGGGATACACTCAAGGTCGTACTTTGGCTCTTGTGGACATGTTCTAATTTTCTTTAGCTTCAACTTGAACTTGCATATGAGCAATTGGTGGTCTGTTCCACAGCTAGCCCCTGGTCTTACTGAGATTAATATTAGATGTTATTATTATTGTTGCTATTAGATCTTAAAATACTGTATTTTCATTGTAATTAGAAATTCAATTTCAAATAATAACAAAATTTGGTCAAGGGAGCAAGGCTATGGATGTAGGTAGCTTTGAGAAAAATCCAGGTAATTTTACACCTGAAAATCAACAGCATCAACAAGAAACATTCATGTCACAATTGAGCTTTTATTGTTTATAGGCTGTCCTGTTACAGCAAAGAAAGCTTATATTTCCAGTCCATTTTCAACCCATCATTTGAATTCATTGTGGCTATCATCAGGGTATTAGCATATAGGTTTCTTACTATGCAAACTCTAGAGTTCAAATAAACTTGATAGCGATGAGAAAGAATGTTAACGGTATATTACCCCATATTTAAAATGCTGCAAACGTCCCCATATTCCCATGCAGAATATATGTTTGTGAATAACACTGGCTTTTGAAAGATTTGGATAATAGATCACCAAAAAAGAAAATACTGATTGTTTACTATTGTCCCACAACCTCTTCCCCCTCACCCCTTATCTCTTGAATTCTAGCTCTTGAAAATTTGTGGGCATGGGCATATGTGTGGGTACATGTGTGCCAGAGGAAAATTTATTTATCTATATGGCATTGCTTCTAGGTAAAAAAATCTTCAAATATACAAATTCTAGTAGAATTCGAAGAATCTATGTGACTGTGTTTACAGTTGTTTCTTTTAATAGTATTCCTTTGAAATATTCGGGTTGAAAAAATTAGAATAGGTGGAACTAATAGAGACTGTCCTGGAAAAAGCTTCATTGTGACTTTTGGTTTAACTACAGAAAAATAGAGTGTATTTCAGAAACAGACCCTTAAAATTTACTATGTTCTTTTACAACTTCAGATGTGGTGGCGGGGGGCAGAGGGAAGCAAAATCAGCTTGCAGATTCAAATCTGCCGGTTGTGAGAGGGAAGTAAGTAGAAACCAGCAACAGTCTCCTCAGAGAGACACTAAATGAGGTCTGAATTTCATGAGTGTTTGTAAGCAGTTAAACGTTACTGTGACCTTGGGAGTACTTGCTCTGAATTCTCGAGACTGCATCTAGAATGTCTAATTCATTTTTTTGGTCAGTATTTTCAGTTGCTTTAATGGAATTAAATGTACTGCCTCTAGTATTTTAATTTTACATCTGAAATTTTTTTCCCAAATTAAAAAAAAAAAAATCCAACCCTTTTGTGTAATCAACAGTGTCTAAAATAATGTATCACTTTTTAATATGTGGAGCTGAGGTGGGTAAAAAGAGAGGGCAAAAGAGGAAGAGAAAGTAATGTCCATCTGTTCACCTAGGGAAACGGAGAGGGGAGAGGTGCGGGAGGAGATGAAATTTGATTGAATCAGAGAAAAAGATGAAAAAACCTTTGTATATTTGATTAGACAACCTTCCATCTTCTGTAAAATTTTGATTTTCTTTCAAGCACAAATCAAAGTTTATTTTTTACAAGTGTTTAGCAGTATTACTTTATTTCTATTTTGCAATAAATAGCATTATCTGCCAGCAAAATGTTAATTTTCTATGGGTCATTTCATTCCATGCCTTTTAGGAACTTTTTT
Source organism: Dugong dugon (assembly GCA_030035585.1). NCBI lineage: Eukaryota > Metazoa > Chordata > Mammalia > Sirenia > Dugongidae > Dugong > Dugong dugon. The sequence goes on along the minus strand of CM057468.1, from coordinate 109,445,708 downwards.
TTTTTTTTTTTAAATCAATCTTATTTTCATTTAATTTGCAAAAGGTGAACTGAATCCCTATAGAGTATACAATTTGTGGAGTTTTGACAGGCATGTACACCTATAAAACTACCACCACAATCAAGATACAGAATGTTCCATAACCCCTATATATTCCTCATGGTCCCTTGCAACCCTTCTTTCTTAGTCTCTGGCCCTAGGCAACCACTCCTCTGCTTTCTGTCACTATAAATTTCTTTGTATTTTCTAAGCTCAGACAAATGAAATGATATATGTGTGATTTTATGTCTGACGGCTTTCATTAATCGTATTTTTGAGATTCATCCATGTTGTTGCATGCATAAGTAGTTCGTTTCCTTTTATGCTGAATAGTGTTCCAGTGTATGAATTGACCACTCTTTTTTCTATCTTTTCATCTGTTGATGAATGTTTGGGTAGCTTCTAGACTTTGACTATTGTGAACTATGCTGATCTGAGCATTCATATACAAGTCTTTGTGTGGACATACGTTTTCATTTCTCTTATGTAAATAAATACCTAGGAGTGGAATTTCTGGATCATATGGTAATTATGTTTACCTTTATAAGAAACTGCCAAACAGTTTTCCAAAGTAGTTGTATCATTTTACATTCCCAGCAGTAGAATGTAAGTTCCAGTTGCTCCACATCCTTGCCAACACATGGTATTGTGAGTCTTTTTAATTTTAACCATTCTAATGGGCAGTTCTACTCTGCCCTATAGGGCCACTATGAGTCGGAGTCAACTCAACAGCACACAGCAATGATAATGGGTATGAAAGGTCCCTGTTGGCACAAACAATTTGCTCTTGGCTACTAACTGAAAGGTTGGCAGTTTGAATCCATCCGGCAGCACCATGGAGAAAGGACTGGTGATTTGTTTCCATAAAGATTACAGCCAAAAAACCCTATGGAGCTCTGTTCTACTCTACAGCACATGGGTCACTATGAGTCAGAATCGACTTGACAGCAACCAGTTGTTTGGTTTAATGGTTTTAACCTGCTTTTTTCTTTTTGATGACTAATGATGTTGAGCATATTTTATGTGTTTATTCGCTATTGGCATATCTTCTTTTATAGCGTAGTATCGGTTCAAATCATTTGCCTATCTTGAAAATGGGTCATTTGACTTCTTATGAATGAATAGTAAGAGCTTATTATATTTTACAGAAATAAGTCCTTTGTCAGATATGTGTGTTGTGAATATTATTTCCTAGTCTGAAGCTTGCCTTTTCATTTTCTTAATGGTGTCTTTCTAAGAGTAAGTTTTTAATTTTGATGAAGACCTATTTATCAATTTTTTTCCTTTACGGTTTATGCCTTTTGCATAACCCGAAGTTACAAAGATTCTCTGTTATGTTTTCTTTTAGAAATTTTACAGTTTTAGCTTTTGCACTTAGGTTTATCATCTATTTCATGTTATTTTTTTATGTATGGTATAAGATGGTGGTTAATGTTCATTACTCTTTTAATGAATATTCTGTTGTTCCAGCAACATTTGTTAAAATAGCTATCTTTTTAGGCTAACTCTCCATGTTCTGTACTAACCGAAGTTCATGTTTAATTGTTCAGGGATATTAGCTTATATTCATTTGCAGTAGATATCATCTGCTAGTAAATAGATAATACTCCAAAGGGGATTTCATTCCTTACCCAAAATGACTAAAGGAACTTTTAGAAGTGGGGAAAAATGAAATTTGATTATCTTTTGCTAGGTTCCGTTTCTGTACTAATTTTACCCAATGAATATTGTTGACCATCTACCTTGTGCCATGTATTGTATTAGGAAAGAGACAAGAATAAGAAGCCATTTCTTAGAAGCCCTCACTCTGGGGCACAGGAAGAAAAACATGTTACGTACAATTCAGTCCCTGTTGTAGCACAGGTTTAGGAAAACAATACTGACGATCACAGAAGAGGGCAATTAACTATCTAGGGAAGTGGGAGAAGACTTCACAGAGGTTATATCACTTGAATTAGGTCATCTTTGTTCTAAATCCTTTTATATTCTTTCAAAACAGCGAGCCACATTCCCTACAGAAAATCTAAAAAGTATAAATAAGGATATACTTACTTCATCAAGCTGGTCCTTTGGGTGTTTGCAATCTCATCCAGACCAGAAAGGGCAATGAAACGATGTGCCATAAGAAAATACATAAATAAATAAAGACCTGTATGACTTGCCTGATGGTCTTACCTACAGAAGAGTTGTTTTATTGATCTGGTCCCAAGATCAAGCCTTATCTAAATGTAAACTCTTTGTTTTGGGTCAACAAAACTTGCTTCTGAGGAAAAGGGGACGGATATGAGAGGAAAAGGGATGGGTATGAGAGACCTGGAGGTGAGAATTCTGTTAAATGAGCAGAGATTTATCAAAATAGTTGTTGTTGTTATTGGGTGCTTTCAAGTCCATTCCAACTCACAGAGACCCCGTATGACATAACAGACTGCCCCACAGGGTTTTTTGTTAGCTGTAATCTTTACAGAAGCCCATTAATTATTGATAGGTGCTATTGAGTCAGTTCTGACTCATAGCAATCCTACGTACAACAGAACGAAACAATACTCAGTCCTGCACCATCCTCACAGTCCTTGCTATGTTTGAGCCCATTGTTGCAGCCACTGTGTCAGTCCATCCCATTGAAGGCCTTCCTGTTTTGCACTGGCCCTCTGCTTTACCAAGCATGATATCCTTCTCCAGGGACTGGTCCCTCTTGATAATATGTCCAAAGTATGTAAGACAAAGTCTTGGCACCCTCTCTTCTGAGAAGAGTTCTGGCTGTACTTCTTCCAAGACAAATTTGTTCATTCTTCTGGCAGTCATGGTATATTCAGCAGTCTTTACCAACACCATAATTTAAGTGTAAAAATTCTTCTTAGGTCTTCCTTACTCATTGTCCACCTTTTGCATGCGTACAAAGTGATTGAAAACACCATGGCTTGGGTCAGGTGCACCTTAGTCCTTAAAGTGACATCTTTGTCTTTTAATACTTTAAAGAGGTTTTTTGCAGCAGGTTTGCCCAATGCAGCATGTTGTTTGATTTGTTTACTACTACTTTCTGGGTGTTGATTGTGGATCCAAGTAAAATGAAATCCTGACCACTTCAATATTTTCTCCATTTATCTTGATGTTGCTTATTGGTCCAATGTGGGGATTTTTGTTTTCCTTATATTGAGGTGTAATCCATACTGACGGTGTGGTCTTTGCTCTTCATCAGTAAGTGCTTCAAGTCCTCTTCACAGAAGTCTAGTGACTGCTACTTACCCTGCATTCACCATGTGCCAGGCATTCTAAGTGCTTCATTGAATTCTCACAGTAATCCTATGAGGGTTTTACAAAGAGAGAAACTCAGGCAGGACATGTTAAAGCCACCATGATAGATTATATTATTGCTCAAAAATATTCACTCTTACGCTCTCACCTCCATAAACCAAAAAAAATACCCGGTTGCCATCAAGTCAATTCCAACTCATAGTGACCCTATAGGACAAAGTAGAACTGCCCCATAGGGTTTCCAAGGTGTGGCTGGTGGATTCAACTGCCAACTTTTTGGTTAGTAACTGAGCTCTTAACCACTGTGCCACCATATATTTCTTCACCTTATTGATGCTTGGTTTGGTCATGTGACTTGCTTTGGCCTCATGGTGGACAAAAGTGTACTTCCCTGTCTCTTTGCTTTGAAAGACTTTGAGCTTGGCAGTGTGTTTGCTTTGGCCAATGGGGTGTTTGCAGATACAGCAAAAGCAGAAGTTTAAAACATGCATGCAGGAATGGATTCTCCTCTTATGCCTCTGCCATCGCTAGGACAAAAACGTGCCCTACAGTCTTTTGTTGCAAAGAACATGAAAGCATGGAGCAAACCTGGAACCTACCTGTAAGTTGGAGCACAGTCCAGCCTGGATTAGGTAACTCACAGAAAAGTGAGAGAGAAGAGTTTATTGCTGCTTTGGCTAAAATATCCACTGATATTTGGGGTGGTGTGTTATTAAGCCACTTAGTTAAGTGGTAGAAAGGATCTGACCCCTGACAATACGGCTACATACAGAGTCTGTATGCTTCCTCTACTCATAGAGTAAATAATGAGTTATTTTCAGACATGCAGTTAGAGATAAATCAGTTGGCTGATGAAACTAAAGTTCTATAACTCAGGAGAAAGTTGTATGTCTGGAATTAAGAGCATATCTTATTAATTAATGTTCCAAACCATGGCACATCATTTAACCTCTGTGCTTCCCTTAAAAGACTATTGTAAAAATAAAGTAAAGTAGTAGCTGTCAAAGCTCTTTGAAATGTTAAAAGCTGTGTGGAAATGCAAGTTACGCATTTTTTTAAGTCTTTTTTTTTTTGTTTCCTGCTCTATTCTCAGTGCCTAAAGTAGTGCCCAGTATGTGATAGGTGCTCAGCACATATTTGTTAAATTGAACATTTTTCAAACAGTATCCTCAGTTTATAAATAACAAAAACATAGTTAAAGTGTGTTTATCATTACAGAAGTAATTAAATTCTATTCTTGCCAAGATTGGAGAAAAAGTCAAAGAAGTTACTTCTGCTTAGAGCAGTAGACTTGTGTTAGACCTATGAAGGGTGTTCATTTCTGGTTGCCCCCTGGGTGGTGCAAACATTTAAGCACTTGACTCCTAGCTGAAATACTGGTGATTCAAACTCACCCAGATGTGTGTCAATCGCTTCTGAAAGGTCACAGCCTTGAAAACCCTATGGAGCCGTTCTACTCTGCACACCTGGGTTTGCCATGAGTTGGAACTGACTTGATGGCAACTAACAACAATTACCCAACTAAGTGTCCCCAAGCTACTGTTCTACAGATTCTGTGATTAAGTGGGAATGTTGTTGCAGTCTTATACTAGGATAGTTTCTAATTCAAAGGGTGTTTTATCAGTGGGACACTATTTGAATGTACTATTTGTTAATACAGTTAAAAATTGTGCTTTATTTATAAAATACAGATAATTCCATAAACAGCCAAATGAGAATCTGGGTCACTGTGATGGGAAGAAAATGTCCATTTATTCTTTCTCCTTTTCTATTTACTGTGAAGCAAGATGTAGCCAAATGAGATGCCTTGCCTTTGAGACACTTGCATTTATTCAATAACTCAGGATTCAGGCTAGGGCCAGGGTTAGAGTTAGCCTTTGGGTGAGGTGGGCAGTTGTTCTTGCCTGCCGTTCTTCATCACATCAAACCACAGTGAAATTCAAGGACTGGTGAGGTTATTTAGCTTATTCTACTTTCTGTTGTGACATAGGCTGTCTTTTTATCCCAAAACTTATCTGATGATTTCCTGAGAAAATTTTTAGTGGTGTAGATAAAGGGATACTTCAGCTCCATATTTTCCTGCAAAATTGACTAACAATCTGGAAGCAATAAATTTTACTTAAGGATCCTTCATTATAGTCAGCACTTCATCTTGTGGCAGATATTCTCCAGTGAGGGCTTTGAGTGAAACACCTTCTGTCTCAGCTAAAATCTTTCAATAGCAACCCCTGTCTCTGAACTGTTTCTGGCCTGCAGTTAATATGTGTTAGCGATGTAACTGAATCTATCGGTGTCATTAGTATATTAAGAGTTATAGACTAAGCATAGTATTGAAAGAAAGAAAGGAAGAGACTCATCTTCTGATTAATTTTGCTATAGATTTTTATTATAATGATTTCTTTATTTTAGTTCTTGAATATCTATTGTATCTGTAAAAGGCCAAAAGTTTTCAATTCTTTGTTTGGGAAGGCTCTAAGATGACAGCAGGAAAATAAATAGCAGGAGTACAAATATAATTAACATCCTGAATTCCTGGGCAGGATTCAGGGTGTCAAAGCTAATTTTAAACTACTCACCAAAGTTTACTTAATTTTATGGTTCTAGAGCTCCAGAGGGGCTCTGGTGGCACAGTGCTTAAGAGCTTGGATGCTAACCAAATGGTCAGCAGTTCGAATCCACCAGCCACTCCTTGGAAAATCTACAGGGCAGTTCTAATCTGTCCTTTAGGGTCACTATGAGTTGGAACAGACTCAACGGCAATGGATTTTTTTTGTTTGTTTGTTTTAATAGTTCCAGAAGGAGGAGTCCTGGTGGCACAGTGGTTAAGCGCTCAGCTGCTAACTGGAAGGTCAGTGGTTTGAACCCAAGAATTGCTCCACAGGAGAAAGATAAGGCAGTCGACTTCCATAAAGATTTTTTAAAAAGCCAAACCAGTTGCTGTGGAGTCTATCCAGACTCATAGTGACCCTATAGGACAGAGTAGAAATGCCCCATGGAGTTTCTAAGGAGCACCTGGTGGATTTGAACTACTGACCTTTTGAATAACAGCCGTAACTCTTCACCACTATGCCACCAGGGTTTGCGTAGATATTACAGCCTTAGAAACCCTATGGAGTAGTCCTACTCTGTCCTATGGGTCTCTATGAGTCGGAATAGACTCCAGAGCAAAGGGTTTTGTTTTTTTTAATAGCTCCAGAAGAAGCTAAATAAGAATTTAACACTATAGTAGGAACTTCTTAAATCTCCTTTTAAGTGGACAAAAAAACCGAATGAATTGCTCAAGATTTCATGTTATGAGGAAGATATCAAGATGAAAGTGCCATTTTTGCAACCTGATAAAAATGAAAAATGTTTTTTAATTAAAAAGAATATTTCTAAGCCCAAAGCTGCACAGAGTCAAATTTTGGAGATATTCTTAACATCTTCCTCTAATTTTTGCCCAATATTTGTTTCTTCATCGAGTTATTTCAATTACACCTCCTCTGTTTCTTTCCAATCATCTTCCTTTTTTCCATCTCTTTTGCCTTCACCTACTCTTTCCCTTTTCTAACCTCTACAGTATAACCTGTGTAACGTTATTACAAAAATGTAACTCTGATGCCTAATACCCATCATCATTGTTCAGACAGTACCCTCAGCTCATAAACAACAAAAACACAATCAAAGTATGTTCATAATGAGGGAAGCAGTTAATTTCTACTCCTGACAAGAATGAGGAAAAAAACAGCTTCTTGATCTAAGTTTCTTTAAATATTTCTTATTCACCTCAACATAAAGAAAACAAAAATCCTCACAACTGGACCAATAAGCAACATGATGATAAACAGAGAAAAGACTGAAGTTGTCAAGGATTTCATTTTACTTGAATTCACAATCAACGCTCATGGAAGCAGCAGTCAAGAAATCAAAGTATGTATTGCACTGGGCAAATCTTCTGCAAAAGAACTCTTTAATGTGTTAAAAAGCAAAGATGTCATTTTAAGGACTAGGGTGAGCCTGACCCAAGCCATGGTGTTTTCAGTCGTCTCATATGCGTGTGACAGCTGGACAATGAATAAGGAAGACCCAAGAAGAATCGAAGCCTTTGAATTATGGTGTTGGCGAAGAGTGTTGAATATACCATGGACTGCCAAAAGAATGAACAAATCTATCCTGGTTGAAGTACAGCTAGAATGCTCCTTAGAAGCAAGGACGGTGAGACTTCATCTCACATACTTTGGGCATGTTATCAGGACATGTTATCAGTCCCTGGAGAAGGACATTGTGCTTGATAAAGTAGATGCTCAGCAAAAAAGAGGAAGACCCTCAACGGGTAGGATTGACACAGTGGCTGCAACAATGGGATCAAGCATAACAACGATCATGAGAATGGCACAGGACCAGGCAGTGTTTCATTCTGTTGTACAGTGTCACTATGAGTTGGAACCAACTTGACGGAACCTAACAACAACAACATTCATTATGATAAAGGCCAAAACCTTTAGTATGTCATATAGGGCCTTACACTGACTAGGTCCATTTCTTTGTCCTCCAGTTACTCTAGACTTATTTCAGGGACTTAGAACAAACGAAGCTTCTTCTTGCTTCAGAGCCTTCAAAGATGACCCATCTTCCTTCTGGAAAAAAATAAATAAATATATATATATATATATATACACATACACGCACACATATACACATACATATATACGTACAGGCAGTCCCTGGATTATGAACGAGTTCTGTTCCTAATTCTGTCTTTAAGCTGAATTTGTATGTAAGTAGGAATAATTAGCTATGGTTCATAACTATTATTGGTTAGTCAAGTTTTTGTCTTAGTATATAGTATATAGTGTACCTTTCTATGCATAAAAAAATTAAAGAAACATTTCCAGATAAAAAACATCTTTAACATAATATTACAATAATAAAAATGTTTTGATGCATGTCGCAAGGTAGCACTCATTTGTTATTATGAACCATTGTATGTACCTCAAATTTTTAATATAATAGGCTTTACAGGGATTGGTTTGTAACTTTGGGTTGTACATAAGTCACATGTTCCTAACCCGGAGGCTGCCTGTGTATATGTAAGGCACTTAGTATTGAGATTCTCAAACATATTCTTATTAACAATTGCCTTTTTTCTACTGCTGTCAAGTCAATTCTGACCCATAGCAACCCTAAAGGACAGAGTAGAACTACCGCATAGGGTTTCCAAGGAGCAGCTAGTGGATTTGAACTGCTGACCTTTTGGTTAGCAGCCAATCTCTTAACCATTGAGACACCAGGGCTCCTAATACATGGCTATTTTTATTTCATCTATAGCACCACCCACCCCACCCCCATTCCAGATAAAAAGCAACTCCCAGAAATACTATGAAATCTCTTGCTAACTCACATTTGTCCCTAAGACTTCTGCTCAGGCATCACTTGCTTCCTTCCTCCTCTGCCAGACCAGGTCACACTTGCCTGTTATGTGCTCCCATTGCACCCAGTGCTTCAACTTCATAACAATTATTTCAGTGTGTAGTTATTTACTTATTTGTGTGGTTCTTGAATGAAGGTCTAACTTCACCCCTAAATGTTCTTTTCCATCAGGGAGTAACTGTGTCTCCCCCCTCCATCTCTCACAGTGCCTGGCTCATAGTGAGATCTTAATAAATCTCAGTTTTGAATTATTACGGTGTGGGGATTTCCACAATAGAACTCTGTGTGTGGTGCTTTCTTAGCATTCTTCCGGTCTATTGACTGATATCAGAAGGTTTCCTAAACACAGCCTCTGCTTTTGTCATACCCTTAGTCTCCCCAAATAGAAATTTTATCTTCTTTTTTATTTCTTCAGAAGCACCCGATAAGGTGTTGTTTTTCCAACAGATGCAATTGGTCTTATTTTCAAAATGAACGCGCAAACAAAACTTACACGTAGTGTTTATCTTCTTGATCCCTTTAACATTCATTAGATATTTCTTATGCATCACAAAATTATTTTTCCTTAGTGAACATAGAACAATATTGTCATAGAAAACATTTTGTAGGAAGGTACCATTGACATAAATGTTCTTCTATATCATTGTTAACCAACGCTGTAATCCATCGAATGGGAAAAAAAAACCAAAAAACAATGGAAGAGGTTGATAGATTCTTATGAAAATGGTTGTCAACAATACGACTTGATTTCAATTTAATTTTAATTTTTTTATTCTAAATCAAAGAAACTAATTTTTGCCATATCACTGTATTTATATAAACCCAGATATTGTTTAGATTTTCTATTTCAGTATGAGTAAGAAAATGAACACTAAGTAAAAATTAAGGAAGTTAAAATAAATTTGAGAGAAATTTTGAGAAGGCAAAAATGCCTTCATAAATCTGGTAGTGTACATTTCTTAGAATGATTTTATAGCATTTTTTTAAAGAGATCAGTATATTTTCCTGACAGAAAATTTACCCTACACATCTTAGCTCTTAACAAGAGCTATTCATTACGTTTTACTAATTTCCAATATAATGCTATATAGGATTGTCTGCTAGTATTTTCTTAATGACTCTTTATCTATTCAAAGTTTTCTGCAAAATTATAGCATCGCATTGAATTAAGAGCTGTAATGATGGTTTCATTCAGAAGGTGGCAGTATTTAAAGGGAGAAAAAAATTCTGAACAATTGAAAGGAAAATAAATCTATAAAATTAAATACGCCCCCCCAATGATAGCAGTAAAATACCATATGAGGTTAACATGTGGTTATGTGATAAGCTCCTGCCTCGGGTACATCTAAATAGATGTATTGCTCTTTATGGCTCCAAAGGTTTCCTGTCATGGACATGCTTTCCCTTGTCACCTTGTCACCTCCACTACAATGGTTATCTATTCCTTTGGCATAAGGTTGTTCATCTTAAAAACGAAGCATCATATAACCACATTTGAAGCCCTCTGCTTATAAAATCTATTTATGAGTAATAATTAAGCGGAAAATGAAATATTACTTCTCCTGACTTCATCACCCTAAATCAGAAATACATTATACAATTAGCATACCTTAAATTACCTTTCCCTTACTGGGTAAATAATTTTACTTTGTACAGAAAATTATTGAGTTAATTCCTTTACCATTCTGCATTTGAAAGGAAGTGCTTGCCTGCAGTGTCATTTCTAATTTCCATCAAATTGGATGTTTCAAAGCCTTTTAAAGACTACTATTGACCTTTGGTAGAAACAGATACTGTGTATAATGCAACTATTTCATTTGTTTAAAATGGTATGTGCAAAGAGTGTATTCTTCAGAAGATACCCGTTGAAATGAGAATTTCAATTATTTTTTTCACCTACAGTTGGCAACTAACTCTGGAGCAAAGATACTTCAAGCAAGTGTGTGATATGTGAAAAATAAGGTACTGTGAAGGTTCTGATTTGACTCACACTGCCAACCGTACAGCATAAGATTTATGAAGAATAAACTCTAACCCAGTCTTTTCACCACATTTGTAACACATGTATTTTGGTATTCAACCATCTGATCAAATTAAATTAAAGATAGAGCACCATCTTATGGATACTTCTATATTTGTAAAATTTGAAAATACAAAAATCATTTTGAGTTTGGGTTTGGAAAAGCTTTATCAGTAAAACCGATATCGTGGGAGGAGAATATTTTAATTTAACAAGGAAAAAGTGATGCGGTGGAAATGGAAATGGTGACCCCATGCGACAGAGTAGAATTGCCTCATAGTGTTTTCTAGGCATGGGAGAAAGATGTGTCTGACAGTCAACTTCCATAAAGATTTATAGTCTTGGAAACGCTGTGGGGCAATTCTACTCTGTCCTGTTGCTGCTAGGTGCCATCGAGTCGGTTCCAACTCATAGCGACCGTATGGACAACAGAACAAAACACTGGTCGGTCCTGCGCCATCATCACAATCATTGTGATGCTCTGTCCTATAGGGTTGCTATGAACTGCAATCTTTATGGAAGCAGATCGCCAGGTCTTCTCTTCCTCAGAGCCTCTGGGTGGGTTCAAACCACCAACCGTTTGGTTAGCAGCCTAGCACTTAACCATTGGGCCACCAGGGCCCCTCAATACAGAATTACTCCCCCTCTAGTCAAAACACAAATATAGTGGTTTTTACCATTTTGATGTCTTGGACTCTGTGGTAACAGCCTTGGCTCCTCCCCTTAGAAAAAAGTCCACAGATACAACACATTTTGTATACAATTTTAGGATTTTCTGGACTTTCAGTGGTTTATCCATGTTCTAGGATTTTTAAATAGTTTTTCTTCTTATTTTAACATTTATTTCTTTTCGGCCATAATTTTGACAAAAGTGAAAGCCAGGAGCTTGATTAAAAAGATATGGATAGTCTTCTTTTGAAAGAGAGGAACTGGAATTTACACACACACATTCTTACATGGTTTTGACTCTTCCCCCCACCACAGCTAAATTATATAAATTGTGTAAACAAAGAGGTTCTTATAGGTTTATTTTTATATAGATTTTATTTTCACGTTATTTACTCGGGAGTGAAATATAAAAATATGATGCTGGCTACAAAAATATAGAATTTTTTGCTTCAACCTCACAGAACTTTACAGGTTCTAAAATATTGACTAATTAGGAATAATTTTTTTATAATGTAGTCTCTTGACTCTAAATTATATTTAAAATATAAACTTAGCACCAATTTAATAAAACTAAGCAATTTCTGGATAGCCGCATCAAAAGAAAAAACAAAATTTGAAGAATTCTAACCATACCATACACACGTTTTTATTTTCACTTCTCACTTGTAGATAGGCATTTTTATCTTAATAAAAAATGAAAGAAATTCCATAGATTTATAATCACATGATGTTCAAGTTCAGATCCAAGGCATTATATTAGATGTCAAATGAAACTTTCCATGTTATCATATGCAGAATGATCTTTATACGAAACTTTTGTTTTGTTTATTAATAATCTAGAACATTCTTGCTCATTTAGAACAATCAGAATAAAAACTTTTCACAATTTATAACTTTAAGTGTAATAAAATCCACTGGATATGTTTGTTCAACATAGTGTAAGACCTACTTTATCCTTAAGTCTCTCTGAGGGAAAAACATTTGAGTGTGAATTTTGCTGAGTAACAACAATGTATTAGTTATTCAACAGAAAAATTAAACACGTAACCCTGAAGATGAGGGGTCCTCAAAATGTGGTCCACAAACTCCTGGGATCCCTAAAGACCTTTTCAGGAATCTGCAAGTTCAGGACTATTTTCATACTAGGATGTTATTTCCGTCTTTTTCACTGGGTTGACATTTGTGTTAGTGGTGTGGAAGCAATGGTGGTAAAACTGCTGCTACCTTCGTGTGAATCAAGGCAGTGGCACCAAAATGCACTAGTAATCACTGTGTTCTTCACTGCCAGGCCACACCTCACAGGAAGAAACAAAATAAAACACAAAACCACAACAAACTCAAAGAAAACATGTCAGTTTCATTTAAGAATGTTCCTCATGAAACAGTGAAAATTATTAATTTAATTAAATTTGACCCTTGGGTACACTTTTTTTAATATTCTGTGAGACAAAAATAGGAAGTATCTATAAAGCGCTTCTGCTACATATAGAAGTACATGATTGTCTCAAGGAAAAGCAATAAGTTATGAGCTGAACTAGCTCCTTTCTCATGGGATACTATTTTTATTTGAGAGAACAACTGACAGACTAATTATACTTATTCAGACTTGGATATTTGGCAGACATTTTCTCAAAACTGAGTGAAATGAGCTTGTCATTTTAAGGAAAAAACCGCGAGTATTTGTCGCCAATGATCAAATTTGAGCGTTTGGGCAAAAATTAGAATTTTCTAAAACTTGTATCTGCTGCTATGAGCTTGATGGTTGTCCAGTACTTAAAGACTTTTTTGATGTGATTGGTGGTTATTGACAAATGTGAGCTTTTTTGATACTATTTAATAAAATGTGTCAATCTTTAAAAGATCTATGTAACTCGGTGAACCTGCTTTCCAAACAACCAATAAATTATGCTACAATACCATGCATGGAAAAAGATCCATTCAAAGTACAAGATAGACTAATGGACTGTTTTAATATCACAGAGCAAGAAAAGTATATTAATTTACTTTTAAATTCTACATTGCAAATGACTTTAAGAAATTACCCCTTGTCAAGTTTTGGTGTAATATCAAAGAAGAGTATCAACAATTATATAAAGAATCTATTAAGATAGTCCTTTTTTTTTTTTTCAATTGCATATCTATGTGAGGTTTGATTTTCTTTATCTACTTTCACCAAAACAATGTATTGCAACAGATTGAATGCAGAAGCAGATATGAGAATCCAGACCAGTTCTATTAAGCCAGACATTAAAGAAATTTGAAAGGTGTAAAATAATGCCATTCTTCTCACTCAACTTTTCATTTTGGAAATACAGTAGTTTTTTCATAGAAATATGTAATTTATGTTATGTGATAAGTTTATTATTATTTTAAAATATACTAATAAATAGCTATTTCTGAAATTTACTAGTTTTATTTTTTCTAATATGAAAAATGCCGATAAATATAACCTATGTTCTTTGAGGTCCTCAGTAACTTTTAAGAGTGTAAATGGGTCTTGAGAACAAAAAGTCTGATAATCACTGATGTAGACCAGAGTAATAGTAAATAGTTAATAAAGACATATCCTTATTGTTCCCACTTGATGTCATTTTACTATCCCTTACGGGTTCTCCAACAAAAATTCTACCTCACTGTGGTTTAGTCTTCTTGAGCATTATGATTGAAATGGTGTCAATTTCTACAGTAGTAGAATTCTCATCTCTTTTCTGACACATAGTTTGAATTCCTAGCCAATCAATGCAATTCTGTCTTTACAGTTTTCTAGTATAGTGCTTAATATGGAACAGGCACTCAATAAATGTTATTGACGGGTAGAAAAGGTGTTTAACAATAAAATCGATATAAGTGCAAAAAACTATGAAAGCTAGAGGGAAAATCTATTGTTTTATACATTATAAGCATCCATTTCTAGCTTTCACTTATTCCCGCAAAATTCTCACATCATTTGGGTCTTAATTAGGATGGCAATATTTACATTTAAATTACAAACATTATCCAATTCTAGGCTAAATATCTGCTTCTCTAGGAGGACATGATACTCATTACGTGCAAATATATCTTGAATTAATGCAATGCTTTTCCTCATAACACCTTGAGCACATAGGTTATACGGCTTCTACTTTTTCATTCCTCCCCAGACTTCACAACCCAAATTATTCCTGTTCCCTTTCCCTAAATATTTCACAAAATGGAAAAAACAAACAAACAAACAAAAATAAAAAACTGCAATCAGTCGCTAATGAACGTCTACAGATGGATTAGGAATAGAAGCATGCTAGCTTCTCATTGTGGGATCAAACCTTATTATAAAAATTATGATATATTTGAGCTTTTAATAAAACACCAAACCATATGTTTAAGAGTTTCTTTAGTCTGATTGGAGCCCTGGTGGTGTAGTGGTTAAGAGCTCAGCTGCTAACCAAAAGGTTGGCAGTTCGAATCCACCAGCCTCTCCCTGGAAGCCCTATGGGACAATTCCACTCTGTCCTATAGGGTTGCTATGAGTTGGAAGCGACTCAACAGCAATGGGTTTGAGTTGTTTTTTGTTTTTTTGTTTGGTCTTAGTCTGATTATTTCAAGGCTAAAATTTAGAAATACAAATTCTGAGCTTCATAAAACCCATGCATAGAACCATTTACAACTTTACATTATTTTCAATAGTTCTATTGTTAAAAGTGAGCTTAATAGTAAGGTCATTATATTAACAGTAAAATACCTGACATTTACTGAGAACTTAGTATATATGCCAGATAGTATTGTAAGTACTTTATGTGCATTATCTTATTTAAGCTTCATAACAACTCTTGGAGTGTATCTTTTGTGTGTGTGCGTGTGTGTGTGTGCGCTTAAGCATGGACTACTCATTTACTGCTCACTTTATGCTAATCATTGCTATGTATTTCCCCCATTATCTGTAACAAGTGGGATTCCAGAATAGTTGTCTGCTAGGATGCAGTTTCTAACTGGAGATGAGAAAACTAAAAGCCTGAGCCAAGGGAGGAAAGGGATTTAAATGAGATTACCGGGAGAATTTTTGCTCATCTTAGAGTTTAAAAAGATTTATTGTTTTTATCTTTTGTAAATCCATTACTCTGTTTATTATTAGCTGGCCTTGTGAGTGGATAGTTGTTTTCATACCTATTTTCAAAACTGGTCCTTCCATGTGACCTGAAAAAGGATTCCTCTATCGGTTGCAAAATAATTTTAGCTATAAACTAGACTACAATAAATCATAGGTTGTCCTCTTTCAAAACACTTAAGGGATTTTTGTGAATTTCTTTTACCTCCACAAGAGCATATATTTGCACAATTGTTTATACTGTGCTTATGGGGGTTTCCTGTCATCCCCTCCAGGACTAAAGTTTGTTGTTGTTATCTACTCAGAAGAGCACATAGCCTAGAGTGGGTGCCACAAAAGCATCTGTTGAACAAAAGAATGACTCTGGCTGTGACTTGAAAGAGTTAATAGCTTCCTTTCAGTCAAATGCACAAATCAATTCTCAGCCAGAAAACAGCCCACCTATAGGTATTCAGGTCAACACACCTGTTTCCTTAACTATCATTGCCAAAACACATTTTATAATCCATTTTATTTCTGCGCATCCATCTTTCCTTAGCATTAGAGGTGTTTCATTAAAAAGCAGTATAATTTCCATTTGTTTGTACCCTCACCTTTGACAAAAGTGAAAACGAATCATTGAACAAGTTTAAGTGCATTCTGTGTATTTATGAAATGGTACAAACCAATTGTAGTCTTACATTCAACATCATTGATTCCAGCATCTTAATATTCTAATTACCTGAAAGAGTTAATGTTTAAGGTAGAAATCTGGTAAGAACACTAATGTAAACACAAATTGGAATTTTTAACTAAAAATTATTAGGGAACAATTAATCTCTGGTGATCAGGTCTTCTTTGCAGGTTCTTTTTCTTCCAACTATCTCTTAATTGGAGAGGCATGGAGGGTTTCCTGGGGACCCATCGTTGGCCCTCTTTTCACTATGAATACATAATTTCTGGACCATATCATCCACATCTGTAGCTTCAGCTACCACCAACATGCTGATGACTCCTTTATCCAGTTTTGAGGAATAGGTTTGCATTTTCAACTGCTTCTAGGACCTCTCTCATGTGTTCCATAAATTCTTGAAACTTTTCTCCGAACCGGCTTCTATTACATAAGCCCATCTTTCATCTATTATCATCCAGTTCCCAAGCTACCCTATTCTGGGAATCACCATTGACCCTCTGCCTCAGTCCCTCATACACATTCTATTAACTCCTTTGCCCATCTCTATCTCCTAAACTTTCTTCCTTGTCTTGTCCCTTGCCTTAAATTCAAGCCCTCATTGTTTCTCTGCCCGATTTCTCTACAAATCTCAAGGTATCTTGCCTCTGGTTTCATTGCCCTTACATTGCTCCAAATAGACTCTTTAAGAGTTAAAAATCACATTCTGTCTTATCTTATTTAAAATCCTTCTGTGCATCTCCCTTTTCTTCAGGCTATGGTTTAAATTCCAAAGCATGGCGCCCAAGGTCATTTCTGAATTTGCCTCTATGTGTTCTCTAGTCAGGAGCCCTTGCTCATCACCAAAAAGTCTGCAGTTTGAACCCACCAGCTGCTCTCCAGGAGAAAGATGTGGCAGTCTGCTTCTGTAAAGATTACAGCCTTGGAAACCCTATGGGGCAGTTCTACTCTGTCCCACAGGGTCGCTATGAGTCGGAATCAACTCTAGTTTCATCTTGCAAACATCCTCACATGTATTCTTCATTTCAGCCATGATGGTTTACATGCAATTCAACCAACTGGCAAACAACTTTATGCCTTTGCACATGCTGTTCCACCTGTCTACAGTGCATTCAACAGCTCTGAATCATTCTTCAAGATATCCATCAAGCAGTCTGGAAGCTTTCCCTTACTCCAACCTCACTCTCTCCTGAACAAGGTGTTCCTTCTCTGTGTTATCATAATCTCCTGTGGTATTGGACTGATCATCAGATTGCAATACAAATTTTCTTTTTTTAGTAATTGATTTTCTAATTTGTCATTCCTTAACCTGGAAGCTTCTCGAGGTCAGGGATTGCATCTTTTTCTTTTAAATACACCCAGAATAGTTTTTTTTTCTTTTTTCCACATTAGTTCCTTAACCGATATATATTTAACTAATCAAATCCTTAAATATTCTCTTTGTTGTCTTTTGGACATTTCTTTAATTTATGCCTCTTAAACCATTTTTCTCCTTCATGGAAAAAACACTGCATATATTATTTTAAAAATTATTAGCTGTTTTCCAGTGGCATCCCCAAAGCTTGGAGAGTCTTTGATTTGATAATTGTTTTTAATAGGAAGAAATAATAAGCTATCACATCAAGTAGTATTAACTAATTAGTAAAAGAAATGGAAAAATAGGCCTTTGATTGGTGAAGAAAGGAAGGGCAATAAAACTGCTATCTTTAAATTGTACTTTTATGTCCCAGAATTAAATTCGTTTATTTTAGTTGCCAGTTTAATAAACATCATACATGTAATATATTGATTTATTACCTAGGCAAATTGCAGTAAAAAAAGCAACCATTTGGAATTAGGAAAGTGTGTTGAGTCCTTGTTCCATTAGTTGCTAGTCTGTAACCTTAGGAAAGAGGAGTCTCTAAGTCTCAGGTTCCTTATCTGCAAAATGTGAAAATCAGTAAATGAGATACTGTATGTAAAAGGCTTAGTGCAACACCTGGTACAAAGCATGGAAATAGCAGTAATAATAATGGTAAGTATTACTTGCCTCAGGTTACTTTGGTGACTGTATTGGATAAGCACTTTCAGAGAACTTTCCAGACTGTAAAGTACTATGTAAATATTCAATATTATGACTCAAATGAATAATTATCGTTCATTGTTTACCTTGTCAAAAATGAAACACTGCCTTTAAAAGCATCAGTTTTTGAAATTTGTGTCTCTTGGCAGCTGCCAATCGATTAGCCTGCAGTCATGACCTGGATGAACACCTTTTATGTAAGCAGGATGCTCGCACTATGGGCACCAATTAAGGAGTGACAAATAGGCAAGGCTCCCCAGGAGTAAATACCTCGTTGTCTTTTACCCCATCTAGGGAGAAGGTCAGTAAATGCGGAAAGAAAGCTTCTCTCTTGTGTACCTAACTGTGCAAGTGGCCTGGAAAAACTAAACCTGCTATTTGGCCACCCGGCAGATGAGCTCAGAGGGGTTGTTGTTTTATTTGCCCGCTGTTAACTCCCACGGAGCTTCCTCACCTCCCTGCCAGCCTGATCGCTGCACATTCCGTCTTGTGTGGAATGCATTGTTTTGCCCATTTTCCCCTGTCAGGACTTAGGACACCAGAAATAGAATCACAAAAAGAAACTCCCGGTGGTTCTGGCATTGGAACTGAGAAATCTGCGCAGATAAAGTAGGCTTCGGGTGCAGCTACCAGACGCCCACTGGAGGCCAGAGCCAACAGTGACCAAGTCCACCGCGGGCTCCGCCAAACGTTAACAGCGCGGGACACCGCGTGGGCGCGCAAATTATTTGCAGAATAAATGTCTACACTACACAACCTGTCTGAGTTAACTGCATCCCAATCCAGAAAATAATCGAGCTCCGTTTGAGCTGAATCAGAGTGCCATTTCGTAAACATAAAATCTATATTGCTCATGCATCTGCAGGAACAAAATCGTTTAAAAAGAGAGCCTCGTTTGTATTTTTTTTTTTTTTTTTTTGTAAGAACGTGCACCTGACTTCTATAATTTGGGCTTCAGCATCAGCGTCAAACAGCAGCGGAGCAGGGAGAGGGACTTTCTGAAAGTCTCATTCCAACGTTATTTCGAGGTAAAGTGTTCCGGCCCCCACTTTTCTGCGCTCTGGTTCAACCCCAAACACCAGAGTCGGGTCCGGGCGATCTCTCGGCCGCTCCTCTCCCCTCCTGCCTGAGGACAGCGGTCCCCCCTCTCCCGTCCCCAACCCCTGGGAAGCTTGCAGGAGAAAAAAGAGGTGTGTGTGAGAGGAACCTGCAGTCCCAGCAGTCGCAGGTGAGCGTCCACAAAGACACCACCCCCATCAGCTCGCCGCCTTTGCAAACTGCGCCCGCGGTCCGGGCGGCGGCGGCGGCGCGCGCACGCGCAGTCCGCTGCCCCGCGCCCGCTCCTCAACATTCCATTCCACGTGTTGCTTGTTGTAGGCGCCACAGTTTCCTCACCTGCGCCCGGCGTCCGGGCCGCTCCGCCTCTACTGGCCGGCGCGGGGTGGAGCGGGGCCGGGGGCCGGGACAGGCCGGGCAGTTCCCAGGCGCGCCGGCTCCCCCCGGCGCTAACTCCGCCTCTCCGTTCGGCGGCTCTCCTCTCCCCCGCCCGGCTCTCTTCCCGCTCCTGCCCGCCCCCAGCGCCCTGGTGGTAGGAACACTCTTGTCTCCAACTCGACGTGTCCGTAAAGCCTCGGCCACTTTCCCTTTCGGTCTGCGGCCGCGCTGCCGGCCCCACGCTCGCTGGGACTCGAGGGCGCAGCCGCCGGGGTGAGGCCATCCGAGCACCATGCTGGACCCGTCCTCCAGCGAAGAGGAGTCGGACGAGGGGCTGGAAGAGGAGAGCCGCGATGTGCTGGTGGCGGCCGGCGGCCCGCAGCGAGCGCCGCCGGCCCCGGTTCGGGAAGGGCGGCGGGACGCGGCGGGGCGCGCGAGCGGCAGCGGTACGGCCAGACCCGGGAGTCCGAGCCCCTCGCTGCTGAGCGAGGGGCGAGACGAGCCCGAGCGACAGCTAGACGAGGAGCAGGAGCGGCGAATCCGCCTGCAGCTCTACGTCTTGGTGGTGCGGTGCATCGCGTACCCCTTCAACGCAAAGCAGCCCACCGACATGGCCCGGAGGCAGCAGAAGGTGAGTTGCAGAAGCGGGCGCCTCCTGCTGCCACTTCTTTTCCCCAGGGTTCTCTCCAGGGAGAGCTCCGGGGCGCCTGCCCGCAGTCCTCTTGGGAGACGCAGGGCACAGTGGTTTTGTTAGGATTTGAGGGCAGAGGCATCTTTAGGGGAAGACAGTGCTTTAGTCCGCGGGTTGTAGCGGATACGTCTTCTCCCACTGGTTGGCAGGAGCTGTCAGCTCGCTGTCCCTGAGACCAAGACCGACCCACAGCGACCGCGGTGCAGGGGTTGCACCTGGCAGCGTCGGCTGTGGCCAGATTAGAATGCAACTCTCAGTAACTTTTATTTCTGACAGTGGCGCACCCCTGCCCACCTAGCCAAGGCAGGTCTTGTATGTGTCTCTGGGTGAAACAGGTGGAGTCTGAACGCTTCTTCTGTTAGCTAGGGACAAGTCTTCAATAGGGCGGATGGGTGGAAATTCTCCTTGGTGAATAAAAAGAAAGTTCAATCGACAGGTTTCTTATACTGCCATACAAGCAGGGCATCAAATCCAAACACTGAAGAAGGTACACGGTTTTGTAGAGTTGTTCTGGGTAAGTAATTCCTGGTCTGGGTAGGCCTGTTGAAACCCGCTGTTGATCACAAATAAAGGATTGGTGCGTAATCACTTCATTACAATTCTTTTTCTTTTTTTCTCTCCCCAAAGAGGTAAGGAGTTTGTTTCAGGTGAAATGTCCGCAAACTTTAGTTTTAAAACAAGACCCCAGGGGTCTAATGTTCTGTAGCAGCCAAACCTAAAGAGGTAAATTGCTCTAATTGGGTAAATGTTTACAATGGAAACTGTCTAGGAAATCTTTTTAATAGAATGCTGAACCTGGAAGTTTCTGTAGAAATCTCTAACAGTCCCCTCAGTTTTCAGCAAGACCCAGAGATATTGTAATTTGCCCAAGGCATACTGACATGCACAGCCATTTATTGGTTTTTTTGAATATTAACTGCAGTGTGTGAGCCATTTTTTAGAAAATTGAAGAGCCTTTGAATTGACTTGAAATACAACTGTAGTTCTGAGTAAACCAGTCCACCCCTCTCCCCACTAATAGATGCAAACTGGGCAGCTATTTTGGAACCATTCATTCTGTGAAGAGTGTTGATGGAATGATTCCTTTCTCCTGTCAGCTAATCACTCAAGTCCGCCAGATAACCAAACTCTCCAGGTAGTTCGTGAACTCACAGAATGGCCCTGGGATCCTCTAGGCAGACTCCTGATTTTGGAGGAGAGAAGGGTATCAGAGTAGCATTTTCAGATCCAGACCCAGTTGGCATCACTGAAGCCACCATTCCTCAGGTCAGTTTTGAGTGCCCTTTGAAGTTTATGGGTACCTTCCCCACCCCTGGTGAGTGCCGTACTTTCTAATCCAACCTGTTCTGAAGCAGTTACCCGTTGCATCTACACAACTGTGTGTTAAGCAGCTTTCAACTTCAATAGTCATTCTTAAACTAACTGTATGAAATTTTTGACATAGGTGACCATATAAAATGTAGGAATATCATGCAGTCTCCAGTTTAATCATGCTTGTAGCGTTTAAGCTTATTTTCAGTGTGATAAAGTGTGGAAATAATGCATGACGAAATTAAGAGGCTATTCTTACTTGAAATATTTTCCTTAAAAATCCTTTTGCAAAAAGTCATTTGCTGGTAGCTTATTTATAGCGTTGTAAATACTTGTTACATTTTGTAAACGAAACAAACTCTCCCTTATCCAAATACTGCAGATTTCTCTGATTCCTCCTGTATAAACAGAATGTTCATTTTTCCAGAAATTATTTGAGTTGGCAAGCAGATGCATCCACAATACTACCAAAGTAACGATTGTTCTCACCTCATCCAGGTATTCCCCCAAATAATTCCAAACTACAAAAAAGAAGCAAAGCAGTGCATATGTTATTCTATGCAAGAATATTAAGAATGCTTGGAAATTTCTGTTTTCTATGAGTTGAGAGCTGTCTGATTAGTTTTCGTGAATCACTTTCATTTGTTATTAAGGAGGAGGCCCTGTAACAACCTAAGTATTTACTTTATCCAAGACTTATTAAGAAGGTCCCGCTCTTTTTTTTTTTAAAACATGATGTTTGCTAAAGGGAGCTGGAGCAATTCTTGGCAGTAAAGTTTCCTCCTAGAACAAAATGAAGTGGGAATTTAATTGTGTTCACGTGAATTTGATGCACAAGCCAATAATTAATGCCCAAAAGCTGACCTGAAGTCTTGAATCATACAACTGGGTTATGTAAAATAAGTAACAGGATAATTGCAACATCACTAACCCATTGTATATTTTTATTCTCTGTCTTCAAGTAATCAGACATCCAGTAAGAGGATTTAATAGCTTAAATTGTTGTCATTGAAATGCATATCGCCGCTTACTCACTTCTCTTCAGCTTTGAGAATTTAGAAGCTCAGAAGCAGTTCTGAAAGGGTCCTCATTTTTTGAGTGAGAAAACTTAATCACAGGCAGATAAGAGACTTAAGGACTCAGGTGTCTCATCACTTACAGCCATCTCTCTGTCAGGGCCAGTTTTTTTTTTAACCCTAGATGAGCCTTAGTGTTATTTTTTTTCACATGGCTAAAATGGTCCACAAAGCTAGTGAGGAGTTGTGTCCGTGAGCTGTTTGAGAAAGATTAATGACATTAAACTTAAAGTTAACTAACCATGAATTTCTTTGTTCTTGGCTGGAATATTTCAACTCAGAGGAATAACAGTGGTCAGTTTATGCCAGGCTGGCTCTCTGATCAATTACTGATGGCTTTACAGTGGACCAGATACCGTGATCAATGCTCTGTGCCAGCTGGTCACACCGCCTAAGTGAACATATCCATGACTTCAGGCATGATACGAGTATGAAGTATCAAACAGCCGTCACAAGACAACTAGTAGTGAATAGTGCTTCAGCCTCTGATTACCTTTGCATTATCAATCATCACAGTGCTAACAGCAATAATGATGAACTTTGGATGATTCTAAGATCATTGGTTAAGGTGGGATCAGTGTTTAAATGAGAGCAAATCAGTTATTATTTAATACGGGCAGTTTTTCAGATCTTTGGAAGACATTGAGAGCCTGGAGGAAAAGGTAATAAAAGGGGTTCTTGGTGGCTAGAAGGGCGACTCTGACAGGCATAATGAGCAACTTATAGGAAGATGAGTTTGTCCACTCCTGTAGAATGGCAGTTTCCTGTCTGCAGGTGTAAATTCATGACTGTCTTTCAGGTGTGTATGACTTAAAGTGCTAATAGTTTTGTTTAGCCGGAAGTCTGTAGGCTTCTCGTCAGTGGTTGCTCTGTTCATTATTTTTGTTTTTATTATTAAATTAAGTAAAAGCCAATTAATATGTTGCTAAGGGTCCAACTCTTAATTTTTTCAACTAGAAATAATGAAGAGGGAATTGAAAAGATTAAAATGGTATCAAATCACTTTCCACATGCTTCATATGCCCACGTTCTTTGTGTTTCTGTGTGCCTTGCTACAGTAATCACACTAAATTGTGCCTTATTAAACCTTCTTGTATAATAATTGCTCCCACCAATTTGCATCATTTTCCATGCTAATTCTCAGTTTGAGAAATGTGTACAAATAACATTGTGAAATTGCAAATGGTGGGCAGGTAAGCTGCTTAGGTAAAATTGATCTGGGGGAGAGCATTGCGGGGAAATAGTATTGGGTGAAATAATATACAGGGGTTCTTGCTTACAACTGTCCCTGCTGGATCGTGTAGTACAATAAAGGGGCACTTTTTTCTCTCTTTGGAAACAGTCTTTTCTATTTTTATCTTCTGATTGTTTAAGTGATCCCCAATCTCAGGGAAAGAACCAATTTTATTAAAAAAAAACTAAAGATTTATGAAGGCTGAGAATCACCTTTTCTTATGCTACCAGTCATTGTACCTTAGTACTATGTTGCTCTACTTTTGTGCTCTAAGACACAGCCACAGCCTGATGTATTCTTATTACAGTGAATGGCATATTACCTATTACTGTTAAGTTGATTCCAGTTTATGGCAGGACCATGTATTACAGAGTAGAACTGCTCCATGTGGAAACAAATTACCAGGCCTTTCTTCCGTAGCTCCACTGGGGTGGGTTTGAACCACCAACCTTTAGGTTAGTGATCAAAGACCAACCTGTGGAGTATAAGAACTTAGTAAATGTCTGCTAGATGTGTAGAAGTGTCTTACCTAGAGAATGTCTCAAAAATTAATGAGATTAGGGTAGAGGAAAGATAATATAAATGCAAAGTTGAAGGACCTTCTACTGTTCTGTGGAAATGAGTGTGGCTAAACAAGATTTACCCCACCCTTCTAAAGAAGGCCATAAAAATGGTGTTACCTGTTGGTATAGAATCAATAACTTAGAACTGACACTTTCCCAATGCCATTATCAAACCCCAGAGATGGGTAAGCAGTGTTGAAGTCCTACGGTATGCCTCGCTTCCTTGCCTGTGGGTTTCCAGCATATCTGTGGATAGTCTAAAAGGCCAGCCTCTTAGGGAGTTGCGATACTTTATCCTTGTGCTCCTAGGGCTTTGGTACATTCTGGTACAAACATAGAAGGCATGGGTTATGATGTTTGCTGCTTTTAATAATATGGAATTCATTGTTCTGTGGGGAGCGAGTTGGAAATCACACATTAAAGTAAAACCCCAGACTGGACTTAAAACAGTATCTCAGAGAAAAATGGTTGTTGTTCAAGTGATTTATCTAACCTTCCACAGGGTATCCTGGGACCACAGCACTTAATTTGGTGGAATGGGTTGTGCTAATGAGAACTCAAACAGATTAAGTGATATTGGTGTTTGCTTCTTTC
This sequence comes from Dugong dugon, assembly GCA_030035585.1. Lineage (NCBI taxonomy): Eukaryota > Metazoa > Chordata > Mammalia > Sirenia > Dugongidae > Dugong > Dugong dugon. The sequence continues at coordinate 109,420,603 of CM057468.1, read as the reverse complement.
TTTCAAAAATGAAACCAGCTGTCATTTTGATACACACTAACTGCTTACGAAAGAGAAATAAAATATTGTAACTGTGAGTTTTCCCTCTTAAAGTTTTTTTTTTTTTTTTTAATGGCACCATCTCTCTTCATTTGTACATTGACAAGACAAACAGCACGGTTGTAAAGTCACTTAAAGATCTTCAACACAAGATAAATAAAGCTGGTTGCTGGGTTATGAAGTATGGAAATCCTGAGTGGAAAATCCTACCAGTTTTCATTCCCTGGTGAGGCAGGCAGCTTTTGAGTTATTGTGCTACTGTATACATATTTTCAGATTAATTTAGGCCTTTTTTGATTGGGAAGGAGAGTATGGGTTGCATAGCAGTGTGGTGTTCACGCATGCATATTTCAGTTTCTAAGCTAGGGAAGATCCAGTGATTGTGCATCATGGACATATCAGTGTGACAAATGACATCTTCCCTGGAGTTTTAAGAGTGATCAAGAATCAGTTACAGAATCGTCCAGAATCCATAACATTTCATTTTATGATGACTGTGTTCATCGCTATGAGTCAAAATTGAGTCGTCTGCAATGGGTTTGCTGTTTGTTACCTAAGGATTTTTTTTTTCTTTTTTTCATTTTTTTTTTTTATTGTACTTTAGATGAAGGTTTACAGAACACTTAGTTTCTCATTAAACAGTCAGCACATATATTGTTTTATGACATTGGTTAACAACCCCACGGTATGTCAACAGTCTCCCTTCTCAACCTTGGAGGACTTTTTTTTTTTTTGGTGAAAATATACCTAGCCAAAGATACACCATTTCAAAAATTTCTACATGTCCAATTCAGTGACATCGATTACATTCTCCCACTTGTGCTGTTATTCTCACTATCCTTTTCCAAATTATTCCATCACCATTATCTTTGACTCAGTGTCCCGTAGGCTTCCCATCAAACCTTTTGAGTTGCTGTTGTCAATTTGATCTCACATAGCTAATTTTTTTTTTTTGTACTTTAGATGAATGTTTACAGGACAAATAGTTTCTCATTAAACAGTTAGTACACATATTGCCCTATGACAATGGTTAACAACCCCATGACATGTCAACAATGTCCCTTCTCAACCTTGGGTTCCCTATCACCAGCTTTCCTGTCCCCTCCTTCTAGTCCTTGTCCCTGGACTGACCTACCTCTTTAGTCCCATTTTGTCTTAAAGGGCTGTGATGGCTAGCATTTTTCAGCAATAATTTTTTAATTAAGGTATGTTCTTTTTCTTTAGACACAATGCTATTGCACTCTTAACAGACTATACTACAGTGTAAACGTAAGTTTTACATGCAATGGGAAATAAAAAAAAAATTGTATGACTCATTTATTGTGATATTTGCTTTATGGTGGTGGTCTGGAACCGAACCCTCAATAGCTGAGGTATGCCTGTACCAATTCAACAGCTTCTGCATGTACAATTTAGTGATACTGATTACAATCTTCACCCCTCTCCCTTTTCTGAGTTGTTCTTCCCCCATTAGCATAAATTCACTGCCCCCTAAGGTTACTATCCAGTCTTTAGAGTTGCTGTTGTCAATTTGATCCCATCTAGATAGTTCTTAAAAGAACGTAATGCTCAAGGCAGACATTTTTTACCAGTTAAGCTAAACTATTCTTTGTTTTTAAGAAGACTTCAGGGGATATTTCTGGTTTAAGGTTTAAAGATTATCTCAAGGCAGCAGTTTCAGGGGTTCATCTAACCCTCATGGCTCCAGGATGTCTGGCGTCCACAAGAATTTGAAATTCTGTTCTGTATTTCCCCCTTCTAGATTAGAATTCTTTTATGGAATCTCTGACTAAAATGATCAGTAACGGTAGCCAGATACCATCCAGTTCTTCTGGTCTCACAGCAAAGAACGCAACTGTTCATGGAGGCAATTAGCCACACATTCCATATTCTCCTCCTATTCCTGACTCTCCGTTGTTTCAGAAGAGACCAATTGTTGTGCCTTGGATGGCCACTTATAAGTTTTGAGACCCCAGGCATTACACGTAGAACTAGGAGGTAGAACAGAAGCACTAAACATGTTATTAGGCCGGTTAAGAGGGATGTCCCATGAAACCATGACTCTAAATCTCCAGACCAAGAAACCAAATCCCATGAGGATTTTGGTCATACATAAGCAGCCTCAGCAGCTCCTCTTTTGTTGTTGTTGTTGTAAATATATCTATCACACAACTTTTGCCGCTTCAACTTTTTACAGGTGTACAACTTACTGACAGCATTTACAATAATCGGCTGTGTAGCCCTACCCTTAATCAGTGCTATTTTTCTATCACTGTTAACCTCCTCTTTCCTCCTCCCTCCTGCCCCTGGAGGCCACCAATAAACTTTGGTCTCTATATATTTGCCTTTCTTGTCTTTTTATATAAGGGAGGCCATACAATATCTGTCCTTTTGTGACTGACTGACTTCACTCAGCATAATGTTTTCAAGCTCCATCCATACTGTAGCATGTATCAAGGCTCCACTTCTCCTAATGGCTGAGTAGTATTCCATTGTAAGTAGGTACCACATTTTGTTTATCCATTCATCTGTTGATGGGCATTTAGGTTGTTTCCACCTTTTGGCTACTGTGAATGGTGCTTCAGTGAACACTGGTGTACAAGTTTCTTTTTGAGTCTCTGCTTTCAAGTCTTTTGAGTATATACCTAGGAGTGGAACTGCTGGGTCATATGGCAGTTCTATGTTTAGTCTTTTGAGGAACCACCACACTGTTTTCCATAATGGCTGTACCATTTTGCATTCTCACCAGCTATGGGTAAGGATTCCAATTCCCCAAATTCTCGCCAACATTTGTTGTTATTTTCTTAATCTTAGCCATGCTAGTGGGAGTGAAATGTTATCTCATTGTGGTTTTCGTTTGCATCTCTTTGATGGCTAATGATGCTGAGCATCTTTTCATGTATCTGGTGACCATTTGAAATGTCTATTCAGGTCCTTTGCCCATTTTATGACTGGATTTTTGTCTTTTTGTTGTTGAATTGTTGAAGTTTTATATATATTTTAGTTATTAGGTTCTTGTCCGATATATGGTTTCTGAATATATTCTCCCAGTTGGTAGCTTGTCTTTTCACTTCTTTGGTAAAGTCTTTCGATGAACAAAAGTTCTTAATTTTTATGAGGTTTCATTTATTTATTTTGTCTTTTGCTGTTTGTGCTTTTGTTATTAGATGATCCACTGTTAAAAGCTAGGCCTGACAGTGTTGCTTCTTCATTTTCTTCTAAGAATTTTACGGTTTTAGTTTGCACATTTAGGTCCTTAATCCATTTTGAATTTGTTTTTGTGTATGGTAGGAGGTATGGATCCTGTTTTCTCTGTGTGGTTTTAATTTGTATTTTTTCTTGTAATAAAAAGTTTTAAAAATCCTTTCTAATTATGTTGTAACCTGCTAGTATTAGTTCTTAATTATCACAAGACTTCCTTAAAGAAATAACACTAAGATGGAAGATTTGTCAAAAAAGTAAAAAAAAAAGAGGCCCAGCAAGTGAAAACTATACACATTACCATGATTTAATAAATGCATCAATGCCGTGGTTATTGTTGTGAAATTCTACTTCTGGAAAATAAAATATTAAACTCATTTTGTATAGTGCCACAGGTGAGCAGGTATTTAATTACGAGTACCTGCCCTTCACATGGTACTCTGTGAGGCAAACACAAAAGCCTCAATAACACTTTTGATCATTCCAGAAATGATAAAATACATTTTCACCAATCATAAGTACCCTTTCACCTCGATTAGAATTATTCCAGTTGTGATTTTTGGCAGTAATGGTGCCAGTGAGCATGTACTCTTCCTCTAGAATTTTACTATGTAACCTGAGGTGTAAGATCAAAAATGAAAGGAAATGATACTTTGCCACAAGAACTGAATGATGTACAAGTTTACCTTTCCATTTAGCAACCAGCTTAGGATCTGAAATTGTGAAGTTTGGACGGCTTCTTGACAGAATCCCTTTTCCAGAATAACCCTTCCCATACAGCTGCTCAATAGCCTCTGCGTTCCTCACAGTTACATTGATGCCCATCATTTCAGCATGGTGCGCTTGGAATTCTCTCTTAGGAATGTGGTCCTGACCGAAAGGGATTGGAAATGGAGACTCATAATGCTCATATACTTTTCTCTTCCTCTTTGGGGCACGGAAAACCGCTTCTGCCATTTTCCCAAGCTAATTGCTCTTCTCTGGCTTCACGGGCTCCTTACCTAAGGATTTTGACTTTAATTTCTTTCTTTTTTTTTTTTTTTTTTTAAGCTATGTTTGTTATCCTTGGTTGCACATTTAGAATCACCTGGATTGCTTTTAAAAATCTCATTACTCAGGCTGTACCCCAGACCAGTTAGTCTTGAAGCTTCTTGGGTGATTCCAATTTACAGCCATGGTTGAGATTCACGGTTGTAAAGGGAAGCTACGGGGAAATGGCTTATTTCACCCAGGCAAGGTGAAAGTATTTGCAATAATGAGTGGGATTACAGTGTAATTAAACCGGTATTCCATAATAAGGAAAAGGCAGTAGGGATGCTGCAAGCAAGGAACAAAAGATGCACCTAAGTAATATTCTAGAGTTCATTGAATCAGTTCAGTGGGGAGGCCAGTGCATAGACTTTTAAAAGGTCTTTAATTAGGTAATATGCTGGAGGCTGTTAAACTACATTAGCAGTGGTGTGATTTATTCATTGTAAAACCACAGATTGATCGCTAGGTTAACAACAGAAAATAAATATAGGATGCTCAGGCAAGCATTTGAGGGTTGCTTTCCATTCCCAAGATGAACTGGGAGGGAGAATGTAGTGAAATCTCAGAGTTGGAGTTGACAGTGAGTAATGTCTAACTGAAGAGTACGTTTCACAAAGGTCTTACAGGATAGTTCCTGGGCAAAATGTCTTCTCAGTGTATGAAATAGTAATGCATAAAGGTTTTTCGAAAAATCAACTTTGGAAAGCATTCTCAAGTAACTGTTTTATTAAAGTAATTAAAACTAAACAAGCATTTATCCAAGACTGTTTTGAAATGCTTCTGTCTCCAAAATTCTAGTGTTAGGTGGACAGTAGGGAAAAGCCTCTTTTCTCTTCTAATTGCATCAATAAATTTAAGTTGTTGATTTGCATTTGGGAGCCTTCTGCTTTTTAGAGCTTCCTTAATGTTTCGCTTTGCTTCTTGAAACTTTATCACATCACTTTGTAAACTTTATGCCTTAAATATTTTCATTTTATAACCATCATCAAGTTAGTGATGAATTTTTACAGTGTAAATGTTACTGAGACAAAGGGTACCAACGGTTTAAAGGTTATCTTTGCCAATTTAATAGCTGAGATGGTATTTAGTTTGCTCCTTTTTTGTTGCTTGTGAGGATGAGTTTGTGTGTGTGCGTGTGTGCACATATGTATGACTAATAACCTTTTCCTATTTTACTTTTGCTTATTAATTGACGTGAATCCCTTATCAATATATCGAGTGTAGTGTTCCATTTTAGAGGATGTTTCTATAGTCTGTTTACCTTCATTTCATTTTTTTTTTTTAAATTGTCTTGTTTTTGGACATCCTTCTATTGATCTTTTTCTTAACTTCTTATTTTTTTACTTATACCCTTAGACAGTTAACTTCTATCTGGAATTAAAGTTTGAGGTGAGGAGGTGACTTTTTTTTTTTCCCCAATTAGCTAAGCAATTGCTACAGCCTGATTTTTTAACTAAGCTCTATTTGTATTGCAAAGCTGAAAGGCAAAATTAATCATATTAATTTGTGAATTGTCAAATATTCGTTGAGCCCTTGTTCATTAGGATGCTCCATTCTCTGCTTTGTAATAAGATAATGAAAGTATATAAAGCTATGAATTTACCTCTAGATACAGTTTGGCATCAGTCCATATGTTACATTATAAAACTTGTATTTATTTTCTTTGAATTAGTCTATATTTAAGACTTTTTTTTTTTTCTTGAACAATAGTTAAATAGCTAATCATAAGAATAAAATTTTAAAGTGGTGGAGAAATTTTGTTTTAGTAATAGATTTCTAATTTTATTTTGTTGGCAGAATGTGGTTCACTGAACTATTCTAGGCATTTATAATGTTACTTTTGTAAAGTTTTCCATTGAACATTAGTATATATTCTAACTTTAAGATTAACAGTTTGCTACATAGTTAATATTTAGCATTATTTTAGTAATCACTCGTATTTTTGTTTTCTTGATGTCATTGACTGAATTATGCTACCACAAATCATGTGTTTTTAATATATATATTGAATTTATAGCAGTACTTGTGCACACATTTTGATGTTAGACTTTTAGGACTATAAAGATTCATAACTACATAACTTACAGTCAGTGAACAGTAACTCCCTTTGATCCATTTAATGTGTGTGTGTGCATGTACACCAAAGATTCTACTTTGTGAAATTTTAGCATTGAAACAGCTACTTTCTTTTGGGGGAGTTTATCAGAGATATGGATAAGTATCCATAGTACATATATACACACATACATATACATATTTACAAATACATATAAATACGTAAAGATACATACGTAGATATTTGTATGTGTGTCACACATACTTTCTCTTTTTTTTTTTTTTTTATTAAGAATTGTTATACAGTGATTTTAGCCTAATAAGGGAACTTGAAACATTTTATTAGTCCTGATATGTTTAATCTTACTGTTTTCCATTTTATTTGTTGTTTTTTATTTCCTTTGTTGTTTTGTGTTTCTGTCTTTTGCTACATGGACTCTGTTTTGTTGATTTTGAGTATATCTGGAAAAAGAGGAACTGCCAGGTGTAGTGGTAAGTCTTGCTTTCTTCAAAGCTAGCTCTTCACAGGGAGGGATTTGGCTGCATTCTCATCCTGGAACTAGGGACAGGTAGAGTATGGCATGATATAAATTTTCCTCTGCCTTCCTCATGGTCGTGTTTACTGTTTTGATTTGAAGGACAGAGCACATGTATTTTAAGAGGCTGCGTCTCCAGTTTTCATCATGGTTTATGAATTTAGTGGACGTTCCTCTCAAAATTGAGCTATAGTTTTGTCTTTTGTCTACAGTGTTGCTACCATTTTTTATTTTTATGGATCTGTGTTAATAATTTTTTGTACTTCGGACATGTTGTAGGAGGGACCAGTCCCTGGAGAAGGACATCATGCTTGGTAAAGTAGAGGAAGTAGAGATAGGAAGACCCTCGACGAAGTGGATTGACACAGTGGCTGCAACAGTGGGCTCAAGCATAGCAATGATTGTGAGGATGGTGCAGGACCGGGCAGTATTTCATTCTGTTGTACACAGGGTCACTATGAGTTGGAACCGACTTGGGCACCTAACAACAACAACAATTAGTATTTTTATTGGAAGGTGGGAAGAATAAATTCTGCTGCCATGAAAGGCTGTATTCTTACTACTTTAACAAGTTTGTGGAAATATATTCCAAATTTTATTTTAAGAACTGAGAGTCTTATCTTAATTTGGTTTTCTAGAAAAATATCTAAAACTCAAAATACTACTTTAGCCAAAAAGGCTTACAAACTGCTAAATGTCATCAGAAACAGTTCTGCGATATAGTAAGTCAGCTCCAGCCAGCATTTGCAAAGCCTTAGTTTTCTTAACCAGCAGGATTGCTTGCATATGTTCTGGAGCTGTGGTAGGTAGGGAGGTTGAGATAGAGCCCGTTCTTGTTCTTCCATATTTGCTTCAACGATGTACACTCTGAGTCTCTGGGTCCTGCAAACAGTTAATACACTCAGCTGCTAACGGGCTGTTAACTGAAAAGGTTGGAGGTTTGAGTCACCCAGAGGTACCTAAAAAGAAAGTCCTGGTGATCTACTTCTGAAAAACCCTGTGGGGCATGGTTCTACTCTGACACACCTGGGGTTGCCATAATTTGGAATTAACTTGACAGCAACCGGTTTATTTTTTGTATGTGCACTCTGTTTTTATAAGTTTTACATAATGAGCTTTGAAGAAAGAAAAGGTTCTTGGTTTACAGTAAGTTTGAAGGTCATTGTTTTAGAAAAATACAGCTGAAATGACAGGTTGTTGTTGTTAATTGCTATTGAGTCAGTTCCGACTCATGGTGACCTTATGTATCACAGAACTAAACATTGCCCGATCCTGTGCCATCCTCACAGTTCTTGGTATTTTTGAGCCCATTGTTGCAGCTACTATGTGAAGAAAGAGGCTAAAATTTCCAAATAATTATGAAAAATTAAATTTATATGATTCAAGTGTACAATATCATAGAAAATTTTCATAAAGGGAATTTGATCACTGTTATGGATTGAATTGTATCGCCTAAAAATGTGTGTCAACTTGGCTAGGCCATGATTCCCAGTATTGTGTGATTGTCTACCATTTTGTCATCTGATGTGATTTTCCTATCTGTTGTAAATCCTACCTCTATGATGTTAATGAGGGAGGATTAGAGGCAGTTATGTTAATGAGGCAGGACTCAGTCTACATGATCAGGTTGTATATTGAGTCAGTCACTTTTGAGATACAAAAGAGAGAAGCAGGCTGAGAGAAGGGAACCTCATACCACCAAGAAAGCAGCACCAGGAGCGGAGCGTGCCCTTTGGACCTGGGGTTTCTGCACTGAGAAGCTCCTAGACCAGGGGAAAATTGATGACAAGGACCTTCCTCCAGAACTGATGGAGAGATAAAGCCTTCCCCTGGAGATGGCACCCTGAATTCGGACTTCTAGTCTGCTAGACTGTGAGAGAATAAATTTCTCTTTGTTAAAACCATCCACTTGTGGTATTTCTGTTATAGCAGCAGAATATAACTAAGACAGTCACCAAATCTTTAAATCATAGGTTTTGGGCCTTATATTTCTCTTCCTTTTAACCTCATACATATTTATAACATATAAATATAAAAACAATATATAGTATATAATATGACATATATATTATATATAATATAGTCCAATAAGCAACATTATGATAAGTAGAGAAAATACTGAAGTTATCAAGGATTTCATTTTATTTGGTTCTACAGTCAACACTCAAGGGAGTAGCATACAAGAAATCAAACGGCATATTGTATTGGGCAAATCTGCTGCAAAAGACCTCTTTAAAGTGTTAAAAAGCAAAGAGGTCACTTTGAGGACTAAGGTGCGCCTGACCCAAGCCATGGTATTTTCAGTTGCCTCATATGCATGCAAAAGCTGGACAATGAATAAGGAAAACCAAAGAAGAATTGATGCTTTTAAATCACGGTATTAGTGAAGAATATTGAATATACCATAGACTGCCGGAAGAATGAACAAATCTGTCTTGGAAGAAATCTAGCCAGAATGCTCCTTTGAAGGGAGGATGTTGAGACTTCATCTCATGTACTTTGGACATGTTATCAAGGAGGGACCAGTCCCTGGGGAAGGACTACGTGCTTGGTAAAGTAGAGGGTCAGCGAAAAAGAGGAAGACCCTCAATGAGATGGATTGACAGAGTGGCTGCAAAAATGGGCTCAAACATAGCAATGATTGTGAGGATGGCGCAGGACCGGGCAATGTTTCATAGGGTTGCTATGAATCAGAACTGACTCGATGGCACCTAACAACAGCATATATATTTAAGAGGTAAGTGATATGGGGATGCACAATTTAATCCAACACAGATCCTGCCATAAGAAGCTGAAATATAGTAGGTGAGAAGTCGCATTTCTGCTCCTTCAAGTAGATAATTGTTTACAGCTCAGGGGAAGATTTGGGTAGTAATTGAAGCCAAGGGCTTGAATGAGCTAAATGACTTAAGGTGAGAGAATCTAGCAAAGAGAATGTTTTAATGGCTTGACTTAAAGAACTTCAGGATTTGAAAGACAGGAGAGAAGGCTGAGCTGGCAAAGGAAATGGAGATGGAACTGCCAGACGTTTAAGAAGAAAACCAGGATGGGTCCACGTCACAGAAACTAAGAGCTATTTAGTGGAGGACATAGAAAACAATGTCAAGTGCTGCTCGAGGTCAAGTAAGATGAGGATTGAGAAATGTTAATTGGATTTAGTAATATGGAGGTGACCCCAACATTGGTGACACTAGCAATTCATTTTAGATTTAATTTTACACAACCAACTTTTTCATACATTGACATTCCTAAACTGTATTTTATATGCTGGATTCAGCCTTTCTTACATTAGCTGATGAACAGCCTGGGTTATTACTTGGTGGCTTTGCCACCTGACAAGCTTCAGCTGAGCTTCTCTTTGTGTAGAATTTTTTTTTTTTTTTTTAGGTGGGGAGGAGAACTATATGAATATAAATATATATGTATATATATATGTATTGCATGTGTATATGTATCTTGTTTTTTATGAAAATTATAGTGATGATTCATCTAAAGTGAGAATAACAGCACAATTGGAAGAGCGTAGTCAATGTCACCGAACTGTGCATGTAGAAATTTTTGAAATGGTGTATCTTTAGCTGTGTATATTTTCACCAAAAAAAAAAAAGGTCAAGAAGGGAGAGTGTTGATATGTTGTGGTGTTGTTAACCAATGTCATAAAACAATATTTGTGAGCCTTCACCTGAAGTACAATAAAAAATAATAATAAAAAAATTATAGTGATGAGCATGGGTTTCAGATGTGGTGCAGTTGAGCCATAGATCGTTAAGTATACTACAAATAGCAAATCTTTGGCTTTAATTGGGTACTTATTTTATTTGTGAATGAAAAGAGCAAATTCAGAGAACTTGTGCCAATTCTGGAAATACATAATCAAATGAAATGGTGAGATGAAGCCAGGTTGTAATAATTCTAGCTCTGTGGTAATCGATTGCTCCATTCCTCCACTGTCCCCTTCCCCTATCAGTGTGATGAGGAGGGCAGGAATTAGAGCAGCCATTTAGATGAGGAGATGGGGGCTACAGGTTGAGGATAGCAGAGTAACAGGTTAGAAGGAAGCTGGGGTCCTGACAGCTTTGCATATGACAGCTGCAACACCAGCTGAAACTTCTATATGAGAAAGAAGTGAACTTCTATTGCATTTAAGCTAGTTGAAGTTAACTTATTTGATTTAATATTTGGTCTTTGTTATAGCAGGTCATAAACCATACCCTAACTATAATTGCCTTTGTAATTTAGGTTAGATAGGTAGGTAGGTAGGTAGGTAGACAGAGAGATAGATAGATATAGAAAGATAGATAGTTGCTGCTAAGTTGATGCTGGCTCATGGAGACCTTATGTACAGCCGAACGAAAGCTTGCCAGGTTCTGTGTCATCCTTGTTATCACTGGCATGTTCAAGTCCATCATTGCAGCTATTGTGCCAATCCTTCTTACTGAGGATCTCCCTCGTCCTTGCTGGCCCTCTACTTTAGCAAACATGATGTCCTCCTCCAGCAGTTGATCCCTACAGATAACATACCCAAAGCGAGTGAGCTAGGCAGTGTTCTGTTGTGATCTATAAACTATTCATTGGCTAATTTTCAGAAGTTATCATTAGACTTTTCTTCCTAGTCTGTTATAGTCTGGAAGCGCCACTGAAACCTGTCCCCCATGGGTGACCCTGCTGATATTTGAAACACTGGTGGCATAGCTTCCAGCATCACAGCAACATGCAAGCCACTACAGTACAACAAACTGACAGATGAGTGGTGGTTAAGTAATATACTCATGCTGTCATTTCTTGTTCCTTCAACTATAGCCATTATGTCTGGGGTCTTGCTACTGAAAGTTTTAATTGCCTATGTGATATGCATCCCCTCCTTTTTTTGTAAAATGTTCCCAGCCCTAGGTAAGATACTTGCTTTCCTAGCTTCCCTTGCAGCTAGGGGTGGCCATGTGACATAAGTTCTGTCCGCTTCTGAGACAGGAGACGGGCATTGTTAGTATTGCTTCTGTCCTTTCCTCCTCCTCTCTCCCACCCCCATAAAGTCTGGGGCTGTAGCAATCATCTTAAGACTTAGAGGAAAATACTAAGAGAATTTCATAGGTACTGGTTTATACACAGTTGAGTCTGAAACCACTGCAGCAGAACCTGCATCCAGACTTTTTCTCTGAGAAGAATGCCTTTCCAAGGTTGATAATGTATTTTATGTTCTGTTACCATCATTAGCATCTCTGCAATTTGTTTAGTAGTTTATTCTGTAGATCGAAAATTATTTAATGGAGTCTACACTGTCAAGACTGACTACTTTTCACCGCACAACCAGTAGCATACCTTGTCTGCATCTTTTCTTAAAAAAAAAAAAAAAAAAAAAAACTTTACATTTTTCTTGGAGTTTTAACTTGTTTTTCTCTTCCCTATCCATTGTGTTTGCCTGCATTACCTCTTCAAGTTGTTCCAAATTATAAACCACTAGCTCTTAATGGGGATGGTACTGCTTCCTAGCAGACATGTTAGAAATTTGTGGGAGTGGTTTTGGTTTTTTCGGTGATTGAGGGTTGCTACTGGCATTTATCGAGCAGAATCCAGAGATTCTAGAAATCTCGAACTTTTGTTGCGCACTTTCCAGATAATTGCTCAGCATTTTGGAAAATAATGTCGACAGCAGTGATGTTTGTGATACTTATGTCACCAATACAGCATGCTTGTTTCAGCCTTCATTTCCAGTTGTCACATTCTCCTTGGTTTATGGATATATACAGAATTATTTAGCCTTATTTCAAAATGTCAAAAATAAGGAATAGTGTTGACAATATTCAGTTAAATATCGCCTGACTTCTCTTTAATCAAAACTTCTTCATTTTCAGTGGGTGCATACAGCTAATTCATTCTGTCTTCTAGACCAGTCATGCCTAAGGGTTTACATACTAAAAATACATATTATTTAAATTATTATACTTTTTAAAAAATTGTATTGCTTATTTCAATTCCAGCCAGGATATGTATGCATGTATTTGTGTATTTATTTATTTTAAATTATCTGTTCGGATAATAGAACCTAGTATACATTTTATTTCTGGATAGCAAAAGTATTATTTATCTTTTTAATTAAAGGGTGCAGGGGGCTTATCGGTTAGGACCTTGTAGGAAATAGGTGTCATACTCCAAGGGACAGTTCACGGAGAGGTGGGCAGGATAAAGGGAACAGGTGAGGGGTGGTGAAGCATTTGGGAATGAGCAGGAGGGAGGCCCTTACTACCCCCCAGGCCTGAGTGGGCAGAAGGAGGGAGCTGTGACCTGGAGTGAACAGGGACAGGAGCCCTGGGAAGGGATCTCTGGCAGTAGTTGTGGCCTCCAGTTGAAGAATCCAGGCACTGCCAAACAGCACATGTTAGAGAGGGGTATGTCTCCTGTCTTCTTCCTCTTCCCTCTGTCTGATTTTGGCCTGGTACCTCCCCAGACGGGGAAGGTGCCTGAGTGATATGGTTCATCGAGGTACAGAGCAGGGAAGAGAAAAAGGGAGAGTGGATCTCTGGGGGGCAAAGGGGGAATGTCCAGCTCCTGTGGTGTCCTGTCCAGTTAGGTATGAGAAGCTCTGTCCCAGAGGATAACCTTAATATCTCTGTACTTGCCCTTTCCCTCCAGTTATGTCCCTCTGTAGTCTTCCTCTGTCTTGCTCTAATCTGAAACTTGGTGTTTGGACAGCAGGCTGAGTCGACATCTATTCTTCGTAGTTGTTGTTTTGAGTTGGATCTGCTGTTTTCTGACTCCCTCATTTTGTTTGAATCCATTACACAAGCACCTTCATAAGAACAAGTGTATGGTAAATTTTCTGATCCCCTGCAGGTCTAAAATTTTCTTTAGATTGATGGAAAATTTGGCAGGGCATAGAAGGTTGAAGTCATCCTTCCTCAGAACTCTGAAGGCATGTTCCACGATCTTCTGGCTTCCAGTGTTGCTAATGAAAAGCTTGATAGACACCTGGTTTCATGCATTTTTAAATGACCCATTTTTTACCCCCTCTCTAGTGCTTTTAATGTTTTCCTCGTTATCCTTGAGGTTCTAATATGTGATCAGAAAAATAAATGCTGCTGAGCACTTATTGGTTACATTCAGTCTGGAGATAGCATATCCTTCAACTCTTGGAAATTCTCTTATTCTTTGTGAGGAATTTGGTGTTGGAGGAAGCTGGGAGGTCAAGGGTGGGGTTTGCTTTTCTTTGGGGTGAAACAGCTCCTTGAAGTCATCTTACTGTCTTTATTAGCAGACTTATAAATCCCAGAAAGTCTTAATTGAATGAATTTTCTAATCATACTTTTCAGATGGGTTATAGTTAACAAACAAGTGTTTTATTTTAACCTGACTATTGGCTTTTCTTTAGGTATACAGGGTAATGCAAAATTTGTTTTGGAGAATCAAAGAACATTATAACAGTATACAGACAGTACCCAGGTTATGAATGTCTGACTGACGTACTAATTGTAGTTATGAACCAACCCCGTAAAGCCTATTAAAAATTTGAGGTACATACAATGGTTGGTAACAACAAACGGGCTCTACTTTGTGATGTGCATCATAACATAACTATTACTGTATTATGGTAAAGATGCTTTAGTGTATCTGGAAGTGTTTCTTTATAATGTTTTTTATGCAAAGAAAGATATACTATATACTGAGACAAACATTTGACTAACTGAGGTTAGATATGTACGACAACGTACAAGTTTGACTTAAGGAGAGACTTAGGAACGGAACTCGTTTGTAATCCGGGGACTACCTGTATTCACATTATATATGTAATTAAAATATTCCCTATTTTTCTTATGTTTCTATTTTCTATGTGACTTAGTGATATTATTTTTGACTTCTGTGTATTAAAGGAGCTGTAAATTGGAATAAGGCCCATAGATTCTAAAATGACCTTGATATGGTGAAATGTAAACACCTGGCTGGAGAAGGAAACTTGGGGAAAAAAAAAACTTACTTCTAATTTGCAATTATGTTTTTGCCAAGAGGCATTAACTTATATATATTAAGAATAAAAATAAGAAGGTTCTCATCTAATCAACTGTCAAACTATTTTCAACATATGTAATGATTCCCATGTTCATTTAATTATTTATGAAATTTTATGAGATTTTTTTCATTAAGGTAAAATAGTGTCAACTTTCAGTTAACCAAATCCAGTTAAATGGAAATCCTTAAGCAACTTTAGGAGCAAACCAATAAGGGGGAGGGGAATCAGGAATACATTCTAAAAAGCAATTTGTGAGGTATGTGCTGGGGTCAGGGAGAGACCTGAATTCATTAGAAACTTTTTGGCAGAAGTTACGTGACTCTTTTTATAGTGCGTGGCCCTCCAGCCCTGCTCCCTGACCATATCAGTATGTAATGGTTTCAGCAAGTAGTACCATCTGTGTTTTTCCCCAAGAGTGAGGTGCGTGACAGCGAGAACATTTTAACTTTTTATGAAGCAGCTTCTTTTGTTCTCATTAAAGACAGCTCTCTTCAGCCTATTTGCTTAAATGCTGCAGTTTTTACTGAGTTTTTCTCATCAGGGACCTGGCAAGACCGCCAGTGTTTTCATTAATTTCAGAATTCCACATTGCTGTTCAGACGCCGCACGGCAGGATATTCTCAGTATCTTCACAAAAATGTATGGTTTAAAATGTCAGCTATACATAATGTGCTTGAAATATTAATGTTTACCAGGTTCTGAGACGTCGTTCTTCAGAGCATGAAGGTTAAAAAGCAAGTGATAAAACACATATGGCTTTTAAAAATAAATGAGTAGGATTAAATGACGTTTTTGTGTCTTAGAAGTTTGAGCTCATCTGATTTCTATTTCTGTAATTTGCTCAGAGACTGTAAGCAAACTGCCCCCCTGTCTTAGAGTTTGAATTTGAACTCAGATTTCTCTGCCTCCAGAGTCTTAGATCTTCATCTCAGATGCTTCTTCCAGGGGCTTGTCTTTTTTTCTTGCAAAATAAGAACTGCTTTGTTTTTATCATAAAGGCTCTTATTTAAAATTGCTTTAGTAGATTGCAATGAATTTAGGAGTATGTTGGTCTATTGCGGGACAAATCATGTGTCCCTAAGCATTACCACATAGAGTTAAAGTCTGACATTAGATGACTTGAATTATTTTGTGCTCTTCCACAGTGATTTATAAAAGTTATCCCCTGACATCTTCTTAAAACCAAACAATAGTTTAACTTAACTAATAAAGAGATGTCTGCCTTCAGCATTATGCTCTTTTATGAACTATCTATATGGGATCAAAATGACAACAGCAACAGCAAAGATTAGATAGGAGCCTGAGGAGGCAGTGAGTTTATGTTAATGGGGGAGGAACAACTCAGAAAAGGAGGGTGGGGGAGGAACAACTCAGAAAAGGAGGGTGAGAATGGACAAAGATTATAATCAGTGTCACTGAATTATGTATGTTCTCAACAACAACAACAAAATAAATTTTTAAGAAAGGAGTTCCTTAGGATTGTTTGGGAAGTGGTTTGAATAGGAAATCTTAAAATGTCAGGACCTCATAATCGGAATTCTGAATTGTCATGAGCCATAATAGAGTTGTCTAAACACTAAGGAGTTACTGACCTTGATTGAGTGCCTGCCCTTGAGGCCTCTGTACTCAGGGCTTACCCCTTCCTTCCCCAAAGTAGCATTGATTCTGGTTATTGAAAGTTGTCATCGTTTAACAAGTAATTCAACTTTGTTTCTCTTTCTCTTTCTCAGTTTTTATCTGTTCTTTCTTATTTGTAAATCTCCAGAGTTGTTCTATGTTTTTTTTTCTTCCTGATTATAGAACTAATATATGCTGGTAGTGAAGTGTTTGGAAAGTACAGAAACGTATAGCAAAACAGAGGGGAGGACACTTAGAATGTGACCAGTGGTAGCAGCAGTGAGTACTGAGTAACATGCTCGTTGTTGTTTCCATGCCACTTTCCCCCGATCAAGCTATAAACTCAATTTTATATATTGTTTTTCTTTTTTCTTTTTCACTTAGCATTATATTCTGAACATTTTCCTATCCTAAAAAAACTCTTCCTAATGCTTTTTTAATGGTTGTATACTTTTTCCTTATATACATAGTATAATTTACTTAGCATGTATGCCCTGACGTCCATCTGAGAATATATATTTATGGTGGGGGTGGTCTTGGGAGTGGATTTCACAATATTTCTAGACTGGGAATAACCAAGTTAGAGAGTGTTCACCTTTTGAGGCTTGGTCAGCAAAAGTGAGGAAAACCCCACATGAGATGGGTTGACACAGTGGCTGCAACATGGGCTCAAACATGCCAAAGATTGTCAGAATGGCATAGGACCAGGCAACATTTCATTCTGTTATGCATAAGGTCACCATGAGTTGGAGCTGACTCAATAGCAATAAACAATAACAATTACGGTTGTTGTTGTTAGGTGCCGTCAAGTCAGTTCTGACTCATAATGACCCTGTGTACAACAGAACGAAACACCACCCCGTCCTGCACCATCCTCACAGTCGTTGCTATGTTTGAATCATTTTTGCAGCCACTGTGTCAGTCCATCTCACTGAGGGTCTTTCTCTTTTTCCCTGACTTTACCCTGCATGATGTCCTTCTCCAGGTACTGGTCCCTCCTGATAATGTGTCCAAGGTACGTGAGACATAGTCTTGCCGTCCTTGCTTCTAAGGAGTATTCTGGCTGTATTTCTTCCAAAACAGATTTGTTCATTCTTTTGGCAATCCATGGTATAATTCAGTATTCTTTGTGAACACCATAATTCAAATCATCAATTCTTCTTCAGTCTTCCTTATTCACTGTCCAGCTGAATTCTTCTCTAGAACAGAACCTGTTGCTGTAGAGTCTATTCCGACTCATACCCACCTTACAGGACAGAATAGAAATTCTCCACAAGGTTTTCAAGGCTGTAAATCTTTACAGAAGCAGACTACCACATCTTTCTTCCATGGACTAGCTAGTGGATTCGAACTGCCAACCTTCCGGCTAGTAGCTGAGCGCTTAACCACTGTGCCACCAGGGTTCCTTTCTCTAGAACGAGTGTACTAATACATACTCTTATGAATAGTTTGTAAGAATCTTCATATCCTTGCAGCCTGGCCAACTTTGTAATATTATATTTAAGATGCCTTTGTAAATTGGTTTATTTTATTTAGTAAGAAAAACTTACATAGTGCCTACTGTGCTCCATAAAGAGTTTGATGGACATCTTTATATATCTGACTAACCCAAATGGCATCTTGTTGTTTTACTTACATTAGTTAAAATGCCACTTTTCATGCTCATTAGTCTTGGTTGGACCCTGTTACACTGAAGGCTCTTGTGAGGCGAGCTGAGAGCTGAGACTTCATGTTGGGGTGTCTGGGAAGCCCCTTACATAGAGAAGGCATGTGGAGCTGGGAAGATTGATCTGACCCCACCTTGGAGGATCCGTGGCAGGGGGAGGAGTTTAGTGGCATTTCAGCAACCTAGGGAATAAGAGCATGAGTGAAGGTGGCAATGGAGAAGAAAGAGAGGAGCCATAACAGATGTTTAAGAGACGGAATGAGATGCAGACAGGGACTGATATGAAAGAGGAGGATTTAGAGCTTATTTTTAGGTTCTTGATGTGCCTCTTGTGGGATGGGAATTACCAAAATGTGAAACACAGGAGAAGAAAAGGATTTGAAGGTATTCCAGTGAGGATTGCGTTGACTCTGAATGGAAAGGCTGTCTGATCATGGCTTAAATCATTGGGCTTTGTTAGGGATTGAATTGTGTCTCCCCAAAATAAGTGTGTAAATCCTAACCCCTGTATCTGTGGTTATAACCCCATTTGGGAGTGGATTTTCTTTGTTTTGAGACCGTATCAGTGGAGGGTGCATGTTAAGCCAATCACCTTTGAGCTATAAAAGAGCAGGTTAGGCACAGAGAAGCAGAGATGGGGGAAGATAGATGCCACGCCACATGAGGATCACCAAGAACAAGGAGCTGCCCCCACAGCTGACAGAGAGAGAAAGCCTTCCCCTAGAGCTGGCACCCTGAAAGTCAGACTTGTAGCCTCCTAAACTGTGACAAAATAAATTTGCTAAAGCCACTCACTTGTGGTATTTTTGTTACAGCTCTTGAAAGGATAAATTATTATTATGATTTTTTTTTTTTTGGAATTTTTTGGTGATGCTATTTTTTTTTTTCACTAATGGAATGGATGCTGAATCATTGTTTTTGGTAGTTCTTTATTATTTGAAAAAATAGGGTGCCAGTTGCAAGCAGGCCATATTGTTCCCAAGTTCCATGAAGTACATCACAAACATGGTACATATCAGTCCCATGGCCCAGGAAGTGCATCACAAATTGAGGTGAGCATTTTATAAGAGATGTCATCAGGGAGATGACTGTTGCAAACAGGCCATATCAGTCCCATGTCCCATGAAGCCCATCACACACACAGTAAATATTGGTCCCATGGCCCAGGAAGTGCATCACAAACTGTTTTCACCCCAAAAATACCTCATTTGCTTGGATATTTTCAAATGCCGGTAACTGTACCTTTCCATTAACACAAAGGAAATAGTAAACATTGTTGCAAGCCTTATCTCCCTGTACAGAAGCCAAAAGACACAAAAGTTTCACACAGTTACTCCTCTGGGAAGCATCCACTCATATGAATGGCTCTCAACACCCAAATGTGGCGCAGATCAACTTCCTTGTTTTTTGGCAGTTGCTTCAGTATCTGCCATGATGCCAGAATGTACTACAGTGGCTCAAATGCCTGCCGATAAACCTCCAGGGATGGAAAATGTGATCAGTAGTTTCATCTACAAATACGCACAAAAGAGACAGCAACACAAGATAACTAAGACAAGCTTTATCTCACTTTTCAGGAACTCGGGCTGGTGGCTCTGTGATGCATCAGAATGCAGCCTTCTCCTGTTTTCCTGCCTCTGCATCTCTAGCACGAGGTTTTTGCCTTCATGGTTGCAGCTACCTGAAGATGTATCTATGTTCCAGGCAGAAGGAAGGGGAGGGGGCCATGGTCTACATCCTGGAGAGACTTTATTCTGGACAGGAACCCCTCCCCACTTCTTTCTGTATCTCACTGGCAAACCATACCGTAAGGAAGACTGGGAATATTAGTATTTTGCTTACTAGTCTCTATTGGAGGGAAGCGGACGACAAGGGGTTTGGAATGGGAGTTAAGCTATCTCAGTAGGTCAGCAAGGGGGCAGATAATAAATATTGGACGTGTTTGTGGAGAAGATGTTTAGGCAATGAAAAATAGTGTCTAGATTTATTAATGTCAAAGCTTGAAAGATAGATGTGGGTGCAGTCTGTGTTTGCTTTATATTCAGTCTTATATCTAAAGGACTTCAAATTCCTGTTTCTAAAGTGAAGCTCTCTCGGTTTTTCCTCTATGGCTTCTGTTGTTTCCTAAATGCCATTCATTAGGTCTTAGGTCACTTTGTTGTTTCAGGACCACATCCTGCACCTTCAGTCACAAGCCAGGATTGTGTGCCAGGATGACATCCCATCATTCTGGTTCTGTTTGCAGCTATTATATTAATTGTCCTCAGAATTTTTTTGGTTATGCTTATAGTGTGAATGAGACTGTCCTTTATTCGTGTTTGGAATTTAATTCCAGTCCACAGTTTAGTAGAGGTATGGCAAGAGCCAAAGTTTTCAACCTATTCCCATCCATCCATCCGTCCGTCTCTCCTCCCACCCACCCATGCATCCACCCATCCATCCATCCACCCATCCACCCATCCACCCATCCACCCATCCACCCATCCACCCATCCACCCATCCGTCCATCCCTGTAGATAACTATATTCTGTGGAGTGGGTTGCTGTGAGGATTAAATAGTATATGTATAATGACTCTCACTCTCAATGACTATTCCCTTCCTTTCTCCCCTTCCACTATTTTGATATAATACTAAGGAAATATTCCCTCCAGGAAATTAGCAACCCCTTTCTTTAGGGTCTTGCTTGCTTCTCCCTATCAGTGTTTCTCTCCCTCCCTGGCTCCAGCAGATGGGGATCAAAACCACACATAAAAAGTTTTCAGTCTCCATCACAAACTACTTCCTCTCCAGGGAGAAAGGCTTTTAAGTAATTTGAAGTGTTTCATAGGTTATAGTTGTATGGGTCATATTTTCATATATACTAAGTCATTAAACATCATCTAATTTTTTTAGTCTTACACAAATATAGTGATGTCCCTTTATACTATAATTTTTGAGGGCATGGCTCCTTTTTGAATTAAACTAAATGGCGCCAACAGCTGTAGTGCCAAATCAGTGCTTTCATGTTGGTGAAGGTACCTGTCTTCTCTGGGGTCCATTCAGTCTTCCTTTTATACCAAACACTTATGCAACACAATAACCTTAAGTGTTTTTCTGTAGAGCTTCTTGCTGTCTGCACACATTTGAAACTAAATTTTCTATCGTTGTCTGTGCATACTATTTATCGGCAGCAATTACTGTTAGCCCTGAGGTTGCTCATGGAAGTCTCTCTCAGTCCTCACCTGCGTGCTTTGTTCCAGCTCAGCCTAGCAGAATAATGCCTGGTATCTTGTTCGGAGATATCCTACAGCAAAAATGAGTGGTATCTTTGTCTTGACTATCCAATAGTGCATTTCCTCTCTACTGACTTTTCATCCTCTTCCTCTCCTCTGACTTTTAATTATTACGTTGTGAGTACCAGGCAGGGGAAAGCAAGAGCCTCATTTCTGGCAGCTCCTAGAACACTGCCACTGGCCTTGCTATGGCCTGGAGCCTTGGTGGTGGTGGCTGATTGCAGCAGGCTTTCCAGAAGGATGGTGCTGGGGTTTTCTACCAGAAACTCCCAGCAGCACCAGGATCCTCTGTGGCTTTGCCTTGGGCTGCAGTTAGAGAATGTTTGCAAAGCACTGGAGCAGTGGCACACAGTGGCTGCCGCTTCTCCCCTCTTCTGTTGCCTCTCTCCTCTTCTCCGGTCTCCACCCCCTTCTCCAGCCTCTTCCCTCCTCCCTCTTGCCTTCTTCCTTTTCTCCCATCTCCCCCATCTTCAGACTGATTCCCCTGGGAAGGATTTGATATAAATAGTGTGAATCATTCAGAATAATATATGCATACTTTCAAGATTTTAATATAACACGATATTTAATGTACATGTATTTGTGAAACTTTTGAGGTATGTTGTTAGAGTCTAGTCAGGAGAACAACCTTCAACAAGTGGTTCAATAGAGGGAATTCAATATAGGAAACTAATTACCTAGGTATTGGAAAAGCTGAAAGAGCAAACAGCAATCTGTTATACAGTGTAGAGATTATCAGCAGCAGGGAGCTGCTACTACCCCTTGAACTAAAGGGACAAAAGAAAGAGTTGGTGTCATCAGAACCAAGGAGGGGAGCTGCATGGTGGGAGCTGAACTGTAGCAAAGGAGCTGCTTGGTGAGAGCAGAACCCAGGGTCCAAGGCCACCCAGAGGCCACTGGCACCATGGAGGGGGCTGTCGGCTGGGAGCTGGAACAGCGGAGGAGAAGTGGCCCCTGCCGGAGAGGCCACGGGAAGCAGAAAGAGGGAGGAAGACGTACTCTGACTTGTTGTCTCGTGCTCTCCACCCTTCTGCAGCAGCCATTTAGAGGCCTGGGAAATGCAGTTTGCAGGGTCAGCCATCTGAAGGGAGAAGACCGGAGAGCAGACGGGCAAAGGACCGGCTCAGAGGCCAAGACCTTTTCCTTAAGTACCGTTCTAAGGATTGGAGTCATGCATGATTTTTCTAGCACAAGCTACATCCCTCGTGCACCTTCCATCACTTCCGTTGCAGATTCTTTAAACGAGCTTTCGGAGTGGAGATTGCAAAGCAGTTTGCACGCTGGATTCTGCAGTAGCCTCCTAAACAAGTTTCCTGCTTCTATCCTTACCATCCCCAACCACAGTCTGTTCTCTACAAACAGTCAGAGTGATTCTCTTACAATGTAGGTCAGATTGCTTCTCTGTCAGGACCTTCACGTGGCTCCCATCACACTCCCAGTAAAAGTGAAAGGCCCAGCATGAACTCTGACCTCATCTCCTGCTACTCCCCCTTCCTGTCTGTGCTCTAGCCACACTTGCTGTTCCCGGAACATGCCAGGCGTGCTTCCACCTCTGCCCCTTTGTTCTTGCTGTTCCCTTGAATGCTCTTCCTCCAGGTGTCCCTCCCTCACCTCTTTCAGCCTTTGCTCAACCATCACTTCAGTGAGGCTTTCCCTGACCTCCTACTGGAAATTGCCCCACCGAGTCTACCTCCACTTATCCACAAACTTCCTACCTCTTGCCCTGTTTTATTTTTCCCTGTTGCACCATCACCTCCTAATATGCTATATAACATATGCATTATCTACGCCACCTCCTTTCCCTGCCCACTGAAACGTAAGCTCCATGAGGGCAAGGCTTTTTTTTTGGTGAGTTTTATTCATAGAACAGATGTCTGGCACATGCTGTCATTGAACGAATGACTGGAGAATCTTTCTCTAGATTTTTAAGATTTTTTTTTCCCCTTATTTTTTTTTTCAGTTGTGCTAGTTACATTTAATTTGAAAGCAATAATTTATCAACTTGCTTTTAATGAGTCTTTCCAAAGTATTTAAAGTAATTTTTATAGAACAAAAATAATTTTTAGGGAAAAAATAACTTTTTACTAAAATTTTTGAGGTAGTAAAGATTTCTAGGTTCAAATTACAGCTCTGCCACTTACTAGCTTTCTGACCATGGGCCATTACTTGTGCCTCAGTTTCTGTCTCTGTAATATAAGGATAATAATAGTAACCACCTCTACATGGTTGTGAGGATTAAATTAATGCATGAAAATGCTTTAGTTTACATAGTAAGTGCTCACTAACTCTTAGTTATTATAATTACTAGTATCTGTTTACATGTCTAGGTGGCTCTGAAAATCAGGTCACCTGCTGTGTGAAGCATAATTGACTGACAGCCCCAGCTGTTGTCCCTCTTCGTCCACCTTCCTTCTGAGGCCACTTTTTCTTAAAGGTGATGCTTCCCGCAGGCTTCTCCCAGCCAATGACTGGGCAGTACCAGTAGCTATCAAGTTGACTCTGACTCATGGTGACCCCATGTGTGTAGAACTGTGCCCCATGGCTGATTTTTTGGAAGTATATCACTGGGCCTTTCTTCCAAGATGTCTCTGGGTGGACTTCAGTTAGCAGCTGAGCATGTTAAATGTTCGCACCACCCAGGGAATCCAGTGACTGGGCACAGAAGGGGTAAAAAGATGGGGCCATTCCCTTGAGTTGTGAGAGTCCTGTAATGGGTGACTTGGGCTCGAGGACTCCCCATCAGCATGGTTGAACCTTTCTTAGAACTGTGCCATAGTCCAGTCCTCCTCTCTTCCTTCTTCCCTTCCACGGGCATCAGACCTGTATCTCCGTCTGAGGACTCTCCCTGCCTTCTGCTCCCACCCCAATATGTCTTTTACACACTTAATCTTGTTTTGGTATCTGCTTCTTGGTGAACCTAAACTCATGCTCATTATATATAAATTGTTACAACTAATTGCAGGGGTAAGTAAAACTGACATAGTGAGTTGAGAAACAAACACAACTGAGTTATTGTAGGGTGGTGCAGATGGTTCACTTGCTCAGCTGCTGACCAAAAGGTTGGAAGTTGGAGTCCACCTAGAGGCTTCTTGGAGGAAAGGCTTGGTGGTCTGCTTCTGAAAAATCAGCCAATGAAAACCCTATGGAGTGCAGTTCTGCTGTGATGCACATAGGGTTACCATAAGTTGAAACTGACTCAACAGCAGCTGGTTTAGTGGGAGCAGAAGTGTTTGGGTGGCCAGAGAGGAGTCTGCTAGCTACACTGTGCCCTGGGCAGAGGAAGAGTGTGCCAGGGTGCAGGAGACCAACAAGTGAATCCCTTTGCTGGCCATGTTGGAGATTCTGGTAGGAGAGATTATTAGCCTTTTGAATTTAAAACTCCTCAAAGGCAAAGACCCAATCAAATACTTCTTTTTTATCAGCCACAACAGCTACCTACAGTAATAAATGTATAAATGCTTAATAAAAATCTGTTAAGTTGAGTAGACATTCTTTAATGGACGGAATCTGTTCTTACTTTGCTTGGGAAGTGCGAGCAGGTAATGAAGAGCTGGGGAGGGCAGGGGCGAGGAGCGCTAGAGTTCATGAGGTCTGCAGCTTACCCAGGGGAATGTCGCTGGAAGTCTCTAGCAATGGCATTTCTGATGTCCTGAGCACAGATAGGCTGTCAGAATTCATCTGTGTTGTGAGTATATCTGTCATGGTTAGAATTATGTCCCCCAAAAAACGTGTGTATCAATTTGACTGGGCCATGATTCCCAGAAATGTGTGGGTGGACTCCATTTTGTGATTGTAATTTTATGTTGAACAGGATTAGGGTGGGATTGTAACACCACCTTTACCGAGGTCACATCCAATGTTAAGGGAGTTTCCCTGGGGTGTGGCCTGCACCACCTTTTATCTCTCAAGGGATAAAAGGAAAGGGAAGCAAGCGGAGAGTGGGGGACCTCATACCATCAAGAAAGCAGTGCCGGGAGCAGAGCGCGTCATTTGGACCAGGGTCCCTGTGCCGAGAAGCTCCTAGTCCGGGGGAACACTGATGAGAAGGCCAAGAGAGAGAGAAAACCTTCCCCTGGAGCTGACACCCTGAATTTGGACTTTTAGCCTACTTTACTGTGAGGAAGTAAATTTCTCTTTGTTAAAGCCATCCACCTGTGGTATTTCTGTTGTAGCAGCACTAGATGACTAAGACGATATCTTAAAAGACTTGTTACAGTGCAAATTAAAATTGTTTTTGATGTTTTTGACTAAGCAAATTAAATATAGTGAAAAAAATAATAGTTGTTTTTCCTCAGATATTTACAGATAGGAGAGTTTCAGGATGCTCTAAAATCTTTTGTAAATAAAGCTTTTAAAACCTTTGTAAAACATGAATACATTAGATTTGTGTTTAGGAAAAATAGTGAGCGGCTAACATGTTTACTAAGTTAATCACTGCTAGAAATGTGAGTTTCTCAGTTGTCTCTAGATAACATAGTAAGGAAACTAAGTTTAGACTGAATTTCTTTTTTAGCCTGCAGGTGAATACTAGATGCAGAAGGCTGAAATTGTTCTGTTAACCTCCCTGGGACTTTGGAAAGCAGATTCCATGCCCTTGCCTCAGAGGTGTTACTGAACATGCAAAGCCATTCCAAGCTATGTTAGAAGCATTTTTTTTTTTTCTTTCTTTGTGAAGCCCTCAGCTTTTGTGTGCAAATTTCCAGGTCTCCTAGATGTAATTTCTCTCCCTTTTCTCGCCATCCACTGCTTCTGAGTTTATCTGGAGTGAGTTACTTGTGGCTGCTGGTTGCTTTGGTGTCAGAAACTCTTGAGGGAAAAATCATCTAGATCACTGCATTTGACACACTGATGCAAAGTGTTAATATAGCCCAATAACTTAGAAATATTTATTTTACCCTGTGGTGTCTCTCATTGATAGAATGAAACAAAATGTCTTGGGGAGAAAAACATGAGCTTTAAAAGACGTGGCATCCCTTTCAGTCACAGCTCTGCCGCTTTCTAGTGTATTACCTTGAATGCAGCTCCTGGGTAGTGTGAAGGATTAACACGATTGGCTAGAGGTTTGAGTCCACCCAGAGGCTCCTTGGAAGAAAGAATTGATGATCTACTTCTAAACAATCAGGTGCTGAAAGCTTCACAGAGCACAGTTTTATTCTCACACACATAGCGTCGCCGTGAGTGGGAATCCACTCGGCAGCATCTGGCTTTGTCCTGAACACATTATAGCCTTTGTGAGCCCTGACTCCTCATTTATAAAATGGAGTGAAAATTTGTGAGGAAAACTGAGCGTAGACCTGCTTGTGCTAGCCTGTAGATAAATGGTCTCTTCTCTGTGAGGCTGCACATGGGTTTGTCTGTTTCGGGGGAGATTTTTTCCTCTTGACTCTTTCCATACAAATTGAGGAGAGATTCAGATTCCATTGCCCCTGTGTTCCAGCAAGGACTTGGTGTCTGAGGGCTGTGTCTCTGAGGAAGAGCTAGTCCTCCTGGAACACTGCCTCAGTGGACACCTCTCTCTCAGTGATGCTAGTCACTGGGCTCAAGAATAAGGACATGGCTTTTATCAGGAGCTTGTATAAAACTAGAAGACCTAGCTGAGGTCATCTTACTAGATAGAAGGTTCAAATCTTCTATCCTGGCAAATTACCAGTGTAGTTGCTCTATAGCAATGGTTATCTTCTGTTCTCACCTAATACTGCATCTGTCATCTGAAAAAAAACAACACACAAAAAACCCAGACCCGTTGCTGTCAAGTCAGTTTCGACTCATAGCAACCCTAAAGGACAGAGTAGAACTGCCCCTTGAGGTTTCCAAGGAGCAGCTGGTGGATTCAAACTGCCAACCTTTTAGTTAGCAGTTGTAGTTCTTAACCACTGCACACCAGGGCTCCTCTGTCATCTAGGCGTGTTGTCTTTTATTGGTTTTTGCAAAATTGGTTTCAATCATATGCATTGACCAGGATTTTAATATCCTTACCACTCTCAACACTTCTCCTGCTACTCTGTGCCAGGCATGGCTCCTTTCCATATGGTCAAATATACTTTTGCTTCAAGGAGATTAAAGTTTAAGCAAGTAATATGTAAGAGCAATAACTAATAAGACTGTCATAATTGGAATTGTAACTTCACTGGTTACTAGCAGGGTGAGCTGAAGCACAGTTACTTTTGAAAACCTCAACTTTCCTATGTATTAAACGAGGATAAGAGTAGTATCTTTCCCTTAGGGCAGTTGTTATGCTTGTTGTTAGTTGCCATGAAGTTGATTTTTGACTAATAGCGACCTGTAGGTTGTAATCTTTACAGAAGCAGATCGCCAGGTTTTTCTTCCGCAGAGCTGCTAGGTGGGTTCAAACCGCCAACCTTTTGTTTGGCAGCTGTGTGCTTAACTGTTGTGCCACCAGGGCCCCTTGCTGGTACGCTTAAATAAAACAAATCTGTGTTTAGTAGATATAGAAAAGGCTTAGTATGTATTGATTATTTTTATTCAGTAAACAGGTGGAATGATAGAACAATAAATACAATAAGATGGAAAGAGATACAGATCTGCACGTGTAATTACTGAAGAAAGTAAAAGACCTGTCAGAATTGAAGGGAGTTTGTCCCAGGAGCCTTCTGATAGGAGGTGAGTGTTGAACTAGATCAGAAGTGAAGAGTATGAGGAATATTGGAGGAGAGAGACTCACTTCAGGTATTCATAGCAGTGGTTCTCAAAATCTAGTGTGCACTAAAGTCACCTGAGGTGTTCTTTGGGTCTGCTGCTAGACATTCCGGGTCAGCAGGTGTGGGATGGGGCCCAGAATCTGCATTTTTTTTTTATTTATTTTTTTATATATATTTTATTGTACTTCAGGTGAAAGCTTACAGAGCAAATAGTTTCTCATGAAATAGTAGTACACATGTTGTTTTTTGACATTGGTTAACAACCCCACAACATATTAAGCCTCTAAATTCTCAACCTTTTTTTTTGATGAAAATTACAGATGGCCAAAGATACACCGTTTCAAACATTTCTACATTCACAGTTCAGTGACATTGACTACGCTCTTCCAACTGTGCTGTTATTCTCACTTAAGATGAAGGCTTACAGAACAAAATAGTTTTTCATTTAACAGTTACTACACATGTTGCCCTATGACAATGGTTAACAATCTCACAGCACATCAAGAATATCCTTACTCCACCTTGTGTTCCCTATCACCAGGGGGCTTCCTTGTCCCCTTCTGTCTTCTGGACCTTGTCAGTGGACTATTGTACCTCTTTAGTCTCATTTGTTTATTTATTTATTTATTTATTTTTATTTTATTTAAACACCATTTCAAAACTTTTTACTTACACATTTAAGTGATATTGACTATGCTCTTCCAATTGTGCTGCCATTCTCGCCCAAGATGAAGGCTTACAGGACAAAACAGCCTCCCATTTAATAGTTACTACAAATGTTGCCCTATAGCAGTGGTTACAATCTCACAATACATCGACAGTGTCCTTATTCAATTTGTGTTCCTTATCATCAGTTTCCTACTCTCCCTCTGCCTTCTGGCCCTTGTCACCGGACTCCTGTACATCGTTAGTCCCATTTAGTTTTACTGGGGTGTCCATTCCCAGGCTTAACATCGAACCTTGAAGGTAACTTCACCTCTGAGCTGAAAGGGTGTCTGGGGGCCACACTCTCAAGGTTTCTCTAGTATTCTTTAGGCCAGTATATCTGGTCTTCTTTTTTTTTTTTTTTTTTTTTGGGAGTTAAAATTATGCTCTACATCCTACTCCAGCTCTGCCCAGAACCCTCTGTTGTGATCCTGGTCAGAGGAGTCATTGGTGGTAGCCGGGCACCATCCAGCTGTACTGGGCTCAGTCCCGTGGAGGCCTTGGTAGCTGTGGACCATTAGTCCTTCGGACTAATCTTTTCCTTGTATCTTGTTCTCTTCGTTCTCCCTTGTTCCCGAAGGGATGAGATCAGTGGAGTATCTTAGATGGCCGCTCATAGGCTTTTAAGACCCCAGACACTACTCACCAAGGTAGAATGTAGAGCATTATCTTTATAAGTAGTGTCATGCCAATTGAGCTAGATGTTCCCCGAGATCATGGTCCCCAGAGCCCTCCGTCCAACAACTCAGTCCCTCGGGGGGTTTGGATGTGTCTATAGGGCCTCCATGACCTTTCCTTGTGCAGGTTGTGTTAGTTTCCCCTGTACTATGTACTATCTCATCTCTCACCCAAGTTACCACTTACCTATTACCTATTTAGTATTCCCCCCACCCCCCATCCCTGGTAACCAACAAGGATTGTTACATTTTGCATGTGAATTTTTTCATGGGTTTTTACAATAGAGGTCTCATACAATATTTGTCCTTTTGTGATTGACTTATTTCACTCAGCATGATGTCCTCCAGTTTCATCCATGTTATGAGATGGTTCACCGATTCATCGTTCTTTCTCGTTGCATAGTACTCCATTGTGTGTATGTACCATAGTTTGTGTATCCATTCGTCTGTTGATGGACATCGAGGTTGTTTCCATCGTTTTGCTATTGTGAATAATGCTGCCATGAACATAGGTGTGCATATGTCTATTCGAGTGATGACTCTTATTTCTCTAGGATGTATTCCTAGGAGTGGGATTGCTGGATCGAATGGTACGTCTATTTCTAGCTTTCTGAGGAAACGCCATATCATTTTCCATAATGGCTGTATCATTTTGCATTCCCACCAGCAGTGTATAAGAGTTCCCGTCTCCCCGCAGCCCCTCCAACATTTGTTATTTCCAGTGTTTTTGATTCGTGCCAGTAATGCCGGGGTGAGATGGTATCTCATTGTGGTTTTAATTTGCATTTCTCTAATGGCTAGTGATAGCGAGCATTTCCTCATGTGTCTGTTGGCCATTTGAATGTCTTCCTTGGTGAAGTGTCTGTTCATTTCCTTTGCCCATTTTTTGATAGGATTGTTTGTCTTTTTGTTGTAGAGGTGTTGGATTTTCTTGTAGATTATGGAGATTAGACCTTTGTCTGACTTGTACTGTCCAAAAATTTTTTCCCAGTCTGTAGGTTCTCTTTTAACTCTTTTGGTAAAATCTTTTGAAGAGCATAGATGTTTGATTTTTAGAAGATCCCAATTATCTAGTTTATCTGTTGGGTTTTTTGTGTTGATGTTTATGGTTTGTATCCTGTTAATGCCATGTATTAAGGTCTGAAGTGTTGGTCCTATTTTTTCTTCTATGAGTTTTATAGTTTGAGGCTTTATATTCAGGTCTTTGATCCATTTTGAAGTAGTTTTTGTATATGGTGTGAGGTATGGGTCCTGTTTCATTTTTCTACAAATGGATATCCAGTTTTGCCAGCACCATTTGTTAAAAAGACTGTCTTTTCCCCATTTGATGTATTTTGGGCCCTTGTCAAAAATCAGGTGACCGTAGGTGGATGGATTTACATCTGAGTTCTCAATTCTGTTCCATTGGTCAATGTCTCTGTTGTTGTACCAGTACCAGGCTGTTTTGAGTACTGTAGCTGTATAGTAGGTTCTCAAGTCAGGTAGTGTGAGTCCTCCAACTTTATTCTTCTTCTTCAGTAGTGCTTTACTTATTCGGGGTTTCTTCCCTTTCCATATAAAGTTAATAATTAGTTTTTCCATCTCTTTGAAGAATGTTGCTGGTATTTGTATCGGAATTGCATTGTATTTGTAGATTGCTTTAGGTAGAATTGCCATTTTCACAATGTTGAGTCTGCCTATCCATGAGCAT
Source organism: Dugong dugon (assembly GCA_030035585.1). Classification (NCBI taxonomy): domain Eukaryota; kingdom Metazoa; phylum Chordata; class Mammalia; order Sirenia; family Dugongidae; genus Dugong; species Dugong dugon. The sequence goes on along the minus strand of CM057468.1, from coordinate 109,389,454 downwards.
GGTATGTTTTTCCATTTATGTAGATCCCTTTGGGTTTCATGCAGCAGTGTTTTGTAGTTTTCTTTGTATAGGTCTTTTATATTCCTGGTCAGATTTATTCCTAAGTATTTTATCTTTTTAGGGGCTATTGAAAATGGTATTGATTTCCTGATCTCCTTTTCATTGTTCTCTTTACCGGTGTATAGGAATCCAACTGATTTTTGAATGTTTATCTTGTATCCTGCTACTCTGCTGAATCTTTCTATTACTTCCAGTAAATTTCTCGTGGAGTCTTTAGGGTTTTCTATGTATAGTATCATATCATCTGCAAACAGGGAGAGTTTAACTTCTTCATTACCAATTTGGATGCCCTTTATTTCTTTCTCTTGCCTTACTGCTCTAGCTAGAACTTCCAGCACAATGTTAAATAGGAGTGGTGATAAAGGGCATCCTTGTCTTGTTCCTGTTTTCAGGGGGAATGTTTTCAGCCTTTCTCCATTAAGAATGATGTTGGCTGTTGGTTTTGCATAGATGCCCTTTATTATGTTGAGAAATTTCCCTTCTATACCTATTTTATTGAGAGCTTTTATCAGGAATGGGTGTTGGACTTTGTCAAATGCCTTTTCTGCATCAATTGAGATAATCATGTGATTTTTTTCTTTCCTTTTATTTATGTGGTGGATTACGTTGATGGATTTTCTAATGTTAAACCATCCTTGCATACCTGGTATGAATCCTACTTGGTCGTGGTGTATTATTTTTTTGATATGATACTGAATTCTATTGGCTAAAATTTTGTTCAGAATTTTTGCATCTATATTCATGAGAGATATTGGTCTGTAATTTTCTTTTTTTGTGATGTCTTTGCCTGGTTTTGGTATCAGCGTTATGCTGGCTTCATAGAATGAATTTGGAAGTGTTGCTTCCTCTTCTATGCTCTGAAATAACTTGAGTAGAACTGGTACGAGCTCTTCTGTAAATGTTTTGTAGAATTCTCCAGTGAAGCCATCTGGGCCAGGGCTTTTTTTGGTTGGGATTTTTTTATTACCTTTTCAGTCTCTTCTCTTGTTATGGGTCTGTTCAGCTTTTCAATATCACTTTGTTGTAGTTTGGGTAGGCCGTATGTTTCTAGAAATTTATCCATTTCCTCTAGGTTTTCAAATTTGTTGGAATATAGTTTTTCATAATATTCTGTTATAATCCTTTTTATTTCAGTTGGGTCTGTTGTAATGTCCCCAATTTCATTTCTTATTTGGGTTATTTGTGCCCTCTGCTGTTTTTCTTTTGTCAGTCTGGCCAGTGGTTTGTCGATTTTGTTGATTCTTTCAAAGAACCAACTTTTGGTTTTGTTGATTCTTTCTATTGTTTTTCTGTTCTCTATTTCATTGATTTCTGCTCTGATCTTTACTATTTCCTTTCTTCCGGTGGTTGTAGGCTTTTTTTGTTGTTCTCTTTCTATTTGTTTGAGTTCTGTAGTTAATGTTTTGATTTTTTCCCTTTCTTCTTTTTTGATATGTGCATCTATTGCTATAAATTGTCCTCTGAGGACTGCCTTTGCTGTGTCCCAAAGGTTTTGGTATGATATGTTTTCATTTTCATTTGATTCTAGGAATTTTTTAATTCCATCTCTGATTTCTTCTATTACCCATTGATGTGTAAGCAGATTATTATTCAGTTTCCATGTGTTTGATTTTTTTTCCTTGCTCTTTCTAGTGTTAATTTCTACCTTGATGGCATTGTGGTCAGAGAAGATACTGTGAATTATCTCAGCATTTTGGATCTTGTTGAGGATTGCTCTGTGGCCTAAGATATGGTCTATTCTGGAGAACGTTCCATGTGCATTGGAAAAGAATGTGTACTTTGCAGCGGTTGGATGGATTGTTCTATATATGTCTATGAGGTCCAGTTGGCTGATTGTGTCCTTTAGGTCTTCTGTATCTTTGCTGAGTTTCTTTTTAGTTGTTCTGTCCTTTACTGAGAGTGGTGTGTTGAAGTCTCCTACTATTATTGTGGAACTGTCAGTTTCTCTTTTCAGTGCTGTTAGAGTTTTTTTTATGTATTTTGGAGCCCTGTCATTGGGTGCTTAGATATTTATTATGGTTATGTCTTCATGATGGATCATCCCCTTAATCATTATATAGTGTCCTTCTTTGTCTTTTATGGTAGATTTTGTTTTAAAGTCTATTTTATCTGAGATTAGAATTGCCACTCCTGCTCTTTTTTGATAGTTGTTAGCTTGATATATTTTTTTCCAACCTTTGATTTTTAATAAATTCACATCTTTGTTTCTAAGATGTGTCTCTTGTAGACAGCAAATAGATGGATCCTGTTTTCTTATCCATTCTGCCACTCTCCGTCGCTTTATGGGTGCATTGAGTCCATTTACGTTCAGTGTAATTATTGATAGATGTGAGTTTGTTGCTGTCATTTTGTAGTGCTTTTTTTTGTGATGCTGAAGTTTTCTTTGTTCTTCTTACTCTCTTGTGCTGAGTTCCTTTTGTTTGTGGATTTTGTGTTCATTTCTTTTGTTTTTGTAGGTTTTGTTTTTGTTGAGACTTTATGTTTTTCGTCTTTATTTTTATAAGTTGGTTTGTTAACTTTTTTTGTGGTTACCATGAATTTTACCCTTATCTTTATAATTTTGAAGCAGTCTACCGTTACTTGGTATCGCCTTGCCTTCTTCTCCTTTAGAAGGTTCTATACCTATGCCGTTTGTTCCCTCTTTCATTGTTTTGATGTTGTTGTCATCCTTTGATTGATTTCTCTGATTCCCTGTTGTATATCTTTTGTTTTTGGAAAGTCATCTGTAGTTCAGTTCCTAGAATGGTATCTGGTTCATGTTAACCTGCGTCCTAGGTCCTAGGTCCTGCCTGAGGGCTTAAGCTGTTTGTCCTCAGATCGAAGAACTCCCTTTAATAATTCTTGTAAGTTTGGTTTGACTTTTGCATATTCCTTTAGTTTCTGTTTATCTGGAAATGACCTAATTTCACCATCAAATCTGAATGAGAGTTTTGCAGGATATATTATTCTTGGCTGACAATTTTTTTCTTTCAAGATTTTATATATGTCATCCCATTGCCTTCTTGCCTGCATGGTTTCTGCTGAATAATCTGAGCTTAGTCTTATTGTTTCTCCTCTGTATGTGACTTCTTGTTTTTCACGAGCTGCTCTCAGGATTCTTTGTTTGTCTTTAGTTTTAGCGAGTGTGAATATGATATGTCTTGGTGATTTTCTTTTGGGGTCTCTTCTATATGGGGTTCGTTGAGCTTCTTGGATGACCAGCTTTTCATCTTTCATGATTTTGGGAAAGTTTTCTGTCAGCAGTTCCTCAATGATCCTCTCTGTGTTTTCTGTTTTCTCCCCCTGTTCTGGTATGCCAATCACTCGTAAGTTTTTGCTTTTAATTGTGTCCCACATAACTCTCAGGGTCTCTTCATTTTTCTTTGTTCTTTTTTCTGAGTTTTCCTGAAACAGAGTTGTATCCAAGTGTTTGTCTTCAGTTCCACTGATCCTGTCTTCCATGGTTTCAAATCTACTTCTCAGCCCTTCTATGACACCGTCCATTTCTGAAATCTTGTTGTTTATCTTTTGGATTTCTAATTGTTGTTTTTGTATAATTTCGAGTTGTGAATTTATTTTGGCATTTTGTTCCTGCATCATCTTCCTGAATTCTTCCAATTTTTTGTCTGTATTTTCCATAAATTTGTCTATTTTTTCCTCATGTTTGTCAGCATTTTGCCTCAGTTCTTGGAAAATTCCGAGTATTAGTGATTTGAGTTCCGTATCAGGTACTTCTAGTGCATTTTCTTCCACAGGAGAATTATCTGGTGTTTTAATTTGGACGCCTATTGGAGCCATCTTGTCTTGTTTTTGTAAATGTTTTGATATTGTTTGCTGTTTTCGGGGCATTCAGTAGATATTTCTCTCGTTTATTGATTGTAGATTTTTTTTTTTTTTTCGTTCTTGTGGTACAGCTGGGCAGATCTAGTTGAGGAGGAGCCACTGGGATGGGTTGCTTGTGGCACTCACTGCAGCCACCAGGACGGTCGGTAGTCAGTGCTGGGCAGGTTCCAATAGGGCGTGCCTGCACCGCTTGGTGATGTGATGTCTAGTGCACGGTGCAGGTAGGTAGGGTGCAGCGGGAAGATGGTTATGTGTGAAGCTAAGCTGGATATGGGAGAGAGGAGAGAGGAGGAGGAGCAAAAAGCGTACAAACATAAAAGAATGCTAGGGGAGCTTGTCATTGGAATGTACAGATGAGAGACTATGGGATGGAGGAAACCAGAAGGCGGAAGAGAAAGAAAAGGAAAGAATGACCAAATAAAAATCAGAAAAGTTAAAGAACTGCAAAGTTCCCAGGGATCCCACCGATGCAGCTATGAGGTATGGGGGAGTCGGTCTCAATTTTGACAGCTCAGCCTGGCCAGAAGGTACAGAGGCATACATCGCCTGGTATTCGGGGATCAGAAAGAGAAGGAAGAGATAGAGAGACAAGAAATTAAGCAATGAAGAAAGACAAAAGAGAAAAAGAGGTAAAAGATGACAAAACTAATCAAAAAAGGAAGAAAAATAAAATTGAGAAAAAAAAAAAAAAAGGGCAACACCAGCAGTCAGTGCCTACAAATGGGACCCAGAGAGCCCCCACTCAGGGGCGCGAATTCCAAGAACCCGGTAGTCTCGGGGTTAAGTGACCGTGGCCACGGGAAGCAGAGGGGCCAACGAACAAAGGCCCCAGGATCCCACCCGCGCAGGAGCCCAGACCTGGAAACAGCCACACGCCCGAACGCAGCCCTACAGCCCCGCAGGAGAGAGCAGAGACGGCACTCGGAACCAGGCACCCAGGCAAAAGGAGGGGGAGGCGGCAGAAAAAGGCTCGCTAGCGGCCAGCAAATGGATCCCAGAAAGCCCCCAGCCCGGGCGCACGGAATCCAAGCACCGGCGCCCCCCAGCTCAGGGACTCCGGCCACGGAAAGCAGAGGGGCGAACGAACAAAGGCCCCGGGATCCCACCCACGCGGGAGCCCAGACCTAGAAACAGTCACACGCCCGCACGCAGCCCTACAGCCCCGCAGGAGAGAGCAGAGACAGCACTCGGAACCAGGCACCCAGGCAAAAGGAGGGGGAGGCGGCAGAAAAAGGCTCGCTAGCGGCCAGCAAATGGATCCCAGAAAGCCCCCAGCCCGGGCGCACGGAATCCAAGCACCAGCACCCCCCAGCCCAGGGACCCTGGCCGCAGAAAGCAGGGGATCCCCAGCTGAGGTGGAGAGGGGTGGGTGGTGGGAGAGCGCGCACCGCAGTTTACCGGTCGTTCTGTCTCCGACCAGATGCTCTGCAAGGCTGCTCTCCCGTTTGCTGGTCTCCGATAGGAATCCAAGATGGTGGATCTGCGCTGCGTTAGCTGGTAAGGAATCTCTGCCTGAGTCTCTCCTCGCTCTCCGTTCTCTTTTAGTATTCTCACTCCGTTTGGTGTTTGGCTGAGTTCTTTATCTCTTCATTTGGTGTTCTAGGGTTTCAGGATTGTTGATTCTCTGTTAGGCTTAGTTTTTCGGATCTTTGCTGTGGAGGGACGGCGTGGTGTTTCTGCCTAGAGCGCCATCTTGCCAGAGCTTCCAGAATCTGCATTTTAACAAGTACCGCAATTACGGCTGCTGGCCACACTAAGAAGCTTGGTGGAGGGATGCCACAGGGTTGTAGCATGGTGTACTGCTCTAAGGGGAGCGGATACTAAGCTGAGGGTCATCTTAGAAAATGAAAGAGATTTGGCTGCCTTTGTGATACGGTCAGCTTTTGTATTTTTATGTTTTGTTTCCTGGAACCTCATTTTTGGACTTTGCGTTCAGCCTGTTCTATTCACTCTAGCTTGTTCCTTATCAAGATGTAAATAACTAGTCCTGGTGGTGCAGTGGTTAAGAACTCAGCTACTAACCCAAAGTTCAGCAGTTCGAATCTACCAGCCACTCCTTGGAATTGCTGTGGGGGTGTTCTACTCTGTCCTGTAGGGTTGCTATGAGTTGGAATCGACTTGATGGCATTAAGTGTGGTTTGTTCTTTTAACACTTGGAGAAGGTCCCTGGGTGGCACAAATGGTTCGCGCTTGACTGCTAAACTAAAGGTTGATGGTTCAACCCACCCAGCAGCGCCACGGAAGAAAGCCCTGTTAATCTGCTTCCTTAAAGATTACAGCCAAGAAAACCTTGTGGAGCAATTCTACTCTGTAACACATTGGGTCACCATGAGCTGGAATTGACTCGACGGCAATGGGTTTTTTCTTTTTTTTTATACTTGGAGAGTTACCAACGTAGTCTTTTATTTTGTAGCGCGTATCACAATTCCTTTATTTCTATATTAATCCCCATGCTGAATCTCTGAATATATCGAGACATTTCAAAATTCTGAAGTGTCATTTCAAGCACCGCATTGTTGGCCTTAGATTTCCTGTGTTAAGCCAGTTTTGCATTTAACTAAACGGAACCTAAAGTTTACTTCTGAGATTTACAAAGCATACCCCTCAAGATTCTCAAAGTTTATAAAATATTTACAATGATTTGCTCGGTATTTGAAAGCTTTATACCTTTTGCTTTAGGCTGCAATTTAGTATACCATATTTCTAGCATATGAAGCAATTTTTCTTCCACAGGGTTGTTAAATCAGTTTTACATCTTTTTATTCCTTAGAGTAGAGATGAATAGACTTTGCTTACTAGATTTTATAGTACGTTTATCATTTACTATTTGAACATCCTCAGCACTTTAATTTTAATATGGCTAAATGGAATATGTAAGATGTAATGCTTGCCATTTAGTACCTTGCATTATAATAAATGTTTAAAAAACTTAGCCATGAAATCCCTGCAGGTAAACAGCTAGAACCCATTGTATTTCTTTACTCCTGAATTTTTAGAATGTTTTCTCCTTTGATATGGTTTTAACCATTGTGTCGAATGAGAGAACACATTATGCCACTGTGTGGCCATCATGCAACTTTGTGTTTTCTGCCCCTTCAAACACTTTTTGATGATTTTTAAAAAATCTTTCTCTTTGGATGGAATCTCAGGTAGATACTGTAACTTTTCCTGAATCATAAAAACCAAACCCATTGCCGTCAAGTTGATTCCAACTCATAGCAACCCTAGAGGACAGAGTAGAACTGCCTCATAGAGTTTCCAAGGAGTGGCTACTGGAGTCGAACTGCCGACCTTTTGGTTAGCAGCCGAGCTCTTAACCACTGTGCCACCAGCGCTCCCCTTGGATAGTAAGTTGGATAATATATCAAATTTCCTGTTGCATAGTCTCATTTCAGGAATAAATGTCCAGTCTTGTATCATAGAACCCGAAGCTTCATTTAAGGTTGAAGGTTCTCCCCTCCACATGTGAGCCTGCTTCAGGCTGGCAGCCTGCAGTGGGGCAGGTGGGTGAGGTTGTGTGTTGGGCTGCTTCTCTCCCCAGCTTGCTGGCCTGGGTGCCTGACTGCTAGGGGAAGATATGGTAGGAGGGGAGAGGAGAGAGACAGGGCAGTGCCATTCTTTCTCGATTACTCCTGCTGCTGTGTGGCGTTGGCAGAACCTGGGCATGGCAAGAGTTTAATGTTAACTGTGAACTCCCATGTGTATGTTTTCTTGATTTTTGTGTGTGTTTTTTTGTAAGATTTCCTCCTGGGAGCTTCCAACTCCAGCTCCACGTCACTGGCGATACCTCTGTTTGGCAGGTTTTCTTTCTGACATTATACGTCTACCCACTTTCTTTTGAGGCCATCCCATGCTAAGCAGGAAGCTGTCTTATGTGACAACCGTTTTAGAATGAGCCCAGGACAGCTCCCTTCTTCAGGGCCACATCTGGTTCTTAGCAAACACACCCTTTGGCCCTACACACTTTGGCAAGCTGCACATCCAGCACAGCCTCCTCTCTGGGCTCCATCATCAAGCAGGCAGCTCCCGTCTCTGTTCCGGTTCTCAGCCGTGGATCTAACTGCAGTCCCTTGTGACTCCTGTAAATCCAACGGGAACATGTCAGGCTAGGCTATTCTAGTGGTTTTCTTAAAGCTCCTCTCAACATAAGGTGGAGGGTAATGATGGAGGAAAAAAAATATGTCAACTATTCCAACAACCCTTTTTATGAAATTCAGTCTTGGACTTCTCAACTCAGCCAGTTTATACTCTCAAGCTGGGTGTTTAGCTACTGGCCTCAAAAAATGTTGTGTTTGAACTTGTCCAAGGCAAGGTCATGGAAGCTCCATAGACACATCCAAACTCCCTGAGGGACCAAATTGCTGGGCTGAGGGTTGTGGGGACCATGGTCTTGGGGAACATCTAGCTCAATTGACATAACAGTTTATAAGGAAATTGTTCTACATTCTACTTTGGTGAGTAGTGCCGAGGGTCTTAAAAGCTTGTGAGTGGCCATCTAAGATACTCCGCTGGTCTCACCCTGTTTGGAGCAAAGGAGAGTGAAGAAAACCAAAGACACAAGGGAAAGATTAGTCCAAAGGACTAATGGATTGCACGTACCATAGCCTCCACCAGACTGAGTCCAGCACAGCTAGATGGTGCCTGGCTACCACCATCGACTGCTCTGACAGGGATCACAATAGAAGGCCCTGGACAGAGCTGGAGAAAATGTAGAACAAAATTCTAACTCACCAGAAAAAAAAAAAAAAAAAAGACCAGACTTTACTGGTCTGACAGAGACTGGAGAAACCCCAAGAGTATGGCCCCTGAACACCCTTATAGTTCAGTAATGAAGTCACTCCTGAGGTTCACCCATCAGCCAAAGATTAGACAGGCCCATTTAACAAAACAAGGCTAGTACACCAGGCCAGGGGCAAGGCTGAAAAGGCAAGAGGGGACAGGAAAGCTGGTAATGGGGAACCCAAGGTCGAGAAGAGGAGAGTGTTGACATGTTATGGGGTTGGCAACCAATGTCACAAAACAATGTGTATTAATTGTTTAATGAGAAACTAGTTTGCTCTATAAACCTTCATCTAAAGTACAATAAAAAAAATAATGTGTTTTGTTACCACCTCCTTTAAGTCCTGCACTTTACTTTGGGAAGTAGTGGTATTTGTCACCTATGGTTTTCAGGCCCCCTCTCTGCCTGCTAGCACGAACAACAACAACTTCATAAGGCTTAGACCTGGTACCCTTTTCCCTAGGCTGAGCGCCACCCCGCCGCAGAGGAAAACCTGTGCTAGATATCAGCTCCCTCTGCTCCTTCTGCTGGGTACCTTCATGCAAAACACTGATTTCACAACCTCGCGTTGGGGTTCAGTCTGTTTTGTTTTTGGTCATTTGCAGCCTTGACTAAAATTGGCACACAAAAAGCCCTGTTTTAATATCCCGTTGTGTTATACTGGGCCAGAACCAGCAAATTAACATCAACCAGTAGTAGCTGGGTGCCTACTATGGAACAGTCACTAGGAAAACAGGCTGCACTTGGCATTCTCCCTGCCCTGGGGGACCTGGCAGGCACCCAGTGCACTTTTGGTTGAATTGATTTGGATGACCTTACAGTACCATGATGGAGACACATTTATATATAAATTAATAAGTATAACACGAGGTGTATTATGTAAAAAATGGAGAATAATAAGAAAGCATGGGAGCACCTACACAAGAGGGATTAGTTTTAATTGGGGTGATTGGAAAGGGCATAAAAGAGGTTGGTGCCATTTGAACTAGTTCTCAAATAAGATTTTAACGAAGGAGATGGGTTCAGAGGAGGAGAATGAAGTAACAGCAAGAGCCAAGACATGGATGTGGGAGAGCGGCAGGATGGAGAAGAGTGGGAGGAGGACTTCATGTGGTCAGTCTGGCGAGATTGGAACGTGCCCTGTGGGAAGACGAAGTCGAGTTGGAAAGGTCAAACTGTGGAGGTCCCCAAGTGCTATGTGAAGAAGGTGGAACTTTATGAAGGTAATACTTGGGTGGTGATGCCACATGCATCAGATCCAGCTCCAGGTGTGAGGTGGACCATGATGCTCTTGGAAGATGGTATGTGATCCACAGTGGTGTCACACAGCCACCACTCCCAGGAGTGCTGAGATTGTTGAGAAAGACAGTCATCACCTCAAGTCTTTTTGGCTATTTTCTTGCTTCTGATTGATGGTGGTAACTCTCTTCTTCTCCCTCACTCATGAAATTTGTGGTAGAGAATTGAGGATGTTTATTCGGCTCAGGTAGCATCAGTGGAGAAAGAGTGGTTGGGAAGCCTAATTTGAGTTTTAAATTTATCAGCAGCACCTTGATCTTACTCTTACCATGAGCTTATGGGATGATAATAAAAGCTAGAAATATATATAGAAGAGGGGATGGTAACAACCAAATCTTAGACTAAAATACTTTTCTTACCTCTTTTTATTTGGATATTGCTTCTTTGGGCCACGTGTCTATCTTTACTTCTGAGCTTTGTCGAATCTCTTAAGTCTTATGTGCACCACCCCTCCTCAACACACATATATTGTCTCTTAACCTTGAATGTCTGTCTGACCTTTCTGACTGCATCAGCTTTCCTGGATTTCAATTCTTTATTTGATGTGACTTCAGATATATACTTGACTGTATACATCATACCCAAATCCTAGACCATAAACTATGTAACTTAGGATACATTACTATTGATGCATGTGAAAAGAGATTTTCTATTTAATTTATTAATATAGCTGTCTGTCCTAGTACAAGTCTTCTAAAATATTCCCTGTGCATTAATGTGACGTTACACGATATCCAGCGATATTTTTTAATTCCTCATAGGTAGTACTGAGTATGGCTTTGATCGTATCTACATTATTATGGTATGCTCTTTGAGAAGTAAGTTCTTAGAAATAAAATGATGGAAAATATATGCTGGTTAGGTGATTCATCTATTAGAAATGAGAGGTTTGTTAAATTAATAAGGAGTCCTGGTTTTCAGTGTATCATTGAGTATCCCTTTTGGAGTTGCAGTGTGATGGATCACTTTTGTGTGGCCTTTCTAGCCATGGTCTTGTAACTCCCACCCAAGTTATTGGGTGGGGCTGTGTGATAGGGTAATTGTGGCTCACCAAAGGAATTGGTCAGTTTTGCCATCTCACTGGGCTTGAAATGAGCTACCCCAGAGGTGGGAAAGAGAAGATCCCACCACCACCAAGGAAAAACAGCCAGGAACGGAGAGCACGTCCTTTGGACCCGGGATCCCTGTGATGAGAAGCTCCTGTACCCAGGGGACAGTGAGATGTAACACTGAAGGCAGTGAGAAGCAGCAGCAGAGACTTGGAAGCAGGGACCCGGCAGCCGGAGACAGTGTGCTGGGCTTACTGGCCTGCAGAAAGAGAAAGCTGAGTGCCTTTGGGCAGAAATGTAGGGCCAGGGAGAGGTGTCCTGTGAGCATGGCTGGAAAGAGCCTGTCCTGATGGAAGAACTGTATCCTGAGTGTTTCTGAGCCTGAACTGTAACTGTTACTTCCCTAGTAAACTGCATAATTGTCAGTATTGTCTGTGAGTTCTGTGTGGCCATTGCAATGAATTATCAAACCCAGCAGAGAAGTAAAGAGTGCCTGTGGGAGGGATGGTTGGTGTCACAATTGGTAAAGATGGCAGGGAGAGGTGGCATGTCTGACCTCTACCTCATAGGAATCAGCCTTGGGCTGTTGACCTTGATTCTCTTTCCCCCTTGTGAAGAGAGAGGTCGTCAGATGCTGCCCCCACGCCATTTTTACAGGAGTCAAGAGCACTGAGGGTGCATTTTTTAAGACTGAAAGAAAATGTTTACCACTAATTTTAGAAGATGAGTTTTAACGAATGTGAAATGCAGTTTAATCACGTCTGGGTGGTACTCTTGCTCCTCTAGTTCTCATTCTCTTGCATTTGTAACACTTAACCCCAACTTGTAGGTCAGCTCCACCCTCCAGGCAGGGCTAGTCTTGTCCCTGGTGGGGCCTGTACTAGGAGCTGGAAGCAGAAAGTCACAGATCCAGCTTTGGGTTGGTCTTGTGTTCCATCCTGCTCTCATCTTGGTGCTCCACTTACCTGGAAACTGAATTCCTGCCTTACTCATCTGCAGTCAGTTCTCTGCTGGGTCTCCTGGTATCCTTTCAGACTCAGTGTGCTCATCTTGAATTCTTTACTTGCCTTTTTGTCAGACCTCTCTGCTCATAATGCCTTGCCAGCTGTGCTGTAACTCCACCTGGGTCCTGTTTCACTTTGAGCTTTTGGCTCCGGATGACCCCCTACCTGCCCTTTCATCTTTAGTCTCATCTTCCCATTTCACATCTGTGCTTGCATCGTTGGTCCTCTACCATGTCTGTTAACTGACGCTTCTTTTTCCTCGAGCTTGTCTTCTGATCAGTGTGGAATTTCGAGTCAAGCCTTCCCTAGTCTATCTTGTCAAACTGCTCTGTTTTATGGTGGAATTATTTCCTTTGTCAGCTGTCATAATTTAGCATGATAACATAATAATTAGGAACTACGTTCTTTGTTAGAGAAATCACACGCATTGTTTGCTGTACATTTAAAAATGTTACTGCTTGTATCAAAGCACCAGTTTCTTCTCCTTCATTCTGTTTTCTTCTCCAAACAGTATCACATTTTATTATCCTGATACAAGCTGTCCAGGGCTTCCAACTGGTTTGTTCAGGTTTGAACCCCTGCTGAGAAATGGCTTTTCTTACAAGTTCCCAGGTGATGCTCATGCTGCTGGTTAGGGACCAATTCTGAGAACTACTAGTTGAGCAGTGGTTCTCAAAATTTAATATACTTAAGAAAATCACCTGGGGATCTTGTTAAACTATAGATTCTGATTCAGTATTATCTGGGTGGAAATGCAAATTCTCAGCAGGGGTTTGAACCAGAATGAACTGGTGGAAGCCCTGAACTTGTCTCACGATTTCATGTCAAGGTATATGTAATATGCCAGGTCAACAGCCAAAGAATTTAAAGCTCTTGCATATTTATGGGGCCCTGGTGGCACAGTAGTTAAGAGCCTGTAAATCCAGCAGCCGCTCCTTGGAAGCACTGTGGGGCAGTTCTGCTCTATCCTATAGGGTTGCTATGAGTCAGAATTGACTCGAGAAGCAACAGGTTTGGTACATATTTATGGAAAGCCAGGGATGAAACCAAGACTGTAAGTCGTCGCTCTTGCTAACCTCTGATTCATGTAACTCTCTCTGAGAAGAATGTTAAAAAAACAATGTTTTTTTTTGGAAATAACTTTTGGGCATTTGGTGCTAGTGGAGATTCTGTTAGTATGGGGCGGTGGTTAAACTGATGTTGATTTAATCTCTTGCCTCCCAGGAAGCTGTCCCTGTAGCTGCATAAACTGTGACGTGATTCTCGTGCTAGTTTTCTTCTCTCCATGGTAAGGAAGAGACTTCATTTGCCACCTGGCTGGTATAGTTGCTGTCTGGAGGCTTCGGGACCCTGAGATATAGGAAAATGGTGAGGAATTCTTCTTGGACCATGAGAACAAAAGGAAATAATGTTCAAATATGTCAAGGATTAAGACCTAAATCACCAAGAAAAATAACTAAAAAGTTGGAAAACTAGTATGAAAACTTACTGTCTTTTAAATACTTGGATTTAAAATCAGTGGTGACTCTGAATGTCTAAGAGATGAGTTGAGACACTTCATAGTACACAGCCTGCCACCTGCCAGAAATGTGAGGAAGGCTACTTCAGCACATATAGCCATAGCTGAGTTGGGCCTCACCAGAACTGTCTAGCTGATCCACAGAATTATGAGTAATAATAACTATTATATAAAGGCACTAAGTTTCAGGGTGATTTGTAACAGCAAGAGCTAAGACACACATGAGTCAGTCCAGGCAAGACCAGCAGAAGAACTGCCCAGCTGCCCAAATTGCCAGTCCAGAGAATCATCACCTAATACATTGTCATTTTCAGTTGCTAAGTTTGGGGTCATTTGTTATACACTAGAGCTGATTGCTATATGTCTGTACACAGTAGAAGCTCAGTTCTTATTTCCCTTCTATACCCGTTCTCTTTGGTTGTCAAATATATGCCATCTCTGTAATGTCTGTCCCTTGAGGTCTGCAGTCTTACTTTTAATTTAATTCTTTTCCCTCTCTTCTCTTGCTATGTGTTGTTATGCTTTTACTAACATCTTTATGTATAGCGTGCTATGTCTTGCACTTACCATCAACAGTAGGACCTTGTTAGAATTGTGGTTGGCCAGGAATAACAACTGCGCTGTAGAGTCTCTGTTACAGCTCCCCCTATGTCCTCCATAATCACACATGGATTATAGTGACTTCATAGTGGGGCTTTACAATCAGGCAAATGCAGTAGCTAGAATGAATACTAAATCTGAAACCAGAGTACTGGAGTAAAAACTCTGGCCATGCTAGTTATTAGCTGTGTGACCTTAGAGAGGTTTCTGTAACCTCTCCAAAACCTTAATTTCTTGAACTCTACTCTTGTCTTTTCACATTTGAACTCATTTTCTGTTTCAGTCTTTGACTTTATTCTGTCCATTTCCAAATGCTGCCATATTTAAGATCCTAGGCTTTTTCTTCTTCTATCTCCCTTTAACTTTAAACCTCAGATACACAGATAGAGTTTGTACTTACTAACCCAAAACCAAACCTGTTGATGTGGAGTCAGTACTGACACATAGCAAACCTATAGGACAGAGTAGGACTGCCCCCATATGGTTCCCAAGGCTGTAAATCTTCATGGAAGCAGACTGCCCCATCGTTCTCCTGCAGAGTGGCTGGTGGGTTCAAACCTCCGACCTTTCGGTTAGCAGCCAGGCACTTTAACCAGTGTACCACCAGGGCTCCTGTATTTTATATAGTTGTTAGGTGCCATCCAGTCAGCTCTAACTCATAGTGATCCTGTGTACAACAGAACGAAACGCTGCCTGGACCTGTGCCATCCTCACAATTGTTGTTAAGCTTGAGCCCATTGCTGCAGCCACTGTGTCAATCCATCTCGTTGAGGGTCTTCCTCTTTTACACTGACCCTCTACTTTACCAAGCATGATGTCCTTCTCCAGGGACTGGTCCCTCCTGATAACATGTCCAAAGTACGTGAGACGGAGTCTCGCCATCCTTCTAAGGAGCATTCTGGCTGTACTTCTTCCAAGACAGACTTGTTCGTTCTTCTGGCAGTTCATGGTATATTCTGTATTCTTTGCCTACACCATAACTCAAAGGCATCAGTTCTTCTTTGGTCTTCCTTATTCATTGTCCAGCTTTCGCATGCATATGAGACAATTGAAAATACCACGGCTTTGGGTCAGGCACACCTTAATCCTTAAAGTGACATCTTTGTGTTTTTAACACTTTAAAGAGGTCTTTTGCAGCAGATTTGCCCAATGTGATGTGTCGTTTGATTTCTTGCCTGCTGCTTGCATAGGCATTGACTGTGGATCCAAGTGAAACAAAATCCTTGACAACTTTAACCTTTTCTCTGTTTGTCATGATGTTGCTTACTGGTCCAGTTGTGAGGATTTTTGTTTTCTTTATGTTGAATTGCAATCCATACTGAAGGCTGTAGTCTTTGATCTTTATCAGCAAGTGCTTCAAGTCCTCTTCAGTTTCAGCAAGGAAGGTTGTGTCATCTGCATATCGAAGTTTGTTAATGAGCCTTCCTCCAATCCTGATGTTGAGTTCTTTTTCGTATAGTCCAGCTTCTTGGATTGTTTGCTCAGCATACGGATTGAATTAGTCTGATGAAAGGTTACAAGGCTGATGCACACCTTTCCCGACTTTAAACCGTACAGTATCTCCCTGTTCTGTTGGAACTACTACCTCTTGGTCTATATATTTTAAATTAGGGACTCAATGGCAACGGGTTTGGTTTTTTTTTTTTTGAAATTTGCCCTGAGCCTGTGTTCATTCACAATCTCTTTCTCTCTTGTTCCTTCATTCTGCCCAATATTACACTTACCAGATACAGTTGGACTGAACAGGTCCCAGTCAAGATTCTTTCAGCTGTGAAGAGTAAACACCTATCTGAGGTAGCTAAGGAACAAACAGTGATTTCTTATAAGGGAAGTATCTCCTAGCACTTAAGGGCAGCGTGACAGCCAGGCCTCACTAGGGGCTTGACTCAGGAACTCTCAGGAACAAATGCATTCAGATTTTACTTTCTGTGTGGGATCACATAGCCTTTCCCCTCTGCTGCTCCTGGTTGTCTCATTCTTGATGCCACAGTCTAGTGTATTCTGCTTCATCATGTGCAGTGCTTCGAACTGGTTATTTTTGTTTGACCCCCTGCTGAGAATTTGCATTTCCACCCCAGATGTACTGAATTAGTCTTAGGTATACATAAGAATCACCTGGGGGATGTTTTTAAAATGTAGATTCTGATTCAGTATATCTGGAATGGAAATGAAAATTCTCAGCATGGGGTCAAAGGGGGGGTGGGGGTGGGGGAATGGAGTCGAAGCCCTGATCATGTGGCTATTGTATAGCCTTGAAATTGACCTGTTATTTATTACTTTAACTACCAACAGACTACCTAGAATTAGTTGTTCCTAATTCCTGAGACACAGGGAAGTGAAGTAAAGGCAGTGAAGAAAGATATACAGTGGAATATTACTCAGCCATAAAGAGAAATTAAGTCCTGATGCATGCCAAAACATGGATGAACCTAGAAAACATTATGCTGAAATAAGTCAGTTTCAAAGGGACAAATACTGTAAGATCTCAAGTATATAAAATAAGTAAATATATAGAAACCAAAAATTATTAGTTGTTACAAGGGGTGAGAGGGAAGAGGACTGGGGGAGTTTTTTGCTTTGGGGGTATTGAGTTTATGTTAATGGTAGTGGAATAATTGGAAAAGGAAGAATGTCATCAATGTCACTGAATTGTATATGTAGAAATTGTGGAATTGGCAAAGGTTTTGTTGGGTATATTTTTACCACCATAATAAAAAAAAAAGAAAACGTGAAGGAAGTGAAATTGGAGCAACATCTTGAAAGGTGATTCGATGATCAACTTACAGGTACTTGGGGAATAAGGTATGGAGTAAATTCAGAGCAGCAGGAACCAAGTGTAAAGACACAAAGACTTGAATTAGCAGGTTTGGGGGAGGCTATGGGAGGGGTGAGCAGCAAGAGATAAAACTTGACAGAGAGACAGGAGCTGTATGTGCAGGGCCTTTAGAGGGTTTTCAAGGAGTTGGGTCTTTATTATGTAGGTTGAAACCTAATGAAGGGTTTTAGAGAGGAAACACAAGATTAGACAAGTGCTTTTGTATAGGGTCACTATGAGTCGGAATTGACTCTATGGCAGCAGGTTTGGCTTTTTTTTTATTTATTCTAGACAGCCGCAAGGATGTTAGGTTAGAGGAAGGCTAGGTGAGTTTCAGGGAAGGTCCTAGTAAAATATGTCAACTTGAACTAGGTAGTAGCTGAGTAGGTGGATGGAGAGAAACTCCGTGAGGAGGCTCAACAGGATTGGATCATGGATTCAGTGAGAGTGTGGAAAAGATAAGGACTTATGATGACTTCCAAGTTTGGGGTTTGAGTGACTGTGGATGGTGGTAGATTTCACCAAGACTGGGAAGGCAGGAGTAACAACTGTAGAGTTAGATCACAAGTGACTGTGATCCAGGTACTCTGATGGTCTTGTTGGCCCTTGAGGTTCCTGGAAGATGCATACTGAGGCCCTAGATAGGGCCAGAGGTCTGATAATATTGCAATCCAGAAGTTTTGATCAGGATTCCAAAGTGAGTTGATAAAACCAAATTCTCCTGAACAGGATTATACCCAGTAGGAAGAGGCAGTTCACTAGGTCTGAGTCAGCTTGCCTTGCAGCCTAGATATCTTTGGGGGCCTTCACCTGGGAGAACCAGATGCTATCATTAAGTGTCGGTACTTACATCTCAAGTTGTGTTCGCTCATTCCAATGTTCGATTTTAGCTTTTTGACAGTAGGCAGTGACACTTTATAGGTGAAAATAGTGGTGTGATCAGACTCGTTATGTTCCTTCTAAATTTATCAATTCTGTGCCATTTTGATAGTCTTTTCCTCATTGTGGCAGATACATATGTAATTAATTTATGTGACTTTCTTTCTCGCTTCACCCTTATATGTAGTTGGGGGGAAATTTCTCCTACTATGTCCTTAATAAGGCTAGGAAAGAAAAATACCCCATACAGTAAATGAGCACAGGTTTTTTCCTAGCATTCATTCAGAAATGAGGGCTTTCGGTATTCATGGAAAGCATTGCTCCTTTAATGAAGGCTTTTGTTTCTCCCAACTCAGGTATTCTTAGCTAATTCTGAAAATCAACACAATCTGTTAAGTACTTTAATCATATGAAATTAAAGCTTGTTTTCCCTTGTGCCTTCTCCCACTTTCAAATATGATAGTTGTGTTTTTGATTTCTGCTCCTAATTGTAGTTCCGTTTTAGAAACTCTTGCCTGGTATTGTGGTTCCTGAAAGGCTTACCAGGCTCTTTAGCTTATTTCCTTTAATTGTCTGTAGAGCAAAATCATGATTGTTCTCACCCTAGGCATTGTCTGGACTAATACTGGATTGTGTAGACAAGTGTTTCCTTTTCCCTGCTCTTTTCCCTTCCCCTGCATTTATATTTTCTAGCTGTGTTTTGTGGAATAATGCTCTTTGAATTTATAGAATATGTTAAAATATACCATCTTTTACGCGTCAACTTTCCATTTTTCATTTTGATCCATATATTGTTCATATTTTCAGCATACTGTTATAAAAAACACCACATGCTTTTAAAAATAATTTTTGTTGTTTTTGAGAATATACATAGCAGAAACACACCAATTCAACAGTTTCTACATGTACAATTCAGTGATATTAATTACATTCTGTGCATCTGTCCTCACCCTCCTTTTCTGAGTTGTTCTTCTGTCATTAACATAAAGTCACTGCCCCCTAAGGTTCCTATCCAATCTTTCAGTTGCTATTACCACTTTGATCCCATATAGAAACCTGACCCGTTGCCATGGAGTTGATTCCGACTCATAGCAACCCTGTAGGACAGAGTAGAACTGCTCAATAGGGTTTCCAAGGAGTGGCTGGTGGATTCGAACTGCCAACCCTTTGGTTAGCAGCTGAGCTCTTAATCACTGCACCACCAGGCTCCAGTCACTTATAGAGAGATCTTAAAAGAGCTCAAGGCAGACATTCTTTACTAGTTAAGCTAAGCTATTGTTTGGTTTTAAGAAGACTTCAGGGGATATTTTTGGTTTAAGGTTTAAAGATTATCTCAGGACAGTAGTTTCTGGGGTACATGCTTATAAACTTTAACATAAAAATGTGTACTTTGTTTTTCATATGCCGTAGTGTAAGCACTTTTTACATTGGACTTCCTAATAATGAGCTTAGTGATTATTTCCATATTATCATATTTTTGGTCATTATGCTTATTTTTATTTTTTAATACTGAGCATCAGAGTTGTCAAAGAGGAAGCAGAGGAAGACTTCAGATTGGCCCTTCCACTGGATTTCAGGGCAGGTTTGAAACTGGCAGGAACAAAGCTTTGAATCAGAATTTCAAGCAGAAGAGAGGTCGTAAGAATAGACTCTCTACGGAATTACCCTGTTGTACCAGATTGCTTTTGTTTGCTCTCAGACTGACTGTACTGCACATATATGCTTGCTATTTATCACTATTCCCTTAAGGAGGTTTAGTGTGACTTTGCCACTCTTGAGCCCGTGCATGCTCTCCTGTGGTATACAGTGGTACCAAAGAGATGGAGCAAGAAAACCAAACGGGATCTGGATGCTGGTGATGGTGGATTTCTTCTCATTTTCTTTAATCACTGTCCTTGTCTTCAGTGCTGTTCTGTAAAACGCCACACTAGATGTGGTGGTACACTGTCATCATTTCGCTGTTTCTTATCCAGGATAAAAAGTAAGAAATTCCTTTTAACGCTTTTACTGGTTTTATGTTAAAATGTATTTATTTCATTCAGTAATGGTAGAGGAATATGCATGGTGGTGGTGATGAGGATGGTCAGTCCTACAATAGGAAAATGGATCTACAATTAACATAATCTCAGGTAAAATTGGCCCGCTTCATAGAACTGTTTAAAAATTACATTTCCCAGAATGAGACTCGTGATTATGATGTTGGCATGAGTTTTGTGCATTTGATAATGATGGCAATGTGCAGAGAGACATTCGATGACACTGAAGTAGGTGTGGTATGACCCAAATAGGATTTTTATATCGGATCTTTTTCCTCCCAACAATAGGCCATGCTTTCTTTTTAGTTTTCACTATGCTAGAAACATTTAAAAATGTTCTCCGGATGTATTTTTATGTATTTTTTTATTACACTTATTGATTTTTATGCCTTTTCTTAACACATTTTCCTGAATTTAGATATTAGCTTGAAAATGTTTAATTCAGTTTCGTGCAAGCTGTTGCACTGAGACATTTTTAGTTTTAGATCGTAAAATCACAGTACCCACAGAACAAATTTTTTTTTTGTTTTGTCTTCATCACACTTAAACAAGGCTGTGGTGAAAATTACAAGGTGTAGATTATTTTGTTAAGCACTTGTATCAAATTAACAATCATCTATCAGATAAAATGTGACATAATTGGCTACAAATTACAATGCTGATTGTAATGAAGCGGCAGTGCAAACATGTAACATCTCAGTTTATAATGGTTATTGAGTTTTAAACATACATATACACAGATAAGGCGTGCATGGTACGTGTATACCTGTGTCCTCCCCATGGCTAAGCACTGACCAATTAGTTTTTCACTCTTCTGCTCAAAACCCTCAGTGGCTCTCCATTTCACTCAGCACAAAATGCAGTATCCTCGCAGTGACCTATGGGATCTGTCCTGCAGGCCCTCTGACTTCATCTCTTACCTATACCAGCTGCCTTGCTCTTTTCTAGCCGCCAGTGGCTTCTGCTCTTCCGGAAACGTGAGGCGTGCTCCCTCCAGTGCTCTGGCTGTTCCCTCTTGCCTAAGTTGCTTCCCTGGATAAGAACCTGGCTCACTTCCTTACCTCCTTCAAATCCTGGCCCAGGTGTGACCCTCTTTATGAGATGCACCCTGACCACCCTTTGAAAAATTGATCTTTTGATTTTCAATTTACCTATCAATTATCAAGTTAGCTAACAGGGAAACTCAGGCCTGTGCTAGTCTTTTTGGAGAAGGTAACCTGAAAAAACTGAATGTTGTCTCAACCTATCCTTTCTATTGACACTGAATTCTTGAATGTCCTCTCCACCAAATCCACTGGCCTTGTCTTCAGTTAGTGTTTTCCCACCCCCCTGTAGCAGGGGTACTTCTCTGCTTCTGGAACCTTCCTCACTAAATTTTGGTAACCCCACCTTACTGTAAGTACTTTCTTTTTTTACTGTTTTGATGGGTTTTCTCTTTGAGCACCACAGATTTCTTCAGCTCCTTATTTAGGGTATTCTCTCATGGTTTAGGCCTTGATTCTTAGTTCTTTCCTGTTTAGCTGTTCTACCTTAATTATCTCAGCCAGTCTCATTATTTCAGTCATCACCTGTGCTCTCCCAGGCCTACCTTGGCCCTTATCTTCAAGGGCACAGCTTCCTGAGCAGTTTATAAGTTTGCTTTAGCTGAACTGTTTATAAAGTTGTTCTCCAGTTCCTGGATGCCGATCATTTTTTCACACCAGTTAAACTTTACTTGTTCGTTAAGAACCAGCTGAAATCCATTTCTCTTTTAAAACCTTCCCAAAACACTCCAATCTGATGATATTTCTTGAATTCTTATAGCAGTTCTTATAATTCATGTCCCACTTAATCAAGGATTCTTTTATTGTTAACTTCAACTGTTCATTTAAAAGCCCTTATTGCCGTTGAAGTACATTTAAAAGAAAAAAATTTTTTTTTGTTGTAGTTTAAGTGAGAGGTTACAGTCCAAGTTAGTCTCTTATACAAAATTTATATATACATTGTTAGGTGACCCTAATTGCTCTCCCCATACTGTGACAGCACACTCCTCCTTTCCATCCCTGATTTCCCATGTCCATTCAACCAGCTTCTAACCCTCTCCGCCTTCTCATCTCACCTCTGGACAGAAGCTGCCCATTTAGTCTCATGTATTTACTTGAGCTAAGAAACACACTCTTAATGAGTATCATTTTATGTCCCACAGTCCAGTCCAATCTTTGAAGAGTTGGCCTTGGGAATTGTTTTAGTTCTGGGTTGACAGAGAGTCTGGGGGCCATGCTTTCTGGGATTCCTCGAGTCTCAGTCAGACCATTAAGTCTGGTCTTCTTTGAAGTACATTTTTTAAGGGAACTGTCTTTGGGTTCGAGTTGAACATTGAGAGGTGGAAATAAACTTGCATCTTTACTTTTTCAGAAAACTTTATTACTAACAATTTCTCTTTTTTCAAGTTTAGTATTTAACTGTAAAGCATGGTATGTATTCATTCCTTAATACTTCATTGAATCGATTTAGACTAACATTTTAATTTTAGTTTGATGGAAAAATGGTCAACTTCAGTAGTAATTAAAACAATGCAAACAACTAGATGCTGTTTTCATCAAATAAATTAATAAAGATTTTGAATCCTATAGTGGCCTATTATGTTGCCATTAAAATATTGTCTCATATGATCACGATTAGGTAAAGGAAGAATAAAAATGTTATGGATATAACAGGCTGGAAGGAAATAGGAAAATGTTACTACTAGTCGTGCATGGATAATGAGGTTATCTTTTCTCCTTTCTAGATTTTTTTCTCAAATTTTTTAATAGGAAGTAGATGTCAAAGTACTATATTGCCATTCTACAGTTAGAGGAATGTGTTCACGTAGGCTGAAGGAAGAACAAAAGTGCAGAGAAGTGCATTATTTCATTATCATTAAATTGTCTTTTTTTAAAAGCCAGCAGTCTCTCATTCTCAGTATCAAGATTGCTTAATTTCATTGAGACAGAGCCCCCACAGTGTTGCATTAAAAATCCTGTTTAAGTCTGGGCTTCCTCTCCCCACCTTTGCATTTGAATCCTGCTTTTGCTTGGAAGTTACATGTAAACCCCACTGTACCTGTGAAGTATGATTAAGAATGTTGCTGATGTAACTTGTATGAACTCCCTACGTGTAAACCCCTTAAAAGTAACTTTCCTCCTCGCCCTTGGGGAGCAGTCTTGGCAGCAGCAGCTCTGACTGACTCCTTTTCCTCGTACAACGAAATAAAGATGCCTTTCCTGTTTTCCCACCTCAGTCTCTCATTGATTGGCCCGTGCGAGTCATACCAAGCAAGAACCTAGGGTTTCCACCCAGTAACATCATGGGAAAGGAGAATTTGGATGGTGCCTGTGTGGATCTTACTATGTTGTGGCAATTTGCATAGTGTGCTGTGATTTCTTGTTTACTATGCTTTTGCTAGCCATGGTTTTGAATGAACTCAATTTATATTTGTATACCAGCATTTTAACATCTGTTGATTTTTACGTATGTGATGCTTCATTTGCCTTTAAATGGTAGAACCTGACAATAATTTACTGCTGTCCACTCCTGTCGATGGGCTGGTGAGTCTGAGTAACACAGGCAGAGAAGGCCTGTTTATGGTTCATTCCCCCTTAATGTGAATGAAAGGTCAGACCCAGGGAATATGCCCTTGTATCTCCAAAGGACTTCTGGACAGGTATGGCTGGATAAGATATGGGTGAATGGGCTTTGATAGTCAATATGTCACCACATTTTCTTGAACAGATGATACAAGCAAAGGGCCACCTACAGGAGCAGGTTCCTAAATGTTGATGATTCAAGAGTCTTTTGTAAGTTCACAATTTTTAGAACTTTTATTTACAGTTACAGGTGCGTAACGGTTACAGTTATTTACAGTGCAGGTGTGTGATTGTTTTATACATCCTTTTTACAGGCTTCCATCTACAGTTTTTTCCTAACTCTGTTTTACTTAAGACCTTGATCTTACTAACTGTGGCTTTGCCAATCAAGGAACCTTTAGGAATGTAACATTTTTGAGGGAATGACAATTTGTTTTTACATGCCATTCTCCATTAAAAAAAAAAAAAAATCCGTTGCTGTTGCGTTGACACCGACTCGTGGTGACCCCATGTGTAGAGTAGAACTGTGCTCCATAGGGTTTTCAGTGGCCAATTTTTGGAAGTAGATCACCAGGCCTTTCTTTCAAGTTGTCTGTGGGTGAACTCAAACTTTTAGCCTTCATGTTAGCGGGTCAGCACGTTAACTCTTTGCACCACCCAGGAACTCCTATTCTGCATTACTAGAACTGATCTTTCATCTGTCTATCAACACTTAACGCATAATAGGTACTCATTAGATATTTTTGAGTTATTGTAGAGCAAATGGAATATACGCACGTAGATAAACATACACTCATAAAGTCAGTATTTTGTAGCATAATTTAGGTTACATTCACGTTCTGTAATTAGAATGTGACTATTTTTCTTTTCAGAGTCATGAAATGCAGCTTTCCTTTCACCCTAAATTGGCATTTCCTGTTTTCTAGACTGATATTCATTCATTTGCAGAAGGGAAGGGTATCATAAATTATTACAACTTCTGCCCCTTATTTTTTCATTTGAGAATGGAACTATAGTGGCAATCACAATGTATGCTTTTTTCCCATGTGGCAGTCTCTTATCAACCTCTTCCTCTAGCACTCGCAGTCAAAAGGGACCTCTGATTTTTAGCAAAATTGCTTTAGTGTGAGAGTGATAACTTTCTTCACAAGTTCAGGCTCTGGCCTCTGCTGAGATGGAAAGTTAGGAGTGAGGTTCATGTGTTTGAAGTTTTATTGGCAGCAATTCCAGGGACTTAATGTAAAACCACAACTCTCGAGAGCAGTTGTTCAAATACTCCCCCGCCATCTTCATTTGTGCATATAACTCCCAGATCTCAGGGCTCTTTCTTTTAGAAAGGAGTTTTATCTATATATCTCCCATTGAAATACAAATGTGAAAATAAATTCTGGTGAAAATCTCCTAATTGAAGATACCGTTTTTGAAGACTGGAATGATTCTCTTTTTCATGGTACAAAAGGCAGAAGATTATAGTTACGTTCTGTAATGTAACTATATGTAAAAAGATGACAAGGGCAGTAATGAATGACCAGTCACATTTTGTTGCTTGAGATAATAGTGTAATATAGATCTGAGTCGCTTAAATCTCACTTTGGAGTTGGCTTAAGTTCTGCAATAAAGAGAGTAGTTGATTAATAGCTCCTATTGATCATATTCGAGGGGAAGAAGGCAAAGGAAGAGGTGAACTTTCTAGTAGATCATTGAGTTTTCGTGGTAGTACTTCCTCCAACACAGTTTGTAAATTACCATTTGAATAGCTTAATAGTAGGGCCCTTGAATGTTACTTTCTCCAAAAAAAAAAAAAGAAAACAAAAAGGCTTTCAGATTTTGGGTTTTTCTTTCTGTACTTAAATCCTGTGGTTCTTCTGTTTACTTTTTTCATAAGTTCTGTTCATTGAAAACCCCGATTGCTTTATTTTAATGGTGGCATTTTAGAAGTACTTTTTTTGAGTTTCATGGTTTTATAGCTAGAATTTACAAAAGGGAAGCATCAAATGAGCTTTTTTTTTTTTCTTAAATAGAATAAGGTTATTTTAAAACTGAAGGGCATGTTTAGTTACTGGACTTGGAACAATCTTTAGGCTGTTTTACTTTGCAGTTTGTAAATTGTTTGCTTTATGATTAATCTGTTTGCTTTTATCATTTGCTTTCTGAATATACTACTATATAGAAAATTGAAGATACCCCAGTTGCCAGTTTTTTTTGTAATTGTTGCAAATGGAAACGTGCAAATTATTGAAAAATATCTCCTGAGCATATCTTTTATGTTTATCCTTTGCGAATGCACTGTGTACAGAAGCCGTTATTTTTTTTCTTACTTTATTTTACTACTTACTGTTGGTTTGTTTTACAATTGTTGCATATTATTATTCAGGATTGCTTCTCTTCTTTGCAGGGCTTCTTTTGAAACCAGTGGCATTTGCATGCTTTGATTTTAGCAGGGTCAGAATTAGAAGCTTTAATTGATTTCATGCTATTTCTGTGGCAATGTCAGTGAGTGCAATCCCATTTATTTATTCTTATTCATACAAAATAGAATCCTTATTTTATGGATTTTACATTTATCTTTTTATTTTGCCTTTTTATCTCACAATAGAAACATATTCCCCCAGTGACATCCCAGGGCTGCGTGTCCCTGCAGCGTAGTGTTTGGTTAAGAATACAGACGCTGGAGACGGCCTGCCTGGGTTTGAATGCTGGCTAAGTCAGTTAACCTCTTTGTATCTGAAGTTTTCTCGCCTTGAAATGGGGATAATTGTTCTTACCTGTGCTGTCTTTTTTATACTGTGACCGTTGCTATGAATTATAATGGATAGATATATAGACACCTCATTTTATAAATAACCTAAGTCTTAGTTTTGTCCTCTCTTTTCTTACTGCATGTCACGGTGTTTGGAAAGGTGGTTGCTCTTGTGCTGTTTTGAATGCGGTTGGCCTAAATGGATTATAATTATTTGACTGGCAACTTTGGAGATATAAAGCTCTCTTTGAGGCCTCATAAAGGAGGATTGCTGTTATTGGAGACTTTTAAAAACAAATTTAAAAAAAATATGGGTTTCGTCTTTTCTGCCTGACTCATTGTTTTCTGAAATGACTCAAGTTGTATTTTTAAAATTACTCTTAAATACATGATACAGGAAGAGATGGAAACTGGTGGCTTCAGGTTACTTAAGAGTGAAGTAGACTGTTTACATAACCATTGAACTATACCAAAAGCTTTCCCAGCGTAACTTTTAGGTGATGCCTCCTTCACATGGTGTAAAAGAAGGGTAGCGAATCTATTACCAATTTATTGAAACATCGATTGTTTCTTTATTCCATAGGATAGTTATAACATTCTTTTGCTTCAAGTGTGGTTTTTACATGCATAGGAGGTTGGTCTTGTAATGCTGTTGAGAAGCTTTTTCTCCTCCTTGTAAAACACATTTGTTAACAAAATTGATCTAGTGTCTCTTCCTCCAAAGTGTGAAGGGAAGGAAATCTCCAAGTTGTCCTCTTGTATTCTCTGCTTTACCCTCTTGTTGAAGGAAAAATAAAACATGTTAGAATTGATTACTGCAAGTAGTTTTGATTTTATACATCATCTTCAAATGTGATGAATTGGATTGAGGCATTGCTCTTTAATGACCAAGAGAATGCCTAGGTGCTCCTATTACTGACCTCAGGCTGAACATATCCGAGTATGACTAAAGGCCAAAGCTCTACGGGGTTGTTCCTTCTTGAGGAAGAACAGAATAGCACCATCATCAGATTTTGGTGTCTGATTTTACTTTCTAGAACGTTGGTTTAGAGATGAAGAGATATTTTAATATTTAATAATTCTTTTTAAACTGTTTAAAACGTGCACGCTTTAGGGAGTGTAGACCTCTTCTTCCCTGCTCTTTCCCACTAAGCACACCTACAAACCCTGAAAAATGGCGTAAGAGACAACCAAGAGAGAACTCTGAAAGGTGGTGAGAAGAAGGTGAGCTGGTTTGGGACAGCCCAGCAGCAGGCCGTTTGTGTCCCCTCACCCAAGAGAAGACCACCCAGACCTAGCATTACTGGACCAGCGAATTCAAGTGCTGAAAGAACAAAACTATCAACTGCAGATTTTATATCCAGTAACACTGTTGTTCAGAAAAGAAGGGGAAATAAATATTCACAGGTGAAGAAAAACTAAGAATTTTTTGCTAGCAGACTCAAGATTGGCTAAAGAAAATTTTTTAAACAGAAAGTAAATGGTAAAAGAAGAAATCTTGGAGCATCATGAAGGAAGAAGGAACAAAGGAAAGAACAGAAATATGTTTATTTACAATAGAATATTCTTCATGACTTTAATAAATCATATTTGATGATTGAAACAAAAATTATAACACCATGTAACATTCAAAGCAATGATATTTAAAAGTGGGAAGGTAAAAGAACCTAAGTGAAAGTGAGATTTCACTCACAATGGTAAATATTCATACCAGT
Source organism: Dugong dugon (assembly GCA_030035585.1). NCBI lineage: Eukaryota > Metazoa > Chordata > Mammalia > Sirenia > Dugongidae > Dugong > Dugong dugon. The sequence continues at coordinate 109,361,531 of CM057468.1, read as the reverse complement.
AGACTATTATATTATAACTCACACATGCATATTATAATAGCCAGAGCAACCATTAACAAAAACTGTACAAAGAGGTACAATCAAAGTTTAAATAAGTCAAGATGGAGTTCTAAAAATGTTCAAGTAATCTGAAGGAAGTCAAGAAAAGAGAAACAGAGGAATGAGAGTCAGGAGACAAATAATAACATAACCGATTTAAGCACTAACTTAACAATAATTATCAACTGTATTTATATATATATATTTTTTTCAGTTCCAAGATTTTTTTGCTTCACATATTTTTCTGTTCTTTGGTGCATACACATTTAGGTTGACTGTTGTCTTTTGGCGGATTGACCCGTTTATCATAATGTAATGTCCCTCTCTGTCTCTGGTAAATTTCTTTGCTCTGAAATCTGCTTTATCTGATATTAATATAGTCGCTCTTGCCGCCCTTTGAGTAATGGTTGCATAATGTATCTTTGTCATTACATTTACTTTCAATCTGCCTGTATTGTTACATATGAAATAAATTTCTTGTAAGCAGAGTGTAGCTGCGTTAATGGTTTTTATTCCACTCTTCCAGTCTCTTTTAATTGATGTATTTAAACCATTTACATTCAATATAATTATACATTAGGGATTACATCTGCCATTTTATTCTTTGTTTTCTGTTTGCTTTTTTTTTCATTTCTTTGTTTTTTTTTTCTTGTTTTCCTATGGCTCTTTTGAACATATTTTAGACTTCCATTTTGATTTATCTATAGTGTTTTTAGTGTATCTCTTTGTATAGCTTTTTTAGGGGTTATTCTAAGTATTACCTTATAGATACATAACTTATCACAGTCTACTGGTATCCTTCTTTTACTAGTTCAAGTGAAGTATAGAAAGCATACCTCCATTTCAGTCCCTTTACTTTGCCCCCCCACCCTTTTTTTTTTTTTTTATATTTTATTGTACTTCAGGTGAAGGCTTACAGAACAAATAGTTTCTCATGGAACAGTAGTACACCTGTTGTTTTATGACATTGGTTAACAACCCCACAACATATTAACCCTCTAAATTCTCAACCTTTTTTTTTTTTTTTGGTGAAAATACACATAGACAAAGATAGACAGTTTCAAAAATTTGTACATACACAGTTCAGTGACATTGACTATGCTCTTCCAGTTGTGCTGTTACTCTCACTTAAGATGAAGGCTTACAGAACAAAATAGTTTATCATTTAACAGTTACTACAAATGTTGCCCTATGCCAATGGTTAACAATCTCACAACACATCAACATATCCTTACTCAACCTTGGGTTTCCTATCACCAGCTTCCTTGTCCCCTTCTGCCTTCTGGCCCTTGTCACTGGACTCCTGTACCTCGTTAGTCTCATTTGGTTTTACGGGGCTGTCCACTCCCAGGCTGAACAGTGAACCTCGGAGGTAACTTCACCACTGAGCTAAAAGGGTGTCTGGGGGCCATACTCTTGAGGTTTCTCCAGTCTCCTTTAGGCCAGTAAATCTGGTCTTTTTTTTTTTGTGAGTTAGAATTATGTTCTACATCCTTCTCCTCTGTTGTGATCCTGGTCAGAGCAGTCAGTGGTGGTAGCCGGGCACCATCTAGCTGTACTGGACTCAGTCCAGTGGAAGCCTTGGTAGCTATGGACAATTAGTCCTTCGGACTAATCTTTTCCTTGTATCCAGTTCTCTTCATTCTCCCTTGCTCCCGAAGGGATGAGACCAGTGGAGTATCTTAGATGGCTGCTCACAGGCTTTTAAGACCCCAGACACTACTCACAAAGGTAGAATGTAGAGCATTGTCTTTATAAGCTGTGTCATGCCAGTTGAGCTAGATGTTCCCTGAGACCATGGTCCCCACAGCCCTCCACCCAGCAATTCAGTCCCTCACGGAGTTTGGATGTGTCTATGGGGCTTCCATGACCTTTCCTTGTACAGGTTGTGCTAGTTTCCCCTGTATTGTGTACTGTCTCACCTTTCACCCAAGATACCACTTATCTATTGCCTATTTAGTATTTCCCCCCCACCCCTCCCATCCCTGCTAACCAACAAAGATTGTTACATTTTGTGTGTGAACTTTTTCGTGGGTTTTTACAATAGAGGTCTCATACAATATTTGTCCTTTTGTGATTGACTTATTTCACTCAGCATAATGTCCTCCAGTTTCATCCATGTTATGAGATGGTTCACAGATTCATTGTTGTTCTTTCTTGTTGCATAGTACTCCATTGTGTGTATGTACCATAGTTTGTTTATCCATTCATCTGTTGATGGGCATCTAGGTTGTTTCCATCGTTCTGCTATTGTGAACAATGCTGCCATGAACATAGGTGTACATATGTCTATTCGAGTGACGACTCTTATTTCTCTAGGATATATTCCTAGGAGTGGGATTTCTGGATCGAATGGTATGACTATTTCTAGCTTTCTGAGGAAGCGCCATATCATTTTCCAAAATGGTTGTATCATTTTGCATTCCCACAAGCAGTGCATAAGAGTACCCATCGCCCCGCAGCCCCTTCAACATTTGTTATTTCCACTGTTTTTGATTCTTGCCAGTAATGCCAAGGTGAGATGGTATCTCATTGTGGTTTTAATTTGCATTTCTCTAATGGCTAGTGATTGCGAGCATTTCCTCAGGTGTCTGTTGGCCATTTGAATGTCTACTTTGGTAAAGTGTCTGTTCATTTCCTTTGCCCATTTTTTAATAGGATTATTTGTGTTTTTGTTGTAGAGGTATTGGATTTTCTTGTAGATTATGGAGATTAGACCTTTGTCTGAATTGTACTGCCCAAAAATTTTTTCTCAGTCTGTAGGTTCTCTTTTTACTCTTTTGGTGAAGTCTTTTGAAGAGCATAGGTGTTTGATTTTTAGAAGATCCCAGTTATCTAGCTTATCTGTTGGGGTTTGTGCATTGATGGTTATGGTTTGTATCCTGTTAATGCCACGTATTAAGGCCTGAAGTGTTGGTCCAATCTTTTCTTCTATGAACTTTATAGTTTTAGGCTTTATATTCAGGTCTTTGATCCATTTTGAAGTAGTTTTTGTATACAGTGTGAGGTATGGGTCCTGTTACATTTTTTCTGCAGATGGATATCCAGTATTGCCAGCACCATTTGTTAAAAAGACTGTCTTTTCCCCATTTGATAGACTTTTGGCCCTTGTCGAAGATCAGGTGACCGTAGGTGGATGGATTTACATCTGGGTTCTCAATTCTGTTGCATTGGTCAATGTATCTGTCGTTGTACCAGTACCAGGCTGTTCTGACTACTGTAGCAGTATAGTAGGTTCTGAAGTCAGGTAGTGTGAGTCGTCCAACTTTATTCTTCTTCTTCAGTAGTGCTTTACTTATTCGAGGCTTCTTCCCTTTCCATATAAAGTTAATGATTAGTTTTTCCATCTCTTTGAAGAATGTTGTTGGTATTTGGATCGGGATTGCATTGTATTTGTGAATTGTTTTGGGTAGAATTGACATTTTCACAATGTTGAGTCTGCCTATCCATGAGCATGGTATGTTTTTCCATTAACGTAGATCCCTTTGGGTTTCATGCAGTAGTGTTTTTTAGTTGTCTTTGTATAGGTCTTTCACATCCCTGGTCAGATTTATTCCTGAGTATTTTATCTTTTTAGGGGCTATTGAAAATGGTATTGTTTTCCTGATTTCCTTTTCATCGTTCTCCTTACTGGTGTATAGGAATCCAACTGATTTTTGAATGTTTATCTTGTATCCTGCTACTCTGCTGAATCCTTCTGTTAGTTCCAGTAGATTTCTCGTGGAGTCTTCAGGGTTTTCTATGTACAGTATCATATCATCTGCAAACAGGGACACTTTAACTTCTTCATTACCAATTTGGATGCCCTTTATTTCTTTTTCTTGCCTTATTGCTCTAGCTAGAACTTCCAGCACAATGTTAAATAGGAGTGGTGATAAAGGGCATCCTTGTCTTGTTCTTGTTTTCAAGGGGAATGTTTTCAGCCTCTCTCCATTAAGAATGATGTTGGCCGTTGGTTTTACATAGATACCCTTTATTATGTTGAGAAATTTCCCTTCTATACCTATTTGATTGACAGTTTTGATCAGGAATGGGTGTTGGACTTTGTCAAATGCCTTTTCTGCATCAATTGAGATGATCTTGTGATTCTTTTCTTTCCTTTTATTTATGTCGTGGATTACGTGGATTGATTTTCTAATGTTGAACCATCCTTGCATACCTGGTGTGAATCCTACTTGGTCGTGGTGTATTATTTTTTTGATACGATGCTGAAGTCTATTGGCTAGAATTTTGTTCAGAATTTTTGCATCTATATTCATGAGAGATACTGGTCTGTAATTTTCTATTTTTGTGACATCTTTGCCTGGTTTTGGTATCAGCGTTATGCTGGCTTCATAGAATGAATTTGGAAGTGTTGCTTCCTCTTCTATGCTCTAAAATAGCTTGAGTAGTATTGCTACAAGCTCTTCTGTAAATGTTTTGTAGAATTCTCCAGTGAAGCCATCTGGGCCAGGGCTTTTTTTGGTTGGGAGTATTTTTATTACTTTTTCAATCTCTTCTCTTGTTATGGGTGTGTTCAGATTTTCAACATCACTTTGTTGTAGTTTTGGTAGGCTCTGTGTTTCTAGAAATTTATCCATTTCCTCTAGGTTTTCAAATTTTTTGGAGTATAGCTTTTCATAATATTCTGTTATAATCCTTTTTATTTCAGTTGGCTCTGTTGTAATGTCCCCCATTTCATTTCTTATTCGGGTTATTTGTGCCGTCTCCTGTTTTTCTTTTGTCAGTCTGGCCAGTGGTTTGTCGATTTTGTTGATTCTTTCCAAGAACCAACTTTTGGTTTTGTTAATTCTTTCTATTGTTTTTCTGTTATCTATTTCATTGATTTCAGCTCTGATCTTTACTATTTCCTTTCTTCTGGTGGTTGTGGGCTTTTTTTGCTGTTCTGTTTCTATTTTTTTGAGTTCTGTAGTTAATGTTTTGATTTTGTCCCTTTCTTCTTTTTTGATATGTGCATCTATTGCTATAAATTGTCCTCTGAGGACTGCCTTTACTGTGTCCCAGAGGTTTTGGTATGATGTGTTTTCATTCTCATTTGATTCTAGGAATTTTTTGATTCCATCTCTGATTTCTTCTATTACCCAGTGATGTGTAAGTAGGGTATTATTCAGTTTACAGGTAGCTGATTTTTTTCCCTTGCTCTTTCTATTTTAATTTCTACCTTGATGGCATTATGGTCAGAGAAGATACTTTGAATTATCTCAGTGTTTTGGATCTTGTTGAGGATTGCTCTGTGGCCTAAGATGTGGTCTATTCTGGAGAACATTCCATGTGCATTGGAAAAGAATGCGTACTTTGCAGCGGTTGGATGGAGTGTTCTATATATGTCTGTGGGGTCCAGTTGGCTGATTGTGCCCTTTAGTTCTTCTGTATCTTTGCTGAGTTTCTTTTTAGTTGTTCTGTCCTTTACTGAGAGTGGTGTGTTGAAGTCTCCTACTATTATTGTGGAACTGCAATTTCTCTTTTCAGTGTTGTTAGAGTTTGTTTTATGTATTTTGGAGCCCTGTCATTGAGAGTGTAGATATTTATTATGGTTATGTCTTCATGATGGATCGTCCCCTTAATCATTATATAGTGTCCTTCTTTGTCTTTTATGGTAGATTTTGTTTTAAAGTCTATTTTATCTCAGATTAGAATTGCCAGTCCTGCTCTTTTTTGGTAGTTGTTAGCTTGATATATTTTTTTCCAACCTTTGACTTTTAATAAATTCACATCTTTGTTTCTAAGGTGTGTCTCTTGTAGACAGCATATTGATGGATCCTGTTGTCTTATCCATTCTGTCACTCTCCGTCTCTTTATGGGTGCATTGAGTCCGTTTACATTCAGTGTCATTATTGATAGATGTGAGTTTGTTGCTGTCATTTTGTAGTGCTTTTTTTTTGTGGTGCTGAAGTTTTCTTTGTTCTTCTTACTCTCTTGTGCTGAGTTACTTTTGTTTGTGGATTTGTTTTTTTCATTTCTTTTGTTTTTGTAGGTTTTGTTTTTGCTGAGACTTTATGTTTTTCATCTTTATTTTTGTGAGTTGGTTTGTTAACTTTCTTTGTGGTTACCATGAATTTTACCCTTATCTTTCTAAGTTTGAAGCAGTCTACTATTACTTGTTATCACCTTGCCTTCCTTTTCATTAGAAGGTTCTATACCTATGCCATTTATTCCCTCTTTCATTGTTTTGATGTTGTTGTCATCCATCGATTAACTGCTCTGATTCCCTGTTGTATTTCTTTTGGTTTTGGATAGTCCTCGAGAGTTCATTTCCTAGATTGGTATCTGGCTGGTACAATCCTGCGTCCTAGGTTCTGCCTGTGAGCTGAAGCTGTTTGTCCTCAGATTGAAGAACTCCCTTTAATAATTCTTGTAAGTTTGGTTTGACTTTTACATATTCCCTTAATTTCTGTTTATCTGGAAATGACCTAATTTCAGCATCAAATTTGAACGAGAGTTTTGCAGGATATATTATTCTTGGCTGACAATTTTTTTCTTTCAAGATTTTATATATGTCATCCCCTTGCCATCTTGCCTGCCTGGTTTCTGCCGAATAATCTGAGCTTAGTCTTATTGTTTCTCCTCTGTATGTGACTTTTGTTTTTCACGAGATGCTCTCAGGATTCTTTGTCTGTCTTTGGTTTTGGCGAGTGTAAAGATGATATGCCTTGGTGATTTTCTTTTGGGGATCTCTTCTATATGGGGTTCGTTGAGCTTCTTGGATGGCCAGCTTTTCATCTTTCATGGTATTGGGGAAGTTTTCTGTCAGCTGTTCCTCAATGATCCTCTCTGGGTTTTCTGTTTTCTCCCCCTGTTCTGGAATTCCAATCACTCGTAAATTTTTGCTTTTAATTGTGTCCCACATAACTCTCAGGGTCTCTTCATTTTCCTTTGTTCTTTTTGCTGAGTTTTCCTGAAACAGAGTTGTGTCCAAGTGTTTGTCTTCAATTCCATTGATCCTGTCTTCCACCCTTTCAGATCTGCTTCTCAGCCCTTCTATGACATCATCCATTTCTGAAAGCTTATTGTTTATCTTTTGGATTTCTAATTGTTGTCTTTGTATAATTTCTAGTTGTGAATTTATTTTAGCATTTTGTTCCTGCATCATCTTCCTGAATTCTTCCAATTTTTTTGTCTGTATTTTCCATGAATTTGTCTATTTTTTCCTCATGTTTGTCAGCTTTTTGCCTCAGTTCTTAGAGAATTCTGAGTATTAGAGATTTGAATTCCCTATGAGGTAGTTCTAGTGCATTTTCTTCCACAAAAGAGTCATCTGGTATTTTATTTTGGACGCCTACTGGAACCATCCTGTCCTGTTTTTGTAAATGTTTAGATATTGTCTGCTGTTTTCAGGGCATCCAGTAGTTATTTTTCTCATTTATTGATTGTAGATTTGTTTGTTTCATCCCTTTTTTTTAAAAAAAATTTGACTCTGTCTGAGCAGGCCGACTGTGTGTTCTTTGTTGTTTGCTCGTCTGTGCGCTCAATACTTTTTGCCTCCTTCTCCAACTGGCAGGGTCAGTCACTCAGATATGGTACAGCAGGGCAGGCCTAGCTGAAGAGGAGTTACTGGGACAGGTTGTTTGTGGCACTTGCTACAGCCACCAGAGCGGGTTGGTAATCAGTGCAGGGAAGGTTCTAGTAGGCCATGCCTGTGCTGCTTGGTGGTGTGATGTCAAGCACACGGTGCAGGTAGGCAGGATGCAGTGGGGAGATTGTTATGTGTGGAGCTAAGATGGATATGGGAGAGAGGAGAGAGGAACAGGTGCCAAAAACATACAAACAAACAAAAAAAAAATGCTAGGGGAGCTTGCCGTTGGAATGGAGAGATGAGAGACTATGTAATGGAGAGAAACAGAAAGGGGAGGCAGAAGAAAAGAAAAGAATGAATAAATAAAAATCAGAAAGGTTAAAGAACCGCAGAGTTCCCAGGGATCCCACCAGTGCAGCTATGAGGTCTGGGGAAGTTGCTCTCAGGTGTTGCAATACAGCCTGGCTAGAAGGTGTAGAGGTATACAACGCCTGGTATTCAGGGATCAGAAAGAGAAGGAAGATATAGAGAGACGAGAAACTAAGTAATGAAGAAAGACAAAAAAGGAAAAAGAGGGAAAAGAAAACAAATTAAAAAAAAAGAAAGAAATTAAAAAGAAAAAGAACAGGAAAAGCCCCCCCACCAATAAACAGAAAAAAAAAAAAAAACCAACGATAAAAGAAATGCCTCAGGGATCCCTCTGCACGTCTGTGCAAGCCGAGGGGGTAGTTTCTTCGCCACGCAGCACCGCCTGGCCAGAAAGGGTTCCCAACTCAAGAAAAGGAAAAGAAAACAAACAAAGAATTCAAAACAAACAAACGAAGTAAAGCCGGGGGTCCCACCAGCGTGGCAGCCCAGACTGGGAAGCATCTCCACACTTGAACAGAGCTCCACAGCCCCTCAGGAAGAAGCAAAGATGGCACATGGAGCCAGGTAGTTTAGCAAAAGGAGGGGGAGGTGGTGAGAGGTAAGGAAGAAATCAAAAGAAGTGGAAAAAAGCAACACCAGCGGCCAACAAATGGCACTCAGAGGGCTGGCCCATTCGGGTGTATGGAATCCAAGCAGCCGGTGTTTCCTGGACAAGCGATTGTGGCCACGGGAAGCAGAGGAGGCTGAGTGGGGGTGATGAAGGGTCGGGGGTGGGAAAGCGTATATCACAAATTACCGGTTGTTTTGTCTCCGCTGGAAGCTCTGTGAGGCTGCTTTCTCGTACCCCGTTTGCTAGTCTCTGATAGGAGTCCAAGATGGCAGATCTGCGCTGCGTTAGCTGGTAGGGGACCTCTGCATGAATCTCTCCTCGCTCTCCATTCTCTGTCAGTTTACTCACTCCATTTGGTGCTTGGCTGAGTTCTTTATCTCTTCATTTGATGTTTTAGGGTTTCAGGATTGTTGTTTTCCCTGTTTGACTTAGTTTTTCGGATCTTTGCTGTGTAGGGATGGCATGGTGCTTCTGCCTGGTGTGCCATTTTGCTGGAAGTCCTCTGTTCATTTTTTTTAGTCTGTTTTCTGTGTCCAGGTTGGGTAATTTCTGTTGTTCCCTCTTCTAGTTCACTGATTTTTTTTCCCTTTTTCTACTCCATTCTGCTATTGATCCCATCCATTAAGTTTTATCATTTTGGTTATTATATTTCTCATTTATAAAATCTCCATTTGGTTTTTCTTTATATCTTCTATTTTCTTGCTGAGGCTGTTTTTTTATTTGTTAAAAGCGTCTTCATAATTATTACTTGAAGCATTTTTATCATGGCTGCTTTAAAAATCATTGTCAAATAATTCTGGTATCTCTGTCATCTTGATATTGGTATTTCTTGTTTGTCTTTTTTCATTCAGTTTGAAATCTTCCTGATTCTTGGTTATGAGGAGTGATTTTCTATTAAAATCTGGTTGTTTTTGTAATATATCATAAGACTCTGGATGTTATTTAAACCTTCCCTTTTAGTTGGCTTTTTTTCTTGGACACTGTCTAGCAGCCAAAAGGGGAGTAGTGCCCCACTATTGCTAGGTGGAGATAGACATCCATGTTTGTCACTTGGCTTGAAGTTGACATCCAAGACGGAGGAGCTCCTTGTTACCGCTAGGTGGAGTTCCAGCTCCCCCTTTCCACTGATATCATGGTGGGAGTGATCTGGTTCCTGCTGGGTGATGGTGAATGTCCTTACCCTCCACTAGACAGCCTATGCCACCACTTCAGTGGGGACAGGGAAGGCTGCTGTGTTACAGCATGGAGGCTGATGTTCAGGCTCCCCATGTAGTCCCTACTGCCCTGAGGGAGGGGGCCTCATTACTGCCCGGTCTGAATGAGAGTCCTGGCTGCCTCCTTGGCCTTCTCTGACACCGTCCAGGTAGGGACTCTTGGGGCATCTTGTTATAACCTTGAGTGGGTGGAATTCTAGGCTCCCACGTGGCCTTTGCTGACATGATTGGGGTGTGAGCTATAGTTTTTTCTGTGGATGTTAGCTGAAATTGAGCGGTTATTGTCTAAAAGTTTGTTGTTTTGTTGACTTCCCCTTACCTGGACCTTTGGTTTATCCTTCTGTTGTTTGGAAATACATTTTCTATCCATTTTAATTTTTTTATCCCCCCTATCCCACCCATTCATGAAGAAGGTATCATATTGAAACATTATTTTGTATTATGCTTCTTCATTTAGTTTTCCTGGAAATTACTCTATTTAAAAACAAAAAACAAAACAGAAAAAAACCAATTACCACACAGTCAGTTCCAAATCATGGTGACCCCATGTGTGTCAGAACAGAACTGTGATTTATAAAGTTTTCAGTGGCTGAGTTTTTGGAAGTAGATTGCCAGACCTTTCTTCCAAGGCACCTCTGGTTGGACTTGAACCTCCAACCTTTTGGTTAGCATCTGAGTGTATTGACTATTTAGGGTACCCAGGGAGTGATCTATATAGAGACCACAAGAGATCTTTCTCATTGCATTGCATTGATGAGCTATAGTTTATTTGCTTTTATAAATCATGACACACTATCCTTGTGTTTGAGTCATTTTGCATTTTTTCCAGTGCATTTTCAGATATATTAGAGATGGAATTTCTGGATCAAGAGTAAATGTATTTATAACTTTGCCACAATTTTTTATTGTAGAGATTTTATAACATATTTTCACCATAAGTTGGAGCTGACTTGATGACAGCTAACAACAATAGGGTTAGACAGCTCCCTCCCCGAAATTACTCCACTTTTTCTGGCTATTCTTGCTATTTATTTTTCTACCTGAACTTTTTAACCAACTATCAAAGGACATCTGGATTGTTTATAGTGTTTGACCGTTAGATTATGTCTCCATTATCTTTTTTGTTTCATTGGTTAAAAATTTAGTGTGTAAAAAAGATGACATCTCAGAACAGTGTGGAAAAGATTGGCTTTTTAATAAATAGTGTTGGAACAACTGTATAACCATATGGAAAAAAGATAAAATTAGATTTCTTCCACACATGATACACCAGAATAAATTCCAAATTCAGAATAAATTCTAAATATGAAAAATGAAATAGTGTAAGCACTTAGGTGTGGAGAAAACTTTTCTATATATGATCCAAAATTCAGAAGCAATTAAAAGAAGACATTAATAGATTTGCATGGCAAAACACTTCATAAGCAAAGTCAAAGTACTCAGAAATACGGGGGAGAGATTTGCAACCTATCACGGAGTAAGGACTAATAATCATGATTTGTACAGAGCTCCCCAAAACTGAGAAGAGTGATAACCCAATAGGAAAAGAAACGGCAGTAGATATGAACAGACAGTTCAAAGAAAAATAGACACAAATGGCCCTTAAACATATAAAGATGTCCTCAGTCTTCAATGAATTTAAAACGCCAATGAGGTATCATTTCTCCCCTATCAGACTGACAGAAATCCAAAAGTTTAATAATATTCTTTGCTAGCAAAGTTTTGGGAAAACAAACACTCTTCAGACATCGGCCACGAGTTCAGATTGGCTAGCACCTATATAAGAATTGTTTAAAAACATAGTGGTTATGCACATGGACATTATAATTAGATTAGGCCTTAGCTCCTGCTAGCCGTATGGCCTTGCACAAACTTCTTATTAGCTTCTCTCAATTTTAGTTTCCTCATCAGTGAAATGGAGATTATGAAAATATTTACCTTGGATGATTGTTGTGAGAATTAAATGTTACATTACATGCAAGCGCTCAGGTCTTTGTATCGTCTTCGTCTTTGTTCATTATTATTTTTTTTATGTTAAGTGATGGATATTAAGCTGTAAGGAATTAGGAAATTTAAGTGTAATTCATTTGGCTGCAGATCAAGTTGGTGAAGTGTACTTTGAGGCTGAGACTGGGCAATGGCCAATAAACCAGTACTTTTTGCTCATGAAAGTTACTGGGCTTGGGAAGGTCTGAGTGTGGAACTGGGGCTCTCTGCTGAGGCAGGTACAGCGGAACCCCCAGAGAACTTCTTAAGAACACAGAACAGCCTCTCCCCCAGTCTGATGTTCACCAGCTGCAGTAGATGGTGAGGATCCTGGTCAAAACAGAGGACGGTGGAGAGCAGATGCAAAGCAGAAAAGAGAGGCTCTTTTTCCGAGACCTAGCTTCAGAGTGAGGTCTGTTCCAGATCGTGTACAGTAAAACTTGCAAAAGCCAGAAGCTGTGTAAGGTGGAAACCTGTCAGAGAAGGAAGACGCAAATATTTTCCACTAAAAGATAGAGAAAAGTGCTAAGACTGCACACTGTCAAAGGTGGAAAACTGCCAGACCCAGAAAAACAAGGCAGTCCTGTCGAGTTCGGGCTCTCATAGGTTTCAGTGTTTTCTTAAATTTTCTGAGTGAACGTTGAGTCTGTTTCTTGCTACCAAAATAGACTTTCTAATTGCAGCAGATCACTATCTATAACTAATTATCCCTTTCATTACTACATTTTTTTCTCCTTAATTTTTTTTTTTTTGATGACATGTGTTTTCAGTATTGGAATGCTTGCTTACTAATTGAGTGTGTTTAAATTTTTGATTGGTAATACGGATTTTGAGAAACGTGATCTGGTAACACAAGCTACCAATGAGGCTAGTGGCACTGTGGCGCCACCCATCTGTGGTATGATAGTATACCAGTGAGAGCTATGTAAATAATTTATTGTGGGCACCTTTCTATTAGGTTACATGGGGAGCCTCTGGTTTTCCAAATATGACACAGAAAGACCAAAACAAACCCATCAGGGCTCCCTAACTGTCACAGAATAAAGCCATGATTATGCTTGCAAGCCTTATCTCACAGAAATAAAGGCGATAAAGGAAAAAAAAGGCAAAAGTTTACAAAACTAACACATCCAGGAAGCATCACCTAATAGACTCAACCTGCACAACAGTCAGGCTGCATCTCAGGTCTGCTGAGCTGCACACATTTCAAAAGGTACCCAACCTTGATGCTAAATACATAAGAACTGGAGTAACACCTTATCTCTGAGGTCCAGAGGCATAAAAAGTGGCTGGTGTACCTTTAAGAGGGCTGTTGGTGCCGTGGTTAAGAGCTATGGTTGCAAACCATGAGGTCAACAGTGCCAGTCCACCACCTGCTCCTTGGAAACCCTGTGAGGCAGTTCTATACTGTCCTATTGACTGGGTGGCAACAGGCTTGGTTTTTTTTTTTTTTGTATACTGTTAACCCAATAGTACCAAAAGAGTTTTAAAAACTTGCTACTCAAATCCATGGACAGATATCATCAGCATCACTAGAGCTTGTCAGTAATTCAATCTCTAGCCCCACCCCAAGCCTACAGAGTTGGTGTATTTTAGCAATGTGTGCAAGAGATTTTATGCACATTAAACTCTGAGAAGCACTGTCTAGAGGATACTCATACAGTAAAGCTGTCTAGTGGGAGAGGGGAGAAATAGAGAAAGAGAGATGCTATGTACCTAATTTAAAATTTTATTACCTGGTTTTGCTACCTTTTCATTCAGAGTAATAAGACTTTTGGGATGTACTTTAAAAAAGTAATTTATTATGCACTTCTAAGCTAAGTTTGTGCTAAACATTCTATATACATTTTGCAATTTAATATCTCGAATTTAGGAGGTAGGTTCTAATCTACCTGTTTTACAGAGAGGGAAACTGAGGCAAAGGGAAGTCTGTGTTTTCCTAAAATAGAATGGCATTATGCAATAAAGAAATTATTATGATATGACCATCAGGTGTTTCTTTACTTGATAAAGATTGAATTTTGGGGGGCATACTATTTGATATAATAAAATAGGTCCTTTAAAATTTAAATAGAACTTAACCTTTGAGAAAGTGGAACTTCATCTTTTCTTTCTGCTAACAGTAACTCATTTAGTTATTTAGCAAAATGATTTCAGTTGGAGCTGCTTTCTGAGCGTTAAAAGGAAATTTGACTTATTTTTCTATCAATGACTGCTAGTTTAGTGGTGACAATTAATGTTGTATTATAATCATGTGGAAACTCAAGGGTTTATTCTTTATTAGCCTTGTCCAAATCTAATGATTCTCTGGAATCTACTGTGAATTTTCTGATATTTTTCATTATGAACCATGGCTTTTTTTTTTTTTCTTTAGGTCTATTTCTGCTGTGTTTTTCTGTATTTCCAACTTCTTGTAAACAAGCAAGGCAGAGAATAACTTTTAGGAAAATACATATTTTCATTAACTTCTAAATGAGGGATAATGTTTTGATCTTTTGCTATATTTGTGGATGAAGTTTTTCTGGGATACGGCTTTGTGAAAATAGCTGTTAACTTTTTTTCCAGGTGTGGGGTAAAAACAGAATTCTTTGAATAAATGTATTAGCTCTTCAGCATTACCTGGGACCCTGAGCATATTTCTTGCCAGAAGCAAATTAGCTAACATTTTTTGGTTAGTTGATGAATGAAAATGTAGTCAGTAAGCTTTGCAGATTGATGTTATTAACAATTTTACCTAGGGAAAATAAACCATACATTATGTGTAGAATGATAATGATTTACAAGGCTAACATACTTAAGCCACTTTGTTTATTGTATTTGTGTTGGACAGTCTATCCAGAAAAGTCTCTCTTAGCTTTCGTACATCTTAATGGCCCCTTGGCTTTTGCTTACAAAACTGCCTGCTTCAATTTTTTATTTTTTTAACCTTCATACTTTTTACCTTTGGCTCTAAGCTTTGTACAGAGCTCTGTAGACTGAACTAGGTATAATTGTCATCTAGCCTCTTATTCATAAAGTTTTTTATCCTCAGGAGGGCTCAGTCGCTAGAGGAGAATCTCATATTTGATGAAGTAGAGGGCCTATGAGGAGATGGATTGACACAATAGCCGCAGTGATGGACTTGAACATGCTAGTGATCATGAGGATGACGCAGGACCTGGAAATCCGAGTTTTGTTCTCTTGCACATAGATTGCTCTTAGTCGGAGTTGACTTGATTGCAGCTATCTACCTACCTATGTACCTATGTATCTACCTATGTACCTATCTATCTACCTGTGTACCTATCTACGTATCTACCTACCCATGCACCCACCCTGTTGTAGTAAATAGCCTCTGAAATCAAACGTATCTAAGGGAGGCTTGTATTTAAAACAAATTTAACTCTATTTGATGAGTGACATCATAGTTTTGTAATTCACAGTAATTTATAATTAAAAAAAAGTAGTGAAATGCTGGCTATATTCAAAGCCATATAATGAAAATATAACAGATTCAATTTGATGTATATTAGAGCAGGGGTTGACATACTTTTTCTGTAAAGGGCCATATAGGAGATATTTTAGTCATCACGAACCGTACAGTCTCTGACTCAACAACTCAGCTTTGCTACTATCGGGCAAAAGCAGCCATATACAGAGAAGGAGGTGTGGCTGTGTTCCAATAAAACTTTATTTAAAGACAATAAAATTTTAATTTTATATAATTTTAATGGGTCCCAAATATCATTCTTTTGATTTTTTTCCCAACCGTTTAAATATGTAAAAACCATTCTCTGCTTACAGGTTATACGAATACAGTTTGCTGACTGTGTTAGAGATTTTATTTTTTACTGACAGAGTTATGGTTAGAGTGGCACAATCAAGATGCTACTTAGAGTAATTCATATTGATGTTTCAAAAATACATTTGTTTTAGGCTGCATGGAATTTACAAGAAATTGCAAGTATCCCACATTAAGATCTTTTTTTCAGACAAAATTCACTTTCTCCTTCGTATAAAGAAGAAAATTATCATAACATTGTTTTGCTTATGTGGTTGGCATAGTATAATTCTCCTTATTTATTTCTCTCTAAGATTTTGTTAATCATGTTATTCCTACCAAAAATGCTCTCTGCTTGATTTTTCCCCCTTATTTTTTCAGATTCTTATTAAGGGAGCAATTGGCAGTCAGAATAGCCTGGTGTGCCTTAAGGACTTTGAAGTCGGACAGATTCTGCATTTCTTCATGTCAGTTATAAGATGTGGGCCAAATTAACTTTTCCTCAGCCTTGGTTTTTCCAGCTGGAAAATGAGAATAACATGACCGGTGTTGCCCCCACAGTCCTATATGCACTTTGATGAATTTAAAAAATAAAAAAGTAAAAACTAGTGCAGATAGTAAAAATTCCCTTGAAAATTTTCACTCAGACCTTACATCTGTCAGTTAGCATTTTTATGGAAAATATTCATTTTGTTCAGCATTAATAATTTAAGGGAAGTCTGTAAAAAAACAAAACAAAACTGGAAGCTAGTACATCCGTAGTTTAAAAAGAAACACTAAATACATTAAGATGTGTTTTCCAATATGGTTATTTTCCAATATCCATTGTCTCATGTATGCTACAGTAAAAACAATGTGACCAAGTAATTGGTAAAAATAATTGCAACAACAAGGCTGTTCTTCATAGTTGTACAGTTTTTAAACAGTGATGTGGTCATAATGCCCCTTTGCAAGCTCCCAGGGATTCTTCCTTCATATATTTCCAGGAATTTACTTTAGTCCTACTTGGTGATGATAAAGTTCATCTGTTAAGAACATTTTCGTACTTGAATGACTCTTAACATAAATGAGGAAGGTAATTTACAAGTGATGGTACTTTTGAATCGTTTTGACTAGGGAAGTATAAACACTCCATTTATGGTGCTAAACAGTTTGAAATGATGAGTTATATAATTTTACAATAACACTTTAGCAAAAAGATTTAAATGTAATTATTACAAATTAGCATAATTAAGCAATATAATTACTGTGGGCTGTTCATATAATTAAATCTAAAAATTGAATTTGTATAGAAAATTAAGGTGTTTGTTCTTTTTCATGATTTTGCTTTAAGTGTTTTTTTAAAATTGTGAGTGAGAAGAGAAGAAAAACGTGTAAATGCAGGTATTGATTTACATCTTGCAGTGAGGGTCAAAAGAGGCTTGGTATGATGAAGTCATAATTTGCACTTTTCTCTAAAATAATAACATTAATTTTTTAAAAAAACCTTTTTCCCCTAGCTATACAGCTTAAAAATCTGATTGAGTGGAGGAACAAGAATGGAAAGTGATAGGGCCTTGTTCCTATCATTTTAGCTTTTCCTGCCATGTTCCATATTGAATATAATGTGAAAAGAATCTGATTCCTAGCTGTGGGTAACTAGGGACAATTCACAAGCAGCACTTTGAGAGCCTACTGAAAATGTCCAGTATGTTTTCAGTGTATGTGAACAAACAATAGCATTAGGTCTGATTAAACAGTTCTCATTATACATTTAGTACACATATTGTTTTATGACAATGGCTAACCCCATGACATGTCAACACTGTCCCTTCTCAACCTTGAGTTCCCTGTTACCAGCTTTCCTGTCCCCTCCTGCCTTCTAGTCCTTGTCCCTGGACTGTTGTGCCCCATTAGTCTCATTTTGTTTTATGGGACTGTCTAATCTTTGGCTGAATGGTGAACCTTGGGAGTGACTTCATGACTGAGTTAAAAGTATGTCCAGGGGCCATACTCTCGGAATTTCTGCAGTCTCTGTCAGGCCAGTAAGTCTGGTCGTTTTTTTTTTTTTTTTTTTTTGTGAGTTAGAATTTTGTTCTACATCTTTCTCCAGCTCTGTCTGGGACCCTCTGTTGTGATCCCGGTCAGAGCAGTCGGTGGTAGCCGGGTACCATTTAGTTGTACTGGACTCAGTCTGGTGGAGGCCATGGTAGTTGTGGTCCATTAATCCTTTCCTTTTATCTTGTTTTCTTTATTCTACTTGTTCCCGAAGGGGTGAGACCAGTGGAGTATCTTAGATGGCTGCTCACAGGCTTTTAAGACCCCAGACGCTACTCATCAAGGTAGAATGTAGAACATTGTCTTTATAAGCTGTGTTATGCCAACTAAGCTAGATGTTCCCCAAGACCATTGTCCCCACAGCCCTCCGCCCAGCAATTCAGTCCCTCGGGGAGTTTGGCTGTGTCTATGGAGCTTCCATGCCCTTTCCTTGAGAACGGAAATATTTTTGAAAGAATAGATGGTGTGTGTTGGTCACTGCAGAAAGTCTGAAGATAAGTAAGACGTTGGTCTCACCATAGATAAACTTTACACACACACACACACACACACACACACACACACAGTTTTTCTGGTTGTGATTTACATGTTAAAAAGTTCTTTTTACACTAGGTTTTTTTTGTTTTTTTGTTTTTGCTTTCTGGGACATTGATCATGTTACAGACTTTTTAGTTTTAGCATTTGTCTGCTCAAGGTTTTACAACATGTAAAGTAAACTGTTGTCGTTAGCTGCCTTTGAGTTGGCCTCTAACTCAAGGCAACCCCATGTACAACAAACGAAATGCAGCCAGTCCTGCTCCATCCCCATGAATGGTTGTGGATTGGACCATTGTGATTCATAGGGTATTCATTGACTGATTTTTGGAAGTAGATCGCCAAGCCTTTCTCCCTCATGTTAATCTGGAGGCTGCACTGAAACCAGTTCATCATTATAGCAATATGGAAGCCTCTGCTGACAGCGGTGGCTGCACATGAGGTGCATTGGCTGGGAATCCAACTGGGTATCTCACATGGAAGGCTATAGTTAACTAGGAGAGCTAAATATTGCTTCTGTTGTTGAGTTCTAGTTTTCATCCATATGTAGTGAAAATTCTGTAGAACAATGTTTTATCAACTTTATGTACCTTCCATGATTATACCACTATTTCCATTTTCTAGATGGGGAATTGATACACTTCAGAAATCAGTAAGATAGACAATGGTACAAATAGAATCTTTAGTCCTTTGAGACTTTAGTTTATTGATCACTTGATCAGTTCTTATTCTCTGTCCTATACGACGCAAAGTTCCTTAAAAGGAAATATATAGGAGGAAAAGAACCCAAGTGAAATCTTTGTATAACCAAGGACCTAAAACACTGGAATCAAAGTAGAAGAGGCGAAAAGCAACAGTAAATGATTGTGTAGATAATTAAGTAAAAGCTCAGTTACTTCAGTTTAGAAAATTATCTCCCTAGTCAGTAGTCCTGCTTAGCACTATATAATGCAATAAAATGTGTTTGAAAAAAAATCATGATTCTTTTATTGCTGTATGTAAAAAGCCACTTTAATCTGGTGAAGAAGTCGAAGAAACATATGTGGATGTCTTTAGCTCATTATGGCGTAAGAGAACTGTATGAACATTTTATCTAGCGTGCACCAAAAGACATCATTTGATTTTTAAAAGTAAAAGTGGCAGATTTTTTTTAACCATTACATTGCCTGCTACCCTTTATTTGTTTTCAGATGTTCAGACTTAATCATTGTGTTATGGATAGGTAGATTTTCAGAAAATAAGTGACTTAAATAAACTTTCTGTTGGCTGGTTTATTATCTTAATCTTTAAAGTTAAACCCTAACTTGGGAGTGGTTTAAGTACCTTTAAAAATAAATGACATTATAATATGAAAAAAATATGACAATGTATTTTGGAAGTCCAAAATTATCCAGGCAAACAATTTATTAGTAGCAGCTATATTTTTGATTCTTGGAAGTCATGCTAGATATGATGTCTTCATCAGTGCATCCCAAGATGATTTATAGCCATGCTGTTATACTGATAAGGAAATAGAGGCAGAGGAGATTCAGTTACTTGGATGGTAGCGGTATGCTACTTACACTAGCTAAATGACTTGTGTGCTTTATTTATCCTTAGTTTCCTCGTGAGTCAAATGTGATAATAGTGGTCTTGTTCCTGGAGGAATTGAATGAGGGTATGTTGGCCTGTAGCATGTGCTCAGAAAATAATGGCTCACTGGTCTATCTTGTTATAGTTAGAAGTAGCTTTTACTAGAACATGTCCCTCATTCCATGTGTTTATTAGAATTTAACACCGACACTGGCATCTTCTTAGTTTAGCAAAGAGGTCTTGCTTTCACTTGCAGTCGATACAAACATGGTATATGCTAATTGCTGACACCTAGCACATTGACAGAAGTTAGATGCAAGCTGGATAGGAGCAGCCAAACTGGTGTAAAACAACATTTTTCAAAGCGTGACCTGTAGACAACCTCCTCAGAATCTTCTGGAGTACTAGGTAAACAGGCACTTTCCTGGGCCCCACCCCAAACTTTATCAGGCGTGACCAAATAGCTTTTGGAGCCCTGGTAGTGCAGTGGTTGAGAGCTATGACTATTAACCAAAAAGGTAAGCAGTTTGAATCCACCTTGGAAATCTTATGGGCAGGCAGTTCTACTCTGTCCAGTAGGCCACTATGAGTCAGAATCAACTCAGTGGCAATGGATTTGGTTTTGGTAAATGGCTTTTTGAAAATCAGCTCCTGGAATCTGCACTTTAAAAAGGACTCCAGGTGATTCTTTATGCTTTAAAGCTTGAGAATTCCTGGCTACTGTGGTCTCTGAAATGCCTCAGTTCATAGGGACAACCAGTTTATTGAGAGTTTCTCATAGAAATGACAAAGTATGCTATGGGAAATATGAAAATTATGCAGATGACCTGCCAGGCACACACCCAGCTAATCTTCCAGTCTGAGATCAAGACAATGCTGTGTGCACCAGATGCAGATGGTGTTCTAAGTGGAGGAGGTAGATGAGCAGGAGGGACATGCTTCTTTATTTCCGCTTATTAGGGAGTATGAAGAATTCCTAGGCAAGGTGGAAGAAATACATCTTCCGAAATTATTTCTAGAAGTGAAGCACAACATTTTCTAAACCTCAAAAAAAAACCTGTTGCCGTTGAGTCAATTCTGACTCATAGCGGCTAAACCTAGTTCCATGAAAGAAAGGACCTCAGACCAAATATATTTGGGCAAAACCTTGACTAAACAAACTTAACCAGGTTTCTCGAATGCATGGTGTCACTGAGGCTTGGAGAAGTGGAATATAGCTTGTGGTGGTCCCCAAGCCGTTTGATATAGAAGGCATGTGCATGGTGTGTGTAATACCTATTAACACCTCGCAGTAGTACCTTCTCGTGGGTATAATTTGGGAAATGCTAACTTGCAGGTCGACAAGTGGCAGAGCAGAGCAAAAACAGAGAGACTCTGTTAATCTCTAGAGTTGTATATACACCAGCAAAAGTCTCTTTCCCTATAAGAGTAAATGTAGACATTTTTGTGAAGTTATGCACACCAGGCTCCATATAGCCGAGGAATAATGAAGCTGGAGGAATTTTGTATTACTCTTAGGAGACTTGTTAGGGCATGACTTCCTACCACTGGTCTTTTCTTGGGTCATTATAGTTGCTGAATTAAATGTTGCTTTTATGTGCATTTGAGTTGGCTCCCAACAGCTGGTGACCCCATGCACAACTGAACAATGTGCTGCCTAATCCTGTGTCAGCCCCATGATTTGTTGTGGATCAGACTGTTGTGATCAATGAGGTGTGTTGACCAGGATCAAACCCAGTTCTCCTGCATAGAAGATGAGAATTTTTCCACGGAACCACCAATGCCCTCTAGTTCCCTTTAGGAGGCTCATTGGTGTGTGACTTCTGCCATTGGTCTTTTCTTGGGTCAGTGTAATTGCCAAATTAAATCAAGATATTTAATTGGAGCATTTCATCATGAACCTCTACTATGAGGCAATATTTTAACTTGATGTTTGTAGAATTTTTAAAATACCGTATTACAAAATTGCCTAATACTGGGATGTGAGTGAGCATCATTTTATTTTTGATAACAATTTCCATATATTCACCAAGAATCTTAGTTTTATTGAAGCAGAATGTTATTATGGCAAATATTGAAGCTTCAGAAAATGTCAGAGGCATAGTGTCTGAATTTGGTTTGCTTTACATTTACAGTGAAAACTTCAGTTTAGATCTGAGCAGTAGACAGTTTGGCATCTCACTCTCCGTGTGCCCCAAAGCAACACTTATAAGTGTCTGCATGGGTCTTCCCTCATATCATAGGGGTGGTTATATATATTTTTGTCACTTTAACAGTAGGTAAAGCTGCTGTTAATCCAGTTTCTTAATGTTACACCACAGGGCCTCATGCCCTTGATTAATAAAGTTGTAGTGGTGGTCAAGAGTAATAATGAGCAGAGAATTCAAGAAGGCTATACTACAATCTTCAGAACTATGTATTATTCTAAATCAGTTGTGTACAAAACTACAGGAATGCTGAGGTTATAAAAACATGAACACAGAATGTGGGGGTCCCCCACACATATAACATGACTGCATCATTAATGTGTATCAGTAAGGGTCCAATCATGAGACAGAGACCACACAGTCATTTGAACAAAAATTTAATTAAAAAAATTATTAAATAGAGGATTAATCATAAAGGGATAAAAGGAACTCTTATTAAACAGTATCTTAGTAGGCTGAGGGAGAGTGCCCAAGAAAGGAACAAACTTGGAAAGAGGGGTCCCCTCCCCAAGGCTGGGATTCAGACCTCATTGGAGAAGGCATAGTTGTAGCCCAATATATAGCAGAGTAGTTTGCTGAGTTGTCCAGGCTGGTCCACAGTGGCCAGGCAATCGGGAACCCCTCCCCCACTTCCGATTATAGGTGGGTTGAGACTGGCAGTCAGGGAACAGGTTCAGGTGGCTTCAGTCTGGTGGATGGGCGTATGAAGGGATTTGGGCGATGGGAACATGCTTGTGAGGTCTGGGGTGTCGAGTGTCCACATTGGGAGGGTTCTGGTGAGGTGTTCACTGGGTCAGGGCAGGGCTTCACGCTCACTGGCATATGCATCTGGGGTGGAGCACCACTGTATGCCCCCTTTCTAGGCCCTGTTTATAGCTGAGAGGTAGGAGCAAGAAGAGAAAAAGACAGGCTCACCGGGACCAGAGGAAAAAAAAAGCAACTTTCTCCTGCAGTGTCCTTCCAGCATCCTCTTCTGACAAAGCTTACCATCAGGTTTATTGCACAGGAAGAATGCTTACCAAGCTCAGCTACATTATCTAAGAGCAGACAATGAAGGGTGGATTTGGAAGTGGAAGACAATAGATTGATGGCTGGCAGATCCTGATATATTCTTCCCCTTTCCTGTAAGTCATCACAGACAGTTTTTTAGTGCTTTGGGAATCATAAAACAAACTCTAAAACCTCCAGTGGCTTATTTTGGTTTTAATATCTCCCATCCTTAGAAATTAGACTAAGCTCACAGATTTCTAGACTTGAATATGCTTCAATAATCATATAGGAAAAGATTACATAAGTGGTCATTTGGGCAAAAAAAATCTTAGTGCTAACCTGAGTACCTGGTAGTTCAAATAATCTGTATTATGCTGTTTACTGAGATCGTTATCCTAGAACATTTCACAGACTACTTTATGGTCAGCTGGGAGAAAAAGATAACATCATTAGGGTCGCTGTTAATGGATGATGGGGACTCTGGATGATCAATTTGTTTGTCTAGACACATTAAGGTATTTAAGTCTGTTAAGCAACATTTGTGTTGTAAACCCATTAACTATCCTTGGCAATGTGGTAAAATTACTAGAAACAGAATTAATTGAGCAATAAATTCCAGATTCTAGCCTTTGTTTTCCAATCAGAACATTTTGTGTTTTCCTTCAGTTTTATGAGTGCAGTAGTAGAAGAAAATATGACATAGGTCAAAGTATTTTTTATTGCCATTTCTAAGCACTTTTATTTCAGTGTAGAGCTGACATCATCCCCAAACTGATTTATTCATTCAGAAGAGAACACTAATCTTCTCTATCCTCAGAAATTAAAAAAAATTTATGTTGAGTCAATTTTTGTAACTTAAATTTATAATTTTTCAAGTTAGCTACCTTATGAATAGCTTCTACCAAAGTAATGCTCATCTTCCCCGGGGTAGCCCTGTCACAGTAAGAATATCCAAAAACTGAAAGTAAATAGAGTTAGTAGCATTCATTTCTACCTTCAGAAATGATCATACAACAAAGGTTTGCATACTCAACACTCTAATATAAACATTAATACAAATAAAGGAATGATTCCTACTTAAAAAAGAAAGTCTAATTGTTGGCGAGGTCAAGATTGAGAAATATATACAACATCCATAAAGAGTTAGTCCTGTACCTGAGACCAGAAGAACTAGCTGGTGCCCGGCTACCACCGATGACTGCGCTGACAGGAAACACATCAGAGGGTCCCTGAGCAGGAGAAAAGTAGGTTGCAGAACTAAAATTCTAGTAAAAAGACCAGACTTAGTGGTTTGACTGAGACTGGAGGGATCCCGGAAGACATGGCCCCTGGACTCTGTTGGCCCAGAGCTGAAACCATTCCTGAGGCCAACTCTTCAGACAAAGATTAGACTGGACTATGGGACATAAAGTGATACTTGTGAGGACTGTGCTTCCTAGCTCAAGTAGATACATGAGACTAAATGGGCAGCTCCTGTCTGGAGGCGAGATGAGAAAGCAGACGGTCAGGAGCTGGTTGAATGGACACAGGAAATCTGGGGTGGAAAGGAGGAGTGTGCTGTCACAGTACAGGGAGAGCAGCTAGGGTCACAGAGCAATGTGCGTATAAATTTTTGTATGAGAAACTGACTTGGATTGTGAACTTCCACTTAAAGCACAATTAAAAAAAAAATTTAAAAAAGTGCTGTAGGTCAGTGTTCTCCTTTTATAGACCTATTCAAGTTTAAGTGTAGGGAGGGCTATAACAGATAAGTCGTATTTATGTGCATTGTTTTTCTTTTTTGTTGGAGCAAGAGGCATCTTTTCTGAGTTACAGAACAAATACTTCCTGGCAGCTGCTGCACGTGTAACAATGCCACTGTCAGTGTTGGCTCTTCACAGTTCTGAGACCCTCAGTAGTGGCTCCTCCTGGTACCTGTCCTGGTTATCAGAATACTTGCTTTAATCCTAACTTGGAAGGATGACTCTGTGACATATCAGGATAAAAGTGAAGATAATTTTGGGAGGACTACAACTCAGGTTGTAAGCTAATATAGGTAGGAGACTTTTAATTTTAGGTTTCACTGTCAGAATTAGTAAAACATTCCTCATCTGGCTGTAAACTAGCTAAAATACAATTATAAAGGAAGTAAACACTAAAAGTATGTGAAGATTCTTTCAGCATTTATCAGGGCACTCTGCTGTACTAGCTATGGGAATACAAGGAGGAATCATGTGGCTTTTGCCTTTTAGAAACTTGTAATTACTAAAGGAAGACAAAACACATATACAAGTAATATTAAATAGATAACACATTGCTAAATAGATATAAGAAAGTCCTTCCACTGAAGAAGTACATAAGCATGTGGTTGCTAAGAATGAAAACCAGTTGCCGTCGAGTCGACTCAGACTTATGGCGACACCGTGCGTGTGAGAGTAGAACCATGCTCCATAGGGTTTTAAATGGCTGAGTTTTGGGATGAGGCTCATCAGACTTTTCTTCTGAGGTTGGCTCTGGGTGGACTCAAACCCCCAACCTTTTGATTAGCAGCTGAGCACGTTCACTCTGCACCACCCAGGGATTCCATTGATAAGAATAATGTTGTTGTGTGCCACTGAGTCTATTCTGACTCATAGAGCCCTCATAGGACAGAATAGAACTACCCGTAGAGTTTTTTAGGCTGTAATTTTTATGGGAGCAGATCACCAGGTCTCTTCTCCCATGGAACCACCAGTGAGTTCACACTGTCGATCTTTTGATTAGCAGCCGAACACTTAACCATTGTGCCACCAGGGCTTCGTATTGATCAGAATACCCCCTAGAGTTTGTTGTTTCACGTATGGTTCTAACAAACTTATTTACCTAGTTTCCAAGCGCATGGTGTTAGAAATAGCAGGTGAAGATAAGTGCTTCTGGAGCCAGTATAAGAGAATTAGAGTGAAAAATGATAGTTGACTACAACACAGGACTCAGAATGTACTATAAAGCAGATAAGAATTAGAGAACCCTGGCAGTCTACAGACAACATAGAGAAACTGACCCTTTATGATGCATTGTGTCCTGAGGGCCCTTCTGTGTTATAATCTGGTATAATAGTGGACATTTACAATGATGATACAGAGGTTTAAGAAAGACATATTTTCTGCCTCACTGCCTTAATAGCACATAATCTAGTTAAAACAAAATCCTTGGCATTTCCTTAAAATGCCATTGAAGATATATTTTATAAAAATAGTAAATTAAAATAAGCTATTTGTCTTTAAACCAAACTATCAGTGACTCTAAAATTATCGGCTATTCATTTGCACAGGATTTCAGATAGCAGATGTTTTATTACATTAAATTTTTTTTCTGAAGGAGAAAAGATAACTGGAATGCACAGTTTATATCTGTGGTTGTCAAAACACAATGTGATAGATAGTCTTCAGCAGCTGTGGCTATTCACTGGTATATTCTAGATCATGATTTATAGCTATGTCATGTTTTGGCTTGTAAGAAGCCATTTTAAAGCCAGTTCACCAGTTTTTCCCTTCTAGAGAAGCACCTGTTACAACAGTGCCCCAGTACTGATGTGGGAAAAGGAAACCGCAGGAGTCAGGATTAAAGCCTAGCTCCAAACAAACTGGAGTCCAGGTCCAGCTGAATCCTCAGTCAAGAAACAAAGGGGCAAGAGCAGTGTGGTGGCTGGGAGCAGTGAGCATGGTGCATTGCCCTCTTTGCAGCGACTGGCCCCAGTGTCGCTGCCATTTTAAGCCAGAGCCTCAGTGTATGCCTTGTAAGTGGTTCTTTCATTCAAGACTGGTTAAAAATACAGCATAGGTGTGAGTCATAGCTTGAGACCCTAAGTATAAGAATTCTCATTTTCTTAAATAACCCACTCCCACCCCTCAGATAAGCCCAACTGTAAAATGTATACTAGAAAAACCAATAACAGCACATCTATGTTGACTTTTTTCTCATTTCAAAAAATAATTCATGGTTAATTCACCACAGTGTATCATTTGAGATATTTTTTAAATATCTTGATAGCTATCCATGCTTGAACTGCATAATACTCGTCACAAAGTACTTGTTTCCTTAACTAAAACATTACATTTTTAGATGAATTGAGTGTGTCTGATTTCTCAGACTTTTTCAGGGGAGGCAAGAGACCAAGGATGACGGAGGCATAAGCTGCTGAGCCACGAGATTACCACCTAGTGGTGAAAGGCTGCTGTGCTTTGTGGTTTGTGGCACATTTCCTGATAGAAAATCCCATAGGAGATGAGAGGCTCTGTGTTACAGGGGTGGCCATCTACCATTCTTTCAGACCCTAACATGGGATTCCACAGTAACAAAACATTCTCTCTCTGCCCTTCTGTTCCCAGGGCTAGAGTTTAGGGAGATTTTGTTGTTGCCCCTAGCATGAAGGAAAGAAATAGAAATCCTGACTTGTGATTACCCTTTATAGAGCAAATACTGGCAATATTTACTTTTTTCACTTAAGAGTTGCATCTTTTAAAGCAGCAGGATAAGGGATTAAGTGAATTTCTTCAAACAGCGCTGAGCTGTATTTCCCAAGTGTGGTTTGTTGAATTCAGTAGTATAACTTTTAATGTTTTCTTTCTTTTGAGTTTATATACATTGGGACAAAAGTAATAAGGAGGTTGGGGGAAGTGAAGAGGCCTATTTCCTTAAAATACATACCAAAAAAAAACCAAACAAACCAAACCTGTTACTGTCCAGTTGATTGTGACTCATAGCGACCCTATAGGACAGAGTAGAACTGCTCCGTAGGGTTTCCAAGGAGCTGCTGGTGGATTCGAACTGCAGACCTTTTGGTTAGCAGCTGAGCTCTTAACTACTGCGCCGACAAGTCTTAGTTGAGTTTTTCTCATTTCAAAAAAAGAATGAAAATTAAACAAATAAATAAAAATGAGGAAATTACTTAAAGTATATCATTAATCAGAAGTAGTCAGTATTGTGTGCATCCTTATAGTCTCCTTTTGTGCACATAAATTTTCATTACTAAAATGGGATCCTATTCTTTCTGTTTTGTATGCTTTCGCTAACAGCTATCATTAACTATTCTTTTAGCCGCATCATTTTAATGGCTATATGACACCTCATACCATTTGTCAGTGTAGGCTTGTGTGTTGCTATGATGCTGAACATGTTTCAGTGGAGCTTCTGGACTAAGATGCACTAGGAAGAAAGGCCTGGTGATCAACTTCAAAAAAATCAGCCACTGAAAACCCTATGGGTCACAACAGTCAGATCTGCAGTGATCACGGGGATGGCATAGGACAGGGCAGTGTTTCGTTCCATTGTGCGTGGGGTCGTCATAAGTCAGGTGGACTCGACAGCAACTAACACCAACATATTATTCCATTGTATTGATGTGTTGTTATGTAGTCAACGACTTAGACTTTTGTACTGATGATAATAATGAGAAATTAGACACCATGTTTTGAGGCGCATGCTCAAAATTTTCTTGAGAACAAAAAACCTGTGTGCTAGATGTTATGCCATAGGTGTTATGCCACGTTGGGGAGGTGAGGAGAGACACAGTTCCTGTGCTGATGGAGTGTCTGTTCTGATGGGAGTACCAAGCACTGAGCAGGTAAATGTAGCCAAGGCTGTTACAGTTGGAGATAAATGTTGTGAAAAAAATGTGGTGAGATGGACCTGCAGCTGGGGTATATACGGACATGTGCGTGCATGTCTCCTTTAGATAAGGAAGTAAGAAAGGGGATTCTTTCTTTGAAGTGAGACTGGGCCAGCCACCACCACAGACTTGAAGTAGAGCATATGAGGCAGAGGGAGTGGGAAGTACATAGGCCCTGAGACAGGGAAGGGCTTTGCTTGTTTTTGTGATGACAAGATCTTTGAGCATCTCGGACAGTTCTTACTCCTTTTTGAAAATCAGTTGTAGATTTAGCGTGTGCTTTTAAAATGTTAGAGTTTTTATTGCAGTTGCATTTATAGGGTATTTTGAGGGGGATGTTGGAAATATTCATATTATAGTTTTCTCTATAATGAAAATATGAAAACTCTCACTCTATTCAGTTCTTTATGTTATGTCCTTCAGGAGTTAAAAAAGATTTTACACATTTTGTTGTAACTCTTTTTAGACATTTAAAAGTATTATGAGAGATTTTTAGTAAGAGATTTTAGTATATTATATAATGAATTAATGACTTCCTTACTGAAGTCATTAGTTCTAATATTTTTGAAATTGATTCTCTTGGCTTTTCCATATAGATAGCAAAGTTTCTAGTAAAGATAATTAAAATTTTTTTCTCCCCTGTTTCTTCCTTTTGATCATTTATAATAAGGAATTAGGGAAGGAAGGAGAGAACTCCTGGGTTAGGGCTTTACCATGGTGTTAAGAATACTTTCATGGAGGTTCTTGAAGGTATTGTGAAGATGAGACTTCTGGTCTGATCAATAGTCAAAGAACAATATTCAAAGGTAGGGGTTGGAGGGATGGGCCAAGGAGTTGTGATCAGTGGAAATAAAAAGAAAAATAAATGAAAACTTGTGAAATCGTAAAGTAAATAAGGGCCTGAGTGGTCATTTCACACATTTCACTTAAAGAATCGGTATTTTTTTTAAGAGAGGCTTTTAAAGAGTGTAATGCTATATAATATTCCATTCTTTCACACTCAGTACTCATGTGAACAAAAATCCAATATAAATGCTCTAGTTTGTACAAATATCTGACCTGTGGTGTATTGAACTGGAATTGTACAAGCACTGAACTAGAAGTTGATCGAAGCAGGGTACGTTAGGTTAGCAGTTGATGTTGAGACACCAGCTGTTTTGCTGTTAGTAGTTTCTTGGCCAGGGGTGGTCTGCTTCTATATGTTCACTCTATTCGTGTTTAAAATTGAACATTCTGCGTTGGTTCCCCATCTCACTAATTGCTTTGCTTTGCTTTTGCAAAAAAGCAAAAAAATTGCTTTTTCTTTGCAAAGAAAATAGGCTGTTTGAAAAACTACCAATTTAATTTACTTGAAGTCTGTAATTCTATACTACTAAATACTCTTGAAGGAGCCTTGGTGGTGCAATGGTTAAGCCCTTGGCTGCTAACCGAAAGGTCGGTGGTTTGAACCTACCAGCCGTTCTATGGGAGAAAGACCTGGTGATCTGCTCCTGTAAAGATTATAGCTTAGGAAACCCTATGGGGCAATTCTACTCTGTCGTATAGTGTTGCTATGAGAATTGACTTGACAGCAGTGGTTTGGTTCTTTAAAGATGGACTGTTGCATTTTTTAATAGTTAAAGGTAGTTTGAAGTGTAATGTTTTCTGGACTAGTTTATGTCAAACACATTATGTCATCAGAGTAATGGTAGTCTCCTCTGGTTACAGAAGGGTGTGTTTCAAAATGCATTTTGTCTGGTCCAAGGTTGCAGTTTGACTGGCAGACACCAAGTCTGCCTTTTGTTGTGAGGTTCTATCTTTTTTAGTATTCAGCACAAGAAAGCAAATGTGGTGTGTGGGAATTGGTCTGTTTACCGGTGGACTTAGCCATTTGATTTAGTTCCCTGAAGGCCTCGAACTAACTGCAAAACGTTCTTTCTTTACTATTGATGACTTGGAGAAATAATTAGGTGCATATAAATCAAAGTTGTGTTAATGGTATGTAAATGACACAATTAAGATAAAAATATGCTTATTTCTGTGGCTTAACTCCTTTAGTTCATCATTACTAATACTATGGCTTCAATTCAGAACAAACATTTTAGATTGTGGTTTATAATTAGATTGAGTTTGGTTTTTTTTGTTTCTTTCCCCATTTTAAAATTTACTCTGGAATTGAAAAACTTCCAAGATAGACTAATGTTTTTGTAAAAATTCTTTCTTCCTGTCTTGCTATGCTTAGAATAGTTAAATAGCAATGAAATAAATATGTGGATAAAGCTGGTAAATCACAGTGCACTTGGTAATGGCATCCTATGTAGTCTTTCTCCAGATTGTGTTTGAAAAGCTTTCGCTAATCTGGCAGCTAATATTAATTGGTATGCTGGTATAGCTCACAGTGTACTTGACTTCACCCAGTTTGGGTCAAACTGAAGAAGTTGTTCAGGTTGGTGAGAGACAAAGAAAATGACCCAAGGAAGACTGGAGTATTTGAAAGAAGAACCAAGAAGAGAAGGTTAAACAATTTGTAATTGTGTGCGTCTCTGAAAATCACTCTACTTCATCCCGTTTCTGATTTCCCTAGCTTTTCTTTCTGTGGTCTAAAATCTGAAAGTTAGACTTTATTACTTCATACCTAATTCCTAGCTCTTCAAGTTTCATAGTAATTTGATATAGTAAGGCTGTGATGTTAAATTAAAATAAGGACGTCAAACTCTGAACCTCATAGTTTACAAATTGGTCATCTGTATACACTTTCACCCCATGGGCACACTATTCATAGAATTTATCTTATTTTATTATGTTTTCTTTTGGTCAGCATAGCATAAACAGTGTTTAAGAAGTCACTCAAATGGGGGATAGGGAGTTGTGCATATGTATATACACTGTGGGTTCACACATATTACACTCTGAACTAAAAGTAGTTTGTGCCTTTCCCCTTTGCTTCCTGATTTTGTACACATCTATTTCCTTATATACCTGATCATAGTTCTTATCCCTAAATCCTTTAGTGCTCAGACTCAATGCCTAGGAAAAGTTATAAGGATGGGTTCTTGGGAGAGCTTGGCTGTACAGAAGGCTTGGGTTGTATGTCTGTGAACTTTCAAGTGGTGGACCATTTAAGCAGAAATAGTCATGCATTGCAGAATCTTTAAGAGCTATCTTAAAACAAATTTCAAACCTGAATGGTGTTCATTTGAAAAATGAATGGAGCTATGAGTACTAGATTTAGCCATTTTTTAAGAGCTTCATATGGATTAAGTTGGATGTTTTATTCATAAGAACAGCTAGTTTGGTCTTCATATACCTTGATATTTTTAATTCCTGTGTTTTCAGTTCATTCCTATACAGAGTCCTTATTTTCAGCAATTAAACTTCATCTTCTGTTTAGATGTCCTAAGTTTAGCCTGCCTTCTAAGTTCAGCCCATTTTTCATATTAATTTTTTGGGAGAGGGAGGAGTTAGGAGCATTTTCTTGGGTTGTAAGAACGCTAATAAAATCCTATTCGAGGGAAAACTCACCCATTTGGAAATTGATCTGTTATTTATTTATTTTTATTTCACACTTTTTTCACTGCAGACTTTGATACAGGGACCTGTGTTTCTCTCTTCAAAAAACCTGCCCAATACTTGATTCCTTATTCTCATGTGAACACGTAGCATTTCTTATGTTTCTTTCCTTCAGCACTCCACTCCACTTTTAACCATAGTTTAACTAAGAAAATGGATTAGTGCAATTTGTATTTCATTTTCTGTGAACTACTTATTCATGTCCATGATTAGTGCTGTGTTTGCTGAGGAAATTATCCCTGGGTCTCTCAGCATTGCAGATACTTCTCCATGCATATTTTTGCCCTTCTAAATTTTGTTTTCTGTTGTGTTGCTTTATACACAAGTTTTAAAGTTTTGTGTAGTCCGATTGTCAGTGTTTCCCTTTGTGACTTGAAAGCTTTTGTTGAATCTAGACATTCTTCTGTAGACATTTGTAGGTGTACATTAATTTCTTAGAGAATATTGCTGGAATTATTTTTGTCCTCTTGCTGTGGGAGGGGAAAGGATGGGGTCCCCATGAGTCAGAATGGACAGGAGGGCAACTGACAACAGTAGGTTTGGGGACTAGATGTTCTGGTTTGGGATGTGATGTTTACAGTAAATGGCTGAGCTTTTTGTATTCCTTAGAAGATATTCCCTGCAAGATCCTTTTCCTTTTCAGTGCTTTCCAAAACAAGGTAAAGTGGACAAGGCAATTAAGTAGGAGCTCTCACTACTAATGACTTAGGAGTAAATGAACCAATTAGAGACTAACCCTTCCTAGAAATGTGCCGGCCCTGGGGGAGACAGGCTAGTAAAGCTGTAAGCCTTCATTTCTGACAGATAAAAAAGGGGCCATAGAAACCTTAAGCCCTGATATCCTCTGGGCTGCCACAGTTCGCATTCTGCATCCTTCTAGTCTGAATGATGCTCTGATACTGAAATCTACTCTTCTGGAGACATACCCTTTACCCCCTCATCCTCCTGCTTCCCACGGATGGCCAGTGCAGCCAAGCTGAGAGCTAAAAGAAACCATTACCATTGTATGTGCCATTTGACATTTCCCATCGCTGAGGGCATGTGGACTATGAGCATCTTCTACCCTGAACCAAGGTGAGAAATAAGAGGGTGAGTGCTTCCTACTTTGCACTCAGCATCCCGACAAGAGCCAATGTGTCTGAGTGTTAACAGCAAAGTTTAGTGAAAAGGAACCAATGAATGTTTCTACTGCTGAAGCAGGCTTTTCCTCAATCCTGGCAACTAGTTCAGGACTGATACCTGGGGAGGACCAGTCCACTTAAGCCTGAATGAAGACAAATGACAAAGTGGAGCCCTGTGACCTCTGGGAGGCCAGATTTATTGCATAAGACTCACTTGAAATCCGAACTCAAATCATGGAAACTTCTTTCTCTTTGTTGGTTTTAATAATTTATTTTATTTTTTGTTGTTAAGAATATACACAGCAGAACATACACCAATTCACCAATTTCTACATGTACAATTCAGTAACATTGATTACATTCTTCAAGTTGCACAGCCATTCTCACCCTCCTTTTGCAAATTGTTCCTCACCTATACCAAAAGATTTCTTACAGGTCTTGCCATAGCCCAGTCAGCCTAAGAACACGGGATGAAGCTGTAGTTTGAGATAGTCGATTTAATTGACTCACTGCAGTGAGGGAGACCACATACCAGAGGAGCTCCTTACCCAACAAAGGAAAAGAGTTATGATAGGATTTTGGAGAAGGATAGACTTTAGCTGAAGTTTAAAGGAAGCGAGGTTTTGATAGACTCAAAACAAAGCAGACCAAACCAAAAACCAAACCCGTTGCTGTCAAGTCAATTCCAACTCATAGTGACCCAATAGGAAAGAGTAGAACTGCCCCATAGAGTTTCCAGAGAGTGGCTGGTGGATTCCAACCACCAGCCTTTTGGTTAGCAGCCATTATTCTTAACCAGTGTGCCACCAGGGCTCCAAGCAAAGCAGGGCCATGTGTAAATGGGTGCACATCAGGTCTAATTGCAAAGGATACCAGAGCCCTGTTTCCTTGGAAATTACAGTTAAGAGCGATGTGGAATGTTGTGTCCAGAAACCTCTTTGCTGAAGTGCCACACCTGGGCTATAAACCGAGGTTGGCTTTCTGTGTGAGAGTGACTTAGATCCTTTACTAATATAATTGTAAATGGCAAAATTTCCAATAGTCCACGATTTTAGAGAGCAAAATTTCTCAGTGAGTAAGAAAACAGTGAATCGACTCAATGGCAATGGGCTTGATTTCTGGTTTTTAAGAAAACAGTAGACACTCGAAGAAAGGAGTTGTTATGATACTTTATAGTAGAAGCATGCCCTTGGGAAAAATAGAGTTTCCTTTTAACTCTTCAGCTGGCTTTAACCATGTCTGTTATTTTAGCCTGATGAATGACTGGGCTGATTTTTACTTTTTTTGTCTGAGTTAATATTTACTTTCTCAGTTTCTTAATAGCACACTCTCATTTTCACAGGAGGACATTTATACAATCTAATAAGTCGCCCTGGTGGTGTAACGACTAAGCGTTCGGCTGCTAACCGAAAGGTCGGCTGATCGAAACCACCCAGCAGCTCTGCAGGAGAAAGACCTGGCCATCTGCTCCCATAAAGAATACAGCATAGAAAACCCTATGGGGCAGTTCTGCTCTGTCACATGCGGTCACTATGAGTTGAAATCGACTTATTGGAACCTGACAACAACAACAGTCTTTCAGTAAGGAGCCTTGGTGGTAAAATGGTTAAGAACAGGATAAAGAGCTTGAAATGTCAGTGGTTCAAACCCAGCAGCAGCTCTGTGAGAGAAGGACCTCGTGATCTGCTCCCCTAAACATTACCCATTGCCATCCAATCGATTCTGACTCATGCTGACGTTATAGGACAGAGTAGAACTGCCCCATAGGGTTTCCAAGGCTGTAATGTTTACCAAAGAACCCTGGAGCTGTAGTGGTTAAGTGCTTGGCTGCTAAACGGAAGGTCAGCGGTTCGAACCCACCCACTCCATAGGAGAAAGATGTGGCAGTCTACTTCCATAAAAATTACAGCCTTGGAAACCCTATGGGGCAATTCTCCTCTGCCCTACAGGGGTCACTATGAGTTGGAATCAACTCGACAACACCTAACAACAGGAAGTCTTTGAGTACTGTTTATGTCAGGGGTGCTCTTTCTTCTCTCCAGTTGCACCATTTAAGTACTGCACAAGTACCTTTCCAGCTTTTTAAACTGGTGGTTGGACCTTGGGAGTTGTCTGGTGAGGGTATGCAATCACATTTGGTGCTGTTTTGCCTCATTCTTGGAGTGAGGTGGATTTTTGTGAGTGACAAAAGATGTTCCTTGTCTTAGTCATCTAGTGCTTCTATACAGAAATACCAGAGTGGATGGCTTTAACAAAGAGAAGTTTATTCTCTCACAGTATAGTAGGCTATAACACCAAATTCAGGACGTCAGCTCCAGGGGAACACTTCTTCTATTGGCTCTGGAGGAAGTTCTGTGTCATCAATCTTCCCTTGGTCTGGGAGCTTCTCTGCGCAGGAACCTCAGGTCCAAAGGATGCGCTCTGCTCCTGGCACTGCTTTCTTGGTGGAATGAGGTTCCTATGTGTCTCTGATCGCTTCTGTCTTCTATGTCTCAAAAGAGATTGGCTTAAG
This sequence comes from Dugong dugon, assembly GCA_030035585.1. Lineage (NCBI taxonomy): Eukaryota > Metazoa > Chordata > Mammalia > Sirenia > Dugongidae > Dugong > Dugong dugon. Next base: position 109,325,892 of record CM057468.1, on the reverse strand, counting down.
ACACTATCTAGTCTTGTAGACCTCATCAGTGTAACTGCTGCTAATCCATTTTATTACATGATAGTGATAGAGTTTACAACACTTAGGAAATCAACATCAGATTACAAAATGGTACACAATCATACAATACTGGGAATCATGACCTAGCCAAGTTGACAGATATTTTGGGGGGACACAATTCAATCCGTGACATTCCTGAAGGTGCCCCTTCCTGCTAATGGCAAATTTCCTGGAAAATAGTTACTGTTAGGTTTGAATTGACTGCCTTGTCCCCTGCCTCAGGTGCATTATTCAATGTGTTATGCATTGCACTAGGCACTTAGATTAATTACTAAGATGAATATATTGTGGTTTTGTCTTTGAGGAACCCACGATCTATTGGGGGGATGGATATGGGAGCAAATCATTGCAGTGTACTGTAGTGAGTATTAGAGTCAAGGTAAATAAACTGTGTTGGGGACACAAAGCTGGTGATGACTAACTGCCCGTTCCCAACTTTCATTTGAACTTGAATAAGTAAGTCTTCAGTCATCTGGAATGTGTCAGGGTTCAAAGATGAGAGTCAGACTGTCAGCTTGCAGAGAAAAAGCATCGTCCAGAAAGTAGTTTAATTGATAAATAACAGCTGGTAGGCCTACAATGCCCAAGAACATATATGCACAGGTCGTGATATTTTACACAGCTGCCAAATGGTATAAAGCACATTGCTTATACTTTCAGCTTTTTTTTTTTTTGCTGGGGGGTGGGGTAGGGAGACACCTTATAAAACCCTCCTGAGATACCTTGTGTTAGATACCTTGTCTTAAATCACTCAGCTGGTAGGTGGAGGAGTCAAGATCTGACTCCAGAGTTTGAGCTTTTCCTGGCACCTGAAGTTTTTCTTCTTTCCGGAATGGCTCCCCCAGTGAATATTTAGTGCTGCAGAAGCGTCTAGAATAATGAGTTCCAAACAGTCCTGCATACCCTTAGGGAATTCATTCTTTACGCAAATATTTATCAAGGCCACTGTGTACCTGGCATTTTCTAGGCATTGGGGATTTAGCTGTGAGAAACACAAAGACCTTGTTCTCATGGAACCTGCTTTCTAGTGTGGAGGGGGGACTCCTTGGGGCTGGAAGGATGGGGGCCACAAGCCAAGCTCAGCATGAGCCCCCACCTCCACTTCAGCCAGAGCAGTTTCACTTTCATCTGTTTTCCAGGGTGGGCTTTTAGATAAGCTCTCTTTTGAGCAAGGGTGGGATCTGCAGAAGAACTTTGAAAAATACTTCATAGAAAAGAACCAAAAAAAAAAAAAAGAAAATAAGCTAGTGATACTTTATTACCCCTTACTTAATTCTCTTGTAATGGAGAGAGCTCTGAAAATAGTCATCACTATCCTGTCTCAAGCACCAAACTCACAACATTCATAAAAACATTTACACCTCAATATTGGAAGATAACCTTATCCATAGAAGTTGAGCCATATCTTTATCACATTAGTGGGTACCCCATACTCAGATCATAAATATCAAAATTCTTTATAAAGTCTTGCAAGCAAAATTTCCCAGTGTTGAGAAATATTAACTAGAACAGATGTAAGAATGTCTGTCCTTATTCACTGGCCTCTAGCTGAACATCCTTGCCATGTAAATCGACTAACTTATAAATTTATTGCTTATATCTTTGTATCTATAAATCATTTTGATTGACTCAGGCATCATCAATCCTTTCTAAAAAAATCTCTTGACTGCTTAATCTTCCCACTTCCCTTTGAAATTTGCTGTTAGCATTTTAATGTTCCTTATTAGCACATCTGCCGTACTCCCTGGCTTTTCAGCCATCTCCCTAATGAATGCTAAGTTGTCACTTACACGTGTAAAAACCGTATTTAGAAGTTGACTGTAAACATTACCCATACACGTTGCTGTCAAGTCAATTCTGACTCATGGTGACCCTATAAGACATAGTAGAACCACCCCATAGGGTTTCCAAGAAGTGCCTGGTGGATTCGAACTGCTGACCTTTCGGTTAGCAGCTGAGCTCTTAACCACTTCCTCACCAGGGCTCCCTGTAAACATTGGAACATAAAAATTCAAAGTCCATATGATCCTTCCTAAGCAGAGCTTTGAACCAGTTCATTCCAGTTCAACCCCCTGCTGAGAATTTGCATTTCCACCTCCAGATATACTCTATATATACATAAGAATCACCTGGGGACCTTGTTACAATGTAGATCCTAGGACCCCTGGTGGCACAGTGGTTAAGTGTTCATCTGCTAACCAAAAGGTTGGCAGTTCAAATCCACCTTGGAAACCCTATGGAGCAGTTCTGCTCTGTCCTTCAGGTTTACTTTGAGTCGGAATCGACTTGACAGCAACGGGTTTTGGGTTTTTAATCTTATGTGTATATAAGAATCACCTGGGGATCTTGTTGAACTATAGATCCTATCTTATGTATACATAAGAATCACCTGGGGATCTTGTTAAACTGTAGATTCTGATTCGGTATATTTGGGGTGGAAATATAAATTCTTAGCAGGGGATCAAACCAGAATGAACCAGTTTGAAGCCCTACTCCTAAGAGTTCTAGTTTGGCCATCTGGATGTGGCTTCCCTCTACTCTTAGCACTAAGCCACCTGGCTCTCCTGAGCCAGAAGGACCTACAGGCAACTGGTTTAAGGTAGGCTTTTTGCTCAGTGGGGCTTTCAGAAAAGGAAATGATGAGGGACTTTCTCTGGGCCCTGCTGAGAGAACAGGATAAAGAGCTTGAAAGAGGCAGGTCTTGGAGACAGCCTGGTCTTCAGTGATCTGAGGATTCCTGGGAGTAGACGTGTGAGAGTGTACTGAAACTCTCCAATCCCCCAAAAAGCCAAGAAGGAGGTGAATGGGTAGACTGGGTCATCCATGCCCCTGAGCCTGGGAGAGGGCAAAGACCTGAGGACAGAGATGTTTCCCCCTGCTGTCTCTGTGGAGAGCTGACAGCCTTCCTTTATACAGTTCACAGAGGTGGATACCCGTACCTCTTCCACAGGTGAGATTCAGAACCTTTAAGGCTCTGGTTCTCAAACTTGACTTTACCTGGGAAGTTTACATAAATACTTATGCCTGGGTACCTCCTGAGAGTTTCATTTAATTGGTTCCAAACATCAGGATTTTTTTTTTTTTTTAACCTCCTCTGGCAAGTATAATATACTCAACATCAGCCTGAGCCGACAAAGATAGTGATCTGTTTAAGAAGTCCTGTTAAGAAGCCAGAGAGAAGAAAAGCAGAACAATCAGAACAAATATAAAGTGAAGTCAGAATAGCAGAGGAGACATGTGAACACCTGTAAAAAAGACTATAAAGATTAAAGAGTACCTCAGGTTCAGTTGTAGCACCTAAAAACATTAAGTATGATCCCAATTAAAAAATTTAATTCATGAATAAAAGGGAAGAGAGGCGGTCACTGCTGGGACTTGATTTAGTGTCCTGGAAGGTCAAATTTAAAAAATATCTCAAATCACAGAGCAAAAATATGAAAAGATAGAAATCATGAAGGGAAAAATAAAAGATGTGGAGAGTAGATGCCGGAGACCTGAAATGAAAATGATTGGAGTTCAAGGAGATGAAATAAGGAGCAGATATAGGAAAAGTGATAATTATATAATAGTAGATAACCTCCTTTTGTAAAAGAAAGAGCTAGATCTGTAAATTGAAAGGGCTCAGTAAGGTCTAGGCTCACTTGATGAGCACAGACCCACCTCTAGACATATTCTGGTGAAATTCCAAGTTCTCTAAATATATATATGGTTTCAGGAAAAAAATCAAGTTAGCTTAGGAACAGGAGGATGGGAATGAACCTGACGTCGGCCTTCTCATCTGCAAGTCTGAAAGAGAGAAGATGGGGACTGTCTTAGAATTCTTTAGAGAAACACAACCAGTGTGTGAGAGTTATGTTTAGAGAGAGTTTTTACTTCAGATAATTTGCTCACATGATTATGGGTGATTGGCAAGTTCAGAATGCATATGTCAGGTGACAGGCTAGAGATCCTGCAGGCTTGCATCCCAAGATCTGTAGGTCAGGTAATAGAAAGAGTGAGAAGGAAGAGTAAAAAATAAGAGTTCTGCCACAATATCTGTTTGTAGTCTGGAGGCAGAACACTTCCTAGGGTTATTCCCTTTTCAGTGGGTTGATGGATCACATTACAACATTGCATTAGATTATGTCATGGAGGTGATTGCATTATACTACGTTCGATACAAGGTTGTCACAGGTAGCTCCCAACTTACGACATATTCAAGTTACAAGAAACTGCACTTACGACCGTATTTTTTTTTTTTAACGTCTTAGTAGTATGTGCTAATATGTACTACATACAATGTTAAAAGATATTTGTAAGTTTATATGTAATGTTTCCAATCCCCAAAGACAAATAAAGGTAAGATTTATAAAGGTACTGATAATAAAAGGCAATAATAATGAAAACTAAACAACAAAAAACGAGGTATTCAACTTATGTCAGATCTCACTTACAACAGAGTAGTCAGGATGCAACCCTGTTGTAAATCAGGGTCTGCCTGTACGTTACATTATGGAAAGTAATCTGCTTTATCCCAGGCTGACAGATTTAATCACATGTAATTACTCTATGACAACAACTAGACTAGTGTTTGGGCAAACAACGGGCAACTATAGCCTAGCCAAGTTGACCCATAAAATTAACCATTACAGGGGTATCCACACACTACTGAGAGAAATGGACTAAAATCCAAGAATCTTACCTCTAACTTACATCATTTACCTGCCCAGGTGAAAGAAAGATATTTGAAGATATGCAGGAATTCAGAGAGTATTGCCCACATACTTCATCTCAGGATAGATGCTAACCAAACAGTAAGTGAGCCAGAGCAGAGACTTCAAGATGGGAAAAGATGGAGAGGAAGTATCTACAGTAAATCTTACCAAATGGAATATTAAAATAACCAGCAAAGGCATTGCAAGAGGAGATTAAACAGTACCTTTTATTGCTGAGATATATTTTGTCCCAAACTATTCTAGTAAAAAAAAAAAAAAATGTATATGTATGTGTGTGAGTGTGTGTATTCAAACCCTCCAGCAGCTCCACAGGAAAGGCTGTATACATATGGTACCTAAGTGAAACAAACAGTTTGTGCTTGACTACTAACCTGAAGGTTGGCAGTTCAAACTCACCCAGTGGTACTGCGGAAAAAGGCCTCATGATCTGCTTCCATAAATCTTACAGCCAAGAAAACCCTATGGAACAGTTCTATTCTGTAACACATGGGGTTGCCAGGACTCAGAATCAACGACAACAGGTACATATATATAAATTCATACATACATCAATTAATATGAGAGTTGAAGGAGCTCTGGTGCAACAGGGGTTACATGCTCGGCTGCTAACCAAGTTTGTTCCCATAAAGATTACTGCCTTAGAAACCCTATAGGGCAGTTTTACCCTGTCCTGTAGGGTTGCTATGAGTCAGAATTAACTTGACAGCACACAACAAGAGCAGTATGAGAGTCTGATAAGGTTGCTGGATATAAGGTAAATATACCAAAATCAATAGCTGTTCTTTATTCTGGCACTATGATCTAGAAATGAAAGTGCAAATCTATTTTGAATAGTGACAAAACTAGATAATGTTTAGTGATAATAGGAAAGATATAACACATTAAAAAACAAAAAAGTAAAAATTTCCTGATGTAAAATTACATTTGAACAAATGGATTGACATTTTTTGTTGTTGGATAGATTTAGTATTGTGCAAATATCAAGTTGCCCAAAATAAATATACAGACTTAAAGCCTTTTCATTTCAGATCCCAGCAGGGTTATTTTTGAAATTGAATGAAATAACTGTAAAGTTTACATGAAAGAATATGTGCCCAAGAATAGCAAAGTTTACAGAGGAGGAAATTGTTTTACCCAAATCAGAATATTCTCTAAGTACACTACTGTAAATTCATTGTAATCCAAGCAATATAGTATTATATTAAGAACAGATAAATTCATGGAACAGAAATGACAATCTAGAAACATATTCTTGTATAGAACAGAACTAATATGATGAACGTGGTGATTCATTTGGGAAAGGATAGATTATTTATTGAATGGTGCTCACACAGTTGAAGGAAATGTGAATTCCCTTCTTGCATAATATAACAAAATAAAGTCTAAATGGGATAAAACATAAATGTAAAAAGTAAAACAAAAGCCTGGTGGAGGTCAGAGAGACCATCTAACCAGGACTAGAAATACAGAAACTGTAAAGAAAAGAAAAATATTTGACTTCATGAAATCTTTTGTGTAACAAAAGAGATCATAAACAAGGACAATAGTCCAAAAATCTAAATGCCCACAAATGTACTGCAGATGACAGTTTATAGCAATAATATAGAAAAACCTCTTATTAATAGACAAAAGGCAACTCAATAGAATGAGTAAAGAAGTGAATAGGGAGTTCAATTAAGAGGAAATTGATATGATAAAATAATTTATGAAAAGACACAAAGTAGCAATTGTTGGTTTATACTCATCACACTAATTTAAAAATGATTATAACACTTTGTCATGAATATGAGGCAAAAGGTATTCGTACACGTAACTTTTCACAATGATCTGTCAAAATCTATTAAAATTAAATGCATCTGCCTTTTGATCCAGCATTCTTATACCTGAACTCCACCGCATAGACTAAAAGCACCATTAATAAGGACTGTTTCCAAGGATGGTTTTTGGTGCATTATCTGTAGTGGCATAAAACTGAAACAGCATAAATGCTATCAGAAGGGGAATGACAAATAAATTGTGGTGAAGCCACACCATAGACTATTATGACTAGAATGACTTAGAGCTATCCCAGATTAACCAAAAAAACTAAGCCCATTGCCATTGAGTCGATTCTGACTCATAATGACCCTATAGGACAGAATAAAACTGCCCCATAGGATTCCTAAGGCTGTAATCTTTACAGAGGCAGATGGCCACATCTTTCTCCTGTGGTGGATTTGAACCCATGACCTTTTAGTTAGCAGCCAAACATGTAAACACTGCACCAGCGGATTTTAGGAGTGATTTCCTGGAGGTACAGTTGAGTGGGAAATTCAGGCTACCAAAACTGTAATTTCCCTTTTTTGTAAAACAAACATATAATGATTAACATTCGCTCTATACAGTATGTATGTGTTTCTGTAGTTGTATGAATATTTGTATCTGTAGAATTATGAGTATGAAGAAAAATATTCAAAGTTGTATTATTGGCTTTTAGCAGTTGGTGTTGGTGAAGTCTATCAGGGTATGAGTTCCAGTATAAGTGAGGAATTAAGCAGTGGAATCAAGCAGAAAAATAAAAATAATTTAAAAACTAAATTAAAAAAATATACTTTAAATATTATGATTGCATTTATGTGTTTATTTAAAATTATGTGTAGAGAACTCAGATTTAAAAAAATCATCATAATCTCTTTTTTTGAGCTTCTGATTTCCAGATAAGTTGAGGCTGCATGCTTAACTCCTTTTTTCCTAAAAATATTGTAATGGCCAACAAATACATAAAAATTAGAAAACTTGGCAGTAGTGCTGGAAAACATGGAAAGATGCCACCAAGTGGCCTGAGACTTTGAGGAATTTCTAGGAGTTCTGCTGCAGACAGGATCAGATAGAGAAAAAAGCCCATCAGAGCTGACTGGCCCATGATGTGACAGATAAGGGAGGGGCCTGCCTAGGCAGTAACCTGGGAAGTCAGTGGGCACCTAGGAAGTAACGTAGAAGTCTTTAGACTCAGGGTCGCAGGGTATGGGAGCATGGTGGCGAGGGCTGTGGAATGGTGCATAAGGTGACAAAATGAAAGGCCTTGGAACAGGCATAAATGGATTCTACATGTGGATTCTTGGCTTTCCTCACTGCAGACTGTTCACAAAATAAAGTGGGAGATTTGCTATAGTGGGCTTGAAGACCTTGAGTGCTTACTTTGAATGAATATTTACAGAGGGAAAAAAACGTTGTGAACCAAGAACTCTGTGCTCCTTCTTACCCACTCTGGGCAGAGTTGACTTTCCTTCCCTTCACTTTGAGTTGGCCTTATGACTTGCTTTAGCCAGTGGGATGTTAGTGGGTATGATGTGAGCAGAGGCTTGAAATGTACTGTGCTGTTGGGTTTGGTTGCCTGAGAGCTTCTGACCCCACTGCAAGAACCATGTGACCCTGGTAGCTCCTGGTCTTCTAGCGGGGACCACAATGAAACCAGTGGAACAATGGCCCTAGCTGGCCTGCAGCATAGAGTAGAGCTGCCCCAGGTGAACACCAGTGAGCACGAGAACAAATGCTTACTGTGTGCACTTAGATGCCTTGATTAGATGTTATGTAGCAATAGCTGAATATGACACGTGTTGTTGTTAGATGTCATAGAGTCAATTCCATCTCACAGTGACCCTATTTACAACAGAACAAAACACTGCCTGGTCCTGCGCCATCCTCACAATCGTTGTAATGCTTGAGCCCATTGTTGCAGCTACTGTGTCAGTCTGTCTCGTCTAAGGACTTCCTCTTTTTCGCTGACCCTCTGCTAAGCATGAGGTCTTTCTCCAGGGACTGGTTGCTTCTAGTAACATGTCCTAAGTACGTGAGACAAAGTCTTGCCATCCTTGCTTCTAAAGAGCCTTCTGGTTGTACTTCTTCCAAGACAGATTTGTTCGTTCTTCTGACAGTCCATGGCATATTCAGTATTCTTTGTCAGCATCATAATTCAGAGGCATCAAATTTTCTTTGATCTTCCTTATTCATTGTCCAGCTGTCGCATGCATATGAGGCAATTGAAAACACTGTGGCTTGGGTCAGGCACACCTTAGTCCTTAAAGTGACATCTCTCCTTTTTAACACTTTAAAGAGATCTTTTGTAGTAGATTTGTCAATGCACTGCATCGTTTGATTTCTTGACTGCTGCTTCCATGGGTGTTGATTGTGGATCCAAGTAAAATGAAATCCTTGACAATTTGAACATTTTCTCCATTTATGATAATCCACTCTGTTAGTTTCTTAGGGCTGCCATAACAAAATACCACGAACTGGTGGCTTTAAGGGGCCCTGGTGGCACAGTGATTAAGAGCTTAGGTTGCTAACCAAAAAGGTCAGCAGTGCAAATCCCCCAGCTGCTCCCTGGAAACCCTAAGGGCAGTTCTGCTATGTCCTGTAGGGTCACTATGAGTTGGAATCGACTCAACGGCAATGAATTTGGTTTTGGTTTGGTGGCTTAAACAACAGAAATTTATTATCCCACAGTTGGGGAAGGCTAGTAGTCGGATCCTGGCTTCTGGTAACCCCAGGTGTTCCTTGACTCGCAGCTACATCTTAGCATTGCTGTCTCCCCTCTTCTCTCTGTGTCGCTTTTGGTCTTTGTAAGAACAGGCGGATTAGTATCCACCCTACTCTTATGGTGTCATGTTAACTGATAACATCTTCAAAGACCCTATTTCCAAACAGTGTCACCTTCATAGGGGTTAGGACTTCAGTATATCCTTTTGGGAGACATAATTCAATCCATGACAACCACAAAGCAAAGTTCAGTAAATACTAAAGAGTAGAAGCCATTCAGTCTTTATTCTCTTAACCTAAATCCATTTAAACTAGAAATTAATAGAACTAAAAATTCTAACCTAACAGGCATTAAACATGCTTCCAAAGATTTTGCTATCAAAGAGGATATCAAATGTGAAATTAGATTAAAGGATTGATAAGAAGTATACTTTATAGCAAAGCTTATGGTAAGTGGACAAAACCATGATTGATAGAAAATATATAACCTTATGCTTTTATTAAACAAAAAAGTCTGAAAATAAGCGAATGAAGACTTCAGGTCTAGAAACTAGGGAGGCTTAAACAACTAACTTTTACTTAGAAATGGTTCTGGTTCTTATTGCTAAATATAAGCCAGTGCTAACACATTGTTCCATTTTTAGAAAAGGAAAAATATATATATATAGCTCTTTACACTTTAAAGAAAATAAACTGGCTTGAGGTAGATTTTTTTCAGTGAGTATATATTGCCAGAGTATATGTATTTTTTGCTTTTATAGAAAAGACTTGGATAAATTTTAGCAAATTAATTTTTTGACTTCAAAAACAACTTTCAATTATTTAGACCTACTTTTAGAGATTAATACACATGGCAGTGTGCAGTGGTTAAAATGGAAAATGAAATTGAAAATTTATTCTTTTTCTTCTTTTTATTTTAAAGTCTGAAATGCTTGCAAGACTTTAATTCAGTATCTCTGAACTAGACTGATTTTTTTCTGGCCCTTTCTCTCTCTCTCTCTCTCTCTCTCTCTCTCTTTTTTTTTTTTTTGTGTGGCCTATAATTACCAAACAGATTTGACCTATAACATACAAGGTTTTCACAAGACAGAACTTTAAGCAGACACAAATTTGTGATCTATGTAGCATGCAGAACAAGCAGAGTGCAGGAAAAGGTGAAAAACAAACATTAGAGAGCAAAACTAGTAAGCTCTAGCTGTCTTCGTTCCTTTAAAATGTGAAAGGTGATTTAAGGAAAGCTTTGCAGGAAAAGTGGGATGAGAATTTGAAGTCCAATCATGGAAAAGTAGTTTGCTACAAATAGAAAAGAAAGTTAAAGAAAAGTATTTTGTAGGCCAACCTTGTCTCTGGTATTAAGCTATGCCTGAAAAAGTAATACTTGCTCATTATACAACATTTGGGATGTGTGTGAACATGTAAAAATAGTCAATACCAAGGCTATATTTCTTTTAGGAAGCCTTTTTTTGAACCTCCGGTCTGGAATGTGTTCATTCATTTTGTGTCCAAGGCACCGCTTCATTCTTTCACAGCAGTTAACACATGCACACATGGGGTCCCCATAAGTCAGAATCGACTGGACAGCAGCCAACAACAACTTTAAAATGATCTGTGTTTATCTTTCCCGTTAGCCTAGATATCCTTAAGGTTTAAACAATGCCTTCATTTTTGTATTGTGAGCAATCCAGTGCTGATAATTTAGTGTCACTAAGAGCCCCCATAAGTGAACATTGATTGCTGAGCTGATTAGTTTATTAGGATTGATTTAGTGTACAAGGAATATATAAACATTCCTTAGGCTTTAGGCCAACTAGCTTTTCAGAAATGCCCTACTAGCTTTCATGGTCTCCGTTAATGTTTGAATGTTTCCATGTCACTGTGTCCTTTCCAGCATTGACATTTTAATTTAAAAATATTTGTTAATCAATAAAAATAATCTTACTGCTTTAATGTGCTGTCTTTTCATTTCTGGAGCAATTGGACATTGAAAAATATTTATTAAATCACATGAATTGTTCATGTCTTCTGTCCTTTGGGGTTTTTTTTTCCCCCATTTGTCACTTTTTTTTTTAAAAACTGTGGTTTAGGTGAAAGTTTACAGAGCAAGTTAGTTTCTCATTAAACAGTTAATACACAAATTGTTTTGTGACATTGATTGCCAACCCCATGATGTGTCAACACTCTCCCCTTCTCCACCCCAGTTTCCTTGTTTCCATTCATCCAGTTTTCCTCTCCCTTCCTGTCCTTGCTTTTGGGCTGGTATGCCTGTTAATCTTGTATACATGATTGAACTATGAAGCGTGACCCTCACATGTGTTATTGTTGGCCCGGTAGATGTGTCTAATCTTTGGCTGAAGGGTGTTTTGAGATATAACTCTAATAGAGTTATTAATTCTTTGCCTATTTTGTATGGTACAATTTTCTTCCAGTTTCCCTTTTAATTTGCCCTGGGATTTGCTCTGACATACAAGTTTTGTGTAGATAGAATCATTGATGCTTTCTCAACTTCTTTTGCATGGGAAGACCTTTCCTAACAAGAGCCTAGATGTTTACCTTTGTTTTCTTGTAGCTTTACAAGGTATAGAGTCCCTGGGTAGCACAAATGGTTAAGTGCTCGACTACTAACTGAAAGGTTGGTGGTTTGAACCCACCTAGAGGTGCTTCAGAAGAAAGGCCTGGTGATCTGCTTCCAAAAGATCACAGTCTTGAAAACCCTGTGGAATGCAGTTCTACTCTGGAACACCATGAGTTGGAACTGACTCGACAGCAATTGATTTTTTTTTAGTTATTATGATACAACTATCTTGTCCATGTGTAAAAGGTCATTGTAGTTACTGGATTTGCATTAACTATGTGTTGAATTTGGGAAGCACTGACACCCAGCTTTCCATCCAGAAACGTGTTGTGTTTCTTCAGTTATTTAATCCTTCATTTAAATCTCTTAATAAAGTTTTTTTTTTTTCTTTATATGGGTTCTATGAGCCTTATTTATTTATTTTTGGTATTTCAGTTTGTAGTTGGCTTTTGCCAGAGGATTTTCCTATTACATTAAAAATTATTTTTACTTTACAGGAAAGCTTTTGACATTTGGCAAATTTAGCATCTATCTATTGACTTTACTGAACTGTCTTATTAATACCAATAGCTGCTCAGTTTACTAACTCAGGTTTTCTAGATAGAAAGTAGGAGCCCTGGTGGTACAATGGTTAAGTGCTTGGCTGCTAACTGAAAGGTTGGTGGTTCAAACCCACCCAGTGGCTCCACGGGAGAAAGACCTGGTGATATGCTCCTGTAAAGATTATAGCCTAGGAAACCCCGTGGAGCAGTTCTACCCTGTCCTATAGGGTCACTGTGAGTCAGAATCGGCTCAATGGCACCTGGGAACAACAAGAGATAGAAAGTAATAGCTAAATTAAGTGACATTCATATTTTCTTCTAGCTTTTAATGGGACTGCCATTAATTTTCACCATTACAAATGCTATTTTTTGTTGTTTTGTGATATGCATTATGATGTTAAAGATATATACTTTTATTCCCAGTATTTATTTATTGAATTTAAAAAATCAGGAATGGATATTGAATTTTAACAAATTTTTTTTAGCATGTATTAAGATCATTACATGATATCCAAATGTTTGACCTATTGGAGTAACATATTAATAGAATTTCTATTATTAAACCATTCTTGAAGAAATACGACCTGGTCTTGATGGATAATTATAGTAATACACTATTAAGATGCATTCACTTTTATTTCCCAAATATTTATTATAATGACATTTTTCTGTTTGCATTTTATTGTGCTTTAGGTGAGAGTTTATGTAGCATATTAATTTTCCAATCAATGATTCTTACACTTGCTTGCAATCCCCTGCAATGTGTCAGCACTCTCCCTATTTCCTCCCTGGTTCCCCATTTCCATTAGTCCTGCTTCCCTATTCTGCCTTGTCTTGTCTTTGGTTTTGGGCAAATGTTGCTCTTTTGGTCTTGTATAGTCAGTTGTTCTAAGGAGCACATTCTTCACGGATGTTGTTGATTTTATAGCCCCATCTATTACTTGGCTGAAAGGTGGCCTTCAGGAGTGTCTATAGTTTCAGGTTAGAAGATTATCCTAAGGCAATAATCTCAGAGGCTCCTCTAGTCTCTTTCAGACCAGTAAGACTATTCTTTTCCCCCCTACATTTTTTACCCATTCTACCCGGGACCTTCTGTTGTGATCTCGGTCAGAGTGGTTGGTAGTGGTAGCCAAGCACCATCTAGTTCTTCTCGTCTTAGGTTAGAGAAGGCTGTGGTTCATGTGGGGCCATTAGTTCTTTGGTTTCATTGCTTCATTGGGTCTTTGGTTTTCTTCATTCTCCTTTGTTCCTGGTGGGACATTTTTCAGTTTTGATGGGCTTCTCGCACCCACATTCTATATCTGTTTTTCTGTTCTCATCTTTGTTAGTGATTTTACCTTGTCAGCTTGACTCAGTTCTAAGCTCTTTTCTTTCTTGCACACTTCTACATCAAGTGGATCATCTCAGTACAAGTTCTGTGGCTAAATTAATGGAATCTCTTCCCCTACCCATCTCCAAGAAGAGTTCTAGTGGTGGTGCAATGATTAAGTGCTCAGCTGCTAACTCAGAGGTTGGCGGTTCAAACCCACCCAGTGACTCCATGGGAGAAGGACTTGGCAATCTGCTCTCATAAAGATTACAGCCAAGAAAACCCTATGGGACAATTTTACTTTGTCACGTGGGGCAGCTATGAGTTGGAATCGACTTGATGGGCACATAATGACAACAACCCATATCCTTCACCTGGTTTGTTGGAAAGTCCTCCCAAATGGTCTTCCGACCTGCCTCTCTTCCATCCTTCTTCAGTTGTCAGACTCATTTTTCCACCTAAAACACACAACTATTCTTGTCAGCTCCATTTTTAAAGTTAATTGGTGGTGACTTCACTGTGAAGTTGAAACTCATTTGCTGAGTCTTTTCTAGTTTTGATCACCTGCAGGTCCCCACAGTTGCACTTGTCCCAGCCTTATTATACCACTTAATTTTACAGAAACATAGTTTGAGGTTCATGTAGCCTAGAATGATCTGCTGCCTAATACTGGCCAGGCGATACCAGCAGCTTCCCTCTAGCTCGGACTCCACTTCATCTTGGAAGTGTTTATGATACCTCGTCTACTCACCCTAATTTTAGGTGTCTTTTTTCACTACTCCCTTTATAGTCTTCAAATGTATATTGTATTTATTGGACAGTATTTTAATTGTTCGTTTTCTTGTCTCTTTTATCCACTAGTAACTTCCTGAGGGTGAGAGTTGTGTGCCCTACTCATTCACTGTCCTTCCTAAATAGTAGGTATTCAGTAAGTTTACTGGGTGAAGTAGTGGATGGATGGGTGAACACACTACCTCTTGCTCACAGTGTAGTAGACCCAATCTTTTCTTCTTATTCCTCGCTGCTACCACCAGAGTGTTCTTTCTAAAAGATAAATCATTTTACAGCAGGGTTATAAATCCTCTAATGACTCCTAGCACCTGTGTGATAAAGTACTGTAAGCTGTGTTTCCCCAGACCTCAACAGCACAAGGCTGTGTTTCTCATTTTGGATTGCAGGTTAGAATTCCCTGGGGACCTTTGAAAAATGCTGGTGCCAAGGTCCTGCCCCAGACCAACTAAATCAATCCCTGGGATTGGACCCACTTGCCCTGTCCATAATCTCAGAATTTCCAGCAGCCCCCAGTCACTCAGTTTATCTGGAAATGTCTGAGTAGAGGCTCATGAGACCACTGAGAAGTTTTCCCCACTCTGCTGCGACCTGCTCCGCTGCTCTGAGGTGAGCTCCTAAAGGCCATTGTTTCCCTAGTTACACCCTGAAGCTACACCCCTGCCCCACAGCAGCTCATACTGCTCCTGCCACTGGCTCTGCCCCTGGGCATGGTGTGGTTACTGTTCAGGACTGCCCAATGGGTGCCACCAGGACACCGCAGGCACACTGGCTTCCTCAGTGTGCAGGAGCTGGGCTGTGCTCTTCAGAACCCTCCAAAGACTTGATCTCTGTGGGTGCTTTACAGGGAAGGGTGCCTTTCTCTTTCTTAGTGTTAAACTCTGTTAAATGGGCACCAAACAAAACCAAACTGCCGTATGCCCTAATATGGACTGAGTTTGGGGAGCTGGGCCAGTGGCCCCTGTCAGTTGCAGATACTGTCTTCTGTGTAGTTAAGGTGACCTGCCTGACTCCTGACTCTTCCCTTAGAATAAGCTTTTCTTTCTTTCTTTTTTTTTTAGGGTACCTTGTTATTGTGAGTTGCCATCGAGTTGATTCTGACTCAAGGAACCCCTGTGTGCAGAGTAGAAATGCTCCATAGAGTTTTCCAGCTGTGACCTTTTGGAAGCAAATGACCGGGCCTGTCTTGCAAGGCATGGGCTTGAACCCACAACCATTTGGCTAGTAGTCAAGTGATTAACCATATGTGCTAGCCAGGGAGCTTGGGAGCACTTTTAGTCCCTCATATTAAAAACAAAACAAAACGACAGAACTTTTCACTCTAACAGTTTCGTACTCCTTTACAACTTCATGTTATTAAATTGATTTCACGATCTGCGTACCAAAGCTCTGATGTTGTATGAAGATGGGGCTGGAAAGAGGAAAATAGCATTTATTTGTGTGCCTGCTGTGTGGCTGGCACTGTGTGAGTGGGACTTTACATACAGCAATCTCAGTAAATGAGGCAGGAGTCCTGCAGGTTAAGAGCTCTGCAGAAAGACCTGGATTCCAGTTCTCCTTCCATTGATTGGTGTTCCTGGACAGTTACTTCATCTCTCTATGACTCAGTTTCCTTATCTGTAAAATGGAAAGCAAAAAAAAAAAGAAAGAAAAACCAAACCCGTTGCCATTGAGTCGATTCCAACTCACAGCAGCCCTATAGGACAGAGAAGAACTGCTCCATACGGTTTCCAAGGCTGTAATCTTTGTGGAAGCAGACTGCAACGTATTTCTCCCGCAGAACGGCTGGTGGGTTCGAATTACCGATATTTCAGTTAGCAGCCAAGCACTTAACCACCGCACAAGTTTCATAGATTGGTTGTGTGGATTAAATGAGGTAATATATGTGAAGTGCTAAGAAAAGTATCTGACACATGGAGAATGCTTAATAAATGCTAACTATAATTATAGTTATATGATTATAGTTATGAATAGTTATAGTAATTTAATCCACACAGCAGTCATTTGAGATTTATCTTATGAACCCCTTTTTAGAAGGTAGAAAACTGAGCCTCGGAGAAGTTAAGTCACTTATCCAAGGTTACGCAGTCAACAGCTGGCAGATTCAGATCCACATCTATCTCGCCATGAAGTCCATGCTGTACCATATCATCACTGACAAAGAGAGGAAGATATTTAAACCACTAGTACATATTTTGAAGCCTGTAATTAGGAAGTTTTGATTTTTTATTTGCTGTGAGAGCTGAGAATGTTGACTTTTGGCAGATGGATTAATGAATCCATTTCAGAAATGTGGTTCCGTGTATAGAATGATACAGAAGAGGATGAGGTGGTTTTAGGGTGAAGAGTTGGGGATGTGAGGTGATGGATATGGAATGAAGAAACAAGACTGAGGCATGGGGGTAGCCCAGATACCACAGCATGGAGGTCTCCATGAGTGCTCAGAACTGTGCCAGTGAGAGCTGTGGAACCCGGTGCTATGTTCCCAAGGTATAGACAGCTGTGACATGCTTTGAATTTGGAGTGAACAGAAATGCTGCCATATCCCCATCCAAAGGGAGTGAAAGAGATTTGGACTCTTTAATTTTTTACTATGAATTTTAAAACCACGTGCTGGCAGAAGAATAAGAGCTAAGTGTCTTCTTATCCAATAATCGTAGAACTAAGCTGAATTGCTTTGAGGGCAGTGCTAATAAAAAAGCAGAACTTCAGATTAGTTATAGTTGTCTTCCTGAGTTATTTACTCAATTCTCTAAAAACTGCTGTGGTCTGTATCTCACATTCAATGCAGACCCAGTTTGACAGTGCAATTCGAATGGAAGCCTTGCCACAGTCTAGAAATTTATACTTATGGCAGCTGTGACTTTTTTTTTTTTTTTTTTTGGTAGTGGCACTTAGCAGCATCTGCTGTATTTCAGGTTATCTACATTTTTCATCACAAGCTCTGTGCTTTGCAACTTGGCTGTCGTTTCTCGTTTGGGTTTTCTTTTTAGAATAAAACACATCTCCTATGCTCTCTTGTGGCTTTATATGTGTGGGAACTGTGGGCTATTCAAGACTGAAATACAAGACATAAAAGGAAAATATTTGTATATAAGTAAACATATGGCTTCCAAAGGAACTGTTATTACTGATATAATTATGTACAATATGATTTTCTTCACCTTCAGGAAGAAACTTTAAAAATAGCATGCATTTCATTCCTGTCTGCAAAATTAAAAATATTATTTTGTGTCCTTTTTAGGCATTTTGATTTTTTTTTTTCTGAAAATCACAATCCTCTATTACTGATATTGTTTTAAAGATCACCGTTGAACGACCAGTGGGTGATACTGTGACATTTCTAAAGCCTTTCTGGTTTCTCTTTTACCCGACCTTAAGGCTAAGCAGTCATCTGTCTGCCTCCTTAATCCTAAATTTGGTTTTAAAAATGTCTTAAATAATGTTTGGAATAAAAGAGGAATGTTTTTTAAATTCTTGTTTTCCTAACTAGATGATCTTACTTAGATTTATGTATGACTCTGTTGCTTACTTCTGATATAGGTAACTAAAACTTTGTTATCTTCACCCTTGCTACTCAAGCACTCTATGCAGAAACTAGGAAATGAAAGTCAGTGATGCTCTGGATTTGAGCTTGCCAGTATTAACTCTTTTCCATGACTAATAGATGTCAGCTGCTTGTCTCACTCAGCCAAGTCAGTGGTCACAGAAGGTCGAAGGTGTCAGCTTTAAACCCAACTTTACTAAATGACATGCTTGACTTTAATTATCACATTTCTCTTTGTTAATTTGTGGTTGACAACCGACTGCAGATTATAAAAAAAGCTCTATATAAGACCAAAAATTCATTTTAGCATCTCTGCCCCCTGGTCTTTGCATATTTTTCTAGAATTGTGAACAAGAAGGAATGCAAGCTTAGCCTGTCCCCCAGTGAAATAACACATGAGAGGTAGCAGGTCAGTCACAGTAAGGATCCCAGAATTCTAGAAGCTTAATTTTTCGATAGTAGGTTATCTAAGTTCTACTCTAAAATGCTTTTTTCACTCTTTTAAACTATACCCTAAAGAATAGACAGATGGTCTGGGAGTTTTTCAAATCATTGATAGCTTCTACTGTCGTCTTTTACTAAAGGTGCTTGGAGTGAGAGTATTTGGAATGTCAATAAGTGACTAATTTACAGTTACTAAAATTATTTACACACTGTCTGGGGATAAGCCTAAGGGGACGGGAGAAAGGCACAACGGGTGTGCCAACTGTGCAGAATTAAAGCCTTTGTTGGTGTAACTGCATGCTTTTGAATGTCTCTCAACTATTGACTTTTCCTTTTAGAAATAATAATATAGTAATCCCCCTCCAACTGGGAAGCTTAACTTTCTTGAAAAGCACTGTGGTTGGCACAACCATGGTCTCCTAGGAAATAAGGGGTTATGGTAGCATAATATTTAAAAGCCATGGACTTTGGAATCAAGCAGACCTGAGTTTTGAATCCCAGCTGTATCATTTATCAACATAGGCAGTTTCCTTAACTTCTGAGTTCAAGTTTCCTTGTCTGTAAAATGGGGATAACAACTAAAGATTGTTGTTGTTGTTAGATGCTGTCGAGTTGGTTCCGGCTGATAGCAATCCTATGGTACAACAGAACGAAACACTGCCCAGTC
Organism: Dugong dugon; assembly: GCA_030035585.1. Classification (NCBI taxonomy): domain Eukaryota; kingdom Metazoa; phylum Chordata; class Mammalia; order Sirenia; family Dugongidae; genus Dugong; species Dugong dugon. The sequence goes on along the minus strand of CM057468.1, from coordinate 109,306,729 downwards.
CTACGCCATCCTCGCAGTCATTGTTATGCTTGAGCCCATTGTTGCAGCCACTGTGTCAGTCTATCTCCATGAGGGTCTTCCTCTTTCTCGCTGATCCTCTACTTTACCAAGCATGATGTCCTTCTCCAGGGACTGGTCTCTCCTGATAACATGTGCAAAGTATGTGAGAAGGAATCTCGCCATCCTTTCATCTAAGGAGCATGCATTCTGGCTGTACTTCTTCCAAGACACATTTGTTCGTTCGTTTGGCAATCCATGGTGTATTCAATATTCTTCACCAACACCATAATTCAAAGGCATCAGTTCTTCTTGGGTCTTCCTTACTCATTGTCCAGCTTTCGCATGCTTATGAGGTGATTGAAAACACCATGGCTTGGGTCAGGCGCATCTTAGTCTTCAAGGTGACATTTTTGCTTTTCAACACTTTAAAGAGGTCTTTTGCAGCAGATTTTCCAAATGCTATGCATCCTTTGATTTCTTGACTGTTGCTTCCATGGGAGCCCTCGTGGCACAGTGGTTAAGAGCTCAGCTGCTAACCAGAAAGTCAGCAGTTTGAATCCACCAGCCTCGCTTGGAAATCCTATGGGGCAATTCTACTCTGTCATATAGGGTCACTCTAAGTTGAAATAAGGTTGATGGCACACAACAACAAGTTTATGATATCTTTGTACTTCTTCATAGTGTTTTATAATTTAATTCCTCTTCTTTATTCCTCATCTATTGAATTGACTCAGTGGCACACAACAACAACAGAATTGTAAGAATTACATAAGAAAATGTTTTTTAGTTTAGTGTCTAACACCTAGGAAGCATTCAATAAATGAAGAGATATTTATTTCAAAAAATTATATTTATCTTTAAAAATTTAGTAAACAAAATTTCATAAAGGTTCTGCTTCAAAGCAGTCTACGTTTCATTGCACTGAGAAGCCTGTTTTGGTAGGCAGCTCTCTACTGAAGCTTTTTTAAATTGCTTAGGGAATAATGATTTTTTTATTAAGTATTTAATAAGTGCCAGACATTTGTCTTTTATATTTGTTTTGTTCTTTATTTACTAGTTCATTTCATTCTTAAGTCAGTCCTGTGAAGTAGATAGTATTTATTATCCCCATTGTACCGAAAGGAAACGGAGCTGTAGGAATCTGAATTTGTTTCCCAAGAGCACACATAGAGCAAGCAGTTGTTGTTGTTAGGTGCCATTGAGTCTATTCTGACTCACAGTGACCCCATGTGACAGAACAAAACTGCCCCATGGGGTTTTCTAGACTGTAATTTTTAGAGGAGCAGATCGCCAGGCTCTCTGGTGGAGCTGCTGGGTGAGTTCAAACTGTCGACCTTTCAGTTAGCAGCCGAGCACTTAACTGTTGTGCCACCAGGGCTCCTAGAGTGGTAGAGCAAGTAGTAGAGCTGGGATTTAACTTCAGCTCTGCCACCAGGGTGTGAGTGGTTGCCTGTGACATCAAGTCAGCTAAGATGTCATGATCTGCTGACGTATTCTCACACGGTTTTCTCTTCTGCAAAGTCTTTTTAAAAGCCTATAAAATAGCCCTTACTTGTTTCAGATTTGGAGCCCTGGTGGCGCAGTGGTTAAGAGCTCAGCTATTAACCAGAAGGTCAGCAGTTCGAATCCACTGGCCACTCCTTGGAAATCCTGTGGGACAGTTCTACTCTGTCTTAAAGAGTCGGAATTGACTCGACGCAACAGATTTGGATTTTGGTTTTTGTCTGGAATTTATTGTCTCTTGTCCTGGTATACACTCTTGCTAGTACCTTTTCTTAGGTATTAGCAAGATGGCTATTCAGAATTACCTTGGTTGTTTAAGGGCATGTTTTTCTGAGCTGGATCTGTGTATCAAGGGAGGAGGGAGTGAACAGTTCTCCTCATTTCTCTACCCCATAGTCCCACGAACGTGGGCATTACAACCAGGTAGCAGTCATTATCAGATTTGTTTGAGGGGAGTAAACTAAATGGCACATTGGTATAATGATCACAGATGTAAAAATATTCTTAAATCTATATAAAATTGCCTTATTTCTAAATTAGAGTTGGCTAACAATCACTCTTTATTAACGTGACCATGGTTTAGATAATTCACGAACATTGTCTGTATTATCTATTCATCTTCACAAGAGATAAGGAAATTGAGGCCAGAAACCAAACTGACCTGGTGTTTACAGCCTCGCTTCACCACAAGCCAGCTCTGTGTGGCCTTCGGGACATCTCCTATCTGAAGTGTGTTTCCTCAGCTATAAAATAAGGACAATAATAGCTACCATATAAGTATGTTTGGATAATTAAATGAGTTTACATGTAGATCAGCCAGCTTAGCACATACTAGGCTGTCAATTATTGATAGATGCTACTTCAGTTTCTATAATTTTTATTGTTGTTATTTGATACATTTCTCTACCCAGGGATACACATTACATTCCTAGCAGATGGAGTATACTTTTGTTAAAGCAATATTATAGCCAGCTTTATTAGAGACATTGTTATACTGTTAGTAAAGTGGGTGCTGTGGGAGGATTGAGAGTTGAGAAAAAGGTGGTGCTGAGGTCCTCAGATGTATAGTCTGGGTGCTTGGGATTCAGTGATTCATAATTTCCTAACTGCTCTGCCTTCTTTTCCCGATGACCGACTGCTCTGTCGTTCATGCATCCATGCATTCATCAAATATTTATTTAGATTTCTACCATGTTCTGGGCACTATTCTGGGTGCCGGCTGTCCGCTCTTAGCTTCCAGGGTTTATTTAGTTATTTATTACATTTTTACACAGGTCAGCAGTAAAGCGTCTAGACTGACTAGCATCCTCCCCATGCCCGTTTTAGTCAGTTGTCTTCAACCAGGAGGGGCTATCTAGAATTATATATGCTTTCAAACTGGAATTTAAAAACCCTTGAATTAGAGACACTGAGGCCTTACGTGATGTAATTGTAACTTGAGCCCTGACTTTTTGCTGGAGTAAAGTACAGCAGTGAGCCTTCCAAATCCCGACAACACATTGTTTGGCCAACACATTGTTTGAAGTGCCTGACCTCTGTTACATGCCAGAATGTGTACAGTTCAGTTGGTATAGTCCTTCACAGTGTTGGATGAGCCTCTGTGTTTGGATTAAATTCATGAGACAGTAAATCAGGGAATGACTCCACATGTGTCTCAGCGAGCAAAGCATACTTGATGAACCATCTGATTGTAACCCAGCCGAATTGTGGTAGGAGTAGCAGGAGCAGTGACCCCAGAAGGTAAGATGCCTGGGCTACAAGTTGTAGTTTTGATTCATTGCCCTCCAGACTTCGTATATGGAGAGGATGAGGCTTAGCAAAGTGAAATGGGTTAGTGGGTGCTATCTAACTAAGATATTGGTTAATGATTCAGTGTTATATTGAATATACCATGGACTGCCAAAAGAACGAACAAATCTGTCTTGGAAGAAATACAACCAGAATGCTCCTTTGAAGCAAGGATGGCGAGATTACGTCTCACGTACTTTGGACATGTTATCAGGAGGGATTAGTCCCTGGAAAAGGACATCATCCTTGGTAAAGTAGAGGGTCAGTGAAAAAGAGGAGATGGATTGACACAGTGGCTGCAACAATGGGCTCAAGCATAAAGACGACCTCGAGGATGGCGCAGGACCGGGCAGTGTTTCCTTCTGTTGTACATAGGGTCACTATGAGTCGGAACTGACTTGACAGCACCTAACAACAACAACACAACAACATTTAACCAGTTAGTAGCATATCTGCCTGCCTTGAATGCATACACTGTTTCCTTAACTGGGCCTTAGCATTTGACTGTATCCTTTATTTGGAATACTCTGCTTTGGATATCATGATCTGATATTTGCATAACTTATCTTCTTACTTAGTCACGTCTCCAGTCTTACTCTCTTAAAGAGTTCTTCCCTCCCTCAACATCCTATCTAAAATAGCACCCCGTCTATCTCTCTCTATCCCATTATCTTGCTTGTTTTGCTTTATAACACTCAGCTCCATCTTACCTTGTATCATGTATTGATTTATTTTCTTTTGTTTCTTTCTGTCTCTCCCTCTAGAATGTAACCTCCACAGGGCAAAGCATTTGTTCTCTTTATGGTTATATTCTCAATGCCTAGAGAATTCCTTGTCATGCAGTAGGCACTCTATAAATATTATTTGCATTAATGAATAAACTGATTAATTTATCAGACATTACGTACCTACGGTTACCAGGTATTATGTTGGTTGCCAAGGATGCAATTATAAGTAAGATTGTTTTTGTTGTTAGCTGCCATCGAGTTGGCCCCAACTCATGGTAACCCCATGCATAACGGAATGAAATGCTGCCAGGTTCTGTGCCTTCCCCATGATCAGTCGCGGATTGGACTGTTGTGATTAGTAGGGTTGTCCTGGGCTGATTTTCAGAAATAGATAACCAGGCCTTTCTTCCTAGTCTGTCTTAGTCTGGAAGCTCTCCTGAAACCTGTTCAGCATCATAGCAACATGCACGCGTCTACAGATAGACAGTTAGTGGCCGTACATGAGGTACATTGGCTGGGATTCGAACCTGGGTCTCCCACGTGGAATGCAAGAATTCTACCACTGACTGATCCACCAGTGTCCCCATAAATAGGATACAGTCACTCAAATCAAGATCTTATTTTCTAATAGAAGAGAGATAAGTAAAACAGGAAATTTAATGTGTGTTACATTCTGTAATAGGGATATTAATAGAGTGATATGGGAGCATATAGGAGGGATTTTCGCCTTAGGGATCAGAGAAGGCATCCTGGAGAATGTGATGCCTAAGCTGGAGTCTTAAATGACAAGTAGAAGCAGTTTGAGTGAAGAAATCTGGGGAGGGCTGAGCTGGGCATGGCAGACATACCAGGTAGAGGGAACCACAGATGGAAATGCCTAGAGGAGCAAGAGAGTAGGAAGAATTTTAGGAGTTATAACTATATACCTATATACTATATACTTTTTTAAAGGAAAAGTGTTTTTTGTTTTTTTTTTTTTTTTTGGTCATGTTGATTATATAAATTTTTACATATGTTGATGACATAATCAAAAACCTATTCATCATATTTATTTGGCTATACATTTATTCTTAAAATCCCATATTATGTAAAATGATATGTTGAAAATACTGCTTTTTCTGCTTTAACAATTCCTGAAACATCCTGAAGCTTTTCACGCGTATCTTGCATGTCAGCGTTATCATAAATAGAACCTCTTGTGGGTTATCTAACAAAGCTTTCCAGAGCTTGTCATATTTACTTTCCCGGGGTCATTCATTCATTCAGTAAGCAATATAGAACAACTCCTTTGTGCTAAGCACAGTGAATGAAACTGGATGAAAACGTTTGTTATCAAAGATAAAGCTTACATTTTGAGTGTTCGTGATGACAGTACTTTTTGAGTGAATATGATGGTGTTACTGTCAGTGTTATGCCCACATGTATCTATTTGCATAACATTAGGAAGACGACTTTTGCCCTTTCATCTGTTTCTTTGGACAATTACACATGCCCATATTTTCAGATAGTGTTCATATACAGCTATCATTGGATTTGTCAATTTTAGCCATTATCTGCTGATTTCTTATTGTCTTGATTAGGAGTTAACATTCTTTTCCCACCATCCCCTTTGCTTTCTTTCCCTTCCTTCATCACCCCCATAGAGTTCTATTAAATCTTGAATTCAAATCAGTATTCATTATTTATATTATTATGCGTATACAAATATTATCCATAGCTGAGAATTGTGTAATAGGATTACATTTCTTTCCTTTCACTTTTCCTGAAGGTAACGATGACTTGTTTGTTTGCTTAGTTTTCGTTGTACCAATTCTTAATTTTCCTATATCGTTGAAAAGCCTCTCAGCACACCCTCCACAAGGTCGGTCACGTTCAGGAAAATATCTCTTCTGATTGTGTGTGTGTATGTGTGATTTAGAGACCTCCATTCACTAGTTGGCCTAGCTGCTCTCTAGGTCACATTGTAGGTCTTCCTGGGACTTCCCTTTGCTGTTAACCTGGATACTCCCTTGCTTTTCCCCTGAACCATTTTCCCTGTTTCCTAGATCTCCTATCTTTTTCTTTCTTGGTCTTTCCTTTGTTTGGCTGGAGTGCATTCCCTAACAGCTTCATCAGATTAAAAAGAAGGTGTGACAACAAAGGTCACTCAGATGATAGTCCTTCACATGTCTGCCTCTTAGGTCATTGGCTGCCTTCTGTGGCTAGTGCACAGCTGTCATCCTTGGATCTCCATCATCATTTTGGGAATCCCCTTCTCCTCTGTCCTTGGTCGAAAATTCTGTTTTCTATGGCCTTGTATTTCTCTTTCTCGGGAAGATACCTCACTTTGATGAAGCACGTCCTGAGAGAGGATGCATGGGAAGACTATTTTTTAAATACTTGGATTTCTGTAAAACATCTTTTTACTCAGCCACTCAATTGATAGTTTAACTCAGTATAGAACGTTAAGTTAGAAATCAGTTTTCTTCAAATTTTTGAAGGCTTTGCTGCATTGTTTTAGTTTCCAGTGAAGAGTCTGAAGTTGTTATGATTCCCAGCCTTCTCTTTTTCACAAAGACGCTCTTTGATGTGTGTTTGTTTTCATCCCTTGTGCTGGGAAGTCAGCCTTCTTAATCTGGAAATTCATGCTCTTCGCTTTTGGGACATATTATTGAATTACTTGTCAATAATTTACTCTTCAGTGTTCTCTGATTTCTGGAATTCCAGTTAATTTGGTACTGAACTGCCTAGCAGGTCCTCTAATTTATTTATCTTTTCAGTTCTATTTTCCATCTCTTTGTCTTTTTTCCTCCATATTCTGGAATTACTTGAACTTTATCTTTCTAAACCTCTATGGGAATACTTCATTTCTGCTCTCATATTTTTAATATTCAAGTGCTTTTTTGCCTGAATATTCTTTTTTGTAACTCTGTATTCTTGCTTTAGGTTGTATCTTTTATTTCTCAGATAACATTGACAGTTTTTTTCTGTTGGTATTGATGATGTTTTTATCTTGCTGCATAGTCTGTTTCTTCCAAGTTGCATTTTACTATTTGTTGTGATTTTTATCTTTTTATCAGAGACTTTTTGAACCTTTCTGACAACACTTAACTTGCACATTTTTCAAGAAGAAAGGAATTCAAAAGCTGTTTGGAAGCTCTCAGCACATAGGTGAGGCATATTGATTTTGTGATCTGGCTGAGCTATTTGGGGTGCATGCCTGGCCATCACCTGTACTTAGGTCTTTTATCTTGGCCTGGTTGGGTTCCTCAGAGATCAGTCTTCCATCTCCTCTAACCTGAGTGTCAGTGTTCCAGCAATGAGTGGAGGGAAAAGCTTGGTGCTTAATATTGCTTATGAAAATGTTCACTTCCCACTTCAATTGTTTCTGGATCTCAGAGGCCAGAAACCCTCTTTTTTTCAGAGAAGAAATCTTTAGTTTTTTGCCAGAATGATGAGAGGCAGTTAGTTGCTCAGCAGTGTAGTGTTGGATAGGAGATATAAGCACGTTTCATAAACAGCTCTCAACCTGACCTGTTTTCTTTATCCTCCACACCTTCTTTTACCAACAGTGCCAGAGTTATTTGATGCTGACAATTTATGAGGCTTTCCAGGATCCTTTTGTATAGATCAGGGTTGGTACTTAGCTATTCCCATTGTCAGGCTAGGATTTGGTTTACTTAGGTCTGCTAATTCAGTTAATAGTTGTCCATATGTTTTCCAGTTTTAAAATTGTGTTGCTGTTGATTGTTTTCTTATTGCTATTACTCTTGTAGTTTGTTTTTTAAAAATCCATTTACACTTTTAGTGAGTTTTTTTTTTAGGAATTAATACAATTTAATGTCCCATATATAGCTATTAAACAGGAAAAGTGAATTATTAGTTGAATATATCTCCAATGTATTCTAAATGTATATGCAGTGGATTGCTGTACAGTATGATTCTGTTTTCTATTTTCTTTTGTTTTTCCTAAAGGTAATGATGACTTGCTCATTTGCTTTCTTTGTTAATGATACAGTGCTTAATTCTATATTTTAAGGAGCCCTGGTGGTGAGTAGGTAAAGCGCTTGGATGATAACCAAAAGGTAGGCAGTTCAAACCCACCAGCTGCTTCACTAGCGAAAGATGTGATAGTCTGCTTCCGTAAAGCTTTACATCCTTGGAAACCCTATGGGGCAGTTCTACTCTGTCCTATAGGGTCATTATGAGTTGACACTGACTTAACAATAGTGGATTTGGTTTGCTTTTTGGTTTGATACTGTATTTTACATATACAGTTAAATATAAGTTTGCTTAGTAATTGTATTTATATCTGTATATGCCTGTGTATATAATTTGTGTATAATCCATTGCTCTCTAGTTGATTCTGACCCAGAGCAACGCTATAGGACAAAGTAGAACTGCCCTATAGGGTTTCCTAGGCTGTAATCTTTAGGGGAGCAGATCGCCAGTTCTTTTCTCCTGTAGAGCCACAGGTGGGTTCAAACCACTGACCTTTCTGTTAGCAGCCGAGCCCTTAACTACTTGACCACTAGGGCTCCTCCCAATTTGTATATACATATTCTATATATAAAATTATTCATTGTACATATTTACCTATTTATATGCTATGTAAATACACACACGCATAAGTATATGAATTTCTGAAATTCTGACTGTTTAGTAAAGATTCATATAAGCTGTAGTTATCTTCTGTTTCATATGTTCACTTAAAGAATTAATCTTATTTAGATTTTGATTCTTCCCTTTCCTAGATAGCTTTAAAAATGTTTACCATATAATTTGAATAAAATTAGGCAAAGTAATATTAAAGTCAAATTAGAAAGATAAGTGGCTTTCTTCAGAAATGGTCACAATTGGATTAATAGCAAAGGTCTGAGCAAGAAAGAATTCTGTATTCTTATAATCTCTTTTCTGGATATTACTCAGTAATCCATTCAAATCATTAAAGTTCTCTGTAAATCGATATAATAACTATGTAGTCTAATGAAATTAAGCTCTTTTACATGATTTTCAGAAGTTTTCAAAGTCTTTTCCCAGTGAAACCTGGACAGTTTCTGAGAATTTAGAAACACTACCTGTATCAGATCTCTTTATTTGCAAGGCGGTTTGCATGATTATGTGCACTAAGCTGATAATCTTTTTCTGTTTGTACTTTTGAAAAGTTAGAAGAGAAACTTAACTTTATTAAAATGGTATTTCTCTCTTTTTTCTCTCATCTTTGCATTTTAATCCACCCTTTGTCTTGTGTCTTTAATCCTGTCTTTTTTTCTGCAGGCCTCTGCCTCATTGTTCTTAGGAATGTAGGCCTTTTCATATAAAATAACTGTTACTCAGGGCCATAATCATCTTATTATCTCACTGGACCCTGATGTTCAGACTGGTGCCTAAAGATGTCATTCAGGTGAACAGACCCAAACAGGACAAGCTCCGCATTGGTTTTGGCAATGGTTCCTAAGACTACAGACTGTGATTCTCCATTTTGAGGGAAACTAGTGAATGAACAAAACTCTTGGAAGGACAGCCAGAATGCTGCTTAGAATGGCAAGATTATGTCTCATGTACTTTGGACATGTTATCAGGAGGGATCAGTCCCTGGAGGAGGACATCATGCTTGCTAAAGTGTAGGGTCGGCAAAAAAGAGGAAGACCCTCAGTGAGATGGATTGACACAGTGGCTGCAACAATGGGCTCAAGCATAACGATTGTGAGGATGGCGCAGGACTGGGCAGTGTTTTGTTCTGTTGTACGTGGGTCATTATGAGTTGGAACTGACTCGGTGACACCTAACAACAACATTGAATTCGTGGTCTTCAACTTCATAGAATCATGGTTTCCTCCTCTGCTTCAAAAGTTACCTGCAGATTCCTGGGTCTGTTATTTTTTCTTTTAGGACCTCAATATATTTTTCTTTTTTCCTGAAATGAGAGAGTCTTTAGACACTATTTTTGGTTTGTTATGAGTAATATTTCCCCTTCTAAACAAAATGTACTTTTTTATGTATTAAATACCACCTTAGCCAAAAACCAAACCTGGTGCAGTTGAGTTGAGTACTTTTCATTTCTGGCCTTTTTCCTACTCTGAACTCTGTTGATAAAGATTGGTTTAAGTAGGTGGTTTGCAGATACCACTTTGTTCTTTAATCTCAAAGGCTTTCATGGTAGAAAAAGAATTAATTGAATGAACTCAATTCTTTCTGATTCTGAATGGTTGTTTAGCATCAGCTCTAAGCACTGCTCAGGGAAAGGTCAGTAAACATATGCAAATCCCATCTTCCTTGGGTTTAAGAAGATTTTGCCTCATGTTCCTGGGTGCCTGACTTCATATACTATTTTAAGAGAGATGGAGATTTGATATGATGTGCCTGTTTAAAAAGTGGCAAGAAAGTATTATGTTTTTAAGTAGGAGGTACTCTTCAAAGAGGCACAGAGACTAAAATTCAGGTAGTTTACACCTAAGTCAGGCTCTGAATTTCAGTTGTTTGGATGACATCTCAAAAATGTTGTTTTGCACAAATGTGGTGCTTTACATCAAGTAGAAGAGACAGCTGTTTCTTGCTTTCAAAATAAGATGTGAGATTGTGTTTGCCTTGATTAACTTCTGGAGCCCTGGTGGCGCAGTGCTGAAAGTGCTTGGATAATAACCAAAAGGTAGATAGTTTGAACCCACCAGGCACTTCGAGGGAGAAAGATGTGGCAGTCTGCTTCTGTAAAGATTTACAGCCTTGGAACTTCTATGGAGCAGTCCTGCTCAGTCCTGTAGGGTCTGTGTGAGTCGGAATCCACTCGACAGCAATGGGTAGTTATACATGTATATAAGTGTTTCTAAGAGTCTTAATAAGAATGGTTGCAAATAATTTATTATATTTTATTTCATCCTCTAAAAAATGTGCTTTATTTTCATCCTGACCCTTTCTGTGTTCTACTGATGTGGATACACAACACCAAAAGGATTGAGAAATTGATTTATTTGAAAACCTTCAGGCAATATATAAATGAATAAGTCTTGGCAGTTCTCAACCAAAAGGAACTTATAATTTCCTGGGCAGAGAATGGTAATATATATGTATAAAAAATTAGGATAAAATTATAATACAGGGTAACCAAAAACCAAACCAAACTCACTGCTGTCTTGTTGATTCCAACTCATGGTGACCCCATAGGGTTTACACGGCTGTTGCAGTGTAATAGATTGCTTTTTGTGTGGCCTTTCTAACCATGGTCTTGTAATGCCCACCCAGGTGATTGGGCGGGACTGTGTGATAGGGTAATTGTGGCCCACCAAGGGGATTGGTCAGTTTTGCCATTCTGCTGGGCTTGAAATGAGCCTTCCCAGAGGTGGGAAGGAGAAGAGCCCACCACCACCAAGGAAGGAGTGACCCACGGGAGATGGTGCAGTGGGCTTCCCAGCCCACAGAGTAAGAAAGCTGAGTGCGTTTGAGCAGAGACTGAGGTCCGGGGAGAAGCCTATGGCCTTACACACAAATTTGGGACTTGCCAGCCTCCACAACTGTGTGAGCCATTTCCTTTATACCATTTGTGAGTTCTGTGAGACATTGCAGTGAATTAGGGAACCCAAAGATGGGAAGGAGAGTACTGAGGGGAGAGGGAGTAGTTGATGTTGAAGAAGATGGAATGGTACTGCAGCTTGGAAAAGTTGGACATTTGGGACATCTTTAACTTCTGCCTCATAGGAACCAGATTTGTGCTGATCCTTATAAAATAAATTATTTGTTTAGCTGTAACTCTCTACAGAAGTAGACAGCCACATGTTTCTCCTCATAATACAAGATAGTATCTAAAACTTACAAATGAAATTATTAACGAAGTATAAAAGGAAGTAAGCTCAGCTTTTCTTGGTTCTGTTTGCTCCACATAATAGGTATGATTAGCATATGAGGAAAATATTGGATTGTAAATATCATTTTGTCAAATGAGGTTGGTTTTTAAACTTAAATTTAGCATCCTGGGTATGAAAATTAGAATTGTTTTGGAAATCATAGCATACTTGTACCGTTATCTCATGCCTCCGCTGATCAGTAACTGTTTCTCTGTGAGCTATGTAAATATTCTCAGGAAGACAGCTAAGCCAACTGGGTAAGTTCTGATCTAGCTAAGCCATTCATAACTTTCTGCTTATTTTGAAACTGATTCTCTCCTGTGCAGGCAGTATCCATGAGAGTAATGATTACCTATTTGGTTTTTTCTTTCAGTTAATAAAATTACAATTTTTCTTTGTTTCTCCTTATCTGCAAATATGTAATAGTTGCTTGTCAAATGTTTCAAAAAAATCTATTAGAGATTGAATGTCCAAAGAAGAATGTTACTACAAGAGGGTTGTTCAATAATTTTTCACCTTATCCAATTTTTCAAACTTTGGTCAGTTTTTCAGGACATGTATGTCACTGATGCCTAGAATTGGGCAGGTTTGAACTACTTGGCTAGTAGTCAAGTGCTTAATCATTTGCACCACCCAGGGACCTTAATATATGGTTATGATATAGAAAAAAATCACAGTATTATGGAAATTCAATTATATATCAAGGATGCAAGTATTCCTTAAATCTAACTGCTCTTCCTTTTCTTTTATTAATCAATGTTATATATATTCTTTTCATAATATAAATGGATTTCAAATCCAATTGAACTTTCTTATCTCAAGAATTTAAAAATAATGACTCTACTCTTTAAGCATCCGTACATAGATATCGCTCTACAATACGAGGATACAGATGCTGTCACCATCTAAACTACCATAAAACATGTAAACCAGGGACTGGAGTTCTGAGTTTGACCCAGTGAGTCTCAGCCAGGGTCATTACATCCGCTGTGTTGTTCCATACAGGTTAACCCCCTGCCATCGAGTTGATTCTGACTCATAGCAACGCTATAAGACAGAGTATAACTGCTCCATAGGTTTCCAAGGAGTGCCTGGTGGATTCAAACTGCGGACCTTTTGGTTAGCAGCCGAATTCTTAACTGCTACACCACCAGGTTTCCCATAGAGGTTAGGGGTGTTAAACTTACTGAGCAGACCGTATCTTCAAGGCTGACTTAGGTTAACAGAAGCTGCTGGGCAGTGTTTCAAAACATTGCCTTTTGACCAAACAGCTTTCCCACCTGTTTGCTGTAGCGTGCTTTAAAAATGATAATATGTATAGAAAAAGCTGCCTATAGTACAACCCCATGGCCATTCCCACTCATTCCATGTAAAAGGTGCACCCTGGAGTTGTGCAGTGTGGCGACATCTCTGTGCTGCACTCTGGGCGTACACTGGAGAGGCTTGGTGAGAGAATTCATGATATTTTCTCTATAATACATATTTTTTTGTGATTAGTTGCTGTAGAGTTGATTGCAACTCATGTCAACCCCCGGTGTGCAGAGTAGAACTGCTCCAAAGGGTTTTTAAGACTATGACCGTTCAGAAGCAGATTGCCAGGCCTGTCTTCTGAGGTGCCTTTAGGTGGGTTCGAGCTGCCGACTGTTTGGCTAGTAGTCAAGTGTTTAACCATTTGCACCACCCAGCGATCCTAATATATGATTATGATATGGAAAAAACATTGAAGTATTACGGAAATTCAGTTACACATCAAGGGTAGAAATATTCCTTAAATCTAACAGCTCTTCCTTTTTCTTTTATTAATAAATGTGATGTATACATTTCTTTTCATAATGTAAATGGATTTCAAATTCAATTGAACTTTCTTATATCAAGAATTTAAAAATAATGACTCTTCTTTAAGCATCCACAGGTATTGCTCTACAATATTAGAATACAAATGTTATCACCAACTAAACAGCAGTATTGAGTGGTTTTAACCTCACTTTTCCTAAGTTGCATTTTTGTTTGGAATCCATAAGCTTTGCACAATATGTTAATATATATGCATGTGGTTGGTCCTTGTACATTTTCAATAGTTCATTCTGGTGCTCCAGTGTCATCTAAGTTAGCCCCATCTCAAAGCCAGAATCTATCCTTCAACAAATATGCAAAGTGAGAATAAAGTATTTACAATTTTTGAAAAATTCACCTTGTCTTGAGGTTATAGGCAGCCTTTTCTATACATATTATCATTTCTGAAGTATGCTATGGCAAGCAGATGGGAAAGCTGTTTGGTTAAAAGGCAATGTTTTGAAACAGCTTAAGGTGTCTAGAGAAACAGAATCAGTAGAACTAGGATAGAGATCGATAGATAGCTGGAGAGATTGACTGATAGATTGATTTCAAGGAAATGGCTCATGCAGTGGTGGGGCGCTAAGCCAGAAACCAAACCCATTGCTGTTGAGTTGATTCCGACTTATAGTGATCCTATAGGACAGAGTAGAACTGCTCCATAGGGTTTCCAGGGAGCGCCTGTTGGATTCCAACTGCCGACCTTGGGTTTAGTAGCCATAGCTCTTAACCACTATGCCACCAGGGTTTCCTGTGGGGTGCTGGCAAGTCCAAAATCTGTAGGTCAGGCAACAGGCTGGAAATTCCCATAGTCTTGTATCCCAGAATTGACAGGTCAAGTAGTTGGGAAAAGAGGTAATTCTGGCAAGGTGTTTGTTGACAGTCTGGAGGTAGAATACTTCCTCTGGAAACCTTGTTTTTCTTTTAAGGCCTACAACTGATTGGATGAGACCCACCCATATTATGCAGAATTATCTGCTTAAGGCTAATTGATTTAATCATATGTAAATACGTCATAATAATATCTAGACTATTGTTTGACCAAACAACTGAGCACCATAGTCTACCCAAGTTGACACGTAAAATTCACCATCACATCTCCTTTTTGCTCATAAACTCTTGATTAAACTTAAACCCTTTTCTGTACTGTCAGTGTGCTTGGTAGAAAACAATAACAAGTGATGTTCTCATCCGATTTCTTCACATAAAAGATGAAAACAAATGAGACAGTAGCAGTTTGGATTTTATTATATTCTCCATTTTGTTAACATAATTTAATGTGGAATCCAGGGAAACTTCTACATAGGAAAGCTTCTTTGGAAGAAAATGATGGGTTACTTGAATTGCAATGTTTTAAAGATAAACTGTTTTCTTTTTAAATTGTACTTTAGATGAAGGTTTACAGAACAAATAGTTTCTTATTAAACAGTTAGTACCCATATTGTTTTATGACAATGGTTAACAACCCCACGACATTGTCAACACTGTCCCTTCTCAACCTTGGGCTCCCTATTACCAGCTTTCCTGTCCCCTCCTGCCTTCTAGTTCTTGTCCCTGGACTGTTGTGCCCCATTAGTCTCATTTTGTTTTATGGGGCTGTCTAATCTTTGGCTGAACGGGGTGAACCTTGGGAGTGATTTCATTACTGAGCTAAAAGGATGTCCAGGGGCCATACTCTTGGGGTTTCTCCAGTAAGTCTGATCTCTTCTTGTGAATTAGAATTTTGTTCTACATTTTTCTGCAGCTCTGTCCGGAACCCTCTGTTGTGATCCCTGTCAGAGCGGTCAGTGGTGGTAGCCAGGCACCATCTAGTTGTACTGGACTCAGTCTGGTGGAGGCCTTGGTAGCTGTGGACCGTTAGTCCTTCGGACTAATCTTTCCCTTGTATCTTGTTTTCTTCATTCTCCCTTGCTCCTGAAGGAGTGAGACCAGTGGAGTATCTTAGATGGTCAGAATAAACTCTTAATGTCAAAGTCTTTAAATATTCCTATCAGTGCAGAACGTAAACATAGATCCTGCTCGTATAATGACTTACTTGTTTCACAGCTTTACCACTCTGAATCTTTCATTCCCAGTAATTTGGGTATTTTTCTGCAAAACAAATAGTATTCTTCCAGGCATTACTTTTCAGGGCTTTTAATTTTTGTTACAAATAGAACACAGTTTCTAACTCTGGGGATTCTTTAATATGTAGTGAACATTTTTTGATTTAATAATCTTTTGAATTAACATTGTCTCTGTCATCTGACAGCCTTGTCTCTACTAAACATTTAAATGACTGACCCTTTTCAGTATCCTTTGCTTCACTGGCCTCACATATAAAGTTGATCATTTCATGTAGTTGATAAAATTAATGATACTGCAGTTTATGTGAGATATTTTGTTTTTCAGTATTAGTTGTGTGACCTTTGTGACTGGTTGATTGCGTTCAGTCTGATACTGTTGTAACCTATCTCATAAAATAATTTTGAAGATGCTTAATCTTCATAATGCTTTATGCTTAAGATGGATATGTTATGGGAAAGTATCAGCATGGTTTTCTTGGTACCTTTGCTTAACTTGATAATGTTTACATGTAAATAAGACATTTTGGCTGCAAAAGAGAAGAATTTTTACAGTACACAAGTCCAAATTTGATAGAATCCTCATCATACTGCCTAAATATTGACAAACCTTTTTATTTGGAACTATTATTTGAAGATATTCTAGATTTAAAAAAAAAAGTCCTGTTATAATGGAAAAAGAGATCCCTTAAAAATTAAATCAATTTACCTATAAAGTCCTAAAGGGCACTCTGATACATTATGAATTCAGAAGCTTCATTTAAAAAAATTAAATTTGCCCGTATTCTTAAGAATATTGTTAAAACAGACTATTTAAAGATTTTAAAAAGTAGCATTAGGAAATACTGAAGTATAAATTTCTATTTAGTTCAGTAATTAAAATTTGAAAATTCACATAATATAGATGTCTTATTTATAAAATAAAAATAGTTTGATGAAATACGTATTCTGAAGAGCCCTTTAATAAATCCTTTTAATTACATTACATGAAATATTTATTTAATGCTGGAAGCTATGCCATTGGTATTTCAAATATCAGCAGGGTCTCCCATGGTGAACAGGTTTCAGCAGAGCTTCCAGACAAAGACAGACTGAGAAGAAGGATCTGGTGATCTACTTCTGAGAAAATTAGCTACTGAAAACCTTATGGATAGCAGTGGAACACTGTCTGATAGAGTGCCAGAAGATGAGCCCCTCAGATTAGAAGGCACTCAAAATACGACTGGAGAAGAGCTTTCTTTTCAAAGTAGAGTCGACCTTTATGACGTGGATGGAGTCAAGCTTTCAGGACCTTCATTTGCTGATGTGGCTCGACTCAAAATGAAAGGAGACAGCTGCAAATATCCATTAATAATTAGAACGTGGAATGTAAGAAGTATGAATCAAGGAAAATTGGAAGTTGTCAAAAATGAAGTGTAATGCTTGAAGATTGATATCCTAGGCATTAGTGAGCTGAAATGGACTGGTATTGGCGATTTTAAATTGGGGATGACAAATTGAAGAGGAATGACATCACATTCATAATTAAAAAGAACATTCCAAGATCTATCCTGAAATACAGTGTTGTCAGTGATAGGATAATATTCACACGCTTACAAGGAAGACCAGTTAATACAACTGCTCTGCAAATTTTTGCACCAACCACTAATGCTAAAGATGAAGATATTGAAGATTTTTACCTATTTCTGAAGTCTGAAATTGAGCAAACATGCAATCAAGATACATTGATAATTACTGGTGATTGGAATGTGAAAGTTGGAAACAAAAAAGAGGATCAGTAGTTGGAAAATATGGTCTTGGTGATCAAAATGATGAGGGAGATCACAGGATAGAATTTTGCAAGACCAACCACTTACTCATTGGAAATACCTTTTGGCAACAACATAAATGGCAACTGTATACGTGGACCTTGCCAGATGGAATACATGGGAATCAAATCAACTACATCTATGGAAAGAGACAATCATTCAAAAATGGTTGCAGCAGTACACTGACAGAGAACTGCCAGAAATTCAAGCCGGATTCAGAAGAGGACGTGGAACAAGTGATATCATTGCTGATGTCAGATGGATCTTGACTGAAAATAAAGAGTACCAGGAAGATGCTTAACTGTGTTTTATTGGCTATACAAAAGCATTCTACTGTGTGGATCATAACAAATTATGAATAACACTGTGAAGAATGGGAATTCCAGAACACTTATTCGTACTTATGCAGCACCTGTACATGGACTAAGAGACAGTCATTTGAACAGAGTAAATTGATACTGTGTGTTTTAAAATCAGGAAAGGTGTGTGTCAGTGTTGTATCCTTTCACTATACTTATTTAATCTGTATGCTGAGCAAATAGTCCAAGAAACTGGACTATATGAAGAAGAACTCGATGTCAGGATTGGAGAAAGACTCATTACGAACCTGAAGATGACACAACCTTGTGTGCAAAAGTGACAAGTAATTGAAGCACTTACTGATGAAGATCAAAGACTGCACCTTCAGTATGGATGACACTTTAACATGAAGAATACCAAAATCCTCACAACTGGATCAATAAGCAGCATCATGATAAACAGAAAATATTGACGTTGTCAAGGATTTCATTTTACTTGGATACACAGTCAATGCCCATGAAGAAGCAGCAGTCAAGAAATCAAACATGTTGCATTGGCAAATCTGCTGCAGAAGACCTCTTTAAAGTGTTAAAAGGCAAAGATGTCACTTTGAGGCCTAAGTGTACCTGACCCAAGCCATGGCATGGACAGTGAATAAGGAAGACTGAAGAAGAATTGATGCCTTTGAGTTATGGTGTTGGCACAGAATATTGAATATACCATGGGCTGCTGGAAGAATGAACAAATTGGTCTTGGAAGAAGTACAGCCTTAGAAACAAGGATGGTGAGACTTCGTCTGATATACTTTGGATATGTTACCAGGAGGGACCAGTCCATGGAGAAGGATGTTATGTTTGATAAAAAAAAGAGGGTCAGCGAAAACAAGGAACCCTCTCAATGAGATGGATTGCCACGGTGGCTACAACAGTGGGCTCAAACATAGCAACAATTGTGAGAATGATGCAGGCCTGGGCTGTTTTGTTCTATTGTTCATGGGGTCTCTATAAATCGGAACCAACTCAACAGCTCCTGACAACAGCAACATTTATTTTAGAAGCAAACATTTTTCTAACTTATTATGAAATTCCTTAAGAATCAAACTCTGGTTAATTAATTTAAAAAAGGGCAATAGTAGATAAATGAAGACATACAAATAGATAAAATTCATAAAATCAATTAAATTCAATTTTAGAATACTTAAGAAAGTTATTTGAACAGAACAAGTGAATACTGCTTGTTTTAAAATTGGAGAAGATTGTGCCAGTGTTATATTCTTTCACCTTACTCATTCAACTATATGCTAAACAAATAATCCGAGAAACTGGGCTATCTGAAGAAGCTGGACAGTATGAAGAAGATTGGAGCATCAGGGTTGAGGAAGACTCATTAGCAACCTGAGACAGGCAGATGACACAACCTTGCTTGCCGAAAGTAAAGACAACTTGAGACACTTACTGATGAATGTAAAAGATGACAGCCTTCAGTATGGATCACAATCTGAACATAAAGGAAACCAAAATCCTTACAACTGGACTAATAACACCATGACAAATGGTGAAGAAACTAAAGTTGTGAAGAATTTTATTCTTCTTGTTATCAACAATCATCAGTGCCCATGGAAGCAGCAGTTAAGAAATCAAATGACATATTCCATTGGCAAAGCTGTGGTTAAAGAACTCTTTAAAGTGTTAAAAAGCCAAGATGTCTCTCTGATGACTAAGGTGCACCTCACCCAAGTCTTTTCCATCGCCTCATGTGCACGCCAAAGCTGGCCAATGAAAAAGGAAGACCAAAGAAGAATTGATGCATTAGAATTGTGATGTTGGTGAAAAATATTGAATATACCATGGACTGCAAGAAGAACGAACATGTCTGTCCTAGAGGAAGTACAGCCAGAGTGCTCCTCAGAAGCAAGGATGGTGAGATTTTGTCTTGGTTAGTGTGAACACATCATCAAGAGAGACTAATTATGGGAGAAGGATACATCATGCTTGGTAAAGTATAGGGTCAACGGAAAAAAGAGAGACCTTCAGTGAGATGTATTGACACAGTGGCCGCAATAATGGGCTCAAACATAGCAACAATTGTGAGGATGGCACAAGGCCTGGGCAGCGTTTCATTCTGTTATACAAAAGGTCTCTGTGAGTCGGAGGGGACTTGAGGGCACCTAATTACAACAACAGCAAGAAGCTAATAATAACAGTAGTAGCAAAAAAAAAAATAATAATAATGTAGTAGTAATGATAACCAACACTAGCTTCTATGCTAGTAGAAAAAATTGTGGAAAGCAAAAGCAGATTAAATGGAATGGAACTAATATTTTATATGTGAATGAAAAACAAAACTTTTTTGATGATAAACAAATCATAACTAAACGAATCCTATTGAATGGATGATTTAGTCAGGAGGTCAGGAAGAAATGCGATTTATGTAGGACTGAATAGCTATGCTTGTTTGGGAGTACTGTGCATCATGTCTTATTGCAAAAATTATAATTAAGAAAGTTTATGCAGGGTGCCATTTCATTAGTGTTCAAACGTGATTCACTTCAATTTTGAGTGTTTATTAAGAAGGTTAAAAAAAATTTTTTTTGGTGACCGGTAGCACATTGATTGGGAAACTCTGCTCTGTAAAAACTCCCGAGTGGGTGGGTAGGGGAGTATGTGTGTCCATAAATGGGTACAAGTGTTTGTGTGTTTATATACAACTAAGCTTGCTTTAAGTTAGTCATCTAATTTTTGGCAGCCACGGCTTTTGGCTAAAGTGTACTGTTTTACAAATCAAGATCACAGGAAGAGAAAATTCTGCTTTCTTCAATCATAACTGTATTTGAACACTTCTTTCAAAGTGTTTTCACTTATTTTACAATGTGTTGGGAAAAGAAGATGTATTTTTCCCAAAATATCACTAAACTGCTATTTGAAGTTAGGCTTATTTTTATTTTTATTTTTTGTCTCCCCCATCCCTATCATAGTTCTTGGTATGTAATAGGTTCTCAGTAAATATGTGTTGAATTATTGAATTACTGAATATTCAAATAAACATTAAATAGCAGCATAGCCCTTCTAAATGTAAGTTGAGGCAATTAGTGCTTTAAAGTTTAACATTTCCTGTTTGCATGCATTTAGAATACTGTAGGATAACATACTAATTAGAAATGATGTGCAGGACAGTAAATAATGTGCGAATGAATTTTTGTCCTTCATGTATATGTAGCATAAATGCATTTTGTCCTACAGAAGTTATCTTTGACTTAATTATACTCTATCAGATTTTGCTGTTGACGAGCTTATATGTATCGGTAAATTTGTGCTCTGTAGGGTTTTCAGTGGCCAATTCTTTGGAAGTTGATCACCTGGCCTTTCTTCCAAGGCATTCTCCTTCCAAAAGGTCACAGCCATTGAGAACCCTGTGGAGCACAGTTCTACTCTGACACACATGGGATTGCCATCAGTCTGAGTCAACTCAGTGGCAACTGGTAGCTGGTAATTGGATTTTAATTAGAAAGTATGCTGGTAAGATGTTTTATTAAGAAACAAATCTAGAGGTACCAGTTGCTTTCAGTGATAAGTCATCTTTTCCCTTTAGGACTGTTGAATAACTTGATCCACTCCCAGAACACCCGTTATCACTTTCTCGGGATGTCTCCCTTTGGAGAGTGAAGCTCCGGTCTCAGCATCATACTATGCACTCCCACTTGTCTCTTCTTTTCTTTCTTCCTTTCTCTTCCCAGCAATCTATCTGTCTCCCTCCTTCTCTTCCTCTTTCTCCTTCTTCCTTTTCCTCTGGCCTGCTCAGTTCCTATTCAAAGGAGAAAATTGTTATTTGATGTACCCCTTTGTCTTAGGAGCAGGTTGTGAGCTTAGTGAACTTACGTCAAGTTGCTATATACTTTAAGGGACTGGTGGGCTTACATAGTGGGCTTACACAAGAATTTTAACAAGGAAGGGACCCCTATAACATTGCTAATAATCCCAAGAGCTTCTGTCACTGTAGAATGCCAGCTGTACTGATGGGCAATGGTAGGGTCTGTGACTTAAAGTCTGGGAAGATGCGGCTAATCACACGGAAGCCTTTGAATTGTATAAAATATGCCCTATGTTTTGACATTTTAACTGCTTCATGAAATTCCTTACAATATGCAAAGTATTTTGGTTGTAAACTATTATTTTCATAATTGTTAATGTATTGCTTTAATTTCTATGTAGATGTTATAATTATGTTTGCAGTTTATCTCATAGTCAGCTTTCACAGTGATATCCAGGTACGTTTTAAGAATGTGTAATACTAAGGATTTCAGAAAGCTCTTCCAGAAAATATGAGAATATGCTATTTATGCTTTGCTACAAAAATAATTTTGAGTGATTCTGTAATGTAACAATGCAAGTAGATGCTGTATAAGGTAAGCAGGGGTTTTTTAATAGAATTTTGTGTGAGGGACTTAAGAAACTAGCATTAGAATAAATCTTCCAGTATGAAAAAATATCAGATCTTCTTTTGCACAAAATATTTAAGCTTTTCTATTCGACATATTCACATCCTAGATTATCATTCAGTTTTTAGCATCTTGAACCTTTTTTGAGTTTTCTTGGACATCTGTTATGGCAATTTAAGTTCTTTCTCCTAGAAAATGAGCTGGTAATACTTCTACATGCTAATGAAGAACCACTTCTTCAAGTTGACTATGTCTGTTGGTAGGCGAGCAGCAGATGGGGTAGAGCCAAAGGCACACCTTTCACTAGCAGACAGTATAAGTTCAGGACCAAAATACATATGCCATGGCCTGAATTACACAGCATTTTCTGTTTGCTAGCCTTTATTCATACATGATTAGTACGCTGTGGGCTTTTTCTTTAGACCAGGTGCGTGGGACACCTGGTCACCAATGAATAGCATTGTGTAGTGGCCCTTCCCCGTCCCTGTGGCTTCCATTGTCTTGGAGGCTTGTTTGTGCTGTGTGTATGGCAAGAGCCTTTCCATGTTTACTTGTGTTACTTTAACTTCTTATGATACGGGCCAGTATTCTGTTAAAAAAGATTGTCTCGTAGGTTCGGTGTAAAGTCATCACATAAGATTGATTGTAAGATTGGGGCAGGTTAAGCTTAGGTTGTAAGTGAGGGCTAATTCTCCTGGATGTGGTGAAGGAACATATGTGTTCAGTGTTGCGCACACTGTGCTCGTTCTTCTGCTCGGTGGAACACATAGTGCGACTTAGAGATTCCTTATTTTAGTTTCCCATACCCAGAAAATGACTACCTTTACCATTATTTCTAATGAGAAGTTTGCTTTAGACATAAGCACTTTTAGGTTACCTATTTTCTAAACAGATAAAATGTAAGATTCTTAAGAAATGCTTATATCTTAAAATATAATTCATAATTATACAAACCTTAAAGATAAATTTACTCATATTTCTTTGTCAAGAGTAAAAGCCTGATTCACGGGTAGAAAGAAGCAGTGTGCTCTCACAGTATGGGGAGAGCAGTTAGAGTCACATAACAACGTATGTATAAATTTTTGTATGGGAGACTAACTGGAAATGGAAACTTCATCTAAGTTACAACAATAAAAAAAAAAAAAGAAGAAGATTACAGTCTTAAAAACCTTATAGGGCAGTTCTACCCTGTCCTATAGGGCTGATATGAGTTGGAATCTACTCGACAGCAACAGATTTGGTTTTTGGTTTATGGTGGAGTAAAGATGAGCACAAATTCTTCGCCACTCGTCACATCAAGAATTGGAGTCTGTTTTCCCTCCCCTTGAGTCTGAGCTCTGTGACTTGTTTTGACTAATAAAATGAGGCAAAGGTGATGCTGCCTCATTTCCGGGGCTGGAACTTAAGAGATCTTCAGTTTCAACCTTTGTCAATTCATGTGCTTCCTTTTGAAACTCAGCCACCATAGCAGTAGTCCTGCTACCCAGAGACCATCATGCTCTTGAGGAAGCCCTTGCTAGCCATGTGGATAGAGAGGCCATGTGAGAAGTATTGAGGTACCAGACTTGTGAGTGAAACTTTCTTAGAATTTCCAGCCCACCCACTCACCACCTGAATGCAGCCAAGTGAATGACCCCAACTAAAACCATATGGATTAAAAGATCTGCCCAGGAGGGCTGTGGGGACCATGGTCTCGGGGAACATCTAGCTCAATTGGCATTATACAGTTTATAAAGAAAATGTTCTACATTCTACCTTGGTGAGTAGGGTCTGGGGTCTTAAAAGCCTATGAGCAGCCATCTAAGATACTCCACTGGTCTCACACCTTCAGGAACAAGGGAGAATGAAGAAAACAAGACACAAGGGAAAGATCAGTCCAAAAGACTAATGGACCACAACTACCACGGCCTCCACCAGACTGAGTCCGATACAACTAGATGGTGCCTGGCTACCACCACTGACTGCTCTGACAGGGGTCACAACAGAGGGTCCTGGACAGAGCTGGAGAAAAATGTAGAACAGAATTCTAGCTCACAAAAAAAGACCAGACTTACTGGCCTGACAGAGACTGGAGAAATCCTGAGAGTATGGTCCCCGGACATCCTTTTAGCTCAGTAATGAAGTCACTCCTGAAGTTCACTGTTCAGCCAAAGATTAGAAAGCCCCATAAAACAAAATGAGACTAATGGGGCACAACAGTCCAGGGATAAGGACTAGAAGGCAGGAGGGGACAGGAAAGTTGGTAATAGGGAACCCAAGGTTAAGAAGGGACAGTGTCGACATGTCGTGGGGTTGTTAACCATTGTCATAAAACAGCGTGTACTGTTTAATGAGAAACTATTTGTTCTGTAAACCTTCATCTAAAGTACAATGAAAAAGAAAGAGTAAAAGCCTGATTTAAAAATTGGTTTTAGTCTTGTCCTGTGTATCATGTGTGTCTATCTTTATATTTTAAGTTGGTCAACAATCTAAATTTTGAAAACTTAAACCAAACATACCCCCTGAAGTCTTCTTAAAACCAAACTGTAGTTTAGCTTGACTAGTAAAAAAATGTCTGCCCTGAGCATTATGCTCTTTTAAGAAGTATCTGTATGGTATCAAATTGACAACAGCCACTTGAAAGATTAGATAGGAACCTTAGGGGGCAGTGAGTTTATGTTAATGCAGAGGAGCAACTTAGAAGAGGAGGGTGAGAATGGTTGCACAACTCGAAGAACGTAATCAGTGTCACTGAATTGTATATGTAGAAATAGTTGAGTTGGTGTATGTTTTGCTTTCTATATTCATTCTCAACAACAACAAAATTTAAAAAATACAAAAAAAAATCTAAATTTTGGAGTTACAACTAAGCATTATGCTGTGTAGATATGTCTAAATCTATTCACCGATCCCTTCCCTACTTTTGATGTAGTTCGGCCGCATTTCTTAACTCTTTATTGCCATCTCCAGCAAATTCCAAAGCCAGCTGAGCATCAGACTTCCTCAGGAGCTTTAAAAATATATGGCTTTCTGGGCCATTCAGTACAAAATTCTGAAATAGTAGGTCTTGGGTATCTGAATTTTTAATAAAGCTTCTTGGGATTATGTTTAGCTAGACTTGGGAAGCTCCCTGATTCTTCATTATTTAAAATGGTCACTTGATGTCTTTTAGTGGCATCTCATCTGTTTGTCTGGCTTTGGTCCAGCACAACATGTTGAGTTTTGCTGTGGACATTTCCCTTGATGTTTCTTTTCAGACAGCACTGACAATATTAAAGGATGAGGATGACTAGAGCCATGAAACATTATCAAGTCCTAAGAGGCAAAGGTAACTAGGCAGAGAAGCATAAGACAATCCAAAGAACAAAAGCAAGGTGTGTCAAGGACGAGGAGAGTGAGGGCCAGAAGCTGAAGCTGAATAATGGTTAGATAATCAAGAAAAGAAAGCTTGGGATTAAAAATGACTGGCTAGGGTTGCCAGGTATAGCAAACACAAAATAGGATGCCATGTTAAATCTGAATTTCAGATAAATGGCAGATAATTTTTAGTATATCCCAAACAATGTATACTTATAGTAAAAATTATTTTAGATAAATAAAAATACATACCCTAAAAAGTATTCATTATTTATCTGAAATTCAGATTTAACTGGACATTCTGTATTTAATTTGGCAGCCCTACCAGGAGACCTGCTGGCACGGAAGGAAGACATGACATACTGCTTAGACTTGGCAGTGTAGCGTGTAAAAGCCATTCAACTAAACTAGCCCTAGAAGCAGGCTTTGTTTCAAAATACCTTCATTGTGTGTATGTGTTTATTATTTCCTTGTTAATTTCTTAAAAGTTAGCTTTGTAAATTATAGAAAGAACTCCCACTGGCTTTTCTCTTTTATTGGGAAATCATTGTGTCTTCTTTTTTGACCTCACTTGGTAAACAAATAAACATGCTAAACATTTGCTTTTACTTATCAGCAATATTCTGGACAAACCTTCAGGATTGCTTTTAGAACCAGAAAATCAAAAGCAAATATTGATGCCACCCTAGTCTAGGTCAGATTGATTCCTAAAACTGTGTTAACATGCTTGGCTGCTAACCGAAAGGTTGGTGGTTTGAGGCCAATCAGGCAGTTCGAGTCTACCCAGAGGCACCTTGGAAGAAAGGCCTGACAATCTACTTCCAAAAAAATCAGCCATTGAGAACCCTATGGGGCACACTTCTATTCTGACACCTGGGGTCACCATAAGTCGGATTTGACTCTACAGCAACTCTTTTTTTTTTTTTTTTTTTAAGTCTAGGTGTTGACTTTTTTTAATGTTAATCTTGAAGAGGGTGTTTGTCTGTTTAATCTTCATAAATGCTTGCTAATGTAAACATGTTTGCCATGATGCTTAGGAGGTAGCACAGCATTTTGTAAGGTAAAGAAGGGAATAAATATAAAATGATTTTTGTTGTTAAGGGGGTTGTAAGATCCTTGCATTTTATGTCCCTAAATATATGGCTATAAATATACTAATTAATCAGTATAATTTTATGTATTTGAAATAAATGTTTTTTAAAAGTTACTGCAGCCAGGATTTCTGTTTTAGGGGCAGACCAGAATTTTATTCATTAGAGAAATAATAAGCTAGTCATTAGAAGATATTAGCCATGGTCTTTGTGTGCAGTTTACTAGTTCAGGGCTCCTTTCTGGAAAGGTCAGGCAAAGCAGACAGTGCTAGTTGCCTCCATAGCAGCCCTTCTCTCGTGCCCCTTCTTCCTTAACAGACCCTTGGTTTTACTCAGATATCAGGCCCCGTTATTATACAGGGCTGGCTGGATTCCTCTTGATTCCCTGGGGTGAATCTTGCTTTGTCACAATATTCCAGTTCCATTACTCCAGAGATTGCTTTAGGAATGTCCACATGAATCAGTTCTGGTCAGTGACATGGGGAGAATCTGCTGGATGAAGAGCTGATTCTGGGGAAGTCTTCTCTTCATCGTACCCCTTGTACAGGAACCCTGGTGGCGCAGTGGTAAAGCACACAGCTGCTAACCAAAAGGTCAGTTTGAACCCACCTGCCACTCTGCGGGAGAGAGATGTGACAGTCTGTGTCTATAAAGATTTACAGCCTTGGAAACCCTATAGGGCAGTTCTGCTTTGTCCTTTAGGGTTACAATGGATTGGAATCGACTCCGTGAGCAACGGGTTTGGTTTTTTTGTTTTAGTACCCCTTTTTCACAGTAAAAATATTTTCTTCTTTAGCTTTTGGTTATTGTTGTGTAAGGATGCTTTGCATAGAGTTAATGTGGATTTCTTTGGAGGGAGTAAACCTGAGGACAAAAGCTAGCACATCAAGGATGTAAGAACCAATTGCTATTGAGTTGACTCCAACTCATGGCGACCCCATGTGTGTCAGAATAGAACTGTGCTCCATATGGTTTTCAATCGCTGATTTTTTGGAAGTAAATCACCAAGCCTTTCTTCCGAATTGCCACTGAGTGTGCTTGAACCTCCAACCTTTTGGTTAGTAGCTGAGCACATTAACCGTTTGCACCACCCAGAGTCTCCATCAAGGATGAAGACAGATGGAAATAGTGTAGATGCTTGATGACTTCATTGAGCAACTGATTAACTGACTCTAGAACATTCTTTCCTTTGGACTTCTTGAGATATGTGATAATAATCACTGTGTAAGCTATTTTAAATTGGGGCTTTTGTTATTTAGTTGAAAACACACTAACTGAAGTAGAAGATTAGCGTCTCAGGTAGATCTTAATGCCTTATCTTACTGAGATCTGCCACTGCTTACATCAGAGGGATGGAGCAGTAAAGATGGCCAGCTGGAAGTTCCTTACCTCCCTCCTCTTCTCCCTTCCTTCACAGATAGCTATTTCCCACGATAACATACCTATTTTAGAAAAAAGGGTAAAACTTCAAACCTTTCTGGGTGCATTTATATTGTATTTATTCTTTCAAAAGCAGCTGTTCCAAACTACTTGTTACCTATTGGAAAAGGCCATTTTGTGGATTTGAGCTGGTCAGTGAGTTTAGTCTCTTAGACTGACACACAGTTGTCTGCTGCTGAGTCTGTCCAAATATTCTGCGATGAACTTACAATCACTGCTTCTTGCAGATATGGCTTCAGCACATGGAACTTGCCATGGAATACCAGATGGTACTGAAGCACCAAGTTCTTCCTGCCTGGGAAAAATATCATCTGCAAAACAGTACTGCTCACAGTGCTGCTCAACAGAGAAACCTTTTGCTGTTTCTTCAGGACTCCCTGAGTCTGACCATCACATATTGTTTGGACAACTCACTAGCCATCTTGGAATTCTCTGCTCAGGCTGTGCCTCCTCCCTACTCCCACTCTCAGTTATATCACTGTAAGAGTCTTTTGCTCAATGGTTAGGACAGGATTCATGCCCAGAAGAGCAGTACTGAATGGTGGTCATTGTTAGGTGCTGCCGAATCGGTTCTACCTCATAGTGACACTATGTACAACAGAATGAAGCACTGCCTGGCCCTGCGCCATCCTTGTAATTGTTGTTATGCTTGAGCCCATTGTTGTAGCCACTGTGTCAGTCCATCTCATTGAGGGTTGTCTTCTTTTTCACTGACCCTCTACTTTACCCAGCATGGTGTCCTTCTGTAGGAACTTATCCCTTCTGATCGTACTGATGATACCAAAGAGTAATAGCCTCTGTTTTTTCTCCACTGTTGATGAATTCAAGTCAACAAATGTTGAATTTAGTGTGGGGGATATATCGATGACTGACATCTTGGTTAAGGAATCTGTAGTCTAGTAAGGAAGAAGCCATATAAGCAAATGATAGATGTACAAGCTACAGAAGTGACACAATGAGGATGGAATGACTTATTTTGGGGAAGCAGGAGGAGGGAGACTTCTTGGAGCTTTTCTCTGAGTTACGTTCTAAAGATTGAAAGGGTGTTTGCTAGGACATTCCAGGGAGAGAGAACAGTGTATGCAAAGTCAGAGTGGCGTGAAAGAGGATGGCTGAACAGTGTTTTGAGGGCAACTTAGAAGGAGAACATTTGCTCACGTCTTCAGGCTGATCAAATCCCGTGATTGGCTCTGTTAGGCTCTGGTGGTCATGTGTGTCTTGAATTGAGTGTAGAGAATGCGACTTGAGTTTAAAAAGAAACCCCAAGGATAGCCAGTGGCTAAGAGCATGACCAGTCAGACTGTCTGAGAGTGTACCTGGTTCTGCTCCTTAATTATATGAACTGGGCCACTTTCTTAACTCCTCTGGGTCTCAGCCTCCTCATCTGTAAAACAAGGGACCTACCTCATAGAGAGCTGTAAACATTAGTCAATACAGTCCTTGTAAAAGAGATTAGAAATGTGCTTAGTATATAGTAAGGTTGTCAGTAAATGTTAACTAGTATTACTAGTTATTAAGTTATCCATCTAATAGGGATGTGGTCATGGGGAAATCATATTGTTTCTAAAGGTCAGCGGTCCCCTCTTTATCTCCTTAGACATATTCCACCAGGCAGATCTAGGATTATTTGTAGGTAAGCATTGGCTATAAAGTTTGATGTCTAGTGATGGACTCTGTCTCTGAGTTTGCAGGACTCTAAGGTGGCTGAGCATGTACTGATTGCCTCCTATTTCTCTCCTTGTTTTCCGTAGGAGACATCCAAGAAGCTTTGTTTGAGAAGCCTTACTGATTTTGTCAGATGTTAATGATTTGCGTGGAGGGACTGCTAGATTGCAGTTAAGAACTTCTCAGAGTGGTTTATAAACTTTGTTTCCCTTTCAACTCTCTACCCAAGTCATTTCTGAATTCCTTAGTTGCAATAGAGATTGCTAAGGTGTTAGTTTGTATTGGCTTTATTTTATTTATTTTATTTTCAGTTTTCAAGGTGACTTTTTTTTTCCTTTTTTCTTTTTGTGGTAAAAATATATACAACAAAACCTTCACCATTCAACAATTACTACATGTACAATTCAGCGACATTGATTATATTTTGTTCAGCCTTTATCACTATCCTTTTCCAAATTATTCCACCACCATTCACATATATTCAGTGCCCCCTAAACAAAAACTCCTCTTTCACCTTCCTTCCTACCCCTGGTAACAGCTAATAATGTTTGGTTTCTATATATTTGCTTTGTTTTATATAAGTGAGATCGTACAGTATTTGTCCTTTTCCAGCTGACTTATTTAGCTCAGCATAGTGTTTTCTAGATTTATCCATGTTGAGGCATACATCAGGACTTCATTTCTCATTATGGCCAAATAATATTCAGTTGTGTGTGTGTACCGTATTTTATTTATCCATTCATCTGTTAATGGACATTTCAGTTGCTTCTGTCTTCTGGCTATTGTGAAATAGCTGCAGTGAACATTGGTGTACAGGATTCTGTTTGCACTGCTGCCTTCACTTCTTCTGGGTATATTCCTAGAATTGGAATTGCTAGGTCAAAATGTAGTTCTATGGTCAACTTTTTGAGAAACTACCAAACTTCTTTGTTTATTTGTTAGCCCCCACAAGGCAATGCCATACGGCTTATAATTTTGCCAAGGTTTACATTTGACTAGGAAAGCCAACGAGAATGTGAATATTAGTCATTTGCTTAGCTGATGAATGAGCCTAACCTGTCATTCACTATCCACAATGCAATGGGATTTTGCTGTTCGATACTCATCACTTCATATTCATTTTATTAAAAATACGGTAAAGAGTTATTAGCAAAGTTGGGGCTTCTTAGCCCCCTTGTCCATACTGTGAAACAAGAGAATTCAGCCTCCCAAAATACCTTTATTTCCAGTCTGCCTCAGGCACTCAGATTCTGGTCTGTGCTGCTCATTCGGGCTACTTCATTGGATAAGAGGTTTTTCATATAAAATAACATATGGAAAGAGTGCTATATATATTGGAATAAATTAAGATAAACTTACCACTAAGGGACAGTAGTGTTATGGAATTTTCCTCCTGACTGGTTACCTCATTAAGATTTGTATCAGTTACTATTAGGTTCAGCTACATATTACCAATAAACCCCAAATCAATGTGATTTGTACATATAGTTTATTTCTCTCTCATGTAAACGATGTGGGAGGTCCAGGGCTACAGTTGTCACTCCACACTGGGAGGACTAGACCCCTTTTATCTTGCTGCTCCACCATCCTCATGGGCCAAGATGGCAATTTCAGCGATCATATCTAATTCTATCCAGTAGGAAAAGAGGAAGGAGAGAAAGGGGTAAAGCATTTGCTTTAGCTGCCTTTTAGGGTTTCATGGAAGTCATGCACACTTTTGCCTCTCCTTGGCCTTAACTTAGTCACTTGACTATGTCCAGTGACAACAGAGGTGGTATTTATAGTCTTAGATGGGCATATTCACTGTCCCAAATAAAATTGAGTATCAGTGAAGATAGACTGAGGGTGAGAAAGGTTCCTTGGAGGAGAACTATTAATAGCAATGTCTCTCACTGGATTTATATAATTTATGAGATGTGGCTGGAGCCCTTATGTTTTTCTGTTCTGATGGAAGGCTTTGAGTGGTCTGTTGTTTCAGGAAAATAGAGCTGATTACTTTGCCCCAGTGGTTTGGTGTAAATCTTTTTTGGAAAGTGTTGGTTGGAAGGGAAAAGGAAAATACCACCTGTCCTTTAGTCTTTGCCTGGTAATATCTTTTATCGTATCGAATTAAGAGGCATTAAGTTCTGCCTTTGTGCATTTCAGGGGTTGTCTGTATCTGGGAGTAAAACTTTTTACTTCCTTGAAAAACCTTTGTCTGCTTACCTCTCCTTGAGGTATATATGTACACACACCACCTCCCATGTTCATATCCTGGAGATGCAATACCCACTAATCACTTGCCATATTGATGTGGAATCTGTGACTGCCTTTACTCATCAGGATGTCACACAGCCTTCTATGAGTGTCAAGACTGCTGGTGACAGGGATTGCAGGTCAGGGCAGGCTCCACACCACAGTGGTCGCTGGGCTGCAGAGTGATGTAACAGCTGATGTCCTGCTGTAGTAAAGATCCTGGGATAAGTCTTCCCTTGATCTGATTTAGAAAGAAAAGGCTAGAATCTAATTTGAACATGTTAAAAAAAGAAGACGAAGAAGAAGAAAGAAAGAAAGAAAAGAAAAAGAAACTCCTAAGAAACATAAGACATCGCTGAAGTCTGGAAGCTGAGCATTTTTTCTGGCACTTATTATTATGCATAAATTATCACAGCCAGCCCGGATTTAGAAAATTGAGCTTTTACTGTTTGGTATTTGAAATATCTTTTTTATCAGGTGAATTCCTTGGTTGTATGTATATATTTGCAAGGGTATTTATGTTTTTGTTGAGTTTCTGCAATTTAGTTTCCTATAAAAAGTTCTTTTACAGTGCCCGTTAGATAATTCTGATAGTCAAGTATTTCTTTATATTTGAAAAACATTTTATTCATTCACTGGTAAATATAGAAGTCTGAACACAAAATATGGGTAAATCTAAAATGTAGGCTGAATAATAATAAAATCAACTGTCCCTAAAGAATGTTAATTGGCAGGTTAGATCAAACTGGAGGAGTACGAATATGTAATGGCATGTTTCACGATTCTTTCCTTAACCCTGAACTGCTGAAAATTTTTATAAAGACCTGGATGAAGACAATGGATAAAACCAAAACAACAACAAAAACAAAAGCAAATCTGTTGCCGCCAAGTTGATTCCGACTCATAGCGACCTTATGCAATGGATAACACCTTATTATTAGTGGATGTAACAAAACCAGGAGAGCTATTTTGGTCATTGGCAAAAGAATCAGAATTCTTAAAAAAAATTTAATTAGCTGGAAAAATGGATGAAATAAATCTAGCAAGATGAAACATAGCTTAATGAAGCACATGTAAGAATGTTTTAGAAATTTTTGTTGATTGTAAGTGTGGTATGAGTCAGTAATATGATATGCCTGCCAAGAAGAGTTAATTTGTTTTTAGATTGAATTAATAGATGTTGAGCGCTTCGAATGTGGGAAGTGGCCCTCCCACGTGTCTCTCTGTTGACCACACTATACTAGGAAGATTATGATCACTTTATCCAGTACATCTTAAGAGGGACATTGCTATTGTAGTGAGTTTCATTTCTTGATCTTATAGTTTTCAAATACTTAGATTTACTTAACATGCTTATTTTATGGACAGAATGGAGTACCCTTAGGAGAATACCAGGATGTGGCGGGGAACTGGCAAAGTTTATCCTAGAAAAGAGAAGACTTACGAATAAACCTGTACCTATGAGTCGGAATTGACTTGACGGCAATGGGTCAGTCTTCAAGTTGTTGAACTGCTATATTGAAGGAGAGTAACATTATTTTGTCTTAGACAGCATAGAGTTAGGATTGTGTGGAAATCATTAGGAAGCAGATTTCAGTTCATTATTACTGTATAAAATTAGAATAGGCTTCATTGTGAAATAATAAAAATCTGTGTATGTGTGTATGTTTGCATGTGTATGTGTGTGTGCATTTGATTGGGCTCACATGGAGATTGAGACACCTCTTGGTGTGGATTTTGTGAGAATTCATGCGTTGATTAGAATTTTGAATAGGATGATTACTGTGGTTCTTTTCTGACTTTTTTAGTCTAAGATTCTTTGAAATCCTCAAGTTTGAAATGTTAAAAAGTGATACAGTCAAGTTCAAATCTTTCACCTGAAAGGAGAGTCAAAAAGTCAATTGGTCTGCTGTCTGGTCCCCATATAGGACCACTTCTAAACTATATGCTGTGGATCACCATTGTTCTGAATTTTAAGAAGTGCAAGGTTGCTATTATAGCTTATTATAAATCCACATTAATTAAATGTTGATGGATAATAAGGTACTGTGATTTAAAAACCAAAATGAATAAAATGGTGTCCATTGAAAATCTCCCTTTCACCTTTGTTCTCCATCTGCCCACTTCCCATGACTACCTCCCCCTCTTCCACAATTTGTCTGCATATAGAAGCAAATTCAAAACCATGCTTTTACTTTGCTTCTTTTTGGTGCAAATGGTGGCTTATTGTGCGTATTGTTGTATAACTTGCTTTCTTCCCAAAGATATTTTGAAGATCTTGTCATATCAGCACATAGAGAAATTTGCATTCTTTTTATACAGTTCATAATACTCCACTGTTTGGATGTAACATCATTTAATTAGCCCCCTATTTATGAACATTTATGTTTCTTTTTTTTTTTTTTTAACTATT
Source organism: Dugong dugon (assembly GCA_030035585.1). Lineage (NCBI taxonomy): Eukaryota > Metazoa > Chordata > Mammalia > Sirenia > Dugongidae > Dugong > Dugong dugon. Next base: position 109,272,274 of record CM057468.1, on the reverse strand, counting down.
AATGAATATGCTGAAGTAAATAGCCTTGTACATATGTCATGTTGCACTTGGCAGGTATGTCTGTAGTATCAATACCCAAAGTAGAATTGCTGATTTCAGAGATATATAAATTTATTGCCAAATCATCCACTGTTTTTGTTGTTAATTTATATGATTCCGAACTTGGAAAATGGTGTCTCATATAGTTTTAATTTCCACTTTTCTTATGAATGAAGTTAGGTGTACTTTCATAAGCTTAAGAGTCATTTTGCTAAATATATCCATTTTGTCTACTCTTTTATTGGCTTATTGGCCAAGTTCTTATCAATTTCTAGGAGCTCTCTGTTTGGAAATTAGCCCTTTGGGAAATGAGTTGCTTTTTTTTTTTTTTTTTAATCAGGTTAGTATTTTTTCTAATAATTTTGCTTGTGGTGTTTTTCTGTTGTTTTTTTGCCACGCAAAATTTATATCTAGTGTGTACGCAAATAAATGTATGCCTTGTGGATTTTTGAGTCATGGTTAAAAAAGTCTTTCTCATAACAGTGTTTAAAGGAATTCTTCCATGTTTTCTTATAGTACCTTTATGGTTTCATTTTTCACTTTAAAATTTTTAATTCATTTGGACCATAGCAGTGTGAGGTATGGTCCAACTTATTTTTTTCCAGATGGCTACATAGTTGTTCTGACATCACAGTTGTTCATTTGTGTAGCTGAGCAACTACACAGTTGTTCTAGCGTTGAATAGGCCATCTTTTACTACTGATTTAAGGTGCTATAGAGGTATTTTTTAATACATTTCTGATTGTACTTAGATCTGTTTTTTGGGTCTGTTCCATTGGTCTATCTGTTGGTGAATAATACGGATTATTTTTATAATAAAAATGTTGTTGGGTGCCATCAAGTCATTTTCGACTCATAGTGACCTCATGTGACAGAGTAGAACTGCCCCATCAGGTTTTCTTGGCTGTAATTTTTATGGAAGCAGATTGCCAGGTCTTTCTCCCGTGAAGCGAACTACCAACCTTTTGGTTAGCAGCAGGGTACTTAACTGTGTGCCCCACCAGGGCTCCTTATAAGGCAAATAGCTTTTCTTTCGGAAATTCTGCTTTCTGATAGGTATGTCCACTGCTGGATTTTAAGTTTAATTTCCTTTTTCCTCCTGTCATGGATTGAATTATGTCCCCCAAAAATATGTGTCAACTTGGTTAGGCCACGATTCCCAGTATTGTGCGGTTGTCCTCCATTTTGTAATCATAATTTTATGTTAAAGAGGATTAGGGTGGGATTGTAACACCCTTACTAAGGTCACATCCCTGATCCAATGTAAAAGGAGTTTCCTTGGGGTGTGGCCTGCACCACCTTTTCTCTTACAAGAGATGAAAGGAAAGGGAATTGGGGCGGGGGGACCTCATACCACCAAGAAGGAAGCAGCAGAACACATTCTTTGGACCCAGGGTTCCTGTGTGGAGAAGCTCCTAGTCCAGGGAAAGACGATGAGAAGGACTTTCCTCCAGCGCCGACAGGGAGAGAAAACCTTCCCCTGGAGATGACACCCTGAATTTGGACTTACAGCCTCCTAGACTGTGAGAAAATAAATTTCTCTTTGTGAAAGCCATCCACTTGGTGGTACTTGTGGTATTTTTGTTACAGCAGCACTAGATGATTAAGACATCTCCCTGTCTTTTCTATATGCAACGGTAGACCTCATCTCTATACTAATATAGTTATTTATTTGTTTATTGACTACTGGTGTAACACTGTAATATTTACTGTCATTTTATGTCTTTTTTAAAAAAACAAACAAAGCCTGATATTTAGTCAGGTGCCATGTTTTGTGAATTATATCATTTTTGTTGGAGTTTCCAAGAAGATGGCTTGCTCACATCTCCTTTTCTTGATTCATATCCATGAATTTTCTATACCATGATTACAAGAGTAACTCATTGTTACAACATCTGAGCTTTAACACTAATAAACTAGACATTGCAAAGATATTATTTTAGAGCAATTTTTAAAGGAAAAAATGCTTTTGATGCAAGAAACTGGCATGAAGAAATCCACAGGTTCTAATTTTTGAGTGATAAATTTATCTTATTCATTAAGTGAGGGAAGTGGACTAAAGACCTCGAAGGTCCCCTCCCGTTCATTGTCATTCTCACATACATTTCCATTTCCATGATCATTTTACCTGGACACTTGGATTGCAAGTTGAAGCTCTTCTTGGTGATTCCTGGGGCTTGGCAGCTAAAGTGCTCTCAGCTGCCTCGCTCTCAGCAATTGCTGTACCATTTCCATCTGGTCCCTTTTGTGAACCATGCTCAGGGAGCTGAAGTCATGGACTTAATTTGCTTCGTTGTACACACACACACACACACACACACACACACAAAAGGGCCATGCTTTCTTTCTCTTCATGTTATAGAAAGGGAGAACGAAATATAATGGTGATGTTGCTGGGTTTCAGCTTGGTTTAGCTTCCCCTAAAATGAAGGTGATAACCTTGGTGGAAAACAGAATGGTCTTCTGGCCTCACTACTCAGAGCACACCTGAGTGCAATAGAGTACTTCTTTATCAGCCTGTTACTACCAGCAACAATTCCTTTACAAACTGTCTTGTTTGTTAGACTCCTAGGTAAAACCCATTTTTTGAAAGAGCCCGTCTTATATTTGAATGGCATTTTAGTAAGCCTTTTGAGCAGATTTAAACTTATTTCACAGTCAGCCTTCTTTTCAAAGTCGAATCATACCAGTTTGCTTAGTCTTTCTGATCCTTTAATCATTTTATCCTCAGCATGTTTTCAGATGCTTCACATCTCTCTGTAGAACTGGACTGAGTTCTTTAATAAAATCTCATCAGGATCAAATAAAATGGAAAGATCATCCCATTGCTGTTCCTTAATATATCTGAGGATTTGTCATTTTTTCCTCAAATACTGTATTGTTCTTTCTCTGTTGAAGTATTTAAAACAAAGAAAAAAAAATCTCTGCATGACCAAATCCACCCGACCTCTAGTGATGCCCCTGTAGCCATGGCTGGCTTCATAGGCATGAGCCTGTGCGATTTCAAAAGGGCCTTGTGCTCAAATGAGCCCTGTGCCTGGTTTAATGCTCTGCTTTTGTTGTCTTGGAGTCCCTGGGTAGTGCACTTGATTAAGCATTTGACTACTAACCAAAGGTTGGCAGTTCAAAGTCGCCTAGAGATACCTTGAAAGAAAGACCTGGCGATCTGCTTCTGAAAGGTGACAGCCTTGAAAACCCGATGAAGCAGTTCTACTCTGCACACATGGGATCACCATGAGTCGGAATTGACTTGATAGCATCTGGTTTGGTTTTTTTTTGGTTGCTGTCTTGAAATTCTTGATAATTTTTTTAACAAGAGGCTTCACATTTTCACTGGACCTTACAAATTATGTAGCCAATGTTGCTTGTAGTTGATGAGTAGAGGACACTGTTGCTAAGTCATAATCCACATTTAACTCACCCTCAGTAATAATTATACTAGCTAGGCCCAGGGCAAGGAAATCTGGTTGTAAACTCTTCCCAATTCCACAACTTTCCCCCCAGCATGCCTGAAGATGCTGTCACTGCTCTGCTGTTGTCTCTCTGTTCTTTGTGTTATCCTTTGGATTTGTCTCTTCCTTATGTTTAAAAGCTCAGCTGCTAACCAAAAGGTCGGCAGTTCAAATCTGCCAGTCGCTCCTTGGAAACCCTATGGGGCAGTTCTGCTCTGTCCTGTACGGTCACTATGAGTCAGAACCAATAAGGTGGCAAGGGTTTGGTTTTGGTGTCATGCTTTATTTATCTCAACTCAGTCACTGAGATATGTTTGTTTTGTGGAATCCAAACTTCTTGGTATCCAGCAGATGTTCTTCCCACAGCATTCTTTCTCAGGACCCCCTCTGTTCCTTTCAGTCTTCTTCCTATTCCCTCTTGTCCTGGGCCAACTTCAAGAGTGCTTGTCCTCTCTGCTTTCTCTGTTTAGGACAGCTGGCAATGCTGCACAACAGTTTCTCATTCAAATTTTAGATTTTTCCCTGTTTATGCAAAGACGTGGGAAGTAATTATGGGACCCGCCTGGGGTTAGAAAGTCGGATTGTAATTTTTTTCCTTTTCTTTGACTGCATTTTTTTTTTAATTGTAATAAAAAAATATAGATAACACAACATTTGCCAGTTAAACATCTTTCCTGTTTTCAGTTCAGTGACACCAATTAAATCAATCATGTTGTGTAACCATCACCAATATCTGTTGCTAAATTTTCCATCAGTGAATTCTATTTTAATATCAGAATTCCAGTGTACACAGAGCAGTGACTTGGAAACATTTTGAAATTGAGCCATCAGAGTAGTAGGAATTTTTAGTTTTGTTTTTCTTTATCATAAGGTTAATCCGAGGTGTCAAATCTGATATATATGTGGCAAATGTAACTTTTAAGGATCATTGCGTTTCGTGGGTTAGCTAATTTATCAGCTAATTTCCTGTTTTCTTTGCAGCTTAACAAGCAACAATTGCAGTTACTAAAAGAACGGTTCCAGGCCTTCCTTAATGGGGAAACCCAGATTGTAGCCGATGAAGCATTTTGCAACGCAGTTCGAAGTCACTATGAGGTAAGTTTAAATAGCTTTGTTCTTGGCCTTCTGATTTTTTTTTTTTTTTTAAGATGGCTTTCCCATTTTAAGAAACTCACCAGAATGATAGGAAGGCTATGAGTTTGCAACCTTTCGGAGAGCATTGTCAATTCTATTTTGCAATTTCAGAACTTTAATTCCACAGCCTGGTTTTGAGAGATAAACAGAATAGGAAAATACCGGTATTCACATCTTTTGCAGAGAAGTAAACTGTTTAGAAAGATCTTCTGGCAGTGATTGATATACCTGAGTATAACTATCTTTGGGTCCACATATCTAAATTATCCTTTTAAATCGGGATTTGAACAGTAAATTGCTATCTTGAGCGGTTTTGTTCCCTCGCTTTGTAATAGTTAAGGCCAGTAGGTAATTTCGAGAGGATAAATTGAATTCTCTTTTCTTCCGGCAGGAATAATGCCACCAACACTACCTTGCCATTTCTTCTGATTTTAGCTTCGTGACTCATCAGGAATTCTCTGTGGGTTTCCTATGAGCACCAGTTTTCACACACTGTCATTAACTGCTTCACTGAGTTGCCAGTAGATGCTAAGTCTAGAGAGTTCCCTTTTTTCTTAAGCATTTCAGAGTCATTTGGGGAATGGATTTTTTCTGTTGTGCATCTACTATAAACGTTTCATCTGAAGAACCAGAACATTCAAACATATAGTAGACTAGTAAAAAAAAAAAAAAAGGAAAATGTAGAGATGCAAACGTGTCTGAATGTCCCTGAAGCAGAGAATATCTTTGTGTGAGGAATAGAGTAACTGGATGTACAGATAATTGGTTGGATTTGTAATTTGTTGATGGTATGCTTCAGAGGCTACTTAATGCAGCTTGAGGGAGGTTTCCATTACCCTAAGCCTTGGTCTGTTCAATTGAATGAACTTAGAGAAGCTTGCTTTCCGAATACGTGAATGACAATGAAATTAGTGGCAATAGGGGTGGATGCATTGTCTAACAGGGCCTTAACTCAGAATGTCTGTACAAATATAAGGCCTCAAAACTCTTAACAAATACAGGTTTATACATTTCCTCTTGTAAGAATCAAAGCCTGAGTCTTACAAGATGAAATCTCACCCTGAGTCTTACAAGATGAAATGTAATGTCCTATACTTGCATCATGTAATAAAAAAAAAAGAAAGAAACAAAAACCCAAAAGTCTGTGTTCAGGATGGAGGAAATTTTTAAAAATAAAAGTAAGCATATTTTTAGTTTTGATAAATATGTGATGGTACTGTAAGATGATAATATTAGGGAAACTAAAATTGGGTGAAGCGTATGTGACCTCTCTGCACTATCTTTCCAACATTTGTGTACATCTAAAACAATTCCAAAATTTGTGTATTAAAAAGAAAAGTAAGCATAGTATAATGTGGCCACAGTTGAGTGAAAGGCACCCTTTTTAAGCAGCGTTAATAAAAATATTGTAACTCTAATGAAGGAGAGAATGTCCACATTGTATTCTACATGAGTATTGTGTTCTCTCTGGACACCATATCTAAATAAAAAGATGTGGCCAAATTTAGGCATTTTGGGTTTGAAACATATCTTACGTAGATTACTTGAAAGAACTGAAGATGTTTAGCCTGGAGAAAGATTAGGCTTGTGCTGTTTGTGGTCCCAGGAGTAAAAGTAGGACTCCAGCGGGGAAGATTTCAACCCAGTATCACCAGGGGTTTGTCCCACTTCGCAGAGACAGGATGGCCTGGCAAGTTCAGCATCGCTGGAGGCTGGGTTCTGACCGGGCATCACAGTCTCTTGGGAAGCATATTCTACAGACAAGTCCCAGAGCTCTGTCCGGGACTTAGAGAATCAGAATTTCTAAATGTGCGCTTTTCAAAGCTCCCCAGGTGATTGTGCTACGACTGGTGTGTTGCTAACCAGTGCAATTAGATGACTCCTTGCCGGCATTGTTCCAGAAGGAGATGTAAGCATCAAAGAGACAGTGCAACTAGGTGACCAGGGGGCTTTTCTTCTTTGGGTGGTATTTCTACCCAGTGTTTACTTGTAAGACTATATCCAGATTGTCTTTGTGCAACCTTCAAAGTGGTGTCCAGATTTGTGATATTAAAAAATATATTTAAGAAGGCTTCAGTTCCTGGTTTACATTTAGAAAATTATTATTTTCCAGATTGGTGCTCAGTATACTCTTGAATGAATGGTGTTGGAAAACATTATGTTAGAAAAGTTAAATAAGGTAAAATTGTGTTGCTTCCCATTGTTTTTTCCACAAAAACCTTTTCTTTTTTTAGGATATTCTTACACACTTTGCTATGACCAACAATGCTGGTACTCTTTACTATTAATTGTTACCTTTATTATGTCATGTGTTTTCTGCAGCTTACAGAAAAATATCACAAACATCTATTTTTTTTTTTTTTGTGATGGTAAACAGTGTATGTATTAGTACCCACAAATTACATAAATAGAAAGTGAAGCTCACAGACGTTACATGACCCGTCCAGTGTCATATATTTGGAAAGCATCTGAGTTAAATGTGAATCCAGGTTTTCCGGCCTTTTGTATGCTGAAGTTGTTTCACAGTTACCGTTTTGAACACCCGTGAGTTGGAATCAACTGGGCAGCAACGGGTTTTGTTTGTTTGTTTTAGTGTCATGTACTGTGCAAAGCACTCAAAAAATATTTGTATTCTTTACGATAAATCTTTTAAATGGGTAGAATTATTCCCATCTTACAGCTGAATGTAAATGACTTGCACCCAAAGCTGCATAGTTAATAAATAACCAAAAAGCAAACCCACTGCCATCAAGTTGATTCCAACTCATAGAGACCCTGTTGGACAGAGTAGAACTGTCCTATGGGGTTTCCAACGAGCGGCTGGTAGATTCCAACTACCAACCTTTTGGTTACAGCCAAGCTCTTAACCACTGTGCCACCAGGGCTCCAGCTAATAAATAGCAGAACTAAAATCTCATTCTTCTTACCATAGTTTATTAAAAAACAGATTCTTGGGTTCCACCTAAGACCTGTTGAGTCAGAAGCCCTGGGGGACCCTGAAATCTGAATTTTGAATCTGAACCTGGATAATTTTGGTTCACGCTAGAATTTGAGAAAGATGTTGACCTACATCTTACAACTTGTAGAATATACGTTCCATGAGGACAAAGCCATTTCTGTCCTGGTTGCCGTTGTCCTTCCAGTGTTTAGCACACAAAGACATTCAACAAATACCTGTTGGATAAATGCATGAGTATTGCAGCATTTATTGCTCTGCCTAGAAACTGTATATTTTATTCTTATTTTCCCCATAACTCTTTTTCTGATAATATCGTTTCAGTGTTGCTATGAGATGTCTGTTGAGTCTGAGTGTTCTCACTTTCATGTTTGGACTTTCAAGTTTTTTCTGACTTAGAAATTTCTGTGATTCTATGATCTTTTTTTGGCTTCTTAGATCTTTTGAAGTACATTCTTTCAGTGATGCTGTATATTGTTTGCTGTATAAGACTGTTTTTACCTATTAAGAAATTGTCAGTAGTAATTTGCTCATTTATTAGGCTTAGAATCCTTTCTTTATCTGGGATGGCCAATTCCAACCATGGAATATATATGCAAAGTCCTAATCAATGTTTATAACCGATAAAATTGAAAATATATCTTCATACTCTTCATACAAGTTCTCCCAAAGTCTGTTTGCGATTGATTTCTTTCCCTCAGCTCCACAAATGCTATTTCTGCAATGATTTTATGAATAGCCTTTTCCGTCTTGATTGTACATCTCTGTTTTCTGTGGACAGTTAGAAGAGTCGTCTGTGTCTTATATTGGTTGTATCTTCAAATATTTGGTTTACTTTATTTCTCTTTAATGCTTGGGATCTTAGTGTGAGACTCAGGATAAATTCTTTCTCTCCATATTATTTAATCAAAAGCTTTTCTCTAGGTACCATTCATTTTTTAAAAAGGTAAATAATTTTTTTCAACAGCATCATGACCAGTTGGGTTCTGTGTGTTTTTATGCAGTGTCCTCTTGGGCACGTATGGATGTTTATCTCTGTATGTCTATATCTGTGCCAATTTCAGTACATATTTATTGTGAATACTGTTCACCATGTTACATAGAAGCATATATCTTGAAAGTGATAATGATTTTTCAATGACAATGTAATTCTTGTGGCGTCTGTTTTATAAAATGTCTTAAGTTGGCTGGCCTACTAAAGCAATCAGAATAAGAAAGAAGAAACCTGGTTTTGAAATTTCATCAACCTTTTTCTTCCTAAAGTTAGCATAATTAGGAAAAAAAAAAAAGAGCCAAAATATCTAAACCACATAACTAGGCAGACACGGTGGCAGAGTAAGACCAGAATAAGAAAAAAAGAAATAGTAGGTAGCATACATAGCAACTTAATAAAAGTTAGCAGCTGTAATCATGATAATTTTATGATTGCTATAGGGTCGCTATGGAGTCCTGGTGGTTCAGTGGTTAAGAGCCTGGCTGCTAACCAAAAGATTGGCAGCCACTCCTTGGAAACCTTGTGGTACAGTTCTCCTCTGTCCTTTGGGGTCACTAAGAGTCTGAATCGACTCGACAGGAATAGGTTTGATTTTTCAGTTTTTATTTATTGTTTGATTCTGCGATAGTTTAATTTTTTTTAATTGAAGGTTTTTTCTTTTTTTTTTTCTTTTTTTTTTTGATATTTTTAGACCTCTTTCGGAATACATCTGTATTCTGTGTATCTGGTAATATTGAGAGTCCTACCTTCCATGATTCTTTGCCATTGCTTGAGGGAGTGCTCTATTTATATTAAAATGAAGATGTTCCTGGGGGGACATAGAGCGGAATAAAACAACAAACAGTTTTAGGGACTGAATATGTGGAGTGACAGTGATGGCAAAAATGGTAGCTTTTGTTAATGGCCCAGAGGACTGCAGAAAGACTTATAGCATAGGCCACAATGTCTTGAACTTGGCAGTTCTCATAGGTTTAAGTGCTTACGGTACAGCAGCTAATCAAATAATTTCTCAGTCTTGCACATCTCGACTTGATATGTCATTGTAATAATATGTTGCTGGCTGTGGGTCAGGAATTTTTTTTCCCTTCTGTTAACCAAATGAAACATTCCATCAGAAAATCATATTTCTTCATGTAATTGAACTCATAGCAATATCATGATTGCAATGACCTGTTTACTCCACATAATGAGGGAGTAAGACGTAAAACTCACATTGACTTTAGTGTTGTATTACATACAGCTTTTTAAAAAAAAAAAATTTTTTTTATTGTTGTAGTTTAAATGAAGTTTACATTTCAAGTTAGTCTCCCATACAAAATTTATAAATACTTTGTTATGTGACCCTAATTGCTTTCCCATACTGTGACAGCACACTTCTCCTTTCCACCCCTGATTCCCCATGTCCATTCAACCAGCTCCTAACCCTCTCTGCCTTCCCATCTCACCTCTGGACAGAAGCTGCCCGTTTAGTCTCTTGTATCTACCTGAGCTAAGAGACACGCTCCTGATGAGTATCACTTTATGTCCCACAGTCCAGTCCAATCCCGGTCTGAAAAGTTGGCCTCGGAAATTGTTTTAGTTCTGGGCTGAGAGAGAATCTGGGGGCCATACTTTCTGGGGTTCCTCCAGTCTCAGACCATTAAGTCTGGTCTTCTTTCTAGAATTTGAGTTCTGCACCCCACCTTTCTCCTGCTCCATCAGGGACTCTCTGTTGTGTTCCCTGTCAGGCAAGTCATTGGTGGTAGCTGGGCACCATCTAGTTCTGGTCTCAGGCTGATGAAGTCTCTGGTTTATGTGGCCCTTTCTCTCTCGTGGGCTAATACTGTTTTTTGTTGTTGTTGTTGTTTTAAAATCCTTAAAGCATCTCACTGTCTGCAGAGAGGCATAAAATGGACACAGATTCTACAGGCGTTTATTTTTTCTTTCTATCCATATCTCTTCTTTTGTTTGGTTTCTGTTTTTCAATTTAGGACACTTCCACTGACTCTGCAGATGTGTAGACATAGGTTTATTGCAATGTATTACATTCCAAATTGTTCTTCCCATCAGATATCTGCTTCTATTTCATGGGACTCTGGTGAACTTTGTCCAAACAAAACCCATGACAGTGTGATTTATAATGGATATGTGGACAAGTAGCTGGCCTTTCACTTGAAGATTTCCAAAAGAAGACACTACATAAACTTTCAAGTTCCATTACTATGCAGAAAAATAATGTTAGAGCTTTCTTTCTTTCTTTTTTTGATGGGCTGGCTTTGTTCACAACATTTCAGAAAAGATATGTAGTTTTCATAATACTTCTGTTTGTTTACATTCTCTTCTGGTTCCAAAGAATGGGAATGTGTTACAGAGGCTTTTAATCTTTAAAAAATTACCAAAGAAGTATTGAACTAAGTCTTGCCCTTACCGCTACCACCATTATTTGCTGTTCAGATTTCCTGCCTGTTTAATGAGACAAATTAGAACAACTTCAATACATTTTCAAAAAGTTCTATGTTTATTTACAAATTGTACATTAAAAGAAAAATTATTCACTTTCATCTCTAAAATTTGAACTCTAATTTTGCCCTTTTAAGTTTGTGTACTTTTACGCCCCTCCAAAAAAAACCACATTATTAAATTTGGGGATTCAGAAGTTTTCCAGTTTGATACTACTTTAAGAACACTTCTAATGTAAATAAAATAAATGTTTATGTTAGAGAATTTTTTAAATATTTAAAAATGAAAAGAAAACAAATATTACCTGTATTTCCAGTAGCTATAGGCAACTTGTTTTACCATTTCTCTTTTATAGATGTGTAACCTGGAATCATTTTGATTTTTGTTACATAATGTTATGTCATGTACATTCTTTTCTTTTGGTTGTTATTGTTGAGAATATACACAGCAGAACAGACACCAGTTCACCAGTTTCCACTTGTACAGTTCTGTAACAGTGATCATATTCTCCCAGTTGTGCAATCAGTCTCACCGTCCTTTTCTGTACCCTGAGCTTCCTTTAGAATTGAAATGTATACCGTCAGTGTTTTTAGTTTTGTTTTTGCAAGCTGGAGAGTGAAGGACTGGAAAGATACGCACTTAAATATTTTTATGAAAATTTCTTGATATCATTTTACCTTGGAATAGAAGTACTTACTTTTCCTATTCCAAGGGATGTTTGACCTGTCAAAAATCTCTTTTAGAAAAGCCTGTTTTTTCATTCTGAATTGATGGTCGCTAAGTAAACCAAGATTGGCAGCCTATGGCAGGAAGGGATAAAAAAAAAAAAAGCTCAACACATCCATCACTGAAATCCAGTAATCAGAAATGAGAAGTGAGGTTTTAAATTTACATTGAGCTCTGCAGATCACATTGTATTTGTTATTTTTGCTATTAGCCATTATAGTTCATGTGCTTTATAAACAAGAAAATACAACCTGAAGGAGTAGGGGGGAACTGACGTTTAGTCTCTATTTGCACTGTGAACAGGTATTTCATTTTACTAGAATAGAAAATTAAAAAGTGAGTTTCAGAGGTAAGGAAACATAAAAAAAAAAAAAAAAAGGCAAACAAACAAAAAAAGGAAAATATTTGCAGCATAACAAAAGGTTAACAGTCTTCTTCGTGTTGGAAGAACACCTGTAAAACAGTATTTAAAAGATAAGAGTCCAAATGGAAGCATCGGCGAAGAACGGGAACAGGTAAGAAAAAGAAATACGAGTGACCAATGTACATAAGGAAATGTTCAACATCACTAACAGTAAAATAGAAACAAGCAAACCTAATAGTTGGCATTCATTTTATAATATCAAGTGTGCAGAAGAAAATGGCAATCTCATATATTGTTATGGTAGCATAAATTGTTACTACTTTTCTTGAGGGCAATTTACATAAAGAGCTTAAATGATGCTCATCTCTTATAACCTAATGCCATTTGCAGAAACTTACCAAAGATGCACCAATTTAGGAATATGAATAATAATCTCAGCTTTTATTATTTTTATTAGGTAAAAATGGAGAAAACATAAGTGTCTTACAGTAAAAAAGACATTAAATAAAATTTAGATATAATCACACAATGGTCTATTAATGCAGCTATTTAAAACCATGTTTATGGGAAATATTTGATATTAAGTAACATTCATGACACATTTTGCTCACTTAAAGAACTATCTATATGCAAGCAGCTCCAAAAGTCAGATAGGAAGCATCTCATACCAGGTAGCCACGAAGAAAAGAAGCATATGCGGTTTACCTCAGTGTGGCATTTATAATCCCCTGTCCCAGCTAGGGAGCGCTCAGGTTAGGGTTAAGAGCCGTGGGAAGGCAGGACCTGGCCAGGTGTGAGATGCTTATTTTAGTGCTTAGGCCTGACACCACAATTCAGAAAGAGTTTGCACAAATCATATTTGTTAATACTTTGTTAAAACCCAAAACCAAACCCCTTGCCATCGAGTTAATTCCAACTCAGCGTGACCCATGTGTTACAGAGTAGAACTGCTCTATAGTCTTTTCTTAGCTGTAATCTTTATGGAAGCAGAGTGCCAGGCCTTTCTTCCACTGAGCTGCTGGGTAGGTTCAAACCACCAGTCTTTGGGTTAGCAGCTGATCACAAACTACTTCTGCCACCCAGACTCCTTATACTTTTTTAAGGGAATGCTTGCTTCTTTAACTAAAGACAGCATCAGAAAAACAAGTCCTCAGGGGAAAAGGCAAGTGAGTGCTGAGTGGCTTTCTGGGCAGAACCACTGCCTGTGGCTTTCTAAGGCCGAGAAAGCCCATTTGGTCACAGATTACATTTTATAAGATTGCTGCTTCATTACTCTGGGAAATGCTCTTTAACTTTAAATGTCTTGTTCCTTCTGAAGCTGTTTAGTTTCATTTATTTTGCTTTAAATTATTTGTCTTGTCAGCTTAAGGCTAAGTAGCATTTCTTTGAATACCTATAGTTAGTTCCGTAGATCATTAGGCAAACTATACCTTATGTGGATAGATTTTCTTTGTAGCAGAAAGGTCTTCTTAATTTAAGACTTAAAATTTTCCTTCATTACTTTGACTGTTGCCTGGTTTCTAAAAGAATTCAGGGAGAAACAAGCTCATTTCTCTGATTCTCCCTATGCTCCTAAAAGTCATGAAGTTTTGTGCTTGCTAAGAGCCACTCTTAAGTCAGTTCAGTGCATTTCCTTTGCTTATCCTCTGTCAGACTTATTCAATAGTCCTTGGTATCAGTAAATTCTGTTTTTATAGCTTATTATTTTTCCTTTGGCTTCAAGGGTGAAATCTTGAGTGGAAACACGTGTACCCTTGTTAGCACAGATGCAACAGGTGCTGCTCTCACCTTGGTATGTTTAAACCTTTCCTCTCCCAGAGTCATAAAAATGGGTAGACTAAGCTCCTGGAAGGGAACCCCGGTGGTGCAGTGGTTATAGTGCTTGACCGTGAACCGGAAGGTTGGTGTTTTGAACTCACCAGCCGATCCCTGGGATAAAGATGTAGCAGTCCGCTTCTGTGAAGATTGCAGCCTTGGAAACCCTATGGGGCAGTTCTGCTGTGTCCTATAGGATCGTTATGAGTCAGAATCAACTCAATAGCAACGCATTTAAGCTCCTGGAAAGTTTAAAGTATTAAGCAAGTAAAACGTGCACGATAATGACTAGTTAAGACGGTCATTGATCATTTGTTTCCTATTACATTATTGGTTTTGCTGATTACATTCGTATCAGTTGTCATCTAAAATACTTGTTGAAAGGCCTGTGTTCATTTGGTACCACGTAAAATACACTGAAGACGTGGTCCTACCATTTAACACTTTACAGTTTAAAAAAAGTACTCATTTTCGTCGCTGAAGGTACCTTCAGGATGGAGAATTTTGTCTTCATAAGGTCGTTCGGAAGAGTTTTCTTTTGCATATGAATCCAGGTTTGTGATGAGAGTTTTATTTTAAAGTGGTTCAGCTGGCGTCAAATGAAAAAAATCCTGGCTTAGATAGGGAGAAGTTTTATCAGAAAGAAGAGAGGGAAAGGGACTATTGCAACAGAAGTTTTCTTAGGCTGGGTTCTCTAGAGAAGCAAAACCAGTGAAGTATATCTATATATGGAACCCTGGTGGCACACTGGTTAAGAGCTATGGCTACTGACCAAAACGTTAGCAGTTCGAATCCACCACAGTCTCCTTGGAAACTCTATGGGGCAGTTCTACTCTGTCTTACAGGGTTGCTACGAGTCAGAATTGACTCGACGGCAATGGGTTTGGGTTTTTTTTTCCTTTGATTTATACATATATATATAGAGAGAGAGAGATGGGAGAGAGAGGGAGATTTATCTCAAGGAAATGGCTCATGCGGTTGTAGAGGCTGGCAAGTCCCAAGTCCGTGGGCCAGGCATCAGGTGGAGGCTTCTCCTGACTCACATAGTTGCGGGGGCTGACAAACCCAAGATGGGCAGGTTGGATGGCAGGCTGCTGGCTCACAGGCTGTGGGGGTGATGAATCCCAAGATCAGCAGGCAGTATGGTAGGCTCAAGTCCCAAGAACCTGAGGTCAGATGATCATGAGCTGGATGCAGGATGCAGAGCAAGCAAAAGCCAGTGATCTTTGCCTGAACATTCATATATATTGGATTCAGGCCACATCCCCGAGGAAACTCCACTTACAACTGATGGGCTGATCACATCGGATCACATCATGGAGGTGACTACATTATATCACAAAATGGAGGATGACTACATCATTACGTAACTGCCA
This sequence comes from Dugong dugon, assembly GCA_030035585.1. Classification (NCBI taxonomy): domain Eukaryota; kingdom Metazoa; phylum Chordata; class Mammalia; order Sirenia; family Dugongidae; genus Dugong; species Dugong dugon. The sequence continues at coordinate 109,256,979 of CM057468.1, read as the reverse complement.
AACCACTGAGAATCATGGCCTAGCCAAGTTGACGCACAACCTTAACCACCACAGAGGGGTAGGGGGACTGCTATAATAGGAAGAAAGCTCTGGCCATAAGACCAACAAGTGTCTCAAGAGTTAGGGAAAAAGTTGTTGTTGTTGTTTTTTCTTTTATCAAGATAAGAGTAAAGAAGGCTAAGGAAAAACAGATGTGGCAAAGTGGGATGGTTTGTGCTGAGGCTAGCTTTCTCTCCAAGAAGGTCCCTTAAGAAAGGGTTGTTATGTTGGCTCAGGCTGAGGGTGGGCGAAGGAGACTTGAGGGGAGGAGAGAAGCTTAACCAAAGTTTGGTTCACAAGCATTTTGTTTCTGCTTGATCAGTAGGGAGAAGCAATTCAGTTATTCATTTATGAGACAAGGAATGGGGATTTGGCGGGTTTGTGGCTGGCCTGGCCATAAGTAAACAAGCTGGCATCTTTGAGTCTTATCTAAGTCATGTGGGGAAGTATGGTTATTTGCAGTAAGCTGTTTTCCTGAACAAAAAGGGTTGGAGTGTTTCTTTAACCATTGCTTTTTCCAGGACCACAGGTTCAGGTCAAATTCAACTTTGTCACTGGTCAGTTAAGACTTAGTGTCTTGAAGGACAGCTATTTGAAAACAAGCTATTTAGGAAATGCCTATTATTTTTAGGAGGCAAGGGGATAATGTTTTTATGCATTTATCCCATAAACCTTCAGGCATCCACTGTGTGTCCAGCACCATTCAGGTTCTCTTCAGGGCGCGTGGGTTCTACCTTGCTCTCAAGCACTTGGTATTCTATTAAGGGTTAAGGCATGTTTCCAGCTACAATGTGAGCGAGTACTGTGGTGAGTGCTAAAAGAGAAAAAGAGATGGTTTCAGAGAGGAACTGATGAGTTTCCCTTTACAGCTGAGGTTCTTAAGCCAGATAGAGTTCAGGGGGTCCGTCAGCTCACATGGGAAAACATTACATTTTTATTTCCACTAATCTGTAACTGAAATTTAGCATTCACTTACGTTATGAATGTAGACAACGAACCACAGTAGTACTAGCAGTACCTGAGACTTTATCACCAATAGAAATAGATCTATTTTTATATCACATTGCATTGCATTACAGCTCTCTCTAAATATTGTTTATGTTCATGAGCTACACTGAAATTACAGTACATTTAAACCCTCTTTACATTTTGTTATTTAATGAGTTATTAAAGAATCACGTAAATTGTTAGGGCACAATTTGTTTCTAAGAATATTTTTATAACTGTATGTCAGTGTAATTGCTTTCCTCTGTAAAGAAAGGAATTGTGGATTTCCTTTGGATTCCTGTGGATTCAGTTGTGGATTTAATTTTACACATCAAAAGCATTATCCAGAAAGGGATCCATAGGCTTTACTAGACTGCCAAATAGTTCATGCTACAAAAACTGTTAGGAATCTCTGACATAAAGGACCTGCAAAGGCTTTGTCACTGAGGAAGCAGAGTTTAAGCAGAGGGAAACAGAGGGGTGGACAAAATTGTGCCTATTCTTTCTATCTGGGTTGGAATTCAGATCTCACATCCCCTAGCGATATGGCTCCTGGAAATGACATCACCTTCCTGTGCTTCAATTTCTTCTCCTGTACAAAAGAGATAATAATGTTCTTACCTTCCAGGATTATTGATGATTAAACCAGTTAATGAATTTAAATTGTAAGAACCTTGCATGTGCTAAGTGTGAGCTGCTATTAATGTTATCTCCGGGAGCATTGTTTTCCCAAAAGTATCTGCCATTGTTCTGCACAATTCAGCACTTGATTTATATAAACTTGTACACTGTTTTCTAATAATCATAAGCTCTTTCAGGGTAGTGAACTATGATTTATACAGTATTGAACATACAGTAGTCTGTATTAAGTAATCAATTTATTTGAGTTAAACAGTTCCTCAATTAAATATACATGTACTTAAGTACCCAGTCACCAGCTGCCTCATGGCCTAGGAATACAAAGATGAAGAAGGCAAGATCCCTGCCCCTCAGTCTACTGGGAAAGACAGATGTATAAGCAGTTTATTGTTAAAATTGCCCTGGCCCATTTTACCAGCTTGGGGTGAGGTGCCAACTGAGGCCGTATCCCTCTTTTAAAGTTTCCCTTTTTGTGTTGAGCAAACCTAGAGGGCTTCAGTATGCTTGCACCTACTTTAAAATGGAAATATTATGTACATGTTGTTGTTGTTAGCTGCCTTTGAGTTTGCTCCCCAACTCATGGTGACTCAGTCAGTGCACAACAGAACCAAATGCTTTCTGTCCTGAGTCATCTCTGTGATCGGTTGCAAATCAGACCCTTGTGATCTGTAAGATTTTCATGGAAATTGATATTATGTGGGTTTCTCATCAAGCTGTTCAAAGTATATAAGATTAAACATGTGAACTTGTTTAGTACAGTTTCAAATGGTAACTTTTAGGGTGAACCATATGAAACTACCCATATGTGACCATTTTCTACCCACCAAAAAAGGCCGTTTCCTATGGGTAGGCCTGATAGCATTCATAACAGTAAAAATGAATTCTACTTGCTGTCTCTTGGGTGGGATTTATGTGTTGCAGTAATCATATAAACATCCAGTTATCAGAGGCTGGTTGATTCGCTTTCAGGAACATTATGGCCGGTGGACTACTTTTTAGAGGTATACTAAAAACCCCAAAAGTTTCTCTGTAGATACATAGCTCTATGAAGTATCGTCTTATATGCTTGTATAATACCTTAAATTTCATTTACTGTGAAGATAACTTTAAGAATATGTATTTTAATGTTGTTTTTAATTTTTTTTCCCAAATGTTTGGTATATCCTCTCCAATCAAACTTAGCAATTACAACAGTGTTATTTAATGACAGCGTTATTTCACTGTGGCATAAGTTTGTTGTCTGTAAAACCATTTCCTCTAGAATGACTCATTAGGCCTGGTTGACACCTTCAGTGTAACAGTCATTTCACTTTACTGCCCCTCAGCCAGCATGCCAGTGTCCGCTGATTACGTGGGATTGGAATACCAGTGCTCCAAAGTTAGAAGGAGATCACAAAGTGTTTCATTAAGACACAATATTTAGGAAACATTATTTTAATAGTCGTAGTTTTCTATTGCAAGACCTCTTTCCTTTTTGAGCAAGTTCTTTTCACTTTGAGATGGTTTGCATGTGCTTTTGTTTCATAAATTACAGCAAATGATTGCAGAGAAGTAATTTCTTTCCCCCCTGCCCCCATGGCCTTTAATCTCCAAGATTTTCATGAAGCGGTAAGTGACGATTTTCTACTTTTGTGATTTTTTTCCAGTCACTTGGAATATATTTAATCCGGTATATATACTGTTGAGATTGTAGGTTGACTGCTGAGTTCTCTGTCCTAAAAATTTCTGTGTCACCTAAGACCCGTTTCCAAAGAGTCCATTCTGACTCATAGCAACCCTACAGGACAGAGGAGACCGGCCCCATAGGGTTTACAAGGAGAGGCTCGTGGAATTTAATTCTTATTCTAGCTTATCTTCTACTTTTCTAATAAAACTGTACGCACACCTGATGGTGTAGCATGGGCAGACGGTGTTAAAGTAGTGGTGATTATAGAGGAATGTGAAGGGTCCTTCAAGAGGTAAAGTATTAAACATACTTAACCTCTGTGCTATGCATCTTGTGAAGGAAAAAGCAGACCGGCTGTCTCCCTGTCTCTGCCCAGTATGCCTTTATTTTATAAACTGGCTCCATTGCATGCTATAGTGCACTCACAGTGGTGGGTATGGTGTGAATGTGCTCCCCCCGCCCCTTTCCTTATCAGAAGGCTTGTCCGGGGAAGTCGGTGATTTGAATGATTTAGGGAGCAGAAGGAGCCCTGGTGGTGCAGTGGGTTAAGTGCTTAGCTGCGAACCAAAAGGTCGATGGTTTAATCCCACCATCTGGCTCCATGGCAGAAAGACCTGGCGATCTGCTCGCATAAAGATTACAGTCTGGGAAACCCTATGGGCAGTTCTACTGTATCCTATAGGGTCGCTGTGAGTTGAAATCAACTTGATGGCACACGACAACAAGGGAGCAGAGAGGAGGGGCTGTGTGTGGGGACTTCTAGCTTGCTCTCCTTCCAGAGCTCCCTGCATCCGTCAGGCTGGCCCTCCAGAACCTTCTGAGGCTACTCCTGGAGATGGTCACTTTCTGTGCACATCTATGCACACCTGCAAACTCCGGCTTGCCCATACCTATCAATGGGTAAAAGCTGGGCCAGGTCCATACAACAGGGAGGGATTTACACCTTGGCTTTCCCTTTACTTCTTCAAAATTGCACAAACTTGTAATTGCAGAGGGTGCAATCCCTGAAAGTTTGATTAATGAAGTAATAAGTGGCAAGTGATTATTATCATAAATGCAGCATCAGCAATACAGGATAGAGTCCGCCATGAACATAGATTCATTGGGCAGATGTTCTCTGACTGAGAAACAGGTTCACCTCATTGTTTCTATGTACTCTTATCCCAAACCAGCTGATGGCTGGGGTCTTCGTCTATTCACATTGATCTCTGAGAGGTGGTCGGTGGTCATTGCTTCCATTTCTCTGCTCTTTAAGTCTGTGTTGTAATGCTCTGATTATAAAGGCCTTAACATGACACTGTTTGATGAATTCTCTGCTGTATTTGTGTCCTAGAGTGCCATAACAAATTACCAAACTCGGTGGCTTATAACACCAGCAGAAATTTATTCGCTCATAGTTCTGGAGGTTAGGAGTCCAAAATCAAGTTATTGGCAGAGCCATGTTCTCTCCTAAAGCTCTAAAGGAAGACTCTTCCTTGTCTCTTCTAGCTTCTGGTACCCCCCAGGATTTCCTTGGTTTATGGCAATATAACTCCAAATCCGCCTGACTCTTTGCATGATTGTCTTCCCTCTGCATCTCTATATCTGTATTTCTTCTGTTCTTTTTGAAACACCAGCCATATTGGATTAGGGCCCACTCTAGTATGACCTCATCTTAAGTAATTATACCTGCACAAACCCTATTTTCGAACAAGATCACATTCACAGGTACCAGGGGTGAGGATTTCAACTTACCTTTTTGGGGGACACAGTTCAACCTATAACACCTGCCAACTTTTATACCCTTTTTTAACTTAACTCCTTTATACACACTCAACTGTTTAGCAATGGGGAAAACAGAAAGAGCTGTTATCTGAATATGCCCTATGTAGCTTTCTTTTCATTATTCTGTCCCCTTTGGAGAAGGCTCTGGCTACTTTTACCTACCTGGAGAACTCTACGTCTCCTTTAAGACTGAGTTCAGGGGTCACATCCTCTAGGTAACTTTCCCTAAACCCCATCCTTCCTCCCCCTTCCAGCTTCTCATCTTGTCTTCTTCTTCCTCATTCCCATTTTCCCCTCTCCCTCCACTCTTCCTTTCCTCCTTTCTGTGATTTTTTCAGGTCAAACATTTCAGGATATATAGGTGCATTGGCAGTTGTTGATATGAAGTTTTTCTAGTAGTCCAATTAAGATGGCAGTAGTTGAATTGCGTAATGACAATCACATAAAACTACACATATAAAATTTCTACCTTAGTAAACGTAATATGTTTTCTTTAAGTAAAGAGTACAGAATATACTGCTGCTGTGCCAAGATAATCAAGTAGTATTTCAGTATTGTCTGCCAGGTAATTTTACTATATGAGGAAAATGATTATGCCCTCTCCAAGGTGCATTCTTAAATTTAAGGAACATTAGCTAAAAGGCGGAAGGGATGGAAAGATTTCAGTTGCTAAATGTTGTATAAAAATTTTTTCTACAGTAGAGTGTTGTTTACTCTCCCTAATCTTGAAGCTACTTTATTTTTACTGTTTACTTTTGGTTATGAAAATTACGTATTAGCTTTTGAGTTCCATGATAACTTGCAAGTAGAAGATCTAAGCAGTATCATCTGTAAGTCATTTATAGTCAGTATTCACTGGAGGAGAAGAATGTTTCTGCTGTTTTGTTTTTTTTTTAAAGGCCAAAGTGGGATAATTACCTGTAAATTTTTCTACGCGGTCTTATCCATTTAATCTTCTGTTTATTCAAAATGAAAAAGAAACGTATCACCAAGAATTATTTATAGTCCGTTTTTTTGTCTTTGTACCTTCAATTTACACTTTTTTTTTTTTTTTTTTTTTTTTGAGGTTACCAGACGTTTCAGGCATTGCTACTAAATATCTTTTATCATTGCTTGTTTGGTGAGACCAAATTGAGAAGAGGAGAAAACTTCTTATTTGGGTTCTGAAAGCCTATTTGGGAAATTAACTCAAAGTGATAATGTAAGTGGCAGATGATGCCAAATAGGTTGAAACTGAGCTGTAGGATCAGTCATACCCCACATTCAAAAGTAAGAATGTACAGAATTGATATATTAGGAAAGATTATTCACACTACAAAAGGAGTCTTTGTTTTGCCATTTAATTCATTCTAAAGTTCCCGTAAGTGGCAAATTTTGTTGGTTTATAGAAAATTAGATATGATACACATGTGTTAGAGAGATTGCCAACATTTGACATTTTATTTTCTGTTCTTGTAGATTGAAAGACATCGTTCACACTCCAAGTAGAGATGAAACCCCATTTTATTTCCTTTGGATTCTGTTTTCTTGTTTATAAATCATTCTAAACCATTGGTAACTATGATTCCCCTGCTTCCCCTTAACCACTGAATTAGAGCAGTCAATGCCCCAGACCCTCCCCACTTTTGACCTCCTCCCCAACTGAGTTACCTAGTGGATGAATTGAAAGGGGAAACCAAGCATGTCTACTTTTCTCTTTGAAGCTTGCTGCCTACTGGAAGCCCCCTCACCTTCTGCTTTTCCAGGCTATTAGCTGAGGGTTTTGGTAGAATTCATCTATCTTTTTGGCAGTAAGTGGTGGGGGTGGGAGTTGGTTTGCCCTGTAGAGGTTGGGCCACTCCTTTTTGGGGTGGCCTGCAGCTTGAGGATATGTCGGCCAGAACATTGAAGGTGAGGATTACAGGTCCACAATCCCTTACCCAAAAGTCTTGGAGCAAAGTTTCAGAACTTGGCTTCAGAACTCTGAGTTTTTCAGATTTTAGAAAAGTAACACAGTACATACACCGTACGTTAGGTAGTACCCCCAGTGGGGTCTGGAGTAGGTTCTTGTCATAAAAGAAGTATTTCTGTAGCAACATGTATGAATGGGCACACTGAGTGAATAAATAGATTATAAATAGATTCACATTAGTTTAGATCAGGTTTTGTCCCCAAATGAGTTTGTTGCAAACTTATGGAGGGGGAAGAAAAAAGAGATTTTCAGGGGTTTTTGTATGGAATTGTGGGTAAAAGATTATGACCCTTAATAAAATCTAGGGGAGCAAAATCATAGGTGGTTATTAATGTTTCCATTAAGGTCAAAGTGGGTGATTTTACCCCCAGTGGTATAGACCATGTGGGGTCCTTATGTTGGAGTTTTGCACTGTAGTTGCAAATTTGTGTGATTTGCTTTTTATCTCTTGTTGATTGTGTGAGAGGTTTTAAGTTTAATACTGTGGATAATTTTGACCATGGCAGATAAGTACACCTGGCTTTGGCCACAGGAAAGTAGCCCTTTCTTTAGAAGCAGGACTATACACTCCACACCTTACTCAAAGGAGCATGAACCTCAGATTGGGCTACAGTTGGGACACACAGGTGGCCCTGGAATACCTAGCATTATCATATCCATAGGTATAGGGAGGAAAGAATATTTTCTTGTCTTTTAGGCATAGGTAGGATAACATTAACTGCTTTTACATTACAAGGCACAGAAATCCCACGTGACTTATAGAAGAACCAAACTTCTATTTGTATGCATGTCCCTGACCTACAGTCACTGCTCTACCAGGTTGGCTCTGGAGAGAGAAACCTCCATCCAGGAGGCAGGTTATGATATGTAACCAATCCTAACTAGAGACAGTGGCTGGTCTGCTAACGTTAGCTCACAAAGAATGATACATCACTGGAAAGAACTCATATGCAGTGAGTTGTAAGATTAAATGAGAGAGAGAAATTAAGAGGTTTTATATATGATGGAAGGGATCAAGAACCTCAGGCAAAACCTGACAACTGAGGCAGTCACCATCGCAAAGAAGGAAACAGTGTCTCAAATGTCATGCTCAAAGAGGAGAATGAGATGAATTCCTCACCACCATCTAGAATTCATAAATTCATCCCACTAACCCTCTACTGCCATCAAGTTGATTCCAACTCATAGCAACCCCATAGGACAGAGTAGAACTGCCCGATAGGGTTTCCAAGGCTATAATATCTTTACAGAAGCAGACTTCCACAACTTTCTCCCGGGCATAAATTCATAGTGCCAATATTAGCTTCCCAATGAGAGTGTTTAGGTTTACAGGTCGTAGATCTAGAACAACAAGCATAGACTTATTATCATCCTGGCAAGGCTAAAAGCAAGGGGTTTGCTTTGTTTTGTTTCTAGCTTGCTCTTTTTAACTTACATTTCTGAGTCCCTGCTACAGTCTTGGAGCCCTGGTGGCTCAAAGGTTAAGAGCTCAGCTGTTAACCAAAAGACAATCAGTTATAATCTGCCAGCCACTCCTCAGAAACCCTATGGGGCAGTTCTACTCTGTCCTGTAGGGTCCCTGCAAAATCATAGGTGGTTTTCAAATGTCAGAATCGACTCGACAGCAATGGGTTTGGTTGGTTTTGGCTATAGTCTTTGCTGAATATTCTTTTGCCTGGGATAACTGTTCTAAAGCTGAGTCTGGGTATTTAATCCTACAGATAATAGCCATACAGACTAAACCTATAAGAACTGGAAAGAAAATACGATAAAAACAAAACTGAATAAAATAGAAAATTTAAAAGTAGTAAAGAAATAAACAAAACTAAAATCTAGCTATATGAAAAGACCTATGAGACAAGTGCTAACCGGACTGATGAAGAGAAAAGAAATGTACAAATACACACAATTAGAAATATGAAATAAGATTCAACTACAGATGAACAGTTTTTAAAATCGTAAAAAATACTTTGAACATTGTTGTGCCAATAAATTTGGAAACTTAAGGTGGATACTTTTGTTGGAAGAAACATTGACTCATGAAGAAATAAAAAACCTGAATGAACTGTTGTCCACTGAGGTAGTGAAATGATAACCAAGTCTCCTCAATCAAAATTCTCCGCTCAAGTAATTTTACAAAACCTTCAAGGAAAGATAACTTGTACTTTAAAAGAATTGCTTCAGTTGTTAGAAAAAACAGGAAGATCTCTTTTGATGACACTAGTTTATCTTTGCACAAACCAAAATTAAAAAATAGAAAATTAAAGACCATTCTCATTTTGTATCTCATTTGCATCTCATTACATGGATGCAAAATCCTTCATAAAATATTAGCAAATACATTTCAGTGATATACATTACGATGAAGTATTGTTTATCTCATGAGCGTATGAATGATTCAGCAGTAGAAAAGCTACTAATATAGTCTACCACACTGAGAATAAAGAGAAAAAAAAATGATTACTTTAACATATGCAGAAGTGGCATTTATTAAAATTCAATGTCTGTTAAGGATAAAAACTCTCAGAAGAACACTAGAAGGAAACTTTGAATATCAATCAGAAGTTTGCATAAAATATCATAGTTAATAGTGAGGAGTTGAAAGCTTTCCAATGAAAATCAAAAATAAGGGTGCCTCCCATCACCTCTACTGCTTAGTATTGTCATGGAAGTCCTAGTCAATGCAATAAGAAAAACAAAAGCGAACAACTGAAGTTGTAAAGGAAAAAATAAGCTATACTTATTTGTAGATAGGATGCTTTCTACCTAGACAATTTCAGAAGACTTAAACTATTAAAACTAATACAACTTCAGCAGTGTTGCTGGATAAAAGCTAAACATACAGAAACCTGTAGCATTTCTATTAAATGTTTCTGTTAAACAAGCAATGACTTATTAGAAAGTAACAGTATAAAAATAATTCATTCTTAAAAACAACTAAATCCATAAAGCACCTTTTAGTTATAAATTCAACCAAATACTACAAGGCCCCAGGGGAGAGACATTGTAAAACATTACCAGGGGACATAGAAGAAGAGAGATACCATATTTTTCCACAAATAACATGCCCACATAAATAACACACCCACACATATAACACACATAGTGCACCTAGGAAAATAATGCACAAGGGGGTTGTGCAGTTTGCAAAAAAAAAAAATAATGCCCATGTTATTTTGCATACGAATACATTATACCAGGTATCTGAATGAGAAGACTCAATACCATAGAGGTGTGGATTATACTAGATTTAATCAGTTTAAATCCATTGCAACGACAAACAAACCCCTTTCAGGGTTTTGTTCTGTCTTGTTTTGTTTTATGTTACCTGATAAGCTGATCTTAAAATTTACATGGAAGAGAAAATGAACAAGAATAGCCAAGAGTATATTGAAGAAGAAGAATGGTCTGGTGAGATTTGCTGTACTGAAGATGAAAGTTATTGTAATTATTTTAAGCCACTGAGTTTTGGCATAGTGTATTATACAGCAACAGCTGATTTAGTCTCCTCTACAAAATTGTCTCCTTTATTAATCTCCTTGAGGGCTGGAATTAAACCTTCATCTCATCTGTTTAATACCTAGCTGCTAGCACAGTATTTGGTGCATCATAGGTTCTCAATGAGATTTGAATTTAATTGATAATGTCATTATTCTTTGTAAAGTAACTTGGAATATTCCTCATGCAGTAATGTATCTACTTCATTTTATCTCCATATTATGATCATTTCAGTAAGACTGTAGAAGAGTTACAATATGCATAATGAGTTCAGCCTTTAATTCTTCTAGAGATTTAATTCTCATAAAACTTAATTTCTTATGGCCATACCAGAATGCAAAGATAAATAAGCGTTTGGAACCTGACCAAATCCCTTTGAATTTTAACGGGCGTAAATCAAACTTAATAAATTACACTCTCTTATGCATTCTGAATTTAAGTCTAGGTCTCATAACTTTAACACTAAATTGAAAACAACAATTTCTTCATCTTATTCAGTCTACCAAGTTACAAGATAAAATGGTGATCAACAGAATAGAAACCCATTATTGCTGATCTGGGAAGTAATGGGGAAAAACCTAACACTGTAACCTTTGTGTGTGAATATAAGAGGGATGAAGGGAGACGATGAACACATAAGCAAACACAGTTTTAAGGATAGTATTTGGTGGTATTGCTGTCTGTGAGCCTAGGACAATATATATCTTAATGCTAACCTCAACCATCTAGACTAGGTTGGTGTGTGAGGCAGTGGAAACTAGGCAACTCAAAAAAGAAAAAAATATCCCCAAGCAGAATATTTTGAATAATCACCAGAGCTTTTTCAGATCTCTAAACAGGTTTATTCTGCTCCTGTGGTTAATAAGAATCAAGGATGAGGACCAAATGGGTATTGAGCCTACTTCGGGGGCTCTACCGTTTCAAAGTTGTCCCCAAATCCTAAAATAGATTCTGTCTTCCTAAACTCCAATCAGTCGTGGAAGGTTTGCATAATCTTTGCCTTGCTGAGACCAGTCCCGTGGAGTTTGGTTAACTCTGAGTGAGCTCGTAGCAGTCAAAAATAGCAGGGCAGAGGTGATTAAGGAGATTTTCTCTTCTAGATCCCTTACATTTTTCCAATTCACAGTTCACAAAACCTTTTCCCGTTTATTAGGTAATTTAATCCCTCTTGGGAGGCAGCAGAAAAGAAAAAAGCATGCATATGGAGTCATCACACTAGCAGAAACAGTGTGCTGAAGCACCTGCTTTGTGACAGACCTGCCATGAAATCCAGTGGCTGCCACAGGCCAGCTGTGTGCGGTTAACAAGCCTGAGCCTCAGTGTTCTTGTCTGTAAATAGGGGAAGTAATACTGTCTCTCTCAGAGCCATGTTGTGTATTAGGTGACATAGTTCACATTTATGTGTAAATCATCAGACACACTGCTAGTGTGGTTACCAGTTGTGGTAGAGTCAGCGCTAACTCATGGTGACCCCATGTGTGTCAGAGTAGAACTGTGCTCCACAGGGTTTTCAGTAGCTGATTTTTTGGAAGTAGATCACCAGACCTTTCTTCCAAGGTGCCTCTGAGTGGACTTGAACCTACAACGTTTTGGTTAGCAGTTGAGTGCATTAACTGAACAACTTAGGGACTCTGCTCACATGGTAGGAACTCAATAAATGGGCTTTCCCCTCCCCTCTCAATTCTTTAAACCTCTTTCATTTTGTACCTAATAAAATTTTTCTCTTCTTTCAAGAACAATCTCAATCCCTCTTTTATCATCTTCACAGCCAAAACATCCTGATCCCATGGTGCATTACTTTTGTACCTGTTTGATAGTCATTAATTTTGCCTTATGTGTAGTTAACCCTGGTGGCATAGTGGTTAAGAGCTACAGCTTCTAACCAAAAGATCAGCAGTTTGAATCCACTAGGGGCTTCTCGGAAACTCTGTGGGGCAGTTCTACTCTGTCCTATAGGGTCACTATGAGTTGGAATCGACTCTACAGCAGTGGGTTTGGTTTTCTGGTTTTTTATGTAGTTAGCTGCTTATATGTCTGTCTGTACTTTCATTCGGTTTGGAATGTCTGGTCATGTGTTTTTTTAATCCTGCCTCCTCTCTGTTGCCCTTATACTAGCACAATAAAACTTGCTCTGCATCCCAACAAATGTTTAAACTTTTCAAAATGCTCATTCTTCAAACTATTAAGGTATTATTATTAGCAGGTTTTGTAACCTCTGCTTTATACAGCTACCCATTTAAAAAAAGAAAAAAGGAATAGGCAATGATTTGACAAGTCTTCCTTCCGCTAAGCATTACGGTGACAACAGTTGTCCACAAAAAGGCTTATATAATCTCAAAGGATCAGAGGCTGTCTGTCTTACATATTCTTTCCAGAAGTCAAGAGTAAGTTCTGTCCACATCTCTGTCTCTGAAAAATGGCATAAAGTAACAACAGTTTTTAATATATAAGTAAACAGTACTGGGTTATAAATCCTTCTTTAACGTATCTTTTATATTCATATATATAAAGTTATATATGCTGCATTATATATATAATACTAATATATATATTCAAAATGCTCATTATCAAGAGAAAACTTTATCAGATTACTTATGTACACTTCAATACCTCAAAGAAAACCCTACTGTAATATCAGCAGTAATGCTTAAAGCAAAAAGTTCTAATGGCCACTAACCTTCTCTCCAACCTGGAATGCCTTCTGTAATGCTCACCTGAACACCCAGTCAAATCTTGCAATCCACAGAAGCCTTCTCTAGATCAATCCAGCCTAAAGTGAGCTCTCTTTCTATTTTGAACCCTTACAATATTATTTTCTTAACTTTGTATGTTATATTTTACAGTAAAAAGTACATACAATATATATGTGCATTCTTTAAAAATAAAACACGTAATTTTTAAGGAATAACCACCTGTTTTCTTCATTTTTCTCATCCTTTCTTAGGAAATTACTTATATACTGCCTTGTGATATTTTTCTGCAGATGTTGAAGGCAGTGTTAATTTACTCCTTTCCTTCTGGTAAAGGTTTATTTTACCCTTTGATTAAATTATAAGCTCCTCGAGGGCAGGACTTTACTGTACTCCTTTGTATTCCTACAGAGCAGCACACTGATTTATACAAAACAGGGCATCGAACCGGTTTGTTTCATTTGAATCCCTGCTGAGAATTTGCGTTTCCACCCCAGATGTACTGAATCGGAATCTACATTTTAGCAAGATCCCCAAGTGATTCTTATGTATAATAAATTTTGAGAACCACTGCTCTACTTGTGGTTCTCACAACTGGTCCCTAACCAGCAGCATTATCATCGCCTGGGAAGTTGTTAGAAAGGCAAATTCTCAGCAGTGGTTTGAACTGGAACTAACCAGTTCAAAGCCCTGGTACAAAATCAGTACTTGTATGATTTTGTATAATAAAAATGCTTCTCTGTCATGATAAAGAGCCCAAATGAAAGTCAAAGAGGGGTATAACATAACAGAGAATTTAATGAAAATAGTTGGTTTTTCACCATTTTGAGGACATGTTCTATTGTTTTCACACTCTTTCCAGGAGCACAGCCCAAGAACAATCTATTGAATAGCTACTCGATTGGTTCTTTCACTCATTCATTCATTCATTCATTCATGTATTTATCAAGAACCTATTATGTGCCATGGACAGTTCTTGGTGCTGGAGCTACAGCAGTGATCAGAAAAGGAGGAATTTCCTATCCTCAAGAATCTATCATTCTATGTACCAGGAAATTCAAAGATGAGGTCAAGGTTGTATCTTACCTATGAAGCTTATACTCTGATATGATAAATACTCTGAATAAGGCATGAATTAAGTGCCACATGGGGCAGCGTCATGATGGGGCAGTTTATTGGCACACAGTTCTGACATCCTAAGGTACTGTTTTCCTGATTATATTTCATACAGTATCTTAAATGCATCTACACAGCACATGTTCACAGCCAAAGCTTTTAAATTTCATATTTAAAAACAAATCTTTGTTTTATATAGTTTTTCTTAGATGTTTGATCTTAGTTTTACTAGCGATAGAAAGTATTAAATTTTATGGGTTTAATTACTCTATTTTTACATAAATAATGCACACCTTCTGTGTTTGTTTGCCGCTGAGCCCTGCCCCACTGTGAGGTATTTCCATAACTGCGCTATGCTAATTTTTTTTTTTTTTACAGCAACATGTGGAAGAGGATTGGCAAGGGGGCACTTGTGAGGGTGCCTATGGAGGTGAGGGCGTGGCCGGCAAAACCAACGCAGAAGGTGTGCGTTATTTGCTTAAGAATCCGGTAATTCTTCACAGTATTTAAAATACTTAAAACAGTGTCTGGCTCATACACAGACTGATATATATTAACCACCAGCAACACCATCATTATTGTTATTTTCCTACTTTACCAATAAGAAAGACTCCAAGGCCTTTAAGGGAATTTCTTAATCACATAATTCCTTGCTTTGAGATAGAACATGTGGTATCACTTTCCATATGTCAACCTTGAAGACTAGTGATCTATTACATGTATGTTTGTTAACATCTCCAGCTAAACAGCTAAGATATGGTTGACCATTAGGGACAAAGTATTACATGATTCAAAAGGATGCAAGAAAATATTTACAGAGCTTGTATATGCCAACTTCAAACACAAGATCTTTTTTCTTCTCTCGTACCCACATACCTCCCCAAAACAAACAAGAGTAAAAAAAAGCTTTTAATTAGCTTTCTTGGCACAGCATTTTTCAGTATGTTGACAAAGAGCCTTGTTTCACTGCTAGTTGTTATAGGCACTGTCCCATCTCAAACTGCAGGAAGAACATCCATGTCACCAATAGCTCAAAATTTAATTCAGATTTTAGGGAAAGAGGAGGTTATGGTCATGTGAGAAAGCAGAATATTTGTATATTCCACATTACAAAACTGGTTCTAAGCCGAGACCTAGAGATGAGTTCTTGTTGTTCTAGTTGGTGTCTGTTTAACTGAGAAGATTATGCAAACAGGAATTATGCAGGTGGGAAAACTAAGTCCATGATTGATAGTCCATATAATTCAAGAGGAAGAGTGATAGGGTTAATCCAAAATACAGACAGATGTGTGTGATGGTCCTACATGTAAATTGAAGTAGCCATAGTATTCACCGTTTCTATCTTCTTACATTTTTTGAACTGTTTTCATTTTTCTTAAATTTTTAGCTTCATTTTCTACATCTCACTTTACTTACTTTTGCATTTTAAATTCTTTGGTAAATTTCTTCTTCTGTTTCATATTTTACTGTTCTAAATAATTTAATAAAATCAAACAAGAAGGGCCATAGGTGAAACAATTATAGAAAAAAGTCCGTAGTAAACTGGTGAGATTGAAGTACCCCAAATTTAATTTTTTATGTTTATGTCACAACAAAAACACATCTACACAAGATGGTTTACTAGGTGTGAGGCACAGATTGATAGTAAACTAGAACAGAACCCACTGCTATACACTGGAATAAATCTGTTCTCCAGGTGATTAATATAGTGTTCTTACAAGCTATACTTGCTAATATTTCAACTCTACCAGTTGCCATTGAGTTGACTCTGACTCATGGTGACCCCATATGTGTCAGAGTAGAACTATGCTCCATAGGATTTTCAGTGACTGAGTTTTCAGAAGTAGATCACCAGGCTTTTCTTCTGAGCCACCTCTCAGTGCATTTGAGCCTCCAGCCTTTGGGTGAGCAGCTAAGCATGTTAACTGTTTGCACCCCTAAAGACTCATTTCAACTGTAGTTAAATGATAGCTGTTCATAATTTGTTGGATAATAGCAATTCATGCTCAAAAACCAAAACCAAACCTGTTGCCATTGAATCAATTCCAGCTCGTAGCAGCCGTATAGGATAGAGTAGAACTGCCCAACAGGATTTCCAGGGAGTTGCTGGTGGATTCGAACTGCTGACTTTTTGGTTAGCAGCCGAACTCAGGAGTCTATTTTTGCTCAGGAGTCTGTGGATTGGCTGTGCAGTTCTTCAGGTCTTGGATAGACTATTGTTTATGGTCACCTTTGGATCATATAGGCAACTCTGCTCATCTAGGCTGGGCTCTCATATGTTTGTGGGTTGCTTGTCTGCAGGTTGATCTAGGGTGGCCTTGCCTAGGACAGCTGGGCTCTCCACCAAGTAGTTTTTCATCCTCTATCAGGCTGGCATTGTTCGTGTGGTGGTGGCAGAGTTCCAACAGAGTGAAGAAGAGAGGAAGGCCTCCTGAGGCTTAGTTGGAACTGGAACTTATTTGGAACTTAGTTGGATATGCAGTCAGCAGGCCATGCAGATTCCAGGGTGTAGAAATACATTCCATGTGATGGGAGGAGCTGCTAAATCATACTGCAAGGAGCGCTGATAGAGGAAGGGAAGTAATTGGGGCCATCTTGCAATCTGTATGCACTAGGGACAGACTGATAATCCATTGCCGTTGAGTCGATTCCAACTCATGATGACCTTATAGGACAGAGTATAGAACTGCTCCAGAGGGTTTCCTAGGCGGTGATCTTTATGGACACAGATCTCCAGGTCTTTTCTCTTGTGGAGTGGCTGGTGGGTTCGAACCGCCAACTTTTTTGGTTAGCAGCTGAGTGCTTAACCATTGTGCCAGCAGGGAAGTTTCTGGCTTCACTTATCAGTAAGACTTGACTCTGGGTCCCATCTTAAACTGGTCTTTCAGAGTCCCAGCTCTCTGCTTCAGCTCTCTGCTGTTGAGTTTTTACCCCTGAAACATGGGCTTCATGAGTCCACATTCTTATTAACTGCTGCCTTACCTCTGCAGTGCTGACTCTCTGCCTGTGTGGACCCCCTCCATAAACTGACCCCTGCTGGAACCTCTGAGGGCCTTAAGCTCGATTAAGACCCTCTGATGGTACCTGTCCTGCCTGCGCTTCTCCCTTCTCCTACTCCCTCACCTTCCTCTACACACACATCTCCTGGTTGGAATCTACTTTAGAAATTCAGATTCACTTGCATGTGTTGCCAGGTTAACAGATCTCTTCCTGTGCTCTCATATTTCCACAGTTTTTACTCCCAGCTTTTTTAGTTACCTGTCCCTGTGTTGTATGATGTAACTGCCAAGGTAATTCAGAAGCTGATAGTTCATAAATGTATTATATTCCATGTTTAGCATACTCAGAACTCTCTTCCTTAGATTCAGAAAGGCTAAGAGGGGAAAGTGTATTTATACTTAAAAAAAGAGTTTCCCCTCCCCATAATTGTTGCATTTATGTCTGAGAATATGTGGGAGTAATTTAGGAGAAATGAGAGATTATGGGAGAAGTTGAGGAAAGAAAACTACATTAATGTACATGAGGATTTACCAATTTGCAATCAAATATAAAATTTTAAAGTAAAATTTTATTGTAAAAGTAGAAATACTGCTTTCAGAAAATATTTATCGTTAGCATTATTTGCTTTTTTGTTGTTCTCAGTAAACCACTTAGAGCAGTATCTGTTCCCCCCAAATCCCATTATGATGCATTTAATTCCTCACAGAAAACCTATACAGTTGTCTTTTTCAAGCTTAAATGCAAATTAAGAGTTGTTTGTGGATTCCTAGAGATCTCATAATTTCATAGTCCTAGATACTGTGACTTGTGGGATAATTTATACCCTCTTCGGAATTCCCTGCATCTTAGAGTTGCTGTCAAGGTAGTGCTGTGTGAATATATTTAGCTATTTTTCTTATCACAGTAGAGATATCTGGGAGTTTGAATATTTCGAACAGAGCGGTCAAGGGATAGCAGAGAGACAGAGATTAGTTGGTCCTCCCCCTCGAACTTAATGAAAATTATAACCTCCTCGAAATTTTAATTAGGAACCTAGAAGTTATAGGATACATACCAAAAAACCAAAATCCAAACCCGTTGCCGTTGAGTCGATTCTGACTCATAGCAACTCTATAGGACAGAGTAGAGCTGCCCTATAGTGTTTCCAAGGAGAGGCTGGTGGATTTGAACTACTGGTGTTTGGGTTAGCAGCCGAGCTCTTAACCACTACGACAGCAGGGCTCCATAGGATATATGCATACACCTAATTTGTATTTAACTATCTTCTGCTTACCTAGATGATGACCTCTTAAGGCCGGGTCCATGTTGTGTCCTCTTTAATGTAGGCTCTGGCTCATATCACTACCTTGTGTATAGTATTTGAGTGTTCCATGTTGTTGACGCTGATTATTTAAGCATTATTCTTTTGGACATTTAGTCTGTCGCAGTGTTTTCTTCACCTGCTCACCATCTGATTCATACCTTTGTTCCTTGGTGGCAGAACACTGATTATCTTCACCCCTTCTCTGACCATATGCTCAGCCAGGGAAGGAGTTCTCCACAACCGGATAAATCTTGATTAATCTAAGTCAATCATGGTGATTACATTCTGATTTTCAGAGAATCCATTAGGCATGAGTTTATGAAGCAATTCTAGCCAAAGAGACATTGAGGAAAGTCTGGTGGGTTTTGGGGGGGGGGGGAATCCTTGCTCTTAAAAAGAGATATTGGAGAAGAAAAATCTCTTTGTGCCCTAAATGTTGTCTGTATTTGATGCCTGCAACTACAGTAGCCACCTTGGGACCATGAGCGGAGCCAACACAAAAGGGCAACCCAACATACTTTAAAGAAGCAGAATGGAAAGATGGGAAGAGCAGAGATTTTGGAACCACTGCATCAGCCAACCCTAGTAAGCATGTTTCAGTTAGCCTCAGCCTACCCGCATTGTTCAGCAGAATAAAAACACCTCTTTAATACTAAACTTTTAAGTAATTTTGATGTATCTTTATAGTCTCAAACAAAATGATCCCCTAATCCAAGTTTGGCCGCCTTTCTCATTTATTCTTTCTCTTGGTACTCTGTGCTTTTCCTTCATAGCCCCTTAGCACCATTTGCAGTTATATGTTTGTGAATGTTTATTTGTTTACTATCTCCCACTAGATAATGAAACAAAAGCAGTGTTCTGTCTGTTTTCTTCTCCAGTGTAAGTCTCACACTTAGTATTTGCGTAGCACTTAGTAGATTCTCAGCAACTGTTTCAATGAATAAAGTTGATTTTACTTCGTAAGGTGGCAGTATATCAGGTTAACAAAATAAGTTCATACATGTTTTCCTTGTGTTGAATCTTTAGGTCTGGGATAAGCATTTCATGGTAGAAGAGAGTAACAATGAGTTGTTCCTGCTTCCCACAGAATGGCATATTGGGTGGCATGGGACCATACGGAAGAGCTGGTGACTGACCAGCTGCATGCTCTAATACGTGAATAATTTCTGTCTTTTCTTTATGGATAGAAAAACAAACAGTATGAAGTGGTTAGGTAGCTTTTTCAAACTGTCTAGAGCTAGGAGAGAAACTTAGAGCTTTAAAAAATTCTTATTTATTGTTTTAGAGCTTGTTTAAATTGTTATATACCACGATTGAGTGACTAGTAGCCTTTTGGCCAATAGGATTTCAGTATGCAGTGCACTAATATCAACTCTTGGATTGGCTTAACTACTTCTGATGTCACAATCTCCCCATTAAGAAGTCATAATGTTTTTGAAATCCCATTGTACTAATCACAATTCTTGTTATTTTGTTTCCTTTTAAGAAAGATAAACTACCAAAAATAAAAATGCTGGATGGAGCAAGATATCTTTGATCCACATAGACCTTTCCCATTAACATGCTTTAATTATCTGCTGCCAGCAATTGAAGTCAGCTTCTTTACTTTGTTTTACAATTGATGTTATTTTGTTTTTCATGTGTGTCAGTTAATAGGCAAATGGAGGGATGAGCCTACTTAGAATTACTCCTTCAAGTCATCTTGTTTCATCTCGACTACTGAGGCTTAGCATCTTTCTACTACTTAGCCTTCCTGACTCAAGAGGAAAAGCCATTTGGACAGCCCACCTGAATATAACATTTCAGGTGGGAAATCGGATTATATCAGAATTAGGAGAGAGTGGAGTGTACGGGAATCATTCTCCTCTGGAAAGGGTGTCTGGTGCAGTGGCACTTCCTGAAGGATGGAATCAGAATGCTTGTAATCCGATGACCAATTTCAGCAGGCCTGAGCAAGCAGAGTCTTGGCTAGCTCTCATTGAACGAGGAGGCTGTACCTTCACACGTAAAATCAATGTGGCAGCAGAGAAGGGAGCAAATGGGGTCATCATCTATAACTATCCAGGTACTGGCAACAAAGTGTTCCCCATGTCTCACCAGGGAACAGAAAATATAGTCGCCGTGATGATAGGCAACTTGAAAGGCATGGAACTTTTGCACTTGATTCAGAAAGGAGTATATGTGACGATCATAATTGAAGTGGGGAGAATGCACATGCCCTGGCTGAGCCACTATGTCATATCTCTGTGTACCTTCCTGGCTGCCACAGTAGCCTACCTCTTCTTGTACTGTGCGTGGAGACCTAGAGTACCCAACTCTTCCACCCGGAGGCGAAGACAGATAAAGGCAGATGTGAAGAAAGCTATTGGTCAGCTTCAACTGCGTGTGCTCAAAGAAGGTGATAAAGAACTAGATCCAAATGAAGACAGTTGTGTTATTTGCTTTGACATATACAAACCCCAAGATGTAGTGCGTGTTTTAAATTGCAGACATTTCTTCCATAAGGCATGCATTGACCCCTGGCTTTTAGCCAACAGAACATGCCCCATGTGCAAGTGTGACATTCTGAAGACTTAAGAAATCCAGAGGTGAAACTCAAGATGTAAACGAGTTTCTCCAAAGATTAAAATTAGGTGAATTCTCTTATAGTACTTTATGTAGAGAGAAAATTTGACTTCATCTGCTCTACCCAAGTACTAAAGAGAGTGAAATTCCTGTGCTTTAAAAATAAAACTCTGAATCATGCCCAGCTATTTGAACTTGTTGTTTTTCTAATTGGTTTTAATTCTTATACATTTTTGCCCTTATACAAATAAGAACATTAGTATAGGTTAAAAACAATATTAGCCTTTATCTTCAAATTACAGTGCTTAATGACACTGATTTCACACAGAATTAGTCATAGTACTTTAAAATTTCTTTTTAAAAATACTAATACGTGCGCTTTTGTTCAGTTTTTGGTATATTTTGTTCAGTTTTTGGTATCTAGTAATTTACATCTCTGATCAGTAAGCTTTCTCCTAGCACTAGATCTTATTTTAATTCTCTGTGACTAGTTAATTTTATTAATACCCAGAATTTTCAGGAAATGTGATTTACAAAGCTACTGACTACGTGGATGGGTAATGTGTTCTAAATAGTTATTTTAGAAGGTAGTTGTTTTGGGGACTTGACTAAAAATGTTTGAAAATATTATGGCCTCATTTAGGGCAGCATTACAAACATTCACCTTTGTTTGCCAGAGCCCTTTGAATCCTAGCGTGGTGAATCAGCTATGTCGGCACATTTCCCTTCTAGAAGTGTCCCTAGTAAATGCTTCTCTTTTCTTCTCAAAATGGTGGTAAGTGTTTCTCTGTTGGGTGCATTTTGATAGCAGGGAAAGAGCAGAGCTTAAATTTTGTTCAATTGCTTTTTCAGATTTTATCTTTAGCCTTATTTTGCCTCTTTTCTCTGTGTACCAATAAGAGGCTGAAAGAATTGGGTTTTGTTGTTTTATTGAAAATCTCCTTTTATGGATGATATGCTAAACCATTAATTTCCAACTCAGATGGCACTTTGTGGGTCTACACGCTTATGTATTACACTTAAAAAAAAAGGGGGGGAGTGTGTGGAAAAGAAATCAAATGGGAGATTTTAGGAAAGAAAAATCAACCATTGTGAGCTGAAGGTTTCACATAGATTTTCTTTTCTTTCTATGCCCTTTTGTTTTCAGCCAGTGGGGACCTTTCCCCTTCCCCTTTGCTCCCTTAAGTTATCATGTTTTAGCCCTAAAATTTGAACATTTTATAAGCTGTACAGTTCCCTTAGTCCCTGTGAGACTCAAGCAAAAGAATCTCTTAGTACTTACACATAAGAGGCCAGAGACATTTATGTTTAAGGTCAAAATCCTTGGCTTTCGTTTCCCAGCTGGTAAAAAAGAACCACTGAAATATACTCCCAGGAATGCATATGGCAGCGGCAGTGGTTGCCATGCTTGTCAGCAAGTCATTCCTTGGCTCTGAAGTCACGTTGTGCCATTGATGCCAGGGTACTGAAAATGTGGGCAGAGCTTACAGTGTATGTGGGGTCTTCCACCAGGGATGCTTGATAAGCTTGGCAAAAATTTTGTTTGCAAAGCATCAGTTTATGATCTTTAACAGCCCCTGATGTCAGTGGTTAACTTTAAGTGAGGAGCTTGAAGTTTTTCTTTTTTAAAATGAATAGCTACATTTATAGAATGAATTGTGCTAAACTAATATTGCTATTAGGAAGAAAGGCCTGGTGATCTCCTTCTGAAAATTAACCTATGAAAACCCTCTGCATCCCAAGGGCCCTGATCTTCAACCAATCCTGGAGATTGCCCAGGACCAGGCAATGCTTAGTTCCGTTATGCGTGGGGTTGCCGTGAGTTGGGGCTGACTTGAGGCTAGCTAACAACAACAGCATTGCTATATGTAATCATTTCCTCTACACCTGCCTGCTCTTCCCTCAAAATACTGTTAGATTAGATGTCAGAGTCTGTAAAGAAACAAGCTTCTCTGGACATTAGTCTTTTTCTGTCTTTACTGCTGTCATGCCTATGTATAGTCAGTGTAAGAATGAGAAAGTTAGGTTCAAATAAAATCGAATGAGACACCTTACTTAAAAAAAAAAAACAAACTATCAACAAGTTTGTATTAAATACATTTAGAATGATGATTTATATTATAAAAAATTAGCCCCTGAGTTCACCACTGTTACATCACATTTGGTCATAGTGCTAATTTTTTAATTATCATTTGTTTTTTAAAAGCTTGCCATTTTGTTGAAAATATTTTCTTCACTATGAGTGAAGAAAAATAATTATATGGCTTTCTTAGCATATGCTTTCAGGCTTTGGAAAGCATACAGTGTATGAATTTTACATTTATAAATGAAAGTTACATTTAATTTTTAACTTAATGTGATACCTGCTAACATTATATGTAGCTCAGTAATTGACTTTATCTTGTAACAACACAGAAATCACCAATAACAGCATTCAAAACATTCAAGCCAATAAATTCACAGCATGCTCGAAGCTCTTATCTAATTGGCTGTGTTGTCTTTTATGTCATAATAACATCACTCAACAGTAAGCATATCTAGAGATACAGTAGTAAGACTGGGATTTTTTTTTCAATCTAAAGTTTCTCTCTTTCTCTCTCTCATAAAACATCCGAAACTCATAAGACATCTTTAAAAACTTATAAAAACATGCTGGAGGGCAGTGGAACGTGCTTTCACCTAGAACATGTTTTTCATTTTATCATTTTAAATTGATTGTCAACAGATGTGGAAGACACCTTTTTTTGGTTGGGTTGGTTCTTCAGTCACTAGAGGAAGAGAGAAATGAATCTACTCAAGATTGGCACTGGGAGAATCGGCTCTGCATCTTTCTGGTTTGTGAAATTCAGTTTTCTTTGGCTTCTGAGTCAGAACTGTTGTGGGGCCAGTGCTGTATGGACTGCTTACATGAACATATCCTTCCATGTTGGGAATCGCATGCTGTCAGAGTTAGGAGAGACTGGAGTATTTGGCAGAAGCTCCACTTTGAAGACAGTGGCGGGCGTTATCGTGCCACCAGAAGGAAAGCCCCAAAATGCATGCAATCCCAATACCAGTTTCAGCCAATCAAAGGGCACAGAGACTTGGCTTGCACTTATTGAACGGGGAGGCTGTACATTCACACAGAAAATTAAGGTGGCAGCTGAGAAAGGAGCCAGTGGTGTGATCATCTATAACTTTCCAGGAACTGGCAATCAAGTTTTTCCCATGTCTCATCAGGCATTCAGTGACATCGTGGTGGTGATGATTGGCAACTTAAAAGGCACAGAAATTCTCCATTTAATTCAGAAGGGAGTTCACGTCACAGCCGTGGTTGAGGTGGGGAGGAAACATATCATCTGGATGAACCATTATTTTGTCTCTTTCGTTATTGTCACAACTGCTACCTTAGCCTATTTCATCTTTTATCACATTCGAAGACTTTGGGTAGCAAGGATTCAGAACAGGAGATGGCAGCGATTAACAACAGATCTCGAGAAAGCATTTAGCCAGCTCCAACTCCGGGTATTAAAAGAGGGGGACGAGGAAATAACTCCAAATGGAGATAGCTGCGTAGTTTGCTTTGAACTCTATAAGCCTAATGATACAGTGCGTGTTCTGACTTGTAAACATTTTTTCCACAAGAATTGCATTGACCCTTGGATTCTAGCCCATGGGACGTGCCCCATGTGCAAATGTGACATTCTTAAAGCCCCGGGGATTCAAGTAGATGTTGAAGATGGAGCTGAATCATCGCAGGTTCTAATGTCATATGAATTGCCTGGTACCCTATCACCTAATGATCAGGGGGTGAATAATGAACTTCCTCCTGCAAGAAGATCCGATAAAGTGACCCATGTAGACGAGCAGCCTAGGTCTCAGAATGACAACCAGCCTAATTCAGTAGTGGAAGAGGTTCATCCTTCACCTTGACAGCATGACCTTTGAGGAAGTGGATTAAACCTGTTTGTCAAATCAGGTCCAAATACTGACAAGCAGTTTGTCTGTTTGAAGTGTGGTTTTTGTGTCCTTTTTTGTTAGCTTGGTAATTTTCTGCATTGTTTATCAAGCCTCAAAGACAGAAAGAAGAAAAAGGCAAAGGCCTAGCAAGATTTTTAAACATTTTTGACCTTTGCTAAATTAATTCTTTGTCAGGCATGTTACACCTATGAGTGTATATATATATATCTATGTACTCATACATGTAAAAAGCAAGGACAAACTTTTTTCCCTAAACGATTTTTATACCTATATTGGACATATATGTTTTGATAAGAAAATTGTTAATATAGTTCCATGTTAGTTATAATACAGAAACCATCAATTAGGTTTGAAAAATGTAAGTTATACTTTATGTGCTACAAAGAGTAAAATTTATCTTTTAATATTTTAGTTATGGTATGACATTAATTTTGGAATCATTGTGCTGTATTTTTTCATTCTCGGCATGAAAGTTTTTGCCGTACAGAATTTTCTTGCCCTTATTCTTGATACGGTTCTATTTCAGTAATTAGTACATTTTACGTGGTCTGCATCACATAATGACAGCCGTTCTAAAAGTAAAATACCAGTACGCTTTTAAGTGAATAGCACATATTTCAATGACCAAATTGTTTATCAGAATTGTTAAATATTCTTCATACATAGAAATATTTAAATGATAAAGAATTCCAATGTTATTTAGTCCTGGTCTATTGATTTCACATGTGATCCTCCTCACTACCCAATCTTATTTTACCATTAAATAAATTTTAAAATATTGTGGATTACTTGAGATAAGTAACACAATATTAGACATTATTATGACATCTTGGGATTATATTTTGTTCACTCTATCACCAGGGCCTATCACTGCACCTGGCACTTACATATTTGTTGAATAAATGAATGAATGAATAGTGATAAATACCTTTTTCATAATGCAGCTATGATGTGTTAATTTGGAAAAACTGGATGGTTTGCCTCAATCATGCAAAATGATGAGACATAAGTGCTGAAAACTTTCATCCTAAATTACTCTGATAAAAGATTTAAGTTCTGATTTTCACCCAGAATTCATTATTTCAATTTAGCATGCATGATTTTATTGGGGAACTTCAAACTTTCCAGTGCCAACACTAGATTTGAATTGTTGGGCAGCCCTGGGGAGAGGCGTTTTTGTGAGCTGCTCTGTGCGATAAGTCCTGGATTCACTGTGCTTGGCTCTCACTGCGACACCCAGGAAGACTATTTAAGGTAGAGGAGCACTCATATAAGGTCGAGGAGAATCAGAACACAGCAAAAAATGGGCAGGTGACCAGGCAGGGGTGATGCCTTACTTGGTACACACAGGCTTTATACATCCAACCCTGGGGAGGTTTTGAGGATGTTAATCACAGACGCTGTGTTGTTCTGGGAAAGAGCTGCGTAGGACCGAGGCTGCTGAGGCTTTAGCTGGGTTGAGTGTCTTTTTGAGTTTACCCTGGGAGAATAAAGTCATTCCCTAAGGGACAGAGGACCACGTTGAAGAGGGAGGACACCAAGGAAGCTATGAGAGCCACCCCTGGGAGGATCACTGCCTAAGCAAGGGTAAGCTGCCATTGTTATACTGGCTACTCTTGCCCTCTGCCGCTAGGAGCTCATGGCTTGAGTGGTTTCTGCTGGTTGCCCAAGAGAGTCCTTGGACCCATAGAAACAAATGCACCTGGTAGTGTTGGCAGTTCCCAAATCCAGGGTTTTAGGATCATTACAGCTGTAAGCACTGTTAGAAAATTCACGTGGGGTAAGCGTTCCCTGATAGAACTGGCACTTGCAGAGTCTGTTCGTTGCTCTTTACGCTAACAATGCCATCGCCTTCTGTGTCCTTTCTTCCTTTGCATCCTCACTGGTTTCTTCTTGCTTGCTTCACTCCTTTTCCTTTCCTTTCCCCATCAGTGTCAACCTGAAGCCTGGCTTGCTCCTCCTTGTGTGAGAGATCAGCATGTACACACTTTTATGATAGGATGTCTCTTGTTAATTAGGACATTTAATATTTCACCCAGTGTGCTTGTTGATTTGAGAAGTTTTCAATGGGTGTTCGTTAAG
Organism: Dugong dugon; assembly: GCA_030035585.1. Lineage (NCBI taxonomy): Eukaryota > Metazoa > Chordata > Mammalia > Sirenia > Dugongidae > Dugong > Dugong dugon. The sequence goes on along the minus strand of CM057468.1, from coordinate 109,229,719 downwards.
GAGTGGTTCTATGTGTGTGTGCATAGATATATATGTGTGTGTATGTATGTGTGTGTATATATACAAATATATGTATGCATACACGCGTATACTTGAGGGGTACCTTAGTTCCCTAGGACTGCCATAACAATACTACAAAGTGGGTAACTTTAAAGAACAGAAATTTAGTTTCTTGCAGTTCTAGAAGATGAAAGTCCTAATTCAGGGCATTGGCAGGGCCATGCTCTCTCTGTCTGCTCTAGGGGAACGTCCTTCCTTGTCTCTGCCATCATCTGATAGCCCCTGATGTCTTTTGGCGTTCTTTAGCTTGGAGATCTATATTCATATGATGCCTGTCTTCCCCCCACTGTGTGTGACCCTGTCCTCTTGTCTGTCCTCTCCTTTAATAGGACGCCACTTAAAGGGATTAGGATTAGGACCTACCCTACTTTGGTCTGATGTAACTGATTATATCTTCAAAGAAAGACCCTGTTTCCCCAAACAAGTTTACATTCACAGATTCAGGAGTTAGGACTTCAAGATATCTTTTTTGCGGGGGGGTGGGCAATTCAATCCATAACAAAGGGGAAGGGTCAAGTCAGTGCACTTTGGAACTGTCACTGTTGAGTACTTATTAGCCAGTGGACTAAGTGCTTTCCATCACTGTTTCTTATATGTCAGAGCAAAACAGCAGTTTTAATCCTTGTCTTTGGAGTGTTGTAAACAGGTCAATAAACCACTGTCAACTCTGGGTCTAATAACCAGCACCTGGAAATAACACTGCTATGTTGAATATTAGGTATTATTCATTGTAGTCAATTTTTACCTATTATGTTAGCTATATATATTCTTTTTCTACTTAGTGATACAAATACATATTGCCACAATGACATGGGAGTATAATGTGAATTATTTTGCCCCTAATATGAGTGTCAGAATGGGTTTCCTTTTTTCCTTCTCTGTATATGATTTTGCATTCTCTGGTAATGAAATTTTTACCCCCCGCCCTTTCTCTGCTCTGTGGGAGATGATGTTCCTATAAAAACTAAGACTTCTTTTCTTTATTTTTACTGGCATAAATTATGTTTAATATTTACTAGAGTGAAAACTGTTCTAAAGCACCTTACCACTGACTGAGTGATGCTGTAGTTGGTATTATCTACTCTATGTATGCAGCACATTTTTATTCCAAGACACCCTACACTGACAGTCTCATGTATCTTGCTATAGAATTATTATAATGCCATTGTCCCATAGAAAGAGTCAATCATTATTTGCAGTAATGTTACCACTTAAGGGGATTTAGCGATCCAGGGATCTGGCTTTTCTGAAAAGGGATTTAAGTGTAGTGTGCACTTAGTGGGTTTTCCCCTTCTACACTCACTGGTTTTTGAAGCAGCAAGCAGGATTGATGTGAGAAAAAGGATGAGAGTTTGGGGAAGCATGGCAGTACAGAGAGGAAGTCTGCACACACCAGTTCTTTGAAGTAGTCATTTAGAGTTGTGACTTCATGCTCCAGTCCTTCATTTACTGTGAGCACCTGTTTTGTTTTTTTTAAATGAATCTATTTCTTTGCCTGCATATTTACTGCATTTTCCTTTAATGTTTAGTGCTTAGTGATGAAAAATAAGGATTATTGGTTATTACAGTTACCAGCACAGAAATACCTTAAAATACATACCTAGTTTTCTAAAAGGCAAAGACTTTTTAAAATGCACTTTCACTTTGCAGCAAGAGATGAGCTACTTCCTACTCACAGGTGTTAGTGTTGCTTCACCAGCTTTCCACAAAAACCTCCCCTTTTCCCTGCTATACCACTGCTTATAACACCTCTTACACAATTAATAGTGTTATATTTGCTAGACCCTCAAGACACTATGTTCTTTGATGATTTCTGCTGCTGACATGAGTTTTATTCATTGTTTATGACTAGGGATACCGTGGATTTCCAAAGTCCTTTACACCCATAACCATCTCCATTTCAGCATCATACAGTTGTTGCCACACATCAAGTTCTGTCCTGTTTGAAAGTGGTCCCAATTTCCAGCATTGTTCTCAGAATCCCTCTCTGAACTCACTTGATGTCTTGTCTCCATTGCTTCTTCAGGATTGCTCTTCGTTCTCGTTCCAAACAGTTTCCCTCAACCACCTATTTCATCCCAGCACATCTCTTCTAGTTTCAGCCTAGAGCCGATCGTTAGCTATTTTAGTCTTACTCTGCCAAATGCTACTGGGTCCCTTGCCTCCTAGACTTTTTCCAGTTACTTTTGTCTACCCAGAATCATCGCCACTGCCTGCTTTTAACATTTCCATTCCAGAACAGCCACTTATTACTCAATTTCTGAAACATGATGACCCGGGTATTGAAAATGATTATTGTCCAATTTTACCCAGACCTTTACTTCTATTTAAAAATCCTTTTTTGATTTCTTAACACCCTTTATATTCCCCATAGAGCAGTGATTCTCAACCTTGGCTTCACATCAGAATTACCTGGGAAAGTTTTCAAAAGCTCAATGTTCAAGCTGCATTCAAGACCCCACAGTGGAACCTAGGCATCAGTATTTTTGGAGACCAGAGTTTATTAGCGGTTACCAGGGGTGAACAGAAAGGAGGGGAAAAGGGGGACTCACTCATTCACTGCCTTGGAGATGCTGACCTTCTGTTAGGGGTAATGGGAAACTTTGGAAACGGATGACGGTAATAATTGAACAACATGATAAACATGACTCATGTCACTCAAGTATACATTTGAAGAATGCTGAAATGGCAGAAGATTTGTTACATATATATTCACCACAGTTAAAAAAAAAAGTTGGCTAGGTGAAATGTGCAGACAAGGCTGAGAACCACTGCCATGGAGGCTGTACCAGATAGCCCTTACATTACTGGCAGTCCTTGGGTGGCAAACGAGATCCATTCCTAAGTGTGTCTTCAAGTTGAATTTGTAGGTAAGTCATAACACGTGCATACGATTCTTATTTAGACTGACTTTAGTGTAAGAAAAGGCTTGAAGCCTTTTCAGTGATTTAAAAGCTGCACGTGCTGCAAGTGAAGGTGATTCTGATGAAGCATTTGTTGAGAGTAGGGATTGGTTTAATCGTTTCAAAGTGAGGGCAAATTTACATAACATTAAAGGACAAGTAAAACTTGTCTGTAACTCGGATGTTTGTAATCAAGTTCCCAATTTCATCCTCTGCTGCTTTCAGTTTAATTTGTTTTCATTTTATTTAAAATATTTAGGTCATACTCACTCTGCTCTCTCACACTTGTTAAATCATCACACTGCCTCAGTTTATCTTTAACAATTTGCTCTTTTGTTCAGTTGAAGGAAGGTGTATACCTTCTCCTTTCCAGGGCTTTCCAGTCCCTCATCCTGTTCTTGGATGCTTGGTATGCTCCGGGACCTTGTTCTGTCACAACCCATTTGTAGACATTTCTAGATTGATAAGAGTAGCAAAACCACTGATTGAGGGAAATAAGAGAATGATCTACAGCAGCTTATGTTCCTCTAGTCAGGGTGATGAGACATGTATACAGATTCCTCCAGTGCAAGGTAGAAGGAGTTAAGTTTCTTGGAGAGAATTTCATAGTCTTCTGGAACTATGAAGGAATGGATTTCAGCTGGAGAAAATGAAGATTTAAAGAAAGAAGAAGGGCATTCCAGTGGAGGGAACAGTGTGAACAGAAGTTTTTATTAAGATGCTTTGAGCATCATGTGGAATTCTGGTTAAACTTGAAAATGAAGACAGGGAACTCAGTAAATTGAAGTTCACATGACTCAGTCTATATTTATTAGGTGCTATATTAAAAATGAGTTGCCTTCAAGTTGATTCCGACTCATGGTGACCCCAAGTGTGTCAGAGTAGAACTGTGCTCTGTAGAATTTTCAATGGCTGGTTTTTCGGAAGTAGATCACCAGACATTTCTTCTGAGGCACCTCTGTGTCAACTCAGGTCCCTGGGTGGTAAAAACAGTTAATGTGCTTGGCTGCTAACTGAAGTTGGTGGTATGAGTTGACCTGAGTGAAACTGGCAGATGTGATGGGAGTGGTAGGGATGGTAGTGATAATAATAACTATAATATGCCAGGGAGCTGTTATATGCACTTAACAGGTATAATCTCATTTAATCCTAGTAATAACTCTGTGAAGTAGGTACTGTTAGTATCCTGTTAGTATCCCCAGGTTGTATGTAGATGAGGAAACCAAGACCCAGAGAGTCTAAGTAACTTGCCCAGAGTTAAACAGCCAGTGTACGCAGAGCCAGATAACACTAGCCTGATAACACTGGTTTTTAAGTAAAGGAGAAAGTATTAAGATTAGTCTAATTTTGAGCATTTGAATTACTGGACACTGGAGGGAAAATCCCAGCTAACAGCATTAAAAGTAGAAGCAAGAGGGTGGTTGAAGTGATACCTCATGAGATCTCACTGTAATCAGGAAAGGTGAAGGAGGGTACATGTCACGGATTGAATTGTGTCCCCCAAAAATATGTGTATCAATTTAGCTAGGCTGTGATTCCCAGTATTGTGATTGTCAACCCATTTTGTCATCTGATGTGATTTTTCTGTGTGTTGTAAATCCTATCACTATGATGTTAATGAGATGTATTATCGGCAGTTATTTTGATGAGATATACAAGATTAAATTGTCTTAAGCCGATCTCTCTTGAGATATAAAAGAGAGAAGCAAGCGGAGAGGCAGGGGGCCTCATGCCACCAAGAAAGCAGCACCAGGAGCAGAACGTGTCCTTTGGACCCGGGGTCCCTGCACTGAGAAGCTCCTAGACCAGGAGAAGATTGATGACAAGAACCTTCCTCCAGAGCCGACAGAGAGAGAAAGCCTTCCCCTGGAGCTGGCACCTTGAATTTAGACTTCTAGCCTCCTAGATTGTGAGAGAATAACCTTCTGTTTGTTAAAGCCATCCCCTTGTGGTAGCTGTTTTGTGTAACACTGGGTTGATTTGTCAGAGGGGTTTTGATATACGGCTGTCATTGCCTTCTTCCTGAAGTCTGAAAAGGGCAAAACATAATTTCTATTATGCCTCTAGTAATTAGTCTCAATCATTTTTAAACATTCAAGCATAAGAAGCACAGGTGCCTACTGAAGAAAAGAACACATGCTTTTACATCAGATAACCTCCATTTGTATCCTGTCCCCAGGACAACCCATCTATATGTCAGAGCAGTGGTTCTTAAAACGTGGTCCTCAGACCAGCAGTATCAGCATCACTTGGGAACTGGTTAGAAATGCAAATTCTCAGGCCGCACTGCAGACCTACTGAGTCAGAAACTCTGGGGGCCCAGTGTCTCTTTTAATGAGTCCCCCAGGTGACTGACTAATGCACACTCAAGTTTAAGAAGTTCTTTTGTCTTAGAGAAATCAGTTCATTTAGCTAGGGATGCTTCAGACAGTTGTAATCAGTAATGGTATAAATGAAAGGTAATTATACACCTTACAGCACTACACAAATAATAATTGGTATTACTAAGCTAAGAGATACATTTTTGGGATTGCCATGGTTTGAATTTTGTCCCTCAAAAAATGTGTGTATCAATTTGGTTGGACCATGATTCCCAGAATTGTATGGTTGTCCTCCATTTTGTGACTAATTTTATGTTAAAGAGGATTAGGGTAAGATTGTAACACCACCCTTAGCCAGATCACATCCCTGATCCAATGTAAAGGGAGTTTCCCTAGGGTGTGGCCTGTACCACCTTTTACCTTACAAGAGATAAAAGGAAAGGGAAATAAGCAGAGAATGGGGGACCTCATACCATCAAGAAAGCAGTGCTGGGAGCAGAGGGCATCCTTTGGACCGAGGTCCCTGCCCAGAGAAGCTCCTATTCCGGGGGAACATTGATGAGAAGGCCGACAGAGACAAAAAACCTTCCCCTGGAGCTGATGCCCTGAATTTGGACTTGTAACCTACTGGACTGAGAGAAAATAAATTTCTCCTTATTAAAACCATCCACTTGTGGTATTTCTGTTAGAGCAGCACTAGATGACTAAGAATTTGGTACTGAGAGAGGGGTGCTGCTTTAACAGATACCTAAGATGTGAAAGCGGTTTTGAAGGTGTGAATGGTTAGAACAGTGGCAGTAGCAAAGGGCCAGCAGCAGCAGAGAACCTGCAACAGCAGAGAAGCGACAGTGGCAGAGAACCTGCAGTGACAGAGGAGCAGCAGTGGCAGAGAACCAACAGACCAGTGCGAGACGGCGCTTGAGCTGACCCACAGAGTGAGAGAGCTGAGTGCCTGTGCGCAGGAGGCTTCCTGGCAGAGTGGGTTACCTCTGGGCGCTTACCAGTGGAGCCACAGAGCTTTGGAACACTTGTCTCAGCTGGGCAGATGCTGGGCGTGAGGCCCGAGGAGCCAAGAGGCTAAGAAACCAGGAAACAAGCTGAAGAGACAAGGGACACAAGCTGAGCTGCCTCAGTCTCAGAAGGTATGGCCATGACCTCAGGGGTTTCAAAGGGTGGAGCCATGGCCTCTGGTGTTTCTAAGGGTGGAGTTGTCACTCCAATAGACTAGGAGAATGGTGCGCCTAAAGCCAAGGGAGCAGAGTTGCCATCCCAGTGGGCGTGGAAGGCGGAGCTGAAGCCCAGGGCTGAAGGGGCTCCACTCAGAATCTGGAGACTGTAGTCAATACCTACAGTCTGGAGGGCAGGGCCATTGTGTGATTGTCTCAGAGAACAGAGGATTATTTTGAAAGCCTCGAGAGCTAATGTAATAATGTATTCTGCTGACTTGCTTGGTGCCTGTTACCCCTTCTTTTCCTCTAGTTTCTCCTATTTGTAATGGAAGTGTCTAGCTTGTGCCCGTTCTGCCATTGTACCTTTGGAAGCAGATAGATAACTTATATTCTAGATTTCACAGATGAAGAGGAATTTTTGAATTTTGGACTTTGAGTTAAGACTCTTGCTATGATATGATGAGATGAATATGTTTTGTATGTTGCAGGGATGTGATTTTTTGGGAGCCAAAGGGTGGAATGTCATGGTTTGAATTATGTCCCTCAAAAAATGTGTGTATCAATTTGGCTGGGCCATGATTCCCAGAATTGTGTGGTTGGCCTCCATTTTGTGATTGTGATTTTACGTTAAAGAGGATTAGGGTGGGATTGTAACACCACCCTTAGCCAGGTCACATCCTGGATCCAATATAAAGGGAGTTTCTCTAGGGTGTGGCCTGCACCACCTTTTACCTTACAAGAGATAAAAGGAAAGGGAAGCAACCAGAGAATGGGGGACCTCATACCATCAAGAAAGCAGTGCTGGGAGCAGAGCGCATCCTTTGGACTGAGGTGCCTGCGCAGAGAAGCTCCTATTCCGGGGGAACATTGATGAGAAGGCCGACCAAGAGAGAAAACCTTCCCCTGGAGCTGATGCCCTGAATTTGAACCTGTAGCCTACTGGACTGTGAGAGAATAAATTTCTCTTTGTTAAAGCCATCCACTTGTGGTATTCCTGTCAGAGTAGCGCTAGATGACTAAGGCATATTTCACTTGACTTACGCGTGCCTTGTACATACAGATTTTAGGCAGACTGAAAGAGGATAGTTTTTTCATTCCACCTATTCACTGGAATTCTGATAGGATCTTAGCATGCTGAAAAATTGGGCCAAAGATGAAATTCAGAAGGGAATCATGTAAATTTCTAGGCTTGGATCCATAAAACCAGCCTCATAAATACTGAATGGAGGGAAACTCAGTTTTAACTCTGTAAAAACATAGCTGAAAATAAGTGCAAGGTGAACCATTGAGCGTGTAAGTGGGCCATCTGAAGGTGAATGGCATCGTCTGCATTAATAGCAACATTACTTTTGTATCGAGAATTAATTGCTGTCCTCTTCTCCTTGATGCTGAGGTGTTATCCAGAAAGTAGTTATCCTCATTGATTTGTTCATACATTCATTCAACAGATATTGATTGCCCTGAAAATACAGTGGTGAATCATACAAAATTCCTGGCCCTCATGAGCCTTACTTTCTAGTGGGAGAAAAGATGGTAAACAAGATAAATATATAGTTGGTTAAATAGTGTTAACTGCAATGGAGAAAAATAAAGCAGAACACAGGATAAGGAGCTGCAGGAGGGAGAGGTGCCATTTTAAATAGGGGAGACTTCACCAAGAAGAGAAATAGTTGGGCAAAGATCTAAAGGTGCTGAGGGGCTGAGCTCTGCCTAGTTTAGAACCTATACAAAAAAAGCAGAGTGTGTGCAAAGGAGAGCTGCCAGAAAAGAAAAGGGATTTTGTTATCCGAGGAATGTTTAACCTGGAAGATGGAAGATAGTTTTAGCTGCCATTAGACGCTTAAAGAATGGCGTTGGGAAGAACTTAGATTTTCTTTGTTATTCCAGGGCCTAGAACTAGATAAGAGAATAACATTTCAAGGAAATTGTTGCCACCTGAACACAAACAACTTTCTAGTAGCAGGTCCTGCCCATAGACAAATTATTATAGAGTTTTTCTTTCTTAAGGGAGTTCACTATTGTTTGCATGTCATTTTGATGGTGGTGGCAGTGGTGAGGGAATTCAAGCTTTGGAAGGGTGATTGGATTTATACCTTTGAGGTCCCTTACTATCCTGAAAATTGGATTCTGAGATTTAAAAACAATAACATTGTTACTCCACACATAGTTGCCATCTGCTGGAAAAGTGAATAACTACAAGGTAGAAAGAAATTCATTCAACAAATATTTGTTGCAAGCTACTATATGCCAGGGAAATTTAGTCAAGTTTTAGATTCATTTTTCTGTAACTTCACAGAATGTTTGCTTTTAAGGTTGATTTGTTTTCCAGAATTTTTTTCCCCCATTTTCATTTTGGAGCTTTATTTCTCTGCTGTAGGCTGTTGGCTTATCCAGAGTAAATAACCTGCTTAGGATTCGTGTTTTATAAATTTAGGATTTGAGAGGGAAGTACCTCATTCTCTGGTGTCCTGGTAGTATTGTAGGAAATATAATAGCATGGTTTTTTAAACTACCTTTTCTCCCAACTTTTGTGTCAACATTGGTACATCGCCCATTTTGAAGAAAACTTTTTGAGACTTACTGTCCATGGTGAAGAACCAGTATGTATTGCTTTCCAATCCATGTGGAGTGATAATTTGCAAAATACAAAATCATGTGTTTGATTTACTCTGAAAAAAATAAGTTGGATTGATGGATAGATATGTGATCAAGCAAATAGAGTAAAATGTTAATTGTAGAATTAGGTACTATATATATGTATATATGTGTGTGTGGAGCCTTGGTGGTGCAGTGGTTAAGAGCTCAGCTGCTAACCAAAAGGTTGGCAGTTTGAATCCACCAGCCGCTCCTCAGGAACCACAAAGGGCAGTTCTACTCTGTCGCATAGGATTGCTATGAGTCAGAATTGACTTGACAGCAGTGAGTTTTTATATATGTGTGTGTGTGTGTTCACTCTAAGACTCAGTTTTTCTGTATGTTTGAAAATTTTTATAAGAAAATGTTGGGGAGATACGCTTGTGGATGTCATGGTAATGTCAGATCACTTCAAAAGTTTCTAAAAGTTTACTCACTGTGTACTTTTCTTGTTGAGGGACAGGAAACAGTTCGGGGACACACTTTGAGTAGCACTGATTAAACAATTTATTTCATATATATTTTCTCACATAATACTCCAAAAATTGTATAGAAAAAAAAAAATAGTATCCCTATTCTTCCAATGAGGAAAACCTACCCACTGCTGTCATTTCCAACTCATAGTGACCCCGTAGGGTTTCCAAGGCTGTAGATCTTTATAGAAGCAGACTGCCGCATCTTTCTCTGTGGAGCTGCTCGTGGTTTCAAACCGCAGCCCTTTCGATTAGCAGTCGATTGCTTTAACCACTGGGCCACCAGGGCTTCTTCCAATGAGGAAACTGACCCAGAAATGTTCAGAGTCTCTCGACTTGAATTCTCTGGTTTTCTGGTTCACCTCCAATTTTTACTGCCTCATTTCCCTGCTGAACTTGGAAGAGCTCAACACATCACATGTGTGCTAAAAATAAAGGAGACTTGATGGGAGTTGAAGGTAGTTAAGAGGAGAGAGTGATGGGGAAGTAGAGGGGAGGGTGAGGCGAACAAAATACCACAATTTGAGGTGGAATGTTGTAAAGCTGCAAGGCATCTTGTTCGCTGTGTGTGGTAAAGATAAGTAATCTTAAAGGTTTATTGAACATTAGATAGTAAGAGAGTTCAAAAGAAATACACTAAATTTTTAGATTTTACTTTTATTTCATTTTAATGAGGGCAGAAACAATCCTTTCTTTGTAAACTAGGCAGGATAAGATAGCTCAGCTCAGGGACTTTCACACTTTTCAATCACAGCATGAAACATTGATGGGAATAGGGAAGGGCAAAGGGATTGGCTGGGAGGGGTATATCTTCTTTGATTCTATATACACACGTATAAGCTTTTTGTTGGAAATCCACATTTACCATGTCACTGCTCCCTTTTCCATTGTGAACACAACAGGATGATCTTTCTTCACTACCAGGGTCTCAGTCTCAAGTTATACAGTGTTCCCCAGATTGCAAGCCCAGCTTATGTCCAGTGATCCGTTTATAATTGTGGCCCTGGTGAGTGATTTGGTAAATTCTTCAGCTTCAGACTCTGTAGGTACAGAGTTAAGGAGAATTTGCAGTTGTTTTAGGGAGATTAAGCTAACTAGTGAGTCTGAACATACCTGTAAAGGAAGGTTAAAGATCTATTATTGGCTGATCTCAGAAGAAAAATGCTTCAGAACAACTTGATTATATTGATAAGATAATGGGAACATCATATATATATATATATGTGTGTGTATATATATATATATATATATATATATATATACTTTTTTCAAAACAATATATTTGCATTTTTCAAATCACATTTATGTTCATTTGGGTATAGACTCATTTCAGTTCTTACCACAGACAAAGCAAGAACACTCTGGCAGTTAGGGGCTTTTGCTTTGCACTAAGGGATTTATATTTGATATAAGGGATTTAGGTTAGTTATAAGGAAGGGTCTTTTGAGAGTACCTGCTTCCTGGGTTACAGAAAAAGGTATACGGGTATCCTTTACTTATATTTATTTTTTTTAAATAAAAGACATTGTTTACTGTTGGTTTTAACTTTTAATTTCTTCACATTTGACAAATCAAGCAAGTGGATCAGTTTCCAAACCTTTAGTTTTCATGGATCAGTAAAACAAAAAGGTCAAGTACAGCCTTTTTTCTTTTTTTTCTTTTTTCTTTTTTTGCCAAGAAAGATTATTAACAACTACAACAAGGAAAATAAAACCACTGTTTACTCTGCTGGTGTAGTGGTTAAGAGATACGGCTGCTAACCAAAAGGTCAGCAGTTTGAATCTACCAGGCGCTCCTTGGAAACCATATGGGGCAGTTCTACCCAGACCTGTAGAGTCCCTGTGAGTTGAAATTGACTCGATGGCAATGGGTTTGGGTTTTTTGGTTTTATTTACTACTACTAACATTGTCTTGAGGGAGCCCTATTGGTGCCGTGGTTAAGAGCTTGGGTGCTAGCCAAAAGGTCGGCAGTTGGGATCCACCAGCCAGCTGCTCCTTGGAAACCCTATGGGGCAGTTCTGCTCTGTCCTATAGGGTTGCTTTGTCTTATAAACGAGGTGACTTGTTACACATATAATTTATAATACAGAAATATTGAATAAATTTAGCTATGTGAAAACATGCTTTGTTGTCCTTATATTTCTTTTTTACCTTGATTCAGTGAAAAGTTCATCTCACACTGGTCATAAGACCAGCCTTTAGGTTAAATAACTTTCAGAGTCCATGACTAGTCCAAGAACCTACTGTTTACCTTTAAATTGTGAGTATCTAATGTTACCAGACACTACAGAAGCTTTAAAGGTGTAGCTGACAATTCCTTGCTCTCACGAAGCTCATCATTCTAGGCAGGAGAGAGCTACAGATATGCTGGTGCTATGCAGAATTTGCTACACCATGAGGCCAGGTATATTTAGTGCCTTCAGCGATATGGAGAAGTGCTAGTGGGACTCAGAATAAAGAAATGACATCAAGCTGTGGAGTGCTTCACAAAGGACGTGGAGCCCATTCTACCTCTCCAGCCCCGTGTAAGGAGCCATAGGTTGATACATCACCAGATTTATCTGCATGATGATGAAGAGAGAGAGAGCATCTGTGTTTACATCTTGCCTTCTCTACACTCTGGCTCTGTGTCCTTGGGTGTATCTTTACCTCTCTATTCTTCCATTTTTTATCTTTAAAATAAAGATACTTGTGCTGTCATTGTGTGCCATTGAGTTGATTCTGAGTCATAGTGACCCTATAAAACAGAGTAGAAGTACCCCATAGGGTTTCCTGTGCTGTAATCTTTATGGAAGCAGATGGCCTGGTCTTTTCTCCCACAGAGTGACTGGTGGGTTCGAACCACCAACCTTTCAGTTAGCAGCCAAGTGTTTAACCATTGTGCCACCAGTACTCCTTAAAATGAAGATGCTAGTGCCCATGTTACGTGGTTGTGAGGGTTGATACATGTAAAGCCTCTCGAATAAATTTCAGCTGTTTTCAAAATGCAGTTTTTATTGTGTGACTCCCTGACTTAAATGTTTTAAGGGCATTGTATGTTCTTGGGATAAAGACCAAACTTTTTTCCAGGGCTTACAAAGCCCCCTCCCTTCTCCCGCCTCCTCCCATGGTACATTTGGTCCCTTTGCTCCAGCCCAAGCATCTCCTTCAAGCACACCTCTGCTGGCTGTGTTCTCTCCACCCGCTGGGCCTGTTGCCTCCCCTCCTTTGCAGGATGATTCCTCTCAGGCGTCAGCTCTCTGCTTATCTCAGGGAAGCCTCAGTGACCTCCCGACTAGATTCAAAACCTTGTTAAAAACACTCATGACACCAGAAATTCTCAGTCGTGTTTATCAAGCTGCAAGCTGTATTAGTTTGTACAGTTATTTGATTGTTTTCTCCACAGTAAGCTTTGTGAAGGCAGCAAACCTGTGTCATTTGGCTTCCCAGTCTATTCCCAGCACTGAGCGTACTGCACAACTCAAATTTGCCTTGATAACTATTTATTGAATGAATGGATGAGGTAGGGGAGAGGGAACATATGCAGAGTGTTGAGGGCTGAGCAAGTTTTGCCTTTTGTTAGAACAGAAAGTCTGTTGCTGGGAGCGTTGGCAGAGGAGGCTGGAAAGGTAGGCTGAAGGAGATTTGTGTGGGTGATGATACTGGTGGAGCGCCAGCAGGGAATCCATTGACTGGCTTTGAGTGAAGTCGCTTGCTCAGAAATACTGGTTTTGAAACAGGAAAACCAGACATTGTTTGCCATCTCATGAGACTTAATTTATCACTGTTACACAGCTTCGTGAATTGATAACACCTGAAAAATTGTTTTAAAAAGCTCTGTGACTGTTTTTCCAAGGACATCAGAAATTATGGGAATTATTGGACAATATTTTATTTGGCATTGTTAAGGAGAAACGTGCATCTTTTCTAAGTGGAGCTCTTGAACTTTCTCAACCTATTCCTGGCTGAGCGCGTGCTGGCAGCCCTCCCAGGATCTGTCCCATAGATAGCCACAATGGTTTGGCAAGCGCGTAATGCTTTTCTTGTCATTATAAAAGCCTTTTTAATCAAAGAAACAATGCATGGTTTCTTCAAATCAACAGCAATATGCGAGTAATAAATGCATTTGAAATCTTATTTGTACAGCTGAGCAGACTTATTCCTTTGCATGTATAGATTCTTGGTGTAGTCATCCCATTTCAGTGTTGTTATTAGTTCACCATGACTTTGTTATGATATTCAGTGACTTCTTTGGTACATAAACCGAGCAGGTGAGTGGAAAGGGCGGCAGTTGGTGGTGATCAGTTAGAGGACCCATTTGCAGTTAAAACTCCCTGAAATATGGAGAAATGGAACATACATTGCACGTTATTTTCCTGATGTTAGCTTCCTAACTCCCACGATGGATCGGTTCTGTGTTCAGTGGCATTTTCACAAAAAGATCACTGACTGTTAATTCCACAGGTGTTGGCCAGCATCCAGCAGGGCATATGGCTGCCAGAAGTGAACTTTGGCTGAGTAGGGAGTGGGAGGAGGGGAAGGAACCACAAGAATAAGTGAAACAATGTTGCTGTTAGAATCCAAAGGCCAGGATTTGGTCTCTTAACTGTGTGATGTTGGTTCAGTCTCTTCTCAGCCGAAACCGCTTAATCTGTGAAAGAGAGTGATCATCAAGAAGGCCCAGGGTGGTTGTAAAAACCAAGGAGATAATATGAAGAGCTCTAAGCACTGAAACCCTAAGAGAGTGTGAGGTCTTATTGTGGGAGAAGATATCTGCTCGTCAGTGGGTCTGCTGAAATACTGAGTTCCCATGACATCTTCAACACCAACATAGTCCCAACATAGTTCCCTACAGATAGAGAAGTTAGCTTCATGTCTTCTGTTACCCTGGGTAGTACAAACAGTTAACATGCTTGGCTGCTAACTGAGAGGTTGGACATTTGAGTCCACCCAGAGGCTCCTCAGAAGAAAGGCCTGGTGATCTGCTTCCGAAAAAGCAACCATTGAAACCTCTATGGAACACAGTTCTACTCTGACACACATGGAGTTACCATGAGTTGGAATCAGCTCGACGGCTGCTGGCTTGACTGGTTTAATACCTTCTTAACCAACTCATAAAAGATTCAGTTGTAGAGATGTCCATGATCCTCAGGTGGGAGGCGTGTAGGTCAAGGTAGCATCGTCTTACAGGACCTTCAACATTGCATACTGCTTCTCCTGAACATTCCTACATTTTAGAGAGGAGATTTGGGGCCTCCATTATGTCATTAGTTACCATATGTTATAAAACATTTTCAATCGCTGTAGAATATAGAATGTTTGGTGACATTAACTGGCTGCAATGCAAAATGCAAATGGTGTTGGTGTCTATGCCTAATTGTAGATGACTTCCCCCCTTCCCCCAGGTTTTTCTGAAGAGCGACCGAGTTGCCAGGATGGTTCAGAGTGGAGGATGTTCTGCTAATGACTTCAGAGAGGTGTTTAAGAAAAATATAGAAAAACGTGTGCGGAGTTTGCCAGAAATTGATGGCTTGAGCAAAGAGACAGTGCTAAGCTCATGGATAGCCAAATATGATGCCATTTACCGGGGTGAAGAGGACTTGTGCAAACAGCCAAATAGAATGGCCCTAAGCACTGTGTCTGAACTTATCCTGAGCAAGGAACAACTCTATGAAATGTTTCAGCAGATTCTGGGGATTAAAAAACTAGAACACCAGCTCCTTTATAATGCTTGTCAGGTAAGTGGTCTATGATTTTTTCCTCTTTCTCTGTCTGACTCATAAAGCAAACATGAAGTGTTTAGAAGTCTATGAAGGTGTTGTATTTTGCTTCCTATAATCATTTTGCTTGAAATGTTGAGTGAAATTGAATTTTAGTAAGTCAAATGATGATGTTTGAAAGAATTATTTGGTAGAAGGAGAAGAATATTAGTACTTTTTATCTAGTAGTTAATTGTTCCCATGTACCCTATTTTATGACATCAGATTTGTGCCTCTTGGGTATATATACTTTTGGAGCATGCCCTGAATAGTAAAATGAAGTTCATCTGATACCTGAAGAAACTTGGCAATTTGTAATAAACAGGTATTTCTCAGTGCAAAATAATTTTTCGTAAAGATATGATGCTGGTTTTCTGAGTTTTATGAAAGTAACTGGGATTTCAAATTTTGTTCTCTAACCCATCCAGATAGACATGTATGAAGATGATTATTAAACTATGTAATTTAAAGAGGTGAAGAATGAATAAGATATTTTTTCTTCAGTTGTTATTCTAGTCATGCATGTGAAAAATTGAATAAAATATCATGTTCTGTATCTTTCATCTTTAGACTTCATGATTTGTCTAATAATGTATTCCTTCTATATTTGCATTTTGTTTGCTTAATTTGGAGGTGTAAATTATTTAACTATGTCTCGATATACAATTTAAATTGACAAAATTCTGGTATTTTAAAATTCATGTGTTCATAAAGAGTTACGTTTCTGTAATGTACATACATTTATTTTTAATCTTTCTACAAATCTACTTAATTTATAGATTCTATTCATATCATGTACTTTGTATTACTAATTTGTGAATCATTTCAAATAATAAATCAAAAAAAAGGCCAAACCCATTGCTGTCAAATCAATTCCAATTCATGGTGACCCTATAGGACAAAGTAGTACTGCCCCAGGGGGTTTCCAAGGAGCGGCTAGTGGATTAGAACTGCCAACCTTTTGATTAGCAGATGAATTCTTAACCACTGTGCTACTACGGTTCCAATAAATCAACAGTTTATTAATAGTTAAGGAATATTGTACCTTGGCACATGAACAGTTCACACACATACACACTAATTGTCTTCACTGTCATTAAACCAAGTGGTGGTTTGATAATACTGGAGGGGGATTGTACAACCAAAAGTCTTCTCTTTTGGAAGATAAATGCAACTCTTCTTCATATTTTTAATGAAAGAGTAGCTTACTTGTACAGTTCAATGTCAATGAACATAATTTGGTAGTACAATTCGGATTTAGACATTCAGTAGATATTCATTGAGTACTTATTTCAAGTCAGGAATCTTGTTAGATGTTGGGAATACCAAGCTTAGCAAAATAAAATATCTGTTCTCCGTATGTCAAAGTCTCATAAAGAAGATAGACCTCTAAATGAGTAATTACATATGCATTTGGAATTTGTACTAGGTGTACCCGTTGCCATCGAGTCACTTCTGACACATAGCGACCCTATAGGACACAGTAAAACTGCCTTATATGGTTTCCAAGGCTGCAAATCTTTATGGAAGTAGACTGCCACATCTTTCTCTCTGGATTGGCTGGTGAATTTGAACCACTGACCTTTTGGTTAGCAGCTGAGTGTTTTAACCACTGTACCACCAGAGCTCCCTGTGCTAGGTGTTACAGGAGCATAAAATGTATTCCCATGTACCTTTGAGTTTATATTTATTAACTCAAGATGTTTCTAAATTAATGCTTTCCTACTTTTTAAGAACACTCCTAGAGCCATGGTGGGGACCCCCTGATGTCTGTCCTCTGTGACTTGGAATATACTTCTAATTCAAATCTCTAACTATAACAGCAGATTCCTCTATTTCTCCTTTCAGCTTTATCAGTTTTTGCCTCATGTATTTGATGCTCTGTTGTTATGAGCGTACATGTTTAGGATTAGTATGTCTCCTTGTAGAGTTAACCCCTTTATTGTTATGCAGTGTCTCTTTATTCTTTGTTCTGAAGTCTGCTTTGTCTTAAATTAATAGAGCCACTCCAGCCTTCTTTTGATCAGTGTTAGAATAGTGTGTCTTTCTCCATTGCTTTACTTTTTTTTAATTAATTTTTTTATTTTGGCGAAAGTATACACAGCCAAAGATACACTATTTCAATATGTATAAACCAGTGACATTGATTACATTGTTCGAGTTGTGCTACCATTTTTGCTATCCTTTTCCAAATTATTTAACCTGAGCCTTTAAAGTGGATTTCTTGTAGATAATGTATAATTGGGTCTTGCTTTTTTTAATCCACTCGACAGTCTCTATGTTTTAACAGGTGTGTTTAGACCATTCATATTTAAAGTGGTGATTGATAAAGTTAAATTTTACAATCTATGTAACTTTTATGTATTCCTTGCATTAGTTGTTTGTTTTTCCCCCCTTTTTTTTCCTTACCTTACCTAGTTTTAATTGCACATTTTATATGATTCCATTTTATATTTGCTTTTAGTGTATCATTTATACGTTTTTGTAAAGCTTACTTAGTGGTTGCTCTAAAGTTTATAATATACGTTTTAAAATAATCTAAATACACATCAAATAACACTATACCAATTCTTATGTAGTATAGTTGGTAAGGGACTAGAGTTATTAGGAAGAGCTTCAGGAAATCAAGCAATAAACAGGAACATGAAATATTCAAGAAATTCCTTCTGGATAGGACATTGAACCATTAAATATATCTGTGTGTATATATTAGACACTTTTCGTGTGCCAAGCTCACAGCATCAGACTTTGTGATTGTTTGTTTTATCACTTTTGGAAATGTATCACCACAAAGCATAGCATCTGTTTCTTCTGGTAGATTGTCAGAATTTATCCTTTTTTTAAAAGTAATTTCAAAAGCTATGGAAAAGGATTATTGTGTACTCACAAAAAGTTCCTAGTAATATTTAATGCTTTTAGCTGATTATTAAGGTCATAATATCTTAAATCCTCTTTGCTTTAGACTTGAAATAATTAAATGCTTACTTTCGCCCTAATCGCCTTAGAGCAGGACCAACTGATTCTTATCTTAGTGTCTTAGGCTGGATTCTCTAGAGAAGCAAAACCAGTAAAGCGTATAAGTGTATATATATATATATATATATATATAGAGAGAGAGAGAGAGAGAGAGAGAGAGAGAGAGAGAGAGAGATTTATATCAAGGAAATGGCTTATGTGGTTGTAGAGGCTGGAACATCCCAAGTCTGTGGGTCACCATAGAGGCTTCTCCTGATTCATATCATTGCAGGGGCTGTTAAACCCAAGGTTGGTAGGTCAGAGAGCAGGGCTCTTGCTCACAGGCTGTGAAGATCAGTGAATCCCAAGATCAGCAGGCAAGAAGGCAGGTAAGCTGCTAGCTCAAGTCCCAAGAACTGGAGGGATCAGATGAACAGGAGCCAGCTGCAAGATCTAGCTCGAGCAAAAAGCCCCCAAGCCTTGCCAGAATGTCCACTTATACTTGATGCAGGCCATACTCCCAGGAAACTCCCTTTCAACTGATTGACTACTCACAGCAGATCCCATCATGGTGATGATCACATATCAGATCTCAACAGGGAAGTGATCACAACATTACACAACTGCCAAAACACTGATAATCATAGTCTAGCCAAGTTGACATACAGTCTTAACCATCACACTTAGTAAGGTCTTACTTGTGTAATGGGTGGTAGCCATTAATTCCAGCTATTTACTGCAAACTGGTAGAAAGGCCTCATTACACATTAAAAAACATTTAAAATTGTGTCATTCTTTAGTTGTGAAGTGTTTTCATGGTTCTCATATGAAGATCTTCAGATGACCATGGCTCTCAAATAGTTCCAAGGCTTTTGATCTCTCTGCATACATGGTACAGTACTAAAATCGATAGCAAAAACCAAACCCATTGCCATTGAGTCGATTCTGAATCACAGCCACTCTATAGGACACAGTAGAAGTGCCCCATCAGGTTTCTAAGGAGTGGCTGGTGGATTTGAACTGCCAACCTTTTGGTTCACAGCCAAGCTTTTAACCACTGTGCCACCAGGGCTCCACTGAGATCAGTAGGGCTTGAAAAATATAGTTTTACTGCCTGGTTTATTTTGAGAAGTTAGATGCTATTGGGATTGTTTTTGACCATTAGAGCCACTGAAAAGTACTGTGGTAATAAAAGACAAATCTTCTGTGTTTACTTTTGATTATCACTGTTTCCCCTTTTCTAGTTGGCCAGCTCCCCATTCCACCCTGTATCACTATAGCCCATGAATTGTAAACTTTCAAATTGACAAATCTGAAACTTTTCTACCTTAGGTGTGATGATTAAGATTGTGTATCAACTTGGCTGGGCCATGATTCTCAGTGTTTATATGTGATCATTCCCATGATGGAATCTGCTGTAAGTGGCCAGTCAGTTGAAGGGGAGTTTCCTTGGGGGTGTGGCCCTCATCCGAATATGGGCAGATGTTTTGGCTTTTTGCTTGCTCTGGATCCTGCATCTTCCTCCTGTTCGTTTGACCTCTGGTTCTTGGGACTTGAGCTATCAGCTTATCTGCCAATCTTGGGATTCATCGATCTTCACAGCCTGTGACTGGGAGCCCTGCTTTCCAACCTATGGATCTTGGGTTCACTAGCCCCTGAAGCTACGAGAATCAGGAGAAGCCTTGCTGTCTTGCCTGCCAGTCTTGGGATTCATTGATCTTCACAGCCTGTGCACAAGAGTCCTGCTCTCCAAGCGGCTGATCTTGGGTTCACCAGCCCCTGCGACTTTGTAAATCTGGAGAAGCCTCTATCCTGATCCATGGACGTGGGACATTCCGGCCTGTTGTGTGAGCTGTTTCCTTGATATAAATCTCTCTCTATGTATTATATGCTTTACTGGTTTTGCTTCTCTAGAGAACACAGCCTAAGACAATAGGTTAAGAATGTGAGTTTTTTTTGTTTTGTTTTTTTAACCCCAAACCTGGTTTCCCTTCTACTAATGTCATAGTCCAGCCTACCACTTATATAGCCTATAGCCCCACCTATCTGGTTGACTTCCCAACCCAAACAATTGCCTAATACTGCTACTTCCACCATAATAATGTCTTATTTACACCCTTAACTATTTCCACAACCATTGCCATAGATGGATACGTCAGTACTTCACACATGGAGCATAGCAGTAGCCTCTTACCTGCTTCCTTCTTCTACTTATTTTTGTTGCTAGATTAATATTATTAAAGCATTATCCTAAGTCTCATCATGACCCTGCTTTGAACAGGAAAAACAAAAAATAGGATAGTGATTTCCTCTCCATGAACATAATAAAGTCCATGTTCTTGGCTAAGCTTTCAACACTTAAGGTGTTCCCAGTCTGGTCCCCACCTACCTTTCTAATATACCTTCCAGTGTAACAATTCTTTATATGTGCTATGTTCCAGGTAAACTGAATCACTCCATTCCTCACTCATGCCCTGTGTTTTCTTGGATTGTAGTTTTTTCTCACACTGTTGTCTTCACATGGAATTCCCACTTCTGTATTCTTCAAGACCCAAGAGAAAGTCTGCCTCCCCCACAAAATCTTCCCTGCTCCTTCCCTTATTCATTTTCTTTAATATTGTTGTTGTTAGCTGCTATAGAGTTGGCTTCCAAATCAAGTGACCCCCGTGAATAATGGAACTAAATACTGCCTGTTCTGTGTCATCCGGATGGTCAGTTGAGGATTAGACCATTGTGATCCATAGGGTTTTTCATTGGCAGATTTTTGGAAATAGATCACCACACCTTTCTTCCCAGTCTGTCTTAGTCTGGATGATCCATTGAAACCTGTTCAGCATCATAGCAACACATAAACGTCCACGCACAGATGGGTGGTGGCTGCACATGAGGTACACTGATTGGGAACTGAACCTGGGTCTCCTGCATGAAAGGCAAGAATTCTACCACTAAACCATCAATTCCCTCTTTTTTTTTTTTTTAATTTTTTTTGTTTTGTTTATTAGTTTAAGTGAAAGTTTACATTTCAAGTTAGTTTCTCATAGAAAAATTTATACGTACATTGTTATGTGACCCTAATTGCTCTCCCTATACTATGACAGCACACTCCTGCTTTCCACCGCTGATTTCCCATGTCCATTTCAACCGGCTCCTAACCCTCTCTGCCTTCTCATCTCACCTCTGGATAGAAGCTGCCCATTTAGTATCATGTATCTACTAGAGCTAAGAAGCACACTCTTCACGAGTATCATTCTATGTCCCACAGTCCAATCCAATCTTTGTCTGAACAGTTGGCCTCGGGAATTGTTTTAGTTCTGAGCTGACAGAGAGTCTGGGGGCTATGCTTTCTGGGGTTCCTCTAGTCTCAGTCAGACCATTAAGTCTGGTCTTTTTACTAGAATTTGAGTTCTGCACCCCACCATTCCCCTGCTCCATCAGGTACTCCCTGTTGTGTTCCCTGTCAGGGTGGTCATTGGTGGTAGCCAGGCACCATCTAGTTCTTCTCGTCAGGCTGATGAAGTCTCTGGTTTATATGGCCCTTTCTGTCTCTTGGGCTACTACTTTCCTTGTGTCTTTGGTGTTCTTCATTCTCCTTTACTCCAGGTGCTTGGGACCAATTGATGCATCTTAAATGGCCACTTGCTAGCTTTTAAGACCCCAGACGCCACTCACCAAAGTAGGATGCTGGACATTTTCTTAATAAACTTTGTTATGCCAGTTGACCTAGATGTCCCCTGAAAGCATGGTCCCCAGACCCCTGCCCCTGCTACTCTGTCCCTCAAAGTGTTTGATTATATTCTGGAAACTTGTTAGCTTTGGTTTAGTCCAGTTGTGCTGACTTCCCCTGTAGTGTGTGCTGTTCTTCCCTTTACCTAAGATAATTCTTGTCTACTATCTAGTTAGTGAATAACCCTCATCCTTCCTCCCCACCCTTGTAACGATCAGAGTGTTTTCTTCTGTGTTTAAACCTTTTCTTGAATTCTTGTAATAGTGGTCTTATACAATATTTGCCCTTCTGTGACTGACTAAATTCACTCAGCATAATGCCCTCCAGATTCCTCCATGTTATAAGATGGTTCACAGCTTCATCATTGTTCTTTATCGTTGCATAGTATTCCATTGTGTGAATATACCATAATTTGTTTATCCATTCATCCATTGATGGGCAGCTACGTTGTTTCCATTATTTTGCTATTGTGAACAGTGCTGTAATGGACGTGGCTGTGTGTCAGTCTATTCGTGTGATGGCTCTTATTTCTCTAGGACATATTCCAAGGAGCAGGACTGCTAGATCGTATGGTAGTTCTGTTTCTAGCTTTTTAAGGAAGCACCAAATCGATTTCCAAAGTGGTTGTACCATTTTACATTCCCACCGACAGCGTATAAGTGTTCCAGTCTCTCCACAACCTCTCCAACATTTATTATTTTGTGTTTTTTGTGTTTAATGCTAGCCTTGTTGGGGTGAGATAATATCTCATTATAGTTTTGACTTGCATTTTTCTAATGGCTAATGATCGTGAGCATTTCTTCATGTGTCTGTTAGCCACCTGAATATCTTCTTTGGTGAAGTGCCTGTTCATATCCTTTGCCCATTTTTTAACTGGGTTATTTGTCTTTTTGTTGTTGAGGTTTTGCAGTATCTTGTAGATTTTAGAGATTAGATGCTGATTGGATTTGCCGTAGCCAAAAATATTTCCCCAGTCTGTAGGTTTTCTTTTTACTCTTTTGGTGAAGTCTTTTGATGAGCATAATTGTTTGATTTTTAGGAGCTCCCAGTTATCTAGTCTCTCTTGTACATTGTTACTTATGGTCATATTGTGTTTATGCCATGTATTAGGGCTCCTAGTGTTGTCTCTATTTTTTCTTCCATGATCTTTATCGTTTTCGATTCTATATTTAGGTCTTTGATCCATTTTGAGTTAGTTTTTGTGCATGGTGTGAGGTATGGGTCTTGTTTCAGTTTTTTGCAGATGGATATCCAGTTATGCCGGCACTATTTGTTGAAGAGACTGTTTTTTCCCCAGTTAATGGACTTTCGGCCTTTGTCAAATATCAGCTGTTCATAGGTGGATGAATTTATGTCTGGATTCTCAATTCTGTTCCATTGGTCTATGTATTTGTTGTTATACCAGGACCAGGCTGTTTTGACTACCATGGCGGTATAATAGGTTCTAAAATCAGGTAGTGTGAGGCCTCCCACTTTGTTCTTCTTAAGTAATGCTGTACTTATGTGGGGCCTCTTCCCTTCCATATGAAGTTGGTGATTTGTTTCTCCATCTCATTAAAAAATGCCATTGGAATTTAGATCGGGATTGCATAGTATTTGTAGATCACTTTGGGTAGAATAGATATTTTCACAGTGTTGAGTCTTCCTGTCCATGAGCAAGGTATGTTTTTCCACTTATGCAGGTCTCTCTTGGTTTCTTAAGTAGTGTCTTGTAGTTTTCATTGTACAGGTCTTTTACGTCTCTGGTTAGATTTATTCCTAACTATTTTGTCTTCTTCGGCGCTATTGTAAACGGTATTGATTTGGTGATTCCCTGTTTGAAGTTCTCTTTGTTTGGGGTAAAGGAATCCGACTGATTTTTGTATGTTTGTCTTGTATCCTGATACTTTGCTGAAAACTTCTATTAATTCCAGTAGTTTTCTTGTGGATTCTTGGGTTTTCTGTGTATAAGATCATATCATCTGCAAATGGAGATACTTTGACTTCTTCGCTACCAATCTGGATGCCCTTTACTTCTTTTTTTAGCCTAGTTGCTCTGGCTAGGACCTCCAGCACAATGTTGAATAAGAATAGTGATAAAGGGCATCCTTGTCTGGTTCCCGTTCTCAAGGGGAATGCTTTCAAACTCTCGCCTTTTAGGATGATGTTGACTGTTGGCTTTGTATAAATGCCCTTAATTTTGTTGAGGAATTTCCCTTCTGTTTCTACTTTGTTCAGAGTTTTTATCATGAATGGGTGTTGGACTTTGTCAAATACCTTTTCTGCATCAATTGATAAGATCATGTGATTCTTTTGTTTTATTAATGTGGTGGATTACATTGATTGTTTTTCTAATGTTGAATCATTCCTGCATACCTGGTATGAATCCCACTTGGTCATGGTGAATTATTTTTTTGAGGATTTTTGCGTCAGTGTTCATGAGGGATATTGGTCTGGAATTTTCTTCTTTTTTTTTTTGTGGTGTCTTTACCTGGTTTTGGTATCAGGGTTATGCTGGCTTCATTGAATGGATTTGGGAGTATTCTATCCTTGTCTGTGCTCTGAAATAGCTTTAGTAGTAATGGTGTCAACTCTTCTCTGAAAGTTTGGTAGAATTCTCCACCAAAGGCATCCAGGCCAGGGTTTTTTTTTTTGTTGTTGGGAGTTTTTAAATTACCTTTTCAATCTTTCTTTTCTTATGGGTTTATTTAGTTGTTCTACCTTCGTTTGTATTAGTTTAGGTAGGTAGTGAGTTTCTAGAAATTTGTCCATTTCCTCTAGGTTTTCAAATTTATTAGAATACAATTTTTCATAGTATTCTGTTATGATTCTTTTCATTTCAGTTAGGTCTGTTGTGATATCACGCATCTCATTTCTTACACAGGTTATTTACTTCTTCTCATGTTTTTCTTTTGTCAGTTTGGCCAGTGGTTGATTGATTTTGTTGATCTTTTCAAAGAACCAGCTTTTGGTCTTGTTAACTCTTTCAATTGTTTTTCTAGTCTCTGTTTCATTTAATTCTGCTCTAATTCTTATTATTTCTTTTCTTCTGATACCCGAGGGCTCTTTTGCTGCTCTGTTTCTACTTGTTTGAGTTGTAGGGTAATGTTTTGATTTTGGCCCTTTCTTCTTCTAAATGCTAAATGTGTGCATTTATTGCTATAAACTGACCTCTGAGCATTACTTTTGCTGTGTCCCAAAGGATCTGGTAGGATATGTTTTAGTTCTCATTTGATTCTATGAATTTCTTTATTCCATCCTTAATTTCTTCTGTATCCCAGTAGTTTTTGAGCAAGGTGTTGTTCAGTTTCCATGTATTTGATTTTTTTTCCTTGCTTTTTCTATTACTGATTTCTACTTTTATGGTTTTATGGTCAGAAAAGATGCTTTGTAATATTTCGATGCTTTGGATTTTGTTAAGGCTTGCTTTATGGCCTAATATGTGGTCTGTTCTGGAGACTGTTCCATGTGTGTTGGAAAAGAAAGTATGCTTGGCTGCTGTTAGGTGGAGTGTTTGGTATATGTCTGTGAGATCAAGTTGGTTGACTGTAGCATTTAGCTCTTCGTGTTTTTGTTGAGCTTCTTTCTGGATGTTCTGTCCTTCACCAAAAGTGGTTGAAGTCTCCTACTACTATTGTGGAGCTGTCTATCTCTCTTTTCAGTGCCGTTAGAGTTTGTTTTTTGTATTTTGGAGACCTGTCATTGGAACTGTGAATATTTATTATAGTTATGTCCTCCTGGTGTATTGACCGTTTAATCATTTTATAGTGTCCTTCCTTATCCTTTGTGGTGGATTTTACTTTAAAGTCTATTTTGTCGGAGATTAACACTGACATTCCTGCTCTTTTTTGAGTGTTGTTTGCTTGGTATGTTTTTTTCCATCCTTTGAGTTTTAGTTTGTGTCATTAAGTCTAAGGTGTGTCTCTTGTAGGCAGCTTATAGACAGATCGTGTTTTTTTTAATCCATTCTTCCACTCTTTGTCTCTTTATTAGTGTCAGTGTCCTCTTTTAAATGTGGTTGTTGTTAGGTGCTGTCGAGTCGGTTCCAACTCATAGTGACCCTATGTACAACAGAATAAAACATTGCCCAGTCCTCTGGCGTCTTCACAATCGTTGCTATGCTTGAGTCCATTGTTACAGCCACTGTGCCAATCTATCTCATTTAGGGTCTTCCTCTTTTTCGCTAACCCTATACTTTACCAAATATGAGACCCTTCTCCAGGAACTGATCCCTCCTGAGAACACGTCCAAAGTATGTAAGACCCAGTCTCGCCATCCTTGCTTCTAAGGAGCATTCTGGTTGTACTTCTTCCAAGACAGACCTGTTCATTCTTTTGGTAGGAAATAAATCCATGAGGAATTTGCAATTACAATTCCTGATCATAATCCAAAAGCCTTTGATAGTCCACTTTGTGTTATGGATATTTATGTGTACCTTTTTCTCGTACTGCATTTTAACAATTTGAGCTTATGATAAATATTCAGTTGATTTTTGTACCTTTAAGTCTACAGTATATTTACTGCATTTCCTGTTGTAAGCATTATATGTTGAATGACTGGAGGAACTTAAAGTTGAATGTGGACATTGTAAAGGAGTGAGAGGTGGTTAAATTGGACTCTGGAGTAAAAGTACATGATTTGGTCCTTGGTTCCACCGATTATTATGTGTGTAACCCTGGAAAAATTGCTTAAACCTCTGTGTGGTTCATGTGTTTATCACTACAATGGAATAATGGTAATTTCTTTGGATTGCTCTGAAGTTTAAATGAGATGCTTATAAAAGCTTATAACAATTCCTGACATAATAAGTGCTGTGTAAATTTAGCTCTTATTAGCTATGATTAGAGTAAGGTTCTAATCTACTCTCAGAAAGTTTTGTATTATCACTGATAATGTCTGTGTTACTGTATTTAGTGTTAAACTCTTCAATCTCGGCATTATTTCATGATTAATGTGAACACATATTCAACTATTTCATTGAGGTAAGTGTAGTTAGTAAATAATAGGTTGAAAATATTAGTTCATTACTTTTATCAAGGAGATAAAATGTTAATACCAAATGAAATACTAAAGAAAATGTGTAGGAAAATTTGCCAAGTTATAGCAAGCATTTTATACACACGCGCGTGCACATACATACATGCACATCTTCTTTAGGCTATAGAAGTCCCATGGTTTTTATTTTTGAGGTTAAATTTCTTATGTTTTTGCCTTTGAACACTTTGATCAATTATTTAATATAGTTTAGTTCAGTTCGCATAGGGTAATTTTATATCTAATTAACTCATTCATCTTTTCCCTACTTTAAAGTATTCAAAGATAAGTGTGGTTTGGGAAATGCATTTTTAAGGCTTTTAGAACTGTTCTGCAAGAATCCGTGGCAGAACTGCTATCTCTGAGTCAGGTTTTTATACATAATTTACAAGGTAGATATAAGGCAGTTCATTAAAGGCTTTGGATCCAGCGTACAGAATGCTACCTGATTCTTTCATACATAAAATGTGCTGCTACTCTTGAGAGTTTGGGAATAGCCTCATTTCCTTCTTTCTGTGGTATGAAATTACAAATGGGGTATTATTGCCTTGTAGTTGTTCACTAATTCTCAATGATCAAGAAAATGGGAAGAAGGGTTTTCTTTTTATAGCGGGGCAGGATATCTTATAGAAAATGAGTCGTCTTAGAGGAGATGTTAAGGTCCAAGAACCTTTAAAATACAGGTGGAATTATTCTTTGTATTTGCATTAAAAGTGAGACTTAGTTGTGTGGTTCCCACCAGTGGAGGTGGATTTGTTTTACTCCTATCCTTGGAGTGGAAAGAGCCACCAAAGGGCATACATTGCAGATAGAGGTAGAGAATTATAACAATAATAAGACAACTATGAACAGTATGTCTTCAGATAGTCCCTTCTTGCTTGCTAAATGATTTATTTAGCTGGTCTTCTCAGAAGATTTAGAGATTGATTCTGGGCAATAACAGCAGGGAAGAAGATAATCCCAGGCAGGAGACGAAAAAACCCAACCCAACCCATTGCCGTAGAGTCAATTCCGAGTCATAGTGACCCTATAGGACAGGGTAGAGCTGCCTCATATGGTTTCCAAGGAGCAGCTGGTGGATTTGAACTGCCGACCTTTTGGTTTGCAGCCAAGCTCTTAACCACTGTGCAACTAGGGCTCCAGGTAGGAGAAGCACAAGCGAAATACATGATTGGTAAAATGTAACATATTTGCTAAACAATGAGTAAACCAGTTTGTATAGATAATGGAATTATACCAGAGGTTTGGAGTATATAGATTGCTGCAGAATATGGGGAGACTTGAATAATAGGCATCATTCTCTCTTGTTCATATTCATTTACTCTGATTCATTCATATTCTCTTCTTCTCCCTCCCCTCGCCGTCCCTCCCAACCCCGTCTCTCACCACTTTCCTCAACCACGGTTTCTCATCAAAATCAAAGAACACATAAAATGATTTGAGTGACAGTTTTCTCAGTTCTCCCAAGTAAGGCACATAATTAGAACTATTCTAGATACATAGAAGAGAGATTAATTCATTACATTCAGTTAGGTCTTATTTCTGTCTGACAGTTGGGATCTTTGGGAAATTTTAAGCAGGGAGATGACATGATAAAAATGTGTCAGAGTAAGGAGAATAATCTGGGATCAGTTTAAGGAGAAGAATCAGATTTGGGAGACAGTGAAAAAAAAAACATTTAATAGGCTAATGCAGTAATCCAATTGTGTAGTGATAAAATCTCAAACTAGGCTAGAGGCACAGACAAATGGTTAGAATAGGCTGTTACTAGAGATCTTGAGAAGGGAATAGTGACATTAATTGACGACTGGGTATGGTAGGGAAAGACTAATGGCAACTCTGAGATTTCAACCTGATCGGGGTGGTGGAACCATATGTAGGAATAGGGAGACCATGTTGAGCAGCAGAAGATAATGATGATCAGTTTATTTTGATTTTGATGTCAGTATGGGCTAACAGAAAGGAAAGGCCTTGCCTTCAGTGGGAGATGGAGTGCTGGAGCTCAGGAGAGAGGCCAGAGCTGTGTGCTGACGTGTGCCCTTTGGAAGAGACAACTGCAGACACTGAAGCGTACAGCAGCCGAAAACCAAGCATGTATGTTTCTCAGGAAGTACAGGGCCAGCAAAGAAGACAGAGCAGGAACAATCAGAGTCAGTGCAGTAGAGTTACTCTCTATCTTTTTGATAAATTTGTGATTCAGGTGATGATAGAGGATTAGCAGATTTATTGATGAAGTAAATTAATTTGCTAATATTTAATAAAGCATTTAAGGAGCTTTGGTGGCACAGTGGTTAAGCACTTGGCTGCTAACTGAAAGGTTGGTAGTTCGAACCCACCCAGCCACTCCATGGGAGAAAGACCTAGTGATCTCCTTCTGTAAAGATTACAGCCAAGAAGACCTATGGGACAGTTCTACTCTGTCCTATAGGATAGCTATGAGTCAGGATTGACTTGACGGTAATGGGTTTTGTTTAGTTTAGTGACTGACAATATTAATATTAGGACAAACACCCTGACTCCAGAAAAGACATTAAGCAGAGGAAGGCAACGATGCTTAAAAAGTGCTGTGAAAGAAGGCAGGGCCAGGATGGCAGAGTAGTCAGACACCGTGGTCCCTCTTACAACAAAGACGCGAAAAAACAAGTGAATGGATTATATAAGACAATCTAGGAGTTCTGATCATCAAAGACAAAGTTGAGAGGTCGGACTGAGTGGCAGGGGGAGGGAAAGACAATTCAGAAGCAGCGAGGATTTGCCAGACTTGACCTGGCTGGCACTGGCACCCTGCAGGCTGGATTGGCTGGCACACACGGGCTGAGGCAAGCAGTAGCGCTTTTCCACACAGGGAGAAACCAAACCGAGCAGTGAAGAGTCTGCCCAAACCTTTGGAACCAGGGAGAAGTGGTGCTCATTCCGTGAAACATAAGTACAAGCATCTAACCTACTGCCCGGATTAAAAAAAAACCTTCCCCCCTTTGGGAAGTACCTCTCTCCGAATTATCTGCCACCTCTCTGCTCTGGTTCGGGTCCTGGTCCAGCTTCAGTGATTGCTGCGCCCCCTCGGCCAGAAGTAGGACCTGTTGCATACCCCAAGTCATTCTCCTGGCTTTGGAGAGAAAACAAATAACAGGAAAAAATAATCTGCCAGCTCCTCTAAGTCGGGACCTCAGGACAGGCATAGCACTTTGCCTAGGCACAGGCATAAGTGGTCCATGGACTTTGAACGCCTCTCACCCCTGCATAGATCTGTGTTGGCCTGTTTCAACAGCATTGACCCTCATTGGCACAGTACAACAGGGTGTATACCTGAAGCCTTATTTTCAACTGCAGCAGCTATAAAGAGGAGTGGTCGATTGGTGACATTTGACTCTGCCTGACCATTAAGCAGGGTCCTCACCTACCCACATCAGGGATCTGAGTACTGGTGGTGCCACCCACTCCACCTAGCAACCCACGACGGGTCCAAGAATAAGTGGTGCCTCCCAGTCCTTGCATACAACAGTACTGGGTGCCCATAGTACAGCTGCAAAACCCACCCACCTCCACTGTAGCGAACAGGGACACACCTTCCATCTAGACACTCAGGGACAGCCTTGCTCAGCACATAACCCCCTACTGCAGCCAGATACCTGTGCCTCCTCCAATGATCCCTGCCCATCTAGGACTGTAGGTGAAAGCCTGCACCACACACTTGGTAACCAACGGCCTGGACACCTGAGCTGAATCCACACAAGAAAAGTAAACATACTCCTGGGCTCACATACCTAGTAACAGCTCTAACCACCTAGTGACAGGACATTGGAGCTTCAAAGATGCCAATCATCAAAGTAGCTCACACGACCAGCCTATGTGGGCATATCAGAACAAAACAAGAAGCAAGGACTCAGTAAGCAAACATAAAATAAATGAATATAATAACTTATTGATGGCTTGGAGACAACAGTCAATATCAAATCACATAAAGAGGCAGACCACAATGGCTACAGCAAGCGACCAAAACAAACAACCAAGAAACCTCCCAGAGGAAGAGAAGGTCTTGGAATTACTGGAGGTAGAATTCAAAAGATTAATGTACAGAGCTCTTAAAGAGATCAGGAAGGAGATCATACAAACTGCAGAACAAGCCAAAGAACATACAGACAAAGCAACAGAGGAACATAAGAAGGTTATACAAGAGGGTAATGACAAATTTAACAGGCTGCAAGAATCCATAGGGAGACAGTAAACAGAAATCCAAAAGATTAACAATAAAATTTCAGAATTAGACAACTCAATAAAAAGTCATAGGAGCAGAATTGAGACAGTGGAAGTCAGAATTAGTGAGACTGAAAATAAAGCACTTGATACCAATTTATTTGAGGAAAAATCAGATAAAAGAATTTAAAAAATGAATAAACTTTTAAGAATTATGTGGGACTCTGTCAAGAGGAATAACCTACGAGTGATTAGAGTAGAGTACCAGAACAGAGAGGGATAAAACAGAGAGAATTTTTGAAGATTTTTTGGCAGAAAACTTGCCTGATATCGTGAAAGATGAGACAATATCTATCCAAGAAGCTCATCGAACCCCAGACAGGGTAGATTCCAAAATAATGTCACCAAGACATATTATAATCAAACTTGCCAAAACCAAAGATAAAGAGAATTTTAAGAGCGGCTAGCGATAAATGACAGGTCAACTACAAAGGAGAGTCAGTAAGACTAAACTCTTGACTATTCAGCAGAAACCATGCAGGAAAAAAGGCAATGGGATGAGATTTATAAAGCCTTTAAAGACAAAAATTGCCAGCCAAGAATTATATATCCAGCAGAACTGTCTCTCAAATATGATGGCGAAATTAAGGCATTTCCAGATAAACAGAAGTTAAGGGAATTTGTGAAACCCAAACCAAAATTACAAGAAATACTAAAAGGAGTTCTCTGGTTAGAAAATTAGTAACATCAGGTAACAGCTCAGGACTAGAACACAGGACAGAACAGCCAGATATCAACCCAGATAGGGAAGTCACAAAAATAAATCAAAGCTAAAACACTGAAAATTGGGAAATAGAGACATCAATACGTGAAAGATGACAACATTAAAACAGAAAAGAGGGACTAAATAGAGTAGTCATTGAACTTTCATATGGAGAGGAAGTCAAGGTATCAAAAATGAAAGACTGGTATAAACTTAGAAGAATAGGGGTTAATATTAAGGTAACCACAAAGGAAACTAACAATCCTACACATCAAAATAAAAAGAAGAAAAACATAAAGACTCAGCAAATACAAAATCAAAAACAATGAAAAGAAAATATATAAAGAAAAATGACTCAGCACAGACAATTAAATAGAACAGAGCGTGTCAACAACACACACACAAAATACATCAAAATGAGAGCACGAAACTTATACCTATTAATAATTATGCTGAATGTAACTGGACTAAATGCACCAATAAAGAGACAGAGAGTGGCAGAATGGATAAAAAAACACGATCTGTCTATATGCTGCTTACAAGAGATGTACCTTAGACTCTAAGACAAAACAAACTAAAACTCAAAGGACGGAAAAAAATATATCAAGCAAACAACACTCAAAAAAGAGCAGGAGTGGCAATATTAATCTCTGAAAAAATAGACTTCAAAGTAAAATCCACCACAAAGGATAAGGAAGGACACTATAAAATGATTAAACGGTCAATAAACCATGATAAATATTTACATACCTAATGACAAGTCT
The DNA here is from genome assembly GCA_030035585.1 of Dugong dugon. NCBI lineage: Eukaryota > Metazoa > Chordata > Mammalia > Sirenia > Dugongidae > Dugong > Dugong dugon. Next base: position 109,197,008 of record CM057468.1, on the reverse strand, counting down.
CCAGAATACATAAAACAAACACTCACAGCATTGAAAAGAGAGATAGACAGCCCCACAATAATAGTAGGAGACTTCAACACACCACTTTTGGTGAAGGACAGAACATCCAGAAAGAAGCTCAGTACAGACAAGGAAGCCCTAAATGCCACAGTCAACCAACTTGATCTCATAGACATATACCGACCACTCCACCAAACAGCAGCCACAAGTATACTTTCTTTTCCAACGCACATTGAACGTTCTCCAGAAGAGACCACATAATTAGGCCATAAAGCAAGCCTTAACAAAACCCAAAGCATCGAAATATTACAAAGCATCTTTTCAGACCATAAAGCTATAAAAGTAGAAATCAGTAACAGAAAAAGCAAGGAAAGAAAAATGAAATACATGGAAGCTGAACAACACCTTGCTCAAAAACTACTGGGTTATAGAAAAAATTAAGGATGGAATAAAGAAATTCATAGAATAAAATGAGAATGAAAATACATCCTATCAGAACCTTTGGGACACAGCAAAAGCTGTGCTCACAGTTCAATTTATAGCAATAAATGCACACATTCAAAAAGAAGAAGGGGCCAAAATCAAAACATTAACTTTACAACCTGAACACATAGAAAGAGAGCAACAAAAGAAGCCCTCAGGCACCAGAAGAAAGGAAATAATAAAAACTAGAGCAGAATTAAATGAGATAGAGAATAGAAAAGCAATTGAAAGAGTTAACAAGACCAAAAGCTTGTTCTTTGAAAAGATCAACAAAATCAATAAACCACTGGCCAAACTGACAAAAGAAAAACAGGAGAGGAAGCAGATAACCCATATAAAAAATGACATGGGCGATATCACAGCAGACCCAACTGAAATAAAACAGATTATAACAGAATACTATGAAAATTAGAAAACTTAGAGGAAGTGGACAAATTTCCAGAAACACACTACCTACCCAAACTAACACAACCAGAGGTAGAACAACAAAATAAACCTATAACAAACGAAGAGATTGAAGAGGTAATAAAAAACACTCCCACCAAAAAAAACTCTGGCCCTGACAGCTTCACTGGAGAATTCTACCAAACTTTCAGAGAAGAGTAAACACAACTATTATCAAAGGTATTTCAGAGTATAGAAAAGGATGGAGTACTCCCAAACTCATTATATGAAGCCAGCATAACCCTGATACCAAAACCAGGTAAAGTACACCACAAAAAAAGAAAATTACAGACCAGTATCCCTCATGAACATAGATGTAAATATCTTCAACAAAATTCTAGCCAATAGAATTCAACAACATATCAAAAAAATAATTCACCATGACCAAGTGGGATTCATACCAGGTATGCAGGGATGGTTCAGCATTAGAGAAACAATCAATGTATTCCATCACATAAATAAAACAAAAGACAAGAACCACATAATCTTATCAATTGATGCAGGAAAGGCATTTGACGAAGTCCAACACCCATTCATGATAAAAAAACTCTCAGCAAAATAGGAGTATAAGGGAAATTTCTCAACATAATAAACAGCATTTCTACAAAGCCAAAAGGTAACATCATCCTAAATGGAGAGAGTCTGAAAGCATTCCTCTTGAGTATGGGAACCAGACAAGAATGCCCTTTATCACCACTCTTATTCAACATTGTGCTGAGGTCCTAGCCAGAGCAGTTAGGCTAGAAAAAGAAATAAAGGGCATCCAAATTGGTAGGGAAGAAGTCAAAGTATCTCTATTTGCAGATGATGTGATCTTATACACAGAAAACCCCATAGAATCCCCAAGAAATCTACTGGAACTAATAGAAGATTTCAACAAAATATCAGGATATAAGATAAACATACAAAAATCATTTAGACTTCTTTACACTAACAAAGAGAACTTCAAATAGGACATAACCAAATCAATATGATTTACAATAGCCCTCAGGAAGATAAAACAGTTAGCAATAAATCTAACCAGAGATGTAAAAGACCTATACAAAGAAAACTACAAGACACTACTGCAAGAAACCAAAGCAATCTACAGGTCAGTGCAACCCCAGTCCAAATTCCAATGACATTTTTTAAGGAGGTGGAAAAGCAAATGATGAACTTCATATGGAAAGGGAGAAGGCTTCAGATAAGTAAAACATTACTGAAGAAGAAGAAAAAAGTGGGAGACCTCACACTATCTGATTTTAGAACCTATTATACTGCCACGGTAGTCCAACCGGCCTGGTACTGGTACAACAACAGATACATAGACCAATGGAACAGAGTTGAGAATCCAGACATAAATTCATCCACCTATGAGCAGCGGATATTTGACAAAGTCCCAAAGTCCATTAAATGGGGAGAAAACAGTCTCTTTAACAAATGGTGCTGGCATAACTGGATATCCATCTGCAAAAAAGTAAAACAAGACCCATTCCTCACACTATGTACAAAAACTAACTCAAAATGGATCAAAGACCTAAATATAAAATCTAAAATGATAAAGATCATGGAAGAAAAATAAAGGGGCAATGCTGGGAGCCCTAATAAATGGCATAAACAGAATGCAAAATACAACTAACAGTACAAAAACACCAGAAGAGAAACTAGATAACTGGTAGCTCCTAAAAATCACTTATGCTCATCAAGAGACCTCACTAAAGAGTAAAAAGACAACCACAGACTGGGAAAAAATTTTTGGCTACAACATATCCGATCAGGGTCTCATCTCTAAAATCTGTGAGATACTGCAAAACTTCAACAACAAAAAGACAGCCCAATTAAAAAATGGGCAAAGGATATGAACAGGAACTTCACCAAAGAAAACATTCAGGCATTTAACAGATACATGAGGAAATATGATCGTTAGCCATTAGAGAATTGCAAATCAAAACTACAATTAGATATAATCTCACCACAACAAGGCTAGCATTAATCCAAAAAACACAGTATAATAAATTTTGGAGAGGTTGTGAAGAGACAGGAACACTTGTACACTGTTGGTGGGAATGTAAAATGGTACAGCCACTTTGGAAATCGATTTGGCACTTCCTTAAAAGGTAGAAATAGAAGTACCATATGATCCAGCGATCCCTCTCCTTGGAATATATCCTGGATAAATAAGAGCCGTCACACGAATAGATATATGCACACCCATGTTCATTGCAGCACTGTTCACAATAGCAAAAAGATGGAAACAACCTAGGTGCCCATCAACAGACGAATGGATAGACTATGATATATTCACACAATGGGATACTACCCAATGATAAAGAACAACGATGAATCCGCGAAACATCTCTCAGCATGGATGAGTCTGGAAGGCATGATGCTGAATAAAATTGGTCAAAAGGACAAATATTGTATGAGACCACTATTGTAAGAACTCAAGAAAGTGTTTATACACAGAAGAAAACATTCTTTGATGGTTATGAGGGTGGGGAGGGAGGGAGAGGGGAATTCAGTAACTAGACAGTAGACAAGAATTACGTTAGATGAGGGGAAGGACAACATGCAATACAGGGAGAGTCAACACAACTGGATAAAGCAAAAGCTAAGTTGTTTCCTGAACACAACCAAACACTTTGAGGGACAGAGTAGCAGGGGCCGGGGTCTGGGGACCAGGGTTTTGGGGGACATCTAGGTCAGTTGGCATAACAAAATTTATTAAGAAAATGTTCTGCATACCACTTTGTTGAGTGACGTCAGGGCTCTTAAAAGCTAGCGAGGGTCCATCTAAGTTGCATCAATTGGTCTCAACCCACCTGGAGCAAAGGAGAATGAAGAACATCAAAGACCCAAGGAAAGTATTAGCCCAAGAGGTAAAAAGAGCAACATAAACCATTGACTCCATCACCCTGAGACCAGAAGAACTAGATGCTGCCCAGCTACCACCAGTGACCGCCCTGACAGAGAACACAACAGAGAGTCCCTGGCAGAATGGGAGAAAAATGGGGTGCAGAACTCAAATTCTAGTTTAAAAAAAAAAAAAGACTTAATGGTCTAACTGAGACTAGAGGAACCCTAGAAGACATGGCCCCCGAACTCTGTTAACCGAGAATTAAAACCATTCCCAAAGCCAACTCTTCAGACAAGGATTAGACTGGAGTATAAGACATAAAATGATACTCGTGAAGAGTGTGCTTCTTAGTTCAAGTAGACACATGAGACTAAATGGGCAGCTCCTGTCCAGAGGCAGGATGAGAGGGCAGAAAGGGATAGGAGCTGGTTGAATGGACACAGGAAATCCAGGGTGGAAAGGAGAAGTGTGCTGTCACATAACTGGAATAGCAACTACAGTTACATAACAATGTGTGTATAAATTTTTGTATGAGAAACTAACTTGAGCTGTAAACTTTATCCTAAAGCACAATAAAAATTAAATAAATAAAAAGTGCTGTAAAAAAGGACTACTTGAAAGATCCTTTTTTTTAAACTAAATGATCAAATTTAATAAATCCAAATAGATGACATTTGTAGTTGTTAAAGCATTAGAATGGTGATAGTGCAAGGGACAAAATGGGGCTGTTGGGTAGAACATAGTAAAGTTAGTTTTATACTGTATTTCACGTTTTCTTAGCAGGAAGATAGCTGGCCACCAACATGAGCTTCCCAGCTCTTACACATTTCTGCCAAGGGAGGTTTGCAGATCTCCCTCTGGCCAGCTTCGCTTTCTTGGAGCAGCAGAACATTCGGGTAAGGGGAGCCTAGGTTGTAAATGTGAGGCAGAACTAATAGACTGATGCCTCAGGTCAGCACTTTCTTTACTCCTCAGAGCCCGTTTTTAGTTTGCCATCTTTGCAAACCCATCCTGATACTACTAACCGAGGAAAAAAAAAGCCTCTTCCATCTGTGAATTTTCACAGTACTTGATCAGTACCTTTCTTATGGCAATTGTATTGTGTTTTACATACTGTTTTTTGTTGTTTCTGTATTATGAACCCCTTGAGGGCCACAAACTTTATAGCTAGTGAAGAGCATGCAGTTCTCCTTTCTGTATAGTAGGTAAAGACAAAAATGCATATAAAGTCAGTAAGTACCTCATGTACCATCCAGGTTGCAGTGTTTTAGCCCGTGTGTTCGTGTCCCTTTACAAAGAATTGAACAAACCTCTGGAGCCTTAAGCTGGATGAAGTGTAGGCCTCAGGTTTCCATTTTCAGTGTTTTCCATTCCAAAAACAATAAAGCCTCTCCTAGAACTAAGAATAGAGGCTCCAGTGCAGAACATTCTCCCAGAGTGATGGTGTTTTTCCTCTTTTGAGTTAACCACCCCTTTGAGAATCTTGGGTAAGCTATGAAATTCAGACAGTCCCCCAGGGGAAAAAAATGTATATCTCTAAAAAATTCTGATCACAACTGGAAAAGGTTCACAGATCTCAGATTAAGAACTCCCTAGCGTAAAGAATTCTGAATGTGGAAACAGTAATCCCTGCGTAATGAGAAAGAGGAAAAGAAAAGTACTTCTTTGCTAAGTATTTGTCAAGATAGTGAAATAGCTTGATAATTAAAGTGGTAAAATGCTCTGTGTAATAGAAACTAGAGGCACTGAAGAGTAAAGATGCAGTTGGGCATCTGTTACCGTCAGGGTGGAATGACCCTCTTTAAAAGACCTGGGAAATATTCTGTGCCAGGAAAGCACGTCTGTGGGGTAAGTAATCTATTGTCACATAAAATGTTCAAATTAGGCGTTAAAAGTAAAAGAAAGTGAACTTAAAAGATGGACTTGCCCTCAGTGGGGATGGACTTGCCTATGGTCTTTCCTACAAAACACCAGAGTCTGCCTATCCCCGCTTTCTGTATCTCATAGCCCAAATTCAGCACTAGGCTCAGATGTGCTACCAACATCTTAATGCCGAATGCCCCACATCTATAATTTATTCGTTTAGCCTTTTCATTTTGTTTATGTAAAACTACATAAGTGCTGTGGAGGGTTCAGAAGAAAGAGAATTATTTTCATTACAACAGTACTTGAACTGTTTTGGCAAAATGAGATGTGCTTGAAGTGACTAGAGAAACATTCTGACACAAAAAAAAAGTATAGAGAATCCTGGCCAAGGAGTCTCAGTACCTGAATGCTGGTGTGCCTATGCCTCGATGGTGTGATTCTCAACTTCACTATACGTGATTCTGGGCGGAATGGATGTGGGCTGTGAGGGAAAGAGTGAGGCCAAAGACGACACCTGGGTTTGGGGCTTGAGCGATTTGAAGAATAGGGGTGCCATTTATATGAAATGGGATTACTCATAGAATGGTGGGGAGCTGGAAATCAAGATTCTGTTTTGGTCTTGTTAGGTTCAAGGTGCCTGTCCTTCTTGGAATTTCAAGCGGTAAGTAGGCAGTTGGAAATACAAGATTGAAACCCTGGCAAGAGGATGGAGCTGTAGATACAAACTTGGGAGTTGGCAGTGAGCAGATGAGGTTGATAGCCGTGGGCTTGGAGGAGAGCACCCAAACGTATAGATTGAGAAAAAATCCAAGGCCCCAGTCCTGATGCTCTCTGATAGTTTACAAATGTTTACCTTTCATGGGAGCACATCTCTAGTTTCATAATGAAAATTAAAGGAAAATCCAGTTTTGACTTAGTACAATTTATTTTTAAATATGGTGTAAAATGAGGCACATCATGATTAAAATTAACCAACTGGACATTGGTTGGAGGGATGTGAGTGTGGTCATAAAAGGACAACAGGAGGGGTCCTTGTATTGGAACCACTCAATGTCTTGACTGTGGTGGTGGGTACATGAACCTACATAGGTGATAAATTGTGTAGAACATAATATGCACACATGCACACAAATGAGTACAAATAAAACTGGGGGAATCTTTATAAGATTGGTGATTGAAGCAAAGTTACTATCTTGGTTATATATCGTACTGTGTTGTCGTTGTTATTAGGTGCCATCAAGTCAGTTCTGACTCATGGTGACTTTATGTACAACAGAATGAAACACAATCTGATCCTGCGCCATCCTCACAGTCATTGCTATGTTTGAACCAATTGTTGAGTCACTGTGTCAGTCCTTCTTGTCTAGGGACTTCCTCCTTTTCAGTAACCCTTCACCTTACCAAGCATAATGTCTTTCTCCAGAGACTGGTCCCTCCTGATAACATGTCCAAAAGTAGGTGAGACAAAGACTCACTATCTTGGCTTCCAAGGAGCACTCTGGATGTGATTCTTCCAAGACAGACTTATTCGTTCTTCTGGCAGTCCATGGTGTATTCACTATTCTTTGCCAATACCATAATTGAAAGGAATCAATTCTTGTTTGGTCTTCCTTATTCATTGTTCAGCTTTCACATACGTATGAGGCAATTGAAAGTACCATGGGTTGAGTTGGTGCACCTTGGTCCTCAAAGTGACATCTTTGCTTTTGAACACGTTAAAGAGGTCTTTTGCAGCAGATTTGCCCAGTGCAATGCATCATTTGATTTATTGACTACTGCTTTTGTGGGCGTTGATTGTGGTTCCAACTTGACAACTTCAGTCTTTTCTCCATTTTTCATGATGTTGGTTACTGGTCCAGTTGCGAGGATTTTTTTCTTTATGTTGAGATGTGATCTATACTAAAGGCTGTGGTCTTTGATCTTCATCAGTAAGTACAGTACTATCGTTTTGCAAAATATGATTGGTGGAAACTGAGCAATATGTACAGTGGATCTTTCCACATTTCTTACAACTGCACGTGCATCTGTAATTATCTCAATTTAAAAAGTCAACCTTTAAGAAAATTTCATAAAATATTAAATTATATTACCTTTCAATTAAAGAAATTAAATGTTAAATAGTTGTTAACAACAAAGTTAATAAATACTCAAAACTTAAAAAAAAATTCTGGGAGACTAAACAAAGAATTTTACCAATTAAAAAAAATTAACTAACTGGTTTACCTCTTTTAATTCTATCTAGAATTACATAAGACAAAAGGTAAGCAATTTATATTATGTTTGTTGCCTTTTTGCATTTGCTTTTCCTCTTTTTTTTTTTTTTTAAACATATTTGGAAGTACACCCTTGGAGTTTCACACAGTGACACTAGTGGTCACCAAAGTTAGTAACTTTTCAGTCTCTGAAAATTTAGCCTTACTAAGCTAAGGCTATTAAAAACAGTCTAGTACAGCAATTCTCTGCTTTTCTTTGCCTGTACTTTTTTAGACAAATGCAATTGAGGTATTAATATTTTAGAAAGTAGTAGAACACTGACTCCTACAAAGAAAATACTTGCAAAACTGAGAAATGATCCAAACAATTCCACTTAAAATTAAGTAACAGCTGTTAATCGGAAGTTATAAATATTTAAAGGTACTAACTAGTGGTTTTTGGTGAAGTTGCAAGGGAAACTATGGCCTTTTGTTTTAAGATATAGGATGTTATTTCTTATCTTTCTTATCTTGGAGCTAGGACGGGGAACTATGATTCCTGTAAAATCAAGTAATCAGTCTATTATCACTTTTCTGTGGAAAAATAAATATTTATGCTAATTTAAGCAAAGATCAAAAGATACTCTGTATTACATTTAGTGTATTTGATGTATTGTAGTTACATTATTCTTATACATCCTTTTTGCTCTTAGAAGCTGTAATAATTGATTTCAGTTACCTGGAGTAGACACTTATCACATATTCTTTCCCTTCATAATTATATTAATTCTTGATTTAAATCATTTCGGCTTTAGACACAGTGACAACAAGCTTGTTTCTGTTTGATTTTGAATCATAGATTCGCTCACTTACAATAAAAAGTGTATTTGTTTTTTGAGATGACGTAGAAACTCCTTCACAACAAGGATTTACTTTAGGAAAAACTTGACTGCTTTTGCAACTTGTTTTAAAATAAGCTTGATTTTTTAAAATTCAACTTGATTTTAAAAAAAAAAAAAAGATAACCCCAGGCCTTTCTTTTCTTTAAAAAAAAAGATGGCTCCCTGTTTCCCTTCAGCCAGTCATTCCTGCTGGAGAAGACATGATCAGGTCACACCCTTGCTTTAAACCCCTCCATGAATTCCCATTACTGTAAGAACAAACTCCCTACTCCCTAACATGGCTTGTAAATACTAGTAGTAGCTTCTGAAGTAGCCCTGCCTCTCTTTCTAGCCCCACCTCCCACCTACCTCTTAGAGCATCCCATTCCCCCAAATCACTGTCTAGTCTCACTGCTAGACCTTTAATGTTCTCTTATGGAACATCCTCCCCTTTTCTTGACTCCCCATATAATCTCCAGTACCACCATCCTGTTTACCTGGTTTACTTCTACTCTTCTTTTTAATTGTACTTCAGGTGAAGGCTTACAAAACAAATACTTTCTCATGAAACAGAAGTACACATGTTGTTTTATGACATTGGTTAACAACCCCACAACATATCAACCCTCTAACTTCTCAACCTCTTTTTTTTTTTTTTTTTGGTGAAAATACACATAGCCAAAGACACACCATTTCAAAAATTTCTACATGCACAGTTCAGTGACATTGACTACGCTCTTCAAATTGTGCTGTTATTCTCACTTAAGAAGAAGGCTTACAGAACAAAATAGTTTCTCATTTAACAGTTACTACAAGTGTTGCCCTGTGCCAATGGTTAACAATCTCACAACACATCAACAATATCCTTACTCAACCTTGGGTTCCCTATCACCAGCTTCCTTGTCGCCTTCTGCTTTCTGGCCCTTGTCACTGGACTCCTGTACCTCGTTAGTCTCATTTGGTTTTACGGGGCTGTCCACTTCCAGGCTGAACTGTGAACCTTGGAGGTAACCTCACCACTCAGTTGAAAGGGTGTCAGGGGGCCATACTCTCGGGGTTTCTCCAGTCTCCTTTAGGCCAGTAAATCTGGTCTTTTTTTTTTTTTTTTTTTTTGTGAGTTAGAATTATGCTCTACATCCTTCTCCAGCTCTGTCCAGAACCCTCTGTTGTGATCCTAGTCAGAGCAGTCAGTGGTGGTAGCCGGGCACCATCTAGCTGTACCGGACTCAATCCGGTGGAGGCCTTGGTAGCTGTGGACAATTAGTCCTTCGGACTAATCTTTTCCTTGTATCCTGTTCTCTTCATTCTCTCTTGCTCTCGAAGGGATGAGACCAGTGAAGTATCTCAGATGGCCGCTCACAGGTTTTTAAGACCCCAGACGCTACTCACCAAGGTAGAATGTAGAGCATTGTCTTTATAAGCTGTGTCATGCCAATTGAGCTAGATGTTCCCTGAGACCATGGTCCCCAGAGCCCTCCACCCAACAATTCAGTCCCTCAGGGAGTTTGGATGTGTCTGTGGGGTTTCTGTGACCTTTCCTAGTACAAGTTGTGCTAGTTTCTCCTGTATTGTGTACTGTCTCACCCTTCACCCAAGGTACCAATTATCTATTATCTATTTAGTATTCCCCCCCCCACCCCTCCCATCCCTAGTAACCAATAAAGATTGTTACATTTTGTGTGTGAACTTTTTCATGGGTTTTTACAATAGAGGTCTCATACAATATTTGTCCTTTTGTGATTGACTTATTTCACTCAGCATAATGTCCTCCAGTTTCATCCATGTTATGAGATGGTTCACAGATTCATTGTTGTTCTTTCTCGTTGCATACTACTCCATCGTGTGTATGTACCATAGTTTGTTTATCCATTCATCTGTTTATGGGCATCTAGGTTGTTTCCATCATTTTGCTATTGTGAACAATGCTGCCATGAACATAGGTGTGCATATGTCTATTCGAGTGACGACTCTTATTTCTCTAGGATATATTGTGGGATTGCTGGATCGAATGGTATGACTATTTCTAGCTTTCTGAGGAAGCGCCATATCATTTTCCAAAATGGTTGTATCATTTTGCATTCCCACCAGCAGTGCATAAGAGTTCCGATCTCCCCGCAGCCCCTCCAAGATTTGTTATTTCCAGTGTTTTTGATTCTTGCCAGTAATGCCTGGGTGAGATGGTATCTCATTGTGATTTTAATTTGCATCTCTCTAATGGCTGGTGATCGTGAGCACTTCCTGATGTGTCTGTTGGCCATTTGAATGTCTTCTTTGGTGAAGTGTCTGTTCATTTCCTTTGGCAATTTTTTAATAGGATTATTTGTCTTTTTGTTGTAGAGGTATTGGATTTTCTTGTAGGTTGTGGAGATTAGACCTTTGTCTGACTTTTACTGCGCCAAAATTTTTTCCCAGTCTGTAGGTTCTCTTTTTTCTCTTTTGGTGAAGTCTTTTGAAGAGCATAGGTGTTTGATTTTTAGAAGATCCCAGTTATCTAGCTTATCTGTTGGGTTTTGTGTGTTGACCGTTATGGTTTGTATCCTGTTAATGCCGTGTATTAAGGCCTGAAGTGTTGGTCCTATTTTTTCTTCTATGAACTTTATAGTTTTAGGCTTTATATTCCAATCTTTGATCCATTTTGAAGAAGTTTTTGTATATGGTGTGAGGTATGGGTCCTGTGTCATTTTTTTGCAGATGGATATCCAGTTTTGCCAGCACCATTTGTTAAAAAGACTGTCTTTTCCCCATTTAATGGACTTTGGGCCCTTGTCGAAGATCAGGTGACCGTAGGTGGATGGATTTACATCTGGGTTCTCAATTCTGTTCCATTGGTCAATGTATCTGTCATTGTACCAGTACCAGGCTGTTTTGACTATTGTAGCAGTATAGTAGGTTCTGAAGTCAGGTAGTGTGAGTCCTCCAACTTTATTCTTCTTCTTCAGTAGTGCTTTACTTATTCGGGCCTTCTTCCCTTTCCGTATAAAGTTGATGATTAGTTTTTCCATCTCTTTGAAGAATGTTGTTGGTATTTTGATTGGGATTGTGTTGTATTTGTAAATTGCTTTGGGTAGAATTGTCATTTTCACATGTGGAGTCTGCGTATCCATGAGCATGGTATGTTTTTCCATTTATGTAGATCCCTTTGGGTTTCTTGCAGTAGTGTTTTATAGTTTTCTTTGTATAGGTCTTTCACATCCCTGGTCAGATTTATTCCTAAGTATTTTATCTTTTTAGGGGCTATTATAAATGGGATTGTTTTCCTGATTTCCCTTTCATCATTCTCCTGATTGGTGAATAGGAATCCAATTTTTGAATGTTTATCTTGTATCCTGCTACTCTGCTGAATCTTTCTATTAGTTCCAGGAGATTTCTCGGGGAGTCTTTAGGGTTTTCTGTGTATAGTATCATATCATCTGCAAACAGGGACAGTTTAACTTTTTCATTACCAGTTTGGATGCCCTTTATTTCTTTTTCTTGCCTTATTGCTCTAGCTAGAACTTCCAGCACAATGTTAAATAGGAGTGGTGATAAAGGGCATCCTTGTCTTGTTCCTGTTTTCAAGGGGAATGTTTTCAGTCTCTCTCCATTAAGAATGATGTTGGCCATTGGTTTTGCATAGATGCCCTTTATTATGTTGAGAAATTTCCCTTCTATACCTGTTTGATTGAGAGTTTTTGTCAGGAATGGGTGTTGGACTTTGTCAAATGCCTTTTCTGTGTCAGTTGAGATGATCATGTGATTCTTTTCATTCCTTTTATTTATGTGGTGGGTTACATTGATTGATTTTCTAATGTTGAACCATCCTTGCATACCTGGTATGAATCCTACTTGGTCGTGGTGTATTATTTTTTTGATATGATGCTGAATTCTATTGGCTAGAATTTTGTTCAGAATTTTTGCATCTATATTCATGAGAGATATTGGTCTGTAATTTTCTTTTTTTGTGACATCTTTGCCTGGTTTTTGTATCAGTTTTATGCTGGCTTCATAGAATGAATTTGGAAGTGTTGCTTCCTCTTCTATGCTCTGAAATAGCTTGAGTAGTACTGGTACAAGTTCTTCTGTAAATGTTTTGTAGAATTCTCCAGTGAAGCCATCTGGGCCAGGGCTTTTTTGGTTGGGAGTATTTTTATTCCCTTTTCAATCTCTTCTCTTGTTATGGGTCTGTTCAGATTTTCAACATCACTTTGTTGTAGTTTTGGTAGGCTGTGTGTTTCTAGAAATTTATCCATTTCCTCTAGGTTTTTAAATTTGTTGGAGTATAGTTTTTTATAATATTCTGTTATAATCCTTTGTATTTCGGTTGGGTCTGTTGTAATGTCCCCCATTTCATTTCTTATTTGCGTTATTTTTGTCCTCTCCTGTTTTTCTTTTGTCAGTCTGGCCAGTGATTTGTCGATTTTGTTGATTCTTTCAAAGAACCACCTTTTGGTTTTGTTGATTCTTTCTATTGTTTTTCTGTTCTCTATTTCATTGATTTCTGCTCTGATCTTCACTATTTCCTTTCTTCTGGTGGTTGTGGGCTTTTTTTGCTGTTTTGTTTCTATTTGTTTGAGTTCTGTAGTTAATGTTTTGATTTTGTCCCTTTCTTCTTTTTTGATATGTGCATCTATTGCTATAAATTGTCCCCTGAGGACTGCCTTTGCTGTGTCCCAGAGGTTTTGGTATGATGCGTTTTCATTCTTATTTGATTCTAGGAATTTTTTGATTCCATCTCTGATTTCTTCTATTACCCACTGATGTGTAAGCAGGGTATTATTCAGTTTCCATGTAGCTGATTTTTTTTCCTTGCTCTTTCTATTTTAATTTCTACCTTGATGGCATTGTGGTCAGAGAAGATACTTTGAATTATCTCAGCATTTTGGATCTTGTTGAGGATTGCTCTGTGGCCTAAGATGTGGTCTATTCTGGAGAATGTTCTCTGTGCATTGGAAAAGAATGTGTACTTTGCAGTGGTTGGATGGAGTGTTCTATATATGTCTATGAGGTCAAGTTGGCTGGTTGCGCCCTTTAGGTCTTCTGTATCTTTGCTGAGTTTCTTCTTAGTTGTTCTGTCCTTTGCTGAGAGTGGTGTGTTGAAGTCTCCTACTATTATTGTGGGACTGTCAGTTTCTCTTTTCAGTGTTGTTAGAGTTTGTTTTATGTATTTTGGAGCCCTGTCATTGGGTGCGTAGATGTTTATTATGGTTATGTCTTCATGATGGATCGTCCCCTTAATCATTATATAGTGTCCTTCTTTGTCTTTTATGGTAGATTTTGTTTTGAAGTCTATTTTATCTGAGATTAGAATTGCCAGTCCTGCTCTTTTTTGGTAGTTGTTAGCTTGATATATTTTTTTCCAACCTTTGACTTTTAATAAATTTACATCTTTGTTTCTAAGGTGTGTCTCCTGTAGACAGCATATTGATGGATACTGTTTTCTTATCCATTCTGTCACTCTCTGTCTCTTTATGGGTGCATTGAGTCCATTTACATTCAGTATAATTATTGATAGATGTGGGTTTGCTGTTTCATTTTGTAGTGCTTTTTTTTGTGGTGCTGACGTTTTCTTTGTTCTTCTTACTCTCTTGTGCTGAGTTACTTTTGTTTGTGAATCTTTTTTTCATTTCTTTTTTTTTTTGTAGGTTTTGTTTTTGCTGAGACTTTATGTTTTTCCTCTTTTTTTTTATGAGTATGTTTGTTAACTTTCTTTATGGTTACCATAAATTTTACCCTTATCTTTCTGAGTTTGAAGTAGTCTACCATTACTTGGTATCGCCTTGCCTTCCTCTCCATTAGAAGAAGGTTCTATACCTATGCCATTTATTCCCTCTTTTATCGTTTTGATGTTGTTGTCATTTACTGATTAACTGCTCTGATGCCTTGTTGTATTTCTTTTGGTTTTGAATAGTCCTCGAGAGTTCATTTCCTAGATTGGTATCTGGCTGGTACGATCCTGCATCCTAGGTTCTGCCTGTGAGCTGAAGCTGTTTGTCCTCAGATCAAAGAACTCCCTTTAATAATTCTTGTAAGTTTGGTTTGACTTTTACATATTCCCTTAATTTTTGTTTATCTGGAAATGACCTAATTTCACCATCAAATTTGAAAGAGAGTTTTGCAGGATATATTATTCTTGGCTGGCAATTTTTTTCTTTGAAGATTTTATATATGTCATCCCATTGCCTTCTTGCCTGCCTGGTTTCTGCCGAATAATCTGGGCTTAGTCTTATTGTTTCTCTTCTGTATGTTACTTCTTGTTTTTCAGGAGCTGCTCTCAGGATTCTTTGTTTGTCTTTGGTTTTGGGGAGTGTGATTATCATATGCCTTGGTGATTTTCTTTTGGGGTCTCTTCTATATGGGGTTCGTTGAGCTTCTTGGATGGTCAGCTTTTCATCTTTCATGATACTGGGGAAGTTTTCTGTCAGCAGTTCCTCAATGATCCTCTCTGTGTTTTCTGTTTTCTCCCCCTGTTCTGGAATTCCAATCACTCATAAATTTTTGCTTTTGACTGTGTCCCACATAACTGTCAGGGTCTCTTAATTTTTCTTTGTTCTGTTTTCTGAGTTTTCCTGAAACAGAGTTGTATCCAAGTGTTTGTCTTCAATTCCACTGATCCTGTCTTCCACTGTTTCAAATCTGCTTCTCAGCCCTTCTATGACATTGTCTATTTCTGAAATCTTCTTGTTTATCTTTTGGATTTCTAATTGTTGTCTTTGTATAATTTCTAGTTGTGAATTTATTTTAGCATTTTGTTCCTGCGTCATCTTCCTGAATTCTTCCAATTATTTGTCTGTATTTTCCATTAATTTATCTGTTTTTTCCACATGTTTTGTCAGCTTTTTGCCATCAGTTCTTGGAGAATTCTAAGTATTAGAGATTTGAATTCCCTATCAGGGAGTTCTAGTGCAATTTTCTTCCAGAGGAGAGTCATCTGGTGTTTTATTTTGGACACCTACTGGAAGCATCCTGTCCTGTTTTTGTAAATGTTTTGTTATTGTCTGCTGTCTTCTGGGTATTCAGTACTTATTTTTCTCGTTTATTAATTGTAGATTTGTTTGTTTCGTCCCTTTATTTAAAAAAAATTTGACTACGTCTGAGCAGGCGGACTGTGTGTTGTTTGTTGTTTGCTCGTCTTTGGGCACAATACTTTTCACCTCCTTCTTCAACTGGCAGGTTCAGTCACTCAGATATGGTATGGAAGGGCAAGTCTAGTTGAAGAGGAGTTACTGGGACGAGTTGTTTGTGGCACTTACTACAGCCACCAGAGCTGGTCGGTAATCAGTGCAGGGCAGGTTCCAGTAGGCCGTGCCTGTTCTGCTTGGTGGTGTGATGTCAAGCACACAGTGCAGGTAGGCAGGATGCAGTGGGGAGATTGTTATGTGTGGAGCTAAGATGGATATGGGAGAGAGGAGAGAGGAATAGGGGCCAAAAACATACACACAAACAAGAAAGAATGCTAGGGGAGCTTGCCGTTGGAGTGGAGAGATGAGAGACTATGAAATGGAGAAAAACAGAAAGGGGAGGCGAAAGAAAAGAAAAGAATGAATAAATAAGAATCAGAAAGGTTAAAGAACCGTAAAGTTCCCAGGGATCCAACCGGTGCAGCTATGAGCTCTGGGGAAGTCGCTCTGAGGTCTTGCAGTACAGCCTGGCTAGAAGGCGTAGAGGTATACAACGCCAGGTATTCAGGGAAGAGAAAGAGAAGGACGATATAGAGAGATTAGAAACTGAGTAATGAAGAAAGAGAAAAAGGGAAAAAGAGGAAAAAGAAAAGAAAACAAAACAAATTAAAAAAAAAAAGGCCCCCAAGGAAACAAACAAACAAAAAAAACCAACGTAAAAGGAAATGCTCTCAGGGCTCCCTCTGCACGTCTGTGGAAGCCGAAGGAGCATCTCCCTGCCACACAGCTCAGCCTGGCCAGAAAGGGCTCCCAACTCAAGAAAAGGAAAAGAAAACAAACAAACAATTCAAAACAAACAAACGAACAAAAGCCCCAGGATCCCACCAGCGCGGCAGCCGAAACCGGGAAACAGCTCCACACACGAATGGAGCTCTGCAGCCCCTCAGGAAGAAGCAAAGATGGCACACAGAGTCACGTACTTGAGCGAAGGGAGGGGGAGGTGGCGAGAGGCAAGTAAGAAATCAAAAGAAGCAGAAAAAAAAGCAATACTAGCAGCCAACAAATGGCACTCAGAGAGCCAGCTAGTGCGGGATGGTGTTTCTGGACAAGAGACTGTGTCCGTGGGAAGCAGAGGGGGCCAAGTGTGGGTGAAGAAGGGTAGAGAGTGGGAAACCATATATCACAAACTACCGGAGCTCTACAGCCCCTCAGGAAGAAGCAAAGATGGCGCACGGAGTGAGGTTCTTGAGCTAAAGGAGGGGGAGGTGGGGAGAGGCAAGGAAGAAATAAAAAGAAACAGAAAAAAAGCAACACCAGCAGCCAACAAATGGCACTCAGACAGCTACCTGTTCGGGTGTGTGGAATCCAAGCAGCTGCTGTTTTCCAGTCAAGAGACTGTGGCCGCGGGAAGCACAGGAGGCCCAGTTGGGGTGAAGAGGGGTGGGGGGTGGGAAAGCGTATATCACCAATTACCGGTTGTTTTGTCTCCCGCTGGAAGCTCTGTGAGGCTGCTTTCTCGTACCTCCTGTTTGCTGGCCTCCGATAGGAGTCCTAGATGGTGGATCCGCGCTGCGTTAGGTGGTAGGGGACCTCTGCATGAATCTCTCCTCGCTCTCCATTCTCTTTCAGTTTTCTCACTCCATTTGGTGCTTGGCTGAGTTCTTTATCTCTTCATTTGATATTTTAGGGTTTCAGGATTGTTGTATTCTCTGTTTGGCTTAGTTTTTCGGATCTTTGCTGTGGAGGGATGGCGTGGTGCTTCTGCCTAGAGCGCCACTTTGGTGGAGCTCCCTCTACTCTACTTTTCAAGGCTGTTTTTAAAAAATATAATAGGGTCTATTTGTAGTGATTCAGCAAATGGATAAAGCTCATCTGTATCCTGCTTGGTGTTTAATGTTGTACTCAGTTCTAACTTTGTCTTCATGTAGACGTTTACCAAAGTGTGAATGTGTTGTTTTGTGTCCATGGTTCTTAATCATGGGAGTGGGAGAGGCGATGGAATTAGAGCCAAGAGAAATGTCTGTATTATTCAGATCTGCATTCCCAGCCAGTACTTGTACTGAGCATAGCTTGGAGGAGGTTCTCAAATTTACATTTTTTTTATAGTGAATTAATGAATGAAAATTGAAAAAATAATTGGGGGAAAAGGAATTGTGAGAAAAAGTCAAAGGAAGTTACATAAAAAGTTAAAGGATTATTCCTGTGGAGAAGCAAAAGTAATTTTCCATCAAAATGGAGGGTATCTTAAAACAAAACAAAAATGATAGCATGCTTTTCTTTCTTTCAATCAAACGCAGAACAAGAGAATGGAATTCTAATGTGGTGCCAGTCTGTAAAAGAGTGGAAGGGTTTCTTGGCAGTAGAAGTCTATTTGTACTAGAATGAGGGATATATGAAGACTTAAATGGTGGAGTATTATATCAATCAACAATCAAACAGTAGTTTTATAGTTTAGCACTAATACAGACTTATTATAAAAATGAAGGGAATATTTTTAAAAGTACATAGAAGGAAGTAAAGCATTACTCAATATCTCCCATCCAGAAATGCATGAGGGGAATTTGAAAGAACAAATAAGGGGTTCATCTCTCTGTAACTATTTAGGACTGACCTGTGTGAAGACAGAAGTATGGGCTGAATGAGCTTAATGACAATCTAATATAATCTCAAGGAAAGAAGGACTTCTTGGTTTAGAATTGTTGTGCACAGATTGGGCAAAGAATCACTATAATTGATTTCTTGATAAACTGAGCTATTGAACGCTAGAGATTAAGTTTTTTTTTTTTTTTTTTTGGTGGAAAAGAAACCGCAATGAAAAAGTACTCAGGGAAATTTTTGGGCTACCAATCTAATTAAACAACATTCGGTGTTCTCTTCTCAATAGGTAGTTGAGAGAACTTACTAAGATTTTTTGAGTTATTTAACCCTTGCTTAAATCCGTAGATCACTGCCATTAAGTAACCACATATATGTAATTTCTGTTTTATTTTTAAGCTGGATAATGCTGATGAACAAGCAGCCCAGATCAGAAGGGAACTCGATGGTCGGCTGCAATTGGCAGAGAAAATGACAAAGGTAAACTATTAACTTCGACATACTGTAATACATTTCATTCTTCACATAGACTTTGTGAATGGAAAGAGTAAGACTTTCTTACAGGTTAAGAAAGCCTGCATAATTTCTACTATGGGAAAGTACCTTTTAACCCCAAATACCTGAAAGCGTATTATACAAATGGAGCATCTTATTCCATATCCATCCGTATAAATGAAATGTCTAAATTAAATGATAAAATTTGTGTGTTTTTTTTTTCTTTGAAACAATACCTGCATTTCTCAAACTTTCAGATTTAAAAGAATTTTAGTATTGCACTAAGCAAAACATAATTGGGAAGAAAAATCTCCTGCCCTCTAAATCATGTGATATGTTCCAGGGCATCCAGCATGGTGCTTGGCACGTGGTGATGTTGAATTATCATCTGAATGAATGATTCAATGAATAAGTGAAAAATGTACTTTGAAATATCTAGTACATAGTCTGGAGAATAGAGTGCGTTCAGTACAATAATGTAGTTATTTTTATTTGTGCAATCACCGTGTTTCTATGAATAGAACTGATTTCAAATAAACACCATGAGTTTCTTTTTAATGCTTAAGGCTTTTTAGAGAGAGTGGAAGTTAATTATTTTAATCATCCTTTAGTGAATTGATGGATTAATTTACTTTGATGGTATAAAAATTTTAGTCAGTCCAATAGAATTGCAGTTATAGTGCTAATGATTTTTATGAGAATAAGATTTTCTACCTTTCTCTTCCTGCTAAGCAGAAACTTCAAATATTTAATATATAGAACTTCTCCTTCTCAAGAATCCTCCCAATTTAGAGATTTTTTTTTTCATTTTTTTGTTGCAGTATAACATGTATACAGTAAAGTACATAAATCTTTAGTTTACAGCTTCGTGGATTTTGTTATGTTTACATGCATGCAACTACCTCCCAAATCAAAATATTGATTTTTCTGAACATGAGAGGGCTCTCCTGTAGTGACTTTAACAAATGAATTTTTTTTGTGCTTCTGCAAAGAAGATGTGTATTTGTGAATATATTTGATATAAACTTTAAGAATAATAATGCTGTGTTTATCTAAATATTTATTGACTTAAAAAGTAGACCTTTTAACTCAGTACTGAACTCACTTCTGAGGTTCACCTTTCAGCCAAAGATTAGACAGGTCTATAGGGTAAACAAAAACCCTGGTGGCACAATGGTTAAGAGCTACAGCTGCTAACCAAAAGGTTAGCAGTTCAAATCTACCAGGCGCTCTTTGGAAACCCTATGGGACAGTTCTACTCTGTCCTATAGGGTCGCTATGAGTCAGAAGCTACTCAGTGGCAATGGGTTTGGTTTTTTGCATAGCGTAAACAATAACACATATGAGGAATGTGCTTCCTATTTCAATCATGTATATGAGACTAAATGGGTACACCAGCCCAGAAGCAAAGATGAGAAGGCAGGAAGGGACAGGAAACCTGGACAAGTGGAAACAGGGAACCCAGGGTGGAGAAGAGGAGAGTGTTGACACATCATGAAGTTGACAGCCAATGTCAAAAAGCAATTTGTGTATTAATTGCTTAATGAAAAACTAATTTTCTCTGTAAACCTTCACCTAAAGCACAATTTTAAAAAAGTAGAGAGAGGCAGAGCCAAGATAACGGGGTAGTCAGACGCTTCTTGTGGTCCCTCTTATAATGAAGACCCAAAAAAACAAGTGAATCGATTATATATGACAATCTAGGAGCCCTGAACATCAAAGACAAAGTTGAGGAGTCAAATTGAGCAGCAGGAGGAGAGAGATGCAGTTCAGAAGCAGCGAAGATTTACCAGACTTGACCTAGCTGGCACCCTGCAAGCTAGCTCAGCTGGCACGCGTGGGCTGAGGCAAGCAGTAGCACTGTGGATGCATTTTCCACACCAGGAGTAACAAAGCAGTGAACAGTGTGCATAAGCCTCCGGAACCAGGGAGAAGCAGAGCTGAATCTACAAAAGTTAAGTGCAAGCGTATAACCTACTGCGTGGGATCAAAAAAACCTTCCCCCTGTGGGAAGTACCTCTCTCCCGTTTTCCCACCACCTACCCGCTCTCCTCCGGTCCCAGTTTGGCTTTAGCGATTGCCGGGCCCCCTGGACTGCAAGCGGGACCCGTCACGCACCCTGAGCCATTCTCCCGGCTTTGGAGAGGGAACAAATTAACAAATGGGAAAAAATAACCTGCCAGCTCCCCTAAGGTGGGAACTCAGGGCAGGCACAGCCCCTTTGCCTAGGCACAGGCATAAGGGGTCCACAGACTTTGAATGCCTTTTACTCCTGCCCAGACCTTTGTAGGCCCATTGCAACAGTGTAGACCCTCATTAGCATTGTACAACAGGGTATACACCTGAAGCTTATTTTCAACTGCAACAGCTATAAGGGGGAGTGGCATATTTTTGACATTTGACACCACCCTGCCCATTAAGCAGAGTCCTCGTCTACACACATCAGGGGTCTGAGGACTGGTGGCGCCACCCGCTCCACCTGGCCACTCATGACCAGGGGTCAGAGAATAAATGGTACCTCCCAGTCCTTACAGCCAAAAGCACTGGGTACCCAAAGTCCAGCTGCAAAACCCACTCACCTGTGCACTCTAGGGAACAGGGACACGCCTTCTACCCAGTCACTCAAGGGCAGCTGTAATCTCACTACCTTGCTCAGCAAATAATGCAGTACCACAGCCAGATACCTGTGCCTACTCCAGTAACCTGAATGTAGCTCTGCCCATCTAGGACTGTAGGTAAGAGCTGTACCACACACTCGGTGACCAACAACCTGGACACCTGAACTGAATCCACACTACCAAAGTAGATGGACTCCTGGGCTCACATACCTAATAACAGCTCTAACCACCTGGTGACAGGACATTGGAGCATCAAAGATGCCAATAATCAAAGTAGCTCACAGGACCAGCCTATTTGGGCATATCAAAATAAAACAAAACAAGAAATGAGGGCACAGTAAGCAAACATAAAATAAATAAATAAATATAAAAACTTAATTGATGGCTCAGAGACAACAGTCAATATCAAATCACATGAAGAGGCAGACCATGATGGTTTCAGCAAGGGAGCAAAACAAGGAACCCAGAAACCTCCCAGAGGAAGAGAACTTTTTGGAATTACCAGAGGTAGAATTCAAAAGATTAATATACAGAGCTCTGCAAGAGATCAGGAAGGAAATGATTCAAAATGCAGACCAAGCTAAGGAACATACAGAGGGTGCAATAGAGGAACTTAAGAAGGTTATACAAGACCATAATGACAAATTTAACCGGTTGCAAGAATCCGTAGAGAGACAGCAAATAGAAATCCAAAAGATTAACAATAAAATTTCAGAATTAGACAACTCAATGAAAAGTCAGGGGAGCAGAATTGAGACAATGGAAGTCAGAATTAGTGAGATTGAAGATAAAGCACTTAACACCAATTTATTTGCAGAAAAAAATCAGATAAAAGAATTTTAAAAAATGAAGAAACTCTAAGAATTATGTGGGACTCTATCAAGAGGAATAACCTATGAGTGATTGGAGTACCAAAACAGGGGGGGATAACAGAAAATACAGAGAGAATTGTTGAAGATTTGTTGGCAGAAAACTTCCCTGATATCGTGCAAGATGAGAAGATATCTACCCAAGAAGTTCATTGAAACACACACAGGGTAGATCCCAAAAGAAAGCCACCAAGACGCGTTATAATCAAACTTGCCAAAACCAAGATAGAGAATTTTAAGAGCAGCTAGGAATAAATGAAAAGTCATCTACAAAGGAGAGTCAATAAGTCTAAGCTCTGACTACTCAGCAGAAACCATGCAGGCAAGAAGGCAATAGGATGACATACATAAAGCCTTGAAGAAAAAAATTGCCAGCAAGAATTATATATCCAGCAAAACGGTCTCTCAGATATGATAGTGAAATCAGGGCATTTCCAGATGAACATAAATTTAGGGAATTTGTAAAATCCAAACCAAAATTATAAGAAATACTAAAGGGAGTCCTGTGTTAGAAAATAAATAACATCAGATAACAACCCAAGACTGGAATGCAGGACAGAACAGCCAGATATCAGCCCAGATAGGGAAGTCACAAAAATAAATCAAAGCTAAAGCACTGAAAATAGGGAAACACAGATGTCAATATGTAAAAGATGACAACATTAAAACAAAAAGAGGGATTAAATAATGTAGTCATAGAACTTTCATATGGAGAGGAAGTCAAGGCGATATCAAGAAATAAAAGATTGGTGTAAACTTATAAAAATAGAGGTAAATATGAAGGTAATCACAAAGGAAACTAACAATCCTACACATCAAAATACAAAAGAAGAAAAGCATAAAGACTCAGCAAATATAAAATCAACAGTAATGAAAAAGACAAAAAGAAAATACATAAAGAAAAATGACTCAGCACAGAAAATTAAGTGGAACAAAGAAACTGTGAACAACACACACAAAAAGACATCAAAATGACAGCACCAAACCCATACTATAAATAATTATGCTGAATATGGGTGGACTAAATGCACCGATAAAGAGACAAGAGAGTGGCGGAATGTGTTAACAAACATGATCCATCTATATGCTCCCTACAAGAGACACTTCTTAGACATAAAGACACAAACTAAAACTCAAAGGATGGAAAACAATATATCAAGCAAACAACACTCAAAAAAGAGCAGAAATAGCAATATTAATCTCTGGCAAAATAGATTTTAAAGCAAAATCCACTACAAAGGACAAGAAAGGACATTACACTATGATTAAAGGATCAGTACGCCAGGAGGACATAACCATAATAAATATTTACACATCCAATGACAGGGCTCCAAAATACATAAAACAAACTCTTTAACAGCGTTGAAAAGAGAAATAGATAGCTCCACAGTAATAGTAAAAGACTTCAACACGCCACTTTTGGTGACGGACAGAACATCCAGAAAGAAGCTTAGTAAAGACACAGAAGCTCTAAATGCCACAGTCAACCAACTTGATCTCATAGACATATACCAAACACTTCAACCAACAGCAGCAGAGTATACTTTCTTTTCCAACCCACGTGGAACATTCTCTAGAATAGACCACATATTAGGCCACAAAGAAAGCCTTAACAGATTCCAAAGCATCGAAATGTTACAAAGCATCTTTTCTGACCATAAAGCCATTAAAGTAAAGATCAGTAACAGAAAAAGCAAGGAAAAAAAAATCAAATACATAGAAACTGAATTACACCTTACTCAAAAACTACTGGGTTATAGAAGAAATCAAGGATGAAACAAAGAAATTCATAGAATCAAAAGAGAATGAAAACACATCCTACCAGAACCTTTGGACACAGCAAAAGCACTACTCAGAGGTCAGTTTATAGCAATAAATGCACACATTCAAAAAGAAGAAAGGGCCAAAATCAAAACATTAATGCAACAACTCGAACAAGTAGAAAGAGAGTAGCAAAAGAAGCCCAGGGGCACCAGAAGAAAGGAAATAATAAAAATTAGACCAGAAATAAATGAAATATAGACTAGAGAAACATTTGAAAGCGTTAACAAGACCAAAAGTTAGTTCTTTGAAAAGATCAACAAAATCAATAAACCACTGGCCAAAAGAAAAACAGGGGAGGAAGCAAATAAACCAAATAAGAAATGAGATGGATAATATCACAGCAGATCCAACTGAAATTAAAAGAAGTGTAACAGGATACTATGAAAAATTGTACTCAAAACAGCCTGATACTGGTACAACAGATACATAGAGCAGTGGAACAGAATTGAGAATCCGGATGTGAATTCATCCACCTCTGAGCAGCTGATATTTGACCAAGGCCCAAAGTCCATTAAATGGGGAAAAGAAAGTCTCTTTAACAAATGGTGCTGGCATAACTGGATATCCATCTGCAAAAAACTGAAACTAGACCCACACCTCACACCATGTACAAAAACTAACTCAAAATGGATAAAAACCTAAACATAAAATCTGAAACAATAAAGATCATGGAAGACAAAATAGGGACAACGCTAGGGGCCCTCATACATGGCATAAATAGAATGCAAAGCATAACTAACATTGCACAAGCACCGGAAGAGAAACTAGATAACGGGGAGCTCCTTAAAATCAAACACGCTCATCAAAAGATTTCACCAAAAGAATTAAAAGACAGACTACAGACTGAGAAAAAATTTTTGGCTACGGCATATCTGATGAGGGTCTAATCTCTAAAATCTACAAGATACTACAAAACCTCAACAACAAAAAGACAAATAACCCAGTTAAAAAATGGGCAAAAGATATGAACAGGCACTTCATCAAAGAAAACATTCAGGTGTCTAACAGATAGATGAAGAAATACTCTTGATCATTAGCCATTAGAGAAATGCAAATCAAAACTACAATGAGATACCGTCTCACCCCAACCAGACTAGCATTATTCCAAAAAACACAAAATAATAAATGTTAAGTTGTGGAGAGACTGGAACACTTACACACTGCTAGTAGGAATGTAAAATGGTACAACCACTTTGGAAATCGATTTGGCACTTCCTTAAAATGCTAGAAATAGAAGTACCATACAATCCAGCAATCCTACTCCTTGGAATATATCCTAGAGAAATAAAAGCTGTCACATGAATAAATATATGCACACTCATGTTCCTTGCAGCAGTGTTCACAATAGCAAAAAGATGGAAACAACCTAGGTGCCCATCAGTAGAGGAATGAATAAACAAATTATGGTATATCCACACAATGGAATACTATGCAAGGATAAAGAACAATTATGAATCTGCAAAACATCTCACAACATGGATGAATCTGGAAGGCATGATGCTGAGTGAAATTAGTCAGTCACAAAAGCCAAATATTGTATGAGACCACTGTTGTAAGAACTCAAGAAAAGGTTTAAACCCAGAAGAAAACATTCTTTTGATGGTCACGAGTATGGGGAGGGAGGGAGAGGGGAATTCACTAACTAGATAGTAGACAAGAGTTATCTTAGATGAAGGGAAGGACAACACATAATAAAGGGAAAGTCAGCACTACTGGACTGAACCAAAAGCTAAGAAGTTTCCTGAACACAACCAAACACTTCAAGGGACAGAGTAGCAGGGGCTGGGGTCTGGGATCCATGGTTTTAGGGGACATCTAGGTCAATTGGCATAACAAAGTTTATTAAGAAAATGTTCTGCATCCCACTTTGGTGAGTGGCATCTGGGGTCTTAAAAGCTAGAGAGCAGCTACATCTAAGATGCAACAATTAATCCCAACCCACCTGGAACAGAGGAGAATGAAGAACACCAAAGACACAAGGAAAATATTAGCCCAAGAGACAAAAAGCCCACATGAACCAGAGACTGCATCAGCCTGAGACCAGAAGAACTAGATGGTGCCCAGCTACCCACCAGTGAGTGCCCTGACAGGGAACACAACAGAGAGTCCCTGACCGAGCAAGAGAAAAGTTGGGTGGAGAACTCAAATTCACATAAAAAGACCAGACTTAATGATCTGACTGAGACTAGAGGAACCCTAGAATACATGGCCCCAGGACTCTCTGTTAACCCAGAACTAAAACCATTCCCGAAGCCGACTCTTCAGACAAAGATTAGACTTGACTATAAAACATAAAATGATGCTCATCAGGAGTGTGCTTCTTAGTTCAAGTAGATACACGAGACTAAATGGGCAGCTCCTGTCCAGAAGCAGGATGAGAGGGCAGAAAGGTATAGGAGCTGGTTGAGTGGACACGGGAGATCCGGGGTGGAAAGTAGGGTGTGCTGTCACATTGTAGGGATTGCAACTAGGGTCACATAGCAATGTGTCTATGAATCTTTGTATGAGTGATTAACTTGAGCTGTAAACTTTCACCCAAAGCACAGTAAAAAAAAAGTAGAGGAAAAGGGGTAACAGGAACCAATTAATTGGGTAACAGGGATGACAATAAGTTGTGAGAACCAAACCAGAGATAGCTGAGGAAGAATCTCCAGATGAGTGAAGACATAGGATGATGTGAATTTGGCACTAAAGAGTTACATTTACATAAAGGGCAGAGGTTGAAAGGACAACATACCATGTTACTATCTGGATATCTGGAGAGAAAAAACATTCTAGGGACACAATGCATCATTCTAGAGATTCGAGTTTGGAATTCATGGCATAGAAATGAAACAACCTGAGGCAGTTGGAAGCTTTAGAGAGAACAGTGCTTTACCTAAAACTTTAACCTGAATTGGAACCTGTCTGGAAGGGAATTTGTTTTTCTTAAGGACCTGAGACAAAGAAGGAATACAGCATGGTGTGCCAGGCACAGTGGGACAGGCGCTGGACCTGTGTTCAACATTTGTTAAGTTGCCCTGATGGCATAATGGTTAAGCACTCAGCTGCTAATCAAAATGTCAGTGGTTAGAACCCACCAAGAGAAAAGACCTAGTGATCCGCTGCCATAAAGATTACAGCCTAGGAAACCCTATTGGGCAGTTCTACTCTGTTGTATAGGGTCGCTATGAGTTGGAATTGACTTGATGGCACGCAACAACAGCCTTGTATATAGTTTGTACCTAAGAGAGCACATGCTGTCATAAATTAGACGGCTCCTCCAGGGGCCTGACTGAATAGATGTTGTCTTAGAATAAAGTTTAGGTGATTTGCCAGACGGTCATGGGACAGGACGGTCAGCCTTCTGTGTGTTCTCAAGTTCATGTCTGAGGAGGAGAATGCCGGTTCATAACCTCTGGGCCAAGTAAGAGGGGAGGGCCAGTGATGAATACAGGGAGGCTCTTCCTTGAGAGGACACTGGTGGTTTCATCAGAAATGTTGATAAAATAGAAAAAGTGTGGAGAAAAAAGTGAAGCCTGTGGGATTGGACGGAAAAAAAAAAAAAAAGCACCAAAAATAAGATACCTTTCAGTGAAAGTTTTGACATAGCAGATTTAAAAAAACCCACTGTTGTTGAGTTGATTCTGACTCATAGTGACCCTACAGGACAGAGTAGAACTTCCCATAGAGTTTCCAAGCAGTGCCTGGTGGATTCAAACTGCTGACCTTTTGGTTAGCAGCCATAGCTCTTAACCACTATGCCACCAGGGTTCCCGATATAACAGATAGAGCAGGTTTAATTACTGTCTACTTCAAATTTGCCAAATTTAAGCCATTTTAATAAAATATTTATAAGCCTAATTATACTTAACTGACCTTGTTGCATTATAAACCCACTGCTGTCGAGTTGATTCCAACTCACAGCGACCCTATAAGACAGAGTAGACCTGCCTCATAGGGTTTCCAAGGTTGTAATCTTTATAGAAGCAGATTGCCACATCTTTCTCCCATAGAGTGGCTTGTGGGTTTGAACTGCTGAGCACTTAACCACTATGCCACCAGGGTTCCTTCTGTTGTATTATATCCTACAATAATCTTATGAACCTACAAGAGTAGATGATATCATTAATTTTATAAACAAGGCAACTGAGGCTTCAAGATGATTGCAGACTTCACCAGGATTACATAACAAATAAGTATCAGAGGCAGGAATCAAACCCTGGCCTTCTGACTCCAAAGCCCAGGCTCTCTCCCTTAGATTTTACTGCCCCTTCAGCCCAGTAAATTCTGAAGTGTGGTTTATTGATAGTTAATAGTTGGCAATCAGGAACTCCCCCTCCCACACGTCACAGAACAGCACAACATAACAATAAACCACAGGACAAAAATCTGTTTCAAGAGATATAAATATGATTTTAGCATTTTAGCCAAGAGATAATTTGGAAGGGATGGAAAGAATATGAACTGGTCCAGAAAGACCTGTGGTCAAATCCATGATTGCTCTTTGCTAGACATAAAACATTAAGCAAATTATTCACCCTTTCTGAGCCTCAATTTTTCTATCTGAAAATTTGTGGAACAAATGTTTATCAAGCACCTACTATACCCTAGGCACTATTTTAGGCACTTGGGATACACCTTGAACAAAAACCAGACAAAATAATTCCCTCCATGCCCTAGTGGAGCTTATATTTTAGTTGGGAGAGACACACAATATTTGCTATTTAGAAAATAGAACAGAAAAAGTGGGACCAGGAATGTCGGAAGGAGGGGAAGGTGGTTAAAATTTTCAGTCAGGCAGTCAATGTGAAGAAGATGGCATTCAGTGAAGATGTAATGAACCTTACAACCAACAGTTCACTTGGTGCCGGGATCCTAAGATAAGAACCTAAAATTGATATAGACATGAGAAAAGAGCAGAGATTAGTGTGGAGAAGCCATCCCGTGGTGTGAACTTCAGACTTCATCTAGTGAAAAAGGTGACTCACTAAGTTTTATTAATGAATGAGAAATGTTTGTTATTTCTAAGTGAGAGACAACACAAGCTGTCTTAAAAAAAGTTGATGAGATACTATCAGTATACCTCAAAGCTATACAGTAAAGTTATGACCTTTTTCAAAGGAAAAAAAAGATTCTGAGTACAGTCTATTCCCTGAAAAGTCTAAAAATACTGATAAAACCTCAATTTTGGTGATGCCTGCCAGTGTCTTCCTTGACAGATGATAGTGGACAAGATGTTTTTCGTTAAAGCCAAGTAAGAATAGTTTTGTTTTATCCATGTGCTGATTTTAAGATTTTCATAAAATGACACCTTGGGAATTTGAAAAAAATTTGATGCCCCAGAAAGAACTTTCAAGGATGTGATATATTTACCTTTGCTTTGGTAAAATATAATTTTTAAAAAGGCAGAATCATGACTCGTGCAGATTGTATACAACTCATAATTAATGAATGAACCAGTTAGGTATTAAGACCAGCCCAAACAGCATTTGAGAAACTAGATGTTTTTAGGTAATGTTAAGATTCCTGGGTGTTATAGATTGAATTGCGACTCAAAATGTGTGTCACCTTGGCTAGGCCATGGTTCCTGGTATTGTGTGATTGTCCACCATTTTGTCATCTGATATGATTATCCTGTGTGTTGTACATCCTACCTCTATGATGTTAGTGAGGCAGGACTCAATCTACCAAGGTTAGGTTGTACCTTGAATCATTCTCTTTTGATATATAAAAGAGAGAAATGAGCAGAGAGACAGAGGGACCTCATACAACCAAGAAAGCAGTGCCAGGAGCAGAGTGCATCCTTTGGACTCGAGGTCTCTGTGCTGAGAAGCTCCTATTGATGACAAGGACCTTCTCCCAGAGCTGACAGAGAGCGGAAGCTTTTTCCTGCAGCTGATGCCCTAAATTCAGACTTCTAGGCTCCTAGACTGTGAGAGAATAAATCTCTGTTAAAGCCATCCACTTGCAGTGTTTCTGTTGTAGCAGAGCTAGATAACTAAGACACTGAGTTAGACTAAAAAGTGGTTAATTTCCTGTAAGGCTTTAAACTTTAACCTTCAGGATATGTAACTCACCAGACACACATTATCTGCATCTTTTCCAGACAAAATTCTGCAGGGTAACATATAAATTCACTGGTGCTGGGACCCTTAATCAGTAGTAAACAGTGATTTGACTAAGAACATTTCCCCAGCCAGATCAGCCTTGGATGGCCTTCACCCACATATGTATGACGCGGAAAGGACTTGTCCTTCCTGCCTTTTTGCATTGTTTCTGTTTGGATGATTTTTCAAACAAGGTTTAAAGTTAGCCCACAAATATAAAAATATTTCTCATGGCTTATTTCACTTTTTTAATCCAAAAGCCTTTCCAAAACACTGTGTGTGTGTTTGTCTGTGTGTGTGTGTATGTAAATACACATATACACATGCACACACATATATAAATATAAATATATAAATTTCCAAAGAAAACCAAACATTCTATAGCTGGTAAAAAAACATCAGTTGCCATTGAGTGGATTCTGACTCATGGTGATCCCATGTGTGTCAGAGTAGAACTGGGCTCCATAGGATTTTCAGTAGCTGATTTTTCAGAAGTAGGTCACCAGGGCTTTCTTCTGAGTCACTTCTGGGTGGAGTAGAACCATAAGACTTTTGGCTAACAGCCGAGCGTGTTAACTATTTACACTTACACCACCCAGGGTTGTATGTTTTTCCTAAGGATGCAAAGCTACTGTTTTGGAATGTTGACTCAAACTATACAGAGGTGTTAAAAGAAAAAGTAAGAATTTTCCTTAGGAAAGTTAGTAATTAACATAGCTATTGTATTGAATATCCCTGTGATCATAAATATGCACTTTTAATATTGATTATATGTAAATTATATTTAGAGAAATATACAAAGGTTATATTAGAGAAGAAGAAACACAGGTGGCCTGGGACTCTGGGACCAGTTCATAAAGCGGGGACAGATGTTCCTTACCACCTCCTGAACAAACTGTTGCAAGCAAGGCAGAGAATAAGTGCAGGTTGACAAGAGCACTGTAGAGGTGCCAATCATACCGGAGTTACGGATTTCTTAGGTTATACTTTGAATGATACAAAGGGAAACCACAGGAAAGGAAGTGATTTCCTGGAGCATTAGGTAATTATTTGAAAGATGGCTGCTTTAGACTTTCATCATCAGCCAGTTTTGTACATTCAGTGCCCTTTTCACATTGTAAAACCACATACTCTCTTAAGAGAAAAATCGTAAGTGCCAGCCTGGCAAAGATTAAAGAAAGAAGCAAAAATGTGAGAACCAAGTACTCTCGTTTGCTGTTTGTGGAAGTATGAATGGGTATAATCTTCTCTCGGGGCAATGTGGCAGTATCTGTCAGTATTGGTCTAAATAGCAATATTTGGAATATTCTTTTAATTGAGTAGAAGAAACATAAATCTATTCGCAGAGATCTAAGAATGGAATGGCAATATTCATATTGTTCGGGAAGAAGATAAAATTTTCCAAATTTATATTGTTAATCTGTTTTTTACTTACAGCTTTTATCATAAATTTACCTTTTGTTTTAAAATTTTCAAAACCTTTTGTAAAAAGCTAAATTTGTGGTCATAAAGGACCTTGGCCTGTTTATGTAAAGTGAAAGATTAAAACTAATTTTAGTAATATATTCATAATTACTGTTCTACAATATGAGTTTTTTAATGTGAATGCTTATTTATAAAAAGCATATCCACTTACCCTCCCAACAATACATATCTGTGGTAAGACAAAGTGATGAATCTTTGTTTTCGTAACAGGCAAAGCAGTGTATCCTGAACACTTTTCTTACAGACCAGTTACCCCAAGCATCAAAACTAGCAGTAGCTAATTAAGACTCATTTATACACCTGAGCACTAACATGCCTTACTTGTATATTTTCAGTTTGTTTTTCCCTCAAACACGTATCTTTTCAAAACTAAAGTTAATGTGAAAATGTATATAGTGTTCATTTTGTACCACAGTGATCCTTGACAAGATTTATAAGTAATCTTCAGATATAATCAAAATGTCAAAGCCTGAGGTTTTTAAAGCCTAGAGACTAAATTATAAGGTGGTTGTGTTGTTGTTAGGTGCCATCAAGTTGGTTCTGACTCATAGCAACCCTATGTACGCTGGAACAAAACACTGCCCAGTCCTGCGCCATCCTCACAGTTGTTGCTGTGTTTGAGCCCATTGTTGCAGCCACTGTGTCAGTCCATCTTGTTGAGGGTCTTCTTCTTTTTCACTGACCCTCTACTTTACCAATCATAATGTCCTTCTCCAGGGACTGATGCCTCCTTATAACATGTCCAAAGTATATGAGACAAAGACTCACCATCCTTGGTTCTAAGGAGCATTCTGGCTGTACTTCTTCCAAGACATTTGTTTGTTCTTCCAGTAGTCCAGTGTATATTCAGTATTCTTCACCAGCACCATAATTTAAATGCATCAATTCTTCTTTGGTCTTTTTTATTCATTGTCCAGCTTCCACATGGATATAAGGCAATTGAAAATACCATGGCTCGGGTCAGGCACACCTTAGTCCTCAAGGTGACATCTTTGCTTTTTAACACTATAGGGTAATATATTATATATATTATATATATGTGTAATATATACATTATGTATATATATAATTACGTAATATATATAAATAATATATAACAACACTATAGGGTAATATAGTGACGCAGCTGCTGTGTCAATCCATCTCATTGAGAGTCATTTTCTTTTTTGCTTACAATCTTCCAAGCATGATGTCCTTCTCCAGGAACTGGTTTGTTCTGATAACATGTGCAAAGTGGCTGCAACAATGGCTTCAAACATAGCAATGACTGTGAGGGTGGTGTGGGACCGGGCAGTGTTTCCATCTGTTGTACACAGGGTCACTATGAGTTGGAAGTGTCTCGACGGCACCTAACAACAAGAACAGCATTATATTGTTATTGCCACAATTTCTAAGACAGTTAGGTCTGAACATCTTGTATAATCTTTTTTGGTAAAAGTGCAGTATGACTTCTTTAGTAACATTGTTATTTTTAAAATTATTTTGAAGGAAAGAAAATTCCCGAAGTTTATAGCAAAAGAAATGGAGAATATGTATATAGAAGAGTTGCGGTCGTCAGTGAATTTGCTAATGGCCAATTTGGAAAGTCTTCCAGTTTCGAAAGGTGGTCCAGAATTTAAATTGCAAAAATTAAAACGTTCACAGAATTCAGCATTTTTGGACTTAGGCGATGAGAATGAGATTCAGCTGTCAAAGTCCGACGTGGTGCTGTCATTCACCTTAGAGGTAAGTGGCTTTATACCATGCTCGCCTCTGATGGCATAAGTGAGGCTGCAAAATAGTTTCTGCTGACCTTTGTGGTCTCTTTTAGAATTTAAAGCAGTGTAATATATTCTGAAGTCGTTAAATTATTCTTCATTTGCTAGACAATCAGGTTGTGCATGCAAATGAATGCAAATTGTCCTTTAAATGTAATAACAGTATTAGGATTAAATAATAAAATAATAAAAGTTTTGAAACAAGTCATCTTCACACCAGTTAGGCTAGTGTAAGTTCCTTGCTAAAGTAAATATCAAAGCACATTTGGGGTGAAAATAGCATTTAAACATATTGTTGAATTCTTTATAATTCAGAAGCCCCTCTCAGGCTTTTGGTTAACCTTGTTTTTAATCTCTTTCATGGAGGGAATCATCTTTCTAGAATCATCTTTCTAGAATCAGATCAAACAAACCTGCTGTAATGCACAATATTGGATACTGTAGATGATGAAAAGTAAAATAGAAATTTCTCCCGTTTGAGAATAAGCACAGTAAATATTTTTCAAAGAACAAGAACAAATATGCATTTTAAATTGTGTTCTTCAAGACTTCAGTTTTGGTCCTTTCTGTACAAATCATGGAAACCAAAGGTGCTGATACTGAATCTTAAAAGAGCTACCTGTTTTTTATGCTTATATTTCTTCATTGCTAAACTATGTATATGTATCTATGGGTTTATATACCACACACACATACACACACATACCACCACCATCATTTAGTTTCTAGAAGAAAGACTATGGAACAAGAGATAAAAAATTATATCATAATAATTAAGAGTGTCAGGTCACTACTTACCTTAAATGCCAGCTTCCCTCCCACCTCCATAATTTCTGCTGTATAAGTAATACTAGCAATGTCGAGCTTAAATTTATAGCTCTTTCAAAAACTGTGCTGTAGCTTGTAGCTCACTCCTTGCATTCTTTTTTTTTTAAATGAATATTTTGTTGTGTTTATGGTGAAAGTTTACACAGAAAATTAAAATTTAAATTGCAAAAATTAAAATGTTCACAGAATTATTCTCCCACTAGGTTCCCTTTTAACAACTCCTCACGTTGTAATACACTTCCTCCTCACTTATTGACTATCTCATTATCCGACATTTCACATTTACAACAATAGTAGAAAATCTACTGTCCAACTATTTTTCGTGTTACAAACATACACCTGGCAGAAACAAACGCTGTGGAGTGAAGTGAGAGTAACGCTGGCCTTTATGGTTAAGGTTATGTGTTAACTTGCCTGGGCCATGATTTGACAGTTATGTAATGATGTAACTTGGCAGTTATGTAATGATATAACTTGGCAGTTATATAATGATGTAGTCATCCTCCATTTTGTGATCTGATGTGGTCATCCTCCATTTTTGCATGACACTGATTTCGCATAAAAACCTGGTCTTTGGAACCTAACCATGTCAGTAAGTGAGGAGAGGGTGTAGTCTCCCTCTTCTGGTTCGTAGTGCTGCTGATTGACAAAGAAAAGTACTTGCATTCTTAGGAGATAATTTTAAATTTCTTTGTATGCTACTTACTCTTGATTTGCTTAGTTCATGGCACTAAAAGCAAATCTCAGCTTTTTTTTTCTTTTTCCCTCCTACTCAACTCTAAGATGAATTCAAGCTTGAGGATAAGAGAACTGCCTCTCACTTCTTAACTTCCAGCCTAAGGATATCTTTGTAGGTTAATAGATGAAACTTAGTGTCTGAGTAAAACTGTGAGACTTTCTTCTTACTCAAGGGTCAGTTCTGGATTTGCCTGTTGACTTTGCCAAGTGGCTTTGCTACTGGATTTCTCCTCAGTCTCTTCAGCCTCATAAACTAAAGATGTTTAGTTTGAAACAACTTAGTTTATTACTGGAGAATATCCTCAGCATTCCAGCCTCGGGCCTTCTACTGACCGAAATGTAAAGTGCCAACTCTTTTATTTTTAAAATATTTTATAGAAAACAAAATCAATTATTTAATTCCAATATATTTTTTTTCTAATAAGACCTTAGCATTTAAATTCATTAATGGTTAAAAAAAAATTTCTGTAGAGCAGATTATTTTTCTAATGTCTAAACCTATCATTATCTCTGTATTTACAAATGCAGGACTGAAAACAGTTCAAAGTATTTTCTCTTTTATACTGTTTAACAGACAAACAATTGCAAGTAATTTGTTTCTTATGAATTCTGTTTTCTCTTTTGAAAACAAAATTAGGCTGGTTAGTCAGTGCTTAAATAGCACTATTGAACTGATATTCTATACTTTATTGCCAGTATGTTGAAAAGGGGCTGTTCGACTAACAGTAAAATGGTGTTAGGAAGAGAATCTGAGCTGAAACTTCATTTTGCGTAATCTGAGAATCTTGAATATTTAAGAAATTGTTTTGGCATCCTCTACTGCTATGCCTATATAAGGCAGATATTTTTCTACCATAGCATACTATGGATCTATTCTCTGGTGCCCACAGTATTTTAAATAGAAGGTATGTGTCCCTGGGTGACACTCGGCTACTAACCTAAAGGTTGGCAATTTACCCAGTGAAGAAAGGCCCGGCAATCTTTTTCCATTAATATTACAACCAAGGAAACCTATAGAGCAATTCTACTGTGTAACACATGGGGTTGCCATGAGTTGGAATCAACTCCACGGCTTCAGGTTTGGGTTTTTGGTTTCTATGTGTCTAATGAAATCATGTTAAGTACAGATTACACAATGCTTTTCCATACAACAGCTGAGAGAATAGACTAGTAGTCAGAAGGCCCCTGTAGTTACAGAGCCTGTGACACCAGCCTCACTAGCCTGAGTAACTAGCCCTAGGCCATAAGCCCAGTCTTCTCCTCACACACCAGGTTTTGAACTAAGAAAACTCCAACAGGCAAGCAGTTAATCCAAGTTAAAGCTCTCACATTTCATCACTCAGACTTGCAGCTGGTACAGTAGAGAAAGAATCTTTTCTAAGAACCAAAGATTATGTCTAAGGAAAAAAAATTCAGATTTGAAAAACTTTGCTCAAATTTCACCTTCTATCTAAAATTGCTATGCACCCTTTCCTCATCTCATCGCATCCTCTCCCCTTAACAAACTCTACTTTTATCCCAGCATTTATCAAGCCAGTTGTCGTTGAGTGGATTCCGACTCACCTTGGTGGAGTGTAAGGTTTTCAATGGCTATTTTTCAGAACTAGATCTCCAGGCCTGTCTTCAGAGGCACTTCTGGGTGGACTCCAACAGCCAACCCTTCAGTTAGCAACCAAGTGCTTAACTATTTGCATCACCCGGGGACTCCCATAGCATTTATTACTTAACATATGTTGTTGTTGTGTGCCATTGAGTCAATTCTGACTCATAGTAACCCTATACATAACATATAATTCAGTTATTGTGTCTGTTACTTGTTATTTGCTCTTCTCTGCTAGAATGTAAGCCCTAGGAGGAAGTTTACTGATGTATTGCAAAAGCCTAAAGCAGTGCCTGGCACACAGTTCACTCCATATGTATTTATTGAATTGCGGAGGTTGATGACATCAAAAAACAGTAGTTAGTCATACAAGATTACTTTAGGTCTCCGTATTCAGAAGAAGCCTTAAGAGAGAATAATGAAGCAAGAGGCAAGCTAATCCACAAAACACTAAGCCATACAATAACATTTTTAAAAAATAATCAAGTGAAACTAGAAAAGCAAACAGCCATCTTTGAAGTTCTATTTTCTGTAAGGTGAATGGTGTCAGTGGCATGAACACAGTTGTTTTTTCACACCGTTTTCAATGCTGTTAGGCTGGCAGACCCATGACTCCCTCTTGTTTTCACCATCCTGCCCACCACCATTTTCTCACAACATGCAGATGGGCATGGGTCACATACTCTGGTCAGTGCATCACTCAGAAGCATGTTATCTGGTTACATGTCTTGTACATGCCTTCCTTCTTTTTGCTCCTAGGGTAATGTTGACTGTTATATTTCTTCTTGCATCAGTCACATTAGAGATCCAGGAAGAGATGAAAGAAACGTATATCAATTTTATTTCCTGTAGTTCCATTAATATGTTTTGGTGGAAATTGATTGAAACAGTTATCTGAAATTAGTTGGTTGATTGTCCCTGGAATTCAGGGGTGTCTTTATCACTAATAATTTAGACTAGCTGTTTTTTGTTTGTTTGATTGGTCGTATTTCCCTTTTGGAGCTCAGAGCTGTGGAATTGTGTTGTTTTATTTACACATGCAGATTTATAACAAGTGACATCTTTTGGATGTGGCAATTCTGTAGGATAAAACATTCCCCACCCAGATGGGAGTATTGTTTTGGGAGCAGTATGATGTTTCACAAGTTATGTGTTTAAGGAGGTTCTGTTTACGGTAGCCTGTAGTAGAGGTGACAGAGATAGTGCCAAGCAGATGCTTGCTCCCTTCTCTCTTGCACTTTGGCTGTTAAACATACCGCAGAAAGAGACACAGTAGAAGTAGCCATATTCCAAATTAGGAACCAGTGACATCAAGATTTCTGCGGTACCCAATTCTCTTGTTTCAAATGTTGTAAGTGACCATCAGAAATCATATCACTGAATTAAGAAAGAAATCATTAGAGTCGTGGTGGTCAGCCATAGCTGGGTTTTAACTGATGTGATTATGCATTTCATTTGTGTGGACTTCTGGTTAGTTACAGTGGTATAATAATTTTACCCGTTTTAATGTTACTAACCACAACCTTGAGTCATTAAAAATGCGTAGTCTTTTGCTTATTGTATTTAAGATTTAGTACTTCACCCCAGTTTCCCTGAATATTAGAGTAGCTGTGAAAGATGTTATTTTTTATCTGTTAATTCTCTATTAATTCCCTTCGACTCTTTTCAGTTAAGTCCTTGTTTTAATTCACATATTTGCACTTGCATTTCAGTGGACAAAGGACAAAAGCTTAAGTTGAGGAAGCTAGGTGGTTTGAGTTTGACCCATTTCTTTTTAGTAATCAGTTTCCCATATATTTTTATGAAACAAAACAAAACACAGTGCGTATTTATATTTACAGACATAAACCTCCTGTTGTACCAAAGCTGAAATGAAAACCAGTTCTTTTAAGATGGATTTTTTCTTTGAGACCTTTTGCTTCAAGATTCACGTTATGACTGTCTGAAAAGTGGGAGGACTCTAATAATGTATTAAGTGATCGATAGGTGATATTGATGATGTTTTGGTGGAGGCTTCAGTAGCTGCATAGCTTGAGTGCTATTAATCTTGTTTGTGCAAATACAACATGAAATCAATAAAGAAATTAATGTGCAAGTATGAAAATGTCATGAAGTCTATTATTTTGAGAACTTAGAGAAGTTCATGGTACAAATTTTGATTGAAAAAACACTCCCGCAAAAAATATTTACATTTTATGATACATTTAATGAGAATGTTAGGACTGCAGGCAGTATTAAGATTGGAAACCTTTTATACAGACATAAAAAAAAACACTTTAAAAAATATGACCTATATGAGACCAAGTGGTCAACAGTTACTTTAAAACAAAGATGAGAATGTAAGGGGACAGGGAAACTAGATTAATGGAAACGGGCCAACCATAACGGATATAAAGAGAATGTGCATTGAGAAGAGTGTAACCAATGTCACTGAACAACTTGTGTAGAAATTATTGAATGGGAATCTAAACTGCTGTTAAACCTTCACTGAAAACACAATAAAATATTATTTAAAAATATATATATATACATTTCCCTTTCCCCTAGGAGTTATAGATACATAAGGCAACATCAGTCTTTCCATCTTTTTCCAACGTATTACATTAAATTAGTACATACCTTTAATGGGTAGGAAAATTATCTTTTCCTGGTCAACTTAGTTTTAAGATGTTCAATGGCAAATTATATTTTCTGTATTCTTTTGAAGGAGCCCTGGTTGCTCAATGGTTATTAAAGCACTTGGCTGCTAAGCAAAAGGTCAGCAATTCAAACCCACTGGCTGCTCTGCAGGAGAAAGATGTGGCAGTCTACCCCCGTAAAGATTTACAGCCTTGGAAACCCAATGAGGAAGTTCTGCTCTGTCACTATGAGTCAGAATAGACTCTACAGCAGTGTGTTTGGTTTTGGTTTGATATTATTTTGATAATAAGATATACAATGCCAAAAGTGCCATAAAGAAAAAAAGATTTTTTTAAATAGTAATAGTCATCTAAAATAAATGACTATAGAAAATTTCTGGTTTTATAGAAACTGATATTAGTGAATTGGTATGATAATGACAATGAAATGCCAGTCATAAAAATTTTATCACTTTGTATGGAACTCAATATATATTCCTTTTATCACATTCACAGAGTTTTCATTTATGATTCTGCTTTATCTCATGCAGACTTTCAGTAATTTTTTAAGGGTCTGAGTTTAAATTTCACTTAATTCATTAAAGCTTATATTTTGAGATTTTAGCCTTACTTTCATTTAACAGCTGACAGGAGATAGTTCTTCAGAAACAGACTTCCTCAAAATGTGACCTACTATACCTTCAATGAATAGAGGTGGATTATGAAGAAGATAAAAGAAAGAACATTGGTGTTACCAGATAATTCTATCAGTGGTCTTCCTCACTGCAGTTCATGCGATTATCTCTATATATTGCTGTTACCAACTTGACATTTTTTAAATTGTTTTATCTTTAGATTGTCATAATGGAAGTGCAAGGCTTGAAGTCAGTTGCTCCCAATCGAATTGTTTACTGTACAATGGAAGTAGAAGGAGGAGAAAAACTGCAGACAGACCAGGCTGAAGCCTCAAGGCCACAGTAAGCTCTTTGAAAAAAAGTGTTTCTTTTTTTTTTTTGAAAAAAATAGGTTTTTTTTTTCCCTCCTCCCAAAGTAACATGCTTTATTTATTTGCAGAATTGTATGGTATTGCACTCTGAAATTGCTATTTGGCTGGCTTTGTTTCAGCTGTGTCAGAATCAGTGTGTGCCTTTCTGGATAATGATGTTGTAACTAGAACCATAGCAGAATCCCTGTGTAGTACAAACAGAAGATCCAGCAGCATGCAAATGTGAAGCTAATTATTAGGCAATAAAATGTAAGTCCTTTCTAAGAAGAATATGTTATTACAAATTATTATTTACAAGGTAATACATGATCCCATTTCAGTTGTTAGAATTGTAACCCAATAGTTTTTCCATCTCTATGTATATATAGTTCTGTGGTGATGTTGTTGTTAGGTGCTGTCGAGTTGGTACCAGCTCATAGTGACCCTGTGTACAACAGAACAAAACACTGCCCCGTCCTGCGCAATCCTCATGATCGTTGTTATGCTTGAGCCCATTGTCGCAGCCACTGTGTCAGTCCATCTTGTTGAGGGTCTTCCTCTTTTTTGCTGACCCTCTACCAAGCATGATGTCCTTCTCCAGGGAGTGATCCCTCCTGACAACATGTCCAAAGTATGTGAGACATAGTCTCACCGTCCTTGCTTCTAAGGAGCATTCTGGTCTTACTTCTTCCAAGAGAGATTTGTTCGTTCTTTTGGCAGTCGATGGTATATTCAATATTCTTCTCCAACACCGTAATTCAAAGATGTCAGTTCTTCTTAGGTCTTCCTTATTCATTGTCCAGCTTTCATATGCATATGAGGTGATTGAAAACAACCAAACCCGTTGCTGTCCAGTCAGTTCGGACTCAAAGCAACCCTGTAGGACAGAGTAGAACTACCCCCATAGAGTTTCCAAAGTGCAGCTGGTGGATTTGAACTGCCGACATTTTGGTTAGCAGCCGAGCTCTTAACCACTGCACTGCCAATTCTGTGTAACTCAAAATATTTTGGTGAGTTGGCTTTAGTTAGAGAACTAAATGTTAATGACTACCATGCCATAATCAGGAATAATAAAACTCTTCTTTGCTAGCATTTGTATGTTTAAATTCTAGGAGTGAGTTTAAATACAGAAGTTACTCTCTTTAACGGGTTCAGACTTAGGAAACATCACAGTTTCTGGTAGAAATAACCAGTCAGACCTGAGGAAATGTTATGAAACTTGCCCAGCTTCCATATGTACACTGCCTTTAGAAAACATTTTTTTCCCCTTCTGTTTAAACTTTATTCACAGTGTCTTATAGACCATAGGTTTTCTTGCCTTGTCACAGTGTCAAGTATGTGACCTGTTCATTCAGGAAACTTCTGTTGAGAAACTGGCTAGGCAGTGAAGATAGAGATGAACAAGATCCTTCCATTTTCTTTAGGGCAGGCACAGTCTAGGGTGTTACACCAAGGGGACAGAGAAGGTCAGGTGCAGCAGGAGAGGTATGCACAATGTACTATGAGATTGAGAAGGATCAAGCCCAAACTTCTCCCTGTGCCTTACAAAGCCCTACAGATCTGTCTGTGTCTCATTATCTGGGACCTCATCTAGTCCCTCTGTCCTCATGGCAACTACTATTCAGCTACCCTGGGCTCCATGCAGTTCCTCAAACATATCAACTCGTATAATGTCATCATTGCAGTTACTTTTCCTACTGCCTGCAGTCTCTTCCTTCTTATCGTTGTACAGCTGAATGCTTGACGTTGAGCATCTTAACTTAAAGATCACTGCCTCAGAGAAGCCCTTCCTTTTAGACAGCCCAGTCTAAAGCAGGTACTTCCTGTCTCATTGCTTTTTAATTCTTCGACTGGTTTCTCATTTGTTTATTTGCATTTACCTCTCTCTTGACAAAAGGGCACAGATCCTGTCCTATTTATGCCTGTATCTCAGTAGCTAGTGAGCACTCAGTCAGAATGTATTAATTCAGTTGATTGAACTTATTTTTATGACTTAGACAACGCAGATATTCAAGGGTGTAATATTTACTCCGGCAGGCAAATAGTTGTTAGAGTTGTTAGATGCTGAAGTGAAAGTAAGAAGGAGAAATCATCTTTTAAGAGGTGCTGTTGTGAGAGAGAGCAGGAAATGGCGCTGTTCCTGGCAGGGCATAGGAGTCAGGGAGAGGTTTGCTTTTGTTTGTTTGTTTTAAAGAAAGGCTGTCTCGGAAAATGTTTGTGTGTTGGTGGAACGATCCAGTAGAAAGGCAGAGATGGGGGAATGGAAGTAACTGCCGGAAGAGAAGGTGAGTGACACTGCTCTTGACCTGAGAGAATGAATAGCTGAGCAGGAGAAGCAAGAAGTAAAAAGTCAGTTAATCAGATATATTTAAAAACTCTTATGTTTTTGATTGCTGGTTACATTAGGAATGAAACAAACATGTTATAACACATGCTTACTTGTATAATCACCAAGAATTATAAAAATAACACATACACATTCAGGGCAATACAGGCAAAGCAAAGCAGTCTATTTTTTTTTTTTTAAATACTGAAATGGGAACAAAGGTAAGACATCCAGTTGATCTGAAGAGTAACCTTCAGAAGCAATAGTTGATGATCTGGAATTATATGACACTTGGTCTTTTTTCATGTAGCACAATCACTGTAGCATTATCTATAATAGGCAAAAGGAGGACCAACCCAAATGTCTATTAAGTTAAGAATGGATAAACAAAATGTGGTCTATCCATATAATGGAATATTAATCAGTCATAAAAAGAAATTAAGTACTTCTGCATGCTGCAACATGAATAACTCTTGAAAACACTGCTACATGAAAAAAAGAACAAGTATTCAATAATTCCCAATCATTAACTATTGCTTCCCAAGGTGACTTTTCAGATGAACTGCATGTCTCTTTATCTTTTGTTCCCATTTATGTACTTAAAGTGGTTGCACCATTGTAAATTCCCACCAGCAATTTGTCCACCCCCTCACGCACACTCTTTATTATCTGATTTTTTTTTATTATAGTCATAGAATAGATGTGAAGTGGCATATCATTGTAGCTTTGGTTTGCATTTCCTTAATGATTTTATGATGT
Source organism: Dugong dugon (assembly GCA_030035585.1). Lineage (NCBI taxonomy): Eukaryota > Metazoa > Chordata > Mammalia > Sirenia > Dugongidae > Dugong > Dugong dugon. The sequence goes on along the minus strand of CM057468.1, from coordinate 109,153,623 downwards.
GGAGCATTTTTCTATGTGCTTATTGGCTTTTCAAGGAGTCCTCGTGTACAATGGTTAAGAGCCTGGCTGCTAACTGAGAAACTGGCAGTTTGAACCCACCAGTATCTCCTTGGGAGACAAGACCTGGCAATCTGTTCCTGTAAGGATTATAGCCTAGTAAACCCTATGGGGCAGTTCTACTCTGTCATGTAGGGTTGATATGAGTCAGAATTGACTCAATGGCACACAACAACATTGTCTTTTCAGCTACAGGGAAATAATGAAATACAAGCCCCAGGTCCTGCCATACCACCCCAGTGACTGGGAGAATTGTGGTCTTGGCATTCCTGAAACCCACTGAAGGCACAGCAGTGTGCTACCACTCACTTATTGGGAAGCCCTTTTGTGACACGTGTGCTTCTTTGTTTTTAATCTCCTCACTGGTCCATGAGCTCTTGAGAGAGTACAACTGCCCTGAGAATCTCAAGGTCATGTTATTTGACACTGAATTTTCTTCCTTTTTTTTAGGATTTTTATCGAGGTATAATTTACATACCATAAAATTTACCCATTATAAATGCATAGCTGAATGATTTTTAGTAAATTTATAAAGTTGTATAACTATCATTAAGATTCAGTTTTGGAACACTTCCATCAGCCCCCAAAGTTCCCTTATGCCCATGGATAATCTATTCCTTCTCCTACTACTAACTCCAGGCAAATGCTGATCTGCTTTCTAGCTCTAAAACTTCATATTTTCTGGACTTCTCGTGTAAATGAAATCATGCAATATGTAGTCTTTTGTGTCGGGCTTTTTTCACTTAGCATAATTTCTCCAAAATCTTGAACTAATTGATACTTAAATATTTGGTCAATGAAATGGATTGATTTATATCCAAATAATTACATTATTTTTTTTTTTTATTGTACTTCAGGTGAAGGCTTACAGAACAAATAGTTTCTCATGAAACAGTAGTACACATATTGTTTTGTGACATTGGTTAACAATCCCACAACATGTCAACCCTCTAACTTCTCAACCTTTTTTTTTTTTTTTTTGGTGAAAATATGCATAGCGAAAGATACACCATTTCAAAAATTTCTACATGCACGGTTCAGTGACATTGACTACGCTCTTCCAATTGTGCTGCTATTCTCACTTAAGATGAAGGCTTACAGAACAAAATAGTTTCTCATTTAAGAGTTAATAGTTACATTATTTTAACAGTAACTTTTTTTCACAAACAGTAAAAGTTTTCACAAGTTGTTGCCCATTTACTTTTTAATATAGTCACAGTGTAAGAAATTCTAGTAGTAGAGAAATGTAAATGAACAATTTAAATGGTTTAAAATACTTGGAAGTTAAAGAGACAATATTAAAAACAGTTTCCAGTATTCTCAGAAAAATAAATTATTTGTTACCTTATCCACCAGGAAATTAACTAAAATAGCCTTTCTGTGTTTCCTCATGAACACTGAGTTAACTTTTAAAATGAATTAGAAGATTTAAATTTATCATTGTATTCAAGGGGTGGATTACCTTCAAAACGTATCTCCTGAATGCTGATCAACTGCAGCTTTCCAATAATGTTGTTACTTTCATCTTGACACAATAGGAAAGAGTTTCCTGTCTTCCATCATCATTGTGAATTATGCCTCAGACACGTTTTCTAAATTTTATTGCTTCAACAGTTTGCGCTTTGTTGGAGATCAATTTATCCTTCTGTCTGGTGCTAATTAAAGTACCTTATTTAGTCCATATTTCCAATAAATGTAATCAAGATTTCTAGCCTTTACCTATTTCATTCCTGTAGTTCAGATTTCCTGCCAGCAATTAGGTGGAAACAGCATGTGAGGTTGGCGCATAACTTAGAATTTAGGACCTGGAATCTAATAAAAGTGCTGATTATAGACCAACTTGATTTATAAAAAGTGGTAGCGAGACAGTCTTTATTTGTTAGAGTTTTGTTTTTAATTTTTATTTTTTAATACAGGGAAGGGGATGTGAATAAACTGTCATTTTCACTTATGGAGAAATTCTTATTATTTATGGGCATTTAAGCTGTAGTTCTATAGCGTCTCAGTGAACCAGGAGAAGTTTTACTGTCTATGAATGAGGTATGGAAGCATTGTTGCTACAGTTTTCTAGCTTTTTACCATTTCTAGATGTTGCAGTATTTCAGTTTTAACTTATACCCTTAATGATACCACCTGAAAGGAAATGAAGAGATAGAGTCTCAGTCTAGGTTCCCTAGAAGAGCACAACTAGTGAGACGTATATAGGTACATATATAGAGAAATTTACTTCAAGGAAATGGCTCACACAATTGTGAGGACTGGCAAATCCCATATCCGTGGGTCAAGCAACAGGCTGAAGACCTCTGCTGGCTCACAGGGTTGGAGGGGCTGACGAACCCAAAGTCTGCAGGTCAGGTGACAGGCCAGAGACTACTGCAGACTTACATCCCAGAGGTCAGGTGATGAGAGAGTGCAGAGTTGACAGAGAGCAAGCTTTGCCAGAACATCTATTTATATAGTAGAGGCAGGCCACACCCGCAAGGAAACTCCCGTTTGATTGCCTGCTCACATCAGATCACAAAATTGAAAGTGAGTGATTGCATAGTGTCTGCCAAACCACTGAGAATCATAGCCTAGCCAAGTTGACATGTAGCATCAGTCATCACAGAGAGTAAGAGGAATGATTAGCTAAAAGCAGGGGTCAGGGGGAAGGTCTGTCATGGTCATGTCATAGTCACAAATGTCCTGATATGTAGTGATCTTTAAAACACATTCCCCACAAATGACGAGCATCCTTTTAGTGCCTAAACAAACGCAAGAGATCATAATACCCAACAGAGGGTCAAGACAGACCTCGCTTTTAGGGAAATACAAGCAAAGAAGTTGATGGTTAAAACAGCCTAGAAGCAACATGTGCCATGTCCTTTGCCCCTTCTCCATCTAAATGTTGTTTTATTAAAGGGATTTGAAGTTTAATGCATCTCTGCCCCCAGCCTCAAAATAATAAAAAGGGAAGGAGCAATAAGAAAAATAAGAATTGCGTTGTTAGAGAAATTAAGACTGTTAGGATGGAGCATTCTTCTACCCCATGAAAATTTATGAAAATTATGGCTAATAGACTCTGGTACCTTTACAGGAAACTTTTAAATTCTAAGGCAGAAGTATAATAATCCATCAAGATATTGAAAGAATACTGCAGCTACAAATGGAAGACTTATCAGAATGACAAAGTGCTAGAGGAAGTGCATAAGAGAGATTAAGTACAGGTCCCATATAAACCAAGATAGCTAACCTTGCTTTTTTTCTTTTTTATAGCACGTTAGTTTTTATTTTAATTTAGTAATGTCAAAATAATTTTTTTTATTCTGCTGTAGGTTAGGCTTTACAGAACAAATAGTTTCTCATTAAACAGTCAGTACACATACTCCTTTTTATGACATTGGTTAACAGCTCCATGACATGTCAATACTCTCCCTTCTCGACCTTGGAGGACCCTTTTTTTTTGGAGAAAATACACATAGCCAAAGATACACCATTTCAGAAATTTCTACATGTACAGTTCAGTGACATTGATCACATTCTTCCAGTTGTGCTGCTATTCTCAACTATCCTTTTCCAAATTATTCCATCACCATTATCTTCAACTCACTGCCCCCCTAGGCTTCCCATCAAACCTTTTGAGTTGCTGTTGTCAATTTGGTCTCACATAGATAATTCTTTTTTTTTTCCTTTGTACCTTAGATGAAGGTTTGCAGAACAAATAGTTTCCCATTAAACAGTTAGTACACATATTGCCCTAAGACAATGGTTAACAACCCCATGACATGTCAACACTGTCCCTTCTCAACCTTGGGTTCCCTATCACCAGTTTTCCTGTCCCCTCCTGCCTTCTAGTCCTTGTCCCTGGGCTGCTGTGCCTCATTAGTCCCATTCTGTTTTATGGGACTGTCCAATCCCCAGCTAAACAGTGAACCTCGAGAGAGACTTCACCTCTGAGCTGAAAGGGTGTCCAGAGGCCATACTCTCAGGGTTTCTCCAGTGTGTCAGGCCAGTAAATCTGGTCTTTTTTTTTGTGTGTGTTGAACTTATGAAATAAATCAGTCACAAAAGGACAAATATTGTATGAGACCTCTACTGTAAAAACTCATGTAAAAGTTTACACAGAAAATGAAACAATCTTTGTTGGTTATGAGGGATGCGAAGGGTCGGGGGGAAACTAAACAGACAAGAGGTAACTTTGGTGAATGGTAAGAGTACACAGTACTGGGGAAGCCAGCACAACTTGTACAAGGAAAGGTCATGGAAGCCCCACAGACACATCCAAATTCCCTGAGGGACTGAATTGCTGGGTGGAGGGCTGTGGGGACCATGGTCTCAGGGAACAGCTAGCTCAAGTGGCATAACACAGTTTATAAAGACAATGTTCTACATTCTACCTTGGTGAGTAGTGTCTGGGGTCTTAAAAGCCTGTGAGCAGCCATCTAAGATATTCCACTGGTCTCACCCCTTCGGGAGCAAGGGAGAATGAAGAGAACAGGATACAAGGAAAAGATTAATCCAAAGACTAATGGACCACAGCTACCACGGCCTCCACCAGACTGAGTCCAGTACAGGTAGATGGTGCCCGGCTACCACCACTAAATTCTCTGACCAGGATCACAACAGAGGGTGCCCAGCTACCACCACTGACTGCTCTGACCGGGATCACAACAGAGGGTCCCAGACAGAGCTGGAGAAGGATGTAGAACATTTGTTAAAAAGACTGTCTTTTCCCCATTTGATAGACTTTTGGCCCTTGTCGAAGATCAGGTGACCGTAGGTGGATGGATTTACATCTGGGTTCTCAATTCTGTTCTGTTAGTCAATGTATCTGTCATTGTACCAGTACCAGGCTGTTTTAACTACTATAGCCGTATAGTAGGTTCTGAAGTCAGGTAGTGCGAGTCCTCCTACTTTATTCTTCTTCAGTAGAGCTTTACTTATCCGGGGCTTCATCCCTTTCCATATAAAGTTAGTAATTAGTTTTTCCATCTCTTTGAAGAATGTTGTTGGTATTTGGATCGGGATTGCTTGTATTTGTAAATTGCTTTGGGTAGAATTGTCATTTTCACTATGTTGAGTCTACCTATCCATGAGTATGAGATGTTTTTCCATTTATGTAGATCCCTGGGTTTCTTGTAGTAGTGTTTTGTAGTTTTCTTTGTATGGGTCTTTTACATCCCTGGTTAGATTTATTCCTAAGTATTTTATTTTTTTAGGGGCTATTATAAATGGTATTGCTTTCCTGATTTCCTTTTCATCGTTCTCTTTATTGGTGTATAGGAATCCAACCAATTTTTGTATGTTTATCTAATATCCTGCAACTCTGCTGAATCTATTAGTTCTAGTAGTTTTCTCGTGGAGTCTTTAGGGTTTTCTATGTACAGTATCATATCATCTTCAAACAGCAACAGTTTAACTTCTCATTACCAATTTGGATGCCCTTTATTTCTTTTTCTTCCCTTGTTGCTCTAACTAGAACTTCCAGCATGATGTTAAATAGGAGTGAAAATAAAGGGCATCTTTGTCTTGTTGCTGTTTTCAAGGGGAATGTTTTCAGCCTCTCTCCATTAAGAATGATGTTGGCTGTTGGTTTTTCATAGATACCTTTCTTATGTTGAGAAATTCCCATTCTATATCTGTTTTATTGGGAGTTTTTATCAGGAATGAGCATTGGACTTTGTCGAATGCCTTTTCTGCATCAACTGAGATGATCATGTGATTCTTTTCTTTCCTTTTATTTATGTGATGGATTACATTGATTGATTTTCTAATGTTGAATCATCCTTGCATACCTGGTTTGAATCCTGCTTGGTCGTGTTGTATTATTTTTTTGATATGATGCTGAATTCTATTGGCTAGAATTTTGTTGAGAATTGTTGCATTTATATTTATGAGAGCTATTGGTCTGTAATTTTCTTTTCTTTTTTTTTTGGTGCATCTTTGCTTGGTTTTGGTATCAGGGTTATGCTGGCTTCGTAAAATGAATTTGGAAGTATCTCTTCCTTTTCTGTGTTCTGAAATAGTTTGAGTAGTACTGTTATAAGCTCTTCTCTGAATGTTTGGTAGAATTCTCCAGTGAAGCCATCTGGGCCAGGGTTTCTTTTTTGTTGGGAGTTTTTTAAATTACCTTTTCAGTCTTTTCTCTTGTTACGAGTCTGTTCAGATTTTCAACATCACTTTGTGGTAGTTTGGGTAGGTAATGTGTTTCTAGAAATTTATCCATTTCCTCTAAGTTTTCAAATTTGGTGGAGTATAGTTTTTTGTAATACTCTGTTATAATGCTTTTTATTTCAGTTGAGTCTGTTGTAATGTCCCCCATTTCATTTCTTATTTGGGTGATTTTTGTCCTGTCCTGTTTTTCTTTTGTCAGTCTGGCCAGTGGTTTGTCGATTTTGTTGTTACTTTCAAAGAACCAGCTTTTGGTTTTGTTGATTCTTTCTACTGTTTTTCTGTTCTCTATTTCACTTAATTCTGCTCTGATCTTTATTATTTCCGTTCTCCTAGTGGCTGTGGGCTTTTTTTGCTGTTCTCTTTCTATTTGTTCAAGTTCTGTAGTTAATGTTTTGATTTTGTCCCTTTCTTTTTTGATGTGTAGGTCAATTGCTACAAATTGTCCTCGAGACTGCCTTTGCTGTGTCCCAAAGGTTTTGGTATGATGTATTTTCATTCTCGCTTGATTGTAGGAATTTTTTTATTCCATCTCTGATTTCTTGTATTACCCAGTGATGTGTAAGCAGGGTGTTATTCAGTTTCCATGTAATTTTTTTTTTTCCTTGCTCATCCTGTATGTTAATTTCTACCTTGATGGTGTTGTGGCCAGAGAAAATACTTTGTATTATCTCAAAGTTTTGGATCTCGTTGAGGATTGCTCTGTGGCCTAAGATGTGATCTATTCCGGAGAACGTTCCATGTGCATTGGAAAAGAATGTGTACTTTGCAACTGTTGGATGTAGTGTTCTATATATGTCTGTGAGGTCAACTTGGTTGATTGTGCCCTTTAGGTCTTCTGTATCTTTGTTGAGTTTCTTTCTAGATGTTCTGTTCTTTACTGAGAGTGGTGTGTTGAAGTCTCCTTACTATTATTGTGGAGCTGTCAATTTCTCTTTTCAGTGCTGTTAGAGGTTGTTTTATGTATTTGGGAACCCTGTCATTGGGTGCGTAGATGTTTATTATGGTTATGTCTTCATGATGAATCGTCCCCTTAATCATTATATAGTGACCTTCTTTGTCTTTTATGGTGGTTTTTGTTTTAAAGTCTATTTTATCTGAGATTAGTATTGCCACTGTTTCTATTTTTTGGTAGCTGTTTGCTTGATATATTTTTTTCCATCCTTTGATTTTTAATAAATTCATGTCTTTGTTTCTAAGGTGTGTCTCTTGTAGACAGCATATTGATGGATCCTGCCACTCTCCATCTCTTTATGGGTGTATTTAGGCCATTTACATTCAGTTTAATAGATGTGAGTTTATTGCTGTCATTTTATAGTGCTTTTTTTGTGGTGCTGACATTTTCTTTGTTCCTCTCACTCTCTTGTGCTGAATTCCTTTCGTTTGTGGATTTTTTTTTTTCATTTCTTTTGTTTTTGTAGGTTTTGTTTTTACTGAGACTTTATGTTTTTCTTCTTTACTTTGATGAGTAGGTTTGTTAACTTTCTTTGAGGTTACCTTGAAATTTACCCTTATCTTCCTAGGTTTGAACCAGTCTATTATTACTTGTATCACCTTGCCTTCCTCTTCATTAGAGGGTTCTATACCTACACCATTTATTCCCTGTTTTATTGTTCTGATGTTGCTGTCATTTATAGATTAACCTCTCTGGTTCCCTGTTATAATTCTTTTGGTTTTGGGTAGTCCTTAAGAGTTCATTTCCTAGGTTGGTATCTGGCTAGTTGAATCCTGTGTCCTAGATTCAGCCTGTGGTCTGATGTGGTTTGTTCTCAGATTGAAGGACTTCCTTTAATAAGTCTTGTAAATTTAGTTTGGTTTTTACATAATCCCTTAATTTCTGTTTATCTGGAAATTTCCTAGTTTCACCATCATATTTGAATTAGAGTTTTGTGAGATATAGTATTCTTGGCTGGAAGTTTTTTTCTTTCAAGGTTTTATATATGTCATCCCATTGTCTTCTTGCCTACATGGTTTCTACCAAGTAGTCCAAGCTTATTCTTATTGTTTCTCCTCTGTATGTGACTTTTTGTTTTTCTCGAGCTGCTCTCAGGAGTCTTTGTTTCTCTTTGGTTTTAGCAAGTGTGATTATATTATGTCTTGGTGATTTTCTTTTGGGGTCTATCCTGTATGGGATTTGTTGAGCTTCTTGGATGGTCAGCTTTTCATCTTTCATGATACTGGGGAAGTTTTCTGTCAGCAATTCTTTAATGATCCTCTTTGTGTTTTCTGTTTTCTCCTCCTATTCTGGAACTCTGATCACTCACAGATGTTTTCTTTTGATTGTATCCCACATAATTCTCAGGGTTTCTTCATTCTTTTTTCTGATTTTTCCTCAGTGTTGTAGCCAAGTGTTTGTCTTCAATTTTGCTGATCCTGTCTTCTGTCATTTCAAACCTGCTCCTAAGCCCAGCTATGACACTGTCCATTTCTGAAACCTTGTTGTTTATCTTTTGGATTTCTAATTGTTGTTTTTGTATGATTTCTAGTTGTGAATTTATTTTAGCATTTTGTTCCTGTATTATTTTCTTGAATTCTTCCATTTTTTTGTCGGTATTTTCCATGATTTTGTCTGCCTTTTGCATGTATTTGTCTATTTTTTCCTCATTTTTGTTTGCTTTTTGCTTCAACTCTTGGATAATTCTAAATATTAAAGGTTTAAATTCCCTATCAAGTAGTTCTAGTGCCTTGTATTCTACCGGAAAGTCATCTGGTATTTTATTTTGGATGCCTACTGGAACTGTCTTGTCCTGGTTTTTTTAATTTTTTATTTTTATTTTATTGTACTTCAGGTGAAGGCTTACAGAACAAATAGTTTCTCATGAAACAGTAGGACACATGTTGTTTTATGACATTGGTTAACAACCCCACAACATATTAACCCTCTAAATTCTCAACTTTTTTTTTTTTTGGTGAAAATACACATAGCCAAAGATACACCGTTTCAAAAATTTCTACATACACAGTTTAGTGACATTGACTACGCTCTTCCAATTGTGCTGTTATTCTCACTTAAGATGAAGGCTTACAGAACAAAATAGTTTCTCATTTAACAGTTACTACAAATGTTGCCCTATGCCAATGGTTAACAATCTCACAACACATCAACAATATCCTTACTCAACCTTGGGTTCCCTATCACCCGCTTCCTTGTCCCCTTCTGCCTTCTGGCCCTTGTCACTGGACTCCTGTACCTCATTAGTCTCATTTGGTTTTACCGGGCTATCCACTCCCAGGCTGAACAGTGAACCTTGGAGGTAACTTCACCACTGAGCTAAAAGGGTGTCTGGGGGCCATACTCTTGAGGTTACTCCAGTCTCCTTTAGGCCAGTAAATCTGGTCTTTTTTTTTTGTGAGTTAGAATTATGCTCTACATCCTTCTCCAGCTCTGTCCAGAACCCTCTGTTGTGATCCTGGTCAGAGTAGTCAGTGGTGGTAGCTGGGCACCATCTGGCTGTACTGGACTCAGTTCGGTGGAGGCCTTGGTAGCTGTGGACAATTAGTCCTTTGGACTAATCTTTTCCTTGTATCCTGTTTTCTTCATTCTCCCTTGCTCCCGAAGGGATGAGACCAGTGGAGTATCTTAGATGGCCACTCACAGGCTTTTAAGACCCCAGACACTACTCACGTCTTGTCCTGTTTTTGTATATGTTTTGATATTGTTCACTCTCTTCGAGACATTCGGTAGTTGTTTTCCTCATTTATTGATTGTAGATTTGTTTGTTTCATCCTGCTTTTTTGTTTTATTTGGTTATGTCTGAGCAGGTGGGGTGTGCATTCTTTGTTGTTTGCTTGTCTGTGGGCACGATACTTTTCACCTCCTTCTGCAATGGGCAAAGTCAGTCACTCAGGTATGATACAGCAGTGCAGGTACAGCTGAAGGGGAGTTGCTGGAATGGGTTGTTTGTGGCACGTAGTAGGCCCAACAGGGTGGGCTGAGAATCAGTGTAGGGCAGGTTCTGGTAGGCTGTGCCTGTGCTGTTTGGAGGTGTAATGTTCAGCACACAATGCAGGTAGGCATGAAGGAGGGAGGAGATTGTGATGTGTGGAGCTAAGATGGGCATGAAAAGAGGAGAGAGAGGAGAGAGAAAAATGAGCCAAAAACATACGCACAAACAAAAAAAAGTGGTAAGGGAGCTTGCTATTGGCGTGGTTAGATGAAAAACTGAGAAATGGAGAAAAACAAAAATGAAAAAATAGAAAAAGGGTAAAAGAAAAATGAATAAATCGAGAAACTGGAAATGAAGAAAGACAAAAAGGGAAAAAGACAGAAGAAAATAAACAAACAAAAAAGTCTGAAAACAAAACCAAAAAAAGAAAAAAAAAAAGAAAAAGAAATGCCCCCAGGGATGTCACTGTGCGTCTGCTCAAAGTAAGGAAGTATCTCCCAAGCCACATGGCACTGCCCAGCTAGAAGGGGCTCCCAAGCTGAGAAAAGGAAAAGAAAACAATCAAACTAACAAATCAAAACAGAACAAATCAGAACAAACAAAGAAAATTCCTCGGGGTCCCACCAGTGCAGCAGCATCGGCTGGGGATCAGTTCCACAGTTGAGCAGCACCTCGGACCCCCCCAGGAAGAAGCAAAGATGGCCACGGAGCCAGGTATTTGAGAGAAAAGAGGGGAAGATGGTGAGACGTAAGGAAGAAATCAAAAGAAGCAGAAAAAAGGAACACCAGCAGCCAACAAATAGCACTCAGGGAGATGGCCAGTGTGGGCCAGTGGAATCCAAGCAACACTGGGATGAAGCCTGTGCTTCCTGGCCAAGAGACTGTGGCCACGCTAAGCAGAGGAGGCCGAGTCGGGGTGAAGAATGGTGGGAGGTGGGAAAGCCTGTATCGTTGGTTACCGGTTGTTCTGTCTCTTGCTGGAAGCTCCGTGAAGCTGCTTTCTCTTACCCCCTGTTTGCTGATCTCCTGTAGGAGTCCAAGATGGCGGATCTGTGCTGCAGTAGCTGATAGGGGACCTCGCATGTATCTCTCCTCGCTCTTTGTTCTCGGTCAGTTTCTTATTCCATTTGGTGCTTGGCTGAGTTCTTTATCTCTTCATTTGATGCTTAGGGTTTCAAGACTGTCGTGTGACTCTGTTTGACTTAGTTTTTTGGATCTTTGCTGTGGAGGGATGGCGTGGTACTTCTAATTATAGCACCATGTTGCCCAGAAGTCTCATGTCAGAATAATTTTTGAAGTATGATTCATTAGTCAGCTGCTGTTGCAGACTAGAGACAGAATATGCTACTTTTTTATATATGATCCATCGAAAAGTCTGCCTATTTTTAATGAACAAAAAGGAAAACCCTCAAACTGTACAAATTTTTTGTCTTTTCTCATTTCCGTCTTTAAAAATGTGGCAGATTGCTTCCCCTTATATAAATAGATTCACTCAAAGTAATATTTCTCTAAGACTGGTACTGCTGGTGCAGACCAAAATGAAGCCTAGGGAGACAGACGAACATTGGCCACCTACAGAGATTACACCTATTGAGAATTTATTTGCAAGTGAGTAATTAAATTCACTCAGTGGATGTTAGTTTGTGGATCTACGTAGTTTGTGTAGCATCTTAATTAAAGGAAAAATAAGATGGGGCTTGGATTCAAGGCATTGGGTGAAGAGCAGTAGTGAGCTCCGATGAAAAATAGCAATGAGAGAGGTTGGGAGAAAGCTTGCATAATTATGATTATTGAGAACAACAGTGGTGGACTTATAGCTTGTAAATAGCTTTACCTTATATTCTGTGATTTGGTTTTCAGGGCACCTTTGCCATTTCTTTTTATTATTATTCCATTTGAGTTATATAACCAATTTATTGAAGGGTAAATTTGACAACTGTAAGTAGCCAACAACTTAAGTCTTATACCACCACCACTCTTAGACACTCTGGGATCTCCCTTCTAGACCCCTTGACTACATCTGGGTAGATTCCATAGCTGTTCTGGTCACTTTCAGGTATTAAGTACAATTTTCAGATATTTAAAAATTTCAGTTTAGTTCAGATCAAAACTTGTTCCTTTCCTTCCAGCTGACCCAGAGACCTGTAGTTGGGAAAAGGGTGCTGTAGCCTGTCCTTTTCACTCATCTTATTTTGTTGCTCCCACCCTCCACCATCTACTCTTTTCTACCACTTTTGAGTAGCATTCAGGTGGGGAGGAGGAGAAGGTAAGGGGTCAAAATGCCTTTGTAGAAGGTGTTGCTTGTAGTTCTGTCCTGGTCACCAAATGCCCTCTCATGGAAAGTGTCCAAATATAACTTTCCTCTGATGTGCTTCTTTGGAGACCTTCCACTGCCTGGGACTTCTGACACTCCTCCATTCTCCCACAGGGTCATGCAATCTGTGGCTGCTCTCTTTCCTCTGCCCTTGAGCTACTGGTCTAGTAATATCATCCACATATCCTCTTCATGCTTGAATTTTATTGCCCTAGCATATGGCTCAGGTAAATTGGAAGCTCTATGAAGACAAGGGCTGTTTATTATTCCTCCTGGTTCCCCTCTAGCATCAGCCACAGCAATATGCCTCAGGTATATAATAATCTAATTACTTTCTCTATAGGGAGTTTAAAAAAAAAGAAAAAAAGGCCTCCCAGTATGTCTTAGGATATGCCACTTAAGCCAACATCTTCTCAGATTAGCAGGATGTCCAGTCTAGTTCTTTCACCTCAACCCCCATTTCTTCTGAAATTTCATGAAAAACATATTCACATTAAAGGGCTAGCCCTTTGCTTGTGTATGCTCACTTAAGGCTGGAGTTCCAGGGCCACTTCCAAATGTTTTCTACCCTGGCTGTAACAGTGTTTTTCAAACTGAGATATGGTCCACCTGGGTGAATAAGACAGCCTTCCAAGGGATAGCTAGGGACAAATACAGTTTTTAAAAAATATGTATATAAATTCTCAACTTCCGTAAGTAGTCTTTCCTAAAGTTCTCCTGTCCAGCAAAGGACTTGCTATGTAAGTTCTTTTCTTTAATTCCTTTTTCACAGTTGTCAGTCTCCCACTTTACAAAGAAAGGCGCACTTCTCACCAATTGGAGTTCTTGTCCCAGAGAGGAGAAACTTCCCGGGCACCATTCAGAAGGCGAAGGTTGGCAGTTCAAATCCACCAGGCGCTCCTTGGAAACCCTATGGGGCAGTTCTACCCTGTCCTATAGGGTTGCTATGAGTCAGAATTGACTAGACAGCAATGGGTTAGGTATTTTTTTTATTAGTTTTGAAAACGTGATTGATTAATGATGTGATAAACCCTTCTGCATATTAGGTAGCTTCTACTTCTGTGTTTTCAACAAAGCTGATGATGAATTTATTCAGGTTTTCAATTGCTAAATAGTTGAAAAATAGTTTTTACTTATCAATCAGTGTGTGGTTTGGGGATATTTATATAGGAAGGAATTAAACAAATTGAGGGACATTGCTATAATGAGGCTCCTGTCTACTGATTTTGTTAGATCTTACAACAGAAAAGCAAACACCTGGATTAAAATTGATGCTGAACTATGTCTCAGTCTAGCATTAATATTCACCTGTGGATACATGAACTAATTGGAAAAAATAGCACTATCCATTTCATTAAGAGATACATATCTAATGAACCTTTTTTACTTTTTATGTTTGTTATTAATACAAATTTGTGATATACTTATTTTGGATCTGTTGAGTACTACTAGTAATAATAATAAAAACTCAATCCAGAAGAAAATTTTAGTCCTTAGAGACTTATTGTCAGAGGAAATAAATATTAAATATATATATTTCCTTCTCCAGGAACTGGTCCCTCCTGACAACACATCCAAGGTACATGAGATGAAGTCTGCTGTCCTTGCTTCTAAGGAGCATTCTGGCTGTACTTCTTCCAAGACATATTTGTTCGTTTTTTTCTGGCAGTCCATGGTATATTCAACATTCTTTGCCAACACCATGATTCAAAGGCATGAATTCTTCAGTCTTCCTTATTCATTGTCCAGCTAATGCGTATGAAGTGATTGAAAATACCATGGCTTGGGTCAGGTGCATCTTTATCCTCAAAATGACATTCTTGCTTTTTAACACTTGAAAGAGGTCTTTTGCAGCAAATTTGCATAGTGCAACACATCATTTGAATTCTTGACTACTGCTTCCATGGGTGTTGATTATGGATCCAAGTAAAATGAAACGCTTGATGACTTCACTGTTTTCTCTGTTTATCATGATATTGCTTATTGGTCAAGTTGTGAGGATTTTTGTTTTCTTTATGTTGAGGTGCAATCCATACTGAAAGCTGTAGTCTTTGATCTTCATCAGTAAGTGCTTCAAGAGACTATGTACGATTTAAAAATTATTTTAGGTAGTCCCTGAGAAAAAGTCTGAGGGCCACTTCTCATAATGTATTAAAGCCAGAACCAAGTCTTCAGGTCAGAGGACTCTACTACTTGTTCCTAGACGTATTGTGCTTCTGTTGCTGATGAAGACTGCTTAGGCCCTACAGTCAGAAGGGATGCCTTTATTCTTAGCTGCTGCTACCCTTAAATCTAGAGCTCAGTCTAGCAGTTCAGGAGCTATGCCTGAGACCCACCATCACAGACCAAAGTGGTAGCCCCAGGGGACAATGAAGGATGACTCTTTCCTCAGGAGGTGCTCCATCAATGCCACACTGTACTAAAAAGAGCCTGGACTGTTGACTTACAGCTCTTTATTTTCATTCAGAAGTACTTCCGCAGGATGGCTGAGTGTTTGCTGCCTCAGAGATGCAGAATACCATTTCAAGGTTGATTCAGGGCAAGCCCACTGGTGTTATCCCTTCCTACCCACGCGGTGATTTTATCTCATGAGCTGTGTCTTTCATGCTGCTGACTGCCAGAACAGCATTCATTTACCCTCACAGTCTTCCTCACAGAGAAGGAATTGAGATTCCAGTCTAGATTCATACTCCCTACTTCCCCCAATCTCTTGGCAGCCCCACTTCTGCAGTCTTCAAACAGCACAAGTAGAAAATAAACAAATCAGCTTTATGATTATATAAGTGAAGAAATTCTGCCCCGCCAGATGCATCCACAGTACTAATTACTTACAGTATTGCTGTGAAGGGGAGTGGGGATTGCGTATGTAAAGACTTACTAGGATCCTTGGAACAGTCAATAGATGAAAATAAGTGATATTGATAAGTAGGAAAGACATCTTAATAAACCGAGTTGAATAACATTCAACGTGGGTTGGTAAATAAGTTCACTTTTTTAAAAAATGGCCACAATCTATAATATGTAAAGGTAAAAAATATATTGGAAGTGAAGAATAAGAAAGTAGAGTTTCTTAATAATTCCAACTTCAAGATTTTGAAATGTTAATTCCAGGGTAATTATAGTGGGTATTTATCAGGACCACATGGTTTTAAGGCAAAAATGAGACAGACCAATGTGTATTTTCACCAGAAAAAAAGGTTGAGAAGTTAGAGGGTTGACATGTTGTAGGGGTTGTTAACCAATGTCATAAAACAATATGTGTACTACTGTTTCATGAGAAACTATTTGTTCTGTAAGTCTTCACCTGAAGTACAATTAAAAAAAAAAAGATTAGACAGACCAGAGTATAAATCCCAGCTGTGCCACAGATTAGCTGTGTTATCATGACTAATTACTTAAATCTGTTTGAGTCTTTTTCCTCATTGGTAAAATGGGGACAGTAGCACTTATTTCAAGTATTATTTTGTGAATTAATTTAGATAATGTATATAGGAATGCTCAGCCATGTTCTGCTTTTACCTCTCTCCATACACTCTCTAATTTTTTTAGCCTTTGCTCCATGTGTTTACTTTTGTATTTCTTTAATTACTTGTGTGTTCATTTGTCTACTTTCTTTAAACCTTTTCTCCAAGCATTCTGTTTTTTTTTTTTTTTAATTTTTTTTTTTTATTGTACTTCAGGTAAAGGTTTACAGAACAAATAGTTTCTCATTAAACTGTCAGTACACGTATTGTTTTATGACATTGGTTAACAACCCCACAACATGTCAGTACTCTCCCTTCTCGGCCTTGGAGGACCTTTTTTTTCTTTTTTGGTGAAAATGTACATAGCCAAAGATGCACCATTTCAAAAATTTCTACATGTACAATTCAGTGACGTTGATTACGTTCTTCCAGTTGTGCTGCTATTGTCACTTTAGATGAAGGTTTACAGAAGAAAATAGTTTCTCATTAAATAGTACACATATTGCCCTATGACAATGGTTAAGAACCCCACTACATGTCAGCGCTGTCCTTACTCAACCTTGGGTTCTCTATCACCAGCTTTCCTGTCCCCTTTTGCCTTCTAGTCCTTGTCCCTGGACTACTGTGCCTCATTAGTCCTGTTTTGTTTTATGGGGCTGTCCAATACCCGGCTGAACGGTGAACCTCGGGAGTGACTTCACCACTGAGCTAAAAGGGTGTCTGGGGGCCGTACTCTAGGGATTTCTCCAGTCTCTTTCAGGCCAGTAAATCTGGCCTTTGTTTGTGTGTGTTAGAATTTTGTTGTATATCCTTCTCCAGCTCTGTCCAGAATCCTCTGTTGTGATCCTGGTCAGAGCAGTCAGTGGTGGTAGCTGGGCACCATCTAGCTGTACTGGACTCAGTCTGATGGAGGCCTTGGTAGCTGTGGTCCATTAGTCCTTTCGACTAATCTTTTCCTTGTATCCTGTTCTCTTCATTCTCCCTCAAGCACTCTGTTTTTAAGTTTAGAGAATTTCCAGGAAGGGCCCCACACTTGATGAGCAATTGCATACTCTTAACAACAGACAACAGCATTATTTTATGAAGTGAAATGTGCTTTTGTCACCTGAGCCCTGTCTGAAAATTTTGCTTTGGGCATTTGTATTGTCATTTAATATTTATTTGTTAGACACCCCATGACCATTTTTTAAAGATTTGAGAGTTAGTTTGTATCAGAAGGGGATAGTTTTCAACATGAATAATGTGCAAGCATCAGTTATGAGGACGAAACGTTCTTTGGTTGTCATATATTTACTGTCAACATTGGTTTTGTTTCTCAGTTCATGTCATTGAAGATTTATATCTGCTCTGGTAAAATGTAGCTGTCAAAGCATCACTACCCCATGCAGCACAGCGTTCTGCAGTTCTTGATGGTAACTGCAGCTGTGTCTTCTGTGTTGGTGCCGAGTTAATACATTATGTGCAGGGCACTCAACTATGACTTGTTCTGGGGCTGTGGAGTTGAAATTCAGCTGGGGTCGCCCACTGAAATTCACGTGTGGATCAGCAAAAGAAACAGTACTAACTGGAATGCAACCTTGTATTATGGTGATTCTTCAGATATAGGGAATACGGAAGAGTTCATTAAAATGTCTGGGAACCCCTTACAGGTCCTCTGAGGTGAGAAGGGAATTCAGAAGATTATTACTATAAATCAGAGTGTTCAAATGGCCCTGGAAAACTGGAGATCCAAGTGGAGTGGGAGCTCAAAGCACCATGCTCTCTCATGCCTCTGGACCTAGCCACAAGGTGCTTCCCCTAGCCTTCCTCTGCCCAGGAACTCTGATTAATTTTAAAGACCTGGTTCAACTTGGTGAGGGTTTTGCACCCACTTCGCTGTAAGCATGTTCGCTTCTTTAATGGCACTTTTTTGCTATTAATACAGTATGTTGTGATGTATCTCAATTTTTATATTCATTCCAGTGACTGGTTGTATATAGATTCACAGAAGAGATATTTGCTTGTGATATCCATAGTGTGTGTGTACGTATATATACATAATTATATAGAGTTTTTTTTTCAGTTAGGCAATTGTATGGGATATAGTTGCAGTGGTTGTAATAAGATGAAGATTGACCTTTGCAAGTGAAGTTTATTTTAAGTGCGTGAATCTTAGTTAGCTAGTGCTGCTATAACAGAAGTACTACAAGTGGATGGCCTTAACAAACCAAAATTTATTTTCTCACAGTTTAGGAGGCTAGAAGTCTGAATTCAGGGCATCAGCTCTAAGGGAAGGCTTTCTCTCTCTGTCCACTCTGGAGGAAGGTCCTTACCTCTTCAGCTTCTGCTTCCTGGTTCCTTGGAGATCTCCATGTGTCTTGGCATCTGTCTTACCCCATCTCTGCTTCTAGCTTGTGTTCAATCTCTTTTGTATCTCAAAAGAGATTGACTCAAGATACAGCCTACACTAATCCTGCCTTATTAACATAACAAAGACAGCCCATTCCCAAATTGGATTATAACCACAGGTACGGAGGTTAGAATTTACAACATGTATTTTGTGAGGGCACAATTAAGTCATAACAGCATGCTATATGCCTCCTATTTCATATATTTAAATGGTGTAATTCCCATTTAAAAGAAATGAACTATCTTCTTTGGTCTTGTTTTATATAATAATAATATATATATGTGAAACTGCTACAGATTCTCTTATTTTACGATGCAATATCAATTCAAACCACATAAATGACAGTTGTCCCCTTCTAAGGCACTTGTGAAGGAGCGCTTGGCTGCTAACCAAAAGGTCAGCGGTTCAAACCCAACAGTGCCTCCTCAGGAGAAGAGAGCTGGTAATCTGCTCCTATAAAGATTATAACCTGGAAACCCTATGGGGCAGTTCTGCTTTGTCATATAGACTCGCTGTGAGTCGGAACGTACTTGACGGCACTCAACAACAGCAAGGCACTTTTATTAGTACATTCATGGCAGTGACTTTCCTCCTTATATTTCATTTATTTTTGTTGTTGTTATTTAGTAAGCCTAATCCCAAACCGATTATTTTAAAGTTAATACAGCTTTTTAAAAAAAATTATCATTTCAAAACTTTTCTATTTTGAAGGGAGTAAAATCAAACCAAACCCATTGCTGTAGAGTCAATTCCGATTCATAGCAACCCTATAGGAAAAAGGAGAACTGCCCCATAGGGTTAACAAGGAGCAGCTGGTGGATTCGCACTGCCAGCCTTTTGGTTAGCAGCTGAACACTTAACCACTGAGCCGCCAGGGCTCCTTAAAGGGAGTACAGACTTAAATAAATCTTCTGAAGTAATTGAAAATTATCAGGGAACATTTGAAGAACCCATTGTTCACAGTAGTTTCTCTTTCCTTATGAAATTTGAAAAAATCTCATTAAGTATAGGAACCCTGTTACCTAGATGATACATCACAGTATTTTTCCTAAAGTTTTGTTTTGTTTTGCTTTGTTAAAAGAAGAAGCCTTATGTAAACTGGTGGCAAAGTAGTTAAGAGCTTGGCTGCTAACCCAAAGGTCGGCAGTTCGAATCCACCAGCCGCTCCTTGGAACATTGTGGGGCAGTTCTACTCTGTCCTGTAGGTTCACTATGTGTTGGAATTGACTCGATGGCAACAGGTTTGGTTTTTTGTTTTTTATAGTTTTTGTTTGGAAGATGCGTCCAAACCAAACCAATCCCATTGCTATCAAGTCAATTCTGACTCATACTGTGACCCTAAAGGGCAGAGTAGAACTGCCCCATAGGGTTTCCAAGGCTGAAGTCTTTATGGAAGCAGACTGCTACATCTTCCTCCTGCGGAGCAACTGGTGAGTTCCAACCACTGACTTTTGGTTAGCAGCCAAGTGCTTAACCACTGTGCCACAAGGGCTCCTTAATAACAACTACAGGCTCTGGAAACACTGATGCGAAGATATTGGAATAACATTATTTAGTGAGTTCGGGGAGACAAGCCTATTTTTAGTTTCCTTTGCTCTTAGAAAGAACTTTATCAACTTAAGACTCCCCAGAAAGAAGCCACACTGACGGTATGTGTGACAAAAGAAATGAGAGAAGAATTAGTTAATTTTGAGAAAAGTAAGACTTTTGTATTCCTGGCTTAGATTTCCTTATTACATAAAATGCAAGATGGGTTTGGTTGGCAAAAATTTGAAATTTTTTGGCTTATAAAATAGCAAAATTTTACCTGGAGCAAATTTATGAAATTCTCACTATTCAAATGTTTAATTTTCCTCCTTTTGCCATAATATAGCTTTGCTGGCAGATGGCAACATTTGGATCACTTGAATTTGGCAAAGTCTTCTAAGAATTTTCAAAAATCTTAATACTTGCATGTGGAAAAAATCACAAATTTAACATAGTTCTGCCAAAACGGTAGAGACTGGGTTTTCTGCATTTTTCTCATTTTTATGCCCTTTATTCACATTTAAGTAGGGTAGATTCTAGGAAAAAAGTGAAGCAATATTTATTCACTATAATTTTATGGATTCGAAAAGTTAACCTGTCAACTTTCACACCTAAAAGTTGTGTTCCTAAAGCATCATTGTGTGTCTTCGTTAAAATAAAACCAGTATCTGAAGGTCAACATTTACATCAACATTAAATAACTTTACCTGTCAGTTCTTTCTGAAAACTCGTAATGTTCACATCCAATTAATTATTTGAGGCACACGGGCCGTGTTTCAGGGTGCCTCATTTTCACGTTCTCTATCTGCAAGTACTGTATTCTAGGTGAAAGCCACAGGCCCAAGTTCTAGGCGAGAAGCTCATTAAGTATAGTTCTTTAATAAATGAGAGCCTTGGAAAATAGGACCAAAACAGACATAAGTTATTCTAAGTTCAAGTCTGAAAGAACTCATGTCATAGCAAGGTTTTGGTGGACTTCAGAATTTGTTTGAGCTCCATGCTAAGCATACACCTGTCCAAGAGTGGGACTAGGATTATAAATGATTGAGAGTAAGGGTCCTGATTTCTGCTGTAAACTCATTAAAACTGCATAAGTAACAGTATTTCTGGAAGACTCAGAGCAGATTTGTGGGCTTAACGTGATTAGTCACTTTTGTGATGAGATTTACTAGCAGATGGACTTGTTTTCCCTGTAATCAGACAGATTGAAGATTACATTAAAATTTCATCATTAATATTTTCTTGGGCATATCTGTGAATGTTTAATGGCTCAATTTTTTCAGAGAAGGTCCCCAACCTAGCCAGTGACCTTTGCTGTTTTCCCTCAGTTGGTGGGATCTTTAGAAAGAGAAAGATTGTTTACACCAAGCTGAGCTTGGCTTTGTTGCTTTGACTCCATGAGGCTGCTCTTTCTATTTGCAGAGAGGCTAATTTCTGTACTCAGCTACTGCGTTTGTTGTTTTGCTTTGTTTTCTTGCCATCTTGTAGCTTGTGGTGCCCTGGACGAAAGTATCCATCCGCCTTATAATCATCCTTTTCTTAAAAAACCAATCCAGAGATGTAGTAATCAAAGAGTGCATTCTTAGGCATCAATCAAACTTGCTCATTGCTTTATAGCACCACTGATGTAAATTAAGATATATTATAAGGAGGATAATTAATCCGATCTAAGAATACTTATCCATATGGCAAGGATGAGCAAGAATGTCACAGTAAATCATAATCACTCTCTGTTACTAGATAGGAGACAGATACGATTTATCCCATTTTACCTTAATATGTGTTTCATATTGTGTATAGTATTGTCCATTCTAAAGAAGCTTTTAAAGTGGCCAGTACGTATGAAAGAATTGAAAGAAATAAATTTCAGGGAAAGGCTGTTGCTTAAAGAAGTTCTACAATTGAGTTATCAAGACTGATGCTGGACAGTATACACTACTTCTGTCTGGATATCTTCACTTGAATATCTTAAACTCTTCAACTTCAACACACTCAAAATAGAAACACTTATTTTTCACCTTTGAACGTTTTCCTTTTTTTTCTGTCTACTGTCTCGATAAATGGTACCTCTGTCCACAGCGGTGTCCAAGCCAGAAACTTGGACGTTTGTAATTCCTTCCCATCTCTGACTCTCAACTAAGTCCTGATGATTCTGCCTCCTTACTGCCCACCAAATCTGTTTCTCTTTCCACGTCTTCATTGCCAAAACAAGGGTTATTTCAAGAACCTCTATTTGGTCACTCTGCCGTCACTCTTTCCTCTATTTTAGTCTCATTTCCAAAACTAAAGCTCTGATTGTATGTCATTCCCATCGTTAACGTGTTTTATTAACTTCCCTTTGTCTTCAGGACAAAGTATGACACGAGTGACTACATCCCCCAACCCCTATTTACCTCTCCACCTCTCACATCTTTCCAGCTTAGATGCTTACCCTACAGGATTTCCAAGCAGGAGTGCTGTGGGCATTTTGGTGAGAGCAGTTTTCATCTGTGGAACTGTCCCCTGCATTGCAGGTCATTTAGCTTGCCCAGTCTCTGCGCACACACATTGCCAAATGCCCCTAGCAGGATAAGACACCATCCCTGGGGGAACCACTGTCTACCCTCTTGAACCTCAGACTTGTAGCCTGCCTTCCTTTCATTCCCACCTAGCTACACTTAACTTTTCTTTGATGGCTTAGTTTAGGGCTTTTTTCTCTGTGAATCCTTCGCTGAGCTCCAGCCCAACCTCCTCCCCAAGGTCTTCCTTCACGCCGGTATATACTCCTTCCACTGAACTTCTCACGTTTTGTTGTAGTTGTGTCTCTGTCTACTGCCCCCCATAGCCTGTGGTTTCAGGGAGCTCCTCGAGACAAAGGCCAGGTCTTGTTCAGCACTGCATCCCAAGACCTGGCTCAGGGACTTACCTCTACTTGAGGAAGTATTTGACCCCCAATAAATGACAACGGTATTCTCTTGAGTCTGTTATTGAAGCCTCAGTCAGAGTAATTTATCTATAGTGAGAACACGGATTAACCAAAATTAAATACACCCACAAGACTGTAGATATGTACTGATTTAACCAGTAATTTAACCAGTTGCCGTCAAGTTGACTGCGACTCATGCAGTTCCATGTGTGTCAGAGTAGAACTGTGTTCGTAGGCTTTTTAGTGGCTAATTTTTTGGAAGTAGATCACCAGGCCTTTCTTCCAAGGTGCCTCTGGGTGGACTGAAACTCCGACCTTTTGATTAGCCGCCAAGCTTGTTAACCATTTACAGCACCCAGAGACTCCATGTACTAACTTGCCTTCTAGTATTCATGCATGAGAAAAGTTAAAATGAGCCTGAATTGTTTTAGTAACAGCTGGGAGCAAGTTGTCACCTAATTTCCACCCCCTCTACAGTTAAATACAATCTGCTGAGTCACTTTATAGAAAACACTTTCTATGGCCTAAATCTTTTTTTACAAATTGAAAATAATACAAGACTAACATTTGTGCAACAACAAAAATGTCATGTATTATTAAAATCTCCTCTGTAAATCACGTGGAGTTTCTTGGAGAAAGAACTCCTTAAGTTTAAGCTGGCATTTTAATGTTCCTAAAGCTACTATAGTATTCTAATCTAAAAAGTGTGGGGGTACTTTTCAAAAAAACATCTTTGTGACCAAGGTAGAATATTTTTGTTTAACCAGATACACAACTGTGATCGTTTTCACTTAAAATTTTTCTACCCACATTGCTTGCTTCTAACTTTTGGGTATGTAAATAAGGACTAACAAAGCAATAGCTAAAAAATAGAGAGAGAGATAATGTAAGAAAAAGGAAGTTGTAGTTCCAAAATAATTAAATATTTAACCAGGAGTCTAAATTCCATCTGATCTTGTTAACAAATATAATTTTTGTGGTCTAAGGACCCAGATAATGTTACATCTTCTAAAACCATGCTACTCCCTCTTGAAGAAAATATTTAAAAGATACCAAGTTTGCTTTTGCCACAAGTTCTATGTGCTTCCACTGAAAAATATACTGAATGTGTTTTACCTGATTAAATTGGAATACAAATCCACAGTTACATTTTGCAGTTCTTCCAAACTTACTACATACATATCAGACGTGTTATTTGGTTAACTTAATATTTGTGAGACATTAAAAGGGAAATTGGAGGTAAATGGTTTTCTAACCTTTAAGATAACATTTTGGTTTTATAATATGTACAAATAGACTTTACCTCAATAGTTGATATTTTTTTTTTTTAATTTTGCTTTAGGTGAAAGTTTCCAGTTCAAGTTAGTTTCTCATTCAAAAATTTATACTCATTTTGTTTTGTGACATTGCTTGCAGTCCCACAATGTGACAGCATTCTCACCCTTTCCACCCCGGGTTCCTTGTGTCCATTCATCTAGTTCCTGTGCCTTCCTGCCTTCTCATCTTGCTTTTGGGCAGTATTTGATTGAACTAAGGAGCACATTCCTCACATGTGTTATGATTTGTTTTATAGGCCTGTCTAATCTTTGTCTGGAAAGTGGATTTCAGAAGTGGTTTCAGTTCTGAGTTAGCGGAGTGTCCAGGGCCGTAGTCTCAGGGATTCCTCCAGTCTCTGTCAGACCAATGAGTCTGGTCTTTTTTTTTTTTTTTTTGGTGAATTTCAGTTTTGTTCTACATTTTTCTCCCGCTCTGTCCCGGACTTTTTGTTGTGATCCCTGTCAGAGTGGTCAGTGGTGGTAGCTTGGCACCGTCTAGTTCTTCTGGGCTTAAGCTGGTGGAGGCTCTGGTTCATGTGGTCCTTTAGTCCTTTAGGCTAATATTTTCCTTATGGCTTTGGTTTTCTTCATTCTCCTTTGCTCCAGATGGGATAGGACCAATAGATGTATCTTAGATGGCCACTTCCAAGCTTTTAAGACCCCACATGAACATCCCACAAAGTGGAATGTAGAACATTTTCTTTACGGACTATATTATGCTAATTAACCTAGATATCCCCCGAGACTGTGCTCCCCAGACCTCAGCCCCAGCAGCTTGATACCACAAGGTGTTTGGATGTGTCTAGCAAACTTCAGCGAGTTTGGCTTGGTCACGTTGTGCTGACTTCCCCTATACTGTATGTTGTCTTTTCCTTCACCAAAGCTGATACTTATCTACTATCTAGTTAGTGATTTCCCATCCTCCTCCCTTCCCACCCTCGTAACCATCAAAGAATGTTTTTTTGTGTAAACCTTTTCTTGAGTTCTTATAATAGTGGTCTCACACAATGTTTGTCCTTTTGTGAATGATTTATTTTACTCAGCATAATGCCCTCTGGATTCATCCACGTTGTGAGATGTTTCGTGGACTCATCATTGTTCTTTATCATTGCATAGTATTCCACTGTGTATATGTACCATAATTTGTTTATCCATTCATCTGTTGATGGGCACTTAGGTTGTTTCCATCTTTTTGCTATTGTGAATAGTGCTACAGTGAACATATTGTTGTTTGGTGCCATCGAGTTGATTCCAGCTCATAGCAACCCTGTGTGCAACAGAACTAAACACTACCCCTGGTCCTGTGCCATCCTCAACAATCGTTGTTATGCTTGAGCCCATTGTTGCAGCCACTGTGTCAATCCATCTCTTGTAGGTCTTCCTCTTTTTCGATAACCCTCCACTTTACCAAGCATGATGTCTTCCAGGGACTGATCTCTCTTGATAACACGTCCAAAGTATGTGAGATGTAGTCTCGCCATCCTTGCTTCTAAGGAGCATTCTGGTTGTACTTCATCCAAGGCAGATTTGTTTGTTCTTTTGGCAGTCCATGGTGTATTCAGTATTCTTCGCCAACACCACAATTCAAGGCATCACTTCTTCTTCGGTCTTCTTTAGTCATTGTCCAGCTTTCGCATGCATGTGAGATTATTGAAAACACTATGGTGGTCTGAGTCAGGTGCATCTTAGTCTTCAAGGTGACATCTTTGCTTTTTCAACACTTTAAAGAGATCTTTTGCAGCAGAATTGCACAGTGCAATGCATCTTTTGATTTCTCGACTGCTGCTTCCATGGGTGTTGACTGTAAATCCAAGTGAAATGAAATCTTTGACAACTTCAGTCTTTTCTCCTTCTATCATGATGTTGCTTATTGGTCCAGTTGTGAGGATTTTTGTTTTCTTTATGTTGAAGTGTAATCCATAATGAAGGCTGTGGTCTTTGATCTTCATCAGTAAGTGCTTCAGGTCCTCTTCACTTTCAGCAAACAAGGTTATGTCATCTGCATAACGCAGGTTGTTAATGAGTCTTCCTTCAATCCTGATGCCCCGAGTCCAGCTTCTCAGATTATTTGCTCAGCATACACACTAAATACGTATAGTGAAAGGATACAGCCCTGATGCATACCTTTCCTGAATTTAAACCATGCAGTATCCCCTTGTTCTGTTCAAACAGCTGCCTCTTGATCTATGTAGAGGTTCCTCATGAGCACAATTAAGTGTTCTGGAATTCCCATTCTTCAAAATGTTTTCCATAATTTGTTATGATCCACACAGTTGAATGCATTTGCATAGTCAATAAAAACAGGTAAACATCTTTCTGGTATTCTCTGCTTTCAGTCAGGATCCATCTGACATCAGCAGTGATATCCCTGGTTCCCTGTCCTCTTCTGAATCCGGCTTGGATTTCTGGAAGTTTCCTGTTGATGTACTCCTGCAACCACTTTTGAGTGCTCTTCAGCAAAATTTTACTTGTGTGTGATATTAATAATATTGTTTGATAATTTCCACACTCTGTTGGATTACCTTTCTTGGGAAAAGGCATAAATATGGATCTCTTCCAGTCAGTTGTCCAGGTAGATATCTTCATAATTTCTTGGCATAGATGAGTGAGCACTTCCCGCACTGCATCCATTTGTTGAAACATCTCAGTTGGTATTCCATCAGTTCCTGGAGTCTTGTTTTTCGCCAGTGCCTTCAGTGCAGCTTGAACCTCTTCCTTCAGTACCATCAGTACCTGATCATATGCCAGCTCTTGAAATGGTTGAACGTCCACCAATTCTTTTTGTATAGTAACTCCCTGTATTCCTTCCATCTTCTTTCGATGCTTCCTGCATTGTTCAATATTTTGCCCATAGAATCCTTCAGTATTGAACTCGAGGCTTGAATTTTTTCTTCAGGTCTTTCAGCTTGAGAAGTACTGAGCATGTTCTTTCCTTTTGGTTTTCTATCTCCAGGTCTTTGCACATGTCATTGTAATACTTTGTCTTCTTGAGCCACCCATTGAAATCTTCTGTTCAGCTGTTTTACTTCATAGTTTCTTCCTTTTGCTTTAGCTACTCGATGTTCAAGAGCAAGTTTCAGAGTCTCTTCCGACATCCATTTTGGTCTTTTCTTTCTTTCCTGTCTTTTTAATGACCTCTTGCTTTCTTCATGTATAATGTCCTTGATGTCATTCCACCACTCATCTGGTCTTCGGTCATTAGTGTTCAGTGTGTCAAATTTATTCTTGAGATGGTCTCTAAATTCGGGTGGGATATACTTAAGCTCATACTTTGGCTCTCGTGGACTTGTTTTAAGTTTATTCAGTTTCAACTTGAACTTGCATATGAGCAGTTGATGGTCTGTTCTCCAGTCGGCCCCTGGCCTTGTTCTGATTGATGATATTGAGCTTTTCCATCATCTCTCCCCACAGATGTAGTCGATCTGATACCCATGTATTCCATCTGGTGAGGTCCACATGTACAGTCACTGTTTGTATTATTGAGAAAAAGTATTTGCAGTGAAGAAGTCATTGATCTTGCAGAATTCTGTCATATGATCTCTGGCATCATTTCTATCATCAAGGCCATATTTTCCATCTACTGATCCTTCTTATTTGTTTCCAACTTTCACAGTCCAATCAGTGATTATAATGCATCCTGATTGCATTTTTGATCAATTTCAGACTGCAGAATTTGGTAAAAATCTTCAATTTCTTCATCTTTGGCCTTAGTGGTTGGTGAGTAAATTTGAATAACAGTTGTATAAACTGGGCTTCCTTGTAGGTGTATGGTTATTATCCTATCCCTGACAGCATTGTACTTCAGGAGAGATCTTGAAATGTTCTTTTTGACAGTGAATGCAGTGCCATTCCTCTTCAAGTTATCATTCCCGGCATAGTAGACCATATGATTGTCCAATTCAAAATGGCCAATACCAGTCCATTTTAGCTCACTAATGCCTAGGATATTGATGTTTATGAATTCCTTTTCATTTTTGATGATTTCCAATTTTCCTAAATTCATACTTCGTACATTCCACGTTCTGATTATTAATGGATATTTGGAGCTGTTTCTTCTAATTTTGAGTCGTGCCACATCAGCAAATGAAGATCTCAAAAGCTTGACTCCATCCACATCATTAAGGTTGACTCTACTTTGAGGAGGCAGCTCTTCCCCAATCATATTTTGAGTGCCTTCCAACCTGAGGGGCTCATTTTCCAGCACTATTTCCTAGTCTGTCTTAGTCTGGAAGCTCAGCTGAAACCTGTCTGCCATGGGTGACCCAGCTGGTATTTGAATACCGGTGGCGTAGCTCCAGCATCAGAGCAACATGCAAGCCCCCACAGAATGAGAGACAGACGCATGGGGGATAGTGAACATGAGTGTGCATATGTCTGTTCTGTGACAGCTCCTATTTCTCTAGGATATATTCCTAGAAGTAGGATTGCTGGATCGTATGGTATTCCTAGTTCTAGCTTTTTAAGGAGGCACCATATTGTTTTCCATAGTGATTGTGCCATTTTACATTCCCACCAGCAGTGCATAAGAGTTCCAGTCTCCTGGCAACATCTCCAACATCTGTTATTTTCTGGGTTTTTTTTTTTTAATTTTTTTAATTTTTGCTGGTATTGTCAGGGTGATGTGGTATCTCATTGAAGTTTTGATTTGCATTTCTCTAATGGCTAACGATCATGAACATTTTCTCATGTGTCTGTTGGCCACCTGAATGTCTTCTTTGGTGAAGTGTCTGTTGATATTTTCTGCCCATTCTTTAATTGGATTATTTGTCTGTTAATTGTTGAGGTGTTGAAGTTTTTTATAGATTTTAAAGATTAGATCCTTGACAGATATGTGATAGCCAAGTTTTTTTTTCCCAGTGTGTAGGTTCTTTTGTTACTCTTTTGGTGAAGTCTTTTGATGAACATAAGTGTTTAATTTTTAGGAGCTCCATTTATATAGTTTCTCCTCTGGTGTTTGTGCATTGTTACTTATTGTTTGTAGTCCTTTTTTGCCATTTATTAGGGCCTCTAGTGTTGTCCTTATTTTTTTGTTCCATGATCTTTATCATTTTAGGTTTTATATTTAGGTCTTTGATCCATTTTGAGTTACTTTTTGTGTATGGTGTGAGGTATGGATCTTGCTTTATTTTTTTACAGATGGACATCCAGTTACACCAGCACCATTTGTTAAAGAGACTATCTTTTCCCCCATTTAATGGATGTTAGCCCTTTGTCAAATATCATTTTCTCAGAGATGGATGGATTTACGTCTGGGTTCTCAATTCTATTCCATTGGTCTATGTGTCTGTTGCTGTACCAGTACCAGGCTGTTCTGACTACTGTGACTGTAATAATAGATTCTAAAATAAGGTAGTAGGAGGCTTCTCACTTTGTTCTTCTTCAATAATGCTTTATTTATCCTGGGGCTCTTCAGTTTCCACGTAAAGTTGGTAATTTGTTTCTCCGTCTCATTAAAGAATGCTGTTGGAATTTGGATCAGGATTGCATTGTATCTGTAGATCAGTTTGTGTGGTATTGACATTTTCACAATGTTGAGCCTTCCTATCCATAAGCATAGTATGTTTTTCACTTATGTAGGTCTCTTTTGATTTCTTGTGGGTAGTGTTTTGTAGTTTTCTTTGTATCGCTCTTTTACATCCCTGGTTAGATTTATTCTTAACTATTTTATCTTCTTGGGGGCTGTTGTAAATGGAATTGATTTGCTGATTTCCTTTTTGAAGTTCTCTTTGTTGGTGTAGAGGAATCCAACTGATTTTTTTGTGTTAATCTTGTATCCTGCTACTTTGCCGAAGTTTTCTTTATTTCTTTTTTTTTTTTTTTCCTTAATTGCTCTAGCTAGGACTTCAAGCATGATCTTGAATAAGAGTAGTGATAATGAACATCTTTGGTTCTCATTCTCAAGAGGAACACTTTCAGTTGCTCTCCACTGAGAGTGATATTTGTCATTGGTTTTGTATGAATGCCCTTAATTATGTCAAGGAATATCCCTTTTATCATATTTTGCTAAGACTTTTCATGAGGAATGGGTGTTGGACTTTGTCAAATGCCTTTTCTGCATTGATTGAGATGATCATGTGATTCTTTTGTTTTATTTAAATAGTGGAATACATTGACTGATTTTCTGATATCGAACCATCCTTGCATACCTGATATGAGTCACACTTGGTCATGGTGTATTATTTTTTTGATATGCTATTGAATTCTATTGACTAGAATTTCAGTGAGAATTTTTGTGTCTATATTCATGTGGGGTATTGGTATGGGGTTTTTTTTTGTTGTTTGTTTGTATGTTTGTTTGTTTGTTTGTGGTGTCTATGCCTGGTTTTTGTATCAGGGTTATGCTGGCTTCATAGAATGAATTTGGGAGTATTCCTTCCTTTTCTATGCTCTGAAATAGTTTGAGTAGTATTGATGTGAGCTCTTCTCTGAAAGTTTGGTAGAATTCTTTGGTGAAGCTGTCTAGGCCAGGACTTTTTTTTTTTTGTTGTTGTTGTTGTTAGTTTTTTTGTTATCTCTTCAATCCCTTCTTTTGTTAAGGATCTGTTTGGTTTTTCTACCTCAGTTTGTGTTAGTTTAAGTAGGTAGTGTGTTTCTAGGAATTTGTCCATTTCCTCTAGGTTTTCAAATTTGTTGGAGTATAATTTTTCATAGTATTCTGTTATGATCCTTTTATTTCAGTTAGATGTGTTGTGATATCACCTGTTTCATTTCTTGTTGACGTTGTTTGCTTCCTCTTCTATTTTTCTTTTGTCAGTTTGGCCAGTGGTTTATTGATTTTGTTGATCTTTTCAAAGAACCAACTTTTGGTTTTGTTGATTTTTTCTGTTGTTTTTCTGTTCTCTACTTCATTTATTTCTTCTCTAATCTTTATTATTTCCTTTCTTCTGGTGTCTTTGGACTTCTTTTGCTGCTCTCTTTCTGTTTGTTCGAGTTGTAAGGTTAATGTTTTGGTTTAGCCCTTTCTTCTTTTTTGATGTGTGTGTTTTCGCTATGTATTGACCTCTGAGTACTGACTTGCTGTGTTCCAAAAGTTTTGGTAAGAAGTGTTTTCCCTCTCATTTGATACTATGAATTTTTTATTCCATCCTTGATTTCTTCTATTACCCAGTAGTTTTTAAACAGGGTGTTGTTTAGTTTCCACGTATTTGATTTTTCATCCCTTGCTATTTCTGTTATTGATTTCTACCTTTATGGCATTATGATCAGAAAGATGCTTTGTATTATTTCAGTGTTTTGGATTTCATTGAGGCTTCCTTTGTGGCCTAATATGTGGTTTGTTTTGGAGGGAATATTCTGTGTGCATTGGAAAAGAATATGTACTTTGCTGCTATTGGGTGGAGTGTTCTGTGTATGCCTAAGAGGTTGAGTTGGTTGATTGTGGCATTTAGATATTTTGTGGCATTTAGATGTTCTGTCTTTCATCAAAAGTGATGAGTCGAAGTCTCCTACTCTTACTGCGGAGCTGTCTATTTCTCTTTTCAGTGCTGTTAGAGTTTATTTATTTTGGATCTCTGTTATTGGGTACGTATATATTTATTATGGTTATGTCTTCCTGGTGGATTGAACCTTTAATCATTATATAGTGTCCTTCCTTATCTTTTCTGGTGGGTTTTGCCTTAAAGTTTATTTTATCAGATATTAATATTGCCATTACTGCTCTCTTTTTTATTACTGTTTGCTTGATATATTTTTTTCCATCCTTTAAGTTTTAGTTTGTTTATGTCTTCGTGTCTAAGGTGTGTCTCTTGTAGATAGTGTATAGATGGATTGTGGGTTTTTTTTGTCTATTCTGCCACTCTCTGTCTCTTTATCAGTGCATTTATGCCATTTACATTCAGTGTAATTATTGATAGGTATGAGTTTACTGCTGTCATTTTTTTTTCATGGTGTTGATAGTTTCTTTGTTCCACTTAATTTTCTGTGCTGAGTTCTTTTTATTTATGTATTTTCATTTCTCTCATTGTTGATTTTGTGTATATCCAAGTAGGCTAGGTGTGTGTGCTACTGTGGTCATTAATGTGGCCACATTGAAGCTCTTACTTCCTCTCTCCAGGTGGGTGGAGCAGCAACTAAGGTGTATGGGCACTAGACTGTTCACTGTTCTTGCGGGGCTGCTAAGGTTGTCAGTGGCATTTTTGGTGAGGTGATACATCTGTCCTTCTGGACAGCTGGCCGTGGGTGCAGGGGGTGTTCTCCTGGTCATTAGGTTAGGTGTTGTGTGTGCACTGCACTGCTTGTCAGATGATCAGAGTGAAGGTGCCCGGGTTTCAGTCATTGAGTGTGTGGTGCAGAGACTCTCACCTACGGTCCTGGGCGGGCACGGCTGTGTGGGGGTGTTTGGAGCAGGCACAAGTCTCTGGATTTGGTAGGGGGCAATGTGGGGGGTGAGGCAGGAGGCTAGCAGCCGCCTCCGGGTGCCTGGTTGAAGGGCATGTCCCTGTCTATTAGAGCACATAGTGGGTGGGGGGGTTAGTGTAGTCGGTCCTTGGGCACCCAGTGCCGTAGGCTGGAGGGATTGGGTGGGAGCCACTAGTCCTCAGGCCTCCATCTTGGGCAGCTGGATGGAGTAGGCAGTACCACCGGCCCTCAGGCCCCTGGCTTGTGTGGTTGAGGCCCCTTCTTAAGGGGCTGCTTGGTGGTGAATGCCATGGGTCTGCAGCTCCCTCCTGGCATCTTCAAGTGGGCTTCAGTTGGGTTCCTGCCCTCCTTGACCTAATGAGAACGTGCTGTGCCAGCTCAGCCACCAAAGCACTGGTGCGGGTGATCGGGGGAGGGACACTGCAAGACTGTGGTCCCCTTGCCCAGTGGCTGGGTGAAGGGGCGGGCACTTTGGAAGGGGCCTAGAGCTACCAACTTAGGGGGCAGGGCTGTGCCCAGTGCCATGGATCTGCGGCTCCTGCCTGGCCGCTGCTGGTGAAAATGGGCTTCAGCTGGGAACTCTGCCCACCTCATGCCAATGTGGACATGCTGTGCTGGCTCAGTCAGCAAGGTGCTGGTGCAGGTGACCACAGGAGGTCTAGGGTGCTGCAAGCCTGTGGACCTCCTGCACCAGTGGTTGGGTGAAGGCGTGGGCGCCTCCAGACCTAGGCTGTGAGTTCCCTGCTCAGGGAGCGTGGCGGTGTTGAATGCTGCCGGACTGGCGTTGGAGTTGGGGGAGATGGATGAGGGAAAAGGAGTGCTTCTCGGTCTGTGGAGCTCTGGCGGGTGGGGGGCTGTGGTGCACGTGATGGGTTAGGTGCGTGCAGTTGACTTTTCACAGGTCTGGTATCACTCCTGTTTGATTCCGGAGATGCATACAGTTGTTCCTGCTTAGCTGCACCCCATGGGGTGGGCTTCGGCTTGAGATGCTGCTTCTTGTCTCAATATATCCACATTGTGCAGGTTTGGCTAGCAGAATGCCAGCAATCCATAGTTCTCCATTTCTGCGGTTTTTAAATCGTCTCTCCTCCCCACTGTCACTCAGTCCCATTCTTCTGCTTTGTCTTTGATGCTCAGGGTTCCTAGATTGTCACGTATATCTGATTCACTTGTTTTTTTTTTTTTTTTGTTTTTTTTGTTTTTTTTGTCTTTGTTGTAAAAGGGATGACACGAAGCATCTGACTATGCTGCCATCTTGGCCCTACCCCTCAGTAGTTCAATTTTTATTTTGAGAAAGAATATTTAGTGAATGAAAGAACTATCAGAGAGTCGCCTCATAGAGAAAATTTTGATTACTGCTTAAGTAGTCATGTAGCATTTAATTCTTGTGAAGTATTTTATAATAATTCTCAGGGAGGGCACAGATGTAATGACATTTACTGAGGATAAAAAAAAAAGCAGATCAAACCCGTTGCCATCAAATCAATTCCAACTCATAGCTATCCTGTAGGACAGAATAGAACTGCCCCATAGGGTTTCCATGGGGCAGCTAGTGGATTCTAACTGCTGACCTTTTGGTTAGCAACCAAGCTCTTAACTACTGCGCCACCAGGGCTCCATTCTGAGGAAAAGCGTACTCAAAAAGACAATAACAAAAAAATACGTATATTGTTAAGCACTAAAATGCTTAAATATAAGTGAATTTAGGCTCTCAAAAATAAATTCTTTATTGACACGTTTTTCAAAAGACACCCATTGCTCATTGAAAAATTTTGTCTAAAGAAATTCTCATTTCTTCTGAATTGGCTGAGCTGAAGAGACTGGGTAAGAAAAGAGTAGTAGTCTCAGATAAACACACTTAAATACATGAATTGTTTATCAGCCTTGAAAACTCTGATATATAGATATTCACTTGAGTCATAAACTCTTTCTCATTCACTATAAGTATGCTGAAATCACTGTTGATACTATTTTAGTTAAATGTAGTGCCATATCATTTTAAAATGTTGTTGTTGTTAGGTGCCGTTGAGTCAATTCAGACTCATAGTGACCCCATGTGACAGAGTAGAAGTGCCCCATAGGATTTCCTAGGCTATAATTTTAGGGAAGCAGATCATCAGGCCTTTCTCCTGCAGAGCCACTGCCCTTTCGGTTAGCAGCCAAGTGCTTAACCTTGGCACCACCAGGGCTCCTTCACTTCAAAATACAGAGGTAGTTTTCAGTGTCAGGTGATTGTACTGCTTTAACAGCCCCCTTTGAGTTGTGGTTGCTTTAGCCATTAAAAACTGTCAGTCTGAAGACATGAAATGTTTTGCGTATTTTTTGTGCATGTCAATAGCAATCTGGCTTAGAGCTGTCATATAACCAACCTGTGCAACTGTCCAATGTGGTAGTAATTTAATGAGCACAGTTGCTGGTTTTACAGTTTTCCCCTCCTTTGATAAACTATACACAGTGTAGTAAAATAGGCTGTCAAAAAAACATTGGTCATCTAATATTGTGGCTCTTCTCACATTCCTTGAAAGAGTAATTGGAATAAAGAATATGATGTCATTCATTCATTCCTCCATTCATCCAACAAATGTTTATTCATCGTTCCTCTGTGCCAAGCACCGCACAGGTTTGGGGCTGAAATGATACCAAAAACAGACATGGCCCAAGCAAATGAAGCTTGTAGTCTAATCGAGGAGACAGCTAACACTCTGGGAATATATCATTACAAATGGGGTAGCTGCTTTGAAGAAAAATATGAGATTATAATCTAATTTACTGAGGAAGGGGGTGCTGCAGCAAAGTAGGTGGAGATGGTTAGGGAAGTCTTTCTGAGAAAGTAACGTTTGAGCTGTCAACAGAATAACCGTAGTAGTTAACTAGACCAAGGAAGGGGACAGTGGGGCATCAGGAATGAACATTACTAATGAAGAAATAAGTAAAGACAAATGCCGTGTGGCAGGAGCTTATTGGATGGAGATGGTTGGTGGCTGGGAATGGTTGAGGTGAGGCTTGAGCAGTGTCTAAGGGCCAGATATACCCAGCCTTAAGGGCCATGTTAAGAATATTAATCTTCACCTCACTATCTTCTTCCCATATCTTACGTTTTCTGTTTTACCTTTTTTCCGTGTTTTATGGTAGCAACCTCATTGTGCTTAGAGTTTTAGCTTTTGTTTACAGATATAAGGTTTTCTTAGTGTTCTTCAGAGCTGTGAAGTATTTCTAGAGAAAAGGAAAAGGAATGGCTTTCATATTCTGGAGCTGGTGGGAAAGAGCTGTGTGTAAAAATAGCTCATGTAGTAAAACTCCAGCTTTGTTCTTCTCCTTTATTATTGCAGGAGGCTAATTAATCCTTCATGACTTGTTACTCCAGCTCTACAGCTGAATAAAGCACACCACACACAGATTTTCTCATCTTGCTTCTCAGGTTACCTTAACCCTCTTCTTTTGAATCTCTTTTCCCTGGTTTATCATTTTCTGATCTTTCCATCCTAAGCCCACTTTTTTGGAATGCACCCAATCTCCATACCTTCCAGCACCATGTACCACTTACGTTTATGATCACATCCTACTACTTAGCCTTGTTTTTGGCTCAGGACTTCTAGTCAACTCAACCCAGTAGTCATTCTTCACATTTCATGATTATCTACACCTGGTTGATATAACGCTCTATTGGTAATCGTGGTAGCTCAAGGCAGAGTGAATGAAGGAGAATAAATGGAGTCAGCCTCTGCATGTACCAGCCAAAGCAGGAAGAGAGACCTTCAGGGTAGAGCCCTGAATCTTAAGAGAGCAGAATTCTCCTCTATATTAGACTTCCCATGAATATATCACAGCTAAAGCTCAACCTAGAGTCTAAGGTCCTTAGACCAACCAAAACAAGCACCAACTGTGTACCACTACAAAGTAGTATGAGGACTGGAATTTCAGATTTTTTTGTTTCAGAATTTCTTTAAAACAGAACATGTAATGATTTGGGGATTATAAATTTCTTAGATGGTATCTGAATGTCGGTTACAATTTTCCCCAAAATGCTTCCTTCCTCAAGATTGGTCACCATGACTACACAAAAATAATTGTGCCTTACGTTTACCAACGGGAGAGCACATGACACCCAAACATGCATTAGCCACATTTTCTGTAGTTAATGCAGCATTGATGGACTTCCGGAAAGGCCAAACTGCATCCTCAACTAATATGGATAAAACCCAGGATGTTTTAGGACCTGTTTTCTATCATACTTAAATAACACATTTTCTCCCACTTACTGCAGCAAATAAGCTGTAGGATCACTCACGGTGTTTCCCTTAGAGAAGTGGGTTTGGGGATGCAGTCAGGGCCTACTTCTTTGCTCCTCTGCCCTGACATCAGGGAACTGGAGAGCTCAGGTGACTTTTGTATGCCCTCTAATTTGCCAGACATTGTGATAGGTGTTTTGCTTATTGATTTCTTTTATTCTTCTGAATAATTATGAGGCAGGATTGATTCATTTTTCTATTTTCTAGATAAGAAGGTAAATCTTCAAAAAGTTTAACTGACACACTGAAAGTCATTCAGCTATTGACCATTGTTATGGATTGAATTGTGTCCCCCTAAAATGTGTATCAATTTGGGTAGACCATGATTCCCAGTATTGTGTGATTGTCTACCATTTTGTCATTTGATGTGATTTTCCTATGTGTTATAAATCCTACCTCTATGATGTTAATGAGGCAGGATTAGAGGCAGTTATGTTAATGAGGCAGGATTAGAGGCGGTTATGTTAATGAGGCAGGACTCAATCTACAAAATTAGATTATGTTTTAAGTCATTCTCTTTTGAGATATAAAAGAGAGAAGTGAGCAGAGAGACATGGCGACCTCATACCACCAAGAAAGCAGCACTGGAAGCAGAGCACATCCTTTGGACCGGAGCTCCCTGCACAGAGAAGCTCCTCGACCAGGGGAAGATTGATGACAAGGACTTTCCTCTAGAGCTGACAGGGAAAGCTTTTCCCTGGAGCTGACGGCCCTGAATTCAGACTTCTAGCCTACTAGACTGTGAGAGAATAAATTTCTCTTTGTTAAAGCCATCCACCTGTGGTATTTCTGGCATAGCAGCACTACTAGATAACTAAGAAAACTGTGAAACCAGAATTGAAACTTAATCTTTTTAGATTCCCAAGTCCATGTTCTTTCCACTACATCATATTCGTCTCTCGATTCATCATATTCTTTAATGTGTGCTTAGTATGTTCAGAGCACACTGGTGATTGTAGTGGGGATGCAGCTGTAGTTGCTAAGGCAAGTCATGAACATAGAAAGGTAATGCAGTAAACTTCTGCCTTAAAAAGAAGGCTGTATGTAACTTTTCTCAGTTCTACAGTATTTGTTTACATGTTTCACGCTTCTCCCTTTGCCACAAGTCTGAGTTCCTGGAGGCCAGAGTCTTTTTCTTCTTTGTCTTTATAGTGTCAGCATCCAGCCTGTGATGGGCACATACTACCCCAGTTAATTCTGACTAATGGTGATCCCATGTGTGCGAGTAATGTTTTCATGGCTGTGACTTTTTGGAAGTAGATCACTGGGCCTTTCTTCCAGGGTGTCTACAGGTGGGTACAAACCACCAACCTTTTGGCTAGTAGTTGAGTGCTTAACCATTTGTCCCACCCAGGGACACCTGTAATGGGCACATACTAGGTGCTTGTTAAAATGTCTTTTCAGAGGCTCTCCAAGTTAGGACGAGAATTATAGAAAGTTTTGTTAATTGCATGCTCGTCAAGTGCCACCTAGATAAATGCTGGAGAAACATAGATCATACCAACAATTTCTACCCTTTAGAACCCTTTAAAATACTTTAAGAAGGCTCACATTATCTCATGGATATAAAAAATTTTTTCTAAAAAACAATTCCGTGTCCTCAAATTTTCAGAGCATGTCCATGCAGCAGTTATGTTCTAAGGTATCTATAAATTAGATACTGGACCAGAAGAACTACATGGTGCCCAGCTACCACTACCGACCATTCTGATCAGGGCTACAATAGATGGACCCTGATAGAATGGGAGAAACATGCAGAACAGAACTCAAATTCTTAAAAAGTCCAGACTTACGTGACCAGTTGAGACTGGAAGACTCCCTGAGACTGTTGCCCTGAGACACTCTTTAAACCTTGAACTACAACTATCCCATGAAGTCATCTTTTAGCAAAATAACAGACTGGCACACAGAGTAAAGGATATTACCTATATGAATGGTGCTCTACTGAAAAAGCAATCTGTATGAGACCAAAAGGTCAACAATCACTCTAAAGCAAAGATGAGAAGGTAAGCCGGGGGGGGGGGGGGGGGGGGATGGGGGAGGCAAGGAAACTAGAGTACTGGAAATGGACCAACCAGAACACAGTGAAAGAGAATATTGACACGTTGTGAAAAATGTACCTAATGTCACTGAACGATTTGTGTAGAAATTGTCAAATGGGAACCTAATTTGCTGTATAAACTTTCACTGGAAAGACAATAAAATATTATTTAAAAAAAAATACTGTCCATCAGAAATCTACAAGCGGGGGTTTCTTTTCCAGAATTGCGTGGGTCTCCACAAGTCAGGGGCCGACTTGACGGCAGCTAACAGCACAAGAAGTCTCTTAGGGGCCAGAAGCAGTGAGATGCCAGCAGTGAACTCTGGTCTGTGAAGAGTATCAGACCCCGCTACTTAACAGGTTTCCACCAAGGCTGCTTGTGACAGTGTACCACAGTGCTAGTACTCCACTAGATGCTCCTGAGACAGGTTTCAGTTCCCGCCTCCCCCCATGTGTTGCACACTTTAGTATTTGCTTGCCTCTGCTCCGTGCATTTTGCCCTTGCTGAATGGCTGGGTGCTTTTTGGCTATCTTCACACCCTCTTGGGAATCGCCTCAGGCAGCTCTGTTCTTCCTGGCATCTGGGTTGTTGGTACTGTTGTTTTTAGGTGCCATTGAGCCAGTTCTGACTCATAGCGACCCTATGTACAAAAGAACGAGACACTGCTTGGTCCTGCACCATCCTCACAATCGTTTTTATGTTTGAGCCCATTGGTGCAGCCACTATGTCAATCCATTTCGTTGAGGGTCTTCCTCTTTTTCACTGACCCTCTACTTTACCGAGCATGATGTCCTTCTCCAGGGACTGGTCCCTCCTGATAACAAGTCCAAAGTACATGAGACTTGTTTGTTCCTCTGTTAGTTGGCATCTGGGAGGTTTGTGTAATTCAGGGATTCCTCCTGTTGCTCCTGTACGACTTCTGTGCGATTGGAAAGTCTCTTTATTTCACCTGAAGTAACTGACATTCAGGAAAGGAAAAAAAAAACTTTTATTGGCAGGAAGGCCCCAGGAAGACCATTCCCAGGAGACATGAATTAAACCTGTGTACATAATTCAGCCTGGTATTCTCCCTTTAAAATCCGCATGTTACTGCCCTAAGACAGGATCAAGAGTCTTTTTGCCTTTGGATTGGCCCGCAACAGCTGAGGTGCATTTGCTTTTAAATGTAATCCATTGAGAATAGGATGCACTGAATTATATTTGGCAATTCCTAGGCCTTCAATTAAGAAAACATTTTCTCACCTACATGACCGGCCCCAAAGAATATTAACACTCCTTATAATTCTGTCAATTTGAAAGATTAATTGTTGGAAGCTATCTAGTAAAGCAAGTGTGGCACTCCAACTTAGTAATAGGAGTATACTCAACTGTCAAACCTAGTAGTAATTGTAACCTGATATTTTGGAATCCTATATTTGTAGTGCTTTGGGTCTTTAAAAGGTAATATATTAATTCTATGATATTTCAAAGGGTTTTTTCCTGTTCATATAACACATTCAGATTTTACTTGTATGTCAAAAAGTAGGGACATATCAGGCTGATGTTGTACCTAACGTATAGTAAGTCCATAACCACAGCTGTTTTTCTCATATAAACTTCAAGGCTGAGGAAATGGGACCTGTGTGAATGTGAGTGTACATATTGGTGAATCTCTATAGAAGAGCTAATTGGTTTATGCAGTATAGTTGTGCTCATTTCCACAAATCATTGCATTTTATTATTTGAATCTCATTCTAGGAATTTGTGCATAACAGAACTTTATACTTTAAAGTTAAATCAGTTTATCTTACATATGTATTACTTTGTCTCTGCCTGTGCGCAAGTTCCTCAAAACCTTGATTTCCATCTTACAAGA
Source organism: Dugong dugon (assembly GCA_030035585.1). Classification (NCBI taxonomy): domain Eukaryota; kingdom Metazoa; phylum Chordata; class Mammalia; order Sirenia; family Dugongidae; genus Dugong; species Dugong dugon. The sequence goes on along the minus strand of CM057468.1, from coordinate 109,113,070 downwards.
AGTTGTACTTTCTTTTTTGGACTGTCTTGCCCAAGTAAAATCGTAATTTAAGATGTGACAAATCGTTCTGTTTAAAATTAGATGCTTCAGGCTAATGTCTTTGAACTATCCTGCTCTGAGGGAGAGAAAGGAGAGTGCTGTGAGAGATTCTATCTCCTGTCTTTCTGAAGGCTGATTTTGTGCTAACATGCTTGCTAGACTTTCCCTGAAGAAAATGGTATGAGTGTAATATGATTTCTCTACTCTCGATATAGAGGTTTAATGGCATGAATACTTCATAAAAGAAATAGAGACTTAAAAGGACAATCTCATCCTATTATTCTTGAGGCTTTACGAATCTTTAGAGCAACAAAATGGAGCTCTCTCTTTGAAGGGCAAGGGAAACATCTGAGAGACAGTAAGGGAGAGACTGAGGGTAAAGCACGTAGGATTCTTCTAGTACTATGAAAGTGGTCATTACCCACCACTACCCCCAGCACCACCCCTAAATATTTTTCTATTTAAAGTGCAAGATGTCATCCCAAGATTTCTTCTTTATTTATCATGTTTGAATAAACAAATTTGCCTTGTCTTTTCACCATAATAAAAAGTTTTTATTCAGGGTTTTTGAAAGTTCCTCCCAAAAGCCTAAAATGATAAAATTTAGTTACTTAAAAGGATATTTTCTGTTTATTCTGTCAAAATGTACATCATGTCAGAATTTTAGACTATATTATGTTTAAAAGATAACACATAAAAGTTAAGATTAACTAACTCTCAGTACGTAAGTCTCTCTGCTGGTTCCAGGTTGGTCTTTATGAATCCTCCCCCGCCCTTCCTCCTCCTCACTTCTCTCTCTCTCTCCTCTATTTTTCTTTGTTGTGTTTTCCCAGTCATTGAGGTCTCACATTAACTCTTTACTCTTGTCTGGATATCTCTGATGTTGTCTGGATTTTAGTGTGTCCATTTTATGAAACTTCAATTTTCAGAACTATCAGTTTCTTTTAGGTAGATAGCAGTAGAGTTAAAGTTAGACCACTACTGCAGACACTGGTAAGAATAAAAAACCCAAACCAAACCCCTTCCCATCGAGTCTGTTTCCACTCATAGTGACCCTAGAGGACAGAGTAGAACTGCCCCATGGCATTTCCAAGGCTGTAATATTTACAGAAGCAGACTGCCACATCTTTCTCCTGAAGAGTGGCCTGTGGGTTCCTTCTAATAAAAATAGCTAACATTTATTGAACACTTTCTGTATGACAGGCACTGTGCTTTTATGGGTGTTAACATGAATTGTCTGCATGTATGCCTCAACTGTTTTATGATTACTGAGTTATGGATAAGCTAATTGCTAGTACATGATTAAGTTGGATTCCAGCCTAGAAACTCGGTTTCTGGGGCCTGAACTCTTTAGTCCGTCCTCACTGTGACTTCACTTTCATAAGGGAGGTGTGTAAGTGCAGATACTGGTTCAGATTTTTTTATTTCTTTCCTTTTTTTTCTATTACTATGACTTTTTGTTTATGTGACATTGTTTAGGACAGTGTTGTGTTGTTTGCTTCATTAATTTCATTAAGATTATCATCTCTGATGTACAGCTGTGCAGAGTAATTACTTTGGTGGGGTTGAAAGGAGAGAATGGTATGTTTTGATGTCTCAAATGACAATGTCATTTATAGGATGAAAGATTTTCCTTGTGGCCCATAGAGTCATGTCATAATTTTATTCAGTGCCACAGTTATATTGCTTTGGGGTATGTGCTTAACCTTTTCGCGAATCAATTTAGAGATCTCAAATAGAAATTTCAGATACTTTTAAAGTATGTCAACAACAGTAACAGTGATATGTAAGGCAATTTTTATAAACACTATTGGTCACCCAACTTAATAAAATATATGAAAAAAATTTATAAATGTATTCAATATAAAATTAAAGGAAGAAGCTTAAAACTTGTTCTGTGGATTAACCTAAAAGTGAAGGAGAAGGATGTCTGTCATAAAATTTGAAAATTATAGCAAATAATCTTGGATTGTGAATTGTAATGCATTATTTTAAAATTTAGACTTTAAATTATAATGAGACAATTTGTAGTAAAATTTGGAAGCATAGGTAAACGTTTTATGAATCAGTCTGTTTAATTACTTACTGTAAACTTTCATATTTAAGAATATTTTTAAATCTTGGGCCGCCGTAGTATTCTCTCTTTGGTCTTTTGTCCTTATGATATTGATGTAAGAACTATTGAATAAGTACAAGGATGTCTATTGCAACATTGCTTGTAATAGTTAAAATCGGAAACAACATAAAGATCCATCAGCAGGAGAGTAATTGAATAAATTATGGCACAGCCATACAAGGAAATGCTTTATAATCCAAAAAAGAACTGTGCAAATCCCTGTACTAACACATAAAGAGGCTCAGGTTACAGTGTTACATAAAATTACAAGTTATAGAATAGCTTGAACGATCCCGTTTATTTAAAAATGAGTAATAAATATGCCCTGAGATACACGTACCCCCACAGACATATAGATATGTGGATAGACCCGGACTTGTAAGGCACAAGTCCTTATCATCAGCAAGGTATGATGGGCACCCTTCACAAGCTCATTAATTCTCATAGTTCCTACTACACACCCATGTTAATCACTCTGAAGTCTGTGTCTTCATTATCAGCTGATAGCAATAATCCGGACCTGAATTTCTAGAAGCTTGTGGGAATCAGACACTTAAATTTCCCAAAATAAGTTTCTTCACCCTTACAGTTTTGATCATGGTAAATGATGTGTCACCAGCCACCCACACCCCCATGAAAACTTAAGTTATTTCAGGAGTCCCCCCTTGACTTTGGTCTTGGCCCATAAGTTGGGTAAAATGTTGATATTCCTGGGCCCAGTGAAATCACTTAGAAACACTGTACTTTCTAAATATTAAAAGCTACTCCTTGAAAACTGTCACTTCCTGCTTAGAAAGATCTTTCTATGAAACTGTCTTAGTTGCTTATATTCATCAGGAATGTTGTATTTAAAAGCATTTTTTACAATGTTTAACGTCATTTTTTTTTTAATGCTTTCAGTGTTTTATTATTTCATTTCTATTTATTTAGCTAATAACCAGGCTGTTAGTATCTTTTAAACTTAATTCCCACTTTTCAGAGATTATTAAGTTATTCAGTTGAAAAGAGGTAGCCCTATATACTTTTAATTTGGAGGCTTCCTGGCGCAGTGGTTAAGCACTGAGCTGCTAACCAAAAGGTTGGCAGTTAGAAACCACCAGCTGCTCCTTGGAAACCTTATGGAGCAGTTCTTCTCTGTCCTGTAGGGTCACTATGAGTCGGAATCGACTCGACAGCACAGGTTTTTTTGTTTTATGTATTTTTGCTAGTAAGCTATTGGGTCTACTTGGTATATTTTACAAGTATTCTCCATATACCTGTTTTACATATACACCTATTTCAGAATGGCTTTAAAGTGCACGTGGCCATCATGAGCAGGACAAACAGCTGATAGTAAGGTATCAACTGACAAGGCAAGGGATACAGATATCTTTAATGTAAGTAAAAGATACTCGGGTGCATGTATATGAAGAAGGATGCACAGAGCAGGGAACACAGCTTTTTGCCCTCAGTCAGTGAGGCAGGTTTCCCTGACATCCAGTCCCCAAGAAGTTACATGGCTGCAGATGATACTGCTTGACACAGGTGAGGATACCAGCAGGTATTTCTCATCAACTCCCTTCATCCCCTTCTTAGGTGTCTTCATCCCTCTTGATCCCTCCTAGTGAACTTGTGAAGGGCGCCCATCTATCTTCTCACGAGGTGGGAATAACTAAAAACAACCCAACACGATCTCGGCTGTTTACCATGAATTAGGTGAATCCAAATTCAGTTTTTCTGGCAAATGCCTCCATAGGACAGCAGAAATAGACCTCAGACCTGCTTGACGCAGGGCTTCAAACAGGTTTGTTCTGGTTCGAACTCCTGCTGAGAATTTGTATTCCACCCCAGATATACTGAATCAGAATATACAGTTTAACAAGATCCCCAGATGATTCTTACGTATAATAAATTTTGAGAACCACTGCTCTACTAGTGCAGGAGAAAGTTGTGAGAGTCTGCTTCCATAATGATTCCAGCTTTGGAAACCCTATGGGGCAGTTCTACTCTGTCATATAGGGTCACCGTGAGTCAGAATCCACTCAATGACAGCGAGTTTGGTTTGGCTCCGCAGCCCTGGCTTGAACTCTGTTGCAGAATACTTCCGGAAAAAAATTTTTTTTCTACTTCCCAAAAGAATATCTAAATCAGTGCTACTAAATATCTGGTGTTCGGAAAGATGTTTGAATTAAAAAACGTTTATATAGGCAGATATTCTCGGATGAATCTGTTATATCTTCTTCATTTTAAGATGCCTAAATTATTAAAATTGAAAAATTGCAATGTGAGAAATCTTAAGAATTATATGCAATTCTTTCAAGACCTTTCATATCTACCCTTGTAATTGGATATTTTTTAATGTTTTCTATTATAAAATTAGTGATGGTTTTGGAATATATGTAATTGTTATTTGATTATTTTAATGGCTCAATCATATTAGAATTAATGCTAATTTGATGAAGAGGACATTTTAAACAGCAGTCATTAGTTTTGGAACTGAAAAGGCGGAACTGTCATTTGAACAAAGGAGAGTTTAATATTGATTTGGATATTTAGTATTTAACATACACAAATCCATGGCTTTCTTATATAATAACAATAGTCAGACAATATAAGGGAAATAGATCTCTTAGGACCTCAATATAAAATACCTAGTAATAAATTTAACAATAAATGTGTAAGACCTACATAGAAGGGGAAATTTTAAAACTTCAGGGAAGAATATTTCAAAAAGAACATTTTTGACTAAATTAGAAACCTCCCATTTTTCTGAATAAAAGTATACATTTAAAAGAGTCCATTTCCTATTCTAACAGATGTTTAACATCTTATAAAGCAGCAATGATGAAAACAGTATAGCACAGCTTAGGTGACAGATCTATATAACAGAAAGTTCAAAACCAATCCCAAGTATATATAATAATATTATAGTATCATTAAGATGATTTCTTAACCCAATGAGATATAGACAACTGGAAAATTAACACTCTCATTTTGTATCAGTATTAATTTTAGACAGCTTGAACATTTAAATAATGGAGGCTTTAGAAGTAAACATAGGTTAATAATCCTATAATATTTGGTTAAGGATAGAGTTACGTACAATGTCAAAATCAAATTGATAGAACTGGCTACCTCGTAAAGATGCTTTATATTATTTTATTCATTGGAAGATTTACATTGGAACTCTGAATCCTCATAAATAATACAGTCATGGAAGCAGAGAAAGGCAGTGTATTTCGAGTCAAAGCCAATTGACAGCAAGATTAATGTATTCTTTTATCACATAATGCAGAAAAAATGGTAGGAAGATAATAACTGGTATCAATTCCTAAAAGTGTTTAAACATGCCAATTAAGTGGGAAACAAGGTAACATCTTGATGAATATTGAAGATAGGCTTATTATCTTCCTCCCTCCTCACCCATTTTTTGGGGGGAGCATGGATTTTAATTCATCCCTTATTGAAAGCAAAAACATTTTCTAACTGTATATATCTTTTTAACTTTTACTTTTCACAGGAGAAATTATCAAAGCGTCCCCATTTATGTTTGCATACTGGAATGTTGGGATTTATAAGGACTGTTAAGGAGCCCTGGTGGCCTCGTTGTTAAGAGCTTGGCTGCTAACCAAAAGGTTGGCAGCATGAATCCACCAGCCACTCCCTGGAAACCCTATGGGGCAGTTCTGCTATGTCCTATAGGATCAGTTATGAGTCAGAATTGACTCGATGGCAACGGGGGTTGGTTTGGTTTTAATGTCAATAAAAGCTTCGCCCTCTGGCCCTGTTACAGTGAGGATCTGCAGACGTTCTTATGCCTCAGTTTTTCCCAGCCTTAAAGTGTATTATTTATACCTTCCTCATTTCACAGGAACCGGACGTTCCCTGCCTTTGGCTGAGAGGCGCCAGGCCTTCTAGATAGACTTATTCTTATGGATTGCTGTAATAGTCACCTAGTCCCTGCCTCTATCGGCATACTGGTTACAGGAATGGATATCCCAGGTTCCCTTCCAGGCTCTAGATTAATAATGCCTTCCTATATATTTTAACTAACTCTGTTTTCTAATGTATAACTATACTTATGTTTATTGGATTTGTCTGATGTGTCTAAGCTTGTCTGTCCCATTATCACCATTCCAAGCATCCTGTTGGTCCTCGAATGTTACAGAAGTCTAATGATTGAAAAGAGAGCCCTGGTAGTATAGTGGTTAAATGCTTGGCTGCTAACTAAAAGGTCGGCGATTTGAACCCACCAGTTGCTCTGGGAGAGAAAGATGTGGCAGTCTGCTTCCATAAAAATTACAGCTTGGAAACCCTACAGGCAATTCTGCTCTGTCCTGTAGGGTTCCTATGAATCGGAATTGACTCAATGGCAGGGGGTTTTTATAATGGTTGAAAAGCAGTCATGTCTTTGAAGTTTATAAAAGGTGCAAACTCATTGGTTATGGTCACTTTTGAACATTTTTACATTACCCAATGGGACACTTAAAAACATTTGGAGGTTAAAATGTTTTATAGTGAATAAAAATTGTAAGATATAGTAGTTTATTTTATTTCTAAGTCCAAACATTCATTTTCTCTTTAGCTCTAATCTCTGTCTTGTGTATGTTACTCTTTAGGTAGTGAAGGAAAAGTTTAGGTTGACCTCCATAGTTCCAGCTTTGTTGATTACGTATATGATGACATCACTGAGTCGACGGAGAATGTATGAGGTAGAACCGTTGGAGGTGGTTGATGATTCTAGTTCTGGACATGTGGCGTTTATAAACATGTGAAACTTTTGGGTGCCTTTCCATTAAGGAGGCAATAGGGTAAATAATTTTAATCCTAGCAGGGAGATCTGGACTTAGGTAGAGGTCTGAGCCATCGGTCACAACATTTTACATATGCATTGGTATTGACTTGTCTTATTCCATCTAATAAAGCAAAATTGGTGACACTCTTCCCTTCGTGTAGAAGAGCAGGGAGGCGAGCTTAAAAGACAGAATCGCAAGGTGCCTCAGTGATGGTTAACAAGGTCGGTCAGTATGTTTCTCTTTGGAAAATCATGTGTTAGAGTAGATTGGGAATTTCAACTGAATTTCTTAGAAAGCAGTGTAAAAAAACACACTTCCAGAGGATTTTGAAATTAGAGGGAAAAATGTCATTGATTTAATACAAAAAAGAATTTATATGAAAAGAATTTAGTTTAAAAGATCAGCAAATTCTGTAGGAAACTGTTAGGCTGTGCCTGCGTGACTTGATTTCTATTATAAGAAAAGATCTCCAAGGGTTAGTCTTCCAGACTTAACCACATGATGTCAAATAAAGATGGGTATGCCAAGGGGATTTGCTCCAGAGTTTTTAACCAGATTGCCTGACTGTATTCAAGGCTGAAGATTGCACACCCTAAATTGAGAATTTTTCCCTACTCCCTTATTTTGGTTCTGAATCTACTTTTATTTTTAATCCTGTTTTAGCTCTGCTTTATCTCAGATCATCTTAATTCTGTGAAATTGCAAAGATTTTTTTTGTTGTTGTTAACCCCTTTCTAGAAATCTAGAATAGAAATTAAGCTGCTTTTCCATCCTAATTGAATCTTTCCCTTCCCTCTGGCTTACAACTTTAGTTTCAAAAGAACAGACCATATCTACATTCTCGTTTCTTCAGTCATTGAAATGGCCTCTTTGCTTTATTGTACACACGTTACAATATTATACCTACTGTGATAGGAGAGGGAGACCTAATCACAATTATTTGTTCAATTTTTATGTTACTTGCTCTTCTCAGTTTTCTGTATTTCTCAAGCTTTCTGAATAAGATTTACAAGATAAAATAGTTTAGACAGTTCCACGGCAATGGCAAATTATTTTATTTTATTTTAAACAACATAAGAAAATTGGTATTTTCTCCTTGGTGGCTTATTTTAAACATGAATTCTGATTTTGTCAAATTTCATATTTTCTTTCACTTATGTGGTGTTTTGCTTAATAGCATTTTATTCATGCTGTGTGCTGAGTCTCGTTGCTTGTAATCTGTCATAGTTATGAGAAAAATTGCTAAGATATTTTAGTATGAGGTGTGTGTCAGTTAAGTTTGTAAATAAGCTAGGATGAATTGGTGTGTGGTAAAGATGAGATGCTATTAATTAAAAGATAAGCCAGGAAAACACGTTATTTTGTTATGATGATTTGCAAAGCCAGATGTCGACAGACTTATTCCATTCCTAAGAGAGTATATTGGTAAATTAACTGTAAAAGGTTCATATTTTAATGATGAATGCTTCTTTCTTTTTGACAGGAGTTTTAAAAAATCATATAAAGTAATAGACCTGAAATAATTATCTCCACTTTTTAAAAAAATGAACAAAATGCCTATCATAGACTTTCCAAGAAAAGACAGGGTAAAATCTTTGGCCTAAAAAAAAAAGTTTTCTGAGAAACCACCCCTTACAGAAATATATCCCTCAGCCATGCAAACATGTCGTAACTTGCATTTGGATTAATAATAGATTTCAGTAGCCATGTATATAACGCTTAACCTTAACCTAAATTCTTATCGCACCCTATGTTTTGTACTCCAACATGCTAAATTTTTGAACAGAGGAATAACTCTTACAAGCTGTAAAGTGTATTGTTTACTGTTATTTTTCTTCTTGACTGTGCCATCTGTCAGACACAAAGCAAAGATGAAAATCTTATTGAGCCACAAAAAGATTCTGTATTGTTTAAGGTGCCATCTATGAAGACATGACTGTCTGGAAAAAAATTAATGCTGTATTTTAAAGGAAAGCTTTCTTCCTTCATTGCAGATGGGGAACCCAAGGAGATTTTACCACTACCCATCCTAGACCCGTGGTCAAAGTAAAACTCTTCACAGAAAGCACTGGGGTCCTGGCCCTTGAAGATAAAGAACTGGGAAGGGTGAGTTGTGGTCAGCTTTGTGTTCGAGTTAGCTCAATTTTAACTTCTTTGGGTTCGAAGTTAAGGTGGGCCAGTATGAACTTTTTGTTCATAAATTATGTAAAATCATGTATCTGTACTCTTTCATGAACTCAGTGTACAGCTCTCATTTAAGCAACATACTTGTCTATAACATAGAAAATCTTGTAAGAGACTTTGGGTGGGTAAGGGGTACACGTAAGATCCTCGTCACTGACTCAGTCATTCTCATCATGCTTCATTGGTCATTGAAAGTGAATGGCACTGGCCGACTTGTCCTCATTTGGTAGGAGGTAATTCTCATTTAATACATTTCTATCCATGGTTAGAAGCATCATTTTTATATTGGAAGTCATCCTTCTCTTTATGTTCATTGTGATTAGACTGAGTACAAAATATCTGTTAAGTGCATTTGTCTCTCTTACCTCTTCCATTTTCCACGTGAGGTCTTCCTCATACACCTTTCAACACTGATTTTTTTCTTTTTCTATATTTACTTTCTCGTATCTAGATATATTTCACCTCTAATCTCAATATTCCTGCACTATACTCAGCTTTGGCCAGTAGTAAAAACATTAATGTTAGGGTAAATTTGTGATCTTAGCATTTGTCTGTGTGAAAGACCATCTACAACTCTATGTATGAAGTAGATGTGATCCAATGATATGCTATAAAGTTACCTTCTATACTGTGAATCCGTCTTACTCAACCTTCAAACTACATTCATTAATACTTTCCAGAAAATAAATGCTTCAGAGAATTTCTGGTGAGAAATATTTGTGATGATAGACAGCTCATGTTATGCTAGATGCTGAAGAGTACTAGAATCATTCTGTATATTGGAATTTTCCCCCTAAAAAGCAGGATTTCTATTTATTTCAAATCCTCTTCTGTTATTTCCTTCACACTATTAGAATTTTTTCCATTTCTAGGGATTTTATGAGTCTACATCCATACTCCAGAGTTAAATCTATACTCATATTCTAGATTTCTTCTTCTGTTTACTTGGTGGATGTATCTATTCCTACCGAATAGAGCTGGGCTACACTGTTCATTCATTCATGTGCCCATATATTCCTATATACAAAGATACAGAGGTAGCATAGTCTAGCAGAAGGGTACTGGAGACTACATATGGTCTTTATGAGTTTATGAATCTGAATTTTTTTTTACTTAAGCTGTTATTACATTGAATTCATCTTATTTCTTTCATAAAAAAAACATGCTTAGTATATGCATTCAGTTTTATAATCCAATTTATAGCAATTAGTATAATTTTTCCTTATAACTATTTTTCAGTATGTAACAGCAGCCATTTTAAATTCAATGCTATAATGTAATTCTTGAACTATTTTTAGTTCAGTTTTCTGCTTGTGAAATAACATAATAAGCAGTTTTTAACTTGTACCTAAGTGTTACATTTTCTAAGCAATTGTATATCTGAAAAAGGTCTTTATGATTCTTTATTCTCTTCACACGAGAAAGACTTTTTTTAAAATCTATTCCACACTTTCTCAACCTCAGCAGTACTGGCATTTTGAGTACTATAATTCTTTATAGCTGGGAACTGCCTGTGCATTTAATGATATTTAGGAGCATCCTTGGCTTCCACCCACTAGATGCCAACAGTCCGCTTGACCCCCAGTCAAGATAATCAAACACATCTCCAGGCATTTCTGAATGTCTCTGGGGCCTGTGGGGAGCAAAATCATCCCAGGCTGAGAACCAGTGACCTATAGCGATGCCCTCAGTCGGTTCCCTGGTTATAAACATCATTTCTGTGTTAATGACTTCCAAATTTTTGTTATTTTTCTCCCTTGGAAATCTGAGTTTATATATCCAACTACATACTTGATATTTACAATTGTATATTAATAGATACTGAAAACTGAGTACAGGCATACCTTGTTTTATTGTGCTTCATAGATACTGCATCTTTCACAAATTGAAAGTTTGTGGCAACGCTGTGTCAGGCAAGCCTTTCGGCGCCATTTTTCCAACAGCATGTGCTCACTTCGTGTCTCCGTGTCACATTTTGGTAATTCTCGCAATATTTCAAGCTTTTTCATTATCATTATATTATTATATGGTGATCAGTGATCAGTGATCTTTGATGTTACTGTTGTAGTTGTTACTATTGTAACTGAACCATGCCCATATAAGATGGAGAACTTAATCGGTAAATGTATATGTTCTGACTGCTCCACCAACCAGTTGTTCCCTTGCCTCTCTCCCTCTCCTCGGGCCTCCCTATTCTCTGAGACAAGATAATATTGAAATTATGCCAATTAATAACCCTACAATGGCGTCTAAGCACTCAAGTGAAAGGAAGAATCACACGTCTCTCACTTTAAATCAGAAGCTAGAAATGATTAAGCTTAGTGAGGAAGGCATGTGGAAAGCAGAGATAGGCCAAAAGGTAGGCCTCTTGTGCCAGACAGTTAGCCAAGTTGTGAATTCAAAGGAAAAGTTCTTGAAGGAAATTAAAAGTGTTACTCCAGTGAACACACAAATGATAAGAAAATGAAACAGCCCTATTGTTGATATGGAGAAAGTTTTCGTGATGTGGATAAAAGATCAAACCAACCACAACATTCCCTTAAGCCAAAGCCTAATTCACAGCCAGGTCCTAACTCTCTTCAATTCTGTGAAGGCTGAGAGAGTTGAGGAAGCTTCAGAAGAAAAGTTTGAAGGTAGCAGAGGTTGATTCGTGAGGTTTACGGAAAGAAGCCATCTCTATACATAAAAGTTCAAGGTGAAGCAGTAAGTGCTGATGTAGAAGCTGCAGCAAGTTATCCAGAAGATGTAGCTAAGATAATTGATGAAAGTGGCTACACTAAACAACAGATTTTCAAGGTAGAAAAAGCAACCTTATTTGGAAGAAGATGCCGTCTAGGACTTTCATAGCTAGAGAGGAGAAGTCAATGCCCGGCTTCAAAGCCTCAGAGACAGGCTAACTTACTTCTTAGGGGCTGATGCAGCTGGTGACTTTAAGTTGATGCCAGTACTCATTTACCATTTCAAAAATCCTAGGGCCCTTAAGAATTATGTTAAATCTACTCTGCCTGTTCTCTATAAATGGAACAGCAAAGCCCGGATGATAACACGTCTGTTTACAACATGGTTTACTGAATATTTTAAGCCCACTGTTGAGACCTACTGCTCAGAAAAAAAAATCCCTTTTGTCTTAGGCTGGGTTCTCTAGAGAAGCAAAACCAGTAAAGCATATACATATATATACAGAGAGAGAGAGAGATTTATATTAAGGAGATGGCTCACATGATTGTAGAGGCTGAAACATCCTGAGTCCATGGGTCAGGATAGAGGCTTCTCCTGATTCACATAGCCACAGGGGCTGGTGAACCCACAACTGGCAGGTCAAACAGCAAGGCTCTTGCTCACAGGCTTCAAAGATCGAAGAATCCCAAGATTGGCAAGGAAGACGGCAGGTAAGCTGCTAGCCAAGTCCCAAGAACCAGAAGTCAGACGAACAGGAGCCAGTTGCAGGATCCAGAGCAACCAAAAGTCCATGAGCCTTGCCAGAGAGTCCACTTATGTTTGATGTAGTCCACACCCCCAAAGAAACTCCCTTTCAACTGATTTGCTACTCACAGAAGATCCCATCGTGGAGGTGCTCACTTTATATCAAATCTCAGCGTGGAAGTGATTACATCATCATATGACTGCAGAACTATATCATAACTGCCAAACCACTGAGAATCATGTGCCAGTCAAGTTGACACACAACCTTAATGATCACACCATTCAAAATATTAGTGATCATTGACAATGCACCCAGTCACCCAAGAGCTCTGATGGAGATGTACGAGGAGATTAATGTTGTTTTCATGCCTGCTAACACAACATCCATTCTGCAGCCCATGGATCAAGGAATAATTTCAAGTTTCAAGTTGTATTATTTAAGAAATACATTTTGTAAGCCTATAGGTGCCATAGATAGCGATTCCTCTGATGGATCTGGGCAAAGTAAATTGAAAACCTTCTGGAGAGGATTCACCATTCTAGATGCCATTAAGAACATTTGTGATTCATGGGAGGGCGTCAAAGTATCAACATTAATAGGAGTTTGGAAGAAGTTGATTCTAACCCTCATGGATGACTTTGAGGGGTTCAAGACTTCAGTGGAGAAAGTAGCTGCAGATGTGGTAGAAATAGCAAGAGAACTAGAATTAGAAGTGGAACCTGAAGATGTGACTGAATTGCTGCAATCTCATGATGAAACTTGAATGGATGAGGAGTTGCCAGAAATTGAGCAAGGGGGGAGTGGTTGATTACAAAGGGGTGCACAGGGAACTTTTAGGGTTAAGGAGCTGTTCTGTATAGTACAAGGATGTTGGATGCATTTTGTATGTATTTGCTGAAACTCACAGAACTGTATATCACAAAGAGTGTACTTAAATGTATGCAAGTTAAAACACACACACACACACGTTAACCAGAGTGTTGGGATCCTGGCATGGAATGGAGGTAATGACAACTGAATCTAACTGTATTACAAATATATGCTATTACTTCTCTGATGGGGTGGTAGGAAAAGGAGCAGACCTAAGTAGCCTAAGGGAAAAATAGTAACCTGGCAAACACTACCTTAACCAAGTGATGAGACTTAACAATGCCAGTGATGTCATGTGGATATCATGTATCCCCAATACGATGTGAGGAGAATGGTACATGTCACCTCTGGTATTCTTTCCAAAAACCCCAACATAAACCCAGTCTAATCATGAGAAAAATATCAGACAAACCCAGCTTGGGGAACATTTTCAGGATATCTGGCCAGTACTCTTCAAGACTGTCAAAATCATGAGAAGAATACTGAGAAACTGTCACAAACAAGAGGAGATTAAGGAGACATGACAACTAAATGCAGTGTGACGTCCTGGATTGGATCTTGGAACAGAAAGAAGACGTTAATGGAAAACTGTGAAATCCAGGTAAAGGCTGGAGTTTAGTTAATAGTACCAACATAAGTTTCTTAGTTTTCACAAGTGTACCGTGATAACGTATGCTGTTAATCATGGGGGAAACTGGGAGGGAGGTATATAGGAAACTTCAATACTGCCTTTACAGCTTTTCTGTCTTAAATTATTCCAAAATATAAAGCTTGAACAAAAAAATTTTATAATAAAGACTTTTAAGTAATTTTTTGAAGTACTTCAGCATGTATTTTCTAAGAAGAGAACATTGTCTTATATCACCTCAATTCCATTATCACACGTAGTAAGTTTAAAATTGATTCAATATATTTGATATATAGTTAATATTCAGAGTTCCCTAATCCCAAAGATGTCTATAAAAACTGGTTTTACCCGCAATCCAGGATGCAGTCAAGGATTGTGCATTGCCTTTGTTTGTCTCTTTAGTCTCCTTTATTTAGACTGGGTGTCTGTGCCCCTCTGCCTTTGTTTGGTTTTCCTGGCGTTTTTTTGTTGTTGTTGCTTATTTTTTTTTTGCTTTCATAATAGTGACATTTTTAAAGACTTCAGATTAGTTGTTTTGTAGAATATTCCTCATTCTGAATTTGTCTTACTGTTTCCTCAGGTAAACATTTTCAGCAAGAACACCACCTTGATATTGTGTGCTTCCCACTGTATCCTATCAGGAGTCCTGTATTAGCAATGTTTCCCAATATTGGTGATGTTAAGTATGATCACTTGGTTAAAGAGGCATCTTCCAATTCTCTTCCCTTTGAAGCACCTGTTTTTCCTTTTGTATTTAATAAAAAATCCGTGGGTGTTACTTAGAGATTCTTCAACTACCTTTCGCCTGTGGTGTTATTTACAAACTCATGGGATTTTTTTTTTTTTAATTTAGTGTATTATAATCAATTCCTGTCATTATTCTTTTGTGATGATCATATTGTCCCAAAGGCTTGTGTGTATATATGTGTGTGTGTGTGTTTTCTCTTCTTTCCTTTTTCTTTTTAAATATGAACCGTCAGTCTTTGCTTTCTGGTGCATGAGATGTTATGGGCTCACCTTGTCCCCCTGTACCACACCTGTAATTAGCCCTGGTTCCTTTTAGTGGTAATGGAATTTAAAAGTCAAGATCCTATGTATCGGTGCGGTGGTGGTTGGGCCTGGGCCTGGCCCTGGGTGTGTGGGGTGTTATCCTGTGGCTTCTAGGGCTAACTCAGGTGAGGTGGAGCCGCTATGGCGCTGAGTCCCAAGATCCCCAGATTGGGAAGGAATATTACGACAAGCCCATGGCCGAGCTGACTGCAGAGGAAAAGTATGAGTGGGAGCTCAGCAAGACTCAGCTCATGAAAGCTGCCCCAGCGACCAAAACAAGCTCTGTGTTTGAAGACCCAATGGTCAGTAAACTCACCAACATGACGATGAAAGGAAGAAACAAAGTGCTGGCCAGGTTCCTCATGACATAGGCCCTGGAAACTGTGAAAAGGAAGCAATTTGAGAAGTACCGTGTTGCTTCTGCTGTGGAACAGGCAAGCATTGAATGCCATCCCTACGCCGTCTTCCACCAGGCTCTCAAAAACTGTGAGTCTGTGATTGAGCTGGTACCCATTCTCAGGGGCACCCTTTTCTACCAGGTCCCTGTGCCCCATCAGACCAACGTCACTGCTTCCTGGCCATGAAGTGGATGATTACTGAGTGCCGGGAGAAGAAGCACTGGTGGTTGCTGCTGCTGGAGAAGCTGTCACGTGAGCTGCTATAGGCTTTCCACAACTGGAGTCCAGTGATCAAGAGGAAACACAACGTGCACAAGATGGCCAAGGCCAACTGTGCCCTTGCCCACTACTGCTGGTGGTAGAGAGAGGGTCGAGGCTCCTCTGCCCTGCGGAGTCAACAACTGGCATTCCCCCACACATCACAAAACTCAGCCCACTCTTTCTATTCTAGTCCAGAAAAGAGGGAGGCACATTGAAATTCCATGTGACTTAAGGATGCAGCTCCTTCATAAGGGCAGGCATCACAAGGATGGGACAGCATTCTTGTTGCTGATTAATCCTTTATTTGGGGACTAGAACTTGCCCCCCTTAGCCCATCTCCTTGCTAAGGGGGAACATGCTGACTAGGGGATTTCCCCCAAGAAACTCAGGGCCCATCCAGCCTCCTCTTAGCTTGGCGTGGACCTTTGCCTGATATGAAAGGAAGCAGTTTTAGTATCAAGAAAGGTTTATTAGAAAATTCTCACCCTGAACCAGTGTAGCATGTGATACAGTGCAACCATTCATTGAAACCGATTGGAGAAAATAGGCTTGTTTCCAAGGCAGTCCTTATATAAAATGCATAAAAATCAAAAAAGAAAAAGAAAAAAAAAGATCCTGTGTATCATCACTTCATAGTTAATAAACATATTTTTAAAACAATATATTTACTTATTTTCTGTCTTAAAATGCACACAAAATAGTTTCAGAAATACTGTACCAATCCCACTACAAACAATAAACTTACGAAATAAAGCTCAGTGTTTCTTTGCAGTTCTTTTTTGTCCTTGGAATGTATCCCAGTAAGTGTGTATATTTGATTCCTGGGTTCAAGAGCACCTCAGTGCAATAGAAGATAAAAATTCTCTTTTATATTCTAACTGCAAATCACTGTGAATCAGTCATTTTGGAGAGATTTTCATCCACAAACCCATCAGATAATGGCTCTCACCTAAGCAGATAACAGAAGGACTTATGTGATCAGTTTTTGCAGACTGAAGTAAGATTGACTCTCTTGATTTGTGACTAAGTGGCTCTATGATCCAGAGGCATTTACTCTCTGGGTTTCAGACTCCTGGTCTGTAAAATGAGTGAGGTAAAAAGAAAGCTCTCTGTCGGTCTTCCCTAGTTCTAATTCTCTGTCATTTTACTAGTTTACTCATTACTGTTACTGCCTACTGCTCAACATAATCCTATTTAATCCCCATAATCTCTCTATGAGAATGGTAGTAACATTCCATTTTGATACAGGGAAACTGAAGATCAGAGAGGTTAAGACCACTGAGCAAGCAGCAGAGTCCGAATTTGAACTCAAGTTTTCTGACCCCAAAGTCTATGCCCTAAACCAGTCATTAAATAACTATACATGAAAAGATGAGGAAATTTGACAGTATTTAATGGATCACAGTGTGGGCCCAATATAATTTTATGACTTAAAGCATTAACCTAATATTATTTATGCTAAAGTCATTTTATACAATGATTTGAATCTCATGAGGGCAAGTTTCATTCTCTCTCCAGCTGCCAGTGTAGCGTATTTGTGTTAGTGCTTCTCCACCCTCTGTGCACATAAGAACCAACCAGGGGAGAATTTAAGAAGACTCAAGCTCTGGCCCGCACCCAAGATTTTCTTTTAGTTAGTCTGGGGTGGGCCCAGGAAGGAGTATTATTTAAACATTTCCCAGGTGATTCTAATATGCATACTGGGGTGAGAAGCACAGATACAAATTTTATCCCTGATACTAATGTGCAGCCCAGGTTGAGAACTAGTGACTCACAGGGATAAGAAAAAAAAATTGATCATAGTATATAGACTGGTAAATGTATAGCTCAAACTTACACTGGCATTGGGCAGTTGAAGGTCATGTTCATTGGCAAGTGCTTGGCATACAGATTCTGTTTGTGGATGTCAGATGCAAATGCCTATTTATGGAAATAAAGGTGGCATATGGAGATGTTTCATCCCAATTGGTAGCCAATCCTCCACCAGGTGCTAAGGGAATACTTGGAGGCAGAACAAGGATTTTTCTCAGGAAACAATTATGGGTATGTCCTAGCAGGTGAATAGCTGACCAGTCAAGCACCCAAAATTATAATCAGGATAATTTAGGCTTGAAAAACTTAAAAAGAAAGGCTTATCTAACATAGCCATGTAATAATCTCAATCATAGTCCCATAGAACATCTATTCGTGAACCCTAGAGTTTCAGAATGAATTATTGCATAGTATACTCCTAGGTTATTATTTAATTTGCCTAAAAGGTCCTGGATACAAACTGAATCTTGGAGGCTGTCTTAGTTATCTAGTGCTGCTATAATAGAAATACCACAAATGGATGGCTTTAACAAAGAGAAGTTTATTCTCTCACAGTCCGGTAGGCTACAAGTCCACATTCAGGGCGTCAGCTCCAGGGGAATGCTTTCTCTGTCAGCTCTGGAGCAAGGTCCGTGTCATAAGTCTTCCCTTGGTCTGGGAGCTTCTCTGCGCAGGAACCTCAGGTCCAAAGGACGTGCTCTGCTCCCAGCACTGCTTTCTTGGTGGTATGAGGTTCCCATGTCTCTCTGCTCGCTTCTCTCTTTTATATCTCAGAAGAGATTGGCTTAAGACCAATCAGTAGACCTCATCAGTGTAACTGCCGCTAATCCATCTTATTACATCATAGTGATAGAATTTACAAGACACAGGGAAATCACATGAAATGACAAAATGGTAGAGAATCATACAATATTGGGAATCATGATCTAGCCAAGTTGACAAATATTTTTGGCAACACAATTCAATCTATGACAGAGACTTCCTACCAAAATAAATTTTGAGTTTTAGACATGTCATGAAGACATTTATGACAGTTGTTAGAAAAAGAACCTATTGTCTGTTCATACACCTGAGCTCATGGCTTGGTCCCACATTATCAGTATATATATACACATGAAGATGCTGATGCTTCTGCCACCACATGACTGAAGGAAGCACACAAAGCAGAGAATCTATTTTCTCCTACAGTGCAGTGATGCCAGACATCTTCTTTTTTCTAATTTGATTAAATAATATTTCAAGATAGCAAAAAGGCTAAAAGTTTGCTGCCTTCTCAGATATAAATTTTGAGAGAAGTTGTTGTTTTTAGGTGCTGTCCAGTCAGTTCCAACTCACAGTGACCCTATTTACAACAGAACAAAACACTGCCCAGTCCTGAGCCATCCTCACAATCGTTGCTGTGTTTGAGTCCATTGTTGCAGTCGCTGTGTCAATCCATCTCCTTGAGGGTCTTCCTCTTTTTTACTCATTCTCTACTTTACCAAGGATGACGATGTCCTTCTCCAGGGACTGGTCCCACCTGACAACATGGCCAAAATACTGAGATGAAGTCTTGCCATCCTTGCTTCTCAGGAACATTCTGGCTGTACTTCTTCCAAGACAGATTTGTTCGTTCTTGTGGCTGTTCTGTTGCTGTCAAGTTGATTCCTACTCAGAGTGACCCAATAGGACAGAGTTAGCACTGCCCTGTAGGGTTTCCAAGGAGCAGCTGGTGGATCCCAACTGCCAACCTTTTGGTTTGCAGCCCAGCTCTTAACCACTGTGCCACCGGAGCCCCCGTTCTTCTGGCAGTCCATGGTATATTCAGTATTCTTCACCAATACCGTAGCTCAAAGGCATCAATTCTTCTTTGATCTTCCTTATTCACTGTCTAGAGCAGTAGTGTTGTTGTTAGGTGCTCTCGAGTTGGTTCCAACTCATAGCGACCCTGTGTACAACAGAACAAAACACTGCCTGGTCCTGCACCATCCTCACAGTCATTGTTATGCTTGAGCCCATTGTCGCAGCCAGTGTGTCAGTCCATCTCCTTGAGGGTCTTCTTTTTCATTTGCACTCTATTTTACCAAGCATGATGTCCTTCTCTAGGGACTGGGCCCTCCTGATAACATGTCCAAAGTATGTGAGATGAAGTCTCACCATCCTTGCTTCTAAAGAGCATTCTGGCTGTATTTCTTCCAAGACAGATTTATTTGTTCTTCTGGCAGTCCATGGTATATTCAGTATTCTTTGCCAACATCATAATTCAAAGGCATCAATTCTTCTTTGGTCTTCCTTATTCATTGTCCAGTTTTCACTTGTATATGAGGAGATTGAAAACATGGTTTGGGTCAGGCACACATTAGCCTTAAAGTGACATCTTTGCTTTTTAACACTTTAAAGAGGTCTCTTGCAGCAGATTGTCCAATGCAATGCATCTTTTGATTTCTTGACTGCTGCTTCCATGGGTGTTGATTGTGAATCCAAGTAAAATGAAATCCTTGACAAGTTCAGTCTTTTCTGCATTTATCATGATGTAGCTTATTGGTTCAGGTGTGAGGATTTTTGTTTTCTTTATGTTGAGGTGTAATCCATACTGAAGGTTGTGATCTTTGATCTGTATCAGTAAGTGCTTCAAGATCTCTTCACCTTCAGCAAGTAAGGTTATATCATCTGCATAATGCAGATTGTTGATGAGTCTTCCTCCAATCCTGATACCCCATTCTTCTTTATATAGTCCAGCTTCTCGGATTACTTGTTTAGCATACAGATTGAATAGGTATGGTGAAAGAATACAACCCTGACACACACCTTTCCTGACTTTAAACTGGGCACTGTCCCCTCATTCTGTTTGAACAACTATCTCTTGATCCATGTACAGGTTCCTCATGAGCACATTAAGTGTTTTGGAATCCCCAGTAGTAATATTCTTAAAATTAAGATTTTCGTTTTATGTGTTTCTCTCATTTTTTTCCTTACTCTTTGAGTGTCTATATTTCTAGTCAGTGTTTCTTAATATACCAAAACAAAAACAAAAAAAAAACCAAACTCCTTGCCATCTGGTCAGTTCCTACTCATAGTGACCCTATAGGACAGAGTAGACCTGACCCACAGGGCTTCCAAGGAGCGGCTGGTGGATTCAAACTGCCAACCTTTTGGTTAGCAGCTGAGCCCTTAAACACTGTGCCACTAGAGCTCCTTTCTTAATATGGAGATGTTCAAACCTAATAATTCAAAATGACAGTCATTATGCATTATATGTGTCAGTACTATATGGGAACAGCAAGTGGTGGTCATTTCAGATACATATTAAATATTAAGATAAATTAGCTTTGCTGAACTGATTATTCCATTAAAAGAAACTATTGTCTTTCACATGTCATAATGACATATGCAAAGACCTGAAGGTAGAAAACCAAAAGAGAAGAACACACTTGGCATTTCTCAAGCTGAAAGAACTGAAGAAAGAATTCAAGCCTCGAGTTGCAATACTGAAGGATTCTATGCGCAAAATATTGAACAACGCAGGAAGCATCAAAAGAAGATGGAAGGAATGTACAGAGTCACTGTACCAAAAGGAATTGGTCGACATTCAACCATTTCAGGAGGTACCGTATGATCAAGAACCAATGGTACTGAAGGAAGAACTCCAAGCTACACTGAAGGCATTGGCGATAAACAAGGTTCCAGAAATTTAGAAGACAGTTACCTGGCCAACCAACTGGAAGAGATCCGTATTTATCCTTATTCCCAAGAGAGGTGATCCAACCGAATGTGGAAATTATCAAGCAGTATCATTAATATCACATGCAAGTAAAATTTTGGGGAAGATCATTCAAAAGCAGCTACAGCAGTATATCGACAGGGAACTGCCAGAAATTCAAGCCAGATTCAAAGCAGGATGTGGAACCAGGGATGTCATTGCTGATGTCAGATGGATCCTGGCTGAAAGCAGAGAATACCAGAAAGATGTTTACCTGTGTTTAATAGACTATGCAAAGGCATTCAGCTGTGTGGATCATAAAAATTATGGATAACATTGCAAAGAATGGGAATTCTGGAACACCTATTTGTGCTCATGAGGAACCTGTACATAGATCAAGAAACAGTCGTTTGAACAGAACAAAGGGATACTGTGTGGTTTAAAGTCAGGAAAGGTGTGTGTCACGGTTGTATCTTTTCACCATACTTACTCAGTCTGTATGCTGAACAAATAATCCAAGAAGCTGTACTATATGAAGGAAAACGGGATATCAGGATTTGAGGAAGACTCATTGATAACCTTTGATATGCAGATGACACAACCTTGCTTGCTGAAAGTAAGGAGGACATGAAGTACTTACTGATGAAGATCATAGACCATAGCCTTCAGCATGGGTTGCACCTCAACATGACGAAAACAGAGATCCTCAGAACTGGACCAGTAAGCAGCTAAACAGAGAAAAGTTTGAAGTTGTCAAGGATTTCATTTTACTTGGATCTACAATCAACCCATGGAAGCAGCAATTAGGAAATCAAAAGACGTGTTGCATTGAGCATATCTGCTGCAAAAGACCTCTTTTAAGTGTTGAAAAGCAAAGATGTCACCTTGAAGACTGAGATGCGCTTGACCCAAGCCATGGTGTTTTCAATAACCACATATGCATGCAAAAGCTGGAGTATGAATAAGGAAGACCGAAGAAGAATTGATGGCTTTGAATTATGGTGTTGGTGAAGACTGTTGAATATACCATGGACTGCCAAAAGAACGAACAGATCTGTCTTGGAAGAAGTATAACCAGAATGCTTCTTAAAAGCAAGGATGGCAAGACTATGTCTCACATACTTTAGACATGTTATCAGGAGGGATCAGTCCCTGGAGAAGGACATCATGCTTGGTAAAGTAGAGTACAAATGAAAAAGAGGAAGACCCTCAAGGAGATGGATTGACACAGTGGCTGCAACAGTGGGCTCAAGCATAGCACAAGTGTGTGGATGGCGCAGGACTGGGCAGTTTTCCGTTCTGTTGTATGTAGGGTTGCTATGAGTTGGAACTGACTCAACGGCACCTAACAACAGCAACAATTATGTTTTAAGCCACTTATCAAATCTGAATGTAGCAAGTAAAACTCAGCTTGTATATTTGTGCTTGTCATTGTTGTTTCCTCTATTTGCTTTCCTGAGTATCAAAGGAGAGCCTTCTGAGGAGTTACTGGAATATGTACAATTTTTATTTGTTTCTAAAACTTGGCAAGAGAGAAGATATTTAGTGGTATGTTCAAACAACCATCTTCTTAAGAAGGAAATACTGTCACCTTAGGAGCTCTAATTCACTAAAACTCGTTGCTGTCGAGTCAATTCCGACTCATAGCTACCCTATAGGACAGAGTAGAACTGCTCCGTAGCATTTCCAGGGCTGTAAATCTTTACAGAAGCAGACTGCCATGTCTTTCTCCTGCAGAGCAGCTGGTGGGTTCAGACCACCAACCTTTTGGTTAACAACTGAGCGATTTAACCACTGCAGCACCAGAGCTCCTTCTAATTCACTAGTCAGTCTAATTTCCCCATTTTCTTGCCCCTCTTGTTTGCCTGGAGTACATATATGCCTTTTATTTTTTCTTGTATATAGTTCTGGTTGATTTGAGTTCTCTGTAAGTTCCTCATTTTTGTTAAAAATTTTTAGGAGCTACATTTTTTTTTTTTTTTAGCTAAATGCAGGATGTTTAGCTGGATATCCCCCATTTATTATTAGTTAGGATTCAGAGAGTTTAAAACGTGTCTCTAAGTGCCTGGTTTATAGGCAGTTATCCTAGAATTTCTCCTGATCTTTCCATACAAAATAATACATCAGGAATAGATGACAGATATGTTATTGAATAATTAACCATCCTCATTTTTCACAAATAATCATTCAGTTAAGTTCATAAAAATCACTTGAGGCCTTTCCTTTCCTCAAGCAGACAAAATGTATATTTTAACATTTAAAAAGAATTACAAGCATTATACATGTACATATGAATCCAAAAAGCATTAGAAAAACTGCTGGTGAAATCATAATCATAGGTAATTTTCTTCAATTTAAAAGAAAAATTTAATATCCAATTTTATTGGAATAGCCAAGACTAGATGACTGCTACTTTAGCCAGTAAATTAATATCATTTGCCGCAAAATGGAATGGAAGTTCAGTTGCATTGCATAAATGTCTAATTCAATTCACCTTCCACAGGAGACTTTTATTTTTGTTATTCTAGCGAAAAGTACCACTTTTCCGAAACTGAAAATCACAGAAAAGTTCTCCTTCCTCCTTTAATCCTTTCATATAAGAAGCAATTCATTTCCAAGACTTTGTAGTCAAATACCACAGGTGAAGGACCAGAAATAATTCATATATGGTTTGCAAATTCCTTCTAAGTATTTTTTTCCAGTAGCAACGAATTACGGCAGACTCATGAATCATGCTATGAAGTGTTAAAGGAAATGACTTCTTCTTTTAATTCTGAAAGGAAAGGAGACTTGAGAACATGCATCAGTTGCTCCACAGTGAGTTTACCTCGGCTCTTCTCTGAAGAGTTGGCCAGAATCTTCACTGTAGAGGTAGAGAAAAGCATTGTCTCACTTTCTTACATAAACAAGCATCCTCCATGGTGGCTTCATGTCAGTGATTGTAGTAGCAGAAGCTGACTTTTCACTATTTCCTCAGAACAATAGAGCCTTACCTCTGCCCCAGCTAGAACACATATTAGATGTCCTCTGTACTCATTACTTACTTCTGGGTGTTTGCTTAAAGACTGCTTTATTGGTAGAGCAGAATGTTTTATACTTAAAGTACTTTGTTTTCTGGGCCAAAGAATTGCCAGCATTTTGTGTCTACATATGAATCCATACAGGATTAGAGAAGCTTTTCATCATAGGTATTCTTCTTCAGTTTGAAAGAAGGTAATGAATAATCTGAGGATCAGTTATGCCATTTGAAATGTAGGCAGACACACAAAGTTCAGCTAAACACAGTTCTGGTATTCACTAACCTTAGCTCCTGTGCGCCTGCTTCACACTCCCTTCCAACTTAGCCATTTGGAGGACGGTCCTAGGATGTAACTTGTGGTCCAGATGATGGTCCTAGGATGTATCTTATTTATGTCAGAAGAAACTTCAAATGCAAATTTCATCTAAATTTTGCCACAGCCTAATTTCTGGATTCTTACCCATTTCTTATATATGACCTATATTATATCTATGTTAAACCATGTATAATTTTCTCAACCCAAGTCTTTTACTTTTCTGGGTTGTTGCACATACTCATTCTCTATGTCTCACCTTTCTCCTCTCAATCAGCCTATCAAATTTCCATTCCCTTTTCGAGATAGTTCAAACAATGTTTGTTCCATAAAATCTCCCCACTGTAGGATGTGCCAGTGGTTTCTCTTCTTTTTTACTCAGGTGCCATCTTAGCTCATTGAATTACAACTGTTTAATGTGTTTTTCCTCCCTTTTTGTGAATATGAATTACTTTAAGTCAGGAACTGTGTCATGTTCTGGATGCCTGACACAGTGCCTGGAATATAGGAAATGCTTAATAAACTACGTGATCTCACCAGGAAATTGAGTATTTGCCATGTAAAGTAGTTAAACATCAAATTCTGTTAAAGTAGCAAATATCGTCAAAGTGGTTTGATTCAAATGTGTGTGCTCTATGTTATACCTTGATTAAAACAAACAGTAAAAGTGTGTGTGTGTGTGTATGCAAGGGGATTATCTATTTATTGTTCTACTTGCTAGTGATTTTGTTCTTTTAACTCCAAAGAGTTTACTAGCAGAGTTGGTTGAGTTTATAGGAATTTGCTCCATTTAAGACACCATTAAGATTCAGATTGTGATTGTCACTAAAAGTCTTTGTGAAACCAGTGAAGAAGAGAAAGTTGATAGGGTGAAGGCGAGTGATCATAGACTAGTTCATGGGGAAGAGAATACTTATGTAGGGTCTCATGAAGAAGTACAGTTTAATGGTATGCAGTCATCATGCCTTTGAACTGCCAGCACTGAAACATTTGTTGGAGACATGTTAACTACAGTTTATTCCAACTTTGTACATTCACAATTACAATTACACTGAATGCTTTACCTTTTGCTTTCCAACAACAGGAAGTGTTTAGTTTACTCTAGTTGTAACCTTATACCGATCTGAGTAGTCTAATGACATCCTCTAAAATTAACTTTCTTCCTGAAAAGCAGCTTGTACACGAAGGCTGGTCCATGGCTATTAAGTCTAATTTCTTTCAAATATGAAGCTAATCTATTTTACTTTCTCTTAATCTTGAGGCAGGTGAGAATCCAGACAGCTATTCATAAAGGAAGTATATTTAACCAATGAAGAAGATCTACTGAAAAAAATTATTTCCTGCTTGTCAGAAAGAAGATTTGGGGAAAAAATTCTAGCACTGTTTGTTGAAAAACCTATCCTTTCTCCGTTGAATTACCTTAGCAACTTCGTTGAAGATTAGTTACCTATTTATCTGTGGATCTACTTCTAGACTCTCTATTCTGTCGCATCAGTCTATATTTCTATCTTAATGCCAGTGCTACACTGCCATGTTTACTGTGGCCATATAATAAGTCTTGAACTCAGATAGGGATAGTCCTCCAACATTTTTTTTTCCAAAGTTGTTTTGGCTGTTTTGGGTTGCTTTCATTGCCCTATGAATTTAAGCCTCAGTATGTCAATTTCTAAAAAAGCCCAGTGTATGTATGTGTATATATATATGCGTATGTATATGTGTATATGTATATATATGCACATATATATGTATGTATATCCATACATATATATATATATACACATGTACATATATATACATATATACACACATATGTATGTATTTGTGTGTGTGTGTATATGGATATATATATACACACACATACATGTATACTTGACTGGTTTTTGCTTATCTAGAGAACCCAGCCTAAGACACTCACTTAATTAGTTCTATTAGCTTTTTAGTGGATTCCATTGGCTTACCCCATAGGCAATCCTGTTATCTACAAATAAAGACAGTTGTACTTTACTCTTTCCATTCCAGATTCCTCTTATTTATTTTTGTTGCCTTATTGCAATGGTTAAAATCTCCAATAAAATGGTGACTGGAAGTGGTGAAAGCAGTCATCCTTGTCTTGTTCCTGACCTTATGGGGGGAAGCATCCAGTCCTTTACCATTAAGTATGATATGAGCTGTGAGTTTTTGGTAGATCCTTTTCATCAAGTTGATGAAGTTCCTTTCTCCTGATGTCTGTTTCATTGATTTGTCTCTGATCTTTATTTCTACTTGCTTTGGATTTAGTTTGTAGTTTTTTTTTTTTCTCCTATTTTTTAAAGTGGAAGCTGAAGTCACTGATTTGAGAGGTTTCTTTTTTTCCAATATAGGCATTTAGTGCTATAAATCCCCACTAAATGCTGCTTTAGTGACATCTCACAATTTTTTATAACTTGTTTTCTCACTTTCATTGAGTTCAAAATACTCTCTTTTATTTTTTATTGAAACTTTGACCCATGAATTATTGGAAAAGAGTTACTTAGTTTTGAGGTGTTTGAGATGTTCTTTCTGGGATTGGCCCTGCCATAGGAGCCATTAAGTCATGAGCAAGTCACTTAACCTCTGTTCCTCTGCTCACCGGTCTCTCCACTGCCTTGAACTTTATGCTCCACCATCCTCGCATCTTATCATAATACCTTTCTGAACTCATGCAGTTCTTTGGAGCGTATGAAAGTGTATCACTGAGATTTCTCATACTCTTCTGTCTTTGTATCTCATTATTTAAGTGACAAGTCAGGAAGGTTTTCATGAGTGTTATTTTATAAACTGTTAGATTGTTATTGGTTAGACCTTGCATAGGTATCTTATTCAAATATTTGAATTCAAATAAATTCAAATTTCCTGTTCTTCAGGTTGATAGTTTCTTTTTAATATAAATCTGTAATCTATAAATTAGCTGTCATCGTCGTTAGTCGCTATCAAGTTGATTCCGACTCATGACAACTGCATGTGTGCAGAGTAGAACTGTTCCATAACGTTTTTAATGGCTGTGACCTTTCAGAAGCAGATAATCAGGCCTTATTTCCAAGGCACCTCTGGGTGGGTTTGAACTGCCAACCTTTCAGTTATTAGTCCAGCATTTAACTATTTGTGCAACCCAGTGTTGTTGTTAGGTGCCGTTGAGTCGATTCCAACTCATAGAGACCCTGTGTACAACGAAGCAAAACACTGCCCGGTCCTGTGCCATCCTCATGATCGTTGTTATGCTTGAGCCCATTGTTGCAACCCAGTGACTCCTTATAAATTAGCTAGCCAGTCCCAAAACATTTTGCTATAGTTATATGTTCCGTGTTCTTCAAGTTTACGACTACAACTGAAGTTATTCAAGTTTAGACGTTATCTGTTACTCGCTACTTTCCATTGTACCATCATATGTTATGGATTGAAAGAACTAAAATTGACTTGACACTAAGGATTCTCATAGTACTTAATAATCAAAAGAGTAAGTAGCAAACTAAATAAATTATGTTAATGTTTGTGAAATAAGGGAATAATGTGCTGAGTTGAGGAAAGGATGTAAAATGAAAAGTGTCTATTGTTTTCTTGAGGTAATTTTCTTTAGATACTCACTTAACTTCAGTGTCAAATTATTTTCATAACAAGAGTAATGCCTACTTTTTAAACATGATGTGAGAATTAATTTAAATTTCACAAAGCACTCTGAGACAGATGCTCAGCTGAAAGGTTCTCCATAAATGCCAGGCATTATTATAGCTAGACTAGTAAAAGGAGAAACCATAAAGCTGCTCATGCAGTCTTCTAATAGAAACTGTATTGGTAAGGAAATTTAAAGGTTACTGCTATTCATAATTTATGGCTGAGGGGAATATATGAAGAATAATAATGATGCTTTCCTGTCTAGATAAATGTTAAGAAACACAGATTTAGCTGTGATGAAGTGTATTGCTTCATTCAAGAAGTATGAAATCAATACCTTACAAGCAGTAAAAGTAATATACAAAGGTGAATAAAGACCATTTTCTTTAATTTAGCCATGAAAAATATACTGACAAACAAACATGATTATGTCTTTCAAAATCTTCAAGAAAAGCTTTGAAATAGAAGAAATAATCCTTAGTTTGAGTATATGAAACTTGAAATTTGTTAGATGTATATTATGCTTGGTGGACTTCATTCTAGCAACCAAAATAATCAGCTTCAGTGTTAATCACTTTTAAAAGAATTTTGATTTAAGAAAAGGAAAGTCCAAACTTTCTACTGTTTGTTTCAAATAAATGAATTAACACAGAATGAAAGAGAAATATTCCCAAAAGATTTCATATTAGCAGAATGCCTCAGGGCTCTGAGAGAACTAAACCTTAACTAAAAAAAAAAAATTGTTAAAGTTATCAGACATAGCTAGTGATAGAAATCTGTCTGTAAAAATACCTTTGAGTCATGTACTTATTAAGAAATTTAAAAGATAAGTTGATTTTTCCTTTATAATTAAATCTCAGCTTTAGTTGTCTATGTATGAGTTTCCTCTTGCTGCAGTAACAAATTACCAAAAACTTAGTGATTTAGTGAATTAAAATAACACAAATTTATATTTTAAAGTTCTGGAGGCCAGAAATCCACCGGGTTAAAATCAAGGTGTCGACGGAGTTGTGTACCTTTGAGAGGCTTTTTGGGAAAATCCTTTTTTTCTTTTTTTCTTCTTTTGGTGCCTTTTGTGCCTTTTCTAGCTTCTAATGACTGCTTACGTTCCTTGGCTTCTGACCCCCTTCCATCTCCAAAGCCAACAATGACCCAATGAGTCTTTCTCACATTGCTTTAACAGTGACTGTTCTACCTTCTTCTGCATTTAAGGGCCCTTGTGATTATATTGGTCCCAGCTGAATAGTCCATAATACTCCCCCTATCTTAAAGTCAGATGATCAGCATCCTTAATTCCATCTT
Source organism: Dugong dugon (assembly GCA_030035585.1). Classification (NCBI taxonomy): domain Eukaryota; kingdom Metazoa; phylum Chordata; class Mammalia; order Sirenia; family Dugongidae; genus Dugong; species Dugong dugon. Next base: position 109,083,573 of record CM057468.1, on the reverse strand, counting down.
CTACCTTAATTCCCCCTTGCCGTGTAAAGTAACATATTCACAATTCCTGGGATTAGGATGTGGACATTCTTTGGGAGGCAGTTATTCTGCTTACTATGTTCTAGAAATGGAAAGATGAAAGTTTCATAGATTTTTAAAGACTGGCAATAAATGACATACAAATTCTAGCATTTACTACTGTCATTATTTTGTTATCAAATGTTAGTAGTACTTTAGTTGGCAAGCACCTTTCTCTTTTCTCCTCAATGCAGGGTCAATTGTAGGTTTGCCTAAACCTAGAATTTTAATTTCTTTAAGCATCCATCCATTCAACCAAGCAATAAACTAATCACTCAAAAAATACTAGTGGAGTGTCTACTATAAGATGTCATGGGAATCATGAGAAAGAACGGCTTAATTAAAGTTCTGACTTAAAATGCCCTATGTACCAAGGATGAATAGGAAGCCTACTCTGTTAAGTGCATTCCAAGTGTCCCTTCACATGGAGTTAATTATTAAGTAAAGGTGTCAGAAAGGTTTGAGAATAACTTATACACCTTTTTTTTTTCCTTGCCCTCTCCCCAGCCCCTCAGTATGCTAAAACAACAAAGCTTTTTATCTACGTCTTTTATAAGCTGCCAGGAAAAAGTATATAATTAAGATAATGCTTTTTTTTTTCCTTTCACTCAGAGGGAGCCCTGGTGGTGCGGTGGTTAAAGCACTGTACTGCTAACCGAACGGTCAGAAGTTTGAAACCACCAGTGGCTCCACTCGAGAAAGATATGGCAGTCTGCTTCGGTAAAGATTTACAGCCTTGGAAACACTGTGGAGTTGCTATTAGTCTTTCTTAATCGACTCAAAAGCAGTGGGTTTGGTTTTTTTTTTTTTTCTTTTTTTTGGTGGGGGCGGGGAGATTTATAAAGAATGTACTGTATAGAAGGCAGGAAAATCATGGTTCTCTGTCAGGCTAAGTACACATTTAGTTAAGGGTTGGGAGTTTGATCAATTCCGTATTATAAATTCTAGGATTCTTTCCAGCTTTGAAAATAAAGGGAACTGGATTTAGCCTGTAGACAATAAGGTTGACAGAAGACTGAATGCTGATCTTTCAGTCTATAAAAAAGCATTATGTTAGTATGAGTGAGCAGGTGTTCTTTATCAGCTAAAGGGGACGTGAAAAAGTGATATTAAATCAAAGGAGAAATAATTTAGACTAAGCAGCCTCAAATTTTCTGAAACCCTGGAAAATGTTACTAAGGAAGGCTGTAGGTTTCTTAGAAAAATTATCAGATTTATCTTCACATACGGGGCTCATATTTTAGAGGAAATTTGTGCTAGTTATTAACTTGTGATAAATATTTATTGAAATGAAGTAAGTTCAGTCAGTCCTTTCACAATACATGCTCTTTTAAGGCCCTAAGTTCTCAAGGAAGTACTTGAATGGGGCAGAAGGAACAGTCAGTTTGAATCTTTGCTAAACTATACAATCTCTTGTCAGTCTGTGAGAAAGATAGAGAAATGTCAAGGGAACTCAAAAAGTCAAGGTTTCTCTTAGAGATAGGCTCTCCTTATCTGGACGGATGGTCCCTCAGGCATTTGCTTAAAATCCCCTCTGTCTCAAAGACATCTGATTGTTGGCAAAAAGGAATTTTGATCAAAAATTAAACATGATTCCAACTAATAGCATTTTCGGTCTATTCTTACTCTGTCTTAAAGATGTATTTTTAAGGCCAGTTCATCTCTCAGTGGGATATGAGGACACTTGACCGCTAATTAAGTCACATGACTCTTATCTGGGATGTATTCAGCTGGATATCCCATTGCCATCGAGTCGATTCCAACTGATAGCGACCCTATAGGACAGAGTAGAATTGCCCCATAGGGTTTCCAAGGAGCGGCTGGTGGATTCGAACTGCCGACCTTTTGGTTACCAGCCATAGCTCGCCATACCTCTTAACCACTGCACCACCAGGGCTCCATTCAGCTAAATAGAGGAAGATTATTTTTTGTTCGAGTGTCTGAAAAATTGATTATGTCATTCCCTGGCTTAAAAACATTTTTTGATTCTGTATTACCTATAGGATAAAGTACAAACTCCTTAGCAAAACACTCCCTCTTTTACAGTCTATTCCTGGTCTTTCCAGTCCAGTGCCTTAGCACAACCTTACAGTTTCCTTACTGACTTCAACCCACCTGACCATCCTCATCCTCCTGGCCTTTGCACATGTTGTCCTTTCTAGCTGAAATGATTTTGCCCAACTTGTCTGATCTTGCTCATTTAAGACTTAAGTGAAGTCTTCTCTGACTCCTCAAATAGAATTGGTCCCTCAAACCATTGCAGCCTGGCCACACCTAAACCTTCTCTGGTCAGGATCTCCAGGGACCTCTCTATTGTTGAACTATGCGAGACAGTCTTTCAGTTTCTACTGTGCTTCACTTCTCTGATTGTTGTTTGGCACTGCTGGCCATTTCTGACTCCCTGAAACACTCTCCCCTTAGAGTTTGCTGCATTTTGCTCCCTTGGTTTTTTATCTACCTCATTGACTCTGGCCTCAATTACAGAGTCCTCTTTAAGCCCTGGTGGCACAGTGGTTTGGAATTTGTCTGCTAATCAAAAAAGGCCAGCAGTTTGAATCCACCAGCTTCTCCTTGGAAACCCTATGGGGCAATTCTACTCCGTCCTATAGGGTCACTATGAGTCAGAATTGACTTGAGGGCAACGGGTTTGGTTTTTTGGGTTTTTCTTCCTTTTCCTAACTCTTAAAGTAGGTGTTCCATAGGAATCTTAGCTTTTGAGGAAATACAAAGAATTTACATGGTAGAAGATGCAGTGAGCATTTATATTGTAGTTCTTTGGGTAGCAAGCAATGGAAATGGACTGAGAGTGAGTCCTGGGAACAGAGAAGGAGCTGAACAGCCATGCTTGAGGGAGGATACCAAACCAGGGCAGCAGGAAGAATGTCACAGTCAGAATTATGTGCCTTTTGTTAAGGTACTGCTGTTAAAGTAATTTAGTTTGAACAGCCTCCATGTCTTTATCTCTGAGTCCTTTGCCTCAGAAATGTTTTCTTTTAGGATTCCCAAATGAAACAGTAATTCCTGTATGAAGGCTGTCTTGATTCCTTCAAGAGCTACTGATTGCACCTATATTAGAGCTAACATTGTCCCAAATACACGTCTGTATTATTTTACTATCAAACTGTAGTGCAGTTATTGTGGTCATATGTTGTTTGTTTTTTCTCTAGCTTAAGAGATATTTTTTTGGAAAAGGCTATGCGTTTTTTTTGTTTTTGTTTTTTAATCTAGTCCCAGGGCCTAGATATATTTAGCACCGTTCAGTTTTTCTAGCTCATAGTAGGAATTCAGATGTCTGTTGGGATAGAGTTAAAAATTTAGAAAGTCATGGATTCATAATTCACAAAGTGCAGTTAATGTGATCTATATACAGATGCACATGACTTGGCTTTAATCAAAACATCTCAATAAAAGGAAAATAATATAGAGGTGCCAACTGGTACAAGTTTATTTTAAGAGAATGTTCCTTCTGAAACCATATTATTCTAAACATAACTGTGCATATATATGTATGTATTTTACATTTTATTTTAAAGTTTTATTTCTTCTTATATATTAAATCTGACAAAATGTTAAACAAAGCCTAAAAATCCATTTTGTGCTTATCATTACACTTTAGCAAAGATGACAAGTGGTGTTGACATTTTCTTATGAGGAAGATACATTGGCTTTATATTTAAGATGAGAAATGTTGAGTTTTTTTGAGTGTCATGTTAACTGACAAGACATTTAAAGTGTTTAGGGACAAAAATAAACTAGAAGAAGAAGAAATGTGTATAAAAAGGTTAAGAGAAATGAACAGTAAAGAACAGAATACTTTGCTGTATAAGAAGGCAAACTATTTTTACAGAGCTTTAAGATAGTTTAGATGTGAATCTAGAATACAGAAGAAACTTTGCAAGTTTTTATATCTGTTAAATATTTTAATTATTGTGACCACCAACGTCGAACATATCTCTCTGAACATGAAGTTAAGTCCCATTGAAATAGCACTGCTTATCATGAAAAAAATTTATTTAAGTACTTATTGTGAAATATTTGTGAAGCACTGTATTAATGTATTAGGGTACTACTAGATGCTATAACAAACAAGTTACAGCATTTCAGTAGTTGAGCACAATAGCATCCCTACAATTATCAATTATCTGATAATACCACTTCTTCCAGTTGTCCTTCTGTCCCTCAGGTGTGCACCAGTTTCCTGATTTTGTTTGTTGTTGTTGTTAGGTGCCATCTAGTCGGTTTCCAACTCATAGCGACCCTATGTACAACAGAATGAAATACTGCCTGATCTGCACCATTCTCATAATTGTTGTTATGCTTGAACCCATTGTTGCAGCCACTGTGTCAGTTCATCTCATTCAGAGACTTCCTCTTTTTTGCCGACCTTCTACTTTACCAAGCATGATGTCTTTCTCCAGGGACTGATCCCTCCTGATAACATATTTATATCTGGATTTATTTGCTGTCATCTACTTGGCTTCTCTGTTTGGTCATATGTGTAACTAACTCCCTGCATTAAATTCCCTCCATTTGACAGATCTGAAATTGTTTCTGTTATCAGAGCTGAGGATTTTGATAATAAGAGACTGTCAGTTCCTTGAGGGGTCCTAGCCATCCATGTCCTTTTATCTCTGTGTGCCCTGTAGTGCCACAGATTCAGCATTCAAATGCTTATTTAACTGAACAGAGCTGAACAGGAAATCTTTCCACTGATTTCAGGTAGAAATACCCCTGAGAAAAATGCAATGTGGCAGAAATTGCGGTATTTTGTACTGGAATGATTCTTAATTTGTGGATCACCTGCAGTTAGTTCTTTTGGGACCTCATTTAGCAACCCAACATTGGCATTTAGACAATGAGAAATTATGAAAGTTTTATTTTAAGCATTCTCTTCCTATAAAGTACTTTTAGAGATTGAAACAATATCAATTTTTATATAGACATTGAAGGAATATTTGAAGAAGAATGAAGTCTGTAGCTGGATCATGCTTTAAAAAAAAAAAAAAAAAAGCAGGATTGGGAGAAGGAGGGAAAAGAATTTCCCAGACTTACTAGGATATATAGCTCTGACTTGGTCTTTCATTCTTTTTCCATAATCTTCTAAGTTAATATGACATTCCTTTGACTACTTGTTTGAGTCAAAAAATTACTAACTTGTTACACAGGGGAAGCTAGCACAACTTGTACAAGAAAAGGTCATGGAAGCCCCATAGACACATCCAAGCTCCCTGGGGGACTGAATTGCTGGGCGGAGGGCTGTGGGGACCATGGTCTCGAGGAACATCTAGCTCAATTGGCATGACACAGCTTATAAAGACAATGCTCTACATTCTACCTTGGTGAGTAGTGTCTGGGGTCTTAAAAGCCTGTGAGCGGCCATCTAAGATACTCCACTGGTCTCAACCCTTCGGGAGCAAGGGAGAATGAAGAGAACAGGATATAAGGAAAAGATTAGTCTGAAGGACTAATTGTCCACAGCTACCAAGGCCTCCACCAGACTGAGTCCAGTACAGCTAGATGGTGCCCGGCTAGCACCCCTGACTGCTCTGACCAGGATCACAACAGAGGGTTCTGGACAGAGCTGGAGAAGGATGTAGAGCATAATTCTAACTCACAAAAAAAAAGGCCAGATTTACTGGTCTAAAGGAGACTGGAGAAACCCTGAGAATATGGCCCCCAGACACTGTTTTAGCTCAGTGGTGAAGTTACCTCTGAGGTTCACTGTTCAACCTGGGAGTGGACAGCCCTGTAAAACCAAATGAGACTAACGAGGTACAGGAGTCCAGTGACAAGGGCCAGAAGGCAGAAGGGGACAAGGAAGCTGGTGATAGGGAACCCAAGGTTGAGTAAGGATATCGTTGATGTGTTGTGAGATTGTTAACCATTGTCATAGGGCAGCGTTTGTAGTAACTGTTAAATGAGAAACTATTTTGTTCTGTAAGCCTTCATCTTAAGTGAGAATAACAGCACAATTGGAAGAGCATAGTCAATGTCACTGAACTGTGCATGTAGAAATTTTTGAAATGGTGTATCTTTGGCTATGTGTATTTTCACCAAAAAAAAGGTTGAGAAGTTAGAGGGTTGATATGTTGTGGGGTTGTTAACCAAAGTCATAAAACAACATGTGTACTACTGTTTCATGAGAAACTATTTGTTCTGTAAGCCTTCAACTGAAGTACAATAAAAAAAAAAAGAAAGATACTATAAAAAAAATTTTAAATAAATATAGGGTAAAAAAAAATTACTAGTTTTTCTTTACTGTCATTTAAGAAAGAATCGGTAAAATATTTGGTGGGATATTTTAGCAGTCAAAGTGGGATATTTTAGCAGTCAAAGAGAACTAATTCTAGAGGATGGTGATAAGTTTCTAAAACATTACAAATGCCATTTGATTTGTTCTTGAATGTGCCTTTATATGCTTCACTATATAGATATGCTTGACTCAGCATAGCTATAGCTTTTATGGTAGGCTGGAGAAGTAGACTGGAGAATTTAACAACTGGCAAGTTGAGAATAGTTTGAAAAGTTTTCATGGCGATGTTGTCTTTCCTAGAGAGAAAGAGAGCCTTGCTTGAAGAAGAATTATCTGTGAATATTTCCACTCATACATGGAAATGAGGATTTTTTTCAGCAGGGCATGTCAGATTTAGTTGCCAAGTACATTTTAAAAATAGTTTTTAGCATACGTGAGCATGCTTATACTTCTTCCATTAACATCTAAACTTCAGGTTTATTTACCTTTCATATTGGTTTAAAATAAGAGTGGTTTAGCCCTAGCGTACTACATTTTATATCTTTGTCATGTCCTTCAGAGTATATTGCATTCCGTTCTAAAATATCCATTAAGGCTTAGATATAGGATGTGTCTAAATGGTTTCGTGACTGATTGAAAGAGGGAAAATGCATTGTTTTATCTATATATGTAACATTTAACATCCAAAGAGTAGGCTTTCTATCTGTATAGGCGTTGTGGGGCTGTACCATTGTAAAATAATTATTTGGTAATTTGGCAGTTTTATTAAAAATAATTACTTTGTTTCAGGCATTAAAATATCATCGTTATAGTTTTGAAAACATCTAGTTAGAAAAAAAATCCTTCTTTGGTATTGATCTAGAGCAGAAAATGGGTTATGATCAGTCTTTTTCATCTCTAATTGATTTGATTTCCACGAATACTATTTTGCAATGAAAATATTAAAGCATGAAGCATATTGGTGCTGCTTCAGATAGTTGTTTTTTTAAGCATGTTGTCTATAATTTCGATGAATATTTCTTTCTGAACTTTTTTGCCCTGAGGAGTTTAGAGTATTCTTGAAATTGTAGGTGTCCATTAAGTGTTTTTCAACTGTCAGTTCAGCTGTCGCTTGCTGTGCTATTAATTCATTATGAAGTGACACAGGAAGAAAACTCAATATGTGATGATATGAAAACACATATTTGTCAAAAAATAAATGAGTCTGCATTGAAAACCCATCTGCTGTGGTGGGAGGGAGTCAAATGGTATATATGTATTAGACACATTGAAGCACTGACACCTTTTCAAACAGGAAAATTTGTAGCAAAGACTTCAGTCACAGTCCATAGGCACTCTATATCATGCATTGAAGTATTTCCTGTTGTGTTCCCTACAGGTGATATTATACCCGACTTCTAATAGCTCCAAGTCAACTGAGCTGCACCGAATGATAGTTCCAAAAAATAGCCAGGACTCTGACTTAAAAATCAAACTGGCTGTGCGAATGGATAAACCACCACATATGAAACACAGCGGGTGAGTGTGCACTTGAGGATATTTTCTCCTGAATTATCGGATTTCATTGACATGCAACACTTCTGTCATTTTTTGGGAGAGCCAGTGTATCAGGCTTTCATGAGGTTTTCTTCTCCCAAAATGAAAGACTTAGGTTGTTTTATTTATTCATTTATTTAATCCATAGACATCTTTAAAGCTAAACTCGTGTGTATTGAGTTCATAGAATGGTCTGCATGCTAATAAATATTGGCACGTGACTGTATTGGTTTTGCACGTTATTTATGTTGGTAAAGAACGGTGATGTATGGAGAGAACTTTTAAGAAATATACTTCAAAATGTAGTAATAATTCAAGCAAGTCTAGCATGCAGGTCCCTGGAAATAATTAAACTTGCCTAGAATATACAAAAGCTAAAGGGTGGCTCAGCTGTAGCCCAGGAGGCGGTGTCAGTTTTGACAGGAGGGAGATGAGTGTTTATCCAAAGTGTGAGTGAAAACGAAATCAACCGTGGAGGAAACTGATGTTGACAGATAAGCCAGGAGTACAGGAACCATCCCTTGGGGATCCCCGTGGGTCAGAGTCAACCTTCATCTCTGCCACGGTTCTTTTTCTCCTGTAGCTGGTGAGGAAACCAGTCTGGACTCTTGAATACACTAAAACAAATTTTCAAAAATTCATGTCTTTCGCAGATTAACACTTTAGGGCTCACTACAGCCAAGTCCAGGATCGGAGTGTTAGCTATTGGGAAAGAATGGGACTATTTTTTCTGGCTATGGAGAGAAGTAATTGCTAAAGTAGCTCACCCTGAGTTTAGCATAACAAACCTAACGGTTCAAGAAAGTGCATTCCTACACGGAGAGGTCTTCTTGCTTTGAGGCGGATCACCCATTGGGGAAGTTAACTCATGATTCAGCAAGATAAGGCAGATTCTTTGGATGATCATTGGGGAAAAGAAAATTGTTCTGAGCAGGGAGCAGCGCAGATGTATATACTACAGTTGGAACACAACTAAGGACCATATTGCTTCCTTGATCTGAGTGGACGTTGTGTGCAGTGCTAGAGCAGGCTTCACAGAGGGGAAGGGAGGGTGGACTCTTAGAAACCAGTTATCATTGTGTCCTGTTAACCAGTGGCACCAGCCAGGGACTTTGGGAACAGTCATTTGGGTAGCTACGTTATGTCATCTTAAATGTAGTATTGCAAAGTAAAGTCTCCTATGGCTCAGCTCATAAAGCAAATGGGGTTCTTGGTATTTATTACTTAGGATTTTCTTTCATTCATCCATCTATCTGCTTAACACTGATTTATTCAACAGACTCATATTGAGTACTTACTTTATTCCAGCCAGAACAAACCTCAGTGAGCTACCATCGCAGACCTTAAGAACTGATAGTTGGGAATCAGGCATACATACAAATAATTATAATACTGAGTGATGCATGCTGTAAGAGAAGAATGGGAATCTGGTAGAAATAGCACCTGATGCTGGCTGGGAGAGTCAGTGAAATTCTCACAAGACACCTGACTTTTGAGCTGAAACTTGAAGGATGAACACAGCAGATAGAAGTGGGAAGGAAGGGCATTCCAGTCACATGGCATAGCATGAGTCCTGGAAGGCTGTGAGCTTATGATGGCCAGCTAGGGTGCTTTGAAACTAGAGACTTATGTAAGAGTTAAACATAAAAGAACATGGTAGGTTCCAGGATCTGCAGTTACTTCTCTACTATTTTTTACTGAGTCTTCTGATGAACAGTGCAAGAAAACATGGGAGTCTATGTATTATAACACCAAGATGGTCCCAATTTACCTATGGCCAGCAACGTGGTGAATATCCCTGCAGCTTTCAGACTGTCCCAGGGCACAGGGCAAGTTCTGCAGTCTTTAGCTCCTATCAGAATAAAAGCCCTGCTTTAATCCTTTGCAGTTTGTTAGTTTGGAATGCTCCAGGGCAGATGGGACCATTCAGCTCCCTTCTAAGACTTGACTGTTTTGCTCTTTTATCACTCCTTTGGAGGAAGGAGAATTCAGAGCCCCTTGACCAAATCAGGACCCCCAGAATGGCTGTGGAGTTGACTTCTGCCCACAACTACAGGTATAGGGGAATGAAAGGGAATAAATTATAGTCTCTCAATCTAATCCATAAAGCTCAAAACTCACCTTGGATTCAGACCAGGGATGCTTCACACCGCAGCCACATCAATTATTATGCGCCACTGCTAAGAGATACTAGCATTCATTTCCAGACATTTAGGTATCTGCAGTTTATGATCTGCAAAGGGAAGGAATTCTAGAACTAAAAATACCTGTGATACTGCACCACAATAATGTGTGATGCAGTGTAGTTAAGAGTATCATATCCCATAATAATAGTTCAATAGAAGCTATTTTAACACCAGTCTTGGAAGCAACAAATAATAATCTAACAGAATTAAAAGTTTTCAGCATTGCTGTAAAAGCAGTATATCCCTATGGTCAGGGACTGGACAGCTGCTTAACCACAAGCACCTGTTCTGGTTTCTTAGTGCCTGAATGATAAATACCAAAAAACCAAAATCAAACCCATTGCTGTGGAGTCGATTCCGACTCATAGCAAACCTCTAGGACAGAGTAGAACGGCCCCATAGGGTTTCCAGGGAGCGCCTGGTGGATTCGAACTGCCAACCTTTTGGTTAGCGGCCATAATTCTTAACCACTACACCACTAGGGTTTCTGTATAATAAATATTGTTGTTAAATAAATATTGTTGTTAAATGTTTTGACTATCACCTTGTATATTGATATATATGGGAAAACATGATTTGACTCACAGTATAGCTATGTTCCTGTTTGCCTGAACTGCTTCATAGATGGATTTTACTTAATTATATTTAAGAAGAGAAATAAAAGCAACTAACCCTTTTTTCTTCTAAGTATTCTATCACATGCCAAAGTAATAATATAACAGGAGTAGTAGATTAATAGCATTTTGCTTTGGGACTGGATTGTGGTCTGTCAATAATTCATTCTATAATGAATAATTAACAGATGAATAATGAATAATTAAAAAAGAGACAAGTTTTAAAAAGATTAATTTATCTTTAAAATATGGCAACCTCTTCTTACAGATAGAGTTGTTAAGTGGATTAAACAACACATTTGACGATTACAGGTTTTTATCTTCAGAGCACTTTTCAGAATTTGAAATACTTTGGGGCTTTAATCATAAAACCTACTCTCTGTTACAGTAATTTGGGCAACAGATACCTTTCATATGAACTGTTTTAACATGTATTGTCTGTTTTATTCCTTTGTCACTTATATATGACTGTTATGTTGCCCTTAAATTTTTTTTCATCCATATTATTTACATGTATGTGTTCCCAGCTAGGCTGTAAGTTTCTTAGACTTACTTGAATCTCCAGTGCCTCCCACAGTGTATAATCAAGAAGAGATATTAATATAAACAATAATGATGAAAATGATAGTGTGATGGTTAGAATTGTAAGGAACATAAAAAATAAGACCAAACTGTATTTGTAAATTGAAATTGTGGTGCTGTGGTTGAGAGCTTGGCTGCTAACCAAAAGGTTGGCAGTTCGAATCCACCAGTCACTCCTTGGAAATCCTATGAGGCAGTTCTACTCAGTCCTAGAAGGTCACTATGAGTTGGAGTCAACTCGACAGCCACAGGTTTGGCTTTTTTTTTTTTTTTTTTTTTAAAAACACAATTTGTAGGGGATCAAGTCTAATTTTAATGTAAAACTATCTAAAATAAATGATGCTGGTTCTCAACCGTTGCATTTAAAAATGATCCTTTTTTTCAAACAACAAGTAAAATATATCTGAGCTACAGCTCGTGTTTCAGATCAATTGATTGGTCCATGGCTAGACGTTAGAGTTTAGTTAACAGGTCTAATAACATGCAAATGAAAATAGATATTTAATTAGGATTAAATAACCATAATGATGATTTGATCTTTTTAAAAACCAAACTGAGCATTACCACATGACATACATTTGACAAAAAAAGAAAAAATGGAGTTCATTTTTTCTTTTGGAATATATCATATAACTAACTCTTAAATAAATCTGTTAAATGAATTACCAGCTAGAGTTTGAATGGTTAAAGGATCCACATCCAACTTTTGAATTTATATTATCCCTTTCTGTGTAGCTGGAAGACAGAAGTGTTCTTGAGCAAATGAGCTATCCTTGAGCATAGCCTAGTGGCTAAGTAACAGTATTAACTTAGAACTCAAAAACACTACCCCAGTTTTTATTAAATGACATTAATTTCCGAATTCAAAGATAGTTTTCTCAGCCAAAAGAAAGGCAAAATGAGGTGGAATTAAGAAAACAAATAACTATTGTGAACATTAAATCTAAAACTGAAACATAGAAAGGAGAAAATTAAACGGATTGTCACAAATATGTGAAAGTATCATGACCAGAATCTATCAGAAGTGTGCATGCAGCTGATTATTTTTATAGTAAAAAATAAATGAAGTGTCATAAATATATAAGGATTGAAGCTTTAGCATAGTTGGGAATTGGCAAAATAAAATTTTAGCAGAATCACTGCTATATTAATGTTGTATTTCTCTCTGTGTAATGTCCTGCTTCACTCTTTAAACATTGATTGACTAAATGACTGTATCTAATATTTTGCATTTGTCATATATGAAACTTTCCAGCTTAATTTATATTCATAAAGATATACAAGTAGTCCCCAACTAACGATAGGGTTCCGGGCTGATGACTTCTTTGTAGGTCGGTTCTGACTTAAGTCAAATACCTCTTTTTTTATTTTTCATTATTGCCTTTTATTATCAGTATCTTTATAAATCCAAACTTTGTCTTTGGGGGTTGGAAACATTACATATAATCTTGCAGATATATTTTAATACATACATAAAAACACATAAATCATAAAAATTTACTCCAACAATGAAGAAGAGTTGGATAATGTTGGCATTTTGTCAGTTTTGATAATAACTCCACTTTTGGAAGGTTCTGGATCATCTGGATGACCTCTGGGAAATGGGGTTGGTGTTTCTAGTCAGAAAATTAGTGAGAGTTATCTGTGTGGTCCTTTTCTTTCTTTCTTCATATTTTTTTGTGGTAACATCTCACTGCTTCTCCAATCTGCCTCTAGACTTTAGCGAAGCAATCAGCAGTTGGGTCCATATTTTCAAGAAACTGAAGCCCCTGATTTAGTTTAGAAAATGCTCCAGCTAATCCTTTCACTGTAAAGTTTTTTGACAGCTTCTCTCTTCCTCTTCCTCATTGTTTCTTCTTCAGTTCTTCTTTCCTATTCAAAATCCATTAAGCCCTGATCTGTCAAGTCCCTTTATGCTCTTTGAGCTGTTCCACATCAGTGATATCAGGTACTAAATTCAGCGTTCTTGCCATACGGATAATTTTTCCACCAATCTCTTCCGTCATATTATCCTGATCAAATGCTTAGACTGTGTTCACATAACTCAGCTTTTTTTTTTTTTTTTTTTTTAAATATCCCCTGCATGCGTTTTCCTGTAATTTCATCCCAGGAAGATGCACTAACAATAAGATGTACAAAAAAAAAAGAAAAAACTGATGGTCGTAAGTGCAGTTCATCATAACTAAAATATGTTATAAGTCGGAGACTACCTGTAAGGTCATTGAGCCCATCTCTTGCTGCTGGGGGAAGATAACAGCTCTCTCCAACTGGAAGAAGGTTATGGATATACACTAAGCTGGCTGTGTTGTTATGTTATCTCGTGCTTCCACATAGAAGGAACTGGGCAATCAGGGGCTCTGGTGTCATGCCTACATAACCTTTCAATCATTCACTTAAATTCAAGTGTAGCATTTGCTCCTAAAGTGAAACTTTGTTGTTGTGTGCCATTGAGTCAATTCCAACTCATAGCGACCCTATAGGACAGAGTAGAACTACCGCATAGGGTTTCCTAGGCTGTAATCTTTAAGGGAGCAGATCACCTAGTCTTTTCTTCCATGGAGCGGCAGTTGGGTTCGAACCGCTGACCTTGAGATAACCAAATGCTTAACCATTGTGCCACCAGGGCTCCTTAAAGTGAAACTACTGTACTCTAATAAAGTTGTATTATCTTACTTATGAAGCCCTGGTGGTGCAGTGGTGGGTCTGCTGTTTGAACCCACCAGCCACTCCGTGGGAGAAAGATATGAGTCTGCTTCGGTAAAGATAAGAGCCTTGGAAACCCTATGGAGCAGTTCTACTCTGACCTATAGGGTCACTGTGGGGTTGGAATGGACTCGAGGGTGACGGGTTATCTTGCTTGTAAGGAGCCCTGGTTGCACAAATTGTTAAGGGCTGGGCAGCTAACTGAAAACTTGGCGGTAGGAACCCACCCAGATGTTCCGAAGGAGAAAACCCTAGTGATCTGCTTCTGTAAAGATTACATCCAAGAAAACCCAAGGGGGCAGTTCTTCTCTGTCACATAGGGTTGATATGACTCAAAATCGATTTGACAGCACCAAACAACAGCAACAACTGATCTTGCTTATGATCTTCAGCTAATTTAGGGGATAGTCTGATGACCAAAGGGAGGAAAATATTATGTCAAGGTATCATTTGCTTGAGGATTCAGACCTTACAAAAAGGACAGGTCTGAACTTTCCCATAAAAATTTGATCTCTCACAAAACAACCATAATGGAAATCATGTGAATGCTCACACACTGAGAAAAATGTAACCAATGTCAGTGAACAATTTGGGTAGGAATTGTTGAATGGGAACCTAAACTGCTGTGTAGACCTTCCTTGAAAACATAATAAAATATTATTTTTAAAAAATTGATTTCTCATTTTAAACCTACCTGTTAGAATCACTTCTGTACCCATCCTTATCTAAAATACATTTTGTGTGGACGCTTCACCTTCACCCGAACATGTATATAAACCTGTTGCCATCGAGTCAGTTCCGACTCATAGCTAGCGTTGGTGGTATAGTGGTACGCATAGCTGACTTCCAAGCCATTGACCTGGGTTCAATTCCCAGCCAACACGTAATGTGTATATATATATGTGTGTGTGTGAAATTGCAATTCGAACTTTCCTTAATTTGGCTAATCCCGATTTCAAAGAAATTGCACTTTATTTATGTTGTTGTGGTATTGTTTCAGGTGCCGTAGAGTTGGCTCCCACTCATAGTGACCCTAGGTACAACATTTCTTGTAGCTTTGTCAAAACTTGTGAAAAAGTTCTTAGATTCTTAATAAATGATTGATTCAATTTCCAAATTTAGCTTTCCGAAGAGCAGTCTATATGAGATACTTTATAAACAGTTAATGTACAGAATTCTAATGGAACAGTTTCACTTTATTAACTGAAACATTATTATAAAATCTTTGTATTGTCTGAGGACATAGTAGTTCTTTTTATTCCTTTGCACTCACCCAGAAGTTTTGAAATATTAACACTTGAGTTAATAAAGCAAAAATCTTGGGCTTGTTTAAGCCTAAGCATTGCGGGAGATCAAAAAAAGTTTTAGATATTAGCTTAAAATATTTATGTTTAGACCTTTCCTCTGATATATGTGGCTGAATCGTGGGGCAGATGGAGGAAGGTGCAATAATAGTTACACAGAATAAGCATGAGTTTAAGAGCCAAGAGACTTTGTGTTTTTGGTCCCAGTTGTGCCACTAACTTGGGCAAGTCATCTCATCTGTCTTGGCCTCAGTTTCATCAGTTGCAAAAAGGGACAGTAACTAGAAAATTTGAAAGGCTTCTCCTCGTTGTTACTGTTCTTAGTTGCTGTTGAGTCTATTCCAGCTCATGGCAACCCCATGTATACAGAGTAGAACTGCTCCATAGGGTTTTCAGGGTTTAGACCTTTCAGAAGCAGATCGCTAGACTTTTCTTCTAAGGTGCCTCCGAGTGGGTTCAAACCACCGACCTTTTGGCTAGTAGCCGAGGGCTTAACCGTTGGTTCCAACCAGAGAGTCCCTGAAAGACTTCTTCAAAAAACCAAACTAAACCCATTGCCGTTGAGTCAATTCTGACTCCTAGTGACCTTATAGGACAGAGTAGAACTGTTCCATAGGGTTTCCAAGGGGCGGCTGGTGGATTCGAACTGCTGACCTTTTGGATAGCAGCCGAATGCTTAACCACTACGACACCAGGGCTTCTTAGACCCTGGCAATTTGTGGTTCAGTAAATCAGTTCCTCCCCCTACCTCTCCAGTCACCCTCTCCACACATTCCTTAGCCACACCATACACTTAGAAGATGTACAGGGTTCAGGGAGAGTAGAAGTGTTAGAAAAAGCCAACATACAGAGATGTGAGAGATTTGGGGATTTGTTTGAATACTCTCAAGGCAAGGAAAGGAATTATGAAGACTGACTAAAACATCAGGCTAAAAAATTTTCTGCATAAGATTGATTTGAAAAATGCAGGCTATACCGTACACCCAAGGACACAACAATTGGTTTCTGTTCACCTGCAACAGGAGAGGAAGAAGGAGATCCAGGAATGGGAGAAGAAAATGGACTATAGGTTTAATTGCCTCCGTAAACTACTACCTTCTATGACATGAGACCAGAAGAAATGGATGATGCTCAGCTACCATTACTGAGTGTTTTGATCAAGGACCCAATAGATGGATCCTAATCAAAAGGAGGAAAATTAGGGAACAGAAATTCAAATTTATATGAAAATCAGACTTACTGAATCTATTGAGACTGGGGGATACCCCTGAATCTATTGCCTGGAAACAATTTTTAAATTTTGAACCAAAACTATCCCATGAAGCCATTATTAAACTAAACAGCAGTTTAGCTCAATTAATAATGTTTGCCTTGAGCGTTGTGCTCTTATAAAGAATTATCTGTATGAGTTCAAACTGACAACAGTTAAATCTAAAGCACAGATGAGAACTTTTAAGGGTCAGAGAGTCTAAATTAATGGTGATGTAACAATATGGGTAGAGATAGTGAGAATGATGACACAGTGTGAAGTATGTAACCAATAGCATTGAATTGCACCTGTAAGAATTGTGAACAGACGTATGTTTGGTTGTCTATATTTTGCCCAGTGCAATATGTCATTTGATTTCTTGACTGCTGCTTCCATAGGCGTTGATGGTGGATCTAAGTCAAATGAAATCCTTGACAACTTCAATATTTTCTCCATTTAATCATGATGTTGCTTATTAGTCCAGTTGTGAAAATTTTTTTTTTCTTTATGTTGAGGTGTAATCCGTACTGAAGTCCATAGTCTTTGGTCTTCATCAGTAAGTGCTTCAAGTCCTCTTCGCTTTCAGCAAGAACCCAGTGATCTACTTCTGAAAAAATTAGCCATCGGAAATGCTATGGAGCACAGTTCTACTCTGACACGTGGGGTCACCGTGAATTGACTCAACTGCACCTGGTTTTTGCCCTCCCTCTTGCCCCTTCTCAAGCACCCATGATGGCTGCTGGTGACCAGTGGGAGGAAGCCTGGACTGGGAGTGCTGGTTCCAACCAGCTGTGCCTTCAGTTCACACTGGGTCTTCAGTCATGTTCTTCCTTAGGTTCTTCAGTCACATAACTCCTAAGGTTGTTCATCCGTAAAGCAACACATTGGGCTCACTAGATGATCTTTAAGATCCCTTTCAGTTCTGAAGTCTTCCTTTTAATTCTTTAAACCTCAATTAGACCTAACTTAAGGAAAATAAGATGGAAATAAGCATGCTCCTGGGCAGGATGGAAACAGTTACGTGATTTCCAAGCCACATTGTTATCTTTAAAGACATCAGTATAAACAGGAAGCAGAGTGCAGCGTGGTTAAGAACATAGACTTTGGAGTTAGACAGACCTGGGTTCAAATTCCAGCTCCATCACTCATAAAGCAAACTTGGTCAAGTTATCGAACTTCTCATATGCTCACTTTTCTTATCTGCAAGGTCGAGTTCTCCTGAGCATGAAGTGAAATATGCCCATTAAGCATGTAGCACAGGGCCTGTTCGTAGTAAGTGCTCAACTAACTAATAACAGTCATTAAAGATAAGTTTTGTTTTTAAGAATTCTTATCCCTTCCATCATAATAAAATATTCCTTTAGTTTTAACCACATCATTTAACTTGATTCAGAAAAATGCTCGAAGACAGATGGGAAAACACAAGTATACAAATCATCACTAATTCTTCAAAAGTTGAAGTATTTCCCTCCTGGGGGTCTTCTGCTTAATTGTTAGACTGTGATTTACATTTTTATTTGACAGCCATTGTAGATGTAGATAGTAATGGTTTGTTTCTCTTGGTGTGTTTGTTTTGCTACTAACTTTATTTTGTCTTCTGTGTACAAAGGGAGAAAAGTGAAAATCTCACATAAAAGCTTTCCACTGTGTCTGAGCAACTGACTTGTATGATTTATCTAAGAAATAAGCTCAGGTTCTGAAAAGAACACCTGGAGGTTATTTCATGGCAAGTGGGAGGAATGATAGACCTTTTCCCTAAATTTCAGTCCAGTGCATTCCAATTTTTTTTTTTTTTTTTTTTAGATTGCAAGTGCTTTTAAAGCATGATTTTTTTAAATAACTGGTGGGGTCTTTTATAAATTTTCATGCACTTTCTCATTTTAACTTAATTTTCTTCCTTAAATCATTAAACAAGTATTGCTCGATCTACCCAGCTCTAAAGGCTTCTGGGCTGTGCTACCTGTGATATTAAAATTTGTCCAGTTTTATGATGTTGTTGGTCCTGATAGTTATTACAAACCAAATAGGTTACTTTAAATTTCATCTTGGGTATTTACTCAGTCTTTTTTGTTGTTGGTGGTGTGTGCCTTGGAGTCGATTGCAACTCAGAGCAACCCTATAGGACAGAGTAGAACTGCTCCGTAGAGTTTCCAAGGCTGTAATCTTTATGGAAGCAGAGAACCGTAACTTTCTCCTGCAGAGTGGCTGGTAGGTTCCAACCGCTGACCTTTTTGTTATAGGCTGAGCATTTAACCATTGCATCACCAGAGCTCCTTGTGTCTACCGAGAGGGCCATCCTGACCACCATACATAGAGTGGTGCTCTTCTGACTTCCCCCCATCTCTCTCTACTTTTAAGCAGCTGCATTCTTTTTTAAGCTCTTATATTTAACATTATATTTATTTGTATTTGACATTATATTTATTAACTGTTGTTTATTAACTCTGTCCCCAACTAGAATGTCATCTCCTTGGGATGATTGGCTTATTGACTAGCTCTCCAACTAAACATAATCTCCATAGGGTAGGAACCTTGTCTTCTGTACTGCTTGTGTTTTAAACTCAATTTTTAGAACATTGGCTTAGCACTTAGTAGAAGCTAAATATTTGTTGAGTGAGTGAGTGAATGTTTTTATCCCAAGAAAGAATAGAATGCACAATTTATGTTCACAGGCTTTTATCTTCAAAGCAAGTGTTCGATTGATGGTTTGGATATAAACTTCAAATTATAGTATTATTTAATTGATACCACTGTAAATTTGTTGGAGTGTATTGCAAAATATTATTGCCTGGAAGAATTACAGGAAGTTTCATTAGTCCACAAATTTCTGTATGAGTAGAAATCTAAATACCATTACTATAAAAAGTATGTTCTTTTCCAAAAACTTTAAGTTCAAAGTCTTCATACTCTACAGTGAGGTTAGCTTTTTTTTTTTTTTTTTAAAATGGCTTTTTGCCTAACTCTGATGGAGAAAGCCATGGGCTTCAGCTCTACCTTCAAGACCCACTGGGACAGCCACTCTGCTCCCGTGGCTTTGGGCGGCCCCATTCTTCTACTCAATTTGAGTGGAGACCCCACACCCCCGGCACCAGCAGGCCCCGTTCTTCTGCCCCTTGGTCATGGCAGCCCCTCTATCTCAGCTTTGGGCGGCAGCCACATCCCTCTGTCACCCATTAATGGCAGCCCCACACTCCGTAATCAAGTTGGCAAAGATCTAACTCTTTTAAACCTAGGAGGCTGTGTCCCCACTCTTTGAGATCCAGGAGACGGTGGCCCCACCCTTTGAAATGGAGAAGGCCTTGCTTCCTGTGCTCCTTCCAACAGTTCTGCTGATCTCTAGCTGTTCCAGGGATGGTCCTTTTCTTTTCTTGGAGGACAAGGGATATAGCTCTTTTGGCCTGTTTCCTACCTGTAGAATTCCAAGAGGCAGATAGCACTGTTTCCTTTTGTTCTTTCTCTGTCTCCTTCAGTCTAAGCTGATGGGTTTTCTGCTGTGGTAGTTGGTTAGATCCATCAGTCACAGGCTTAATCTATTAACAAAAGATTGTATTGCCACATCCTTTGTGAACATTCTAGGACACATGTACTTAGTTTGTACAATAGAATTTTCCAAATCTTTTTTCATTTTGCAGAGTATATTTTTAAATCCATTTCTTTCCTCTTGCATTTTACTGTGAGCATCAAGGAGAAACTATGCAGCCTCTTTAAGATCTTGTTTAGAAATCTCATCAGCCAGATACCCAAGTTCACCACCTACAAGTTCTGCCTTCCACCAAACATTTGAACATAATTCAGAAAAGTTCTTTGCTGCTGCAGAAAAAGCATCATCCTTCCTCCATTGTCCAGTCACATGTTTACCATATTCTTTTAAAGCCTCACCAGAAGCATATTTAACATCCGCATTTCTAGCAACATTCTGTTTCTGGTGCCATACGTATTCCCTAGATGATAGAGACTTTCTCTATATCTCTCCTCACTTCCTCTTGAGCCCTCACCAGAATAGCCTTTAACATCCATAATTCTACCAACAGTCTCTTCAGGGCAATATAGGATTTTACTGTTAGGCACCTTAAAACTCTTGCAGCCTGTACATATTACCCAATTCTAAAACTGCCTCCACATTTTAGGTATCTGTTAGAGCAGCACCCCAGTCTTCCAGTACTAGATGTCTTAGTCTGGGTTCTCTAGAGGAACAAAACCTGTGAAGCATATATATATAGAGAGAGAGAGAAAGAGAGAGATTTATCTCAAGAAAATAGCTCATCCAGTTGTGGAGGCTGGCAAATCCCAAATCCGTGGGTCCGGTGTCAGGTTGGAGGTTTCTCCTGATTGATGTGGTTGCAGGGACTGACAAACCCAAAATCAAAATCAAAGTCAGGCAGAAGGCTGCTGGCTCACGGGATTGTAGGAGCTGGCAAATCCCATTGTCTGAAGGTCAGGCAGAGGCTGCTGGCTCACAGGGTTGTGGGAACTGGTCAATCTCAAGATCTACAGGTCAGGCAGCAGTCTGTTGGTTCACATCCCGAGAACCAAAGGTCAGAGGATGATGTGTCACATGCAGGATCCAGTGCAAGCAAGAGAGAGCCTTGCTGGAACATCCATTTCTATACTGGAGGCAGACCACACTCTCAAGGAAACTCTTTTTTCATCTGATTGGCTGTTCATAGCAGATCTCATCATGGAGGTGATTACGTTATATCAGATTTCATCATGGAGGAGATTACATTATAGAAAAGCAATCAGTTCAATGTCTGCCAAACCACCAAGAATCACAGCCCAGCCAAGTTGACACACAACATCAGCTATTACAGTAATAGCATATAACATCATAGCCACATTGTAAGTTAACAATAACAGGGTAGGAGGCAAAATGTATTTGTTTTAGCTGGATGAATGGGAGTTCTGATTATTAAAAGAAAAGTTACCACAGTTTTATCACTAATTGATACCAAAGTGATGATATGTTGTTGTTGTTAGGTGCCGTCAAGTCAGTTCCAACTCATAGTGACCCTATGTACAACAGTATGAAACACTGCCCGGTACTGCACCATCCTCACAATCATTGTTTTGCTTGAGCCCATTGTTGCAGCCACTGTGTCAGTGCATTTCGTTGAGGGTCTTCCTCTTTTTCATTGAACCTCTACTTTACCAAGCATAATGTCCTTCTCCAGGGACTGATCACTCCTAACAATATGTCCAAAGTATGTAAGACATAGTCTCGCCATCCTCGCTTATAAGAAGCATTCTGGTTGTACTTCTTCCAAGACAGATTTGTTCTTTGGCAGTCCATGGTATATTGAGTATTCTTCGCCAACACCACAATACAAAGGCATCAATTCTTCTTCAGTCTTCCTTATTCATTGTCCAGCTTTTGCACGCATATGATGTGATTGAAGACACCATGGCTTGGGTTCGGTACACCTTAGTCCTCAGGATGACATCTTT